>CAWUFW010000691.1:2523897-3785846 GCA_963921515.1 Calotriton arnoldi
ATTTAAATGAAATGCTTTGTAGTGGAAATTGGTTGCAGTCCTGTTGAATTACTTGTTTGTTTACATTAGTCATGTCTAAGTCAGTCAACTTCTGGAACGTTTCCCACCCAGTTCTGCTGCATTGCAGCAGCTGGTATTTTCAGGTCAGGGGACTTTTACTTTTAGTTAAATTGTTTGCATAATGCTCTCTACAGGTGCCCCTCAGTAGATTAAATGAGTGCAACACCAAAGATGGAGTGTGTACTTGAGTGTGTACACTACACCTTTAAAAATCACTGATTTTTGTCATTAGGTTGGTGGGGTTCTACTAGTGCCTGTATGGCTTTTCATTGTAGGCCAAGAAAAGTACCAGTGGTGGTCCCTATTCTGTGTGTTTAAGAAACTTTCCCTATTGCAACTCGTACTTTGTGTGATTTAGTCTTATTTTGCCTTGAAGATGCCATACCTTATTTTCCTTGTTTGAAGTTTATCCTACCACTGTGTGTAGATAATTTGCCCTTCTGCTGACCATCCATTCACCACTCCTGATCATGTTGTCTGTGGTGGAATTGTGCCCTACTTCTTTTCATGCTTTGTGTATGATTCTTACCCTTCTACTGTTGTGGGGGAGAGAGAGAGAGAGCTGAGCAGTGAAGGCATCACCACACTACTCTAATATGCAGTGGAATCACGGATTAACCCTTGGAGGTCATCCGTAAGGGCTCCGAAGTGACTGGGTCTGCAGCATCCATATACTTTCTGTGCTACAGCTTGACCCTCCATCACCTGGTACAATGTGCTGGTTGATGTTCCTTCTGCATCGCCAACATTGAACCATGCTAATAGATGCCACCATTAATTCTGAGGCTGGACTACTGCAGTGCTCTGTTTAGTGGACTGTGAAAGGCAAAATTAGCATAACTAAAAAAGGCACAGAATGTCGGTATTTGCTTAGTGCGGGTGTTAAAGTAGCAGGGCATGTCTTTAAGCATGAAAGACACTGGCTTCCAGTATCCACCTGGATCAGACTTAACATCTTAAAAGTGCTATTCAAGTGCCAGCACAATATGGTAATGAAATGTTACCCCCCCCCCCTCCTTTTACCTTCATGCAATGAGGTTAGCAGAGGTCTACCTTGTCGCATTGCTCATGTTTAATCTCGTATAGGGCATATTGCCAGGAACGTTTGCCTCTCCAAGAGAGAGGGAGAGTTTTGGATGTTGCATGCATCCCAAGAGTACATATGTGAGAGAATGTTGATTGCACATTAGGGGTCTGTTTTACCAGGGATTAAAGGGGTTGATACTTAGTTCTTTAGCCTGCAGCACATGAGGTCGAGGCTAGAGTTCTGGTCCTAAGAAGGATACTTTCTGGATACGACTGTTACTGGTGATGCACCTTATTACATATCCACTGTCTCAGAACCTGGAGCGGTCTGGATTTTTACTTGCTTATTTAGATTTCTACTTGGAAGTGTTCTTTTTCATGGATGCTCCCATCAAAGTTATTGGCCTTTAGGTCCTACTTCACTTGTTGCAGACAGATGTCTGTGACACTCATTCTCACAGATTGCCTTTGGTATCTGGTGGGTTGTGTGACTCTTTGTCATGTGGTGTGTGTGGTCATAAATGCACACTTCGTTCACACATGAACAGGACTCCCAGTCCAGGAGTCCCTCTCTGAAGGGAAGCTGAAGACTCCACAAGTCTCTTGCAAGAGAGACATTACAGAAAGTAATGCAAACATGGACGGTGGTCCTCATACTCCTATTGCTACTTAGGAAATCATTTAAATCCACTCCGTGCTCAAAATAATCTTCAGGACTCTTGCTGATGCTGCAACCATACCTTCTGAGTAGGTGTTCCCCCTTCTGGCACTTCCCAGGCCCAAAAAGATGTCTTCCTAGATTTTGTTGCTCCTCAAGGATGACGAAAGCAAGACTGACAATATGCTTCTGCAAGCACATTTTGATTTCATCTTGTATTTGTACTTGCTTGTTGCTAGTGAGTTAGATAAATCTGTCGTGTTGGTTTACCAGGTAGTGAAGGCAGCTGAGAGCATCAGCATTTGCAAAGTTTAAACACCATATTTTACCGCTGCCCTACCAGACAGGGAATATAAAATGCCTTGATGACTGAACTGAAAGGACTTTGCATTGTGTAACTCTGCTTCAAGAGTAACATATATAATATATGTATATTTATATATATATATAATAAATATGGCAGAGAAATCACCTGTGACCAGTGTAATTCAGAAACCACCTTTGGTAAAAAAGACAGTTTATTTTTTAGCATAATTTTATCCCTCTAAAATTCTGCAGAAGATATGAGACTGAGAGAGCCAGTAGCTATTGTGCCCTGGTTGCAAGTGGTGATCACCAATATCATTTGCTTCCACCTAAGACATTTTACTGGGTGAGAGTGCATGAACTCAAAAGGAGGGGTCCCTATAAGAAGGCCAACACTAAATTTAAATCACAAGTATTTAAAGGGCACAGAAGCGACATTGTTTTAAGACCTTTTACAAATCTGGACCAAACTAATCATTTTACTAGTTAATCTTTTTCTGCAGCAAGCTAAACAAACCAGCAAGTAGGATAACGTACAATTTCATCTTACTGAGGCTCTATAAACGTGTTATTGGTCTAGGCAGCTGACAAAATGGACCTTCCCATAAAGTATAAAGGTCTAGTGGTCAAATGTGTGTCTGCTAACTGACACTAGTGTATAGAGAGAACTACCATCAATATCCATGCATGATCATTTATGGTCTGAAAGATTTTGAATGAATGGAAGTCGTTCTGCTAAAAACTATTTTGCAACTTGAAGCAAAGGCCAAGATAGTGCCCAACTCTGTTGCTCATAGGATTTTTGTGATACACTTCAGTGGCGACAAGTCCATTTGATACTCTGAGCAAAACGTGGGCATTTATTTCTAGTATAGTCAGCAAGTAGATCTGACTCTAGTTTGCCCCAGACCCGGAATATAATATCTGGTAGAGCTAGCCACATCTAGCCACAGATTCCTTGTCTTAGAATCCTCCCCAGGCGCCAGACTGGATCCAGAATTTTTTTCGGCAGTACCTCTTTGTGTTGGTAGAGGATTCAAGCCTTTTTTATACTTTATCGTGCTCTTGATGCTGTTCATCTTCAGCATTTTGGTGTTTTGTATCTGTTTTTACCCTTTAGGTGTACTTTCCTACCTAATTGAGTTACAGCCACGCTGTTGCTTCCTGCGTTTTTTTTTTCCCCCAATACATATCTGCCATCGCACCCTTGGGGTAGCTGTTGTGTCTGCTGTTTTTTTCAGTTCTGTTTCCCTGGGACACCAGCCCAGTGTTCGATGTACGTTAGACGTCTCAGATCCAGCGTCAAGGGCCATCAATACTAGCATCATTCTGGGTTGCTATGTCTGACCACACACACCTCTGGGTTGGACCCCGAGGTCCAGCAGTATCTCCTCACAGCCTCACTTTTGACAGGAAGCACCTCTTCGAGCCATAGATTGATGAAATTTAGATAGTGACACCAAGATCCACGAGGGTGCTGCAAACTACACCATGCTAGGGCTCCTCTCGTAAATAGCAGCTCAGAGGGCGAGCAAAAAACAACCTCACCTGAGTAGCTGCACTCTTCAGAGGCTGCAGCAGTCCTTCCAGCAAACTGGGGGCGGGGGGGGGATGCAACAAAGCCTCTTACAGGGGTAGTAACAGAGTAAAGGTGCTGCCACCTTCAGAAAGTTACATGGCCTACCTCCCCTGGATCATATGTCACCTGTCGGGGGGGGGGGGGGGTGAATACGTTATTTCCTCTCGCTGTGGGAGGAAGTCATGTCCAACCAGTGGGTTATAGTGGTGGTCCAACATGGCTAATGCCTCAACCACACTCAAGACACTCCCAACATCCCACCATGTACACATGCCCTCTGCATGGAACTCCTCTTCCTCCTTCATGAAGAAGTGCATGGCCCTCCTACATAAGGGTGCCATAGAAGGAATGCCCCTGCAGTATCAAGGAAGCAAAGCCTTCTCTCTTATCTTATCCTCATAAAGTAGGGCCCCCTCAGGCCTCTGAACCAATACATCCCATTAGAAAGTTTTTGCATGAAAAACCTGTTGTCATCCTCCGCCTCCTCCATCAGGTGATTTACATGACTACAGTCGATCTCAAGGATGCCTATTTCCTCATATATATCCACCCTAACTGTAATTTTGCTTGTGGTAAGTAGACAACTTTGCTTTTGGTGTCACCATATCTCCTACATTGTTCACAAAGTGCCTGGCAGTAGTGGCATCGCATTTGCGAAGAGGGGGCATTGTCTCTTCCCCTATCTCGACGATTGGCTTATCAAAGCGGCAGCAAGCTGCAGTGTCTAGCCCACACACAGATGGCAATATCCCTGCTTCACAGCCTGGTGCTCATCATAAATGCCACAAAGTCCCATCTAGAGCCTCTGCAGATCCAAGCCTTCCTAGGATTTGTGCTTGGGGCAGTTATGGAGAAAGCTTACCCCAACCAGCAGAAAGTGGCAGCCTTTCAGCAGCTGCTACTTTTTTTCAGCCCAATGATCAGCTCACTGTCAGAGCAGTCATGTTCCTTCTAGGGATGATGGCCTCATATATCCCTATTGTATCCCAAGCAAGGCTTTATTTGTGTCCCCTACAAGAGCGCCTTGTGATTCAGTGGTCCGAAGTGGAGTGTGGCTGGGAAGATCTAGTGTTGGTGCATGCCGGGGCTCACTGCTCTCTGCAGTGATGGAACACCAACAACTTGTTGCAAGGCAGGTCTTTTGCAGACCTCGTACCCCAGGTAACCATTACTATGGATGCCTCTCTCATCTCAACATCACTGGATATGAAAACTACCCCCTTCAACAAAAGCGTTGGCACGTTAACTAAGTGGAGCTGCTGTCCATTCACCTAGCCCTCAAAGCCTGCTACCAAGACATTCGGGGCAAAGTAGTCCTCATCAAGACAGCATGACCGCCATGTACTACCTACAGAAACAAGGTAGAACACACACTCCCCAGCAGTCTTAATGGGGATTTGGCATTGGGCACTCCTTAACTCATAGTGGAATATCTTCTGGGAATGGACAACAACTTTGCAGACCGGTTCAGTAGGGCACATCAACAAATCCATAAGTGAAAAGTCCACTCGCAAGTATTATAATAGAGACTTCCAACGTTTGAGCATCCCAAAGATAGACCTGTTCGCTACCCCTGAAAATGCAAATGCCCAAACTTCACCTCCAGGTACCCACAGTCCATGGGCAATATACTGTGGATGAATTGGTCAGGAATGTTTGCCTGTGCTTCCCCAGCCCTCCCAGGGCTTCCGTGGTGAGGAACTCGAGACAAACCTCTCCGATACTCATTCTAGTAACTCCTACCTTCCTGGGCAACCCTTGTTCACCACTCTCCTGGAGCGATGTCCATCAGGTCACAAGAGGATCCTGCTCTGGTTTGATTTCCTCACACAGACAGGGTCTTGTCAGGCATCTGGACCCCGGACAATGCTACCTTGAGATTTTTCACCTGTGGTGCTAGAATTTGAGGTGCCTCTGGTATCTCAATCTTCCCCACAAATGTATGTTCATCTTAAGGGAGTCGTCACTCTCCAGCCCACTACACGAGTCCGCTCTGCTGTGAAATGGAAATGACTCATTAACTACTGTGTTTCCAATAACCTGGACACTCTAAAGCCTGCCATCCAGGACTTCATTGGCTGCTTCTTGCATCTCCAACAAGTAGGCATTTCCTACGCCTCCATGTGCTTAAACTTAGCTACAGTTTCAACCTACAAAACAAAATCGGAAACATTCATCCTTCTTTAGAATTCCAGGTTTTAAAGCTTTCATGGATGGTCTCAAGAAGATCATACCACCTACTGTGCCCTCGGCTCCTTTGTGGAATCTCAATATACTCCTCATAAGGCTGTTGACACCACCATTTGAACCTCTGCACTCATGCCCCATTCATTTCCTAAATTGGACGATGTCCTTCCTGGTAGCCATTACCTTACTCAAATGCATTAGTGAATTGCAAGCGCTCAGCCTACAAGAGTGCTTCATTCAAGTCCACAAAGACCAGGTCTTTCTTAGAAGTAATCCTAAGTTCCTCCTTTAGGTGGTACCATGTTTCCGTTTTAACCAAAGCTTAACGCTCCCAGTCTTTTTCCTGCGACTGGATTTGGTGGCAGAAAAAGCACTACACGTTGAATGTCAAAAGAACTCTTATGTATTACATTGACAGGACAGGACCAAGCCTTTCCGGAAATCTGATCACCTCTTTGTTGCCTTTGTAAAACCTCACTGAGGGCATCCCATCTCCAAAGCAGGCATAGCTAGGTGGATAGTCAAAGGTATCCAAACCTACTACCATGAAGCAAAGAGAGTCCTACCTGGTTCACCTATGGCACGCTCTACTCCTAAGAAAGGAGTATCCATGGCCTTTTTAGGAAGCATCCAGTTGGCGGATGTTTGCAAGGTATCCACTTTTTCAACACTATGCGCTGTTACTAAGTGCTACTGTGTGAACATCCTAGCCTGATAACAGGCCATGGAGGGTCAGATGGTGTTAAATACTTTGTTCCAAGCATCTGCATCATCTGTCGCTTCCTGATTGCACTACTTTACATTCAATGCTAAGTATGTGTGTCTACAGCCATACATGCTACGAACTGAAAGTGCTACTTGCTCTGTAAGCATATTTTCATACGTTTAGTGCTGTAGATTCACATGCAGCTGCCCAAAAGCTTGTGTTTTTTGGAGATCTCTTGCTTACTATGTTTCACTGGACATTGTGCTTCACACACCATACCTACATTGATACTCCACACCTACTGTTCACAAAAATCGAACATGCAGATGGTGCCCATGGACCAATGTCCACTAAAAGGAGCCGTCCCACATTAACTTGTGACTCGAAAGGCTTCTTTGAAGAAAAAGAACTTGCATACATCGAAGTCCAACACTAGATTGCAGAGGTATGCTGAGCATGCAAATCTACAGCATTACATGCTTCGAACAGTGAAGTACACGGTTAGTAGCATTTTGCTTCTAAAACAGTCCAACTGTGTTAACTCCTGCCTGCCTATGCTCCTTGCTGTTCAAAATCAAATAAATTATGGGACAGAAAAAAGCCTCTTGGTATTTTGCACCATCTTGCTGTTGTCTCTGTTCAGAGATGTTCAAAGCGTTCTTGATAGCTTCACAAATGACATCATCTGTCATAGAAGGTGCTAATATCTTTTCTTTTATTTCAAATAATTTTATTGAGATTTTTGCATGAAACAAACATAACCCAAGAAAAGGATAAAACAAATAAAATACAGAGGAGACCTACTTTGCTTGAGTGGTCTGATGAGACCAAAAATTACATCAGGAAAAAGTAAATACACAATTGGCAGAGGTGGAACAGTAAGGTAGGATTGTGATAAAACATATGCATTATAAGTGATTATATTGAAACGGAAAGATAGCTCCAGTTGTGAGATATACAGATAGTATATATGACATTTATAAGAATGTTCCACAGTTGCGTAAGAGCATTTATATACACTATATAAAAACAATATATAAAGACAATGGCTCACAGTTCTTGAAGTATCGCAGGACCATAGGAGCAAGAGGGATATGTGCACTGTGTTCGGGACTCCTTCGGGGAAGGTAGTGAATATTTGGCTGACAAATGGAGGAAGAAGTAGGATGTATATTGAGTGTGAGAACTCATGGGGGTTTACTGTTAGCGAAGTAAGTGTCAAGCTTCCCCTATAAAGGTCCATGTTGTGATTTCCAAAGGGAGTGCTATAAGGCGATGTTGTTAGTGCCTCTTATACACGCAATCCAGTTCAGCCAGGACTTGAAGGAGGTGGCCTCAGTGTTTTTCCAATTGGAAGGGATGGATTTACAAGCTGCTGTTAGTAGAATATCTAGTAGTAGAGCATCATTGTGGGAGGTTAGGCGAGGTTCACGAAATCCCATAATGATAGTTTTGAACTCTTGTTTAATCTAAAAGCCAAATAGTGATGAGAGAAACCTGAATACTCTGTCCCAAAACATATTGATAGCGCTAGGAGAAGAGTAAATGTGGTAAATCGCCCATTTCTTTATTACAGTTCCAACAAGTTGGGTCATCTTTAAGGCCAACTTTATGGAGGCGAGAGGTGGTCCAAAAAATTCTATGCAGGAGCCAGAACTTATTTGAGAATGTGCTGGTATGATTTTATGAGAAACAACCGATTTCCAAATCAAGTTCCAATTATTTTGGGAAATAGATGTATTTTGCTGCCATTTTTCTTGTATGCCTAGGTTTAGACGTGTGGTGATTGGTTGTAATAGTTTGTAGTATCTTGAGACCTGGTGACCCCATCTGGTGGCGACAGCAATCAATTTCGTAAGGGAAGGGTGTTGGAAAAGTGGATTGGCCTTAGATATAGGGCTTAAGTTTAAGGAAATCGTAAAAGTCCATGTTTCCTAGGTTGAATTGAATCTGCAGTTCTCTGAAGGAAAATGGGTAATGTTTTGGGCCTAATTGGGACAAAAAAGGATCCCTTTAGAAGACCAGGATTTTCAATAAAGTGGAGTGCCCTCAACCTTGTATAGAGTACTTTATCGGAACTTCCAGGTCTGTGTCTAGCTTTTGCAAGGCCTTATTGGTGTTTTGGAAAATTTGTTTGGAAGATTTACATTTGGTTGAGAGTAGCATGCTGGGGTGAGAATCTTCTAGAAATACTCTTTTGACTACAAGCCAGGCTGGAGTGTAGTCCAATTCGGGGGGGAGGGGGTAAAACCACATGGAGCCCTGTTTGGCCAGGAAGGCTGTTTGGTAGGTTCTGAAGTTTGCGAGTTTTACTCCTTCAAGGGAGACTGAGTTTTTTTATTGAGAGTCTGGGATGTTTATTTTGCCAGTTTTTTTTTTTTTTTTTAATTTGTTTATTGCTTTTATCAACAATGAATCAGACATATGAAGGATATTGTACATAGTCATATAAAGTAATAAAAAGGACAAATTATATGACCGCACCAATAATAACAAGCACGTTCCACCGCTGGTGCTCACATTCCGTAGTGAGCTACATGATTCCTACATCTAGCGGTGAGTATCCAGGTTGTCCCTGGTGTAATGGTTAGGATCATTCCCATCATCTCTGTCTACGACAATCCACATAATAGCAAGTAACAATCTACAAATCTATTCTAATACAGAAAAAAAATATCTATTCTTTATCAACTATAACACCCCAATTTGTCCCTCCCCCCCGGCATGGTCGGTCCCAGTCGACTATTACATCAGCAGTGCAGTTTCTACAGGTTCCAGTGCATAAGTATAGTTCTTCAAGTCATTCTTATAGTAACTGAACCATTCCCATAGCACACCATATAACATCAGTATGTATCCTGCAACGGCGAACCACACCAGCCTGCTCTATCAGTCTCATGTGCGGCTTCTTCTCTCTGTTCAGTAATCTAAAATGTCTATTGCAGCATATGCTCCCAACATTGCGTGCCACTCCATTGAAACCGGTATTTTTCTAAGACCTCTGTTCTCCTCCCGTTGTAATTCCACTCCCTCCGCCTTGCCCCATTTCATCATTTCCGCATGCCAATCCTGTATAGATGGAGCCCTGGCAGCTTTCCATCGGGAAGTGATGGTCCTCTTAGCCAAGAGGAGCGCAAGGTTAGTGAATCGCACAGTCGGCGTTCCTCTCCGTCCCCGGGGCCCCTTGCCTAGTATGCAACACTCCATGGTGTCCCCCTGTCTCGCCGGGGCGACAGTTGCCAGTATTGCGCACACCGCCGACAAATAATGTCTCAAACGCGGGCAAGCCCATATCATATGTAGCAGGCCTGCATCATCTGTCTGGCAGCGCGGGCAATCGCCATTCGTCCCTGGGAACATCACCCTTAGCCTATGTGAGGTCAGATATCCCCTATGTAGTATCATCAACTGTATAAATTTAAATTTCGGGTTTCGGGAAACTCTCCTAGGGAACCCCAAGATGTCGTTCCATTCTTTATCTGTGAACACCCGGCCCGTGTCACTTTCCCACTTATCCCGCAATGCCCGCAGTGAGAGCATTTTCTCGGTGCGTATCCCAAATGTGAGCCATTTCGTTAGGCGGGCCCCGTCACCCATGAGGTACTGCATAGTAAGCAGCGCATTCGTGGGGGTTCAGTGCCAGCAGGTGACCATGTGTTGCGAACGTACCTGGTGATGCCCGCATGCATAAGGAACAACGCCGTAGGCGCACCGTGTGTATGAACAAATGCTTTGTGCGACATCAGCAGGCCATCTTCAAAGAAATCCCCCACTGTGGTAACGCCCGCCTCCGTCCACGCCTGTAGGGCCCGACTAGTCGTTAGTCCCATGCGCGTAGGGAGTCCCAACAATGGGATAGTAGGGGCATAGGGAGCAACTTGGCCTGTGTAGCGTACTGCGTTTCTCCAGTATGTAATAGCCAGTTTAAGTAGCAGGGGAATCTCTTCCCGTAGGGGGGCATTCGGTAGCAATAGTCGATGTATAGTGCCTTTGTTCCTGTCCCGCGGTGTCATGCCCAGTTCATGTAGGTTGCGTCCGGCCAGCCAGTACGCTAACCACTGTAGTTGGCTGGCATAGCAGTACGCTCAAAGTTCTGGCACGCCTAGCCCGCCGCCCTTCGTGGGAAGTTGCAATTTCGCCAGACTAATTCGCCTTCGCCCAGAGCCCCAGATCAAGTCCGTCAACAGGGAGTTCAATACTTTAAAGGTCTTTGCAGGGACCACCAGTGGTAAATTAGTAAAAAAAATACAACAGACGTGGTAATACCACCATTTTTGTAATGGCCACCCGTCCTGCCACTGATAAGGGCAACGTGATCCAGAATCGCACCTGGGCTCTAAGAGCGGAGATCGCACGCCCCAAATTTTCGTCTAGGAGGTCTAGGTTTGAGCGATATATCTGTATTCCTAGGTATTTAAACGTGTCAGGCGCTATCTGGAAGGACCAAGGGCCAAACGTGAAAGATCCGCTTCGTCCGCTCTCGTTGAAAAAATACGCATATGACTTCGCTGCATTAATAGCCAAACCCGATAGGTCCTGGAAAGCCGAAAAAAGGGAGGGCATGGGACTCGGGTCAGCTGACATGTCTCTGATATAAAGGATGAGGTCATCTGCATAGGCCGAGACCGGATGTATTGTGCCACCGCGCAGGATCCCTTGGTCTCCCGTCAGGGTGCGAAGTTTATACAGCAATGGTTCTAGCGCCAATATGAACAACAACGGCGATAGGGGGCAACCCTGCCTCGTCCCTCGGGCAACCGTATATTGGCTCGAGACATGACGACCCGTTCGTGCTCGCGCCGTGGGGTTCGTATAGAGTAGTTTCACCCACGCTATATATTTGTCCGGTATACCATAACGGGCGAGGAACATATAGTCCCACCGTAGGGAGTCAAATGCCTGCCGAAGATCAAGAGAGATACAGCCTTCGGCAGTGGTCGCATCGTGGGTGCCCATCATAACCTGGTGTAAACGCCGAATATTAAGGGCTCTACTTCTGCCAGGTACGAACCCACATTGATCCGAGTGTACCAGTGTAGGAATCAGCGGATTAAGTCGCATAGCTAGGATCTTGCTCAGGATTTTATAATCAGTGTTCAAGAGTGACAACGGTCTGTAGCTGGGGATAAGTAGGGCGTCCCGTCCGGGTTTCAACAGTGAAACCACTATCGCTTGTAGTGCAGTGGCCGGCAATCCACCACCCGTCAGGGAGTCTCGGTAGAGACATTGCAGAGAGGGGGCTAGTAGGTCAACGTACATCACGTAAAATTCCGCAGGAAGGCCGTCAGACCCCGGGGTCTTGTTGCGCGGCAGCGCCTTGATTGCTTGTCTGATCTCTTGTAGTGTTATGGGTTTCGAAAGGTCGTCCCTTTGCGGCTGCGTCAGTTGGGGGACATGCATGTCAGTAAAAAATAGATAGAGATTTGGGTGGTCGACATCTAGGGGTGGGCTATAGAGGTCCGCATAATATTCTTTAAACGCAGTGTTAATGCCGAGTTGCGTGGTCAGTGTCTCATCCCTGTCGTTGCGGATTTCTAATATGGGTGTAATGGGTGGAGCATTACGGACTAGGCGTGCTAGCAGTGGTCCCGATCTATCGGCTTGGGTATGTTGTTTTTGCAGGTATAACCTATGGTCTATCACCCGTAGCTCTTCCAGGAGCTCCGCATATTGGATATTAGTTTCCTGCAATTGTGTCAATTGGTCATTCGTACCGGCGGCCTCTCCCTCTAGCGCAGTCAGCCTATCCTCTGCTTCCTTAATGCGCTCTAGCAGGGTGTGCCGTACTCCCACCTTAGTGTTAATCGCCACCCTCTAATTACCGCCTTAAAGGCATCCCACTCTATCTGTCGGGATCCAGCAGTCCCCTGTTATCCACAAAATAATGCTCTATCGCCTCAGAGAGAGTATGTCTGAACACTTGGTCCTCCAGCAGCTCGGGCTGCAACTTCCAGGCTGGGATCGGAGTGGGAACCCTACCCCATCGTACAGCTAATTCCACGGGGTTATGGTCTGATAAGGTTTTCCCCATGTGGAGCACAGAGACAACTGCTCCCAGCAGGGGGGTAGAGCACATAAAGCGATCTATTCTTGTATGCAGTCTGTGTGGGGGCGAGTAAAAGGTGTATTCCCGATGTGCCCTGTGCTGTGCCCTCCAAGCGTCGTGTAGCCCCCAGCCATCCGCCCAGCCCGCTAGCGCTTCAGCTTGTCTCCGACTCTCAGTGGCGTGTAGGGGGGGGTGTGATCTGTCCAGGTGCACGTCCAACACAGCATTAAAGTCCCCACCTATCACCCAGGGGTATGCCACCCAATCTGTCAGTAATGTGCTTAATGCTGTTAAAAATTTATCTTGGTCCGCATTTGGGGCATATATGCAGCCCAGGACCACATGGGTTCCGTCCAATAGACCGTGCAGTAGAACATATCTGCCATTGACATCTATTTTTTGCTCAAGTGGTTGAAAGGGAACAGTGCCACGCAACCATATCGCCGCCCCCCTGGAAAAAGCCGAATAAGTTGTAGCAAATAATTGGCCTCTCCATTTCCGCTGTAATTTAAGAGCCTCAGAGGCATTGAGGTGGGTTTCTTGCAGGTAAGCTATATCAACCCGTCTTCTGGTAAATTGTGTCAGTATGCGGTGCCTCTTAGGGATGGACCCTAAACCTCGCACATTCCACGTACAGTGGAGGTATGTGTCATGTATTACCATAATGACATTTAAGATGGTCATTTACTGCCCTCATCAGGATTCGGAACCGTACGTAGGAGATCTGTTGGGTCGCCAAGCATGCCTCTATCCAATCATACCCCAATGCTAGGTTCCCCCGTAAAACGGCGGAGGACCAAACTCGTAACAAAAGCCCAACATGGGCTATAACCAAGATATACAACAGCGCAGTCGCTCGGGGGGCGAGGACCAAGACTGCGTCGGGGTGGAAACATGATATAGCATACATGCAATCATTTCTCATTTGTAACAGCATTTTTCCCTATAAAGCAAGTATGTTCTAAACCTTTGGGTGACCGGCAGCCTAGTTATACATTTGACATATTCTATACATACGTTACCACTGTGGTGTACCCCGTGGGATACCATCAGATGTCTCGAGCCACCTGGGCAGTAATAGTAGGAAACAGTGTTAAACTAGTGTCCATTGCAGACTGCACCGTCTCTGCATCCGATGAGCGGTCCGAGAGTTCCTTGTGGTGTGCATCATGGGCTGCCAATGCCGCAGCAGTTAGGATAGCGTCCTGTTGACTAGACGTGATTTGTTCCAGGGTGGGGGCAGAGTCTCTAGACCGCTCGGAGGCGCCCGTCCCCGTCCGGGGTAGGCCTGTCATCCGCGTCTGGGAATCGTGTCGCATCCGCTCCAGAGGTAGAGGGTCCTGAGATGTCGCCGGGGCGGCCGCCGTCTCCAGCCAGTTTGTCACATCCCCTGGGGTCTCAAAGAAGTACGATCTCTGACCTGAGATCACTTTTAAGCGGGCCAGGAAGAGTAGGGCGTATTTTAAGTTGCGGTCACGCAGAATCCTCTTCACCCCCAGGAAGGTAGCTCTTGCTTTCTGAACTGTCGGTGTAAAATCCGGATAAAGCGAGATAGTTTGGTTTTCAAAGCGCACTGGAGCATGTTCCCGGGCCGCTCTGAGGATAACATCACGATCCTTGTAGTGTAATAATCGTGCAATCAGCGGGCGAGGAGGCGCGCCCGGCTTAGGCGGTCTAGAAGGCACTCGGTGAGCCCTCTCAACACTATACATAGGTGTTAGGCCCTCAGTGGCCACCTGATTTCTCAGCCAATCTTCTACGAACTGCGTCGGGTTGGATCCCTCACTACGCTCCGGCATGCACAGTATACGAACATTGTTGCGGCGGGAGCGCCCTTCCGCATCATCCACTCTATCACGCAGTTCCCCCACTTGCCGTTGGAGTCGTTCAAGTTGTGTGGAGTGTTCAGTTTGCTGGGGTATAAGGTCATCTAAAGCCAGTTTGTTCGATTTGACCTTCTCAGCCAGTTTCTTGTGATCTGCTTGGAGCAGGTTGAGGTTAGTGGAAATAGTGTCTATGCGATTCTCCAGTTCTGTGCGTGAGTCTCGGATTTCCTGCAAAATCAGATCTAGTTTAGCTCCGTGGGGGTCCATCCCAGTGGGAGGTATCACATCCGCATCCGAGGCGGTAGAGGGGTCACTACCAAAAGTGAGCCGCGGCGTGTTATCCACGGCGGTCTCGCCTGGCTTAGTTCTCGTGCGGCCCATTTTGTCCCCCCCCCCAGGTGCACCACCTCGTAGTCCTGGCACCAGACCATTTCGCCAGGAAATTCCAGGGAGGGGGGTCCGTTCTCAAAGGTCAGCGCCTACACCAGCGTAGCAGTGGCCTCCCCTCAGTTCCTCACTCGGACATCCGACCAGCGTGGCCCATCAGTGCCCCATCTCGCTCCCAACAGTATAGCGGCCTTGAAGGAGGGGGGGGGGAGGCTCACCGCATGCACGCTCAGGCTCTTCCGGCAGCGTATGATCAGCACTCAGGTCGCAGTGTATGCGGGCACAGCTTCGTGGCGTGGAAGTCAGGGCGCGCGGTCAGAGTGCTCCGCAGTCTTGCCCCGGGCACAGCAGCAGCGCAGCTCTCGTCGTCCCCCAGCCAATTTCAGGGTGCAGCCCTCGTGGCGTGCATAGACGGCGCTAATAATATGGAGATGGGGGAGGGGGAGGGGGGGAAGATCACGGTTGTTCACCCCCGTCACTCACCGCTGCCTGTATGCCGGCATATAGCGGGCGGCCCCTCGATGCATTGCCAGCATGTCTCGCCGCTCAGAAAGGCAGTCGGAGGTTCAGTGGGCCACCTCCGCCATTTTGGCCTATAGCGCCGCATCGTCTCTGGGCGTTCCGCCGATGGGTTCGCGGCCGTTCGGCTGTGTGACGCCTCTCTGTCCAGGCTAGGTGCATCGCCGCTATCTCATGTCTCGTAGTGCGCGTCTCAACCACGGGATGCAGGCGGCCTCAATCGTCCGCGGAGTCGCCATTGTGCAAACGCGACTCCGCCCCCTTCTCTGCCGGTCAACAGCCCCGGAGCTTACACAGGGTCTCCGGCGGTGCACAGCGGTTCAGGCAGGGTGTCCTCCGCTCTCAATTTTGCTCAGGATCATCCTCCGGTCGGTGAGGCTCACCAGGTCCCTTCCGGTCAAGTTAGGACAGGATAATCCGCTTATTTATCAGGGTTGCGGACGGAGCTCTTTCAGCTCACGTCCACCATGCTCGGCAGTTGGCCACGCCCCCTATTTTGCCAGTTAAAGGTACATAAAAGTTTGTCTAGTCTACGGTGGAAATCATCTGAAAGGAAGAGTGGGAGCATAGATCTAAGGTAATTTACAATGGGTGTGATCATCATTTTTATGGTCTCCATGTGTCCCCACCATGTTATGAATCTAGGTTTCCAGCTGTCGAGAAGATTTTGAAGTTTCTGTACAGTCATCTTCTCATTGTGCTGTATGGTATCCATTAAGTCTGCACCAAATTCTTTCCCTAGATATTTTAGGTAGCCAGATTGGCATGCCACGCCGCAGTCTCCTATTATTTCTTTAGAGCAGATGTTATTTAGGCCTTTTACTTCGGATTTGTCCCTATTGAGGCTATAGCCTGCAACCCAAGCATAATTCTCAATAGTATTAAGTGGTTCAATGGATAGTTGAGCATTATCTGTTATAATCAAAATATCATCTGCGTACGCTGCTACCCTGATTATAACGTCATTGGAATGAACGCTGGATATTAAATTGTACTAATATCGTTTTTAACCATTTTTTTTTTTTTGCAGGATCCTACTTCATGAGAAAATGTAACTGTCAAAGCTATTCTTCTATCTTCATATATTCTAGTAAATATCTCACATGGTTTGGAGAAGAGACAACAATACATATGATTAATAAAAAAAATTGTAGGAGTATTTATAGAGTGGCTCCTTGTGGCCTAACATTATCATTCTACACTATGTAGAACATTGTTGTGTTGGGAAGTAATGGCCCTACTATAAGTCTGGTAGTTCACAATCAATCATTGATAGGGTGATCCTCGGCTGGTTCAAATTCCTGTTCATTTGAGGATAATCATGGCTAATATCCTTGCAGACAGTCATTATGGGGTCTTTACTCAACTTAACCTCTCAGGTTCCTAAAGCCAGGGTACAGTATTGATAGCATCTCATTTCTCCCTAAATGGGCAGTCATCTGGTTCATCACCATGCTTTCTGCCTACTCCCATCTTCATGCTTCTCTTAACTGCTTGTCTGGTGCTGTGCAAACTTCCACGACGTAACAATACATGGTTTTGCTATGAATAAATCTGATCACGTTTACATCCTTATTTAATCTTTTTAGCTCGGAGCATGATCCCAACAGACATGTCTTTGGGTCTCAGCCCACTTTTTTCACTTAACAGTTTAACCATTGTGTCTGTTACTTTCATCCAATACTACTGAATACTCGAGCAGTCCTAAACCATGTGGAAATACCCATTCCCCAGCTCTTTTATACCTGGGACATTTTTTCTTAATTCTTGTGTTCATCTTTTTAAACTCTCTCGGTGCTAAGACAGCTTGGGGAAGCAAGCTGAACTGGATTAGTTTTCATGATAATTTCATAGTGTATTCCTTTACTTTGTCTCAATTCTATTCTATCAGCTCAGAACAATATTGCGTTCTCCTTTAATTCTCACATCAAGATGGTCCTGTCTGATATTTGTGTAGTGCCTTCTATAAGGTGGTTGCTCTTCTACAATCCAGGCCATATGTCATTACTATTTTAAGAAGGTTTTTTGGGGGGAGTTTTATATGGTGCAAACTAGACTCAAAGGTATCAGAGCGCTTTACATGAGCACCAGTTGCGTTAAAGACGGACACATTCATTTAAAAAGAAATAAATTGTTTAGGCACGAAGTTTGTGTGCTTATGGGTTGTTCTTGTCCTGATTTCAAGTTTTTTAGCTGCCCTTACCACTCTCTCAAAAGCTAGGAGTTGACCTGGATACATTTTGAATTCTTCTCTAGCTTCTTGGAAAGTAAGCATAATATTTAGTGCATATAAATCACTTACCCAACCTGCTCTTGACCATTTACTTGTATCTATTTGTTTTGCCATCCTGCGAAATCATTGAGGGTACCATAGGAGCAGCTCTGGTGTATATACTACTTGCATTCCGATTAGTTTCAAGCAGTATTTCCAAAAATATGTCATTGCATTATTAGCACATTGAAAGACCTTCATGCGTTTTCCGAAACTACCTCAGCCAGTATTAATGGGCAGATTGTGTTCTGCAGGTAATCTGCCTCTATATTGCCATTTGGTCACCCATTGTAATTGAGCTGTAATGTACTAGCTCAAAAACAGGTGCTCCTAGACCCCCTTTGTTCAGCGGCTGTTACTCTCTGGCCAGTGCTAGCCTGCGTTTCCCTGTACCCCAATTGAAGGTCAACAGTGATTGCAATTCTTGAAAAGACCGTAGTGGGATACTTATTGGTATAGTGGTGATTTAATATATCAGGCATGGTAACAATCATTTTGGACAGGCCTTCCAGTATTCGATTTACACAGCTCTGCCATCTCCTGTCCTATACTGCCCTCCAGTATGTCATCTCTAGTGTGATATAGCTGAACCCCCAATATACTGAAATGTATTCAGTGCCCATCTCAGTATTGTAAGATGCTAATAGCGTTGGTAGAAAACCAACCGCTATTTCCGGCTTGATATCTGATCTTCGTATGCCTTTTGGTCTTAGACAGTTGATGAAAGTATACAAATGAGTCTGCATCATTGTCCATAATGGTGCTGTTGGATTATCAGCTCCCTTTGGATATGACCTCCTACGTTTCATGACATATGTGATTTCGGTGAAATATCGCTGATGCTACCAATCCTCTTTAGTGACGTTGTTTGCCATACTTTTTTTTGTGAATCCAGTAGAGATGACAGTGTGAAAGAAGAAAATATTACACTTTCCTGTAAAATTGTATTCCTAAGCTTATCTCTGCTCCCTCAACTATCCTGTTAACCGAGTAGTAATTTTGTGAATTAGTCAATGATTATTTTTTCTGATGTAGAACTAGAATATGTGTGATTTGCATTGGTGACTTCATGTGCAGCTTTCTATCCGAAGTCCTCTTCTCATAAATTAGAAATAAATCAGTATGGCTGTATGTAACAGAGGTGATGAGTGCTAAGATGACCCACTGTTATTCTTTTCTAAGTATGGGCCATTTCTGAAGATACATTTTTTTTTTAAGCTTTTGAGTGTGCCTGCATGGAAAACTTGACACATGAAGGGTAAATCAATCATTTTGGTGAAAAGGGGAGGGTTGAAATAACGCACTTTATGGCTTATCCAGTCTTATTAATGTTTACTGTGTGATATGCAGTCTTCACCTTTCACAAAAACTGAAGCATTTCAAACTTTCTAGAAGAACAAAATTCAGCATTTCCATAATGACACAAATCATACTCCATTTTATTTTGATGGAAACGCTTTAAAGTATGTATCAGTAGACAACAGATTGAACATAGTTCTGGTAAGATTTAAACATATGAACGCCAAGGTTCGTTTTATTTTTGTTAATCTTTCAATCTGCTGTTTGTGTTGCAGGGGCCTGTCTCCAGCGGAAGCTGAATTCAGGTATCTCAGTACAGCACGAACTTTAGAGCTATATGGAGTTGAATTGCACTACGCAAGGGTAAGTTTCTATCAAAAAGTAATAGGGTGCAAACATTTTCAATCTTTTAAACTAGTTTATTTTTAAGCAAATAATAAGAATTTTAAGTGTTTACCCCTTCTGCTTTAAGTGTATATGTAATTTGGAATCTATTAAGGCAGTCTCATTTACAGTACCCTAGCAAAGAGTCTCCTAAACGATTTTTTACAAAATGTGCACCAAATAAGTTACAGGAGGCATAACATAATTTAACGCACCAGTCCAATAAGAGAAATTGGTCTACACATGAAGTAATACAGAAACAATCTGTCAGTATATTATAATAGGCAATGTCATTCATGCTGATTCCATCACTAGTGATATATAGTGTTGAAAATACAGGCATGCGCTCCCTCTGACTTCACACTTAAGACAGCAGTGAATAAGTTTTACTCAGTTTGGCACTCTATCAGTCAACGCGTTTCGTTCCTTTGACCAAAGGAACTTCATCAGGGCTCAGTATGTCAAGTAGAGTGTTCACCAAAGTCCTTAATGATTGCAAGGAGTTCACAAACTTCAGAGCTGGTGTACAAGCCTTTCCTCGGGATACGGAGGACCAGGATCACAAGCTGGGACTCAACCTGATTGACCCTTATTGTGGGGTGATTTCCCGAGCTACTGTTACAATACCGCAATCATTAAGGACTTTGGTGAACACTCTACTTGACATACTGAGCCCTGAGGAAGTTCCTTTGGTCAAAGGAACGAAACGTGTTGGCTGATGGCTGTTTTTACTTCTATCACAAATAAAGCAAACTAATAGACTAAAACCTACTATTTTGACTCCATTTCTGGTGCACCTTCCACTCCAAAGTAATTTGTTCATTCTCTATGCCAGCGGCGCTCAACGGCGGCAAGTGCCGGAAGCAGATGCACAGGACAATTAATTTGATAAAATAGGGATTGATGTGCTGAACCTTTGGTCAGCCGTTGAAAGTAGTGTTTGTTTTGTCAGTTTGGCACTCTGTTTGCCTGGTCAGGCCTCGAGTGGCAATTTTAAATCGACTCCTGCTAAGGTATTAGTTGCAAAACGGGATTAAGAACAAGCACTGCTTCTAGAACATGGCTATATAAGACCATGGGTCCCCAAGCAGCAATCTACCCAGTAGACACCAGATAAGGATAGGTAGGAGGGAGTTGCTCCCCAGGGCAATGGCAAGAGTTGCCTTCCCCCCTCCCCCCCCCCCCAAACCCCAACCCACTCAAAAAAATCTTACTGCCACCTGGGGCCAGAAAACCCATTACAGCCAGGGAAATTTGTAAAAACAAAGAGGTGAGAGCATCCTGTCCAGGCATCTAGCCTGGCCCCCACCCCTTAAGGGGCAGAGCAAGTATTTCTGCCCCCCCTGGGGGAACAGATTGAGTTTTAACCCGAATCTGCACTCCCAGCATGGGGTGTGGGGCAAGTTTCAAAATGCCCTGTAGAAATCCGGGATTATTTAAAACTGGTTTGAGGTGGTATGCCTAGGGATATCCGGCTTTACCCCCACCACTCCATCCCTAAAAAAAAGAACAGTCTTTCTGCCTAATAACACCCCCCTCCCACCACCAAAACTAGGATTAGGGCATAGCTTTGACATATCGACTGGCAGACAGGGGAGTACATCTCAATTTCCTCACACTTGCCAAAATGAGTGGCCCAACCAAACCTGGCATTTCAGAAATCTAGTGACCCAGGTGAATCCCAATTGGTGTTGCTTGCGTCGATCACACTATGGTTTCTTACCCAGAATACCCTGCAAACTTTAAAGTTTGACTATAATCATGCATGTTCCTCACATTTCTGTGAGAGTAAGTTCTGGAATCTGCAGAGATCTACAAAATTTTTACCTTCCAGCATTCCCACACTTCTGATACAACCGGTATCACACTTGTGTGGCTTCAAAAACATACATTTAGCAAATCTGTTTAGATAATTTAATATGGCTTTGCCAGTACCCAATGATTAAAGCAGTCCTATGAAAACGAACAGGTGTAGCAATGGTGTTGAGGATTATAAACCGTTCAGCTCTATTAATTGTGATAGGTGGATGGCATCTTGTGAGGAGAAAAGAGAATATAAAAAGAGTAACAAATATTATGGTTAATTATTTGAAATTAATCGGTTCAGAAAGAAGCTTTTCTCCTTATGCCCATCATTCAAGAGGGATCAGTGGCTGACTATCTTTAAAACTCTAGCTGGTGAACAGGTTGAAAAGTCATTGCGTTCCGGCTCCTCTGTGGATCATTCTCCAGCCAAATTAACTGAAAGAAGTGACTGAGTCTTGTACCTCTGACAAGCTTTTTTCATTGAACTTTCAAGGTTCCTGCTGAGATTAAGAAAGCAATCTAACCTTTGCTTGAACAAAATCCAGCAAATTCTTTTAACTATTGGACAGTATCACTCTTGTCAGGAGCAAAACGTATTGAAGACTACCTGCTAACAGTTGGGAAGTTTTGACAAAGGTGTTAAGTTTTTTGAGTACCACCCAGCCCAAGGACTTTATCAGTACTTATTGAGGAGGTTGACGATTTTCACATGGTTTGGATGAGGACAACCTTGATTTTGTTTGATCTGTTTTGATACAGTGGACCATACAATGTTGTCCATCAGAGTGAAAGGTGTACATTAGTGACTTTAGCTCAAGAATGTCATTTATACCAGGAATATGTCAAGCTATCTCTCTACCTTGTTTCAGTTCTTTCTGTCCATCGACGTGTGGTTCCCGCGGGAAGGCAAAACTAAAGTTTTCTGTCAATCTTGTCCATCTAGATGAAACCTACGTCTCCCATTGATCAATGTATCATTTCAGAGTTAATTCTGTGTTGCGCCATTTCCACCTCATTGTGAATTGCAGCTTATATTGATTAATCCATACTTCAGTTATTTCTGTCAACTTGATAGTAGCTGTAAAAATGTGTTTTTCGTCTTCTCTGTGTAGATGTCTGTTGACTCAGTTGCCAGAATTGGTAGGATGTTTACTTAGTTTCAGTGCAGAATATAATTTGAACATTTTGTAATGCTGGCGGTACTTCATTGTAGTATACATTATTCCTAATACAAATACATTAGGGGGTCTATCCCATATCACAATCTACATCCTCCCCTTAGTTTATTAAGCCGGTTTACTTTCAGGGATTCACACTTTTTATCATTGAAAATGCTATAAATCTGTGATGTAATTCCTAATTATATTCCTTTTATTCATGCATCATTTTCCTTTTCTAAAAGATCTTGCATTCATTTATTGCAGCGTCAGCAGCCTTTTGCTATGTCTGCTTAGCTTGAAATTTTGGGAACCCACGATTCACCCAATGGGAAGTGTATTCACTAATTAAAGAATTCCTACTTGCGTAAATTTTAGCCCTACTTTAAAGATTATTTTTAATTTAATAAATCTAATCCCCTGTGCTAATGTGGTCATTTAGCTGTATCACAGGGTTTAGTGAGGAGGATGCTACCTTTGGGTTGATTGTTGGACTTTTGGTAGCTGGTTCTTGGCTGACGAATCGGGTGTTTGTCAAGTTTGTCAAATTTTGCCTAGTCTTCAGTGTTGCCATTTATGACCATTGGGACTTCCCGCAATTTCTCCAGCAAAAGGCCACAACTTTGGTTTTCTAGGTTGCCTAGGGGGGTATGTGACCCTAGTTTTTCCTTTACGACATCTTCGACTAAAGCCTTCCTATGATCGATTGTCACCATAGAAGATGTGAATTGCTTAGTAAGCTCCGGTTGGGCATCAAGTTTTGAGGATTGCGTCATGTTCGCATTTGCAATTGTATCCAATGTTTTGCACTTAACCTTCATAATGCTCAATATTGGTTGATCAAATGAGTGCTGATTCAGGCCTTGTCTTGTGAATTGACCGCCTGTCTCGTCGCTTGCATACATTTTTTGTCTTTTTGTCGAGCAAGTTAAGCCGTCAGACGTTATCCATTCGGGAATCAACCCTGTTACTTCCCGAGTTGTCTAGTGCAGGAAGCTCCATATTGAGTGAAATGTGTATCCAGGTACTGTGCATGTAGTATATAACATTTGTTTTCAGCTATAGGAATTTGAGACGGCGTTAAAGATGGGGGTGCTTTTATAGATAGTTTTGGATCATCGTTCATAGAGTTTAAGGCAGAGATTGAGCAAGCAGATTTAACTTGATCTCAGGTTTGCAGAGTGAGAGGCTTTGCAGCTCCTGCAATTCCTGTAATTTTTGTAATGGATCCTAGGGATTCCCAGGACTTAGATCTGTTCTTGTCAGAACCAAAATTAAAGTTAAAATAGGAAGACGTTCCTGGAAGGAGTCCGAAGAGTGCCTGGTCTGGTGTTGCTTTTTCTGTTACTCTATTTTGCGCCTTTGTTTCTAGTGAAGATGAAGACAATATAGGCTGCAGTACTTCACTGGCACCATCGGCTTCATGAGCATTTAGTGATTTCATGGCGCTGAGTTGCTCAGAAAAGCAATTCAGATGATAGAGCTTGTTGACCTTCATGCAAGATGTGGGATGAAGTGATATTGCTATTGCTAATGTAATTTGTTATGGTGTTTATGGTATTAAGTTGGGCAGGGCTCCTGATGGTAAGTGAAGGTTGAATCGTTGCTTGAGATTTTAGTAGCAATTTGTGGAAACCTTTTATACTTGGCTTTTTAGGAAGAGGGGAGTGTTTACCCTATTCGTGGTGCAGTTTGCACTGGCCTCAGCGACTTCGGGCCTGGTAGTGTCTTCTGGCGTAATCATGACCAATTCTTGTTTCTTCGAATTTGGGGTAGTGAGCGTGGTTGGTGGCATCAATCCCAAGTTTTTATGGTATGTACTCTCTAAGGCCGCTATGTAACATGCATCCAAGTTTTTAAAAACCTCCAGGCTTAATGGGCAGGTATTTGGACACCCTTGGTCAGCCTAGGCCTTTTTCGTCTTCAATTTCCCCCTCATTTCGTACATTCTTACACTACTCCTTGGGTAAATAAGATGTAGTGGTGATGGTGGCATGAAGGCCTCGTCTTGTGTTATCGTGGGAATATTGTAAGGATCCTCACCTCTGCATTTTCAATAATTTATTTTTGCTTGATTTGCCTTGACTTTTGTTTTGCTTGTTTCCTTTTGCACTTGTTGCGCTCGCACTTGCTTTTGCTCTGTCGTTATTTTGTTTGATAGAGAGCGCAATTCAAGATGTTCAGGTTGAGCTTTGAGTGGTCGGCATTGGTCGTTAGACGTCAGGCCGGATGGCCGGCAGAAAGGAGATTTGCTGAAGCTGATGGTATATGGAGCCTGCACAGCCTGTAGGTGCTGGAGTACTGGGGTACCTGGCAGGACTAAAGTGGTGCATAGCTGGAGGGTTGGAGTTGACTGCTGACTGCCACACCATGTGCAAGCCGCTCCGGCACAGTGGGGGCGGTAATGCAACCTAGTGCACCAGGGGCAAGCAACCCTCTCCACCCTCTTTCACGGCCCACCTCAGATGCGGTTGTCTCTCTCAAATCTGGGTCCTGGAGCCTTGAGTCTGGAGCTTGATGGCTGAAGGAGGCAGGGGCCAGTCGAGAACCAGCTGGCGTGCCTTGGGCGCGGAGGGGCATTATCCCTACTCCACCTTTTGCCGCCCCCACCCTCCTGCTCGTGCCGCCACCAATGTGGGACACTCTGCAACCATCACTCAGCGTCCGCAGCCGTCCCTGCCTTCCCAGATTTCACCGCTAATGGAACGGATATAGCTGACAGGAGGTAGAACTGGCGGCCAGGGACCGTGTAAGGTGAGTGTCCGGGCCAAACCGGGCCAGGCAAATTAACGCGAAGTCCGAGGGCCGGAGGCAGGTAGCAGGCAGAAGGAAGCAAGCTTGCAGTCCGCTGTCCAATGCACGTGTGACATCAGCACGCAGGGCACGCAGTAGAGAGACTCTACTCTACACTTCCCCATCAATAATGCCAGTCACACAAATTTCCACTCACTTTTCTGAACCTTTTTGACATAGCCCAACGGTTGTAGGATGGAACCACTACCACTTGAACAACTACAGTCTAAACAACCACTCCTTAACCACTACTTAGTCTAAACCACTACAGTTTCAACAACAACTATTTCTTACAACTACTATGCCTTTACCATGATTGCCTTTACCCCTTTAATGTATCTATTTTACAGGTAAGTGTAAACCCATATATATATATATGTGTGTGTGTATATATATGTATATATATGTATATATACGTATATGTAATGTGTTTGTATGTACCTGTAAAACACTTACATTTCGTGGTAAAGCCATGCATGCTAAAGACCTATGTGTTGTAAAATGAATGTTGGTAAGTATTAACACTATATATATATATATATATATATATATATATATATACATACATACATATATATACACACACCCCTATACTCACTATTAATGTTCTAAAATCCCTTTCCACCCCAAAAACCTACACCCACCCCAAAAACCTTAAAATTTCCCTTTCCACTCAAAACACCCACCCTAAAAATACCCTTGCAATCCCAAAAACCCATACCCACCCTAAAAGTACCCTACCCACCCAAAAACCCATACCCATCCTAAAAATACCCTTGCCACCCAAAAACCCATACCCACCCTAAACCCTAAAAATTACCCTTGCCACCCAAAAACCATCCCCACCCTAAACCCTAAAAAATACCCTTGCCACCCAAAAACCCATACCCACCCTGAACCCTAAAATTACCCTTGCCACCCAAAAACCCATACCCACCCTGAACCCTAAAATTACCCTTGCCACCCAAAAACCCATACCCACCCAAAACCCTAAAATTACCCTTGCCACTCGAAAACCCACACCCACCCTAAACCCTAAAAATACCCTTGTCACCCAAAAATCCATACTCCCCCATAACCCTTAAAAATACACTTGCAACCATATATATATATATATATATATATATATATAACACGTAATACCTTTAATACTTACCAAAATACTTACATTTTAAAGTACATTTTTTTTACTACGAGTATACCTTCACCTTTAATGTATTTACAACGAAATTCAAACATGTTTTCACATATTAAACACTATTTTCCCAAACTTATTTTGTTTAAAAAAAAAATCCACTCTACAAAACCATATAAAATACGCCCATCCACCATTTTATCAATAGTAATATGTCTGTCATATACAATCCAAGAGTGCCATCTACTGGCCAGAGGTAGTTGTAAATGCATTAGTAGTTAAAAGACTTGTGATTCTGGTTGAGGTCGTTGTTAAGGAGTCGTGGTTCAGGTCCTTCGTTGTCAATGAGTCGATGTAAAGGCCGTTTCCCAATAATACCAAATGGGTCCCCTGTAAAGGTCAGGCCTGTAATATCATTGACTGCCTGAAAGAGCCTCCCCGAATAGTAGCTAATGGATGGACAGTTTCAAGCTAAGTGTAAAAAAAAAAAAAAAATTTAAAAAAAAAAAAATTTAAAAAAAAATTCTGTTTCAGGGTCATGGGATCTTAGGCATTGTGTGCTACCATGGCCACTAAATTTTGCCTGCGAGACCGGTGTATAGTACATTTGCTGCAGGTATTTGAGTCAGTCTGTGCCTCCTATTCATGGAAACCTCCTTAGTAAAGACCTGGCAGGAAGCCATTATAGTTCCGATTTTTAAAAAGGGGGATAAAATACAACCTCATTGTTGCCGCCCAATTTCCCTGCTAGACAGTTCAGTTAAAATCTTGGGCAGGGTCATCCTGGCCAAATTAGAACTCTGGACGCTTGAATCTCAAGGGCTCTCGATCTACCAGTTCGGATTTCGGCCAGGACTTGGAACTGTGGAACAAAAGTTAAATTTGTCATTAATTGTTCAAAAGTATACTAAAGCACAAAAATGCTGTGTAGATTTAGCCTTTATGGACCGAACATGTGCTTTCGACACAGTGAATCGGCTTAAATTATGGTCCATAATGGCACAAATGGGGATTGATGGAGCAATTATCACCTTGCTCAGTAGGCTTCATGAATACACCTCCGCCTCAGTACGCTACAGTAGTAAGGGGGATCTAACTGAAAAATTCCCCTCTGATATAGGGGTAAGGCAGGGTTGTGCCCTGGCCCCAATCCTCTTTTTATTATATATTAATGGGTTGGGAGACCAATTATGTAAGGTGGGGAAGGACACCCCAAGGATTAACTTGTGCCAAATCCTGGTACTGCTATATGCTGGCGATGCTGTCCTGATAGTTCGGACAGCTAATGGCCTACAAATATTGCTTGACTTTTAATGTTTTTATGAATGACTTGGGGCTAAAATTCAACCGTACTAAATCCTTTATAATGAAATGTGGGCCCAAAAAATCTAAAACAAGGACATTTTTACTAGGAGGTGAAGAAATCAAGAAAGTTCCGCATTTTACTTACCTGGGGGTACCATTTGACGTAGATTTTAATTGGAAACATGTTTTAAATGTCAGAGTTATGCAATTTCAAAAATCGATTGATGCCATTTTTAGGTTTGCTAAAAGATTGGGCCACAAGCCAACAAAAGAGATTTCATGGAGTAAGACCTCCGACCCTCGGTCTAGGTCCACTCTCTCCCCGCAGCTCCGCTGTGCCGTCTCTTGCCTCCAGACCCCGACCTCCTCCTTGGGAGGTTCGAGGCTGCTGCCTGCTCCTGCGCCTGCTGCCCGCTCCAACTGGGACCAGACTGCCTGCAACCACCGTAACCTTTCTCAGCCGTTTTCTTTCTTCTTAATTTTTCCCTGTTGTGCCACTGTTATTGTGCCCATCTGTGTCTTGCTCTAATTCCACCACTGTTTTTATTTTCTCGTGCCTGCCTGTTCCTTTTGCCGCTGCTGCCCCTGCGGCCCCTCCCCCCCGGAATTCCCCCGCTCCCGCCTCCCAGCCTCTCCTCCCTCCCACCTCCCCTACTTAATGGTGGCCGCTGCGCGGTCGCGCCGCTTGCGTGCCGAAGGCGCGCCAAAGGCCAGCCCGTCTGCGCCCGACCGCGGCCAGCGCCAGGAACCCTGGACCTCCCACTACCCATCGCTACGACACCACCACCCTCCTCGCACTCAACCCTGGAAGACTTAGAGAATGCCAACAGGCCTCGCCGAACACGACCCACGGCCAGTTCTCCTGCCGCCAGACCCTCACCGCCACCCCGGCGTCCACACCGCTGACGCCAGCACCGGCGACACCCTAAAATGCATCCTCCTCAACGTACGCTCCTTACACAAACATGCCATGGAAATCTGGAACCTACTCGACTCTCTCTCGCCCGACATCGCCTTCTTCACAGAGACCTGGACCAACGCATCCTCGGCCCCCGACATCAGCACCGCCATCCCAGACGGATACAAGATCCAGAGGAAAGACCACCCCACCCAACCAGGAGGGGGCCTCGCCATCGCCCACAAGAGCACCCTCCGCCTCACCACCTCCAGTGAAACCTTCCCCTCCGCCGAACACCTGCACTTCCAGATCCAGACCACCCCAAAGCCACACTCGGAGGAACCCTTATCTACAGACCCCCCGGCCCCCGAATACCCTTCGCCACCACCATCACAGACTTCATCGCACCCCACGCCATCGCCTCAACAAACTACATACTCATTGGAGACCTGAACTTCCACCTCGACAACCCCAGCGACCCCAACTCCACTATCCTTCGTGACAACCTCGCCAGCATCGGACTTAAACAACTCGTCAACACACCGACCCACAGAGCAGGACTCACCCTCGACCCCATCTTCGCGGCAGGAAACAGCGTCCAATTCAGCCACACAACGCATCCACCATGGACTGACCACCACTGCGTACACTTCGCCTTCAACAAACCCAAGGCACCCAAACCAGCCCCACGCCCACCTCGAAGGAACTGGAGCAAGGTTGCCGACGAGCAACTTAACTCCACCCTCACCCGAGACAACCACACCTGGGCACCCGACGCAAACGACGCAGCCAGAAAACTCCACACTTGGATCTGCAACTGCGCAGACGAGCTCGCCCCGCTACGCAACCCCGACAGACAACGCCCCAGGAAAGCCGCCTGGTTCACCACCGCTCTCCAAGAAGCCAGACGCACCTGCAGACGCCTGGAGAAGAACTGGAGAAACACCAAGACAACCGAAAACCACACCACCTACAAGGATGCCATGACGGACTACCACAACCAGATTAAGCCACCAAGAGGAACTTCATCCACAACAAAATCCTGGCCAACTCCACCAACTCCAAGGAACTTTTCAGTGTCATTCAAGAATTCACCAACCCACGCAGCGAAGCCACAGACATCACCCCATCCCAAGACCTCTGCGACAAGCTTGGAACCTATTTCCCCCTCAAGAGCAAAAACCTCTACGACAACTTCATCGACCAGGCGCCACAGACGGCCCTGCGCCCCCCAGAAACACCAGCCAGACCACCATCTCCAACTGGACACCGATCACGGCCGAAGACACCTCCTCAACCATGAAAAGCATCCACTCGGGGGGGGGGGCGGGGGGGCCCCACCGACCCCCACAGACCCCCACCGACCCCCTGCCCCCTCACATCTACCACAGAGCCGCGGCCGCCATCGCACCCGAACTACAACGCACCATCAACACCACCTTCAAAACAGGCACCCTCCCAGACGACTGGAAGCGCGCAGAAGTCAGACCCCTGCTCAAGAAGCCCACAGCCGACCCCACCGACCTCAAGAACTATCGGCCCATCTCGCTCCTCCCCTTCGCAGCCAAAGTTGCAGAGAAAACAGTCAACAGGAAACTGACACGATTCATTGAAGAGAACGCCGTCCCAATCCGGATCCCGAAGCAACCACAGCACAGAGACCGCCCTACTCGCCGCCACAGACTACAGCCGCACCCTCCTGGACCAAGGCCACTACGCAGCCCTCATCCTACTCGACCTATCAGCGGACTTCGACACCGTCTCCCACCGCACACTAGTCGCCAGACTACACGACGCAGGCATACAAGGAACAGCCCTGGGCTGGATTCGATCATTCCTCACCGGAAGAAGCCAAAGGATCAGACTCCCACCCTTCCTCTACGACCCCACGAAAATCACCTGCGGAGTCCCACAGGGTTCATCACTGAGCCCCACCCTCTTCAACATCTACATGCCTCCCTCTCAGCCATCGTCTGGCAACACGGCCTCAACATCGTATCCTACACCGATGACACCCAGCTCATCCTCTCCTCACCAAAGACCCCACCACTGCCAAACTCAGCTTCCAGAAAGGAATGCAAGACGTCGCAGTCTGGATGACCAACAGCTGCCTGAAGCTCAACGCCGAGAAGACAGAAGTCCTCGTCCTCGGTACCACCCCTTCTGCATGGGACAGCACCTGGTGGCCGACCGCCCTCGGAAGCCCACCTACCCCCTCAGACCACGCCAAGAACCTCGGCATCGTACTCGACTCATCACTCTCCATGAACCGACAGGTCAAGTCCGTCACCTCCAGCTGCTTCAACACCCTCCGCAAGACCTTCAAGTGGATCCCCCCTGAGTCAAGGAAGACAGTCACCCACGCACTCATCACCAGCAGACTGGACTATGGAAACGCACTGTACGCCGGCATCAACAAGTCCCTACTCCGCAAACTCCAGACAATACAGAACACCGCCGCCAGACTCGTCCTCGGCATCCCCCGAGACGAACACATCAGCCAACACCTACGAAGTCTGCACTGGCTCCCCGTGGAGAAAAGAGTCCCTTTCAAAATCCTCACTCAAGCCTACAAATGCCTACACAACAACGGACCCAAATACCTCAACGACAGAATCAACTTCCACGTGCCCAAAAAAAACCTCCGATCTTCCAACCTCGCACTGGCCGAAATCCCACGCATCCACAGAGCCAGAGCAGGCGGAAGATCCTTCTCACAAATTGCAGCCAAGACCTGGAACGAGTTACCGGCAGACATCATACGCGCCCCCTCCTTGAACACCTTCAGGAAGTCCCTCAAGACCTGGCTTTTCGGCTAATCAGATCTGCGGACCCCCCCCTCAGCGCCTTGAGACCCTCACGGGTGAGTAGCGCGCTTACAATTCCCCGATTGATTGATTATGTATTTATAAGAGCAGTGGTCTCTCAGTGGTAACTTTTGGGACCGGGGTTTGGGGACATGTAAATTGCAAATCACTTCAAATCACAGAAAATAAGTTTTTAAGAAGACTTCTCTCAGTGCCCCAGAGCTCTTCTGTCTCTGTCATGAGGAAGTCGGTTTGAGTTACCTGAAAGACCATATTGCATTACAACCATTGTTGCTCTGGGCAAAAACCTGGAATAATCCAGAGGCCGCTCTTTGCAGGACAATATTGGCAGACTGTCTGAAGCTGGATAACAGCTTAGATATACCCTGGCTAAGGTATGTTAAAATGAGTATTGCCAGGTTGGGTGTCATAGAATATTATACAAACCCTGACACCCTAAGAAATTTATCGTCTGCCACTATTGAGTCACTTTTTTATCAAAGTTATGAGCGGGCAAGCCCAATATGTAATTTTACTGGCTACCCAGAGCCTTTTTCTCAGCCACAAAGAGAACGTGCCTTATATTTGCAAATAGACCTAAACGAAAGGCGGAAATTTTGCTGACTAGGTTCCGTTTAAAAACTATACATTTTTTAGTTGATTTCCCTATTCAAGGCTCATGGTTTGCATCACTTCCCGTTTGTCCCTGTGACAGTTGTTCATGCCAAAGCACTACGCACTTTATCTTATTTTGCAGATTTTATACCCCTCCGAGGAGGCAGTTTATTCGCCCACTATTACTTGCAGCAGGGATTAGAAATCATAAATTGGCAATGGAATATTTACTTTCCCTAGGAACTAATGAGATTATATATGGCATTTTAAACTATCTTTTTATTGTTTTTAAGATCCGTAGTAAATACTGGACATTTTTATAATCTGTAATCTCTGTATATGTGGATTTGCTGTTTGTAATGAAAACGTGTGTAATATTTTATGGCTCTTTTAGAGTCGAATAAAGTACTTTGAGTGAGAAGCAAATGGGTTTCAATGATTTTATGAGTGACCTCGGCCTAAAAACGAATGTGGCAAAATCGCACGTCATGACAGTGGGTAAACCTCCTTTGAAAACAAAATCCTTTTGCATAGACACTGAAAAATTGCTTCATGTGCCAACTTCTTCTTATTTGGGCATCCTTTTTAATCAAAAAAACACATGGTCCCACCTACTTGAAGCTAGGATTGGTGGTTTTAATCAAAATGTCGAAGCGATTTTTAGATTCACTAAAAAACTAGGCTCTCGGCCCATAAAAACCATCATTGATATTTATAAAGCGCGTACGTGCGCTGTCACTCTGTATGGTGCCAGTGTCTGGGGATGCTCAAATTCTATGGGCATACAGAGCGCGGAGAATGTTTCTGAAACGAGTATTAACTGTCCCCAAAAGTACCGCTGCTACCATCTGCCATAATGAATTGGGCGTTACTCCATTATCCTTTCGTATACAAGTAGCACCTCTGATGTTATGGCATAGTATTTGGGTAAAAGAGGAAACTGTTCTGAATCGTGCTATAATTTCAGACTGTTTTAGACTGGATTGCGTGAGGAAAATCCCCTCGATTACTTCTATCCAAGACCAGTTGGGGAAGTTGGGACTGCTGGATTGTGTTGATATCCCTGAAAATATATCCAAAATCACTAGGGCCAAACTGAAAAGAGATTTTTTTTCCTTTCTTGTACCAAGCTAGAGATAGACAAGAGTTGGCAAAAAACGGGTTGTTGAGCACTCATTATTAATCCGCTCCCCAGGTACTGAGCCTTATCTCTCTTATTATTTTAATCGTGCTAAAATGTTTTATCTGATCAGGTTCAGTATGGGTATTTCATACTTGCTGGTCTCATACCCCCATGATGTATATTGTGATGCTAAATTAGAATTGTGCCCCTGTGATTCAGAATCTAAACGGAGCACTCTGCACTTTGTTTTTTTGTAAACTTTATAGTAATCCAAGAAACGTTTTTTTTTTTTAAACCATTGTTAAGATTTTTAAACATAAAGTGTCAGGCTGCATTGTATCATCTACTCCTTTTAAATGATGAATTTATTTGCCTGATGATCTATAAGTACATTTCCTCCGCTGTCCGGCTTCGGAATATTGTTGGAAAATGATTACTTGTGTATTGCCCATGTGGGTTCAATTTTATCATGTCGACTTTTTTTTTTTTTTTTTTTAAATTGTTTTATGATGTTTACTTTTATGGCTGTGACCCAGCCGAATAAAGTTTTACTGACTGAGAAGCAAATGCTGGCAACAGAATAAACAATTGTACTCAAGGGGAGTATAAACAATGCCTGTATAAATGGGGAAAACACAGCGCAGTGTGGTAAGAAGAGTGCACGCTTCCAGCAATTGCTTCTATGGGGAAGGCAATGCACTAAGTTTCCTATAATGCCCCTGCGTGGCGACAGGGATGTAATGTTCTAATGAGCTCACTTACCGTGATCAAGACTGGATAAGTTGAAACGCGTTGGTATGTCTGGTGAGATATAGATACAAAACACAACTTTATTAAACAACTTAAAACCTTAACTCATGAGTGCCGTGTCATTTCCGTGGTTATATATATATATATTAATTATTACCTACTGGTGGTCGCCAGTAGGTAGTTATAGTTAAGATGTAGTTTCCATATGAAGAGCGGTTGTTCACTTGGCAATAACTTTGGCGTCGCTTGACGAGTCTTTGCAAAATTCTCAACGCTAGTATGACACTCCAGCTGCTGTCTTGAAAGTTTTGTGGTGATCCATCAAGCGGGGGCGAGAAGGGGGGGGGGGGTCACAAAACGCGTTTTCCCCATGTTAATTCCCATAGGAACTTTAGACATGGCTACAGTCCGAACTGCTGAACGGAATTGCACCAAATTTGGCAGGAAGGTAGATGTTGGTCCAGGGAAGTGACTTTGTGTGATTTGGTGTAAATCTGTTCAGCAGTTTGAGATATTAACCGAAATTCAAATTTATGTATATAAGGACACGGAGGGTCTACGGCTCCGACACAGTACTACGAGAATGCTCGCGCCAGGAGGAGTGCTGTAATTGTCTGGCTACAAGCTGTCTAAATTGTTTCGCCGCCATTTTATGAAGTGAAGCCGGTCCCGGGCAATGGATCTAAATGTTAAAAAACATGAAAGGGGTCAGTATAGAAGTACCCTGACCCCATGGGTGTATTGTAGTGGTGTGTAGTGGATTCGTTATGAGTTCATAATCCCCAAATTAGTCTTTTTTTCACCACATGGATGAAGTCCCGACCCCATTGCGGCTCTCAGTGTTGCTCTCCATGTAATGTCGCGACAGAGGCTTGAACCTAGCCGAAATAAATTTTCAAAAAAGGTTTTGACTGCCATTTTATGAGGTGGGAGCCAGTCCTGTGTGATCATTATACATGTAACAAAGTTAGAAGGGACCCTGACCTCATGGCTATATTGTAGGGGTGCGTCATGGATTTTTTATGTGTTTTAGATTGCCAAAATTAGTTCCACCCCCCCATGCTGCGGGAGTCGCGACCCCATTGCGGCACTCAGTGCAGCCCCTTATGTTGCATCCCGGAGGAGTCGTGAACCTGGTTGAAATAAATTTAAAAAAAAACATTCACTCACACAGTAATGCATGCACCCACTCACAGACCTACTCAGACACACCCACTCACAGAACCACTCAGTTACTCAAGAGACGTAGTCACAGTATCATGCACGTACTTCCAAACCCAATCAGACACACACACACCCACTCACAGATCCCTCAGTCACTCACCCACTCATAGTCCCACTCAGATACTCCTGCACCCACTCAGATACTCCTGCACCCACTCAGATACTCCTGCACCCACTCAGATACTCCTGCACCCACTCATGTACCAATTCAGACACTCAGGCACCCTCTCACAAACCCAATTAGAGACTTCTGCAACTAATCACACACCTATTCAAACACTTATTCAAACAGACACGTATTCACAGACCCACTTACACACTAATACATTCTGTCATACAATCACTCTCAGCACTTAAAAATTACAGGAAGATATGAAAATAAAAAACTGTAGCGATTCATTATTAAATACAAAAGTTACAGAGAACTTTTACTTGCGGTATAAATTTTTAAAAACCTTGGAAACTCACTGAAAAAACCAAAGGTTACAGGGACGTTCTAGTTAGACGCTCTCGTTAGGCTCAGATTTCACTCGTACAATAACATTGAAATTCAGCAGTTCTAGTTACCTGAGCCAACTATAACTTAATACCCCGCAATGCACTGCTTATGACCTCACATTTTACATCACTCATGAAATGGTCAGTGACATCACTGATATCTCAAATGACATCACTGATGACATCATCCACATTACCACTCACACACCCACTCACTGGCCATACAACCTCTCATACGCCCAGTCACACACCCACACAACCACTCACCCATTCACAGACCAATACCAGTATTCATACACCCACTCACTCCTCCATAGAGCCAGTCACATAACCATTCACTCACCCATACAGCCACTCACACAGCCATACACTACCCCATACAACTACTCACACACACTTATTCACCACTCATGCACCCACTCACACACCCAAAGAAATACTCACACACCCATACAACCACTCACACCTACAGACCTAGTCAGAAATCCACTCACCCATAGTCATTCAATCATTCACTCATACCATACAACCACTCACACACCCATACAGTCCACCACCCACTCAGATCACACGTTACAGATCGTATCCCTCATTAGTAGTACAACTAGTATACTAATCTAACTTTTGTAGTAGGTTAGTGTATATGTTTAACACCCATAAACGCTTAAAAACACACTCGCTTGATGTCATCAGTTAAGTAATTTGAGATGTCATCAGTGATGTCGCTGACCATTTCATGACTGATGTAATATGTGAGGTCATAAGCAGGGGCATAAGTTATAGTTAGCTCTGGTAACTTTGACTGCTGAAATTCAATGGTTGTGTACGAGTGAAATCTGAGCCCAACTACAATGTCCCTATACCCAACTGCTGTCTATTTCGAATATTGGTGCTATCTAGGTATTACGTTGTGACCCCTCACCCCGCCCCCCCATATGATCTTCTGGGGGTTCAGTTTGCCGCATTCTTCAGTGGAATAGTGGAGGGGGGGGGGTGCCATCATGATTCGGGTCATGTGTGTTCACTATGATAACATGAATGTGATTCAGCAGCCACTGGACAATCAAATAGTGGCCCTCCGGATCTCCTATAGCATCGATGTGTTGATATGCTGTTCCCCTGCGGAGAAAGACCGCATCTCCTCTAGATACTGTCCTATTTCTCTTTGACTAGATGGATCAATTGCAGTAGTAGTACATCAATATGGTGCCTGGTGGCATACGCCAACACATGGCGTGTCTTTCTCCTGTTATGAAGGCCTCTCACATTCCATGTCCTCATTCGGATTCTTGCCTCCCTCAACTCCAACTGCAGCCCGGTGCCCTTAAGCAACCTAGACTGCACCCACAGATCTACTTCCTTCAGGCCTGGTTGCAGCTGCTCCGCCCATGTTGTCGCCACATGGCCCCCAATGTCGTCAGGGTGCCAGAGGCATGGACCACATTCTGTAGCACCAGTTCCACAGCAAAAAGATATATTTGGCAAAAGTATATGCACTCAACCGCAGGAGCTCTAACGGAGTGCAGTCATCTTGTTGAGCTCGGCGGCCACGCCCCCATATCTGTATAGTTAACCCTTTCTGTTAAGGATAGCTGTGAATTCCCAGCCATTTTGAAATCCTTCAAAATTTCACTTAGCTTATCATTCTTCTGTTGAATCCATTGTTGGTGTCCTATGTAACTTCATACCTCAAGATAATTTTATACTTGTTCCCTTCAGTAGATACATGAATGTTTACTTTCTGTTTTTCAACTGTTCATTCAATATAGAAATGTAGACAGCATTTTAAGCTTATTCTTCAACTGCCTCTATTGCTCTTTTAAGATTACTACAATACACTAGGATGTAGTCATCTTATGAAACTAGCTTAAGACTCCATCTGACTAGTTCCACAATCCGCAATAGATAGCTATAGGTTCGTAAGTCCGTTATTTATAGCTCAAGTAGCCTGTGGCTATTTACAGAGTACATTTAGGACTCTAACTTCACTTGAAATACAGTTTTTCTAAATGTGGCCCATATCTAATGAATTTAACTCTGTTGAGCTACTTCTCAGTGTCAACAAATGTTCTTCCAGAGGATATTTTATTTCCTTTGCTAATTTAACTGCAGCACAAATATCAGTGATATGGTCATGGATAGTACACCCAAGAAATAATCTGTATTATTCTTCTGCACAAGTTCTAGAAACACATGGTTGATCATTTTTTCTGTTTCTCTAAAGATTGTGTGAACACCGCAATCAGATGCGACAATATGATCAGCATTAATTTTTAGGGGTACCAATTTTTTGGAGCAGCCTTATTTCAATCTTATGTTGAGATTCTAGAGCTGTTCTCATTCCAGTTGATAGTTAAAAGCCTTCACAAATATTGACGAAATTGATTCTTATAAAATTCATTAGAAAGGCAATCGGGCGTGCTTCCTTTACCATTTGCTCAGCCTTTAAGAACTTCTGTCACTTCCTCGTACAAAACTGATGCTATAAGCCTTTTTATGCACTCCTCTTTAAAAGTCTTAATACTGATATTAGTTAAATATTCATCAGTGCTTTCCTTTGCTAGTGCCCTTTTCTTTCCTCAGTTTGGAGTTGTTTGCAGAAGCTTCACACACCAGAGTAGTTCCCTCTCTACAGTTTTATTGCTGAACTCATTACTCTTTAGGCCTACCTTTGCTGTCCCTTTCTTTGCGTTGGCTACAAGGATTTGTATTACTTTTTGTATCTCTTTGTCTGGTCTTTTTGTGCTAACACTCATACTATTGTGCCCCAACTCTTTTTTTCAGATTTTTGTAAAAGTTTACAGCTTTTTTTCTGAGAACTGTTTAACTAGTTGCAACATACGTTATCAGTATTTTGGCTGGAAATAGTAGAATGACTTGTAAATCATATTTTTAAACAAGTTTGTCTAGTTGCGCCTTCATTTGCCGCAATCTTGGTTCCGTGATGGAGGATGTTTTCAGGCGTATAAATATTTAATGTAGTAAGTAAAAACAGTGGTGGTCCCCAAGTAGGCAATACTGACAAACATTAAAGGTCAAACAGAAATTTAATTACAAACAAATGTATACAATAAATGCGAATAACGGTGCAGTGGACGCCAGTGATAAACTAGCTCAGGGCTTATATGTGATACTCGTGTGATAAAATTGATCAAGTACATATCAAATTGGCAAGAATAGCAGGGCCCGTTTAAGTAAAGGTGAACATTGATTAAGGCCCATAATGTAGTCTGACATTTTCATACCATTATAACGACAGCAGGCAGTGACTGGGTTAAAACTGAATGGGTACAATTTGCTAGGGTAGCAAAATGCAAAAATATACTCTCCTGTGATATGCGAAACACTGGTTTAAACTTCCAGACAGAAAGGTAAAATTTTGCACAAGGGAATTAAAATACAGCACTATTTCTGCAAACAAAAATGCAGTAAAGAAAAAATGTATATTATCCATTGTTTTTGAATGAGACAGTAGGGTTAGGCACCTTTCTAAATGAATTCTAAGCTTAAAATCTACAATTCAGAAAGAAAACTTTGAAGGACATGCTAATAAAACCACACAGATCTACCTCCTCTAGTGCTGACTGATATTAGAGCCTTCCTTTCTCCAAAGTGTTTATAGCAGGCGAATCCTACTTTCAGAGACAGCCTTCGTCTTTTGGAAACTTAAACAAGGCTTTTTCAGAGACAAACTGATTACTGCTGTGGTAACCCAGGAAAAAGCACATTTTGAATCTGGGCAGGAACAACCAGTGGATTATTACACGTTCGCTTTTCTTGTTGAGTGGTGACTGTATCACAAAGCCAAAGTAGAAGATAACCAAGAAACTAGGGAAATTGAAAGCTGCTCATCTAATCCAAAAGTTGTTCTGGGTGCATGGAGCCAAGAAGAATATTAGCCATGAGATATAGAAACATGAGGTTGAGGCTTTGTTTGAAATACAGTCTAAGCCAATAGTAGAAGAATGGAAGAAAAGATAGGAACGATAGTCATTTGAAATCATTCTCCAGTTGTATACCCATTTCCCTAGATGAACTTTCATTATTAACTGTATTAAGTTAACATTTATACTCTCAGGTTACTGCTAATCTGGCATCTTCCAGCCAAGTGCTGCAGGACCAGATATTTTCTTGGCAGCATGGATCCTTCATTGGTTCTAATGTTTGCATTGTTCGCCACTTTTGTGACTGATTCTAGAACCATTTTTTGCTCTAAAATGTCAAAGCAATCTATAAATACTGTTAATTGTAGTGCCTGACATGAGCAACTGAAAAATATTAAGAAGCCCTAGAAACTTTTTTTGTTTTCAATACCATTGTCGGATTATTTGATCCGCTCTTACAAATGGTTTTAGGATATCTGTGCACCAGTCTTCTCAATATTTGAGTAGATGAATCTTCGATTGGAATTTTGTCTTTTGGCCCAATGCAGTTTATATTTTTGATAATGCGGTCGATCATGCTGACCATTTTTAAATGCAGTTTTATTCATTTATTTTTGCTATCCGGTTCTAAATTTGAAAAATCTGGCATGGAACAGTCACTGTTTTGCATTAGTGTGTCAAAGGTAGTCAACATATAAAGTGAATGTTTTAATACCTGCCAAAACAGATTGTCCCACAGCGTGCCAGATATTTAAACATAAGAGATTGTTTCTTAGACCAAGCATATTCTTCCAGCCATTTCCTCTTTAGAGGAAGAACATGCTTACCTCCAAACTTTACTGCATTCCTCCATGCACTCACTAGGCCACATGGTGTTCCCTTTCTTGTAAAGACCCAAAGGCCAGACTTCAGTTTGTGCCCTACTGTTAAGTTAGCCTGACAACCTTTGACCCAGATGCAGCATGTTCTTATCTTTCGAGGGACTTGTGAAAGTGTCAAATCATCCAGACAATGACCTTGCCAGACCAAAGGGGACATAAGTCTGAGTCAATTTCCCTGGTAATTCTCTAAAGGTCAGACAGTGTATAATCTAAATAATGTAGTCTGAATTGACATACTGGTTTATTCTGGTTATGTCCTGAATTAAGTAGAAATTGCCCAATGTAGGGTAAAGGTCAGTGACAAATACTATAAAAACCCCATGAAGTGGCCACTGATGCAGATAGGTCTTTGACCCAGAGTATTGCACAAACCCCTGCCAAAGATTCTACTAAAGACTGCTGCCAGACTGCTGTGCTGCAGCAGCATTCATTCCTGTGCTGAGAGTTGATATTGAGCCAATTCAGAGAGGAGCTGACCTTACCTGATGTGTGTTTACACACTACTGGCCCTAGTCTGATAACCAAAGCTTCTTTGCTGTGAACAGGTATGCAGTGCGTTGAATCCTAAGAAAGTCTAGATGCAAGTTTGCTACTCCATGCTCTCATATTGTAGGGCATACAAGTAGTCTTTAGGGAGTTAGGTTGCTACTGACATTTCAACCATATTATTATCACTGTCAGGGACAAGCATCTGATAGAGACTTGTAGCTGCAGATTCCTTACCTTAGAATGATCCCCAGGCGTCAGACTGGATCAGGAATTCTTTTTCGTGAACAGTACCCCTGCGTGCAGGTAGGTGGCATTGTTCGGCTCCACATGGCATCATTGGCGTCAATCCGTGCCGGAAGTGACGTTTGCGGTGCTTATATAGGCACCACTGAGGCATGCTGATGTCAGTTCTTTTCTTTCCGTGCCAGCCAGTGCAGATCCGAGAAGAGCTACCCCTTAGTCACTTTTTGACAAAGCTTTTTTCAATGTTTTGTCGAAGTCTTTTGTGAGGACCTACCTCCTGGTGTGGCAGAAATGTCATCTAAGAAGGCCGGCTTCAAGCCTTGCGGCACCTGGACCCCCGCACCTTGTTTGCCTATAATGCCTCGAACGAGACCATGACCCGAAGGCCTGCCACGACTGCTGTGCCATGCATCCAAAGAGCTTGAAGGGAGTGATCCTTCAAGCTCCTGGTGGCTCGACGCCGCGACGCTCGAGGTCCCAGTCGACAGGAAGGTCCCGGGACCACTCTGAGTCCGAGGTAGTCATCCCACTCCAAGTCGTTCGGGTAAGTCTCTGAACCACAAGTAGAAAAAAGTCAAACCGTGCTTCGACTTCACCTTGTCCGTCAGCTGACTGGACAAGGGAGCGTTCCTCAAGGCCTGGCTCCACGGTTGACCCAGCACCTGGGCCAACTCCGTACCTCCCCGCATTTCTGGGAGCCGGAGAGAACCAAGCTCAAATTAAAGAGTTTTATGAGGCCATTTGCCTCATATTTGAGTGGCCTGTTCCCTCTGGCACGCCTTCGGGCCCCATGGGCTCCGAAGGGGCCCCTTACTGGATTCACACCGGCGGCTCCGGTGCCAGTCGGGTCCCAAATGTTCACAGATGGATCTGGATCAGCGCCGGTCATGCCATGTCGACCTTTCCCAACGCCGGTTCCGAGGCTGATCCATTCGCCGGCATCCCCATTCTCATTCCTGACTCTGACACGGAGCCGGCTCCGACACCAACTGAAGCTATGCCTTCCAGGCTGGGCTTCCATGCCTTCCTGTGGGCTAGGACTTGGGGAAGAATGGGAGGGGTCGTTGGACCCTGAGGAATGCCAGCTTTATGACTCTTTGGACTGGTGTGAGGATCTGGATGAAGCCAGCAGACTGGATACTTCTCCAGATACTGACATACTTTCTCCCCTACTGTGGCTATGGAGGAGGAAGCATCAATCGAAGTGGTGTGGAGGGTGGCTGAGGTCCTAGACCATAGCTTGCCCTCAATGGCAGTCAAGACTAATGTCTTGACGGAAGTGCTTCAGCCAGGAGTGTTCACTTCGGGAACCGCTTCTCCCATTCAACAAAGCACTTGCTAATGTCCTGCTTGGGACCTGGTCCAAGCCCAGCACACGGGCTCCTGTGAACCAGAATACTGCACGCCACCACCGCCCCACTCCTGGGGATCCCAAATTTCATCACGGAAAACCCTACCCTGAAGAGCTTGGTAGTCCAAGTCTCGATTCCTCATGTAAATCCTGGCACATTCCGAACCGCCACGCCGGATCCTGAATCCAAGAGACTAGACGATTTAGGCAAGACTATGTTTTTTTCAACCAGCATGGCATTGCAGTCAGTGAACACTGCATGCCTTTTGGGCCTCTATTATCACGCCCAGTAGGGTATGGTTGCACAGATGCTGCCAACAGTCCTGGAGGAGGCTGGGCCATTCTCTCCCAGGCTGTTGCCGATGGGAGGGATGCAGCTAAGTTCACCCTTCATTGCAGACTAGATACCACTGACTTACTAGGCAGAGCGGTTTCGACTACAGTGGCCCTGCGATGCCACGCCTGGTTGAGGACTACCGGCTTTTCTGGGGATGTCCGGACATCACTTATGGACATGTCATTTGATCGCTCCCCTTTCTGTGGAGACAAGGTGCATTAGACGAGGCAGTGCTTTAAGGACAGCAGGGCTACAGCCTCGTCCATGGACCTTTCTATGACCTCTTGTTTACATCAATCCGCCTTTCGCTCCTTTTGTGGCCATGGAAGGGCATGCGGTTGTGTCCTTTACCGCCCAGCCTCGCAGTTCACAAGCTTTCCAGCCTCTGCGTGGCTGTGAATGCGGCACTTACCGGCCTGTGGGTCAGGTGGCCAGCGGACAGGTCATTACACCCCCCCCCTCCCCCAAGCAGCCGCCTCCAAACCCTACTAGTCTGACCATTTACCATAATGGTCACCCAGTGGGTTGCAGGGTTTTTATCACCTGCCCCGCTGGCAGTCCATAACATCAGACAGGTGGGTTTTGCAGATTGTCCGAAGAAGCTACTCCCTCCCCTTCGAGACTGTCCCTCCCTCCATGTCACCTACTTGCAACAGGCTGACTGAGGACCATCTATCTCTTCTCTGCCAGAAAGTGACGTCTCTTTTGGTCTAAGGAGCCATAGGGAGAGTGCCGATGCCAGAAGTGGGTTGTGGTTGTTATTCCCACTATTTCTGGTGCCCAAGAAGGACATAGGCCTTTGTCCTATCCTAGACCTGCGCTCTCTTTCCATTCTTCCTCAAGAAGGAGAACTTCATAATGCTCACTCTAGCTCAGCTCATTTCTGCCCTGGACACAGGAGACTGGATGGTAGCGTTGGACTTGCAAGACGCATATTTCCACATTCCCGTCCAGCCTGCCAACAGGCGTTACCTGCGGTTCTCGGTGGGCAGTGAGCACTTTTAGTTCGTTGTGCTCACCTTTGGCCTTGCAAGCGTCCCTTGGTGTTTAGCAAGGTGATGGCAGTGGTTGCCGCTCATCTGAAGAGATCAGGGGTGCCAGTCTTCCCCTATCTCGACTACTGGCTGTTGAAGGTGGGTTCACCCCAGGCTGTCGTCTTCCCCCCTCCAGACTATGGCGGACCTTCTGCATTTGTTGGATTTCACTCAACGTGTCAAACTCATATCTGACTCCTTCTCAGACACTCCCTTTCATCTGAGCTGTTCTGGATTGGATGCAGTTTCGGGCCTATCCTCCCGAACAGTGAGTGCACGATATTCAGGCTGTTTCAGCCGCTATCCTGAATTTTGGTGAGACGGACTCTGAGGGCTCTGCAGTGGGCCATAAAGTACCAGTGGGTGCAGTATCAGGGGAATCTCTCCGACATGGTCCAGATCTCGGAGGGAACTGTGAAAAATCTGCAGTGGTGGTTAACGAACCACGATTGGGTCAGCAGCAGACCCCTCTCCGTTCCCCAACCAGTTCTGATAGTGACAGATGTGTCACCTCTTGGATGGGACGGCCATCTGGGAGAGTTGGAGATCAGAGGACTCCAGTCTGCAATCGAATCCAGACTCCACATCAACCTGTTGGAGCTCCGAGCGATCCATTTGGCATTGAAACCCTTTCTGCCCTCCATTGAGGGAAGGCTAATGCAGGTGTTCACGCACAACACCTCCGCCATTTGGTACTGTAACAAACAGGGCGGTGTGGGGTCATGGATCCTTTGTCAAGAGGCCCTGCGTCTCTGGACATGCCTGGAACAGCAGGGCATATCCCTGTTGGTTTAACTCCTGGCAGGTTCTCTGAACGCCAAAGTGGACGAACTCCGCTGTAGATGCCTTGCGGTGTCTCGGTTTGGAGGTGGTGCAAGGTCTCTTTCAGCAGTGGGGAGAGCCTTGGTTATATCTGTTTGCCACTGATGAGAACGTGCAATGTCAGCAGTTACGAACGCTGGAGTTTCCAAGGCGGCTCTCGTGCCAAGACGCTTTACGTCTCGAGTGGAGCTCAGGCCTCCTGTATGCCTTTGTGCCCATACCACTACTGCCCAGAGTTCTCAAGAAGATCAGGAACGACCGGCCCCAAGTCATCCCTGTGACTCCGGATTGGACACGGAGTGTAGGAAGCTGGCTCTCTATATAGCGCACTAAAAAGAAGTACATTGTGTAGAGTCCAGTGGCTCCCCAATTGGTTTACAGAGGCTAAAGTAGATAACACTAATGCTTTCTTTTGTGGTAGTGTGGGCAATCAGTTAGGCTTATCAGAGGGTAGTGGTAAGCAATTGTTGTACTCTGAGGCAATAAATGAGACACATACTCCAATAATAAATCTGCGACCAAATTAGAAAAATAGCACTTTTTATATATTTTGTAAAACCAAGAACTTCGTTTTCAGCTCCGTTGGTGCCTGCACTTGCTCCAGAGTCTACCCCTGCTACTCTGCTGGATGATGGCGTTGATTCTATGTTAAATACGGATGATTGACTAAAAGTAATCTTGGTTCATCTTCCAGGAGTTAATCTTCTGATTCAGGAGCTCTGTCAAACTATGATCAATGGGACAGTGATATCTCTTCCAAAGGCTAAAGCAAATTATGTTGGGTACTCATTAGCTGGATCTATCAACAAGGGAAGTACTGAACATGTCTTTCTCGAATAGCATGACTCTCAGTGTGATTTCATGGAATCTTGCAGTAATCATGTCAAAATTGTACGATCCAGACTTCATTACTTTTATTAGGAATTACAACATCTGTCTTTTCCAGGAAACTTGTGCAACGCAGAAGATTTTCCCTGACGATTGTCACCTATATATAGGGTTGAGGCAATACCCCCAAGTGGGCCGGGAAGAGCGATAGGAGGTTGTTGATTCTGCTAAAACAATATTGCATGCTCCCATTCACAGATGAAAATTGCCTCACTTGACCTTTTGTGGACCTTTTTGAAATTCCCTCTTAGCTTATGTTTGGTGTTGCTAAATATATATGCCAGGTCTGTATCTCCCAGTAATATCTCAGCAACTGTGGTTCTGTTAGATGAAGTTAATTGAGACGAACTACCATGAGGCCATAATTATGGTTGGCGGTGATTTTAATGTAAATTTTGAGCCCCCTTCTATCATTAATGATCTGATAGAGGCCGAGGATGAGCAATGGGGAATTCCTTGCCTTACTGGTAAACTTTGACAGTACTCTTTTTGCCAATCTTGCTCTTCAGCTGGCATTACTGGGGAGTCAGGGCTTGTAATGGGCGTACTCGCTTTGACTGCAAGAGATCTCCTACATTTAAAAGAGCAACCTATACCAATGTTATTGATAATGTACTTTTGGACATTAGGCTTTGGCTGTTATTAGTTGATATGGCTGTGGTGACCCAAACAGATAGTGACCATAACTCTCTCACTACCTTTTTAAAAGGGGATGTCATTAGAAGGTCTGTGACTGCTCGTGACACGGCTGCTGCAACACCGATCACCCGCAACAATCGTAGAAGAGTTTCATGGCCCCAGGTTGTTGCCAGCCCTAAACTGTATGCTGGCATATATAGTTGGTTTGTCTACTTTGTGTCTGAAATTGATGTCAGCCTTATGTTATCAAAAGCCTTCTTAGCTGTTTATCAACTCTTTTTTGGTACCTTATTGAATATTTTTTCCAGGGAAACTGGTGGTGAAAAAAGAGGTTCTTACATGATCCAGAATGGTTAATTCTGCTTTTAAATCTGCCAAAGTGACCCTCAGAGTGGCTGTTAAAGCGGGGTTACGGGCAGATATCAGTGAGGCTCGGTACAAGTATAAGAAAGCCAAGGAGAAAGCCAAACCTGATTGGGATGAGCAAATTTGGGATGATCTGTTGTGCGCTACCAAATCAAATGATTGTCGAACATTCTGGTGCTTAATTTCTCATGGGAGCGTAGATGGTAGTACGTTTGAGCTACAATATTCAACCAGAAAAATGGGAAGAGCACTTTGCAGAGCTGTATGCCCCAAGCACTCCATGTCCCCCCTTTGATGCCAATAGTTGCTTTTCCCCTATGCAAACTCTGTTGGCCCCCTACTCAGGGGAGTAGTGAGTCCTTCCTTAGTTTAGAAGACACCCATGCTGCAATTTGTCAGTTAAAAATGTCTAAGGCCCTCCGACATGACCGGATTCTGGATGATTTGTACAAGACTGAATTTTCTGTGTGGGCCCCCTACATAAATATTTTACCTAATGCAATTGTCTGGTGCGGTAATTCGTGACACTTGGAAGGAGACGGAAATCTTTTCAATATTTAAGAAGGGTAATGCAGGTAGTCCTTCAAACTATAGTCCTATAAGCTTAATTGACAATTTACACACATTTTTTGCAAGGCAGATACTTGACAAGTTGCTTAGTTGGATTGTACAGAAAGAAATGTTATCTCCCCTGTAGTCTTTCTTTCGTGCCAAAACAAGCACTTCTGACCAGGTTTTTAGATTTGCACTCCTATATTGGAAGTGTGCTCTGATAGGTAGGCAAAGGTTATATGTTTCATTTGTTGACCTTTGAGCAGCTTTTGACCTTGTACCACAGGAGAGGCTCCCCGGGGTGCTATTTAAAATGGGGACACCTGTCACTCTTATTAATCTTTAGTTAGGCTTCATGAGGGGACTTGCAGCCAGGTCCACTGGGGCAATAGAGGACAGTTAACCATTCGTATTTCTATTGCCCACGGCGTTCGACAAGGATGCGTCCTTGCTTCGACGTTATTCACATTATACATAAATGGAGTGGTTGAGGAGCTTCAGGCCTTTTAAAATGATTCTCCGTCATTGAATGGCAATAAGGTGCACATTTTATTATTTGCAGAAAATTCCCTGCTTATTTCAAAGACCCCTATGGGACTACAGTTGCTCCTGAGTAAATTTGTGGCCTTTTATAAACAGTGAAGCCTTGAGTTAAATTGCAACAAAACAAAATTTATGATTTTTGGACCTGGGAAACCCCGTAATTGTGTTTTAAAGGTAGATGGCGTGCCTCTCGAGCGAGTTTCTGGCTTTGATCACCTGGGAGTCAGAGTTACTGACACCTTAACTTGGAGCTCTCAAGTTATCAAAAGCTCTTAGCTATTGACCCATAGATCCAGTGCTATTTACCACTTCCATAAGCACTCCTATTCACAACCTATTTCCCCTGCTCTTGAGGCCTATCGAGCAAAGGCTCAGAGTGTGGCGCTTTTTGGTGCCGAATTAATGAGGGTATGTTTACACCCAGAGACTTACTGTGGCTGAGAATTCATTTATTAGGTCACTTGTCTCAGACCCAGTAACTACGCCTCTTCTAGCACTTTTCTCAGATTTGGGCTTATAGCGAATTGCAGATCTGGTACAACTGAATCGCTTGACCTACTGGGTGAGCATCGGGACTACCCCTGAGCTCTCAGTGTATGCGAGAGCTCCATCCCCCCTTGTGTTTGAAAGGCTCTCTTGAGCCAATGAGCTGACAAGCTCTCCTGGGATGCACCTGTGTGCCTGTGGAGTGGTATTGTGACCTGTGAAGAATTGGGCACCATTTCAGCAACCCCTGATGACTTTTCTCTGTTCTACTTTACTTTTGCTCTCTACTGATGAAGGGCTAAACCCAGAAACATGTCTAGAGATAACAGCACTACCTGTACCAACTTGGGTGAAGAACTACAGCAACTTTGGAAGTAAGCATACTGCATTTACCATGATGCAATGGGCAGATCTATGCTGGGATATGAAGCAGTGTGCTCCCCTCCCCCTTGTCTACTGTTACTTGCCCAGTCTGTGCCCAAACCTTCGAAACAGAGGAACACGTTCTCTTCTTTTGCTCCGAGTACCAAAGTGTGTGTCGCAAGTGGATACTGCAGATCTTTCAGAATATGGGTACCTCACATTTTGCAGAAGGTTTGAGAATATTAAAAACAAATACTTTTTGTCCTATTGCTTTTGCAGTTAGCCGTTTCATGTTCAGTGTTTGGCACAACTGAGCCAAATAGGTTCTGTAGTAATGGTTGAATGAGCCCTAAATTTGTATTATAGTTAGCCTTAAGTTTGAGCAGGGAGTTTTACAATCCGAACGTGCTCCTGAGTTTTTAGTAAATTGTGTTTTTTCATTAATTGTTCCTTGCTTGAGTTTTGTGACCACTTTATTACGTTTTAGCTAGCAGCTCTTAGCATGCCAGATTCTCTAGTTTTTGGCTTTTACTTTAAATTTATATTTTTAAGTGTGCATTTGACTATTAATGTTGCTGGGGTTTTTAATATCTTCTGTCCTCTGGATTATGCCCTACAAATAATTTTATCTCTCTATTTCGATACCAAATATTTTTATGATGTATTTTTAATGTTTTATTTTTGTACTTTGATGGTTCTGGTTAACCGAATAAAGTATCTTCAACAGGGGAAAAAAAAGTCATTCAAAAGTAAGCACTGTTTTTGTTAGCAATTTTTACAGGTAAGTAAACTTTTCAAAGTTGTGCGCCTTTACGCACAATGCAATCCTATGGGAGGAAAAGACATGTATGCACAGCAGTAAGTACAATCTGTTTCAGGGGTTTACCTTTTGGGTTTCGGAGTATATTGGGCCAAGGTCCAAAGTACTACCAGCAGTTCTTTAGGAACTGCTGGGTTTAGCCGGTAGCGCGGTGCTGTTGAGGTTGGTAGCTGCACTACAGAGAAGGGGGCCACCTGGAAACAGGCCTGCAAAGGGGGACTTGGGGACACGTTTGACAGCTCCCAAAAAGGGGATTGGGTCACAAGGGGCCTTGAAGCAAGGGTGCACAGCTGGTTCTTCGGTATCCGGGCCGGACGGCTCAGGTGCAGAGTGGTTAGGTCAGCTGGGCTGGGTGCGCAAAGGTGCCTCCAGCGCACGTGTGCCCTTTCATGGCAGTCTGTGGCATCAGTCGAGCAGGGGAGCTACAAGATGGACTGGACTCTGCCCTTCGGTGCCTGCGAAATGCAGGGGAATAGCTCCTCTACTCCAAGGGGGACTGTAGGTGATTTTCGAAGTGCTTGCAGGCTACCCAAAGTTGTGGTGGATTTCCCGCTTGTAGGACGAGTCACTCTATCGCGATTGCCGAGAGAGTTGCGAGCAGGCAGGGTTTCATGCAAAACGTTCACAGTTCTTCTTCAGTTCTCGCTAGGCAGTGACTCCTCTTGGTTGTCCTTCTCTTGATCCGTCGAATCTGAGTTCTTGGGTTCAAGGGTGCCAACTAAATACTCAATTTAGGGATAATAAGGGAAGAGACAGGTAGTAGCCAACGGGCCACCTACCTTTAGGGTGTCTACAACCTTTGTATGACCACTTCCTTTGGGAAGAGGGCATAAACCTGACCCTAGAAAGCTAATTCCATCCAAAACAAGATGGAAGGGATCTGAAAAGTTGCTGTCCACATCAGCTAGTCCACCTTAGGGGTGGTGCTGGCTTGGTGTTGGACACACCTCCTAATCTGGCTTGTTGTTGGACACACCTCCTAATCTTAGTAGTTTTCCTGCCCATCTTGCTGCCAGAAAGAAAGTGGAGTCAGGACAGGGCATCTACACTATATTGAGAGGACGGGTCGCAAAACATAGGCAAAAGAGTCTTTGAAGCTTACCGCCCTGGAATGCAGATCCTGCGTGGAGGAGGTGTAAACGCCTCCGCCCAGAGCAGGCTTTGGTCCTGACCTCCGAGAGCAAAGGTTCTCACCTCAGGGAGGTCAGCAGCTTGTCTGTGGTGGCTGGCTGGTCAAGACTAGTCCGTCAACATACTAGTAGTCAGTAGGTTTTCAGGGGGCACCTCTGAGTTGCCCTCTGGGCGCATTTATTAATAAATCAATCACTGGCATCAGTGTGGGCTTATTAATGCAAGACATTTGGTACCAGACATCTGTGGGTACAGTGAAGCCATCATGTAGCTGGGGAACTCATAATCAAAGGTGTCCAGCCCATATACTAGTTATGGCTTCCCTTTGCACTTAGGATATCTAAGGATTGACTTGGATATTACAGGGACACCTCCACTTACGCAGATATGCCCACACATGGGGCATAGTGCACCCTGCCTTAGGGCTGCAAGGCCTGCTGTTGGGGTGGCAGTGTGTAGCAGGAACCCAGTACACTTTTAGTCAACTTTGCATCCGATACCAAGCTGTGTGTGTGTGCCCCCCATATGTCGTCAAGGGGCACTTTCCTACACAACCCCCGCCCAAACGAAAGAGGACGAGACTAACCTTTCCCAAGAGAGTCTCCATTGTCTAAGTGGAAGAACCTGAAAAGGCCATCTGCATTGGAATGATCAGTCCCTGGTCTCTGTTCCACTGTTAAGTCCATTCCCTTCAGGGAAATGGACCACCTCAAAAGTTTTGGGTTTTCACCTTTCATCTGCATCAGCCATCTGAGAGGTCTTTGGTCGGTTTGGAGAACGAAGTGAGTACCAAACAGGTATGGTCTCAACTACCTCAGGGTGAAACCACAGCAAAGGCTTCCATCTGAATGCCTTTCCAACTCTGTTCCCTCGAGAGTAACCTTCTGCTAATGAAAGCAACAGGCTGGTAATGGCCATCATCGTTGGTCTGGGATAGGATTGCTCCTATCCCTTGCTCAGAGACATCAGTCTGTACAATGAACTGTCTAGAGTATTCTGGAGCTTTGAGAATGGGTGCTGAGCACATTGCCTCTTTCAGCATTTCCAAAGCCTTTTGACAACTAACTGTCCAGTTTACCTTTTTAGGCATCTTCTTTGAGGTAAGTTCTGTGAGGGGTGCCACAATGTTACCATACCCCTTCACAAACCTCCTGTATTACCCAGTCAAGCCAAGGAATGCCCTGACTTGGGTCTTAGTGGTTGGAGCTTCCCAGTTCAGGATTGTTTGGATCGTGGGCTGTAAAGGTTAAACTTGGGCTCCACCTACCAGGTGGCCCAAGTACACAACTGTGCCCTGGCCTATCTGGCATTTGGATGCCTTGATAGCAAGACCTGCCGTCTGCAGGGCCTTCAAAACCTTAGAGGTAGATCAGGCGATCCTACCAGGTGGAGCTATAGAAAGCAATATCATCCTGATATGCTGCACTAAAAGATTCCAACCTAGCAAGGACTTGGTTCACCAACCTTTGGAAGGTGACAGGGGCATTCTTTAAACCAAAGGGCATAACAGTGAACTGGTAATGCCCATCTGGTGTTGAGAATGCCTTTTTCTTTCTCTTTGGGTTAGGCCAGTCCCTTTTTTTTCTCTTTGGGTTAGGCCAGTCTGCGAGTACCCTGCTGTTAAGTCAAAGGTACTGAGAAACAGAGCTGCCCCCAATTTGTCTATTAACTCATCAGCTCTGGGTAAGGGGGTATTGGCAGCGCATCTTTCTTGATTACTGCATTGAGACCTCTGTAGTCCACACAAAACCTCAGTTCTGGTTTCCCACCCTTGCTGTGAAGTTTGGGGACTAAGACCCCTGGGCTACCCCAGGGACTGTCAGAGGGTTCAGTAACCCCCAACTCCTGAACCTTGCTTACTTCAGCTGTAATTCTGTCCTTAACATGGTCAGACTGTCAATAGATTTTGTTTGACAGGCATGCTGTCGCCAGTGTCCACACCACAGGCACTCCAGTGTGTCTGTCCAGGGGTTAAGGTGCAGAGCCCAGCATACTGCTCCAGGACGTGCCTGCACTCAGCTTGCTGTTGGGCAGGGACTGTGTCTGAGTAGACCACTCAATCTACTGTCCCATCTTTGGGACTGCTGGAGATGGAGAGGTTCACTCTGCATCCTGATCTTCATCAGTGACAATCGGCATAGTCATTTCAGCCCTGAGATGGAAATGTTTCAGGTGGGTAACTTGGATGACCGTTTTGGGGTTCCTGCTAGTGCCAAGGTCCACCAAGTAGGTGACCTCACTTTTTCCTCTCAAGGATAGGGTAGGGATCACTGCATTAGTCCTGGGGGGCCCTAGGTGCCACAGGCTCCAATACCCACGCCTTCTGAACTGGTTGTAACTCCACCAGTGCAGTCTTTTGATCATTCTAGAGTTTTTGAAGCTCTTAGCTGACCACTAGGTTTTTGGATGCTTTGCCCATGTACTCTACCATCCCCGAACGCAGGCCTAGTACATAGTCTACAATATCTTGTTTAGGATCTTTGAGAGGTCTCTCCCAGCCTTCCTTAACTAGACAAAGTTGTACCTTCACAGAATGGCCAAACAGAAGTTCAAAGGGAGAAAAACCTACTCCCTTACGTGGCACTTCTCCGTAAGCGAAAAGCAGGTATGGCAAAAGGACATCCCATCTCCTGAGTTTTTCAGGGAGTACCATGATCATGCCTTTTATGGTTTTGTTGAATCTTTCAACAAAGCCCATTTGTTTGTGGGTGATATGGGGTTGTGAACTTGTAAGGCACTCCACAGTCAGTCCACATGTGTTTCAGGTAACCAGATACAAAGTTTGTATCTCTGTCTGACACCACCTCTTTAGGTAAACCCACTCTGGTAAAGATACCAGCGAGGGCCCTAGCCACTGCAGGAGCAGTAGTAGTCCTAAAGGGTATTGCTTTGGGGTACGTGGTAGCATGATTCACTACTACCAGCATAAATCTGTTCCCTGTTGCAGTCAGATGGTCAAGGGGACCAACAGTGTCAATCCATACCCTTTTGAAGGGTGCCCCAACCACTGGAAGTGGAATTAAGGGGGCCTTTGGGTGGCCACCTGCTTTGCCCGTGGCCTGGCAGGTAGCACTGGAGTTGCAAAACTCCTTCACCTTCTGAGACATGTTTGGCCAGTAGAAATGGCTGACTAGCCTACTCCATGTCTTGCTCTGGCCAAGATGCCCAGCTAGGTGGATGTCATGTGCCATTGTGAGGAGAAACTCTGAACTGCTGAGGCACTACCACTCTTCTGCTGGCACCAGGTTTGGTGTATCTGGCCTCAGTGTACAGGAGCCCTTCCTCCCAATAGGTCCTGCGGAAGCCACTGACATCTCCCTTTTCGTGTACAGCAGCTTGCTGTCTCAGGCTTTCAAGAGTAGATCTGATCTTCTGCCCTTGGCACAGCTCTTCCCTAGAGGGTCCCCCGGGCCTAGGAATTCTGCTGTGTAAGGCCCAAGTTCCTGGGGCTCCGTTCCCTCTGGGGCTGACCGGTCTTCTCCCTGAGAAGAAGGGACCTGAGATTGTGCTGTTTAGAAGTTGATTTCCTAGACTTCTCTCCTTTTCTCTTGAAGGGTAGGGCCATAGTTTCAGGCTCCAATACCTCTTTTCACCCTGGGCCTTGCACTGTGCTCGGGTTTTTATGCACACCCATTTGGGGATTCCCAGCATGGCTGCATGGGACCTAAGATCAACCTCAGTATAAGCTGAGGACTCCACATCATTCCCTAGCAGACATTGAACCGGAATTGCAGAGGATACCACTACCTGTTTCAGACCAGTTACCCCTCCCCACTCTAAGGGCACCATAGCCATGGAATGAGCCTTAGTAACATTATCAGCATTGGTGACTGGATACGTTTGTCAAGCCAGATATTGTCCTGGAGTGACCATGACCTGAAAATAAGAGTACAAACATTTTAGTGTAATAAACCATGAAATGTTAAGAGGAAATTATTTACACACTTCTATCCATAGCATATTAGTGGTTGTGGTGAACGCCGCCATCTTAGCCTGGATCTCACTGAGCAGGTGGAGTGGACTTCAGTTTATGACTAGCTCTATCCACAGAGCAATGTTCATGGATATCCTGAGTTACCTTTCTTTTAAACCTCATTACTATGTTCAAGAAGGCCAGCACTGACATCAGATGTCTAGCCTGCATGTAATGTCACACAGAACTGGCTGTCTATAAATCTAGCTGGTTACTTCTCGAACAGTTTTTGCTTTCCTCCGGCTGTGTTCTAATCCTTGTATGATCTTCCGTGAGTTTCTGTGTGGTTATTCAGTGTTAAGTTCATAAGGTTATTAAATGGAAAATGTAAATACTAAATTGATGCTTAAATGGAATGAAACGTGCTATGTTTATTTAAATTATATAATGTTTTGCTTGGTAATAAGTTTTTTTTTTCCCCCTTTTTAAAGGATCAAAGTAACAATGAAATTCTAATTGGTGTTGTATCGGGTGGAATAATTATTTATAAGAACAGGGTACGAATGAACAACTTCCCTTGGTAAGGATAACAATTACATATTTTAATTTGTTTATGAAATTGTGGTTAATGTGGCCTGCTCTTGTGTGTGTTTATTTGTGTATATATGTGTATGTACATATATATATAGTAATTCATTAAACATTTAGATCATAACTAAATAAGATCTACTGATCAGTAAACCAGATCCAACCCTAAATAGTTATTTGAAAGTCACGTGCTAATTATGTCCTCAATATTTTCTTTAATGTTAAGTTAAACATATTCCACACACAAAAGAGGATTACAGTAATATAAAATCATTCATAATTTCATAGATACACTTTACCATGTTTCAGTTATTAAAATGCATTTAAATATGTGCCAATCGTTTGTAAGAAAAGATAAAATGGTGACTTAAAGGATAACAGTTGCCAAGCTCTAACATTCTTAATTAATTTGAATCACTTTCTGGTGTTCTACAGTACTTCACTTTGTTGCCACTCCAGATAAAAGTAGGTGTTAGTTGGACCAGAGAAGTGCTAGTCGACTCGCAGAGGTCGACTGCCTTTCTGCAATTCATAAAACAGTATAATTTCATCATAGACATATCTCCTCTTCCTATGCCTAAACATAACGAAAGAACAAATATGCATTAATGATTCTGTGATGAGATGTCTCACAAGCAGGCTGCACCTGAGTTGTCTATTTCAGTGGCAGTATGTCTCGGGTTGCTGCCCGGGAGAAATTTATGTTCTAGGAAGTATGCAACACTTTGTCCAAGCCGACACTTGCTAGCTCGTCGCAGAAACTGTTTGTGTGTATGTCCCCAAAATGTTGCTTCAATCATACAATAATCTGTTATGATCCAGAGCCATTGGCAGAGCCTCAGAAGGAGAAATCATGTAAATTAGAGGTATTAGTGCCCAAAGCTAAGGTCAGTATTCAAGGTTATCACTTACCCACAACCCTCTCTATCCATAAATGACCCACAGTTCCTTCTGCATCAGATTAAAACAATCTAAATAGATGGCACAGCTGCAGTCGCTCCCAGGTTTCTCGTCAGTTCTATCATAGCTGTTGCTACAGCGATCTGCTTCCAAAACATGGAGACAAGGTGATCCAATTCATCCCATTTCTGATGAGAGACTGTCTAGTCTTCAGGATCAAAAGCAAAGGAAGAGGGGCAGGACTGCATATAGGTACATCTGGCAGCCTCTGAATGCTTCCTTAGTGAGCATTGTCTCAAAAAACTGGTTGTCAGTATTTTTACGAGCAGTAAATAATTTTGTGAACTGACCTGTGTACTAGTAGATTGGTTATTAAAATTCTAATTCAGAGTGGGTAGTGATCTGACATACCTCATAAATATTAATGAGGTAAGTCGCAAACTGCGACTTAATCTAATTGGTGGCCTTTACAAGGATTCTGGCCTGCTAAGATCAGCAGACCACAGTGTCTGTAATTGCCTTTAAATAAAGTACAATTTTTACATGCAGTTGTTTTCCTTGAGGGAAATGTGGCTGTATTTAAAAAAAAAAAAAAAAAAGTTTAATTATTTCAAAGTTAGCAAGTTTTCATTGGTCTCCTGGACCACTGCCTACACACCAATTTCTTTTTTACATTCAAAACGAAGAAGGGATCCATGTGAACCTCCTTCCTTTTTGCAAACAACTTATCACCAGTCTGTAATCCAGTCGCAAAGCAATGAAACATTTTAATCACGAAACACTGATACATCACATTCGGATACGCAATTTGAAAGGAACACCTATAACATGCCCCATCCAAAATTATGGGACGGTATCCCTTCGTAAACCGTTTTTAGGAGTCAGTACAAGTTTGCAGACTCATAAAATAGGTTTAGAAATAAAAAAAAAAAAATTGTGGATCAAACAGCAAATTGGATTATAAAGATGTTTAGTCTTTCAATAACTATCATCAGAACTACTTATCAACTTATGTAAAGTCACTATGTAAGAATAAGAAACCAGTGTCACCTTGCAATACCAGACTGTACTCCTATGCAATTTAGCATTGGGAGATAAAGTTTAGTGTTGCCAAACATTTTTCTGATCTTTTAAGAAAAAGAATAATTAGGGATGGTCCTAAAACACATCCCTGTCTCAATGCTCTAATGATTGGGAATCCTTTTTATATACTTCAACGGGCCGATTGTCAGACCACCCAAATTATTAGAATGAAGAGCCCTGGGCATAGGGATCCAGAAAGCATTTTTCTTCTTCTGAAATCCTTTTAATGAGCCATCTATGACTGATTTAACAGGGAAAACACTAAAAATAGTGAGGTTGTTTCAATCAATTCACATTTTGCGGCCAAACAATGCCATATAGAAAATCTATATATTGCCATTTTGCTCTCTTAATCTCCACCTGGGCACTGACAAGAATTAACTTCATCCATTCCTCTATAAGATTTAAAAGAAGGTTACCATAAACTTGAATGAATTAAGAAAATTTCCGTTGATTTTCTGATTCTGGGAGGTCGCTAGTGCCAAGTACTATGTATAGTGTATCATTATTTATATACAAGATGCCGACATAGTGCTTCTAAATGTGGCAGTGATCCTGAAGTGGTAAAATAATGCTAGACAATACAATCAAAGATGCCCGTCCATGTTACAAATAGTGGATACGGCGCACTGTAGATTTTGAGCAGCCAGAGTGTCCCTGCTCTAAAATATATAATAAGGAGAAGGAATTAAATGAAATGAAGTAGATCCTGTAAAGGAGAAAATGGAAAACTGGCCCATGAGACTTGGCACTGAACTACAGGACTTTAGAGCAGATGAGTGAAGTGGGCTGCCACATTGTCCCATGCAGTATGTTGTCATGGGGAAAACAGAATGAGAATGACACTAAAACAGACCATTGCAAGAAGGTGTTTGACCTAAATCCCCTATACATATGAATTTAAAATATATAATTTGTGATTTTTCCGATTATTTTTTTAAATAATTTTTACAAAAGTCAGGCAGAAACTAAGGTGGTCTAGAAAGGATAATCACAGTAGAAATATTCTACTTCCACGGTTTGTCGAAGGCAATAACCAAAACTAAAAGCCTTGCCCTTTTAGGGTTACCTGTGAGATTCTATGTAATGAAATAACGGTCTATGGCAGGGGTGTACAATTTGTATAGCCCACAGCCCTGGACATGTGGATTCCTGTTGTGGGCAAGAGGTTATATTATCTACTTAATCCTCCAGTCACACAGACATTCTCTTTTGTCCTTGTGCACCTGATATAGTCACAAGTAGGTTATTTCAGATTCTGATCAGAAAACTTAGTAAATGCGTCTTTTTACATGTCATTATGGTAATCAAGCTTAGCCTAGCTGAAGCAGTGACCAAGTTTGTGCTCACAGCCTAACAGAGGGGGAAACGGATTCACATTGTTGTTGCCAACGATTGGCTTTGGTAACTCTTTGCTTCCCCGGGGATTGGTTGAAGGAATATCTGTTCATTTGTGTATTGGAGTTCAGTCGAAAGATAGAAAAGAACAGGATTGTTGTAAATATATAGTGGAGATAAGAGATGGGGCAATAATCACGGCTGTGCATGTGAGATTGAACCTCGTTTGCCTGGAACCGTTAGAGAAATAGAGAACTCCTGTTGCACACGGTGTAGGAAGGTAGGATCCTTCTTCATGGTTCCCCCACTTTTTGCCTGGTGCTTTGCTGGATTTTGACTAGTCTGACTGGGATCCTGCTAATCAGGACCCCAGTCTATCTACTTTCTCCCTAAATTGTTGTGTTTAGTACTTTGGTACCCTTATCAGTCCCTAGTATATGGTACTAAGGTACCCAGGGCAGAGGTCTCCCATGGGCTGAAGCATGCATTATGCCACCCATTGGAGACCATGCAAAAGGGAACTACAGGCCTGCCATTGCAGCCTGTGTAAGTTGGTGCTTGCACCACTTACTTAAGATATAGGTTTACTATATCTAAGGGTCACTGCACTTAAAACCTATGTCACCCCTATAGCAGTCCTTTGCAATCCTGAAGGCAGGGTGCTTAGTTCTAAGTGAGAGGGTGCCCCTGCATGAGCAGGACACCCCTGTTGCCTCGAGTCCATTCTCCCGGGGTTGTCAGTGAAGCAGCCATATACTATATAGAGGGGCACCGCGTAATTACGTGATGACCATCTCGAAAACGGCTGCAACGAATCCTATCATGTTTGGTGTCAAACATGTTGGAATCATACCCTCACACTGTAAACGGTGTGGGAGGTATGATTCCAAGCACAGGAAGAGCCCTCCGTTAGGCTCTGTGTTTCCGGTACCAGCCTTCTAGACCTGGACAGCACAAAATGGTTGCTGCCGACCAGAGACACATTTCTGCCCTCCTACTGCTGAGACAAGCTCGAGCAGAGGAAGGTAGAACAATAGGAATCCTGTCACAGGGAGGTGTGACCACCTCCCAGACAGGATTTAGTGTATTAGGGCTGGGTGGGAGGGCTTGCCAGCGCAAGAAAGTCTGCATGAGGGGCACATTTGGTGTACCTGTGCATAGTCCAGTTCAAACCAGTCCTGGGAGCCGTTGGCTCCCGCTCTGGTGCGAAACTGGACAAAGGACATGGGAGTAACCTCCCCCCTGTCCAGACCCTCCCCTGGGAGGGTCCCGTGAATCTTCCCAACCCTTTCCCTAGGGTACTTAAGGGCTAACCTGGGTGTAGGTCCCTAGATTCTTCGTGGGATAAGATTCAGATCAGGCACCACTGCACTTCTGCCATCTGGGCACTCTGGACTTCGCTGGATTTCGTTTGGGCCTGACTTCGTCTCCCTTCCAGTCTGCTGCATCGTCTGTGCCTGTGCATCATACAGGAACCTGCCAAGGCCTGTGAAGCATCAAAGACACCTGAAGAAATCTCCCTTGAAGTGAAGGAGTTACTCCCCTGCATTTGCAAGCACCGCAACTAAGTCGACCGGTCTGCAGATCCTGAGCTCTTCCGGACTCCGTGGGCTCTGCAACACAGGTGGTGGTTTTCCACAGCTCCCGAGGCCTGCCCTCTCACCAAGTTTGAGGCCAGTATCCCTTGTGGGGGTTGCAATAACTGAACCCCTGTGTACTGCGTCCAATTTGCAGTTGCAAAGGCTTGTTGGTTTCTTTGCAAGAAGATCTTCGGGCTCCAAGTAGCCCCAACCTCGAGCACCTCCAGTGACCAGTCTCTTCAGCCACATTGCATCGTGTGCATTGTCGCCTGCATCTTTTGGTGAGCTGCTTGAGGTCCTCTCGCGACTCTAGTGCCTCCGGCCTGTGGGTCCACTTGAGGGTCACACTTGTTTCTTTTGGGCTCCCCGGATTGCTCGGGCCTGCCCTGACTCCCCTGGACCTTGCTGGTCCCAACTTTGCACCTTCTCGACTTCCTGCGTACAGTGCATTTGCCAAGGCTTGTTGGTGATCCAGCTGGACACCGACCCGTCCGCACTCTACACCCTTCGTGGGACAGCTCGTACCCGGGTACTGGTCTTCCTTGGCGTCGCCTGGTCCTCACAGCTGCAGGGTCGAGGCATCGTCATCTTCCCTGAAGCACCCGACATCGGAGGGCATTCGTCTTCAAAGTCTCCTGGTCACTCCTGAGTGACATAGACTCTGTCCCCTCTGCTTTCAGGTACTTCTCTCCAAGAATCCACGTTTGGATTCCCACGGACACTTTCTCCTCTTCCATCAGCAGCACTTTCCTGAAGTCCTCCATTGGGTTCGGCGGCGGTTTCCGACACCATTTCACACACATGCACCCAGCTTCCCTGGTGTAGGTAACGTGGGTACTAGGGTATCCACGGGTGGGGTGGCTCTCAAGCCTTCCGTCTTCTAAGGGGCTCTTCCAGGGTCCACTGGGAAGGGTCCTCAATCTTTAAAAATCCAACCGTGACTTGCACATAGACTTGTACGGAGCCTGCGGTCATGTTCACACACTGCACACGCTTTCTGTGTGGTCCCCATCGACTTACCTCGGGTGGTTATGTGGGTCCCCATCAATTCTACGTCCTCGCGACATCGTCCTGACTCAAGTCGTGGTTCTTATATCACTTTCTTAATATATGGTTTGGCCCCCCCCAACTCAATCCCCCCCCCAAGGGGGGCCTCTGTGTATTTCGTGCTATCTACTGTATTTCTTACTAAAGTATTGTTTATCTCCGTGTGGGAGATACTTGAACGTAGTAGAGAGTATTCTATATTGAATACATATTTTTATAAATACTTGGTGTGGTTCTTTTTCACTTAATCTATACTATAAGATTGCATTCTGGTAAAACAAGCTGATTTACACTCCTTCTGGACTAATCCTGAAGGCTGTTCTCCACAGCTACCACTTAGAGAGCTTTTTAAGGTTGTCTAAGATCTCTTAAATCACCATAAGGGTTGTCTGGACTGGTGCAAGGTGCACACTTACATTAGTGGACATCATATACCAGTCCAGCTTCTCGCACACGGTCTAGACCAGAAAGCAGGAGAAAATAATAGAGGCCCATATCACTTTGCCTGCCTGTGTTGGCACAACAATGAGCGGACAACAAGCAATACAAAATTCAAGTGTTTGTTAATTTGTAAAATCGTCAAAGTGGCTCTGACAGTTTTCAGGGGTGGTGAGATTAACTGATACAAAGTAGCAGCTGCAAAGTGATGTGTGGTAGGCTGAAAGGGAGGCCTCTGTATCACAGCTGGAACCTAACAGAGTCTGGGTTCATTAGTGCGACATGCCCACTGCATGGCTGTGGTAGGAGGCGCTTGCTGGGAAAGGAATAAAATAACCATATTTGACAAGTGGGCAACAGGTCCCCACCTCACAATGTCAGCTGAGAGGCAGGCAGTGAGCGCCAAAGTGGGAGTTGTTTAAAAATGCTCAAAGCTTTTACTGCTTTGTCTCAAAGTGGAGGTTTCTTTTAAAGAGAATACAAGTCCTTCTTTTCTTCACTGGGAGCTTGCTAGTGGTGTTTCTTGTCCCCAAGCTGCCCATTCCTCCTCCTTCCTAGGTTCCTGGCCTCATAAAATTCTGTTCCAACTGAAGTAATTTATCACTATTACACTTTGGGCCTTACCATGCATGACCTGCTTACCTTGAGCCCAAGCTTAGACTCGAACGACATCTGTCAGACTCCCACAGCCAAACGCTAGCAGTCTGACCTGTTCCCAGGTATCTAAATACTTTTATACAAATACCTCATCCACTTTATGCCACAGATGCCTCATGCTCTTCTCGAATGCCATCCATATCTGCCTTGTATCGTGGAGTTGCTTGTGCCGAGCCCCGTCTGTTCCTCCCACCACTCACTGAACATATAGCAGCTCAATCACATTCTACAGTGCTGCATCCTAGCCCTTCCAGAGTTCTCTCCTATTAACCGGTCCAATGCCGTGGACGTAACGGTTGCAACCATGGCTGCAGCGCTGGTGTGCTATGGACCTAACCGTTACACCTATGGGACACCAACGCAGAATCCATCTGCCTTTTTCAGCAGAGGGATTTCCTTTTATTTTCTAGCCTCAGGACGAGGTGAAGAGCTTCCCGGGGTATTTTTTTTACGTATGTAATGACGATCTCGTGCATGGCGCGCTGACGTCATTACATATGAAACTGAAACTGCATTGAGCCAATCGGCTCATTTCAGATTCAGTGCTTTGGTGCTCGTGATGCTATCTTAGCCCCCGAGCACCAAAACACACGGGATAGGTACCATTGGAAAGGGGAGAATCTCCACTTTTCAATGTTACCCCTCCCTAGTGGATCCGTGCTTGGGCATCGCCCCAGGAGGGCGATCCTCGAGCAGGGAACCACCCACTAGGCACCAGGGAGGGGGAGCAGCCCTTTGGGCAAGGGCTTTTGCTCCCCTCATAGTAAATTGGGCACATTCAGTCTTGATAAGGGGGGGCAGAAAGCACACTAGACACCAGGGATTCTTTTTTTTTGTGTGTAATGTTTAGGGCTGGGGGCTGTCCTAAATGGGCACAATAATGCCCCCACCTCTCTCAAAAATTTGCCACAGTCTTTCTGCCCTCCCGGGGTTGCAGATGGGGGCAATAGGCCACTAGTCTCCAGGGATGGTTGTGTTTTTTCCTTTTAAAAAAAATAAATAAGAGGGGTGGGGGCTGCCCACAACACAAAAGGGATAGTCTTTCTGCCCACCCGGGAGGCAGAAGCAGGAGCTACACCTCCTTGGACTTCCCCGGGTGTCTAGTTTTCAGAAATGTCTGGGCTTGGTAGGTTTACCTAGATGGCATCCTAGACCAGGACCAAAAACCCAAGTGCCCCCCTTTGCAAAACCAGGTCGTTTTGTGATGCATAATTTTGATTTCTCCACAGTACATTTTGGGCTCTTCTCTGTCACGGGTACTTGGCCCACCCACACAAGTGAGGTGCCATTTTTATCCGGAGACATGGGGAAATGCTGGGTGGTAGGACATTTGTGGCGGCCTGGTGATCCCACATCTGTACCACACAGAAATGTGAGGAAAATGTCATTTCTTTAAGCTAAATTTGAGGTTTGCAGGGGATTCTGGGTAAGAAAACATTGGGGTATCCACGCGAGCTACACCTCCCTGGACTCTCCGGGGTGTCTAGTTTTCAGAAATGTCTGGGTTTGGTAGGTTTTTCTAGATGGCCGTCGAGCCCGGGACCAAAAGCGTGGATGACTCCCTTGCAAAACCAGGTTGTCTCATGATAAATAATTTTGATGTCTCCACAATATGTTTTGGGCCATTTCCTGTTGCAGGCACTAGGCCTAACCACACAAGTGAGGTATCATTTTCATCGGCAGACTTGGGGGAATGCTATGTGAGTGGAAGTTTGTGGCTCCCCGCAGATTCCAGAAATTTCCATCACAGAAATGTGAGTAAAATGTGTTTTTTTGGACAAAGTTTGAGGGTTGCAAGGAATTCTGGGTAAAAGAAACTGGCTAGAGCCACACAAGTTCCCCATTCCTGGATTCCCCTGGGTGTCTAGTTTTAAAAAATGTACAGGTTTGCTAGGTTTCCCTAGGTGCTGGCTGAGCTAGGGCCCAGAAATCCACAGCTAGGCACATTGCAAAAAAGGGTCCGTTTTTACTGGAAAAATGTGGTGTCCACGTTGCATTTTGGGCTGTTTCCTGTCGTGGGCACTAAGCCTACCCACACAAGTGAGATACCATTTTTATCAGGAGTCTTAGGGAAACACAAAATAGTAGAACAAATGTTATTAATATTTGTCTTTCTTTGCATTTCTGCCTTCCAAATGTAAGACAACGTGTAAAAAAGAAGTCAATTTGAACAATATCCTCTAATTCACATGCTAATATGGGTACCCACAAATTCAGAGATGCACAAATAACCATTGCTTCTAAACTCCATATCTTGTTCCAATTTCAGAATTGGGTACCTCGGGTTTTTGGTGAACCTACAAGCCTCATATAACCCCGCAACCAGAAGGGTTCCGCGGACGTAACAGTATAAAGCTTTCAAAAATCTACCATAGTTAGAAGAAGTTACAGGTAAAATTGTAGGCACAAATGGCAGTTTTTTTCAACTACATTTCAATATTCTTTTATTTCAACTGTTACTTTCCATAGGAAAATCTTGCAGGATCTACACAAATGACCAATTGATTAATTCAAAATTTGGTCTACTTTTCAGAAAATTATAGCCTTCAGGGATCCATTATTGGTTTCGCACCCATTTCTACCACTAACTGGAAGGAGGTTGAAAGCACAAAAAATAAAACAAAACAGGCTATGTCACAGTAAAATGCCAAAACTGTGTAGAAAATTTTGGTTTTCTGACAAAAGTCTGCCTGTTCCTGAAAGCTGGGAAGATGGTGATTTTAGCACCACAAACCCTCCGTTAATACCATTTGCAGGGAAGAAACCAGACTCTTTATTCTGCAGCACTTTTATCCCATTTTTCCCCCAAAAACCCAAATTTAGCTGTATTTTGCCTAATTTCTCAGTTCCCTCCACGGAAATCCACAAGCCCCTGGTACCTTTAGAATCCTCAGGATGTTGGTAGAAAAGGACGCAAATTTGGCGTGGATACCTTATGTGGACAAAAAGTTGGGGGCCTAAGCGCAAACTACCCAAAATAGTCAAAGGGCGTGGCACAGGGTGGGGTGGGGGGGGGGGGAGGCCTGACAGCAAAGGGGTTAACCACTATTATTTTTGATATTGTAGTGCGTCGCACGTACTTTGTGCTCTTTTGAAGCACTATAATTAACAGACTTTACCACTGCTCTATCCAGTGCTATTTAGCGACCTTACACGGATGGAAAGTGGAGTCTGCCTTGACGGGATTTCAATGCTTGACCCCACTGTTTTATGGATTAAGCCATGCCTACTTTAAAATTTTGCCTCTTCACTTTCCTACTTTGACTACGTAAGCCACAAACGATAGCTCTGGAATGCCCCTTAGCTCTGGAATATCCCTTTGTCCCCAAATGCACTCACAGGCTCTCACACTGACCTTGATTATTTGATTTCCCATACTTCACCAATTTCCTGCGCTCCATAATCTGTGCGCCTATTTATCCCTCTTGATAGCTTTGTTTTTGCCCACATCTAGTGTTTCTACCCTTCACACTGTTCTTCTCCTTTCACTGAGATTCTACAATTCTCATCTCTATCGTTGTGCCCTCAGCGCTTTCAAGACATCCCTCATTAATAACTTCTTTTTATGAAGCCCTTCAATCTCTGTGTGCTACAAAGAACAGATGGTAATGATGCTCAAATTAAGGATACTCCATTTACTGACTTCAGAAGGCTGAAAGAGGCAGCCTCCTTGCCCGAATTTCAATTCATAACTTTACAAGTTATGAGTTGCAAGCCTCAACTCAGTAAACCATCTTGCACGTTCCTTTTCTGACTTTAACTCTCTCCTTTCCTACCCGGCTTCGCTGAATCACAAACAAATTGCACCTTTTGTTCTCTGATCTAGTTGTCTGCTCTTCCTCTAGCTAAGAATATTATATTTAAGGGTTGTTTGTACAGAACTGGTAAACACCCATAGTGATATCTGAGTGCTTATCTGACCTGTGTCCTCTGGTTCTTCTCCCTCTGATCTTGACATGGCTCTTTCACCAAAGTTTCCAATTTACTTCGTAGCGCTGTGTTCTTCCCCTATCTTTCCTCCGCTTCTTCAGTCCATCCCTCATTATAATTTGGTTTTATGTATAGTGCTTAAAAATCATCTTCCATTTTTGCGCTATAAATGATAGAGCTTACTATTGCTTAATTAATAGTACTCCATTTGCCAAACTTATAAGGGAGAAAGCGGAACCTTCATTGACTGAATCTGAACTCGTAGTCTGCAGATCACAGCAGTTGTCAGCAGTAAGTAGCCCACTGGCTCATCCATCTAGTCAATTAGCTTATTCTGCCTCGCCCTTTTCTACTGTGCCTTCATTGGATACAAACACCTCTGCATTCTTTGTGCTGTCGTCCAGTCACCTTCTCTTCCTCGGTCCCAAGATTATCTGACCTATTTCCTGCGCTCTGCGATTTGGTAGTCTTTCTATTTCCTTTGCCAACCTTGTTTCCCTCCCACATCATTTGGTATTTCTGGACTTGACACTGCCGTTTCACTAAGGTTTTCATCTGGTAGAGACTTCTAGTTGTAGATTCCTTACCTTTAGAATTTCCCCCAGGCGTCGGTCTGGATCCGGAGATTTTTCATTAGCAGTACCCCTGTGTGTCATTAGGTGGCGTTGGTCGGCTCCGCATCCGTCGCCGTGCGTGCCGGAAATGAAGTTGCGGGACCTACATAGACGCCGCCTGGGCGCGCTGACGTCCGTTCTTTGTTTTTCCGCGCCAGCCTAAACGCAGATCCGGATAGACCTACCCCTTAGCTGCTTTTTGGCTACTCTTTTTTCAACCTCTGTTGAAGTTTTTTCTGAACAGTCTGTGATGAAAGAAAGAAGGGCAAGATGGAATAAAACGTCTTCTGAGTGAGGAGGAGTAGAATAGAACATGTAGTCAAAGAGGGCAAGGGGCAGAGTATCTGTGGTGAGGTAGTGGGGAAGATTTTGTGGAACATGTAGTGGGGGAGGTGGGGTGTGTGTTTGCATACATGTATTAATTTTAATTTATTTAGTGTAAATCTATGTGTAGCAAGGCAGCGTTGTATATGAACACAAAGTGTATGAATATCTTGTTGTGAGCAAATAGGACAGAAGGGGTATATATCCTATGATGAATAAATGGAAGGGATATGGGCTCTGTGCAAGTGAGTGGAAACACAAATGGTTTTCTGTTTAAAGCAAGAAAATAAGTGTTGAAAGTATAATTTGCAAGAATAAAGAAGCTGTGGGGGCAAATTTTCTTCGGCAGTTGCAGTTGACTAGTAATGTGGTCTTGCTAGCCCCTATAACTTTTATAGAATACATGGATTTCTTTACAGGGCTAGAAGACTATTGTGGCACTTTGTCTGCAGGACAAGTACACTTGTTTAAACATTCCACAACCCTATGGGCTTTAGCATAGCGTAGTAGCAGTATATCATTAAAGGCCTATTGGCTTTAACATATAGCTTTTATAATAAAATAAAGTCAGCCCTACTGCCTTTCATGTACCTTTTTATAATGAACCGCTCAGACATGACAAACTCAGGTCATCTATATTGAGCATCACCTTTCCGACAAGGCAAACATCAGGCATACAGTCATAAAATTATACATGTATACAAACTTATAGTTGACACAACAATATACCACCACACTTGTAGGGGCCTATGACGGATTCTAGCTGTGGAAGTCTTTTACCCCCAGGATTTGTTTGAAGGGCTGGTGTGGCCGAATTTTGAAGTAGGGTGCCGTGTTAGTCCCGACCTTGGCTCAGCATCCGGTGATTCTGGGCAAACCACCTAATCTCCCTGCTACTTAGAAATGTTTAACGTAATCGGGTTCTCATGTATAGCACTCTGATGTCCTCAGGTCACATTTGTGCTATATAACACTGCAATAAAAACCCTACTCCTTTGCCTGTTACAGTAATGTGTGAGATTACATATAGCAAAATACCTTTCTACTAGCTTTAAACTAGTGTAATTACAATCTACATCAAGTGTATAGTGACTTTAACATGATTTTAACAGTAAATATCTGAAAGAAACACGTAGTGATAGATTCCTTACCTTAGAATTACCCCCAGGCGTCAGACTGGATCCGGAAAGTTTTCGTCAGCAGTACCCCTGCGCGTCGGAAGGTGGCGTCGTGCGGCTCCGCGTCCGTGGTTGGCGTCGTGGTCGCCGAGATGACGTCGCGGCAGCTACTTGGACGCCGCCCTCGCGCGCTGACGTCAGTTCTTTCTTTTTCCGCGCCAGCAAGCGCAGATCCGGAGAGAGCAGTACCCCCAGTCATTTTTTGACTGAGTTTTTCGAGGCTTTTGTCTCTGTTTTTTCGAGTCGTTCGACTCCTGGTGCCGTAGGGATGCCCGGTTCCAAGTCTTGCGGGGACTCGCATGATGTCGGTGACGGACCCGCACCGCGTGTGTCTCTACTGCCTGGGGCGCAACCACGACCCCAAGTCGTGCCCCGACTGCCGGGCCATGTCGCCGAAGACTTTGCGGGAGCGGTCCCGAAAGTTGCTGGAAGTCCGGCAGTCGGCTCCGTGCCGCTCAAGGTCCCGGTCCCGTGGGAGGACGAGGGACCGGTCGCGGAGCCATCACCATCATTCGTCGGGATCGAAGTCTTCGCACTCTGGGTCAGGTAAGGCGAAGCACAAGAAGTCGAAGAAGCGCCATCGCTCTCCGACTTCCCCTCGCCTGACGTGGCTGAGGGTGTGGGTGGTGCGCCCCCACGGCTCCGGCAGAGCCTACGCAGTCGCCATCGGCCTACCCGCCCTACCCGGGTCCGTCTGCGACTCCGGCCCAGCTGCAGGAATTTCTGTCAGCCATGGCCCGCCTCTTTGGGCCGTCTGGCCCCGCCGGCGCGCCTTTGGGCCCCGCGGGCCCGACTGGGAGTCCTCGCCCTTGACTGTTGGCGGCTCCGGCCCGACATAGCCGTCGGCCCCGGCGCCGCAGGGCCCCCATGGATCCAGGCCTGGATCCCGGTCGATGCCGGTTGACCTTGTAACACCACCACCGATGTCGACCCCACCGGCACCACTTCCGACGTCGCCCGTGGCACCGGACGATGTCGTCCCCGGTTTCAGCCCTGATGTGGACACGGAGCCCGAACGGCGTCGCTCGACGCCGATTCAGACGCCGATGGGACCCTTCTTTCCCTATGTCCAGCCTCCGTATTTTTGGCCTGTACCACAGCCTTCGGAGGAAGGGGAGGACTGGGAGGGGTCTGAGGACCCTCTCGCGGCTCAGTGCGAGTATGACCCGGACTGGGCAGAGGAGCTGGGGGATGCTAGTGGTCTTGACACCTCGCCTGACCATGGCATGCTAACTCCTCCTAACGTGGCTACGGAGGAGGGTGCTAGTTACGCAGTGGTGTTGCGTAGGGCGGCTGAGGCTCTACACCTCCAACTCCCTTCAGTGGCCGTCGGGACTAACCTCCTTACAGAAGTGCTTCAGCCGGTGGCTACCTCTGCGGAGCCACTGCTGCCCTTTAACGATGCACTTACTGACGTTCTTTTGGGCACCTGGTCCAGGCCCAACACAGGGGCTCCTGTGGATAGGAACGTGGCCCGACGCCATCGCCCGGCCCCGGGCGCCCCCCCCCCCCCCCCTTTTCCTCTCCCAACACCCCACCCCTGAGAGCTTGGTTGTCCAAGCCTCCACATCCCAAAGCACATTCCCTACCTCACCCCCGGATAGGGAATCCAAGAGACTGGAACAGTTTGGGAAGAAGATTTTTTCTTCCGCCAGTTCAGGGCTGCGGTCTGTGAACACCGCATGCCTCTTGGGCCGTTATTCCCACTCTCTGTGGGATACGGTGGCGCAAGTGCTGCCTCAGTGTCCGGAGGAGGCCCGGACAGTGCTCTCTCAGGCTATTGCTGAAGGGAGAGATGCAGCCAAGTTCACAATCCGATGTGGCCTTGACACCGCCGACTCGCTGGACAGGTTTTCTGAGAAGACAAGGGTACCCCAATATGTGAACCTGGGGTGGCGAGATATTAAGGAAACAGTGGTTCAGGTGTGGCCTAAATGGTCCAAAGCGAGAAAGTGACCCAGCAGGGAACACTTGGTTCTAAGATTTTGAAATTAATTCATGAGGGAGCAAAGGAAAGATCAGAGGAGAGTCATGTAGGTCAGATAAATGATAGACATTTATTTTACAACTTTTTTTATAGTATTCAGGTGCTCACATACATTTAGGTGAAAGGAAGCGTGACATGCAGGGTGATAGTGAGGTTTAAAAAGGCATCGCATTGACAACAGTATAATGAGCTCCACAGTTATTTTACAAGGAGTAATAGGAGTTCATGTTGTATGGTGGTCGACGGCGTTTCGAACCCAATAAGTGGGGTTCATCTTCAGGACAAGGGTGAGCAAGCTGAATTAGAAGAAAGGAAAATCATCCTAGGCCCATTCGTCTGTTAATGATGTGGGCAGCTGGTACTGATTTTTAAAATGGGCTGAAGGCGTGAATTAATGGCGCCAAAGAACATTCGATGCCAGCAAAGGCAGAAGCAGGACGCTCCCGTCTGCACAGCTCCAGGCTCCCATTTAAAGGCCCTGCAGTTCGTTTTCTAAAAAATACAAAACCAATCATCCCGGCCAGCTGCCTTTCCATCCCGGGTTCCCTCCAAATAAGCAAACAGAGTCCTGGACAGACATTCCCACTCAGTTCTTTGGCGCCATTAATTCACGCCTTCAGCCCATTTTAAAAATCAGTACCAGCTGCCCACATCATTAACAGACGAATGGGCCTAGGATGATTTAATTTCAAAATCTTAGAACCAAGTGTTCCCTGCTGGGTCACTTTCTCGCTTTGGACCATTTAGGCCACACCTGAACCACTGTTTCCTTAATGACTCGCTGGACAGAGCGCTTTCCACGACAGTGGCGCTCCATCGCCACGCCTGGCTGAGGACTACTGGCTTCTCTGGGGATGTCCAGAACACTCTCATCGACATGCCTTTTGATGGCATTCGCCTTTTTGGCAACAAGGCGGATAGTGCGCTGGAGCATTTTAAGGACTCACGGGCTACGGCCAAGTCCTTGGGCCTTTCGGCCTCTCGCCCTCCTTCGCCTTCTGCCTTTCGCTCCTTTCGTGGCCACGGAAGGGGCGCCCCGACGCGTTTGCTACAGAACCACAGGCCTGCGCAGCAACAGTCTCAGTGCGGCTGCGGACGTGGGACCCGCCGAGGTGGGTCAGGGGGCCAGCGGGCGGGTCAGTCCACTTCCACCCCGGCCACCACTGCCTCCAAACCTTCCTAGTCCGGTCTTTCAGGCCCATCAAACGCCAGTGGGCGGCAGGATTCGCCATCACTTCCCCCACTGGCGCACCATCACTTCGGACAGGTGGGTTTTACAAATAGTCCGAAGGGGCTACTCCCTCCCCTTCGAGACTACCCCTGCAGCCATGCCACCCCAGTACCACCGCATGTCGAGGGATCACTTGGCACTTCTCCAACAGGAAGTCGCGGCCCTCTTGGCCAAGGGGGCCATCGAGCGGTTCTGGATACGACGCACTTTCGGGTCTATCCTCCCGAACGGCGAGTCCAGGATATTCAGGCTATGATTCTGATCTTTCAGCCTCTATCCTGGGTTTCGGTCAGGATGACCCTGAGGCTGCTGGGCCTCCTGCATCCTGCTGGTCGATCATGCCAGGTGGCATATGCGGGCTCTGCAGTGGGACCTGAAGTTCCAGTGGGCGCAGCATCAGGGGGACCTGTCCGAGTCCGTCCAGATCTCGGAGGGCACTGCAAGACAGTTGCAGTGGTGGCTTACAAACCGGCTTTGGGTCAATGGCAGATCCCTCTCCCTTCCCCAACCGGAGCACACAGTGGTGACGGATGCGTCCCTCCTGGGATGGGGCGGCCACATGGGAGAGGCGGAGATCAGAGGCCTCTGGTCTCCGGCGGAGTCCAGGCTCCATATCAACCTTCTGGAGCTTCGGGCGATCCGACTTGCACTGAAAGCATTCCTTCCCTCTGTCAAGGGGAGAGTAGTGCAGGTGTTCACGGACAACACCACCGCCATGTGGTACTGCAACAAACAGGGCGGGGTGGGGTTGTGGACCCTGTCAGGAGGCTCTGCGCCTCTGGCCATGGCTGGAACATCAGGGTATTTCCCTGGTGGTTCAACACCTGGCAGGTTCACTGAACGCCAGGGCGGACGAACTCAGCCGCAGGTGCATGATGGATCACGAATGGCGTCTTCAGTCGGACGTGGCGCAAGGTCTCTTTCAACAGTGGGCAGAGCCTTGGTTAGATCTATTCGCCACCAAAGAGAACGCGCAATGTCAGCAATTCTGCGCGTTGGAATTTCCAAGGCGGCACTCGCTCGGCGACGCTTTTCGTCGCGAGTGGAGTTGCGGTCTGTTGTACGCTTTTCCGCCTATACCACTTCTACCCAGAGTGCTGAAGAAGTTCAGGCGCGACCGGGCCCAAGTCATTCTTGTGGCTCCGGACTGGGCTCGAAGAGTTTGGTATCCCGAGCTACTCGGTATGAGCATCGATCCCCCGATCAGACTGCCTCTTCGGGAGGATCTTCTGTCGCAGCAACAGGGGACGGTCCTCCACCCGAACCTGTCCAGTCTCCACCTCCTTGCGTGGAGATTGAGCGGCGGGAGTTGATTCCTTTTGACTTGCCTCCTGAGGTTTGTAATGTCATTCTGGCAGCCAGGCGTCCCTCCACTAAGTTGGTATACGCCTGCAGGTGGAACAAATTTGTGGCATGGTGCACAGCAAAGGCTGTGGATCCCCTTTCTGCCTCTTTCAGAAGTCCTACCGTTCCTTCTTTCTTTGGCCCAGCAGGGCTCTGCTCTGGGCACTATCAAGGGCTACCTTTCTGCTATCTCAGCCTTTCTCAGGCTCCCTGATCAGCCCTCTCTTTTCAAGTCCCCTGTTGTAAATAGATTCCTCAAAGGCATTACTCACCTTTTCCCTACCATTCCTTTTGTGATGCCAAGGTGGGACTTGAATCTTGTTCTCACATACTTAATGTGCGCTCCCTTTGAGCCTCTTCACAACTGTCCTCTACGTCTATTAACTCTAAAGACTGCTTTCCTGGTTGCCATCACCTCCACTAGGAGAGTGAGTGAGCTCCAGGCTCTTTCTTGTAAACCTCCTTTTCTGTCTGTCCATCCGGACAAGGTTGTGCTCAGAACCCGCCCCTCCTTTCTGCCAAAAGTTGTCACAGCTTTTCACATTGGGCAAACCATCACTTTACCCACCTACTTTCCGCATCCTTCCAGAGAGGAAGAGAGGCTCCACTGTCTGGACCCAAAACGTGCACTCTCATTTTACCTGAACCGCACACAACAGTTCCGGGTGGATGACCAGCTCTTTGTTGGCTACGTTGGCGCCAAGAAAGGTCGGGCCGTACACAAGCGGACTATCTCCCGATGGGTCGTTTTGGGTATAAAAGCATGCTATTCTCTGGCTAAAAAGGAGCCTCCGTTGGGGCTGCGCGCCCATTCCACCAGGGCGACGGCGGCCACTACGGCGTTGGGACGTGGTGTCCCCTTACAAGACATCTGTCAGGCAGCTACGTGGGCCTCGCTGCACACTTTTACTTAGCATTACTGCCTGGACAGCCAAGTCCGGAGAGACGGCTTCTTTGGCCGTTCTGTTCTCCGAGACAGATATATCGTTACCGAAGGTAAGTAACTTGTTCGTTAGGCGTACTCTTTTGTCAAAAGTTTTCATGAACTGATATGGCCTGCTTCCTTGATCATTGGGCTATAACCATAACCTTCTCAGCACTCCTGTGTTGAACATAAGCTTTCCCACTAGACAAAAACTACAATGCAAGCACTGTTTTTCAGCAGAAGAACTCCAATTATGACCTATGAAATGCTGTTCACTAGGTAATTAATATGTAGGTGGCGCCAATGCTCCTTTCTCAGTAATGCTTCTAAACCTCTTTTTCTTTGATCAGGTATGGTCTGGTCACAACTCTGTCTAGCTAGAACTAAAAACCAACACGAAGAGCACTAGCACCACTGTCAGTAGGTTGAATTGAAATATACTGTATAGAGTTGGTAGGACAGAGAGGAATCCTTTGCCAATCCAAGAACTTGAATAGCTGTAGAGCACAGCCTTTTTGTGCATCAAGAAAATGTCAGTGTATACGGTGCTACACATTTCAAGAGAGATAATGGTGTGCTACCACATAATGTAACAATAATATGGATGTCGCCTTAGTGTAACACATGTTGGTAATTCAGGGAGAGAAAATGACAATTTGAATGCACTTTATAGTGGTGCCTTAATAAAATGCTGAGCCCCAGCTTCCAGAGCCAGTATATACAGGCTGGGTGACCGGGGCTAGCACTGTTGCATGACTCTCTATTACTTTGTTACTGAGGAGGCGTTCATTTACATCAGTGGTGTCTGTTTAGGTCTCGCCTAGGCAGCGCGCATGCGCTGCTCTAGGAGATGACCTTTAGAAATTGGTCAGCTCTTTTCAAGCACTCGTGCTTGTGCTGGCATCCACCTTGCGGGAGCGAGCAGTGCCGCGCGCGCTAATTGAAAACAGATGGCTCTCGCGCCGCCGCTGCTCGCTCCCGCAAGGTGGATGCCAGCACAAGCACGAGTGCTTGAAAAGAGCTGTTTGCATTTGCCTGCTCTCCCGCTGCAGCTGCATTCCTCGCTTTCAATTTTGCCGCCACGTGGCCGCGCTTGTTCTTAGAAGGCCTCCGCGGGCACGGCTGTTGCTGAACACCCAGGCTGGCCAGTCTTGAATCCCCCCCAATGCCCCTTTTTCCACGAACCTACACTTCCCGTCTCTTCAGCTCAACTCACTCTCGCAGTCGCAGGTTCCTTTTCAGTGCCAATTTCTCCCTGTGGCACAGTTTTCCAATCGTTCCGAAAGCACCCGCAGAAATTTCCAATGCCTAGACATCAACTACACTCGTGAGTTCAGCTGACCTCCGGGGTGTTTTATTCCTCTCCACTGTCGGCTTACTCGTTCCCCACTGCCACTTCTTCTTTATCAGTGGGAACGCCCCAGCAGGAATTTATCTTTGGCTCTCTTAACGGCACTCATTAACCCTTCCCTGGCTTATAGCGGTGCTAATGTCACAAACAGACACCAAGTGGTTAAGTTTTATAAGCGCGCGCGCACACCACTCGCGGGACTCTGTTTATGTTAGGCGTGTTGCGAGCTGAGGCGCGCACACAAAGCGCTGTGCTTTTGCTTGTTAAAGGGTGGACTCTGCCCCTTAGTTTATGGGCAATGACGACAGAGAGATGTATGTGGTGTCAAGTTGTGCCCGACTAAGCGTTCGCTTGCTTTTTCTTTCCAATGCCTAGGCATCAAGTCAACTACACTCGTGAGCTCAGCTGACCTCCGGGTTGTTTTATTCCTCTCCACTGTCGGCTTACCCGTTCCCCACTGCCACTTCTTTATCAGTGGGAACGCCCCAGCAGGAATTTGTCTTTGGCTCTCTTAATGGCACTCATTAACCCTTCCCTGGCTTATAGCGGTGCTAATGTCACAAACAAACACCAAGTAGTTAACTTTTTTAGATAAAAATACACCCAGCACATTTTATTCTGTAAAACTCGTTTAAACTAGAATTATCAGGTTCCACACCATTGTTTAAAAATTTCGTAATTTTTAGTAATTTCTAAGCTGTTGTATATTTAATCTCCTCCCCCCCACCCCCCCTCCTACAAAACAAAATTACTGTGTCCTTGTGTAATGTAATTTTCTGCATCGGGTTGTCCTTTGTCGGATTCTAGCAGGCCCCTGCATTAAAGTGAGCAAAGGCTTCCGCTCCTAGATCCGATCTTTGGCCTCGCCTGTAACTCTTGCAGAAGCCTGTGTGGGGCCCAGGTTTTGGTGGAGGTGATGTTGCTGCCCACCTAGATCACAAGGACTAGAGAACCGTTACTGACCGGGCTGCTCCAGTCTTGTGCCAGTTAACATCGGTGTGGAGATGAGCCAAGTGGGCTCAGTGAGTTAAACGCTCCCTGCTATTATCAGCTGTGATCTGCATCCCACAAATCTGTATCCAGAGAAAAGCAACATAGTGCACCATTCTTCTGATGTTGGTGTGTTGTGTGTCATACCGGTAACACATGCTATTTACAAAGCATAGAAACTCCACATATGGTGCACGAAGCACTAGCGAAATTACAAGTTGATATTATCTGGAGGGAGGGCACTCTTTTGAATTCTGATCATTTAGATGCCTTGGCGAGTACGAGAAAGTGGCTGTTGCACCTTACTCTTCGTATGCACGTTATAGATAAAATTATTTTTTTTCCCCGGAGTTTCATATAGAGCGAACTTGACCCGAAGGTATCAGAGCGCTTTACATGAGCACCAGTTGCATTACAGACTGACCCATTTAATAATTAATAATGCAGAAACGAGGAGCAGCTTCCATTTTACGACTTCCCAACAGAATGTGTAAAACAATGTCGTTTTCACTTTTAATATCTGCGGCTTTTCTTGATTTGTGTACGTTGCACGGAGTGCTGGAGAACTGTTCCTGATTCTCTGGTAACTTTCCGTAAATTGGCATCAACATTACTATTGATGACACAGGATTTTAAGTGGTAGAGGAATGCATAATAAGGAACAATCAAAAGAAGATATAATTTCTGCCATGCTTGCAATATCTGGGGCACCAAGTGTATATTTCACCGCCTCGGATAAACTGTGAGTGTTGACTGAGAGATTGCTAGGCAGTTGTATTTCTGGCAGGAGTGTGACACCGCTGCTTGCTTAACTTTGTGCGAGTGTTTTTCGCAGTGCATTTGCGAACGTGTGACCGTGCGATTTGGGCTCAGAGGGAAGTTGTACTGAAGTAATATCCAAATCCCAACCTGAGAGTCGAGGGATGGCTTTTGTCTGGTTCTTCCCTGAAAAATACAGTACTAACTTTTAAGCAATGCGCTAACTAGAACTTTCAGTGCGCAAAGCCTCCATCTCGTTTTCCGAGCACACAAAAGCGCCCTACAAACGAAAGTGAAACTGCGTGCTACATGGCAAAATACTTATAAGGTCCCAAAGGCGAGACCTATTGGCTATGCCAATGCTTGTTTTCACTAGCAGCCGTTATTATACCGCAATCCAAAAGGCATCAATCCTAATGTTTCACATAGTATCCTCCAGATCACCTGATGAAAGGCTTTCCTACCTATTGGGGGTATTTAGTTGGCCTCTGTTACATACTTTACTTCTCTACATATTTTTTTTCCTGAGCATTGAAATGCATGATTTAGTTCGATTAGAAGGACTAAGGGGATGTCATACTCTTATTCTGGAACTTTAAAGACTAGTTTATTATTGTCCGTTCAAAATATTGTTGACCTTTTGTATATTTTGCTTTTCTTTTTGTTTAGGTTGAAGATTGTGAAAATATCTTTCAAGTGTAAACAGTTTTTCATTCAACTAAGGAAAGAAGTGGTGAGTGTCATCCTAACTGTTACCTGTGACAATTAAACAGAATATCCTGCAGGAATAAAACTGCTGTATACATTAATGGTAAAGATGGTTTGCCTCAACTTTTTGGATTGCATACCATGGTCAGAATGTGATTCTTATTCCATATTGATAGTGCTTATATGTATACAGTATAGCCTGACAAAATATTGCCAGTGGGTACAAACTGTATACAAATGCATTTCTGTCAGTCATTAACAGTATGTGTGGAGTAATATAGAGAGGATACTGAATGTTTAACTACATATTGTGGCCAAATATATCTGTTGAGATGTTCTTGTGACATGATGAATGACATAGATGGAGGGATGCCTAACCTCAGAATAGACTTTATAACCCATAGTGATCTCTACTCCTGACTTTACCCCTACCTAAAGGACAAATTTCCCTCACTAATGGATTTTCCTGAGTGGGAGGGCACTGATCTGTTCTTTAGTTCAACAGTGCTGGAAGAGCTGCCTCAGAACCGGCATGGTGTGGTGGCAAAAAGCTGAAGGAGGAGGCCTTATGAAGATGCGTAAACTTTGTGATAAAGTTTTGGTGGTAAGCTTCACCACTTTAGGACAGCAGGCCACAGGGAAATTGCCTTCGGGAACCATGCCTCCTACTGTGGACTTCCACTCTGGAGAATGCAGACTGGAAGAGGGTGATGAGCTGGACATCTTTTCAACATTGCCCCCAGTGCTACTCCAAATACCCGTGGTAGGACGATCACTATGACTGTAGCCTGTGTCTTTCTCTGGACCATGACAACACCTCCTGTGAGTCCTGCCTTGTCTTCCGCTCAAAGAAGACCCTGAGGTAGTGTAGGCAAAGGTGCTTGCCACATCCTAAAATACACCACCAGACATTCTACGAAACCCCAGACATTTTCAGGGAAAAAGGCCCCTTCTGGGCAGAAGAAGGTGAGGAGGCTAACCTGTCCGAAATTTCGGCAGCTCAGGCAACACCTAGTCCAGAGACCATTTCCTCAAGCCCTTTAGAGCACAAAGAAGAGGATGACATGGAGCCGGCACTGAAGACCAGTGGCCCTTGAACGAAGGCCCCTCCTAGGGTTGTAAGTATGCCACCCAGTTCCAAGAACCTAGCTAGCAAGCCAGGGTCACATAAAGTTCCACACTGAAGTAAAGCACCACTCCCGCAGGGGTCGGGCGTTTGGCCCCATGCACGAACAAAAAAGGCTGCCTCTTCCAAAGTCCCTGCTTCCTTTGGGTTCCAGTCGGCACCAAGAGAAGGCTTCAGAGTCAACTGAGGCTCTGCCCAATGGCTTCAATCCCTACTGGTTGTTGAGCCCAACCCGCTAAAAGAGCTTTGAACATGCCTTCAAACCGGAAGCCGGCACGAAAGGCACCACCAAAACCAGCTTCCGAAGTTCCTGTCTACAGCTAGATCAAAGCTGCCGATTCTGCAAAGACTCTAATACGAGCTTGACAGCATGCAGAAGCGTCTCTTCATTCACCTGGTCACTGGGAAGATCTGCCTGCTAAAGCCTGCAGAGGCACTTGCTCATAACAGAAGTCTTACTTTTGAAGGAGAATCCCCAGCAGGCCTATTTACATAAGCAGTCCTCTTTACATAAAAAGCCATGTCCCCCCGATTCATTGGTTCTCCATACTGCCCACAAGAGGGTCTCTGCCCGACAAGGAGAGTAAGAAAATCGCCACAGTGGCCAAAAGGATAGTTGTAGGGGCAGCCACTCATTGGTGCATAGCCAACACTGTCAGACTCCTTTCCCATTATGACAGGTCCCAGTGGGAAGAGATGCAGAAGCTAATAGAACATCTTCCAGAGGACTACAGAAAGAAGGGGGCGGGGAGAGATAGTGTCCGTAGATAAGACCTTCTGGAATGCCAACATTCGTTGTGCGTTCAGTGCCCTGGACACAGCTTCTAGTGGTATCAACACCAGCGTTGTTCTTATGCACCACACTTGGCTTTGCATCTCCAGGTTCAAACCTGAAGTCCAGCAGCATCTACTCAACCTCCTATTCAGCTGAAAATATCTCCTAGGCCCAGAGGTTGACAAGCTGCTTCAAAAAATAAAGGACAGGGAAATTACAATGTCTGTTGGTTCCCTGCCGCAAGAGGCTCCTTTCGAGGAACCAAGGCCACTTAACCCAACCACCTGCAGTCCTACCAGAGACTACAGCAAATCTTACACCATCAGGCCACTAGGGGTTACCCCAGGTGGTGCATACTGCGGTAACAGAGGCAAGGGCAGAGATGGATCTGGTGAAGTAGCTTTCACTTTTAAGCAGTGTCTTGCCTTCTCAAACGTGGGGAGAATACATTTCCTCTCTCACTTGGAGGAAAACAGACTAATGGGTTTTAGTGGTGGTTTACCAATTCTACTGCTACTTCTCACAACCCCTCTCACCATTTCCCACCGCAGACACATCCTCAGCAGAGGACCATCTCTGCCTTCTTGAGGAAGCGGTAGAAGTGCTGCTCCAGAAAGGTGCAAGAGAGTGCCTCCACATCAACAGGACAGAGGGGTCTACTCCATGTACTTTCTCATCCCAAAAAGGATGGCTCCTTAAGGCCCATCTTAGACCCTATGAAATGTATATACAAACAAGGGCAAACCCTTATATCCAGACCAGGACCTGGGTTAACTAGATAAATAGCAATGGTTCCGTAAGTTCAAATTCAAACAAAGGCCTACCAATCCCTGACATCCAAACAGTGGGGTGAGGTAGAGGACTGCTTAGTTAAACAAAAGGCCCATGATCAGGTTGATCTCCAATGTATTATATATATATGTCCTAATACATTCACAGTCCTTTACTTAGTGCAGGCGGCGCAAGGTGCGTAAAAGTAATCAGTACGTGGCAATGTTTTTACATATATACAGTAGCAACACTGGGTGCCATAGGATAATACATCATTCTATTCAATGTCCACTAAGAATCCTAGTTCAGACATTGGTGTACTAGGTAGCTATTACACTAATGTCTGAACTAGGAGTCACAGTGGACATTGATTAGAATTGTGTCCTAGTCCAGGGGTAGGCTAGAGAACTAATCCAGGCACATAACAAGTAGTAGTTTTTATATATATATATATATATATATATAAGTGAATGATATACCTATGTTTTAAAACTACAAAGTCAAGAAATATTCACTAACACTAGAAACTAATTCCACAAAAAATATTTTTGGCAGCCTTTGTACAGAAAAACGAAAAATGAAAGTTAAAGACATAGTTGGCAAGTCTAAAAGTAACCTTTTTTTCAGATTTTAGAATGTTGTTGAAATTGATTTTAAGCATACCTCATATCAAAATAAGATGTGATCTTTCCTTGTGGCCCACCCCCCTCTTCATGTGCCAACAATCAGTGTATACCATTCACAGGTCTTTGTGTATTGAAGGTTGCTGTCCTGAAGACAAAATGTTTTGTACTTTACACCGAGGGACATCACTGCCCCATGTCATCTAATGGGCATCTGTGCTCCAACCCAACATTTACAGGAAGTAGGTAGCTGTTCTAGTGGACTCAGTTAAGTCATAGCATCATCAGATTGTGATGGGACATCAGGCTGAGTCTGAAACATAAGCTGAGCATTTCTTAACATTTAAAGTGCACTCTCATAGTGATGAAGCAGATATTCTTTTGATGCCTTGGGAAATGAAATGAGGCGGGCTAAATTAGATTGCTCTTACAGAGGAGAGCTTTATCGGTGGGTGCCACCCAAAAATCCCTTGTACTCAACATGTGACGACCTGTTTTATGAGAATTGTTGGAGTTTTATACTCTTATTTAAGGACTAAGGATACTCATTTATAAAGTAAATGTTAACAAGCCCAGGTGAATCTTAGCATGCCTTAATTTTTTATGGTGTCAGTCGCTGTGTTGAAATAGAAACTGCAGAAATCAGTTGTAGAAACTGAAGACAGATAGGTGATATCTGGTGCTTTAGACAGCATTGGTAGATCTATATGTACATAATGTAAACTTACCAGAATTTTATAGGCTAGCCTTGCACTCTTGAAATGAACTAGTTTACCACATGCTCAATTTCCAGGGAGTCTAGATGGAGTGGATGGGGTTTGCTCAATTTTATAACTATAATTCAAGAGTCACTAGTTGGTGCTTTCCACAACTGGCTTTCTTAACTAGTGCAATGAGCAAAGTATCACCGCATGCTTGATATCTAAGGCGTCTTGCCTGTAGCCCAGTGCATATATGCTTATTGTTCACTCTTAAAGATATATTGTCTAGAACAGATGAAGTCTTCCTCTGTCTGCTCTGGTCTTTGAGTGGGAAAATAAATCAACCATTTTTCTAGGACATGTTCTCACCACTCATTATTCGGTTGACAGGGTCTCCAATTCTATTCGGAGGTGCTCAATTTGGAGATTTGAAAGTAAGGCTCACAGCCACTGTTTATAGATAGTCTTGCATAAGAATGCTGAATTTTATTACGAAAGGTAAGAAAGGTGCTAGACATCTTGGTGGTATGCAGCTTAATTGTTAAGCGTCGTGCCTTGGTGTGTAATCGGTTCTCTATTCCCTACGTTCCTTGTGCATTTTAAGCCGCCATCATTAACTGATGTAGAAGAAAATTTTCTAGGGACCGCTCAAAATCCTGTTGGAACTCCAGTAATGTGCCCTCTCTGTAAAGGTCCCCTTTTGTGTGCATACCTTTTTCCTGCCAGTTTTTTATGCCTTTCCAGCATTGAATGTGGTTTAAGGCCTGTATACACTCTGTTGGCATGGCTGCTACGTTGGGTATCTGTGTGCGGGTCTTTTGCAGTTATCAAGCCCAGCAATGTCTCCCACCAGCATGTGGTCCGAAGCTCCTTTTTTGGGTTATGACAGTCCCTCTGTGAGTTCCAACAGGTTTTGTTTCATGGCTCAGCACCCTTCCTACCCCAGGAATCTTCTCTGAAACCCATCTCAGTAACCACTGCAGTTGTGCAGCCGAGCAATAAGCTTCCATATCCAGGGCTGCTATTCCTCCCTTCTAGTGTTGGGAGCTGTATTTTGGCCAGGGCCCCATTGTGCCTACCTGTCCCCTATATCAAATTAGTGAATAAAGTATCCAGCGCCTGAAACCAGCACTTGGGTAGAATTATGGGTAGTGTGCTAAAGTACTGTAGCAACTGGGGAAGAGCTATTATTTTTGCCCCAGTGATTGTCCCCGCCATGGATATTGGCAGTGACCTCCTTAACCACATGTTTCTTCAGCATCTAAATTGCCTGTTTCAAGTTTCCCTCCAGCCGATCTATTTCTACTTGATAAGTCTGGGCACCCAAGTATTTAACAGTTGTTAATTCCCAGATAGGCCTTACCAGCATCTCTGATGCAGCGTCTTCCTCCCTAGCCTGGCAAATGAGCAACAGCAGTACTTTTTCGCTGGCATCTTGTGCACTTTCTCCACAAGGAATGCTGATACCTCACTGCTCCACCATCAGTTTCAGCCATACTTCCAGGAACATAATCATTAATTTTACTTCAATGCATTGGAGTGGCCTCACCACTCTGATATTATTACAATGTGCTTGCCCTTCTGAGTCTCCAACCCTGTACTGTAAATACCGGATTCTGTCTGTCAAGTCCATCTGCACTTGAAGATCCTCGGAGGCGGTTTTGAGTTCCACCACAGCATGCTCAGTTCTGTTGATGTGATGTATTTTCCGATCCCGCATGGGCCTACGATGACCGTGTTGCTGCGGGGGGGCGTCTTGCACTGCCAACTCTCATGGTGTAGGGTCAGCACTTCAGCTCTCCAGGGACCTCCAACGTGTAAAACAGGTCACTCCTGGACTGCCATTACCATGTGATGTCACCGCTGACCGCCCATTGCAGGTCCGGTCGCAGATACTGCCATCTTGATTCTGCCATTCGGCATTACACCTTCACAGATTCAGCATTATCTCGGATGAATCCGACTTATCTATCCTCTGCTAAGCTTCTACCCCCAAGACCAAGTTCTTGTGAGCGCCCAAAAATCAGATGTTAAATCAGTCACCCCAAACTTACAGCTGGGACCCTCAAAATCCTAGGTGCTTGACTGGTCGAATGGACCTTGCCTGCCGTTTTCTGAATGGAGCTGAAAGAGAACGTACACGGTCATGTATATCATCTACTGTCAAGTTCTTTATTTTCAGTCAATAAGGAGAGGTTTGAGTAATTTTAAAAGGGTTTTATTTTCTAATTAAAGTTTAGGTTTTTCTGATTCTTGATTCATTAGTCAAATATCAATTAGGCTACAGCATTGATAACACAAAAATATAGTTGGTGCAGATCATATTATAATGTGCATACAGCACTTTACATAAAGGAAAGAATACCTATTCTAAGAAATGGGACGCAAATGATGTCAGTCAGAACCCATGAAGAGCTCAAAAATAAAGGCTAGAGTTATATTAGCATGAAGCTAAAAGTCAATAATTAATAATTGCAGAATTCCCCATAAAGAGAAATAAAGCATAGATCAAATAAGCCTTGGCAAAGCTTGGGTTTTAATAAATGTCAAATTAACACAGCCTGTCGTTTCAGCTCTGAATCTCAGCTGATCTGCTTCCCTTCTCCTCGAGACTGCACTCCTGTCATCTGCTCTCCTGCACCGGACGCTGTTCAGCAAAAATCCCTCCAAATATCTGATGTGCTAAAACGAATCTGAAGCTCCTAAACTAGTAATGCGTTTTTAAAGCCGTAATTAACAGTTGCAAAAAGTATGGCCTGTTCTTTTCTCCATCCAATAGAAATCTCCGCATTCTCCCACGTCGTCCATCATACGAGTTGGCTATCTTCGTTGTGGCAACGATTAAATCTTTCCCACAGCACAGTTCGAATCCTATTTTAAAATGACTTAATTTCCTAACCTACTGATAAAGCAACTGTTTATTTTGGCTAATCACATGGTCTGTAAGCTGTAAAGAAACTTATTAGGCAGGAAATCATTAGAGACACAATATGGTAATACATATTGAAATGTGTGTCTTCTCTTCTCTGTGTAAGTAACATTTTACCAGCAACAAATACGATATCCGTGAAAGTTCGAGGTTACATACTGTAATTTGTGAGGTGTCTTTATTTCACAAACGAAAGACACATTCTGTTATCTGGAAGGTCAAATTGTCTTCGAGCAAGCTGCATTTCTACAAACTTTTAATTCTAGTTAGCGGTCACTGTTTTCTGCACTAGTAAATGTCGTGTTAATTTAATACAAGCTAAATGTTATTGCTGCACACGTTTAATTATCGTAAGTTAAAAATACATTATAAAGTTAAGACAGAACCTAAACTAGTCACATTAAAGTCAAACTATTATTTGCGCATGTTTTATAAAAAGGGAAAGTGTCTGATTAAAGGCCTTTGATTATCAAAGCCTCATGTTTTCATTGTTTTCAGCACCAAATGTCTGCGTGTCATGTTTGAAGCCCAAGGCAGATTTGTCATTCTAATTTGTTATGAAAGTCAAATTTTATTTTAAAATGTATTTCGAACACTCTGCTCACTTATCTGTCGACTTCATGACCCGGCACCGCTGCAGGATGAAGGTGATAGCAAGGTTCAGCATAGAGCAAAGCTGAAATCGTGCTACTACTTTGGCATCAGGCCAAGCACCCCTCAACGCCCCCCCCCCCCCTTCAATTGGCTTGTCTGTTACTAAGTGAAGTAGCTCATGAACTGATTTTTGCTTCAGAACACACAGAGCACTTTTGCCTGGAGGGTCCTCTCTGGTACTCATGATGACAAACCTATGTTTTCCAACTCAGCTAAAACACATTGATGTTTCTGGAGAGTTTTCAGCCATGAAAGTACATGCCACACAAAAGTTATTTAATATATTAAGGAGTCTTGGATAATCAAATGGATAACTAAAATTCAGCCCTCCACCTCCCTCACCCCAAATATACCTACTACAGCAGCATTTCCCAAACTGTGGATCGCCACCTACTGGTGTGTCGCAAGCAGATTTTTAGTGATTTGGGAAAGTCTGAGCAATAAATAAAAAGGCCTTAAATTTAACTTGTCACATTTTCCGGTTCCTAAAAGACAGACGTCAAATGCCAGGCTTTATCTTCTGACAAATTGCTGCGGGATTGGTGTTTACACTTCTTTCTCTGACTGCAAAGTGAAAGGAGTTTTTAAAGTGAATTATGTGACAATCTTGCTGAAGTACAGGTAATGTGATAGAAAAGGCTGTTTTCTTTCAACACAACAAATTCTGTAAATGAAATGTATTCATTCAGCAGTTAGGAAAGGAAAAATGAAGCATGTTTTTTGCAACTCTGGAGAGTGCTGGAAGATTAAAACAAATCAAGACATTTTACTAAGTGATTCCAAATGATGAATATTCACAGAAACCCGATTTTTAAACACATAATTTGTGTGCTATATAGTTTTATCAGTAAATTTGTATGTCTGTGCAAAGTTAATGCCCATTTCTATGGGAAATGTGCTGTCTGTAAATGACAGTGCACATCACATGATGCTTTATTTACATTTAAAAAGTGCCCCTTCTCATGTCCATCAAAGGTAGATGGGTTGTGAAAGTTTGTCGTTCTTAAGTGGATCATTGTTCTAAAAAGTTTGGGAACCACTGTACTATAACATTACTAGTTTAGTTTAATTATACATTGTGAAAGAAACTACAGCAGCGGCCAAAATGTGCTTAGCACACAATTGATATAAGCCTCTGTAAGAATAATCCTCACTTCTGTGTCCTTAATAGAATTGAAACTTTGTTACAATAGCTAGGACATTTTTCATTCAGTCGGGACCATAGGGTACATTTACACTTTTTAAAGCTTGCTGACCACCATGGTAACCATATTGGAGACTGGTTTAAAATGAAATCTTCTTGAAAGTCAAGTCCAATAATGAATCTGTAGCATTTAAAATATATTCCAATATTGTCTCCAATGCAGAAACCATGGCCCCCTTCGCCGAATGGACACTGAAAACGTTTGTGTCAATGCAAGCGACTTGCATGACCCACCTAGCAATTGTAGGAGGAGAATGCTTTGTGCAGTTTGTAGAGAGCAATAAGCAGTTGTCTCTCCCCTGCAGGATGGACCTCTTCCCTCATTCTCTCGTATGCCTTGATATATTGGACCACACATAATTTGGGTACACCTCTAAATGAAGGGTACAGCACTATCCCAGAGTTACATTTCGTCCTCATAGAGATTTTAAAGGTGACATAATTAGGTGTAAATATACCTGTTACATCTGGAGCTCTGACCTCTGATACTCTTCTGCCGGATATTAGGCACAGAAGCATGGCTAGCTTTGCCGATAATTCCTTCCTAGACAGACATTTGTTTTTCAGGCACGAAAAGCAAGAGATTAAGTACTTTAGTTATGTCCCAAAGGACCTAGTACCTTGGCTACGGTGGAAGGGAAAAACGCACCCCCCTGAGCAGTTCTCAACCAAGGGGTGCTCCCCCACTTATTGACCCTCTATTGGGCTGTGTCCTGCCGAGATGCCCGACCTGAAGGTGATTCCTGACTATATGCCATGGGTTCCAATGCCACATCTGCTAGAAACTTAAGAATGTGGATGATAAATTCCCCCCCCATGGGTTCCAGGTTCCTCTGCACACACCAACCCATCCATCGCAATAATGCCGATTTATAGCATTTGGTGGTACTGTCTGTCCATACCTTGATGAGCAAAACCTCCGCTTGTCTCGAAACCCCTAGGACTTTACATTCTGCCCAGTAATACACAATGCCATGAAGTGAAGGGTACCTTCCGTTATCAACTTGTGAGCTTTTCCCACAGGACCCTAAAGGAGATCCTGCCGCAGGGAAAGATGGATTTGAGAATCCCAGAAAAGTTCCATCAGAACTGGAAACCCGACTTAAGACCTCCATAGAGGTGTCACCACACCACATCTGCCTGTTGCCTCTGTACTTATTCTGAGGGGCGAGTTTTCATTGAGAATGTGGTAGGATGAGAGCGCATATCCGACCTCCTTCAACCAATCCTGCAGGAATGCATCCGTCGCCTCCTGAGGGTCCGTCCTCCAATTTAAGTATCTGCGCAGGTGATGGTCTAGGCGTGACATAAAGAGACCCATGGTGAACGAACCCCATTTGGTCGGCACCAGGGCAAATACCATGGTGTGCCATTTCCATGAGCTTCTGTCCTGTAGATCTCCAAAGTACCAGTCCGTCACCTGGATGGTTCTCCCTGGAAGATACTCTGTCATCACCGATATCTGATTTTCCAGACAATGGTTCCAAAAACTCTTTTCAGAATTCAGAGAGGATGTGGGATTTCGCTCCCCCTCAGTGATTTTTGTATCTGATTGCAGTCCTGTTGTCCATTTGTAAGAGCACAGAACATTTTTTTTCCTTCGTCCAGCATTGTACCGCAAAAGACCCTGACAATAATTCCAGACAGTTGTTTTGAAGTTCTTGTGCCTATGGAGAATTCCCCATATCTGCCCCCGCCAGCCTGTTCAACTGGCATCTGAGTCACAAGATTGGGTTGGGAGCCGAAAATCGTTTTCCCGTTCCAGGCTTCCATGTCAGAAAGCCACCAACATGTGTCATCCTTTACTTCCTCTGACAGGGGAAGCGTTTACGAGTAAGTGAGACTCTTTCGGAGGTGGGACACCATCAGGCTTTGCAGGGGACTGTATGGAAGAGGCCCGGAAAGTTGGCTTGTATGGATGACGAGAGAAGGCCCACCAGTCGTGCCATCTGCCGGAGAAATGTTTGCGGTTTGGCGAGGGTCTTGCGCAGCTCCTGTCATATTTTGGTCATCTTTGGGGAGGGAAGGCTGGGGTGGCTCGGGAAGTCTATCGGGATATTCAAGAATACATTTCTCTTGGTTGTGGATAGGGCAGACTTTTATCTCTTGGTTGTGGATAGGGCAGACTTTTTTCTCTTGGTTGTGGATAGGGCAGACTTTTTCTTCTTGATCACAAAACCCAGATTGTCTAGGAGATTCAGTCTCCTGTAATGGCTGGAACAGGTTTCTCATACTCTGATCCATAAGGAGGATGTTGTCGAAGTACACGATTAGACGAATCCTTCTGGACCGTAGGAATTTGATTGCTGATTTTAGCTCCTTGGTAAAATACCATGGTGCTGAGGAACAGCCTGAAGGGGAGTGTCATGAACACAAAGGCCTGAGCACCCCAAGTGAACTTCAGAAAGCGACAGTGGGGTACGCAACCTTGAGATTCAAGAGGACCATCCAGTCACCGGGAAGCAAAAGGTCTCCGGTGGCGATGGATTTCCTCCGTTTTTAAGTGGTGGAAAACCAGCCACACATTAAATTCCTTGAGGTTTACGACCGAGTGTTCTCCCCTGTCGCTCTTTTCTACAAAAAAAGTTCCTCCGGAAACCCCTGGGGTGAGCCGGCTGGGGGCTGTTGCGCCCTTGTTCAGAAGTCCCGCTATCTTCGCCTCCACGAAATAAGCAGCCTGCTGTGAAAAGATGAGAGGACGGGGCCAATAGTATTGTTGTGGGGAGCTGTAGAACTCAATCCGGAAGCACTGGACCAGTCTGCCCTCTACTTTTGTTAGGGAAGAATGATGAACTCTTACGATGTATAGCAGGTTGGGTGTTGGGTCGTTTGAATCTTTGTCTAGCTCCATGGTGCTTGGTCCAGCTTTGGGTTGACTTTGATGGGGAGAGATTGAGGTCTGTCCTTTGAAATGGCACAGTTTGCTTTGCTAAGAACATAATGGCACTCTGTGTCCAACCTCCGACTATGTCCGTCAAGATCAGAGAGCCCGATTCAGCTGGTCACTGTTGTCCAGGAACTTATCCTGCCATGATCTCATGGAGCCATCTATCCCCTTTTTGGGTTCCCTGACATACGTAGCCAGGAAAGTTGTCATTCGGTGGTTGATTTCAGGAGTCCCCACTTTTCTGTCCAGAGGCGGACTGGGCGTTCTGTCCGAAGGCAGTCGCGGATTTCCTTGTCCAATTGCTTTCTGAGTCTGGCTGCCACATAAGTTGCCACCTTCTTCACCGAGATCCATTCTGATGATCTGGGATGGAGGATGTCCTTCGGTTCCACTTGTCTGAGACCTTGTTAGTCGTGTCATCTCCTGGTTTAGCTGGGGGTTTGGGTGCCCGAGGGCCTACAGGCTTGTCATGGTTTACATCTCAGTCCGAATCAACCACTGAATCATGCCCTTCCGGGGTCGTTGGGAGCAGTGGTAGGGTTGAGAGCGTCAGTAGTCCCCCAGGGCCCATGGATTGGTAGGATTATATGGTTCGCTGCCTGGGTGGACACTGTGTGCCAAAAAAAAGGCCCTCTTGAGCCTGTTGAATGTGTCAAGACCCACTCCTGGGAATGCTTTCTTTTCGTCCCCTTTTCATGTGTTGGTTCTGGCCGGGTTAACCCTGAGGACCCATGTTGATCTTCCCTCCAAGAGAGGGTGTTAAAGTACTTTTGTGGCAGTTTTAACAGCCTCTTCTCTAGGGGTGCCATGGCTTCTGACTTGGTCTTTTGGTTGTAAGGATCCATTGCCTCACAGAAGTCCTCATCAGTTGGCAGGTAGGTAACATATTCCTCCTCCATATAGGAGTGGTCCGAGGCCTGCATTGTAGGGCTGGTTATTGCTAAGGGGGGTCTCTGTGGATTTAATATGGCTAAAGGCTCTATTTATATGGGTTTCTGCCCCGGGGATAACTGCACTCCTTGGTTTTGTTGGCCTCAGTAAGTCTGTGCGCTTTGCCTGGGTCAGTGACCCTGTATTATTTAAATTTTGTACAGACCCTGTTTGTAGGGGTGATCAGACTAAATGCGTCGGGGGTGGGGGGGGTGTTTTGGGGTGGGGGGTGACACTTCTACCTCAGTTGGACGCGCTGCTTTCTTCACAGCAGAAGATCCAGCTGAGCAGATCCGCAGCAGCCGACGAGTGCGTCCTCTATGAGACACCTTGTTTGAAGCGCAGTCACCCTCTCATGGTGAGAAGACCCCTCCGTGCTTGCGGCCCCTGCCTGATCACCACAAGGTTGGGCCACATTAGGAGTGTCAACCATTCCCACGGCCCGCTGGAAAGGATAAAGGTTAGTGAGACACAGGAAAGCAAGCAATAAACTGCCAATAGCAATAAAATGAAGAACAAACGTACATACCCAGGCCCGGGTAGAACATCGGGAGCACTTAACATGTGGTGCTGGAGCCACAGAGAAAGAGGAGACATGAAGATCAACAAAGGACTTTATGAAAGGAGTTATCTTTTGTGCTGTCCCCCCCTGCCCCCCCCCCATACATAAATATTCAATTCATACCGTTAAAAGAAGGTATAAGCATAAGCAGAGATACATTATCCGCACAGGCTAAAATTATTAAATAATTTTACAATTTTCAGTCAGTTAAAAATGTATTTAAAAAAGTGTTAGTTATTTAAGTGCACTAGTGCTATGATACTATATATTACGCATTGTGTGCCACATTCTCTTAGTCACATAGATCATTCTACTAAGACACATTAGGTTTAAATGCCTTTTGCCCCCTTTTATACTCTATATGATGACATTTTCTTCTTGCATAAAAAACGGCCCATGAAAAGGATGACATTCCACAGCAAATCCCCAACGTAGGTAATTTCAGAAATCTGTATGCAGGGCGGCACTGTGTAAAACCTAATGGTCTAATCATCGGTAATAAATATCGTTTCCGAAGTTGACTATAAAAAATGTACAGAACAAAACCACATGCATGGTATTCTGGGGCATCGTTGCACCGCATGGGCAGTTTGTCAACTTTATTGGCCAATCATTCATATGTGGGAAACTAGTTAATCGATTAAATATATCCAATCTTAAACGAGTCAAAACAAACCTGTGCCGTGAATTTAAAACAGTGTTAAGATAAGGTTGCATATGAAAAGTAATTAAGATCAGTTGATTTTTTAAAACACTGGATTTGAGGGCTTCAATCATCAATCTAAGACTTTCGAGATGTCATTCCTTCCCTTTTTAAAGTGTTTCTACTAATAGACTCTAGTGTTTCAGGGTTCTCAAAGTATTCAGGGTGGCCCATGTCACAAAAGAAAAGCTGTATATAGGCTAACCACCGGATTCTTAAATATAATCTTGATTTGAGACAGTCCCCTATTATCGCTTGATTAAAGCCTGTATGTTCCGATGTCCAAATGTTTTGCCTCAGTAAGATCGGTTGTAACTTGATTAAATCAGTGAGTAACGGAGCACCCAATTCGGCGTGGCATACATACACTGATGTACTTTTGGGGGTTGCTAAAAGATATCTAAAAAAATAATTTTCTATCAGTTGCATATCTGCACATTTCTTATATCCCCATACGCCCGCCCCGTAACGTGCTATACTAAGGCATTTAGCTTTATAAATCGTCATCATTATTTCAGGTGGGTTGGAGCCCAATCGTCTCGCGAAGCTTTTGAGGGCCATACAAGCCTTGCTAAACTATAGCTTCCTATTAGCAATAGCCTTATTCCATGAACCATCCCTATCAAATAAAATCTCCAAGTAGAAGGTGTCAGTAAATCCAACATTTGTATCATTTGTTTTTAGATCTCTACATGTTATACTGTTCTTCCCGCACTTCATAATAAAAGTTTTTGGTTCGTTGACTTGGAGGCCAAGTTCCTTCATATAATCAACGAAGTTAGTAAGCAGGGACTGTAGGGCCAGAGGCGTACGAGCCATGAGAAAGGCGTCGTCGGCGTAGAGGAGGACTGGGACAGGGCGCATTCCTACCTGTGGGAGGTCTTTTGAAGTTGCCACAAGTTCCTCACCCACACTGTTTATATAGGAGAACAGAAAAGGTGCCAAGACGCACCCCCGTCTCACCCCTCTCTCCACACCGAATACTTCAGTACATTCTCCTTTAGCCCCATATCTGATCCTGGCTCTAAAACCCGAGTATAAGTCTAAAAGCTAATAGTTGGTATCTCCACCCCCATTTCCTTTATTTTTGTCCACAATTTAGCGTGTATAACACAATCAAAGGCCGATGAAAGATCGAACGCTAAATACATCTTCCCCTTTTTAATGTTTACATATTTCCCAAGTAGCATGCTCAAGTTGAGGCTCTGCTGTCCCAATCCCAGAACGGAAGCCGCATTGTAGATCTGACATTATACCATGCTCTTCCGCCCAGTCTTAGTCTATTTAAAATTATACAGCCTGCTATCTTTACTGAGGAATCAAGCAGGGAGATCGGCCTGTAACATGCTGGATTTAAACGATCTCCCTTTTTATAAATCGGAACAATAATGGAGTCACTCCATGATGGCAAAAAACCTGCTTTACAGCTGGCCCTCAATACTACAGTCAGTAAGGGCCCCCATAAATCGACATTATCTTTATATGTCTACTGGGCTTGCATCTGGTCCTGGGGCTTTACAGCTTTTGCTTGCTTGTATTGTTTCGTTAACTTTCTCCAGGATGAAAGGAATAATGGAGGCGGTTTGGGAAGGAAGTGTCATATCGTTTTTACTATGTCCCTGCTCTGATGCGGGTACTGCGGCGGGGAAGGAATATATACTGGCAAAATGCTTTATCCATACTTCCTCTAGTATTGCAACCTCAATCCAAGGGGCCTCGTCTGTACTCAATGGTGAGGAATTTATTACCCATCAGAAAGCTCTATTGTCATTGCTAGTACTTGCTACCTGTAGGGACTCCCAGGCCGTCTCTCTAAGATGTAATTTCCGTTGCGTCACATCCTGTTTATATTCTGCTCTACAGAGGCGAACTTCAATAGTGCTCCTTGGGGATTTATGTAATGCCTCCTTTAAGCATTTGTGGGCCTTAGTACATAACATGTTGAACCACCTCTTTCCATCTTCCTTTGCTTTCTCTCTCTCAACAAAAAGGCTTTTCTTTATTCCCTGTATAATAGTCAGGAAGGCTGAAATTATTTCATTTGTAGGCGTAGTGTCTTTTAGGCATACCTCAAAGGCTTCTCTGGTTTCTCCTATCAGTTGTTTAAGAAACCCTTCCGGGGTAATCTGTGACCAGCGCAAGGTGTAACCATTACGTCTTTCTAATTCAGTCCTTTCCTCTTGTGGGATAGCTTTGTCACGCCCCTGTTTGTAAAAAGGTACTGATGATAATTGCAAACTCACAGGAAAGTGGTCACTTAACGAAATCGAATGTGTAAGGAAGTTAAAGACAAAACCAGCGCAACAGTTGGACAACAAGATCTGGTCAATAATACTATTGTTGTTTCTCCCATTAAAGGTATTTTTGCGCGTTACAGAATGTGATATTTCATTTGCGAATGTCAAATCAAATCTAAATAGCAATTCATTGATCTTGTCACCATATGTACTGTTTGAAATGGGACTGATCTTCACCCTCTATATTTGCCATACCACATATTTTACGCAACTGTGCGTTACGTTGTCGCATATTAAAATCACCCCCCCCCCATAAAATCGACATATATATTCTATTGCCTGTTGCAGTATACTTCAGGTCATCATTCAGTTTCTGCAAGATGTCTGTTATTTCTCTCGTGTTATCATTATTATAAAAGTTAATTATTACTAATCTAGCAGAACCCTTCGAATCGCATACTATTAATTGGTAATATGGGTTACATGGCGATGTTACTAAATTGTGAACAATTGGAAACATAGGTGCATAGTCCCCCCTTTTCCCTGCCGTGTCTTGATGGAATGTCCGCAGTGAAATATGTCCTATACCCATTTATATGGGTAGTCTCTGCGAGCCATGTCTCCTGAAGACAGATAATTTGAAAATCGGCTATAAAAACTATCCTTTCATAAATTTGTCTTTTGCTCCGCAGACCTGCCACATTCCAAAACAAACGCCCGAGAAGTTCTAAGCTATCTTTAATTAAATTTTGTATGTTATCGGTCATGGGAGCTGGGGTGTTACTACTGGCTGATTGAGGTGTTCTTTCTTGAGTCTACAAGATTTCCCTATGCATTGTCTGAGATGAGTTGCCATCATCAAGATATTCTATAAGGGGACGACAGTTTAATTATGCTTTTTATGTCTGCTTTAAATTACAGGGGAGAAAGCAAAGCATAATCTTCACCTCCAGTCCTGACATAGATAGAATTAAAGATTTGTTTCCTCTATCGTTTGATTTGGGTATTGAGTCCTTTGGAAAATTGTTGCATACATAGCTTTAATACCACTTATTCAGGGCATGAGAGGTTTCTTTTTCAGATGCACAGGTTTACATCCTTTCTCGCCAGTTGTTTTGAGTGTATTTTAGGTGTCAGTTGAAATTCTCACTTGAGATTTTCAGTACTGTTGCACTGTGAATTAACCATTCTGAATATGTAAGCTTATTCCTAGGTGAGATTCTTCAGGATGTCCTCCATTAAGAAAGGAAGGTTTTTATGTTTAACTGAATTTAGATCATCTCAGGCAAAAACTGTAATGAAAGTCTTGACTTGAATTTACATTAAAACATCTCCAGCTTCCTTTCTATTAGCTGGTCTGTATCTTTCTTTTTTTATTGCCAACGTGTTTGCTGTGCTCGGAGTATTTTTTTAACTTTTATAACTCTAACCCCCAAGTATAACCTGCCTTTCTTAGTTTAAAAAAGTTACTGTTTGTTGTAAAGAAACAAAACATATTCTAAAGCTAACCATAACACTCATTTTCTGTTTTAGTTGGAAACTAGAGAAACCTTACTTGGATTCAATATGGTGAATTATCGTGCATGCAAGAATTTGTGGAAGGCTTGTGTAGAGCATCATACCTTCTTCCGTCTGGATCGGCCACTGCCACCTCAGAAGAATTTTTTTGCACATTATTTTACTTTAGGGTCTAAGTTTCGGTACTGGTAAGTGTTTTGTTTTTTGGAAAGAAAACAAAGATTTGGCATGAAACTTTGTGTAATTTGTAAAATAACATTTGAGAGCAAGAGATGAAATGTTTAACTAGCATGGTGTTCTCTTCTGATTATATACTCTTGAAGAAATCTAAACATTTTTTCAGTTCTTTTTCTGATTAAATTATTTTATTCAATTTCACCCTTTAGTGAAGTACTGATCTCTCCCACATATGCAATCACCCTCTGTGAGAAAGTGCCCTCTTTCTTGCATGGTATGCCCCCACTTTTTGCTGAATTGCTGATGTGCTTTGACGGAGTGTGCCCTGGGCTCCTGCCAATCAGGTACCCAGGGCCTGTGCTCCTTCCCTAAAACTGCATTGAAGCCTAAACCCAATTGACATCTCTGGCCACAGGTAAGCCCCTGGTAAATGGTACCACAGGTACCCAGGGCACTGTGACCAGAGAAGGCCTCTAAGGGCTGCAGCACTTATTGTGCCACCCTTAGAGGCCCTGTACACACACACACACGCACGCACACACACACCCCCCGTGTCTTGGTGCAGAACAAAGTGAAGAGTCGACATGGCACAAACCACTGCCCTGGCATACATCAGTCACCCCTCTAGCTGGGTGCCCTATGCCAGTGGTGAGGTTACAGGTGCATGAGCCCTGTACCCCTACAGTACCCAGGTCCATTCCTGGGCACTGTAAGTGCAGTGCTGCCATTAAGAGTATATGGTGCTGGGAGCTTGTCATCACGAACTCCACAGCACCATGATGGCTGGACTGAGCAGTTTGGTATCAAAACTTCTCAGCACATTAAAACCACACTGATGCCAGTGTGGGATTTAATGTAAAATGCATGACAGAGGGCATCTTAGAGTTGCCCCCTGAAACTCGACCAACTCTCAGTGACCTGACTGAGTGGCTGCGCAGGCTGCCACCACCAGACATGTTTCTCGACCCCTGGGTCGAGAGCTTTCTGCTCTCGGGGGCCTGAAACAATGCACATCCTGGGACGAGGTGCCAAGCCTCCTCCCCCAGGATGGGCAGGGTTCACGAAGGAGAGGCTTCAAAGGCATGCCGCCTTTGTGAGCCTCTCCAGACCATTTGCTGCTTTCAGCAACTGGTCCCCACTGGTTCTACCCCCCCACTTTGGGTGGAAGAACCAGTGGGAAAAACAAGTGAGGAAGAGAGGTGTGCCCACCTCTGTCAACTCCACCCCTAAGATGGGGGAGGCGAGGTGAAGCACAACCTCCAGTCCCCGCCATCTTGAGGATGGGGGGGACCAAGCCAACCAGGGACATGCTCCTGCCCCCCTCCCACTGGAGAGTGGCAGAATAGGGGGTGTACCCACATCCGGGGAAGGGACCCATTGGTCCCTGCCCTTTACCTACCTGTAACGCCCCTAAATGTAGTATTTAGGGGCACCCTGAACCTTCCTTCCTCCGATCCAGCAACCACAAGAAAAAGAAAAGACGGACGAGAAGCCGTATAGAGCTAACAAGAGGACGACGCCCACTGACTTGGCCCCAGCCCTACAGGCCTGTCTCCCCTCGAACCTGCTCCTGCAAAACCCCGGCGTGTCCAGCGGCCAGCGACCTCAAAAACCCCGGAGGACCTGCCTGCATTCACTTTCCAAGCTGTTTCTCCCGTGAACACCGGACGTGTTTGAACTGCAGCTCCTGGTGCCAGCCAGGAACCGCAAATCCAGCCCACTCTGCACCCGCCGAGCCCGGCCCGAGCTAGAGTGGAAAAACACCACGAGGAGGTCCCCCCGGCGATCCTGACCCGAGATCTGGCGACCCCTGACCTGCCTCAAGCCTCCAGACGACGCCTGCAGCCTCAATCCAGAGGACCCCCCCTACCGCGACCAGAGCGGGTAAGAAAATCCGACGTCCAAAGGCACCCCTGCACCCGACGCCCCACGGCCGTGTGTGCCCAACCCAGTGGTGCCTAACCATCCCTCTACATCCCAACTTACCCCTCGAAGTGGTGGTAGCTCCTGGAAGATCCTCGTCCCCGAGCCTGCAGTGTTTCTTTGTCCCGGAGAATCTCCATTGAAATCAACAGGGCACCCGACCTCAAAACAGCACCCGGCCGCCCTAGTGCCGCTGAGGGTACCCCTTGTGTGCTAACTTGGTCCCCAACTTGCCCTGAGCTTAACCCTAGGAGCTTTGCTCCCACAACCCGTGGCCTGCTTGCCAGCAGCCACCAACCGGAGCCCCCCTGTCCTCCATAAGATAACATTGGGCCTCAAAACTCTGCACCCGGCCGCCCTAGTGCCGCTGAGGGTGCAACAACAGTGCATCGCTGACCCTGGGAGACCCCTGAGTCTAACCCCAGAACCCTAACTCAAAAGACCGATTACTTACCTCGAAACTGATAACTCATTTTTCCTCATAGGATAACATTGACACTTTTTCTCCCAAAAAGTTCTAAGTGTCAACTTTTGAAAACTACAAATATTCCTTAAAAATCAGCCGAATAACAAAAACGCATTTTCTCAACTGTTTTCAGGAAATGTCCCAGTGCTGAATCTAGGATCCAGCACTGAGTAAGAAAAAGTATCGATAACCTAACTTACCTGCTAAGTGAATTTCCTCCCATAGGATAACATTGGTGATTCTATGTGAAAAAGTTTCTAAGTGTCAACTTTTGAAATGCAATAATATTCTTTAAAAATCGTACCTTTAACCAAAACGCATTTACTCACCTGTTTTCAGGAAATGTCCCAGGGCTGAATCTAGTATCCAGTCCTGTGTTAGCAAAAGTAATCTGAAAAGTAATTAACTGCATTTTACTTAAAAAGCCCATTCAATTGAATGTACTATACCTGCAATGTGTTGCAAACTGCTTACTTAAAACTGTAACCAAAACCAGTACAAGTTACACTGCAATTTTGAACTGTTCATACAAGTAATTTACTACTGAAAAGTATTTTTATGCTTACCTGTACCAGGCTCGCTTGGTTCTAGAAATAAAACAGTATATTTTTTTTATACAAAACAATTGGCCTAGAGTTCAGTTCTTGAGTGTGTGGATTCATTTGCTGACTGAGTGTACATCAACTGCTTTACACTGTCCTCTGATACTGCCTTACTGCTCGACCAAGCTACCACTTTAGAGAGTAAGGTTCTATCTAACTTTAACCTCTGCCAAACCTCTGGAGACTCTTGGACTCTATACACACTGTACCTCACTTTGGTGCAGTATATATAGAGCCAGTTTCTTACACCCTCACACATGTGACTACCGGTTGTTAACCAGTTGTTACCACACATGCCTTTGCCACAGGGTTCTTCACAACTAATGTCATACAATGCTCTTACCTTTCTAAAGCATTGTATTACATGTGCCTGGAGTGGTAAAAGGCTTTTGTCATTTTTCAGCTCGGCGTGGATGGAACTAGATAATCTTATGCTTAAAAACTCTGCTAGAAAAACAGACATTTGAGGTGAGCAGGTTCAGAGTGCTGGTGGTGTTGTAGGGATTGGGTGGAAAGCAGCTCCTCCAGCTGCTTTCTGCCTAATCCTTATGATTTACCCAGAGTTCCATTGTGTATCCCTTGCCTCATAAAAAAAAACAAAAAAAAAAAACTTGGCTACATGTTCAAATTTCACCTTGCAAGTACCTAAAATGGCCTGCGTGGTAAAGGTAACCTGGTATATAAGTAGCCATACACATACCGTGGAACCTTGTGGTGGCAGTGGCTCCTATATTGCCCTGTACCAATAGTTGCCTCTTGAGGGTTTTCTTTATCTCATATTGTTTTCTCACTTCTTTTTTCTTACAAGAAGAACTCTCAACCATTCACTTAATTTGTTGTATTCAACGTTTGCCCCGGATGGCTCATATCTCTGGTTTATATGATTAGCTCATTACATCTCTGGTTTATATGATAGTCACTAAATATGTAAATTATTTCTGTTTAAAATCTTTGTATCTGAGTGAATCATTTAGTCATATTCTGAAAATGGGACATAGATCATCTGGGGAGTTCCCCTCTGGCCCTTAATGCAATGCCTTCCTCGTGTGCAATCCTCTGCCTTGAGCTCCATTGTCTCCTGCATGTCACTGGCCCTCACAATGGAAGAAACATGCATATATGTTTACATTTTTGTATATACATTTACAGGAGTGACTGAATAACAAAGCACTGTACCTCAAATTGTGGATTAACACATTTACATTTTACAGTGACATTACATTCCTTATATATTTAGTGTTTTAGGCACAGAAGGAATAAGTTGCCCAGAATCCCACAATTTACAGTCAAGTGTTGGAGCCGACATTAGAAACTAGGTCCCAAGCTTTAACGCTGAACACATCATCTCCTCCCACCCTTTTTCATTACTTTTTCACTTTGGCGGGTTTCTTCCATCAGCTGGTTGGGATTTTGCAATCAGCGTTGTTTCCTTCATAAGCTGCGTCCCCTACTATATCAACCTTCTGCAAACTCTTTCATTTGAACCTATCCCTCACATTTGTTGCCACATTCTTCTTTTGAGTCATGCCAGAAGCAAATCAACTGTCTTTGAAGGGAACCATTTTGTGATTATAATTTACCCTCCTGGTTATAGCAGGAGACTCCAAAGGGAAGTCAGTGGTCCCAGCTATTTGTTCTGTTCTAAAAGAAGCACTCCAGTAAGTATGTAACATCTTTTAAGCAGTGTTGATAACTACACAGAGATGGCTGATGTTCGTTGTGTGAGGTGCGTTACTCACCCGCAGAAGCCATTCATTCCAGGATGGAGCTGGCACTCCACTTTTATACAGTGGCAGTGCTCCTTTTTGTTCTTTGAAAACGAATCCTGAACCATCCTGTCCTATACCAATTGTGGTGATCTGTGAGTTTCATACTCCAAGGTCATAGTGATCACCAGACGTGCAGCTGTAGCTCTTGGCGAAGGGATGGTCCACAAGTTAAATTTCATCCCAAGTTCATCTTTTTCGGGAATTTCCATCCTCCAGAAAATAGTACACTGTATACTCGCACATGATCCCTTTTAAAAGTTGTATGCTCGTTTCACTCCACTTTTTTATGAACAAAGGGATTATACCTCCGAAATGTAATAATTTTCATTTGCCAGATCTGCTTAACTAGAAGTGTTTTGGATATTTCTAGACCTTTCGGATGCAGAGTGGACCAGTGCAGTGGCATTCATTCCCTTCAAGGGTTTCAAGACATGTAAGGTATAGGCTAATCCAATTTTACACCCTACTTAGGGAACACCTAAAGCTTAAGCCAGAACACGGCATATACAACTGCACCAGATACTTTCCCAAGATGAAGGGAACAGATGCGGACCTCTCATATATGTTTTGGACCTGTCTGTCATTGTTTAATTACTGGAAGGCTGTGACAAATTTGGTCTTGGAAATCATGGATAAACCCAATCACTACAACCCAGATGTCTGACTACTGGGGTTAATCCCCCGGTTACTTACCGGTAATCTTCATTGCTCCGAGTATTGTCTTCCTCGCCACATGAGTTACGTAGTGAGCTTTAGCTCCACACCAGAACCCTCCAAAGCAAATTAGCATCCCATGCCTCCCATTTCTCCCCAACATGGCCGACCTCTGTCACCCTTGACCCAGTATAAGGGGAGGGTCGACCCACCTCACTTCTTGTTTCTTTTGTTCTGCGCTGCAGACTCTCCAAGGTCGTGTTTCAGGTAAGTGAGGGGTGAGGTCCTGTTCTAGCGGGTCCCATGGCCCTGGGGATGAGGCCCTGCGCGAGCGGGCTCATTTTTCTGGGTCCCCCTCCTCGTGGCTGCCGACTGGTGGCATAGGAGCCTTCCCATACGCCGATAGCCAAACAGGGAGGGAGGGATGGGAACTAATGTGGGGAGGAAGACAATACTCAGAGTAATGAAGATTGCCGGTAAGTAACCGGGGCATTACCTCCTCGTAAGTCTATCTCGCCACCAGAGTTACGTAGTGAGCACATACCTAAGCCCAGCGGCTTCATGGAAACTCACAAGAAACCACAGACAACGGGATAATGCAAAACAGAAGGCTGAAACCCAAAAATATAAAACGGGAGGACAACAACCAAGAAGAAGCACCAAAGGCGCGATCAACAAGAGCCGGAAGAACGAGCCCCCAGAACCGATCAGCAAAGCTCCACCCCGCAGAAGGATCATCCAACACCAACCGGGAGTGAACCATGAACATGTGCAGTGAGGACTAAGCAGAGGCCCAACAGATATCTGCAGGAGAGACCACCTTGAACAATGTCCCAGGAGAAAGACAGAGCCCCGGAAGACCGACCCAGCACCCGGACAGACACCACAGAACCCCGGGCACGAGAGGCCAGCAGAAGCCAGCAGAAACCAACCACACAGGGCGGAGAGAGGTGGCTAACGACCAGACCGGAAAGGATTCAACAGTGACAAACAAGAAGCCACAGCAGGAAAAAGACGCAGACCGGTCCAAAAACAGCAACACTGCATGTCAAACAACCAACAGCGAGAGAGCAGAACCCAACCCTGAGCCAACGACCGGAGGGAAAGAAGGCAACCACTGTCCAGGAAGGGGGGACAACTGAGGGGACCGAGGGCAAAAGCGCAGGAACCGGACGCCACAAAAAATGGTCCGGCAGGTCCCGCAAGAACGGAGGAGAGCACAGAAGGACCTCAGCACTCCAATCCGACCCGCAGAAATGATGGCCACCAAAAAAAAGAGGAACTAGAGGGCCACGGACCCCAGGGGCACAAACTAACTCCCTGGAATGGCCCGTAACACCAGCGGAAGATCCCAGGAAGGCACCAGGCAAGGAGCCACAGGACTCGGCAGGAAACAACTCTGCAGCAACCCGGCCACCAAATGACCCAAACCGTGCAACAGAGGAAAGCGGTACGCCTGCAAGGCCACACCATCGAGCCCGAAGAGGAGAGGGGTCCATGCCCAAGGCAATGCCCAAGACCAAGCCAACAGAAAAAAAAACACCCTCATAGGGGCCACAGAAACAGTCTAACCCCACGGAAACACACCAAGAAAAAGACCCCAACGGTGAGAACAAGACAGAAAAGGAACCGGGCGATGGGAGTCCCGAAGTACCACCACCACCACCACCAGGGAGGAACCCTGAGACTGCAAGCTCAACAATACAAAACAAGAGCGAGGCTTGAAGATGAGGCCAAACCCCCACAGGAAGTGGAGGGCCCCTCAATGGGAAAGGAAGACCCAGAAAAAGTCAGCACCCCAGGATTACCAACTCCCTCAGCAGAGGAAACCAAGGACGGAGAACCGAGGTGACCGAGCTAACACAACAAATGCCCTGTCCAGGCCAATCGGGCACAGAACATGTGCAACCAAAGGAAACTGAGGAAAAGCGGAAAACAGGGAGCCCGGGCAACGTAACGACCCTGCAACCCTCCGCCACGTCCCCGTGCACGAGAGGAGTGCGCCGAAGCAAGGCAAGTGAGCAGCGAACTCTGGCCCAAACTGTACCTGTAACAGAAGGGACACAGCCTCCCTCCGGGAGAAGGGAGCCACGGGAGGAAAGACCCAGAACATGTGTATCGCCATGCAGTCCACCTTCCCCTGGAGAATAAACGCCCCAAGTGACAACACAGGCACCCTTGCCCAAGACAAAATCCCCAGTGCAAGGAGCCAAATGGAGCGAACCCAGCAGCCCCCCGGAGATAGAGGCAGCCCAACACCACCAGAATGTCAGACCGTACCAGAATCAGGACGACCACGGAGGGCAGGGATAAACACCAGAGAAGCCAAATGAGGGGCCCCACATAAGCGGGACGAGCAACCCACCCGCAGGCGAACCTACCGATCCTGCACAGACCGGACATCCAAAGTTGTCCCTCCCTGCCCCCAAGCTGGCAGTGATCGTAACCACCCAGGAAGGGGACCCCAGAAAAGGAAAATATCAGGAGAGATTGGACACCACCAACCACCGACGAGAAAGGACAGAACCTGTGGAGACACAACCAGCGGCCGAACGGAAGCTGCCGGACAAGGGGCCCACTGGGCCAAGAGATGGGCCACCAAAGGGAACAGAGGAAGGAGAGCCCAGTGAAGCACAGTGACAGCCACAGACAACAAGCCCTGCACCCACAGATGGACAGGGGCGAACTCGAAGGCCAGGAGACAACCCAGGCCCCCTCTCAAGGACGTCCTCCGGCCTGCAGAAAGAACAACATCCCCATGACCATGGGCAAGGGACCCCCGAGGAACACCAAGTCCCGGGAAAGGAGCCAGACTGGACAACTAGTGGCGGATCCGGAGCCCTCGACGGGCCCGGACCTAGCAGACCCTCCGGACGAGAAGAACCTCCACAGAGAAAGATAAGGCAGATAACAGCCAGGCATCCTCGCGGATGATCCAGACCAAGGGGGCCAACACCATTGTAAAGACCCCTGGGGCAGAAAACAAAGGGGAGCACCAGGAATCAGAAGTGTATTTCCACAACCACAACCGGAGGAACCGCCGAGACAAAAGGAGGAAATGCACACAGAGGTAGACAACCAGCAGGGCCAAGGAGGCCATCACCTCCCTCTGAACCAGGAACGGAAGAATAACCCACTAGAGACCATCAGAGAGGAAACCTGCGTGAGAAACGAATGCACCCTCCATAAAACCAATACAGGAAGGAAGGCTCCAGAAACCGAACTCACCAGAACAGGATGGAGGAAACTCCAAGACCCCAAAGATACTCCGTAACTGAACGAACGGCCCCTGCTTGAGAAGATCCTGAATGCCTGCCAACTGTGCCCCCCATGATGGGGTGGTTGAAGACAGGGGATCTAGAATGAAAGCCCCCGGATGGAGGGAGCCGAAAAACAATTGGGAGCCGTGTCGTACAAACTGCAAAGCCCATGGATCCGAGACTTAGGCCGCCCAGGTCGGGATGAAAGGCAACAGATGCCCCCCTACCGGAGCCCCGACAGCCGGAACCAGAGGACAAGCAGGACTAGGATGCGGGGGCAGAATCAGCCCGCCGAGACCGGGAGACGGTGGAGAACGGGGCGTCGCTGCCGAGACTCTGTCCATGAAAGGGCAAGTCCCCCTAGGAGCAGAAGGAGGAGCAAAAGCCCTCTTGGGACAAAAGAATTCGCCTCTGGACGGACGGACCGGAACAAACAGCCTCCCGTCCCCAGCAGACAGACACCCCATAACTGCCAGGGAGGAAGTAAACTCAGGAAATAGAGAATGACGCAATGTAGGGACAGGTATACAACCCAATTCCTAGCAGCGGCCCAGAGATCCACATAACCATAGGGAGTGCGACCATCGCTGTAAAGGGAAAATAGAAGTGCAGAAACCCACACCTTAGCGTACCTGGTCGCTCCTTAGAAGAGCCGCCAGAGTCCCATTAAATGTATTGCAGCAGAGTGGAAGAGGGAAGAGAGTCTCCCCTCTAAAATAAAAGAGCAGGGACCCTGACCCCAACTGCACAGAGAAAGTACTGTACGTGACCACAAAGGGGTGCAGGCAAAGCAAAAGTCAGACGAAGCACAAAATTAGACCACGTGAAGGAATCAGGGATGCCTCCTCCAACCTGCCATGCAAAACGAAATGCAACAAAGGCCCGCCCACATTGCACAAACAAAGCAACGAGAAGAGACCACTACCTCACAGAGGGTAATGAAGAAATAACTGACCATGCACACCAAACAAAGGCACCGGACTTGATTATCAACCTGTCAAGATACACCCTGACAGATATGGAGCGAACCCTTTTAAATAAAGGACTAACATTCTGTTCTGAGAGACATCATGAGCAAGTAGAAACAAAAATAGACATGTACAAATATGTTCGAAAGCTGAAACTAAAGAAATTTTTCAGCAAACGCCGAACAACGATTATTGAAGAACCAACAACGGCAATGACAACTCGGGTAGAACAGGACAATGTCTATACAATGGCGGAGATACCTAGTCTGAGAACTGCACATGAACTGGCTAATGAAATGGACAATACAGAAATGACAAATGCTCAAATTTTAGAACAAATGGGAATTGAGACTGACAAACATCCTCTAACTAAGTTTAAGAGCCAGTCGAAATTCTGTCCTGCACTCCACCCAGGCAACAGGGTGGACACTTTTCATGATCTGGTGGTGGCAGAACTGGACATGATGGACAATGTAAAGCATGGCATCAGGAGAGAGAATCTGTCCAAAGCGGAACGCGATGCATTGCTATCCCTGAACAAAAATGCTATGATCGAGATAAAGCCAGCAGACAAGGGTGGCAACATAGTTATTATGGAAAAAAGTAACTATGTGGAAGAGGCCATGCGACAACTGAACAATACATCACACTACAAGGTCTTGAAAAACCCAATAAACGACCTCACAATTGAGTTAAACAACAAACTACAACAATGGCATGAGAAGGGACTACTGAGCATGGAAGAAAAGAACTTCTTGATGAATGAAAATCCGGTTGTTCCAACCATATACTTTTTACCTAAAGTGCATAAGACCCTTAACAACCCACCAGGACGACCAATAATATCGAGTTGTGGGGCATTATATGAAAATATAGCATCTTATGTTGATTACTTCTTAGCACCAATTGTACCAACGTTAAACTCCTACATAAAGGACACAGGAGACTTTTTGAGAATATTAATGGGAACCAATTGCCAACCGGACTATTTGCTCGTGACGATGGACATTGTCTCCCTCTACACGTCAATCAGCCATGAAATAGGTATGAAGGCTGTGATGTACTTTCTAAAACAGAGACCGATTGGTGAATTACAACACACCATGATGCTGAGTAAAATGATCGAGCTATGCTTACGAAACAATGTTTTCATTTTTAACAAAAAGATATACTCTCAAAGCTGTGGCACTGCGATGGGAGTTTAATTTTCTCCAAGCTACGCAAACCTCATGATGGGGTGGTGGGAGAGGGACGTGGCTTGGAGGGAAGAAAACGACCAATATACAGCCAGAGTCGTTCTCTGGCTGCGTTTTGTCGACTATCTTTTCCTGCTTTGCAGAGGCACTGAAACAGAATTTCTGGAATATCTAGCGATCATGAATGACAACGAAGTTGGTCTTAAATTCACTCATAACATCAATCATAAGCAGATTGACTTTTGGACACACGGATCTACATTAAGAACAAGAAGATACAAACGACAGTCTTCAGGAAAAGCACTGCTACTAATGCAGTACTTCATGGCTCAAGCTTCCACCCTCAGTCGCTCAAGAAAAGCATACCTTATGGAGAGTTCATAAGGATGAAGCGAAACTGCTCTGAGGAGAATGAAATGGAGAAGAAATTTGCTGAAACCAAGCAACGTTACTTAAAGCGAGGGTATAAACATTCTGACATTCAGCGAGGTGAGGAAAAGGCCAGAGAAAGAACTAGGGCCCAAATGCTAATTGAGAGGAAACAACAATCCAAAACGAAAATCAGCTCAGTTGAGGAAATGCCGCGACTCATACTGACTTACAGTAAAGAGAGCTATAAGATTCAGAGGATCCTGATGAAATATTGGAGTGTCCTGAAGAAAGACCCGGATATTGGGACCATGATAGGAGAGCGCCCGCTGATAACATACAGGAAAGCACCATCAATCTCGGACACCTTGGTACATAGTCACTTTGAAGCCAAGAAACAAGAAACATGGCTACAGACCCGTCAAAAGGGGTTTGCAAAGTGTAATAGTTGCAAGGCCTGAAAAATTGGAAAAAACCTAAAGTCCATTCAAGATCCAAGAGTTGGCACATTTAACATCAACGAGGCAATCACATGCGACTCCACATATGTGGTATACCTGATCGAGTGCTTCTGCGGGAAGAGGTACATGGGAAGCACAATATGCCCACTCAAGAAACGGATCCTAGAGCATATTAGGGCAACACAAAATCAAGATCTGACATATGCTGTCGCAAAACATATGAAAACACATGAAAGTAAAACATGGATGGACCTGAGATACTCTGGATTGATGACTGTACCACCGCATGAAAGAGGAGGAAACAGGACTTTAAAACTCAGACGCCTTGAATCGAGACTAATTATAAGATTTAAAACTAAGATCCCGCTGGGCCTTAATGGGGACGAGGAAATGTACATTCACTTGTGAGAGAAGGAATGAATCATTACCATTTAACAGAATAGAAGTCCCGGAAGAATCTAGCAATGAATGAACGTGCCACATTGTCGTGAATGTTTTAATCTGATTATATGAAGTAACAGTAGTATTTTTGTTTGGTGGTGTGTGTGGAATGGAGCCTTTTGTCATATGATTTAAATGTGTACGTTGGGATTGTCGGAAATTTGGGCACTCAGCCCGAAACAGAGAAAACGGGACACTCAGTCCATGATGAATGCATAGCAAAAACGTGATGTGAATTCCAAAGAGTAGGTGACTTTGTGGATTACAAATTCCACAAACGGAGGGAGGATGGGTAATGGTTACATCGCATTACCCGACAAATCTTACATGCTCAATGTAAAAATTATTTAATGGCCACTGTACCAAAAATGATTTTTGTTAATTGGTAAGCATCACGTATATGACAATAACATCACACGTACAATGAAGAATGAATGGGGCATGGTGAAACACCGCTTTTATCCATCAAAAATGTTCATTCAATGAAATATAATTGAATTTGTGATTTCGAAACTACTGATCCCACAATGCCTCATTATGGGTGGAGTGGTGATTCAGTATAAAAATAGGAAACTAAGAAAGGACTGTGTTTACTACCGTGATCAAGACCTATTGTGGGGTCGAAACGCGTAGGAGGAGAAGAGTGGTGGTGTGAATAAAACCAGTTAACCATCCAAGGAGAGTGCCACGTTTATTTTCTTGGTATATATACACCTACATACATACATGCTGGATATTGAACCCCGGGCCTTCAAACAAGCAAAGCATGCGTTCCACCACTGAGCCACATCCCCACTGTGAGACGTAAAAGAAACGCTAGTAGGAATCTGACAGGCACTCATGGAGAGAAGCAGACAGTGGTCGGCCCCCCTCACGCCGTTATTCGAGCTTCGGAAAGGTGAAGGAAAGGAAATGGCATGCTGTCCACAGTGAGACGCCTCAGCCACTGCTCAAATAACAGAAGGCAGGCCCAATTGGGAACCCCGGCAAAGGAGGCAAACTGCGAAGTATCTAAATTACACCGTAAAGTGCATAACACCCATCAACCAGCCGCCGTGCAAAATGCACACTGACAGGCATGCAAAGAGCATTAGGACACTGGGAGCCAGAAGGCAGCGGGAGCCCGCCGTGTGCAACGCTGCCCCCGGGAGGCAGGACAGGATGGAAGACAGGAAGACGCAAAGACCCTCCGGGCGCCCATCCGCCAGGACTGGAAAAGAAGTGTGCAGGAGAGCGTCCCACGCCCCCCCCCCCCCGACTCCACAAAAAGACGGCGCGTAGGCAGAATGCGGAACAAACCAGCAAACATCACAGCATGCTCGACCTCCACCGGAGCAGAGACGCGAGCAAACAGAGGTGAGCCCCCAAGTGAAGGGCCGAATAATACGGTAGAACCCCAAGACGCCAGATCCCGCTAGTGCAGGGCTAAATAAAATAGCAGATCCCAAACCCTCCAGTGCAGAGCTAAATAAAATAGTAGAGCCCAATCCCGCCAGAGCCCGCTAGAACAGGGCCGCCAAAGAACAGCGGATGGGAAGGCTCCTATGCCACCAGTCGGCAGCCACAAGGTGCGGGGGAAGGGAGGGGGACCCAGAAAAATGAGCCCGCTCGCGCAGGGCCTCACCCCCAGGGCCATGGGACCCGCTAGAAGAGGACCTCGCCCCTCACTTACCTGAAACACGACCTTGGAGAGTCTGCAGCGCAAAACAAAAGAAACAAGAAGTGGGGTGGGTCGACCCTCCCCTTATACTGGGTCACGGGTGACGGAGGTCGGCCATGTTGGGGAGGGATGGGATGCATGGGATGCTAATTTGCTTTGGAGGGTTCTGGTGTGGAGCTAAAGCTCACTACGTAACTCTGGTGGTGAGGAAGAGTTAGGAGGAAGTAATGACATGTTTGAAAACGTGGAAAATGGAAAAGAGGTTTGTAGATCTGGCAGTGATCTTAATGAAGAGACAAATAGCTATGACTTAGAAGTCGATAACTTCATGGTAGACTGCAACGTGTATGAAAGAATTGTTAAAATAGGCTGAGACCGGATGAAATTTCCATAACTACTAAACATATGAGAGCTAGAGACTGAGATGAGCTACTGCTAGCACTAACTCAAAAAAAGACTACAAACCTCCTTGAACACATTGTACTGCGCTGTAGTCCACTACACGACCCTGTCAGTGCCAGGATTGTTTCCATCACATGCCCTAGATGCGAGCGTTCTGGTCTCGGTGTTCGATAGATATGCATGCCACGTCGACAAACATGTTCTCTTGCATTGAACAATTAAATATAACCACAGTGAAGTGACAATGGATTTCAACACTGGTCGTAGCTAAAGAAAAGGAATCTAAAAAAAATGTCCCTCATTCATGTAACTGGGTAGATGGAATTAATGAGATAATCTATGGCCTGATTTAGTTTCACTGTTTATATTTTGGTTGTGCTGAACCATCTTTATGGCAACATAGTCACTGCTAATTCTTTTGACTAAATGCGCATGGTTTAATTCTTCCTAAAATGTATTATGGTTGATGCAGTTAACTTCTCACAATTATTTTGTCAGTACTAGTAATTGCCAAACATGTTTCTTGTTTTTTTAATGGATCTGAAAAGCGCGTTCCTTTCATTCAGTTGAGCGTGCATGCTGCTTACATATTTTTGTGGCGAAATACCAAATGATATGTGTTGCAGCCCACCAGCGCAGGCACGCAGTTGACTAGTTTTCTTGCCAGAAGGAGCCATCGTAAGCATTGTACTGCTTCTGCCAAAATGCATTGTGGGAGGACTAGTGCAACATGTGAACATGTGTATCACGGCATCTATGAAGTATTTTGAATGTGTGTATACTTATCTAGTAACTGTGATGCCTTGGGCATTATAAAGTGTGTGTCAGTTTCAATATTTAACCTGAACTGAAGTAACTCTTCCTCGAGTATAAAATGATTTACTGCTAACTTGATCCTTCTTTCAGTGGGAGAACTGAAGTTCAGTCTGTGCAATATGGCAAAGAAAAAGCTAACAAACACAGGGTATTTGCCAGGTAAGAAATGGTGCATTTGTTTTTGTTATGAAACTGTGCTGGAAAAAATTGTGGCTCTGTGCTATCCAGTAGTGACTGGTCACTGTGTACTCGGATTACTGTGGTATTTCACTTATTTGGTATCCCATTTCTCTAGTTATCTCAGAGTGTTATTTCATGAATGTCTAATGCTATGCCAATTTGGAATCCTAGACATGTCATTATGTTCCAGGCATTAGAAGGTTCTGTAACTGGTCAGTTGTTGATGACTTCTGCTTGCGGTTGGATAAGATCTTCTCTCTTGGATTAAACATCTTGGATATGGCATCCCTGTGTCTTGAATTCATTTACCAGGAATGCTTCACTGGCGTAGTCGGCAGGATGTACAGAGAAGATCTCAACACGAAGGATTGGTGAGAGATATTTTCCATTTGGATGTTCCTTGGAGCTAGGAACCAATTTACTTATTAAATCATCTCACTTAACTGGCAAGGTGCTTAAAGCCAAGTTCCCGAGGCTTTCAGAACTGATGGAACTCATGTTTAAGCGATTATCTGCTTAATTTGATTTAACTTTTAATGTGCTGAAATTTGGCTCCTCTTGAGAGGTTTCCTTAACTGGTACCCCTATGACTTTTGCGCTACTTGTGTTTCATTGCCTTGACCTGAACGCTGGACTGTTTATACTGTTTCACTTCTGTGATCAGTCCTATAATTGTCCGTGACATTGGCTCTTTTAAATCCTGTGTTGGAATTAGGCAGTTACTTTTATGGATGTCTTGACTTGCTTTGATTTCCATGGTCACTTTTAAAAATAACTTGAGGAAGACGGCAATCTCATCGCCGCTCGAGCTGCAACGGAAATCTCTAATCGCTGCGCGGCTCGAGCTGCAACGATATTTATATTTAAAAGAAAGCTTTCTTACCTTGTCGACATTCTGGTGATCTTTGTTCTTGCTGTTGCGGCTTTCGTCATTCCCTTGGTTGCTATGCTACGATGATAGCAGCCGCACAGAGAATTCTTTCGTCTTTGTTTTCATCGTGGTCCTCGTCATCACGCAAGCTGCGTGTGCGTGGCGGCCATATTGCCTTGGTGGATTACGGTGATAGCATCCGCTCTGGGAAGCGGCACAAGCGGCACGCGTTGTTTATACTGCGTGCATTATTAATAAAATCAGTGTCACGCACACTTTTGCCTGATAACTCAGCACATCCCCCTGGGAAGCGGCACACGTTGTTATACTGCGTGCATGGTTAATTAAATCAGTGACACGCACACTTTTGTTTGATAACTCTGTGTGCATTGGTAATAGAGCTTCAGTGACACGCACACTTTTCCTTGAGTCAGCGTGGATTGTTGATAAAACTTCAGTGACACGCACACTTTTCTTTGATAGCTCAGCGTGCATTGATGATGAAGCTTCAGTGACACGCACACTTTTCCTTGGTGAGTCAGCGTGCATTGATGATAAAACTTCAGTGACACGCACACTGTGCATGGAAAATGAAGTTTCAGTGACACGCACACTTTTGCCTGATATCTCAGCGTGCATTGCTAATGAAGCTTCAGTGACACGCACACTTTTTCTGGGAACTCAGTGTGCATTGTTAATAAAACTTCAGTGACACGCACGTTCTTTTACACTTGGAGTTTCCATTACAGTTTGTAATATGCAAAACGTTACAGCGGCTCCTTTCTTTTTATCTAGTCCTGGAACGCCACCCATACAGTGGAAAAAGTGGAAGGTCGTTTTTGAAAGGTATGCTAGGGTCTGTGGACCCTCACTAAGTGCTGAAAGGAAGTCATCTTTGCTCCTTCATTGCTTAGGCTCTGAAGGGCAGGATGTTTTTGACCACTTGCCTGACCTTCCTACAGCAGAAGCCAGAGACTTAATTGACTATGAAATCTGTATTAAAAAACTAAATAAACACTACCTTCCGAAAGTAAGTACGATACTAGAAAGGTATCAATTTGCGAAGTGTATGCAGGGAACTGATGAGTCAATTGAAGGTTATGTGACTCATTTACGAAAGCTTGCTTCGTCATGTAAATTTGAGGATCGCACTGATCGCATCCGAGATCAATATATGTTTGGGTGTAGTATTGAGAAGGTCAGAGAGGAATTATGGCTCAGAGATGAGCCTACTCTTGAAGAAGTTTTAACAGTTGCTAAGCGTATTGAGCATTCCCTTAAATGTGTAGCTGTTATAAAAAAAGATTCTGAAAAAGATCTTAAGGTCCATGTGGTTAAGGACACACGTGTAGTGAAGTCTTTTAAGGATAGGAAAGAAGATGTCAAAACGTGGACGGAGAGAAAATGTTATAGTGTGTGGCAAAGCCGGGCATCTTGCCAATGATAAAAGGTGCATTGCACTTAACCAAACTTGTTCCAAGTGTAAATTAAAGGGACACCTTACTGCGTTATGTAAAACTAGATTCAAGCCTAAAGTTAAGGAGGTTGAAATTTACGAAGATGCTATGGGTGGATCTAGCTCTGAAGATTTTGAATGTGGACAGATAATAGTTCAAGTCGAAAATAAATGCACTAATAAATCTTGTCCTTTTGATGAAATTTTAGTTGAAGGGGAGAGGACTAGAGTATTATTCGACTCTGGTGCAAAAATCACTATTATCTCTAATGAATTTTATAACAACATGTTGAAGGGAAAAATTGCTTTAATGAAAGCGGACATCATCCCCTTAGCATATGGGGGCGAGCCCATTAAACTGCAAGGATATTTCGTGGGACTCATAGAATATAAGGAAAGATTGGTGTCTGGGAAAATTTACGTGTCAAAGAAAGAAGACAGTATAATTAGCTGGATGCACCAAGGTGATCTGGGGGTGTTTCTGGATCCTAATGCTGATCCACCTATACAACTTAGAGATATAGTTCATTCAGTGGCTAAAAACAGTAATGATGAATTTGTGCATAATTTAAGGGCTGAATTTCCTGATGTCTTTAAAGAAAATCTAGGCTGTTTAAAGGGCTATAAGCATAAGATTCAGTTAAAAAGAGATGCCATTCCTGTGTGTTGTAAAGTTAGGAATGTGCCTCTCTCTGTTAGAGAAAATATGAAAATGGAGATTAAAAAACTGAAAGATTGGGGAATCATAGAAGAAGTTGAGGGGTCAGAATGGTTGGCTCCGGTTGTCGCCGCACGAAAACCCAATGGGGATTTACGTCTCTACATTGATTTGAGACAACTCAACAAATGTGTTGTAGTAGATCGATACCCCTTGCCGAATATTACTGAATTATTAGTGCTACTTGATGGTGCAAAGGTTTTCAGCACCATTGACCTTACATCTGCTTACCATCAGATAGAGTTAGAGCAATCATGCAGAGACTACACATCTTTCATTACACCTTTCGGTACCTTTAGGTTTATGAGGATGCCATTTGGATTGGTGTCTGCTTCATCCGTGTTTCAGCGAGTAATGGAAAAGGTACTTAAGGATCTTCCTGGTGTGTGTATATACCAGGATGATATTCTAATTTATCTAAGCATGAGTCTGAGCATGATTTAAGGCTTAAATCTGTATTGAAGAGTTTGTGCAAGCACAATCTTACTGTCAAAGCTGAAAAGTGCAAATTTAGATCCAACTCAATTAATTATTTGGGACATAATATAACTGGTGAAGGAGTTAAACCCAAAGCTGACTTGATCAACACCATTACAAATGTGTTCACCCTCAAATAAGGCGGAGTTAATGAAATTCTTAGGCATGATTGAGTACTATGCAAAATTTGTGATGGGTTTTGCTGATGCTACTGTCAATATGAGGCATTTGTTGCGCAAAGGGGTAGATTTTGTGTGGTCCGATCTCTGTGAGAAAGAATTTATTGCTATCAAAGGAAAGCTTGATCAGGCACCTTCCTTAGAAGTTTTAATCCCACGAGTAAATCCATTCTAATTACTGATGCTAGTGAGAAAGGCTTAGGTGCTGTGTTACAACAACGTGGTCCCAGTGGAATACAAACTATAATGTTCTGGTCAAGGAGTTTGAGGGATCCTGAAACTCGTTACTCTGTTGTTGAAAGGGAGTCACTGGCAGTGTTTTGGGCAATAAAAAAACTTAAAAAATTCCTTTGGGGTTTAGACTTTGAAGTACACACTGACCACAAACCTTTGGTAGAAATTTTTAGTAAGAAGGGTTTGGACTTAATTTCTAGTAGGATAACTAAATGGATTATTGGTTTACAAGAATATAGTTTTACGCTCAAATACATTCCTGGAATTGATAATGGAGTAGCTGATGTGTTGTCACGTCTAGTTACCAAAGATCATACACAAGATGTTGCGTCGGATGATGAAGATGAATGGGTGTGCGTGGTGGACCATGATATCATTTCGGAGAAGAGGTGGTGTGAGGAATTGGATCTTGATGCAACTCTGTGTGAAGTAATGTCTCTAATAAAAAAAGGATGGACTAGTATTAAGGATGGTTCAGAATTTACTAAACCCTTTTGGGTCATACGTAATGAGCTATCTGTGGAAAATGGATTGTTGTTTCGTGGCACGAAGTTAATTCCACCTAACAGTCTTAGAAAGGAATTGTTTGATTTAGTACATGTCACTCATTCCGGTCTATCTAAAAGCAAGGAGAGATTACGGATGTCATATTGGTGGCCTGGAATGGATAAGATGGGGGAACGTGTTATAAGAGATTGCGTTCCATGCACTCTGAGTGATAAATCTAAGCGTACACATATACAGCCCATGATTTTAAGAAGGCGTCCTAATGGACCTTGGCAAGATGTTGCTTTGGATATTGTTGGCCCAATTCATGGTAAGGGGACGCAAACATATTTATTAGTTGTGATTGATATGTATTCGAGGTGGCCTGAGATTTTCTTTTTATCTGTTGTTGATTCTAACAATGTTATCCAATGTTTGAAAAGTCTATTTGCTAGAGAAGGCCTACCAGTATCCATTTTGACAGACAATGGTGTACAATTAATTTCTAAAGAGATGGAAGAATTTCTATCTTCTAGGGGTATTGTGCATAAAACTTGTTCTCTTTATCATCCCGAGGCAAATGGCATGGTTGAGAGATTCAACAAGGTCATTAAAGAAACCATAGTTTTAGCCAAATCTATGGGGCCGATTCCGATTCGGGCCGGAAATCTCTCCGACCGAGCCGGACTCGGAGAGATTTCCGACCGAATCGGACCCTAGCAGTCCGACCGAACGAGTACTATGCGCACGTATGCTATTGGACTCGATTCGGTCGGACTCCCATTGAAGTCAATGGGAGCCAGTCGTACGACGCGTACACGGGCTCCCATTGACTCAATGGGCACGACGCGAACAAGGGCGCCCCCTACAGCGTGTTCGCGTCGATGCGGGTCGCACCGTACATGCACGTGTAGGGGGGACCCATGGCTCCCCCTGTGTGCGACTCGCGTGCCTATGCTTCCAGGGGGTCCGACCACGGACCCCCAAAGTGCGGCTCCGACAGCTCCTTGGAGCCGGACTGCGCGAGTCGGTCGGAGCGGTCGAGGTGCGCATCGTACTTACCTGGCCGGGGAACGTCTCCATTGCGCGGTGCGAGTCGTGCGAGTCGGTCGGAGCGGTTGGGTCCTGCGTACGAGTCGGTCGGAGATTTCGCGAGCGCACGCATCGTACTCGCTCGCCCGGACGCACGTACGATTCGGTCGGGAAATAGGGCGCCGAATCGGATCCGGTAAAGCCGAATCCGATTCGGAGCCCTACCGCCCAAGATCGGAATCGGCCCCTATGTCTTTGGATTGGAAAAAAGAGGTCATGGTGAAAATAGAAGAGTATAGATTATCTCCCCATGCTACGACGGGAAAAACTCCCTTATTATTTCGTGGTAGAGTGCCAAATACATGTGTAGAACCACATTGGGTTAACAAATATGAATTGGAAAAGGGAAAAGAGAGTGTGTGTGATAAATCTTTAGTACAGAGAATGGAAGAAGAAAAAGCCAGGAAGAGGAAAGAATACTTTGATGTCAAGAATGCTGTAAAGAAAACTGAAGTAAAAATAGGTGATTGGGTTATGATTAAGCGTCCTGGTATAGTAGGAGGTTCTGCAACTAAATTTATGAAACCAATCAAAGTCATTAAGATCTTTAATAATGCTTTGCAAACTCAAGATCATCGCATTTGGAATCTAAACAGAGTGGTGGTTGTTAAAGGTAATGTTGATGGTGCTAAAAATGTGGATTCATCAAATGAGGATCATACTTCCATGTGTCCCGAGCTTATTGTGGACAAAGCGTCTAAAAATGCTAGTAGTTCATCCAGGGTGATTAGGAGACCTGGATATCTCGCTGATTTTGTTTAATCAATTAATGCTTTGTGTACAGTGATAGTTACTTTATGTTAAAATGTAAGGAAGGGAGATGTGTGGTATTTCACTTATTTGGTATCCCATTTCTCTAGTTATCTCAGAGTGTTATTTCATGAATGTCTAATGCTATGCCAATTTGGAATCCTAGACATGTCATTATGTTCCAGGCATTAGAAGGTTCTGTAACTGGTCAGTTGTTGATGACTTCTGCTTGCGGTTGGATGAGATCTTCTCTCTTGGATTAAACATCTTGGATATGGCATCCCTGTGTCTTGAATTCATTTACCAGGAATGCTTCAATTACATATTGGGTAATTTCTGTATGGAACCCGTAATGGGTGCTTTTGTTTGCCTCTGGTGTCCTAGGGTCTCTGGTACCGTTGCTTTTCACTTTGATAACCAAGTTACTGTATATACTTGTAACTCCCCAGGAGAAAAAATGGCAAGTATTCAAGACTTAAGCCAGTAGGTGATAGGCTTGGCTCTCGAGCACTGTATGACATGCATTACGTCACACAGTACGCTAAGGGGTCTGCCCAGAAGTATATTTTTAAAATGAATAGCCTTTGTCTTCACATACTGGGATAAGGGGAAAGAGGGGGAATGAGATATTGGATACAAACGCAGTTGTAGTGTTTGTGCCATAGGCAGCTAGAATCATGCATGGAGTCCTATTGTGCGACCTATCCCATGGGAAAGACTAGGTTGGCCTCCACTGTGTTCAGGAATTTCCATTTCTTGCCTCTTTTACTTTATACTACATTTCTTTAGGTACAGAGCTGTAATAGGGTTTGCGCATTAGGTAGAAAGTCTCCAATTGCACCAGTGGACGGTGGACTATTTGTAAACAATTCTGGCTCCGAGTAAGAAAGGTTTTTGCAATGGAGGGACCGAAGTCTGGCTGTTTAAATTAATCTTTTTCCCCATTAGATTTACCCAGGTTTGAAGGCCTGTTGTCCATGCCATACAGGTGATTTCCCTGGCCCCTGACGCTGTCTAATTCTACAGTGTTTGAAGATTCTGTACTTACACCAATGGTCAGAATCTTGCACACTAAATTGAGATGGTGGTTACTGTTTTTTTTTTATTATTATTTTTGATTTTTAAAGGGCACTCGATGTAGTGGGGATGGGTGCAACAGTGGTAGCATAAACCACTGCCCCTGACACTAAAATGCAACTGGAGCATTTTGAGTTACTGTATTTCATGAACTAGCCTTTTTCTCAAGACAGTCAAGGGGGCAAAGAAATGTTACTGGTGGGCAACTGTGTTTGGCTTGCCACTCTGCTTACAAATGCATACATTTGTCGGAGGGTTATTGAGAGCCTTCAGCATTAACTGCAATATTCATGACTGTGACGAGTTTATCAATGAAAGACGTGCAGGCGCACTACATGAATGGGTATACCTTGGATTAGCAGATCTAATGCTACTTAATCATTTGGAATTTGTTGTCAGTTGTGACAACCAAGCCTGTTAATGCCTTTAAAATGGCCATCTGCGTTTCCATTGAGTTGATGACTAATTTAAGGCACCTGCTGTAGTATCTCATGTGCAACATGTTGTCTGCATGATTGCTAGAATTAGTTACACCAGTGCAGTGGAAGTATTGATCGCAGCAATATCAGTCATAAATGTGGGCTGATACTGTAACTTATGTAAATTCAGTTTTAAGTAGGGGAGAGGATACACTTGATTTAACAAAAGGACGTTGAATCTCAGATTCTCATTGTAAGATGTGTAGATCGTTTTCCTTATTTTGTTTTATACAACCACTACATATTACTACCATTGCTGACGAGCTTGTTAATGGGCCCTGGAATTGAACTTGGAATAGGCGCTTGGAGCCTTCCACAGTCTCGGACTATGCTGTATATCAAAACATAACCCTTACTGGAACTATGCATTGTCGCTGTCATAAGTGAATCAAGGTGGGTCAGTAGTTCATTCTTTTGTGAGTGGTTTACTGATGGCAAGTCTTAAGTGGGCATTTGATTTGAAATTCCCTGCTATGTTGACAATCGCTTACCTGGCTTGAACCAGAAGTTTTATCAAAAGCACTTTTCTGGCTTCCTGCCACCGGGCCTTACCTGGGCTTATGGGCCTGGTGTATCACATGATCTCTCTGGTTTCTAAAGTTCTGTTGTACTCTTAGAGACCAGAGTGCAGCCTTACTGCCTCTATTGACCCTGCGAAATATCTTACTGGACTAGAAAATGTATTTGTCACGGTTTGCATGTCTCTCTATTTTTGATGATCAGCCCTTATCAGCACCTCGTGCCTTTTTAGAGCAGGAAAGTGTGGAAAGCAGTATGAAAGTACGTACAAGTTGCCATCTCTGGGTCAAAGGCATAAGGCCCTCTGGTATAGTCTGTCTTTTCAGTCTCCCCTGACCACCCTCCGGCTCTAGAGGGCTTGTGCCATTTATTCAATTCAGATTTGCTTTGCAGCGTCTCCTGGTTTGTTAGTCACCGGCACCTTTTGTAGGGCAGAGAATCAGGAAGTGGTAGAGATTACAGAGATGTTGAGGTCTCCGGATCCAAGGTACAAGGACCTGTGGTAACAAGGTCGATCTCTTTTGAGTTGCTGCTCTCCAGTCCCAGATGCTCCCCTCTGACTCTGTCAGTGCAAATCGATATTGCTGCGTTTATCAGTGTTAAGAGGTCTAGTGCTTTTTGTAGATCAGGAAGGCAAGAAAACATCTGGGAGTGTATGAAAAATGTGTAATCCCTGGATGCAAGGCATAGGACCCTCTGATCTTGAGACAAGTCTCCCCTTTCAGTTGTTGCTCTCCAGTCCCAGATGCTCCCATTTGTTTAGAAGGTGCTTTGCTAGCAGCTCATTTTTAATATGATCTGCTTGCTTTGTTTCTGTATAGGAGGTGAACGGTAATTGTTAATCACTTCATAATGAATCATCTAAGTATTGACAGAGGGTACATGATCCTCCACTTGGTAGTCTTGTCATTACGTTAATTTATCAATCACTGTCAGTATGTATTTGCGAACATTGTTTAACCCTTCCAACATTCTCATAATTCCATTATTGGGGTGTGTTTTTGCTCTCAAGATTGTGCAAGTGGTCGTGATCATTCAGTGATTGTAAACAGTATAATGTGCATAGCTGTGCTGAGTTTTGCATTGTGCAGCATTACAATTTTCATTGTGTTTTGTATATTTGATTACCATTTCCTACTATAAATATATTAATACTTTGAAGGACTAGAAATGTGTTGTGTAATCAGAACTCTGGTGGGACATCCACATTTTTATAGCAACTTTGATAACTGTTTTGCACTCTACTAAAACTCACTGCACACCACCTCCTTTAAGCTAGGTCTTGACTGCTAGTGTACACCTTCTCAGAGAGTCAAGGAGGCGTAGTATCCCAACTTTCCATTTATGACAAGTGCAGAGTACTAGTTATTGGGGAGTTCAAGCACTTCCACCTTTGATAGTGGTTGCCCATGCGGTTGCTCATTCGTGCAGTAAAGTTTGACAAGGGGAGCTCCGAGGTGGAGAATGATCTGCAGAAGAAGGTAGGAGTAAATTGAAGTTCAAGTTTAAATTCAAAGGATTTGTAAAAGATAGTGAGGATAGTGCTGGACAAAGTTGTATTTGATAATATGATGGACACCATTCAAAGAAGTAAGGAAGCAGTGGATGCTCTAAGATGCTTGGTCTGGATGATGAATTGGGTGGGCAGTGCAATTTGGAAAAACAGTTACTGGGGAAATGAAGGAAAATCACAGTGTGCATACATAGTGTTGTGGTTTATTGCTTGTGCAGGAGGTGAGGCATTGGTATCTCTTTGTTTCACCTGAAATGTGGAGGTGGAAGGGATAAAATGTACAGGAGTCAGTTGCTAAGTAAGAGAGGGACCAGCTGTCTGGGCCTCGGTTGATGGCAATTTACTAATAAACTCAGTTGGACAACATCTCCATTCCTATTTCTTTCTATTTCAAGATGGAGAAGAGATTACATATGTTAATGAGTTAGCTTGTGCAGAGGGCAGGTGCAATTACAGATCAGAACAGCAAACTCGTAAAGGTGTGACTCAGCCTGCAAATACTTTTCAAGACAGTGCTTGATGATTTACTTGTCAAAAATGTAACATTGTAGATCAGTAATGTACTACGTTAAGTACTGGTGTCATCAGGCTGCAGTAGTTTCAGCACACACGCAATGGTACCTTCTGTTGCCTTCAACAGCACAAGCACTCCACAGACTCGGTATTGAAAGATGGTTCCATGCGTGTCTGTGCAATAATATAGCACAGAGATTAATTCATGACATGGGAGGTCATGAATGCAGCAGCCGTATTTAGCTGGGACTTGTGCCTCGGTTTCAAGTTGCTTGGATTTAGCAACACAAAGGAAGTGAAATGACTTGAGTTAGAGCTGGCACATTGATTGCAAAAATGTGTGAAAGGCTGAGGAAAATTGGTGTAGAAACTGCTGACTTTCAGCATATTGTGAATTGAATAGGAATATATGGATCGAAACATTTACTCATTATAGTGGAAGAACTGGCAAGTCTGACTGCCATCAGTGTACCACCAGGGCTGTGCAAAATTCACAATTTGGAGAAATTATGCGAACATTCAGCAAAATGCGAAACTTGTATTTCATGCTAAAATTGGTGCAAAAAACACAAGTGCTACGAACAACAGATGCTCGTGTTCTGTTCACGTTGCTCCCACGTTAAGAATTCCTAATGGTGTAATTTTGGGAAATTTTACATAACAAGTGTTGGAGGCTGGCTTAGTATATGGTGTTCACTTATTTAAGTGAGGCACTTTGCACTAATCCAGGCAACCCTTATGGTGATTTTAGTGGCTTTCGATAACCATAGAAAGCTCTCAAAGTGGTAGCTGTGGAGAGCAGCCTTCAGGCTTATCTTGAAGGAGTGTTAAGCAGCTTGTTTTACCAGTTTACTCTGTAGTGTAACTTAAATAAGAAAGAACCACACAGTGTTTATATAAAAAGACTTCTATTTATTGCACAACACTCACTAACACAGTGGTATATCTCCTTCCCAGAGAGATCAACGCAGTACACAAGAATACTTTCAAAAGCAATGAGGTAAGTAGCACAAAGTACAGTGGTCTCCAGGGGGAGACCAAACCATATACTAAAAAAGTGAAATGTGAACTGCAAGGGAAAACGGTACTTGGACCAGAAGACCCAGAGGAGCTGGAGGCACAAGTAACCACCCAAGGTAAGTACCCAGGAACCCCACGGAGGCTGTGTGCAGTGCGGGAACACAGCTGCATGCCCAATGGAAGTCAATGGTGAAGTCGCGGTTGCAGTTTTGCAGAAGAAGGACCCTTCCCAGAGGACCCCAAAGAATTTCCTTGGAGGACGGAAGGTTGATGAGCCACCCCACCCGTGGATGTCCCCGGAACCAGGTCACCTACACCAGGGAAGCCAGGTGCATAGGGCTGAAGAGACGTCGGAAACCTCCGTAGACGACAATGGAAGACTAGGAAGAATATGCCTCTGGAGAATAAGGTGAAGAAGTCCGATGGAATCCAAGGGTGGATTCTGGAAGTGAAGAACCTGCAAGCAGAGGGGACAGAGTTTATGCCACTCGGAGGTGACCAGGAGGCATGAAGACACAATGCTCACCGATGTCGGGAGGTTCATAAGAGTCAACTGTGACCTTGTTGCTGCAGCTTTGAGGACCAGGCGACGCTGAGGAAGACCAGGAGCCATCCATGAGCTGTCCCACGTCAGATGTCAGTGACGAGGTGGTCGGTGTCCGGTGGGAGCACCAACAAGCCTTGGTAGCCACAACTAGCATGGAAGACGAAGAAGGAGCAATGTTGGGACCAGCAGGGTCCAAGGGACTCACCAACAGCAGGGGAGTCAGACAGGCCTGAGCAGGCAGGGGAGCCCACTGAAGCAGTAGAAAACCCTCAGGAGGACCCACAGGCTAAAGGCACATGAGTCGCAAGAGGACCGCGAACAGCTCACCAAAGATGAAGGCCCAAAGTGGTGAGGATGCGGTGAGGACGCTGATCTTGGAGGGAAGCGATGCTGGCGGCTAGAGCTTCTTGTAGCCGGAAGATCTCTGGAGTGCAAAGCCAAAAAGTCTTGGCAACCGCACGTCGACGCTGTGCACAGGGGTTTGGTCCCAGCGGTTCCAATGAGGGATGCTGGCCTCACAATTGCAGAGAGTATAGGTCAGGCCTTGAGGGAGTTGCAGAACCACCACCTGTGTTGCTGGGGCTCGGGAAGTCCGTAGGATGACAGGAGCAGCAGGCCGGTCAGCTTTGTTGCGGTGCCTGCAGATGCAGGGTAGTGACTCTTTCACTCCAAGGGAGATTTCTTCGGGCGTCCTTGATGCCCACAGGTCTGTTGAAGAACCTGGCAGAAGCACAGACACAGACGATGAAGAAGACTTGAAGAACAACAAGACCAGGAGCAGCAGGAGTCATCCTTGGTGCAGTCTTGGTTCCGGTCGAAGTTCAAGTGTCCAGACGGTCGAAGAGTGACGTAGTTTCAGGCATGAGTCTTGTCCCACGGCGAATCTAAGTACCCACCCACAGGTAAACCCTTAAGTACTCTCTTGAACAGGTTGAAACAACTAAGGGGCCCCTCTGGAGGAGGGGCTGGACAGAGGGGAGGATACTCTCATGTACTTTGCCCAGTTCCACGCCAGAGTGGGCGCCAAGGGCTCCGTGAACTGGCTCAAACTGGAGCATGCAAGGAGGGCACCAAATGTGCCGTTCAAAGCAGTCTGATGGCCCTGGCAAGCGCCCCCATCCCATCCCAGCACAATACAATAAGTCCTGTCTGGGAGGTGGTCACACCTCCCTTGACAGGTAACCTAGTGTTTTACCTTCCCCTGCTCGAGCTTGGCTCAGCAGCAGGAGGGCAGAATTGTGTATGTGGTCGGCTGCAGCACTAGCTTGCTGGGAGATCCTGAAAGGCTGTTACTGGGAGTACAGAGGGGGTCCCCGAGGGAGCCCCCCCAGTACATGGTATCATACTTCCAACACTGGAATCTGTGTTGAAGTATGATTCCAACATGTTTGGTACCAAACATGATCCGGTTCGGTACAGCCACTATATAGTTCGACATCTCATAATGTCTGATGTCCACTATATGTATTAAAATGGCTGACCGTACTTACAAAGCCTGCAGAATCGACTCCGGGGTTTGTAGGGATGTCCTGCTCATGCAGTGGCACCCTCACACTTGAAAATAAGCACCCTGCCCTCAGGACTGAAGAGCCTGCCATAGGACTGACTTATAGGAAGTGCAGTGACCTCCGATATAAGGAAACGTATATCTGTTGTGAGAGGTGCAAGCACCGACTCACACAGGCTGCAATGGCAGGCCTGTAGTCACAGTTTAAATGGACTCCCATGGTTGGTACAATGCATGCTGCAGCACATGCGAGACCCCTGGTGCACCTATGCACTGCCTACCTTAGTACCATATACTAGGGACTTAAAAGGGTGCACCAGTAAGTAGCTAATTGTGGATGTATAAAAGTACTCACAATGGTCAATTTAGGGGAGAAAGCACAGTTACTGAGGTCCTCATTAGCAGGATCCCAGTCAGACTAGGTCAAAAACACACTGACACCAGGCAAAGAGTGGGGGTAACCATACTAGAAAGATCCTACCTTCACACAAGTGTAAAGCGCAATTCATGACATATTTTGTTAGAGTACGCCGGTGTAACCGAAATTTCGCCCAGGGTTACTCTTATGGAGATACATACATTAGTGGATCCTTTGGATATTGTGGTAACTAAAGAACTCTCTTCGGCAGTGATAGCATGTTAATTGTTCTTTGTTCTAGACCGAATTTTCTTTGTGGCATTTCTAAGATTCTCTTTTAAATATAGGTAAATCAATCACCAGTTCCTCAATCATTACATTTATAATTGTGTTGTCGTGAGTGAAGATCATGTGGCACAGTTCCATCGCATTAAAAAGTTTGTGAGAGCAGCAAAATAATATAATCTGAAGTTTGGCAAATTTAATCCTCCCTTTTTTTTCCTCAGCCTTTACCTAAAAGAATTATAAGCAAGATAATGGTCCCTTCCATGTAAAATTGAATCTGAAGTTTACAGGTAATATTTATGAGTAAAAAAAAAAGAGAGAAAGAAAGGACATTTTAATTAGTGCTGTGTGACCGATAACAGAGTGCATGAGCTTGCCATCCCTCTCATAAAGGTTTAATTTTATTCATATTCACACAGTTAAATTGAAAGAAGTCTGAAAAATATGCTGTAAAAAAAAATATTTGACGATTGGAACATAGCTTTCCCGTTCTCTTAATTCCAAACTAACAGAATAGCTGACAATTTTTCCTCTTTATCTGGGGTAAGGCAAAGTTATGTCTTGTCCCCATATCTCTTTTTAATTTACATAAATGGCCTTTAGGTACACCTGTGTAGAGTGGCGAAAGACTTGCCGAAGCTCGGCTCCCGACAGGTCCCTCTTCCACTTTACACACTGGATGCGCTTCTTAAAAGCTAGAACAGCCAGTGGCCTGCAGCATTTACTCGATGCTTTTAATAGTTTTATTGATAATGTGGGCCTCAGGACAAAGTGCACTTAATCTTTTATAATGAAATATGGCCCAAAGTTACCCAAAACTAGGAACTTTCACGGGGGAATACAGAAATTACATTTTTTTTAACATCCCGCATTTTACATACTTAGGAGTCCCCGTCGATGTTCATTTTAGTTGGAAGTTCTTGATGAACGCTAGAGCCTTCTAATTCCAAAGGTCAATGGGTGCCGTTTTTAGGTTCCCGGGAAGACTAGGGCACAAGCCAACGGAAGAATTGCTCTGTTTTTAAAAGTAAGTGCTTATCAATTGCATCTTTTGTTGCTGGTGTCTGGGGCTATGCCAACAACAATTCTCTTCAAATAATAGAAAGTCAAATTCTTAAAATTGCTGTTGGCTATACCACAATCTACACCCATCTTGTTTTGCCATGAAGAAGGTGGTTTGCTTTATTTGGAAGACTATTTAAAATTGCTGCCCCTGTTACTGTGGCTCAAAATCTGGAAAAACCCTGAGGCCCATTTCTGTATATTAGTGCTGAGTGATTGTTTGGCCCTGGGTAATTCCTTAAATATCCCTTGGTTAAAGTTTATTAAATCTAGTTTTACTAATTTGGGTGTCCTGGCATATTTTCTAACCCTGGATGTCTCGAAGGGATCTCATCCGACCGAGTTAAAGAAATCTTCTATAATCATGTGAAGCTGACACGCGTGGCGAACAGAACCACGGAGTTGAGGGTGTCTCCTCGATTTTTCCCTGTTCGGCTGGCACTTTACTTACAGATTATTCCAAAAGAAAGGCATACATTTTTGCTGACCAATTTTCGCCTCTAGACTTTACATTTTTGGCAGAATTCCCCGAGCAGGGCACCTGGTTTTCGCCACTCTCCCCCTGCGATGGGTTTGCTCAACAATGCACTAAGCACTTCATTCTATTTTGTACTTTTTGTACGACACAGAGAAGTCAATTTTTTCGTCCCCTGTTACAAGCACTAGAGACTAGCTCTTATGAACAGGTTTTGGGTCACTTATATGATAAAGTTTCTTTCCTTTTTGTAAACTGTAGTGCTACAATTATGACACTGCATGGTATTGTATATACTTATGATGCTAACGTTTATGGCTTGCTAGAGCCGAATCGAGTATTTTGAACGTAGCTAACAAAATAGATATTAAGCAGGATATTTTATGTTTTTTTTATTGGTATTTTAGGCCTCGATATTAGAAAATTCTTGAATCAGATGCTGAATATATGAACTTCTTTCTTACTGCTTTCAGATATAGGCTCAAGTCATCCGCCTAGAAATGTAGTCATTTGCTTGATAAGCATTTGAATCTTATTGTGTGAGCAAGTTTTTATTGCTAAGGGTTCCATGAACAGTGCAAAAGGCACCAGGGATATGGGGTTACCTCCCTGGTCACCCAAATCTTAACTGCCTGATCAGACCTAATTATTTTAGTAGCTATGGCTTTTGAATGTGACTTTCTTAGTGTTAGTATAAATTGGATTGGAAAGGGAATTGTTTGCAAAATGAGAAATAATGCTTTTACATTAACCAAATCAAAAGACTTGTTGGCATCTATCATGATGAACACAGCTTTATGGGAATTGGATGAAAAATAATCACTAGCTTCTATCAGAATTTATTTTTCTTTTTTTACGTATTCTGTCTACCTAATAAGAAGCTACTTTGATCCTCAGGGATCACTTCTTGTACTGCCTCGGTAAGGTGATTGGATAGAATTGTTGATATTATTTTGTAATTTACATTTAAAAGACCTATAAATCAGTATGAACATGACTGTTTTTATTTCTCTTTTGAGGAAGCTTACAGTGATTGCATTGTAAAGAGAATCATGGTGGACCCAGCCTGAAGGATTTCGGTATATAGCCTTTGTAATACTACTTTCAACTATAGTAGAAGTACTTTGGAAAATTCTGATGACAGAACATTTTTGCAATCCGTAATTCAGACTCCGATATTGGTCTATATTGCAATCTTGAGTTTGTCCATAGTTTAGGGATTTGCAGTTGGGCTGAATAATCAATAATCTGACTTGATGAGATATTATCATCAGCTTGATAAAGTGATATCTAATGTTGCAGAAAGATTTCTTGTATCCCTCGCTCCTCTTTAATTATCTACCTAGTAGCTTGGTCAACATTTGCCATGATATGATTGTGGTTGGCTGTAAACTTAGAAGCCTATGCTAACATTTTACTTGTGTTTTTTTTTTCTTTTTCAAACGTTTGTTGTCCAGTTATTTTATTTTTGATGAACTTTTCCCTTTGATAAAATCTTTGAGGGTTTGACAAGTTGTTTTTGACATTTAATTCTGTCCTTCATCATTCCAGACTTTAACATATCTGAGACAGCTAATTCAATATTGCATTTCTGCAATTTGGATTTGCCTTACATATTTCTTTTTTTAACTCTCGAAGTTTAAGCAATAATATGACCCCATAATGCAGCTTTAAATGCATCCCATACACTAGATAGTTTGGCTTTGCCCATATTTATATATTTAGAAGGAACAAGGGAACCCAATTCGAGTCAGCCAGGGACCTTGGGTGCTTATCTATTATAAGGAACAGTGGTCCCTAGGAATTCTACAGTTGTAAGACATTGAATACAAATATAGACCCAATCAGTACTATATCGGTAAGTGACATGTCCAGCCGGACAGAGGCCCAATATTTAATAACAAGGCAATTAAATGAATAAATTTGTAACAATACAAGTGAGTGAGGCACAGGCCTGTGACCTCACTACATAAACGACAAGGGAAGAAGTGAACAACATATACACTTTAACAACAAGTTCAGGCAGGGCTATTGATTTGTTAAATGTATACACAATGGGACCAACAAATCATATTAATACACCTTTACACAACAGTAAACACTTCAAAGTAGTGTATAAGGTTCATTAATTGAAGACGAACGTATTTCTTCTTTTGTTTTTCAAGGTCTTCTGTAAGTGAAGTGTTAGTATTTTCGGGAGTGTTGTCTGATTCAGAAAAAAGAGAGGGACCTTCTAATATCTTCTTAATGTAATCATCTGAATATAAAGGTGCATGGTCGGACATACTTAATTGTGTTGACAGAAAAAAGGAAGAGGGGAATAAGAGAACACAGGGAAGTGCCCCGCCCACTGGAGCGGAGATCTGGTTTTACCCTTGCAATCATGCGATTGCGCTAAATATATTTAGAAGGAACAAGGGAACCCAATTCGAGTCAGCCAGGGACCTTGGGTGCTTATCTATTATAAGGAACAGTGGTCCCTAGGAATTCTACAGTTGTAAGACATTGAATACAAATATAGACCCAATCAGTACTATATCGGTAAGTGACATGTCCAGCCGGACAGAGGCCCAATATTTAATAACAAGGCAATTAAATGAATAAATTTGTAACAATACAAGTGAGTGAGGCACAGGCCTGTGACCTCACTACATAAACGACAAGGGAAGAAGTGAACAACATTGGTAACGATATATCTGTAAGAAACATAGATTAGTTATAGATTCCTTACCGCCCCACCCATCCTCCCCGTTCTGCGAACTGACTTCTAGGGTTAAGGACATCCTTTCAGGGCTCTAGTTTTGTGCACCAGTGGTCAGTGTCTTGCATGGCTCTGCACTTCTGGCGTGGAAAGTCGTGTACAGAACTGACGTCCGCTCGTGAGGGCGATGTCTATGTAGCTATTGCGACGTCATCCCGGCGACCACAACGCCGACTACGAACGCAGAGTCGCTGATGCCACCTTCCGACACGCAGGGGTACTGCTGACGAAAAACTTTCCGGATCCAGTCTAACGCCTGGGGATAATTCTAAGGTAAGGAATCTATAACTACCCTATGTTTCTTACAGATATATTGTTACCGAAGGTAAGTAACTTGTTCATTAGGGAGAGAGGCTGCAGCCATCACCCATTGGCAGTCTTTTATCTGAAGTCAACTACAAGATTTTACAGTGGAGCATTTGCTTGAAATATATAGCATATATTGACTAGAAATATGTAAATGATACCTAATCTGGGACCCACAATCTAATTATTTTATTTTTTAAGTGAATCACTTGAAAGAAAATATCTGGATTAATGATCCTTTAACCACATTAGCAATATCTTATATTTGTTCCTGTTATTCACACCTTTGGCAGTTCAAGAGATATTCTTCACCATTTTAGAATATAGAGAGCTACTTAGTAATGTTTGCTAGATTACTGGCATGGTTTTTTTAATGACGTCCCTTTATGGATTTGACCACACCACCTCCCAGTGACCCTCCGTTATGCTGCTTCAATGGGCCTTGCTGGTTTAAACCCTGCGTAGCTGCCCTAAATCCCTTTATCGGTACAGTGGAGTAGCCTACTCTGAATCATACCATCCTTGGATAATGAAGTGTTCACAAGCATTTGAAGAAAATCACAAGCTTTTAGGATTGGTTTTATTAAGGAAACTTTGAGCGTCTTTTATGTTTGTGAAAACATGAAACTTCCCCTTATTATTTTGTCTTGCTGCATGATGAATGTCTGAGCTCCAGGCAACCTAAAATTGAAGGATCATATTCTTGTATTTCCTATGTCTCTGTGCCATCTCAACGATCATACCTGAGCATATACGAAAGGTGGACTCGTTATTGACTCTGAATGATTTGGTAGTAATAGCCTTAGATAAGATCTGTTCTTTTAGCCTATAATTAGTGAAATAAATAAATATTGTTCTTGGAAATTTGGATTGCAATAGTGGTTGTGTGGGATCAATGAGCTTGCATGATTGTGAGGTCTTGGTCAAATTCATGCAGAACATAGCTTTTGGTAAGTTTTTTCAGTAGGAACAAGTATACCAGGTTTGTATTCCTGGTGCTTAGGTACCCCTGAAAAAATTAAGTTTGAGCGTCTTTAATGATTTTCTAATTCTTCTTGCTTGTTTTTAAACTGTATCAGATCCATCTCAAACTCTGCCAAGTGCTTTTGACCCGTAGCTTGTTGAGCCTCACAATCAGCCCTGTTTTTGGTCTAGTCTTTCAAAGTAATCTTTTAAATGTGCCGCAGTATCTTATCTGTTTGTAGCTGCTTCATTTCTTCACTCTCCCTCAGGATAATTGTGAATTTTGTCTAATCAAGTTTAGAATCCAGATGGTACTTAATTGCTTAGTTTAGTTTGTCAGGCTCTACAGAATTCATGTTGCTAGAAACTAAGTTTGCAATATTAACTAGTTGCTGGGTAGTAGTCTGTGTGGCTTGATTTATTTGTTGAAAGGGATCATGAATTGACTCTCAGGGCAAATGACAATACTGTTGATGAGATGTATTTGGGATTATTTGCTTCTGTCATCATGTCCTCACAAACCTCACCCTCAATAGGTGTGAATGAAGAGGTAAGCAGGCTGCTTCACCTACTTTTGCCATAGCTAGACTACTAAATTCAACTGTAGCTTGGCACTAATGATTTTGGCATAGGAAATAAAGGCTTGAAAGTGGACTGCCTTGGCTCCGTCATAGAATTTGGAAATGTCTTGTTTTTTTTCAATACATGGGACATCTTTTGATAAGTTCTGACATCAGATCACAATGCATTGAGATGCAAGAAAATCTAGGTGTACCAGAACTTATTGAACTTTTTATATGAGCACCAAGAAACGGATTCTGTTCAGACCAATTCAAGAGCAGGCAAGTCTATACATGCTCTGAATTTTGGCCGATTTGAAAGCTGACTTCTATTTTTGGAAGAGATGAATTCTATGTCAGTATCGGAGGCGAGGATTATGCTTTCCTTTCTTCGCTTTACTTCCAAAATCCATTAACAGCAGCTAATAACACAAACTACATTTCCCATGAACCAGGGAAAAAAATCAGCAACAGCAATTTCATTAGTCCATTTTCAGTGTCCACATTCCAGGCTGTATAACACTCCATGTCTCTTCCTGCAACCCCTCTTTCTTCGCTGCTCGGCAGCTAGTTAAGTACATTTTCTCTATTATGCTTACTTGACTGTCTGTTATGTGCGGTGCCGCGTTGTGAAGCGGATGCGCGTTTATGGCATTGTTTCTCTTTCAGATTCCCTGACTTAAGTCGCGGGACCGCTCTGCGCTCCTTACGCGACAGTGCTTCCAAGCCCGAGGCCGCGGTGTGGTCCTCCGCCCGCTAGAGGGCGCTGCGTGGGTCCGCGACTCGCTGGCTGCAGATTAAGCTTTCCGTGAGGGAAATTCCAATCGCGCTCCGTTCAGCCTGGGTCTGCTTGCGTCCCCGGCTGCCGGGTATGCCCAGTGTGTCTGGTTCAGTATTACTCACATAATCATAGAATGGAGGCGCACTCTGAGATACAATAATATTCTACGTTGATATTGTCTAAACCAAGGGTGCAACACTACCTGTATGTGTTGACATCACACACTCATGAAACAGGTAAACTAACAGGCTGGTCCCTGATTGTAGTGTGCACTGTTCCTATTGAACAAAACGTTCTATCATAAACTCTATTGTTTTTCTTAACAAACCGTACAGAAACGATTTCTTCTTATATTCATTTTATATTCATTTTTTCAAAAACGTATTATTGAACAAAAAACATATAACGTAATACACTTCTTACATTCATCCGTGTAGAGTTACACACCCATCTACCAAAAACCATGGGTTACTTTAACAAAACGAATTCTTTTATCTAAAAAAAGTTGGTGTTGTACAATACAATTTCCAAGTTCAATATATCCTTGCATTTCAATTTACAAATTCATCGGTGCGTATCTGTCTCGTGGCCCATAGATGTCACAATGCCTGAAGCCCGATGCATTTCGGGACTCGCAGGTCCCTTCCTCAGGGGCAATATTCTGTAAACAGAGGAATAATCGTCGTGTATATTACATATAATACATTATACTGAGACAAACTGATTAAATGTGCGGAGAGTCCCGTGTCCAGCTTAACGAAGAAGAAAAAAGTCCACTGTGATCTGTATGAATCAATTAGGCAATAAGACACCTAACCATGCTGTATCACCCTAAAAACCTTACTGTGCCAAGACAATAGAAAGATGTGCTGTCCCAGCGGGGGTATTAATCACAAAGATAGAGCGTAGTCAAGTGGTGACAGTGACCAACCATAGAATAAAATACCATGAAATTAATATATAATGTCCAAACCTAGAAGATGATGAATAACGCCAAATAGTTCTGCCAGTCGATGTCGGTGAATCGGAATCTACAATATGAGTAATAGGTGTGAGTAAACATGCAACGAGCGATATTTAAACGCCAACCTGCATGAATTATCGCATACACCCTGCTACAATACCAGTAACCGAGGCAGCATCGAAATATCTCTACATCCAGTTTTATAGTCAGACAAGTTAATGCATCCAGAGAACACAACGTGACGTACTGCAACAATACCAGTAACCAAGGCAGCATCCAAATATCTCTGTAACCAGTTTTATACTCTAACAAGTTAATACGCCCAGAGGACACAACGTAACATACTAACACTCACTCACCTAGGAGGTAGGTACAACGTGCGTGCCGTGGAGTATTACTCACCAAATAATTTTTCTTAAACGCCCGTCTGGGCCGGTAGTGGTGCGCTGCACCGGAGCTTTGGCTCAATTACGCTCTGAGGTAAGAGCGCTCGGGGTCAGTGAAGCGCTAGGCATTCTGGCCTGAGCAGGGAAACCTTTTTCCCAGGCAGTGTATACCCGGTGAAGTTTGTGGGTGCTAGGTGTCCTGAGGCTCGCGCCTCGCCGAAATTGTGCGCCTCTGGCCATGTAAAAGTTTCTGGGGTGACCCCTCAGCTTACATCTGCACGCGCTGCGTGTGCCTGCTTCCCTAGGGACGCCTCATCCCCCGTGGGCATAGTGTATACCCCTAGTGATTTAGGGATGGAGCAGGACTATTACGAGGAGGAGGACTCCTTATCTTACCTGCAGTGGGACGATAACGTCTATGAGGCCATTGACACCTCCATTTATCGGGCTGTTGATGAGCTAATGACGCCAATGGAACAGAGGTTGGCCGTTAGGATAACGCAGGAGTGCGCCAAGATGGCACAGTCGGGTGCAGGTGCTTCCCCAGGTTAAGAGCCCTGACCAAGACCCTAGTGGTGCCCCCCGCCTCACCAAGAGGAAGTGTGAACAGGGGGTTGATAAGGACTCATTTGCGTGGCTTAAGAAAGCCTTCCTGGCTAAAACCTCACAGGTAGAGCCCCCGCAAGAGGCCCCGGCTCCTGATGCTGTCCCCCCTCAGCCAGATTCACCCCAGCCCCAGGAGGAGGACTCCCCTGAGGAGTCGGACGAGGAAGCGGGGCCCTCGAGATTGTGGCGGCCGTCAGGGCCTCCGGAGCCTCCCAAGAAGGGCATGTCAGACATGCTGGATCCGGACGACATTGTCCACCCGAGGTCAGCAGAGTGGACTCCTGCGGACAAGGTAGCGAAATATGTGGCGGCACGCCTCAGGAAACCTCTGGAGAATGAGGCCCGCAGCAGACTCGGGGCTGAGTGCCCTCGCCCCACGTTGGAGGGGAAAGTGGCGCTTACGCCAGATATCGATACCAAGATGGCCACGTTCTTGGCTAAGTTTGTTAAGGATCCCGAAAAGGGGATTGATCGGTACTGGCGGGCTTGTCAGGACAAGCTCCTGGATGCCATCGATCCCATGACCAAGATTTTGGACATGGCCGAGGAGGCCCGTCTGTCCGGTTCCCTGATTGCCCCGGACGTCCTTTCGGCGTGGGCGCCGCGAGCCATCTGTTTTATGGGAAATGCTAACTGCACCCTGTCGACGGAACGCCGGCGCTCCCTATTGATTAAGGTTGACCCGAAGTTGGGTGACTTAGCCTCCTCAGAAGCGGGGCGGTTGCACAGGGGGGTTTGTTTGGCGAGCCTTTCGTCAAAGAATTGGGCAAGTTCGTTGTGACGTTTACCTCCCTGTACAAAGCCCAGACAAATATTAAGAAAAGTGTTCCACCCTCGGGTTTTCCAAGGGGCCAGTTGTGGCAGGGGCCGCTCGGCCGGCCGGTTCGCATCTCAAAACCCCCTTCCAAGGGGGCAAGGCTCCGGACGCGGGCAGTACCAAGCAAACCCGCGATTCAACAACTTTTACCCAACAAGGGGACAACGTTTCAAAGGCCGCAGAGGATACAAGGGCAGCGGCGGAGGTGCCAATGGTGTCTTGCCTTCAGCGCAGTTGCGGGTGGGGGGCCGGCTGGCGCCTTTTCTCCCCGCTTGGGAGGAGATTACAGGGGATGCTTGGGTTCTCCAAATGGTACAGGGGTTCCAAATAGAGATCTACGGCTCCCCCCGCCAGTTTACCCGTCCTCGGCCAATCTTTTTCCACCGCCGATGCGGCAATGATAGACGAGGAGGTTTCCGCTCTCCTACGGAAGGGAGCAGTTTGTCGCACGGAGGTGCATCCGAGGGGTTTCCTCAGCAATCTCTTTTTGGTCGACAAGACTGACTGGGGTCGGAGACCGGTTATCAACCTCAAGGACTTCAACAAGTGGCTTGTGTACCGCCACTTCAAGATGGAGGGTATCCACCTCCTCAGGGATGTGCTGCTCCCATTCAATTGGATGGTACGCCTGGACCTTAAGGATGCGTACCTGACGGTTCTGATATTCCCCCCTCACCGTCGGTTCCTCCAATTTCTGTGGCGCGGGCAGGCTTACAAGTTCCTAACGCTGCCCTTCGGCCTCTCATCTGCCCCGTGGTGTTTCACCAAGGTCCTCAAACCGGCGGTAGAGTTTTTGCGTGCGCAAGGAGTCTGGTTAATTATTTACCTGGACGACATGCTTATTCTGGCCCAATGCCCTTCGAGACTGGGGGTGCACCTTCGGATGGCCGTGGAGCTTCTACAATGCTTGGGCTTTGTGATCAATGAGCAGAAGTCGCTCTTGGTACCGACGCAGAAGGCGGTTTTTCTGGGTTTCGTCATAGACTCCACCTCCTCCTCTCTGAGTCTTCCCTCTCGGAAGATCACAAAGATCAGGCACGAGATTCGCCAGACCCTTGCCAAACAGCGAACCTCTTTGAGGCAGATCGCGCGCCTCGTGGGTCTACTCTCAGCCTCGATTCAGGCGATTTTTCCCGGCCCATTACACTACCGGGCCCTACAGCGTCTGAAGGCGCATCATCTAAGGAAGGGTCTCGCGTACTCCCAGGTAGTCCCTCTGACGGACGAGGTGAGAGGAGTTGGAGTGGTGGCTAGCGCATATGGAGGCCTGGAACGGAAGGACTATCTTCGGTTCCATCCCCGACTTGGTGATAGAGTCGGACGCCAGCAGGTCAGGCTGGGGCGCTCGGTGTGGGGATTTCTCCACTGGTGGAAATTGGTCTCCTCAAGAGCAACACCTGCATATAAACTGCCTAGAGCTTTTGGCAGGGTGAGGTTCAGTCTTCGGTACTCCTAAAGATGGACAATGTCTCCGCTGTAAGGTATATCAATCATCTGGGAGGCACCAGGTCCCGAGCCTTGGCGAACATGGCCAAGGAGTTCTGGAATTTCTGCTTGGACAACCAGGTCTCGGTAACGGCGGAATACTTCCTGGTCGGGACAACCAAGTTGCGGATTGGCATTCCCGCCAACTGCGGGACGCCAGCGTCTGGAAGCTGGATCCGCAGGTTTTTCACCTGCTGGCCATTCGATGGGGCCCCTTCATCGACCTGTTAGCGTACCGGCTCGACAACCAGCTTCCCCGGTTCTTCAGTTGGAGGCCGGATCCGCTGGCGGAGGCGACGGACGCATTCATCCAGAATTGAAGTCAGGAGAACGGTTATGAGTTTCCCCTGTTCTCAATGATCACGCAGACGACAGCCCTGGTCCGCAGGCAGAAGGCGACGGTGGTACTAGTCACACCGCTGTGGAGGTCGCAAGTTTGGCTTCCGGTTCTTCTGGAACTTTCTTGGGCTTCTCCAACCCGACTCCCTCGCGTTCTGACGAATCCGGAGGGCGAGTCCCACCGTCTGGTGGAAGAGGGTTCGTTTCACCTCATGGCTTGGCAGATTACAGGCAAAGATGGAGACTCCCAAGCCTTTCGAGCCACTCTGAGCTTCTACTATCCAGCTCCTGGGCCGACAGCACATCCAAGCGTTACCGGTCCGCTTGGACGCGATGGGTATGCTGGTGTGTGCGAAGGGAAGTGGATCCCGTGGGCTCAGATTTGACTTGCGTCCTCAACTACTTGGTGAGCTTAGCGGAAAAGGGTTTGGCCTATAGGTCAATTAATGCTGTCCGGTCCGCCATTTCAGCGGGGCACGCTCCAGTGGAAGGGGCACCACTGGGCGAGCACCCTTTTGTCTGCAAGTTACTTAGCGGGATCCGTTTGTCTCTTCCCCCAGAAACTCGATACTCGGTCCTTTGGGACGTCAATCTGGTGTTGAACCTTTTCTTATCTTGGCAACCTAACTGGTTCTTATCGTGGAAAGAAATTTCAGCGAAGCTGGCGATGTTGTTGTGCCTCATCTCCTGCAGGAGAGTCTCTGACGTTCGAGCCTTCGATATTACGGCTAGAGTTTTGTCCCCGGACGGGGTAACGTTCATGGTGAGTAGACGCACCAAGTCAAACACCCGCACGATTTCTTACCTGGCTTTCGCGGATTCCCCGAAGCTCTGTGTGGTAAAATGTCTTAAGGCCTATGAGGAGGCTACGGAGGAAGTCCGTCCACCGGGCGATAGCACACAGAAAACCGTTCAAGGCGGTTTCTTCACCCACGATAGACCGCTGGGTCAGGTGGGTAATGCAGGAGGCGGGCATTAATACAAAGGCGTTTGGGGTCCATTCAGCACGAGGGGGCAATGGCTTCTAAGGCCTTCAGTCTGGGCGCTCGTTTGGAGGATCTCATGAGAGCGGCAGACTGGTCCTCAGATTCCACGTTTAAGAGGTTTTACTTTAAACCGGTGCTAAATGCGGCCCAGGTGGTGGTGAGTAAGCTTTGAAGGAGCATAATCCTCGCCTCCGGTCCTGACATAGAATGAAAATTTGCCTAGCCTTGGAGAAGGTAAGTTTCAATTCTATTAAGGACACAGAGGCGAGGATTATCCCTCCCAGCAACCAGAATGGATGCAGACCCACCCGTATGGGAGTAAGTAATCTATTTTCGTTGTGGCTGGTATGTGATACAGCTTTACAGTGTTGCATTGTTTATCTGATATTGGACATGCGTTTCGCTGATGTGGCAACCAAGTTTCCATTACCAAGGCTGACGCATATTGTCTTTCCAGGTAACGATGGGTCGAAGCAAGACGCATGAACATGAAGGAACAGCATGACTTGCGTGAAGAAAGAGGGGTTGCAGGAAGTGATATAGTGTTATACAGCCTGGAATGTGGACACTGAAAATGGACTAATGAAATTGCTGTTGCTGATTTTTTTTTTTTCCCTGGTTCATGGGAAATGTAGTTTGTGTTATTAGCTGCTGTTTATGGATTTTGGAAATAAAACGAAGAAAGGATAGCATAATCCTCGCCTCTGTGTCCTTAATAGAATTGAAACTTACCTTCTCCAAGGCTAGGCAAATTTTCATTCCGTTGCTCTGCTGCATTTTCTTTCAATATTCCACTTTGTGCCAGGCTCTTAATCTGGCTGGGCTTCCTGCTTCATTCTACATGAGACTCCTCTCAGCCTGTAGGACTTCATAGGTTGGGATCTACTAGTTTCCAGAACCATTACAAAGCAAATGGCAGTGGTAGAAAAAAGCACAGGTCAGCACCTCCGCATTGTCTTCCACAAGTATATTGTAGGTAACTGTATATAGGCGTGCTCAATGTACAACACTGTGCCACTTACCCAGTGTTATCTTGTATGGAAAAACTTTCCTCATACACTTGACAACAAATTATTAATTACAGAGCACAACCACTAATTAGTTTCTCAACCGACCTTGTTGTCAGTTAGTTTTAATAAACATAACACCATGCAATATAAACAATAGAGAAAGTAATCATCCAAATACAGAAAGCAAAAGAGCATGTATAGTCTTGATTATGTTGACACGAAGTAAATATCGTAGATGCAGACAGCCGACACGTGTTTCGTCGTGTAGACGACTTTTTCAAGGCTTGAAAAAAGATCGAAAAAGTTGAAATTCTTTAGATCCCTCAGTTGTTCGGGATACACCACAGCAATGGCGATTAAACCTGGTTTTTAGTTTTTCGTCGCAAGTGAGACTTCAGAACACTTTCCAATGTTGAAAGTATAAAATGTAGACTGCGCTTCATATAAAAGGAGCTAGAATTCAGTATGTCTAATTTTTTTAAAGAAACCAGTGCAAACTCTTGTAGTTCGTAGATAGTCACAAGACAAAAGTCAAAAACACTCGTGTTAAAGTAGATCGAGCCCCAAATACAGTTAATGAAACTGATAGTACAGCATCGGGGTTACCGCTGTACAAAACCGGGCATGTAGAAACGCGTCCGGGAGAACCTCAACCCCACGTACAAAGCCATCCAAAATGAAACTTTTTCTGGCACCGTAGCTTGCGGATATCGAACAATTAAAAATTCAATTGGGCCCAATGGCAGCATGGATGCTTGAATGGAATGCAGCAAGCTGGTCTATTGTCCAATAAACTTCACTAGCAAGATATCCAGAAAATCATTACATAATCAGCGCAATGATTGTGTGCCAGGCCCAAACATGCTTTATGCAAGGATGTGTCCTGGCCCCTCTGCTTTTTAACTTGCTCATCTCCAAACTCACAACGGAGCTCACCACAGTCCATTCACAAGCACTGAAACTTGGAAAATAAATGTCTGACTACCTACTCTATGCGGACGACTTGGTGTTGCTGAGCCGCTCAAGGGTGGGTTTACAGAGGCTAAGTGCCCTCTCTGAATACACAAAAGTTAAATAAAATGGAGGTGAACCTAAAAAAAAGACCAAAATTAGCATCTTTGGGAGAAGAAAGAATAAACCAGGCACACAGTGCAAACATTGAGAAAGTGTTAGAATACAAGTATCTTGAAGTCTGGTTAGACAAAAGGAGGTCCTTTCCGAAGCAAAAGGGATCTATGAAAAGTAAGACATATGCCCTCCACGCTACCGTTCAAACCCTGGGAAAGAAATTGTGGGGCCTTAGCATGGATCCAATCCTACTGGTTATGCAGTCAAGTTTTACTTGTACTTTCTTCAGAAGTGAAATCATGCACTGCAATGATGCCAGATTGTTAGATGCTTTGATTATAAAAATGTATAATTATACTCTATACCTCCCAAAGTCGACGTCTCCTGCATAGGTTCAGCTGGAGGTTGGTCTTCTCCGGCAAACTGTAGCTAGGCAAAGCTCATTTATCAAGCTGTGGCACAAGATCAGATCAGTAGCCCTGGATACGCTTGATAGTATAATATGGAATGAATTAAGGACTGCCAGAGACAAACTTGTTCATGACCAATACATGGATTCATGTTTAGCTGATGTACATGTGCGAGATATGGGCCATGGGGGTAGGTCAAAATGAGTTCAAAAAGTGGTGAATGCAAATGCCAGGGCTATGAGTTGACACTCTGAGAGAGAAGCTCTATTTACTGACATCCTCGCTTGGATGGTACTATCAACATGCAGTACTTTAGGAAAAAAGCCCATTTATCATCGAAGTTCCATAGGTATACAAAAAACAAATTCCTAGCATTTTGTTTCAGGGTATTGCCAACACTGGACCTTCTACCGGAGTGACAAAACTGACCACCTGAGGCGTTATGCAGACTCTGCAGTGTGAATTCTTTTGACATATTTTATGTTTTTGTCCCGCTTTACTCAAACCCCGAAGATGCTTGCTACGACAACACTTTAACTTCCTTATACACGGTCTTGTAGACAGGCCGCCATAGCAGCCCTGAACCCGCTAAATACAATTTAGAATGATAAGCTGGTTAAATTCATGTCAGTATTTTTGCATATTCTGAAACAGCAAGAAAATGGCAAATGGAGTTGTTGCAATTCATGATTTTCGACAGTTATTTTAGAAAAAAGAGCCTTAATTGCCTGCAAAAATGTTGTGGTGATTTATAGGGTTTTGTGAATTTCAGATTGCTTGTTTCCTTACCCCAAGTCCCCTAAAACTCCCCCTAAGTCACATCAGTACTTTGTAGACAAAATTGCACGCCAGTCATGTTTTTATCGTGAAATAATGTTTCTCAACCTGACTGTATTTTTTATATTGGCACATAAACACTTAACAGGATTTTATCATGTCTCTTTTCTCATCTAAGTCACCTATCATGTTGATTGTTTCATGTTTGTTTGATTGCTGAGGTTTTTATTAATCATGCAATAAACTTTGGTTTGAAGACAGCAGGGTGAGGGTGACCGGATTTCCCAAGGATGTGTTTGTAGTGTTACTGAGCCAATGCGCAGCAAGAATGTATTCCTTCCAATAGCCCAACAACTCTGGCCCAACATCAACACCACTGTGGCACATCCTCTTCTGTGATGCAGTGCTCTGTACCATATCATTTTGGTGGTGGTGTCCAGAAGATATCAGCACTTCTGTTGCAGAAGAAGCCTGGCATTTGGAGGTTCAGCAGGTGGCCTTTGATAGCCTTGCATGTCCAATCTGGGAAGAGTTGTCGCCCTGTTGAGATTTGTATGATTCTAGGAAACCTTGGTAGCCCTTAGCAAAACGCCTACACAGTGATGGGTAGTCCCATAGAACTCGTGTTTGGAATGTTTGTACCCATTCTCTTTTGAAGACATCTGAAATAGGGGATTCGTTTTTCTCTTAACGTATTGATGCTTAAATCACGGGTTCATGTCAATGAAGTGAACAAATAAGCTAAGCAATGAGTTTTGATACAGCAGAAAAAGACACCTGAATAGGCTGGTAAATTCGCTTGGGAACCACAGCTTAAAATTTGAAGGTTCTTGAAAGTTTTAGGTCCGCCTTTGTTTAATAATAATAAAAAACTATAAAGAGTAAACTATAATTACTGATAGGTTACTCACATATGATCGACTTTTCATTCCAGGCTGCCTTCTTGAATTTTGTTCCCCAAAGCCAAATGATAAACATCCATCAATGCACTTTATATAACCCGCTCAAACTTTACTTTTCTTATTGTAGCTATGGACTGAAAGTCAACCGTCGATTCAGGTCTGAAGATCTTCGACCTAACGCATGGGCGGCTCCTCCGCTAAGGCGGAGAAGCGTTGCCTTACTTCTTTATGAGCAGTGCAGAGGAAAAATAAAATAACGAAGCGTTATCATTTTACTTTCCTTTCCTAGGTGCGGGGTGGGGGGTGCTGGCCAGAGCAGGGGCCGGGGAGGAGTGGTGAGCACACTCAAACTGCACATGAATGATTGACCGTCTGTCTTGGGCCGGCCAAACATTCATGCGCCCTTTGCATGTTCCCCACCAGGCTGCATTACACAGCCTGGTGGGGAACATGCACAGGCTCCCCGTCTGAGCGCCGATCCACGGCGCTCAGACCAATCACAACACATCAGTGCAGCGTTGTGATTGGCTTAGGGGAACGTAGGGGAACCAATCACAAAGCTGCATTGGAGAGTTGTCATTGGCTTAGGGAGCCTGGAAGCCCAGGTGTTTCCTGCCCGCCTGCCCCGTTCCCTACCAACCACTACTGAACGCCATGCTTATGTTATTGCAGCTTTATAACAACATTAAAAACAGTTAACCTGACTTAGCACGTTGTCTCTACGTACTCCGCTGCGGTTTGTAAAAGCACTGAGCAAACGAATGAGAGAGAGTATTTATGTAGCAAAACCAATGACATCTTCACATCCGGCTTCAGCTTTACCATGCGTAACGGATTTCGAGAAGATATTTCACATTAATGTATTAGTTCTTGTGCACACCCAAAAACAATAAAACGTGGCAGCGGAAGCACGGTTGATTCCTCCCTACAACGAAAACACGTGCCAGGATCGCTGAGAGTTCAGTCTTACTCCACGGGCTTCAGGGCACATGCAGTTGCGGTGCAAGCCGTGAATATGTAAGCCTGTGACCGCTCACAAGGAGAATCAAGCTTTGAAGATTTCTCATCTGTTCTTTTTCATTTGATTTATAAATTACACTTTTGCCCTTCGATACTGTTATTTTGGGTCTTGGTATGGAAAAAAAAAATCCTTTCACAGTAATCGCACATTCTGTGAGGGACCATATTCACTGGTGGCATTATTTCCAGTAGGGACACCATCCTGGCGTGTAAATTACCGTTTTGATCCAAAAATGAAAGCGCCTATTACCAGCATGGTATACTCCAGCTGTCTTTCATATTTTCCATTATTTCTAAAGGTCGCCAAGTAAACCATTGGCACGAAGGCTGATCAGTGGAATGGACTGGGAATTAGTAAGCAGAAATAGCTTGTCAGAAGAACGACTAGAAACTCAAAGCTTACCGTCACGCTCACCACCTGGAACTCCAAATCAGTAAGTAGAGGTCAGCTGTGTTTGAAGATGATTTTTCTTCTCGCCTTTTAATAGAAAACAGCTCAATGAGTGCACTGTTTAACATCATTTTGCTTCTGCTATCACATTACAAACCTGTCTATATTCTGATGTTCATATGCAGAGGTTTCAATTATAAAATGTTGATGCAGTTACATTAATTATGCAATATTGTATTTTTCACTTATTGGAGTTTGACCATTGAGGTCTAGAATAATTTTCCACATATAAATGTGTATCCTAAATTCCGTGGATGTTACTGTACAGTTTCGAGTCCCAGACCAATTTTAGGTGTTCTAACTACTCCAAAAAATCTCATCGAACCTGGTGTTGTATACAGGTTCCTTCCCAGCAGTTCTTGCAAGCCAATTTTACATTTCAGTACAAGGTAATTAAAACATAGCTGTTAATAAATAAATAAATGCTTACCTTGTTATGTTATGTTACTTCAGCTTGTAAAGCGCACATACACCAAATGATCTCTTGGCGCCAGATAACTGCCCCAGCACGGCTTAGGAAACGTATTAATAGGCTTGATTAAAGAGCCAAGTCGTCTGCATCGGTCTGAACTTCCTATAATTAAAGGTGGTCCTGAGTTCCAGGGGGAGGGAGTTCCAGACACGAGGAGCAGTGAGTGAAAACCTGACTCCACCTATTTTAAACCTCTTAAATTGGGAGATTACTAAGTGGTGGAAATGGGTGGGTATGAAATCTCTGGTGGGGGAGTACTTGTGGATCCGAGATTTTATAAATGCTGAACTTTTCATTTTTAAGACTTTAAAATACTGCAACATGTTTTGAATGTAGATCTCTGTGCAACTGGGAGCCATAGAAGGTCTTTTGTAAGTTTAAAAATATGGCAACGTTTGGTGGGAAGCTGTTAGATCAGCCGAGCAGCCTGGTTGTGGACCTACTGAAGCTTCCGCATAAGATGTTTAGGAAGACCCAAGTAAATAGTTGGAGTTGTCAATTCTCGACATGACCAAAGCTATTATGACCTGGACCAAGGTGTTGGTAATGAGGAATTTCTTGATCTTCTTAATTTCTGCGAAGTTGGAAAAAAGCAGGAGGATATCACTGAGCCAAGTTGTGGTTTCAGAGATAGATTCTCGTCAATTGTAAAACAGACTTTTTACCGATGACATTGGAGGGGGAAGAGGACCTAACTCATTGGGCCAGAAGGAAGGATTCCAAAGGTCGGGCTTATTTTTGGTGACTACTATCTCTGTTTTGTCAGAGTTTAGTGTTCGAGGCCTGTGAGCTGTAGATCACATGCTTTGCATACTCCTGCCATCTAGTGTTGGGTCTGGATGTTTGCAGGTTGTTTTTCTTCGAAGAAGTCTTTCCAGTCACGAGGTAGGTGACACCTCTTTTCGGTGATAGTGCGCATGGGCATCGACTCCATTGTTAGATAGTTTTTTTCCTCCATCGGGTTCGGACGTGAATTGCTGCGCTCCGGTTCGACACCGTTTCTCGGGTTCCCCTCCGTGCGCAATCCACTTACCCTCAATGGTATTGTTTTCGATTGCGTATTTTCCTTCTCCACGTATCGTATTTAATACAAAAAACTCTTTTCAATCGGGGAAACTCATGGAAGGCCGTCGGGCCTACCTGTGTCCGTCTGCCTCGCAGTCGATGGAACGGACTCCATTCAAATTCTGCCCTTGGTGCCACGCGAAGTTCCCGCGCACCGACTCGCACAAAGTGTGCAACCTGTGCTCATCTCCGGAGCACAACGAACAGGACTGCGACAAGTGTAAATCTTTCCACTCGAAGAAAATGCTCCGCGACCGTCGGGCTCGATGTTGCGACTTGCAGAGCAAGAACACCGGCTCCACTCCGGACCTCTTCGGAGAAGATTCCGAACAAGAAACTGTCGATGCCATAGGAGCCGAGGAAGAACAAGAAGAGCCTATCTCCGTCTCCAAGTCTGGCTCCAATGTGGACGAAGACATCCCTCAAGGTCAGCGAATCGTGAGTACCGATCCTCCCTTTCCACAAAGTCCAACTCAGCCGAAGAAAAAGGCTCCGGTCCCACCTCTGCCTTTGGGCCATGGTCGGCACTGTGAACATGTTTCCAACGCCCCGCCTTCGGGCTCGGCACCGAAACATACGTCAAAGCCTTCCGGCTCGGGATAGAGACGTCCACACTCTGGCACCGAGCCGAAACCTTCGGGGTCGAAGCCAACACCCATCTTATGCCCACCTCCTTTGACGCCGAAATCGTCTTCGGAACCTAAATCCTCGGCACCCAAGATACCGGCACCGAAAACTTCGGCGCCGAAACATAAAGATGCTCCGATACCATCGAAGGAGCCCCGTTTCAATGTCCCTCCTCCAAAACCGGACCCGAAACAAAAGGTACTGTACAGCAATCCAAAAACTGGACATATTGCGACCAAATTGCCACTCAAACGCAAATCTGACTCAGAGGAAGCCTATCACATTCCTTTAAAGAGGAAACATGTGGGTACTAATCCTTCTCCTTCTCCTCCATCACCTCCTACCCCGGAAACACAACACTTGTTAATTACCCCTACTAATTAACCACCACCATACACACCTGATGATCAGGATGACAGGGATGGGGATTGGGACAATGATCCTGCACCTGCAGACCCCTGGAAGGATTACAACACATTCTCCCACAGGTAACGATCCTGATCTTTACCCTACTAAACCTTCTCAACCAGATGACAACATAGGCGATATAGAACTATTAAGCAGAGCTGCTGATTATCACGGAGTTCAATTACACAAAGAATCTCTAGAGGAGGATTTCCTTTTTGAAACACTTAGCAGTTCCCAAAGATCCACTCACACACTCCCCATGTTCAAAGGTATGCTAAGACATGTGGATGACATATTTAAGGATCCTGTTCGGGCACGTATTCTCACCCCCAGGATACACAAAAAGTATAAATCTGCACCATCAGATCCAGTTTACATCAAGGGCCAGTTAGTCTTAGATTCGTTAGTAGTTTCTAACGCCTGTAAATGGGCCAATTCTCAAACGTCCGGAGATGCTCCACCTCCGGACAAAGAGTCTGAGTTGATGGATGCCTCTGGGAAAAGAGTAGCCTCCCAAGCTGCAAATTTCTGGTGCATTTCTAACCCCCCGCCCTTTTAGCCAGGTACGATAGGGAGCATTGGGACTAAATGGAGCAATTGCTCCAATTCCTACCTGATGAGCACAAGTCCAAAGCTCAAGACCTAGCGCAAGAGGGAAAGCTCATCTCTAACAATTCCATTAGGTGCGTGTTCGATACGGCTGACACTGCGGCTAGAGCCGTCAACACCAGCGCGCTACTAAGAAGGCATGCATGGTTAAGAATTTCTGGGTTTAAACCAGAAGTTCAAGCTACTATTCTTAACACGCCGTTTGACAAACAACACCTCTTTGGTCCTGTTGTAGACACGTCCTTAGAAAAGATGAAAAAGGACACAGACGTGGCAAAATCTCCTTCTATCGTGGGGGGTCCAAGGATACCTCCTCAGACACTGCCTCTATACCATACAAGAGCATCAATCAGCCCTTTGCTTCCAAGGGTTTCTTCGGAGGGGGATACAGAGGCAACAATGGCAAAGGTAGAGGTTCCAGTACACGCACCTCCCCCTCCATAACCAAACAGTTACTTGCCTACACTCTCCCCCCCCCCCTCCCCCCCGATCATTTCACACCTGTCGGGGGCGTCTTTCACAATTTCTACCCGTCTGGCAATCAATACCTACAGACAAATGGGTGCTAGGAATTATCCGTTCTGGTTATTGCCTGGAGCTTACCAACAATCCTCCAAACAATCTTCCACGGTCGCACAAAATGTCACCAGACCATTTACACCTCCTCAAACAAGAGGTGCAATCTCTCCTTTTGAAGGGAGCCATAGACCCGTAACACTACAATATCACCGGTCGGGCGTATACTCCCTGTACTTTCTCATACCCAAAAAGTACGGTTCTCTCAGACTTATTTTGAACCTCAGAAAATTAAACCTTTACATACAATCGGATCACTTTCACATGGTGACGCTTCAACAAGTGCTCCCACTGTTACAACAGGGCGACTTTGTCTACTCTAGACTTAAAGGACGCATATTTCCACATTCCAATACATCCAGCTCATCGCAAATTTCTCAGATTTGTGGTAGCGGGGCAGCATTACCAGTTCAAGGTACTCCCATTCGGAGTCCCCACTGCTCCCAGAGTCTTTACAAAATGTCTGGCAGTAGTCGCTGCTCACCTACGAAGACAACACATTCATGTCTTCCCGTACTTGGACGTCTGGCTCATTAAAGCCAGTACGTATCCAAAGTGTTTCCAACACACTCACAGGACTCTGCAGTTACTGCACCAACTGGGATTCACAGTCAATGTGTTGAAATCGTATCTTCAACCTTCCAACACTCAAAACTATCTAGGAGCCACTTTCGATACTCAAAGGGCTCTAGCCTTCCCCAATGCAGCCAGAATTCGCGATATTCAGGCTCTAGTTCTCCTGTTTCAGCCCACTCACTACCAGCTCGAGTGTATATGCAACTGCTTGGAATGATGGCCTCTTGCATCATGATTGTTCCCCATGCCAGGCTTCACATGCGTCCCCTTCAGGAATGCTTATCAAGTCAGTGGAACCAGTCACAGGGTCTCCTAACCGATCTAGTGTTGGTAAACGGCCGTACTCATCGCTCTCTGCAGTGGTGGAACACACAAAATTTATCAGAAGGACGGCCTTTCATAGACCTGGTTCCACAGACAATGCTAACAGCAGACGTGTCACTCACTGGTTGGGGGGGGCTCATCTCCAAAATCACACAGTTCAGGGCTTGTGGAGTCAAAAGCAAAGAGCTCTCCACATAAATCATCTGGAGCTGCTAGCAGTGTTTCTAGCGCTCAAAGCCTTTCAAGTTCACCTTGTAGGCAAAGCTGTCCTAGTTCGCACCGACAACATGACAGCTATTTATTATATACAAAAACAGGGGGGACACACTCTCCCCAACTGTCACACCTGGCTTAAGACATTTGGATGTGGGTCATTCACCACAAAATCAATCTCCTAGCAGAAACACCTCCCAGGAGTAAACAATCAGATTGCCGACCTTCTCAGCAGACAGAGGCAGCAAATTCACGAGTGGGAACTTCACCCTCAAGTTCTCCTCCCATACTTTCAAAGTTGGGCGTTTCCTCAAATAGATCTTTTCGCCACATACCAAAACGCAAAATGCCCAAACTTCACCTCCAGGTATCCACACCCGCTCTCCCAAGGCAATGCACTATGGATGAACTGGTCAGGGATAGTTGCCTACGCTTTTCTGCCTCTCCCACTCATTCGATTAGTGGTTCGGAAACTCAGGCAAACATCCCTCACACTAATTCTAGTAGCTCCAACATGGGCCCGTCAACCTTGGTTCAGAACCCTGTTGGAGCTATCAGTAGTTCCGCATCAAAAGCTGCATCTCACTTCCAGTCTGCTCACACAGAGTTATGGAGAAATCAGACACCCAGATCCCAAAAAACTCAACCTGGCAATATGGATCCTGAAGTCATAGAGTTTGGTTATCCGAATCTTCCACCAGACTGTATGAACATTATTAGAGAGGCCAGAAGGCCTACTCAAGAGCTTGTTATGCAGCTAAATGGAAGCTTTGTGTTATCTATTGTAATATTAACAACATCAATCCTCTTGATGTTTCCATAGAAAATATCATTTGTTATTTGTTACACTTGCAGCCGTCAGAATTGGCTTATACTTCTATCCACTTACATCTCGCTGCAATACCTGTGTATTCACAAAATATGCAACACTTCTCTCTCTTTAGAGTACCCGTTATCAAAGCTTTTATGGAAGGACTAAAAAGAGTTATACCACCAAGACTTCCACCTGCACCATTGTGGAATCTTAATATAGTCATTACTTGATTAATGGGCCCATCTTTTGAACCCATGCATAAATGTGAACTGCAATTTCTCTCCTGGAAAGTCGCTTTCCTCATTGCAATTCACTGAGGAGAGTTGGTGAGCTACACTGAAACTGGCCCTAACCATAGAAGAACCTTTATTCCAGCTTCACAAAGACAAAGTGGTTCTTCGTACCAACCCTAAATTTCTACCTCAAGTAGTTTCTTCCTTTCATAGCAACCAATCCGTTGAGTTACCCGTGTTCTTTCCTCAACCGGATTCAGTGGCAGAACGAGCTCTACACACTTTAGATGTCAGAAGAGCCCTCTTATACTACATAGAAAGAACAAAGTCATTCCGAAAGACTAAACAACTTTTTGTTGCTTTTGCTCCACCTCACAAGGGCAGTCCTATTTCCAAATCGGGTATTGCCAGGTGGATTGTTAAATGTATTCAGACTTGTTGTGCAAAAGCAAAGAGAAATTTAACAATACCCCTAGAGCGCATTCCACTCGCAAAATAGGGGCTACTATGGCTTTCTTAGGAAACATTCCCATAGTTGACATTTGTAAGGCTGCAACATGGTCTACACCACTCGCATTCACCAAGCTCTATTGTGTAGATGTGTTAGCAAGACAACAAGCTAATGTAGGCCAGGCAGTACTTAGAACACTCTTTCAGACAACTGCAACAGCTACAGGTTAGCCACCGCTTTGGGAGAATACTGCTGTATAGTCAAGTCAAGTCAAAGCAACTTCATTCGGTTTCAAAATAAAAACCATAAAAGTTCATGAAAACATTCACAACATAATTACAATCCTAAAGTCTATATATAAAACAGCAAAATAAACAGTTCATGCCAATCTCATCAATCAAGTTAAGATAGCCTTATTTGATTTTATTCAAGGACCATAAAAATTCATAAAATCATCATAGTGAATTATTTTTTCAAACAGCTATATACAAAGCAGCCAAGTAAGCAGTTCATACACAACAGTTCATTATAAGAAGGCGGGCGAAATATGGACCTTAGAATGTTCCTCTAATGAATTTTACAACCTATGTTACAAGGTACTCATCATAATTTCATTATACCGCTCCCTCCTTAAAGGTACATCAGTGCTTTGGGTTGTGTGTTTAAAATTTACTCTAATCCGGTTGAGTAGCAAGGCCTAATACCGTTTCCTAATCGCCAAAGCTACTTTAATGAAGTTGGAAACCCTAATACATATATCATAAGTGGCCAGAGAGGACAAATAGTAAAACCCATCTATATAAGAGCACGGTCTAATTTCTTTTAAAATCGGAACTAAAAACCTTCCTCTTGGTGCCTTATAGAGGGAACAAAATAGCATAAGGTGCACAGTGCTCTGGGCTGCCACATTGTTGCATGGACAAGGCGCCAGTTTGTCCTCCCACCCTGATTGTTTTGGGAAAGCCACCAAAAAATGCAGGCTAAGCAAACTTAATCTAGTTAAATAAAAACGAGTCTGTACATTTGTCGTAACAGTTAGATAAAATTGCTGTTAATTCGGGGATAAACAAAGGCGCCCTGTTCCGTCATGGTTAGCACGTGATGTCTTCACCCATGTAGAGTGTACTTCTTTTATGATGTTTTTTATCATTTGCAGGTATGCTGTCTGGACAATCAAAGTAGTGCCCCAGACCTAGCTTACAGAAGCTGTCCCTTAAAAAACGAAGCCAAGGAATAGAGAGGGCTCCATCTAGGTTAACACAGTCCTTAATGACCTCTCTGGAGAATGCTAGTTCATCGGACAACCAAATTTTGGCCCACAATAAGAGGGGCAATTCTAATGCGATCTTCTATGAAATCAAGTCCCAACTCTTGGTGACAGAAGATCGTGGGGGCACTATTGGGGGTCATCAATAATCTTTTAATACATTTGTTTTCTATAACTTGAATCTGTCGGTTGTTATGGTATCCCCACACTCCTGCCCCATATGTTACAACGGGCACACATTTAGATTTATACAGACAAACCAACTCAGACACCGGCTTATGGCCTAGCTTTCTGGCGAAGCGAAAAAGCCCCTCAACGTCCCTGCCTGTTGTACCCTTGCCGTAACTAACGGGTCCCAGCTCAGCCTATTATTAAAAACATTCCCTAAGTAATTAAAATTATTCAGTCTATCAATATTCTTATCTCCCACCTTGTATTTCCTTGTTTTTGTCATTTTAGGGCCACACACCATAATGTACGATTTTATAAAATTCACTTTTAAATCAAGAGCCAGCATAAAATCTGTAAAAACATTAAGCAATTTTTGGAGGCCAAGTGCTGTCAGTGCCATTAACACGATGTCGTCCGCATAAGAAAGTAGCGGAACCCGTGTACCTCCAATACGAGGACAGTCAATTTCTTTGTCTATTAAGAGGGCCTCCAAACCATTGGTATAAATTAGAAAAAGAAAGGGGGCCAGAATATATCCCTGCCTTACACCTTCCGTGGAGGCTATGGGCCTGGTTTTCTCACCTTGGGGGCCATATCTTATAGAAACGGAGGTTGATGCATGGAACCTGCGAAGGAGGGAAATCAGCGCCTCCTCCACACCCATGTTTCCCATCATTCCACAAGTCCATGAAGGCCAGGTGGATGGAACCCTTCCTGGCCCTCATGTACTTGCCCATTACCAGTGACAAGTTAAGACACTGCTCAGTGGTGCCCATCCCTCTTCTAAAGCCATATTGCGATCTTGCCAATACCCTATTTTCAGTGGCCCATGTTTCTAGCCTGGCAAGGACAACCCTCCCTAACAGCTTTGCCGTAGCGTCAATAAGAGAGATTGGCCTCTAGCAGGCGGGGTCACTTCGGTTGCCTTTCTTTAATACGGGGACAACGACAACCTCTCTCCAGGATACTGGAATTGGGCCAATAATCACTGCCCTAAAACATTGGTCAGCACTGGCGCCCATAACTGGGGATTACTTTTAAAAAGGTCTAAAGGGACCCCATCAGGACCTGGCGCTTTCATACAAACTCCTTTTGCTATGGCTTCCTCAACCTCCGCCACTGAGATAGATAAACTTAACGCAGTAGCTGAGGTTAACTCTAAGGGCAAATCCCCACCGGGAGCATCTAGCTGACGGCCATGAGGATTAAAAATGGCAGAAAAATTAGTTTCCCAGGCCTCCTCTGTGATCAGGGAATCTATCCTCCTCACCTCTTCTTTGAAAAGAGGATGATTTATAACCTCCCAGAAACTTTTGGAATCTTTAAGGGAGCTAGCTCTCTTCAAGTCATCCCAAGCTAATGACCTTAATTCTGCCTTCCTCTGCTTAACTGTGGTTTTATAGAGCTTCATGGCATTTTTAATTTGTGCCCAGTCACGAGGATTAGCATGGAGGGCAGATTTTAGTATTTTTTCAGCATTCGAGCAAGCAGCGTTAAACCACCTTATCTCTGGGAGATACCTAGCTTTAACTGATTTGGTCAGGTTTTTTGCTATATCTGCACATATCAGTTCGAAATCACAAATGATCTCGGATGGAGACACACCATAGTGGAGACACCTCTTAGTTGAGTCATAATTGTCTCTAACAATTTTTGTCTCAAAGTCAGATGGGTTTACTTTGTTCCAGTTGAGTCTTACCCCTTTATTTGGATTAAAAAATATAGGGCGATCAGCAACTTTCCCAAGCTGGGCTGTTATGCTCAGAGTAGCTATCAGGAGGTTGTAATCACTGACAATATTTGGCTCCACCTCGAAGTCCTCAACAAGTACTAAAAACTTCTGTGAAATAAACATAAAATCAATACAACTTTCCTTACCCCCTCCAACAAAAGTTGGACATTGTATTAGGCGGTTACTGGCCAAATCATTAATGACGGCCAAATCGTTTTCCACGATGATAGAATTCAAGGCCTCGCCCTGGTGGGTATGAACAAAATGCGCGCGTGGTTGCCCCTCTGTATTTAGCAAACCACAAGCATTATTAGAACTATATGGGAAGGAAGAACAATTAAAATCCCCTACCCAAAGGATACATAGGGGTTGATATTTCTCAACAGTTTTGCTAATTTCATCCCGCAGGGCCTCTATAACCTGACAGTTATTTTGGTTAAAAATATTGTAGTACCATTTCACAATTAAAAGTTTGACCTGCAGTATATTAACAATTAAAATTAGTTGGTACCAGGGAGTTATAGCAACAAGGGTCATTTTTATGGCCTTGTATTTTACTGCAATCAGAACAACCAACCCTCCTTTAGCTCTTCCTGCAGGAGAAGGTATTGCGTGGGCCGAGTAAGAACAATAGCCATTCAGCACTATGTCTTCCTTATACCACGTCTCCTGTAGGCAAATAACATCAAAACCTTTAATATAGTTTAGCCACACCTCATCAGTCATTTTAGATCGAATTCCTTCTATGTTCCATGAGATACATTTAAGTGAAACCTTAGTATGAGCCTGAATAATCAATCCCACTGGTCTGTCAACTACAGTTTGTTGCCCTATTGTATCACCCAGTTGTGGCACTTAACTAGTGGTGGTGTCAATGGTCTCAATTGGAATCTTTATAAGGCCTTGGTTTGATACTCCCGCTAATATGTCACCCGCAGCTTGTTCAACTGCGGTAGGAGGCAGGTTTGACCCCTGACTAGGGGTAATGGCATTTATAGTCAAGGTATTGTATGGTGGGACGACTACATATTTATCTTTGTTCTCCTTACCAGATTTTCGGCTAGGAGAGGGGGATTCTAGTGATTTCACCGAGCCCCTATTATTAAGCTCATCTAGGAAAATACCTCTTCCTTGTGCAATACAATGCGTACCCGGTCCGGCTACCGGGGCTGAGTGACTAAGACATCCAAATAGTCAGTCGATTTCAGACAGCCCTGAAAGAACATCAAACCGGTTAGGGTGGGCAAATGAGGGAGGGTGTATGAGAGGATGTGGATTTGATTCCATCCATACTGGCATTTTCCCTGTAATGACATCATGATGTGGTGGGTAAAAAAAGCCCAAAGGTTGAATCTCTATCGAGTCATCAGACCAATCACTGAAATGCGATAGGGCAAAACGGGCACACCATGCATTATTGAAGTTCAACACCACACAGTTCCCTACCCCATGTTTGATCATGGGACCTAGCCAGCTCACTCGCCTAGCCATTATGATTTTTTCTGACCAATTCAATTTCTGTGATATTTTCTTGTAACACCAGTGAGGCGATTTATTAATAAGGCTTTGGCAAGTTTCTTGCTGGCCAGGTGCCAGACAGGGCACACCTTTCAAAATCACAATATATGGTGTACATTCCGGGGGTAAATTTAAAACATCTTGTGGGCGCTTCAAGGTCTTTGGAGTTAAAACCCCGTGTGAGGATTTGCTCCTGTCTTTCATAATCGTTCTTGGCTGGTTTGTAATCCCCTGACTCAGGTTTTCAGTGTTCCTATGGGGATTCCCAATCAGGCTCGAATCTTATGATATGGGAACTATTGGATTAATATTAGCACTATTCTGAAGGGGATCAATACCCGTCATTTTCCCGTTTACACATGATGGTATGCTCAAAGTGGTTGTATTACTCGTTCTAACACTAGGGATTACCTCATTTAAGTTTAACTTTCTAGGGCAGGAATCATTGTCGGATTCTACGGTTGTCATCTTGGTACCTTGACTCTACAACACTTGGGCAAGGTAACCTTCGATTCGATCTAATCTAGAAAGAATGGGTGTCAGGGCCTCCTGCATAATTATGCTAAATTTATCAGTGATATCAGATTTAGTTGGTGTAAAGCATTTCCCCCCACCTGTTCGAGTCTTAGCAATATTTCCAACCAGATGAGTTTGCTTAGTTCTCTTGACTCTCGGGGAGTGACCTTTTACTTTACTGTCACCCCTAGCCAGATCTGGTCGTTTTCTTTTCCCTCCAGGAGCGTTTGATGGCCCAGTGGCTTTCAAGTCCGGACAGATAGGTAGCTCAGCTCTTTCATTGGGGATATGTATATCGTCCTGGCTTGAGATGATTACAGTTGGAAATAAAGGGGGAGGAGGACTCTGTCCCATTATGAGCCCCGGGTTAGTTGCTTGAGAAATGGTGGGGACTGCTATAGCCGGACAAGGAGCTAGTGAGAGTCTTCGCTCCGCAATTTCTATTTCTTTAGTTAGCGCCCCTACTGCCTTTTGGAGATATCCATCCAGAGTTGTGTCCACTGTTTTAGGAGTAGGTGTAACTTTTCGTTTTCCCATAGTAAAAGATACCTAGGCGCTTCAAGCAAGAAACAGAGCAAAATGTTTTACCTTCTTGATGCTTTTGTGCTTTGTGGGACTAGGGCAAAAAGATGCAGTTCAAACACCAAGAAACCGGGAAACCAAGGAGATAGGCCCAGCCCAGCCTTGTCCGGGCACAGACTGGCCTGCCCTAGGCCCCGGGCTTTGCCCTGGCGCGCCCGGGCGCGTCCCATGCTGCGGGAGCCCTGGCCTGATCTTAAGCGCCTCCTGGCGCGCTGAAATTCCGTTGGCGGCGTGCGCGCCGCTGCGCAACCTGGGTGTTGTAGTCCCTGCTCACCCCGGTCTCTAGCAGGCAGAAAAAACAGCAGCAATTACGGGCTCCCGCGCTGCGGGAGCCCTTGCCTGATCTTAAGCGCCTCCTGGCGCGCTGAAACTCCGTTGGCGGCGTGCGCGCCGCTGGGCAGCCTGGGTGTTGTAGTCCCAGCTCACCCCGGTCTCTAGCAGGCAGAAAAAACAGCAGTAATTACGGGCTCCCGCGCTGCGGGAGCCCTGGCCTGATCTTAAGCGCCTCCTGGCGCGCTGAAACTCCGTTGGCGGCGTGCGCGCCGCTGGGCAACCTGGGTGTTGTAGTCCCTGCTCACCCTGGTCTCTAGCAGGCAGAAAAAACAGCAGCAATTACGGGCTCCGTTATGGAAAAGCAAAGAGAACTTTAACAATACCCTCTAGAGCGTATTCCACTCGCAAAATAGGGGCTATTATGGCTTTCTTAGGAAACATCCCCATAGTTGACATTTGTAAAGCTGCAACATGGTCTACACCGCACACATTCACCAAGCACTATTGTGTAGATGTGTTTGCGAGACAACAAACTAATGTGGGCCAGGCAGTACTTAGAACACACTTTCAGACATCTCCAACAGCTACAGGTTAGCCACCACTTTGGGAGGATGCTGCTGTATAATCTATGCAAAGCATGTGATCTACAGCTCACATGCCTCGAATGGATAATGTTACTTACCCAGTAAGCATCTGTCCTTTGCATGCAGAGCTGTAGATTAACATGCGCCCACCAGCCTCCCCGGGTACCTATACCTGTTGTAATTCTCTCTTACTTTATATACACATGCATGTACATCTCTATTTTACTCTTACTAACTCCACTCTCATCCTCTGCGGAAAAAACAATCTAACAATGGAGTCGATGCCAATGCGCACTATCACCGAAAGGAGGAGTCACCTACCTCGTGACTGGAAAGACTTCTTCGAAGAAAAACAACCTGCAAACATCCGGACCCAACACTAGATGGCAAAAGTATGCAAAGCATGTGAATATACAGCTCTACATGCCAAGAACAGATGCTTACTGGGTAAGTAACATTATCCTTTAAGTGTTTGCTGTTCATCCAATCCCGAATGAACAGCATGGTTTCTTGGAAATGCAGCTTAGAATTTGGAGTGCTGTCAATCGTGAAGAGGAGAGGCAAGTCATCAGCATAATGAAAAATTGTAACTTCCATGTTTTTGAGAGAGTGAACCAGGGAGAGGATGTATAAGTTAAAAAGATAAGGGGGAGAGAGAAGAGTCTTGTGGAACCCCACAGTTCAATTGGACTTAAGGAGAATTGAAAAGTCTAACTGACTGAGATCTGTCCTTGAGAAAGTAGATCATCCAATTAATTTCTGAGTTCTGGAGCCCTAACACGGTCAGTCCTGACATGGTCAAAGGCTCCTGACATGGTCAAAGGCTCCTGACAGATCGAGGAGGACTAGAGCTTGAGTGTTGCCTTTATCTACTTCCTCTCGCAACTACTACTGAGAGGATCACTGCCTCTGTTGAGTGAGCTGGGCGAAAGCCTGCTTGGCAGGGATCATGGAAATCTGAGGCCTCTATAAAGAAGCCGAGATGTCGAGCTACATATGCCTCAAGCAATTTTGCCAAATAGGGGAGGAGAGAAATTGGCAGATAATTTTGCAGATTGAGGGGGTTCTAACCTGCTTTCTTTTGTAAGGGGAATACAACTGCCTTTTTAAAGGAACTGGGGACTGTTGCTTGGTTGAGAGACAGATTAAAAAGAAATAACACCAAGTCTGGGAAATGAGTCAATACCGATTTTAAAATACTTGGAGGACAAGGCTCATTGGCGACCCTGATTTATCTTTTGTCAATAGATCCATTAGGTCCTCTTTATTGATCTGGGGGGAAAGACGAAAGATTACTTGTATTTCTATTGTCAGAAGACAGTGTATTGTGCAGGAGACTAAAAGGGATACTCTTTTTGATGGTCTCAAACTTATTGAAAAAGAAGGAATTGAGAGAATTGCTTAGTTTTTGAGAGGGCGTGGTGGGTAGAGGCATTCTGTCTGGGTTTGAAAGTTCAGAGACAATTTTGATTATCTATTTGGCTTTGTTGGGGGCATTCACGATCTTACTCGTAAAAAAACAACCTAGCTTTAGCTTGCCTGATCAACTGTTTACTCTTTAAGACGATGTGTAAAGTTGTTTTTGAGATCAGGGGAGTGATTGTTGCCCCACTTTCGTTCAGAGCGCCTAAGTTCTAGTTTCGCAGTTTTTACTTCTTCTGAAAACCATTTATTGGCATCATGGCACCTCGTCCGTTTAATTTTATGGAGGGGGGGGGGGGCATGTGTATTGCTGGCTCCATGAGCCATTCTGTGAATGCTTCCTCATAGTCCTCTATATCTTCCTGGGGTGATGGCAACGATGCTTCCAACTGATTAAAACAGGACATCAGATCAGCTTGAGACCAATTCCTGGATAAAATGCCAGGACAGGTCACTGATTTGTGAAAGGAGAGGTCCGATAATGAAAATGAGATCAGAGATCAATAGAATACAAATTTAAGGAATACATAAACGCCTTTTCAATGCTGATGTAATACTATGGTAGCAGACCAAAGCATGGCATATTCTTTTGAATCAACACGTGAATACTTCACTCCCAATTTGCTCCATACCCCTATTATGCATTTCCAAGAATTTAGTTAGCTTTTCCGTCCATTACAACTTTGCGAAGGTGGAAAGACTCTGCTGATTTGATAAAACATTTCCAGCCAAAGAGCTAGAGTGAACAGGCACTTAGGCAAAACTTTTCCCCCAGTCCTGGTAATTTAACATTGGCTAGTCTGCACCTCGTGTTTCTTATGTTATTGTCTCATTTACTGCCACCTTGCTGTTATTGTTGGAATTGACGTCTTGTCATTAGGGTTATTTCTATTAAGAGACCTGCGTTCTTGCAGCACATGGTCACTTTAAGGCGAATTATTTTCTGTTTTGAAACTGTTAATTGCTAAAGTCATCTTAGGGATGTTCGATTTGAGAATCACTTTCCTTGCTAGTGGTGTCCTCGTGATGGAAAGTGTGCCATGCTTCCCCCATAGTCAGAAAAACTAAAAGGAAGAGACTGGCATATTTGACAAGGCACAATGACAATCGGGCCTCTTTAGAATTTGTCCCCGCTAAGCCCGTTGGCCAATGTGATGGTCACTCTGAAGTATCACTACTTCACAAGCTTGACACCAGCCACTCCCTTGCAAGTATAGCATGGAAGTTCACGCATGTCATCACTTCCAGTGTTTGGTGACTTTTAAGAGCCCATCTCCAATGCAATGTGTAAGGTGTCTTCTCCAACTAACTCAAGAAAATGATGAAAAGGTGGTGTATTCTAACGTGCTGGTTGTTCTCATTCTCAACTTGTGGGTACCGTGCAACTAAGTTACTTGACCCCATCCCTGCTGTGCATTCTGTCATCAGTTCTTTTTCCACCTGTCGGTATAGATCTTAACATGCTACTCTCACTCACAAGAAATTCATAACGCAGAGCAGTGGCCCAAAACACCTACTGAGGTTTTTATTGTTTTAGTAATTTTTCCTCTGTTTCACTCTTTATCACCTTTTTTTATTCAACCTAGGGAGTTTATGCCATAAAGTCTCCAGCTTTATTCCATGCATGTCATGTCATTAACTATTTGCGTACCAAAAACAAGAGAGGGGGGCTAGGAGCTCATTGTGGTCCAGTACCTGTGCTCCTTCTGCTAATCACGAATCAAACAGGGGGTAACTGTTCCAGGTATGGGTGCAAATAGTCACCCACAAACAAAAGAAGGAAGAGCAAGGAGGAAGAGAATAAGATCCTAGGTCTAAATCTCACTTACTAGAGGCAAGCGCAAGTCTGGTCTCTTGATTCCCTCACACACCCCGAAGGATGTCATGCTTCATCATCGGGCGTTTGCCCCTCATCGGGCCGGCGCTGCAATGCCCTACGGGTCCCCCGAAGGGTCGCTTTAGCGGAGATCTTTTGTTTGTACTGCTGTATGATGATTGTGGGTGTGAGAAAGAGGGTTCTAAGAGGACAGTGAGTGTGTGCGTGAATGATAAACTGGCTAAGGGATACCAAAGTGAATACATTTTAATGTGTAGGTTCCCTTGTCAGGTTATAAAACCCGTAGGTCGTGAGTTACTGATAGGGCGTAATGTGCCTAAGTAACTAGAGGTCGACATGTTTTGCGCCTTCTGGTTGGGCATGATGATCCCTGGTTCTTCTTCAGGACCAAATAGCGTGAATAAAAAGTGAGTGAAAGTGTTGGGGTCTAGAACCCTACTAGAACAGAGCGGTCCAGCCTTGTGTGCAACTACAAGGTGGCAATAACTTAATTGTATGGCCGCTCCTGTCGCAACCTAGGAATAGATGGGAGAAAAACAAGAATAACAAAGGAGGAGACAATGTAATCCTCTTATGGCACATGATTGATTGCATGTGGGGTCTAAAAAAAAAACAACATTTATAGACCATGAGATCGACATGAGACGTTCAACACACATAGAAGAACGACTCCATTCTGGGAGTGCACGCCATAGTGAGCGTGGTATACCGGCTATAGGCCATTCCACGGTTGTGGCAAGGACATATGCAGCGCTGCCCAACCCCCAACATAAGTGCACCACCCCTGCTGGGAGAGAGCTATTACGATACTCGTAATTGTAGTAGTTACGTGAGCACATCAAGGATTTAACGTGATTAACGTGATTGCCGTGATACATACCGGTGCTTTTAAAATGTGACTTAGCAGCGCAGCATGTCATGCAATAAAGAAACATGGTGTTGGCTCTTACCTAGTCAATGATATTAGGTTGCTCCATAGGCTAGCACGTGTGGAAACCCGCACCGTAACGGGCTGGAGAGGGAAAGATGCATTGGGGACAAAAGAAAAAACAGTCATCGCCAATACAAAGTGACATTGCGGGGTGTCAGCGTGACCAGGTCGTGGCTGGAGTTGACCCTCCTGGTTGTTACTTAAAGTTTTCCGTTGGGTTCACTGTCTGTCAGCACCTACCCCTAAACACGCCTGCCTGCATATTGAGTACCTGCTCCGCGCTGCTGCTTGAAATAGTACCGGGCTGTGATTGAGGGAGTGTCTGGTAACTATTTGCAACAGCTAACATGCATAAGTCTCGTTCTTAGGGAACGCTCATCCGGTGCATGTCTCTGAGGACCATCTTGGAACCACCTTTCTTGGTTGTAGAGTTACGTTGCGCCAGTCCTACAGTAAATGTTCATCTCCCCATTTGTAAGTATAATCAAAATTTGAGCAGAGTTTTGGCCTCCGGGTGTGATCCAGGGCATTCTTAATGATGGTGTGTCAAAATTTTCTCCCTCCTCTCAGGAATCCACCATCCTATGTGGAGGTCAGATAATCTTCTTTGGCCCAATGCAAATGATGCGAGTACCCAAGTGAAAGCTGCCAGATGCTGGCAACAAGACGTTTTTTCCCCATTACTGGAAAACGTGTTTCATCTGAACTAGTAACTATCCAGACATAGGATGTCTAGCCCTTGAGCCCCAAACTGTTTCCAGCTCCTCATCCTGACTGGCAAGTGCCAAGCAAACATTGCACCATAAGATGGAACCTGTCTCTACTGGGTGCAGCCATGCAAGCTGGTTACACTGAGAGGCCAAGCATGTCCTCCTCACTCAGTGCAGGGCAAGTTTCAGTTAGCTCTTCTCAAGACTTAAAAAATAAATACTCACAGTGATGGGCTCCAAGTAAGAAAGTCCCCACCACACTGTGCAATGCTGCTATTGTTTTCCTTTGTCCCTCATGTTCTTCCTGGCTTTTTTGGTTTCTCCCTAACCATCTTTCTCCTCAAACCTGCAGTTTGGTGTGTCTGAGAAGCCCCCTTTTGGTGGCCCTTGAGAGGGAATGATGGTAGTGTTAACATTTTTGAGGTGCCTAATGGCACCTATGAATGCCTCCTACTGGCCTCACCATATAAATTGTAGTCTAGAAGCATGAGGCTGAGGGCAGCCCCATAAAATGTATTTCTGCTGAAAAGAATTGGTGCTTCATCAGCTCACCCAGTGCATGCCAAAACTGTTAATCAGTAATCCCCCTCTACCAGTAGATTAATCTGCTTTGCACATTCCTTTTTCTGCTAGTAAGATTTCTAATGCCACTAATTCCACGAAGGAAATTTTTCAATTGTTTCCTCATTCACTCATCCTACATCCTGTCATTCTATTGCTACTGCTCTGTGTATTTCTGCTGTTTTTCATGACGGTTATCACCATTTTCAACACTGTCACTTCTCAACCTGCTCCTGCCTCTTGTCTCATGTCCTCCCTCAAACTGCATGTTTGACTTTACCTTTACTTCTTCACATGGTTAAATGTGGGTCTCTACTGGACCCTTGCCCAGCCCACATTTTTTATACCATCTTTCCCTCAATTACTCCTCTCCATACAGATCTCTCAGGTATAGCTGAGACTCCATTTCCGGGTGTTACTGGAATATATTAGGCATCCATCACCACACTGACTTAAGTTTTTGTGTTTTTAGATGCTCCAACACCACAATCTGGAGCGCTCTTTTTGTGTATCTCTGGCTAAATTCGCTGCATTCAACGGCAGCTGGGTCAAGTGTCATTCAGGCCTTGCGGGCAGTGGAGCAAGATGTCCCTTTCAGATGCCCACGATAACTGCATTTAGTATCTGGGATCTGTACATGATGCCATAGCCTGACAGAACGTGCCTTCATGCACCTGTCCACCAACAGGAAGTGGGAGGTAAAGTTATTTTTGTCCAATGCCCGCAGGGAGACTCTCAAGCCGAATCTCTCTCTTAACGGTAAGTCAGCCTCCAGGGAATTTTGTCCTCATTGATCTTTCCAAAGGAAACGCTAAGAAAGCCTATAGGAAGGAAAGTGGTCTTCATCCATGAGGAAGTGGTCCACTCTTTGGAATCTCAGCAATGTCCCCAACACTAGGCTCTTAGTGTTGTGTGAACCCTAGCATCTAAGATAGTAAGACTTGAGCCGACCCTGTGCACACGGAGGCCTTCCAGCGAGCAGTGCACACGGAGGCCTTCCAGCGAGCAAGGCTGGATCTTTTCTGAACGGTTTTACAACAGATTGGCCTACTCCTGGGGGATCATCTCTGATGTGTACAGAGGCTGGGCCTTCACTTACGAAGTCGAAACCGACCAAGGCACTGTCCATCCTGCAGACATATCCTCTCCTCGGAACATTAATGCCTGCTTTGGGAAGAAGTTTAAGTGAGCCTTCTCAAAGGGGCTACAGAGTTTGTGCCATAAGAACTACAGGCCTCAGTGGTGTATTCCCTCTACTTCCTCATTCACTAGAAGGACAGGTTCCTCAGGCCCACCTTGGACCTCATGCCCCTGAACGAGTATGTCCTGTGAAAACATGCCCACATGGTCACTCTTCAGAATGCCAGTCCACTGCTACAACAAGATTTCAAGGCTGCACTCGACCTCAAAGACGCCTACTTCGACAGGCCAGTTTGTGGTAAGTGGCACACACTACCAGTTCAAAGTGCTGCCTTTTGAGGTCACCACTGCACATGAAGTCTTTGCAAAAGGTCTTGCAGCAGTGGGTGTGCTCCTGCGAAGACTGGGCATCCATGTATTCCCAAACCTGGACGATTGGCTGATAGAGAGCGCAATGCATCAGTAGTGTCGTTTGCACACCCAAGCCACTCTAAACCTGCTTCACGAACTGGGCTTTACCAATAATGCTGTGAAGTCCCCTCTCCAACCCTATTTTGAAGCCATCCTCAATACAGAAGTCCGACTAGAGTCCAGTCCCCCCATGTGTTGCTGTCTCTTTTTCAGCCAGGTCAACAGGTCACAGTCCGGGCAGTCATGTGCCTGCTTGGCATAATGGCCTCTTGCAGTCTCCTTGCAAGACTACACATGTGGCTGATGCAGGAATGCCTATCGCATCAATGGTCTCAGGCTGTGGGTCATTGGGAGTATCTAGTGGTGATCAGCTGTCGTGCTCATCACTCTCTGCAGTGGTGGAACACCAACAATTTGCTGTAAAAGTGCCTTTTCGCGACCCAATCCCGCAGCTTACCGTAACAACGAACACATCTCTCACTGGGTGAGGGGAGGGGGGCGCATCTACACAATCTTACTGTCCAGGCTCATTGGGATCCCAGTCACAGGGGCCTCCACATCAACTATCTGGGGCTGCTAGCTGTCCATCTAGTGATCAAGGCCTTCTTTCTCCACATAGTGGGCAAGGTTGTCCTTGTCAGGACAGACAACATGACAGTCAATTATTACATACAGAAGCAGGGAGGCACTCGCTTTCTCAGCTAGCTCACTCCATCTGGCCACAGGATCCACCCACTGGCGGAGTACCTTCTGTGAGTGGACAATAACTTTTGCCCACCTCCTCAGCAGGTTGCAGCAACATGTCCACAAGTGGAAAATCCACCTGACAGTCCTTCTTCAGTACTTTGAACACTGGAGGTTTCCAGACATGGACCTCTTCACCACGGCAGAAAACTCAAAATGCCCAAACTGCGCTTCCATATTCTCACATGCACAGTTCATGGGCAATGCACTTGGGATGAACTAGTCAGGGATATTTGTGTATGCTTTTTCACCTCTCCCCCCTACTTCCGTTCGTATTTCGGAGGCTTCGGCAAACCTCCCTCACCCTAATCCTAGTGGCTTTCCCTTAGGCCAGATAACCCTGGTTCACCACCCCCATCGAGCTTTCGGTGGTCTCACACAAGGAACTCCACAACCGGCTGGAACCATGGCCTGTTGGCAGAACCATGGCCTGTTGGCAGAACCATGGAGAAATCCGGCGTCCAGACTGCAGGAGTTTCAACTTTGTGAACTGGCTCCAGAAGTCTTAGAGTTTGGTTACCTTAATCTACCTCCTGAATGTATGAATATACTTGAGGTAGCACCGAGGGCCACTACTTGTGCCTGTTATGCTGCCAAATGGCAAAGATGTGTTTGCTACTGCCTTTCAGACCAATTTGACCCCTTAGCAGCTAGCATCTGAAAGAGACACGTTAGTGACAGATTCCTTACCTTATAATATCCCCAGGCGTCAGGCTGGATCCGGAAAGTTTTTGCGTAGCAGTACCCTTGCGCGTCGGTAGGCGGCGTCATGCGGCTCCGCGTCCGTCGTCAGCGTCGGGATCGCCGGGATGACGTCGCGGGCAGTACTTAGACGCCGCCCCTGCGCGCTGACGTCAGTTCTTCTTTTTCCGCGCCAGTAAGCGCAGATCCGGGAAGAGCAGTGCCCTAATCATTTTTTGACTAAATGTTTGGTGATTTTTCACCGTTTTTCTACACAAGTCTCTCGACTCCGAAGGTGTCGGTAGGGATGCCCGGCTTCAAGCCCTGCGACGCCTGTGGTCGCATGATGTCGATCACAGACCCGCACTTAGTGTCTCTACTGCCTTGGCCGCGACCACGACACGAAGTCGTGCCCCGACTGCCGGGCCTTGCACCCGAAGGCTTTGCGAGAGCGGTCTCGAAAGCTCCTCGAGGTCCGGCAGTCGGCTCCGCGCCACACCAAGCCCCGGTCACGTGAGAGGTCGAGGGGCAGGTCTCGGAGTCCTCATCGGTCGTCGGGGTCCAAGTCTTCGCACTCCTCCGGTAAGTCGAAGCATAAAAAGTCTAAGAAGCGTCATCGCTCAACGACGTCGCCTCGTCGGTCTCTCAACTCGGCTGAGGCTCCTGTCGGACCCGTCCCCGCGGCTCCGGGAGTGCCTGTGGAGCCGCCCCCGCATTACCCGCCCTTCCCGGGTTCGGGGCCGACTCCGGCCGAGATACAGGAATTCCTGTCGGCCATGGCCCGCCTCTTCGGGCCTCAAGGTCCCCCCGGTGCGCCTTCAGGCCCCGCGGGCCCTGATGGGGTTTCCTCGGTGACTCCGGTCTCGGCGCCGCCTGTCACACCAGCCTCGGTCCCGGCCCCGACCCCGACCCCGGCTCCGGTGCTGCCACAACCCCGATCGACGCCGGTTGACCTAATAACACCTCCACCGGCGTCGATGTCTCCGGTGCCGTTTCCGACGCCACCCGGGGCTCCGGGCGGCGTCGTCCCCCGGTTCTTTCCGGACACGGCGCCGGACCGGCGTTGCTCGACGCCGGCTCCGACGCCGATGAGACCTTGGGTCCCGCATGTCCCTCCTCCTCCTTATTTTGAACCAGAGGAGGACGAAGAGAACTGGGAGGGGTCGGATGACCCTCTCACACAGCAGTGTGAGTTCGAACAGGACTGGGCTGAGGAACTTGGGGATGCCAGTGGTCTGGACACCTCCCCTGACTCTGGCATGCTGTCTCCTCCTTCCGTGGCAACGGAGGAGGGAGCAAACTTTGCAACGGTGTTGCGTAGAGCAGCTGGGGCCTTACACCTCCAATTGCCTACAGTGGCTGTCAGGACTAACCTCCTGATGGAAGTGCTTCAGCCGGCGGCTACCTCCTCGGAGCCACTGCTGCCGTTTAATGATTCGCTTTCCGACGTTCTTTTGGGCACCTGGTCCAAGCCCGCCACAGGGGCACCTGTGGATAGGAACGTGGCCCGACGCCATCGCCCCGCTCCGGGCGACCCCTGTTCCTCTCCCAACACCCCACTCCTGAGAGCTTGGTTGTCCAAGCCTCTGCTTCCCAAACCGCCTTCCCTACCGCTCCTCCGGATAGGGAATCCAAACGCCTGGATCAATTTGGGAAGAAGGTCTTTTCTTCCTCCAGTGCTGGCTTGCGGTCTGTCAACACCGCTTGCCTTTTGGGCCGATATTCCCACTCTCTGTGGGACTCGGTGGCGCAAGCTTTGCCCCAGTGTCCTGAGGAGGTCCAGACACTGCTTTCCCGCGCTATTGCGGAAGGAAGAGATGAGGTTAAATACACCATCAGATGTGGCCTTGATACCGCCGACTTGCTGGGCAGATCGATTGCAACGACAGTGGCGCTGCGCCGTCACGCCTGGCTGAGAACCACTGGTTTCTCGGGTGATGTCCAAAACACTCTTATGGACATGCCCTTTGATGGGGTCGGTCTTTTTGGGAACAAGGCAGACCATGCTGGAGCGTTTTAAGGACTCACGGGCTACGGCCAAGTCCCTGGGCCTTTCTGCTGTACGCCCTCCGCAGCCATCTGCTTTTCGCCCCTTTCGTGGCCACGGAAGGGGCGCCCAGTCACGTCCGCTGCCCAGCCACCGGCCCGCGCAGCAAGCGTCTTCGCGTGGCTGAGGACGTGGCTCCCGCCGTGGCGGGTCAGGCAACCAACCCCGCCCCGTCCGCGGCCTCCAAGCCCTCCTAGTCCTTCCTTTCAGGTGCACAGCACGCCAGTAGGGGGCAGGGTCCGCCATCACCTTCACCACTGGCGTGCCATCACCTCGGACAGGTGGGTCTTGGACATTGCCGAAGGGGCTACTCCCTCCCCTTCGAGACCACCCCCCCAGCCATGCCACCTCAATTCCACCGCATGTCAGGGGATCACTTGGTGCTTCTTCAGAAGGAAGTTGCAGCCCTTTTGGCCAAGAGGGCCATCGAGCGCGTTCCGACCCCAGAAGTAGGTCGTGGTTGCTACTCCCACTACTTTCTGGTGCCCAAAAAGGACAAGGAGGACATGCGTCCTATCTTGGACCTCCGGAACGTAAATCGCTTCCTCCGGAAGGAGAAGTTCAAGATGCTCACCCTAGCTCAGGTCTTAACTGCCCTCGACCCTGGAGATTGGTTGGTAGCGTTGGACTTGCAGGACGCATATTTTCATATCCCCGTCCTGCCGGCCCACCGGCGTTACCTGCGGTTCACGGTAGGCCTCTAGCATTTTCAGTTCACCGTGCTCCCCTTTGGCCTTACCAGCGCCCCTCGGGTGTTCACGAAAGTGATGGCGGTGGTCGCAGCTCATCTGCGCCGGGCAGGGGTTCCAGTCTTCCCCTACCTCGACGACTGGCTGCTGAAGGCGGGCTCGTCCCAGGCAGTCGTCTCCCACCTCCAGACTACGGCCGAACTCCTGCACTCGCTGGGGTTCTCCATCAACGTGCCGAAGTCTCATCTGATTCCTTCTCCACAGCTCCTTTTCATCGTAGCCGTTCTGGACACTACGCAGTTTCGGGCCTATCCTCCCGAACGGCGAGTCCGGGATATTCAGGCTATGATTCCGATCTTTCAGCCTCTATCCTGGGTTTCGGTATGGATGACCCTGAGGCTGCTGGGCCTCATGGCCTCCTGCATCCTGCTTGTCGATAATGCCAGATGGCATATGCGGGCTCTGCAGTGGGACCTGAAGTTCCAGTGGGCGCAGCACCAGGGCAACCTGTCCGATCACGTCCAGATCTCGGAGGGGACTGCAAAACAGTTGCAGTGGTGGCTCTCGAACCGGCAATGGGTCAGGGGCAGATCCCTCTCCCTTCCCCAGCCAGAGCACACAGTTGTGACGGACGCGTCCCTGCTGGGATGGGGCGGTCACATGGGAAGGCGGAGATCAGAGGCCTCTGGTCTCCGGCGGAGTCCCGGCTCCATATCAACCTTCTGGAGCTCCGGGCGATCCGACTTGCGCTCAAGGCATTCCTTCCCTCTGTCAAAGGGACGGTAGTGCAGGTGTTCACAGACAACACCACCGCCATGTAGTACTGCAACAAACAAGGCTGGGTGGGGTCGTGGACCCTATGTCAGGAGGCTCTGCGCCTCTGGACATGGCTGGAACATCAGGGCATATTCCTGATGGTTCAACACCTGGCAGGTTCCCTGAACGCCAGGGCGGACGAACTCAGCCGCAGGTGCATGATGGATCACGAATGGCGTCTTCACTCGGAAGTGGCGCAAGGACTCTTTCTTGAGTGGGGAGAGCCTTGGTTAGATCTATTCGCCACCGACGAGAACGCGCAATGTCATTAGTTCTGCGCGTTGGAATTTCCAAGGCGGCACTCGCTCGGCGACGCTTTTCGTCGCGAGTGTAGTTGCGGTCTGTTGTACGCCTTTCCGCCTATACCACTTCTACCCAGAGTGTTGAAGAAGATTCGGCGCGACCGGGCCCAAGTCATCCTTGTGGCTCCGGACTGGGCTCGAAGAGTTTGGTATCCCGAGCTACTCAGTATGAGCGTCGATCCCCGATCCGTCTGCCTCTTCGGGAGGATCTTCTGTCGCAGCAGCAGGGGACGGTCCTCCACCGAACCTGTCCAGTCTCCACCTGCTTGCGTGGAGATTGAGCGGCGGCAGTTGATTCCTTTCAACTTGCCTCCCGAAGTTTGTGATGTGATTCTGGCAGCCAGGCGTCCCTCCACTAAGGTGGTATACGCCTGCAGGTGGAACAAGTTTGTGGCATGGTGCACAGCAAAGGCTGTGAATCCCCTCTCTGCCCCTCTTTATGAGGTTCTTCTGTTCCTTCTTTCTCTGGCCCAACAGGGTTCTGCCCAGGGTACCATCAAGGGCTATCTTTGTGCAATCTCGGCCTTCCTCAGGCTCCCTGATCAGCCCTCTCTTTTTAAGTCCCCTGTTGTTAACAGGTTTGTAAAAAGCATTACACACCTCTTCCCTCCTGTTCCGTTTGTCATGCCTCAGTGGGACTTAAACTTGGTTCTTACCTTTTTAATGTGCGCTCCCTTTGAGCCTCTCCATAACTGTCCTCTTCGTCTTCTTACTATGAAGACAGCCTTTCTGGGGGCCATCACCTCCGCTCGGCGGGTGAGTGAGCTCCAGGCTCTATCATGCGAACCTCCCTTTCTGTCTGTCCATCCAGACAAGGTTGTTCTTAGGACGCGTCCGTCCTTCTTGCCAAAGGTGGTTACTGCCTTCCATATTGGGCAGACCATCACTTTGCCCACCTTCTTTCCGCCTCCGCATCCTTCCAGAGAGGAAGAGAGGCTCCACCGTCTGGACCCAAAACGTGCGCTTTTCTTTTATATCAACCGCACACAACACTTCCGGGTGGATGACCAGCTCTTTGTTGGCTACCTGGGCGCCAAAAAAGGTCGGGCGGTGCACAAGAGAACCATCTCCCGTTGCGTAACCTTGTGTATCAAAGCCTGCTATTCTTTGGCTAAGAAGGAGCCTCCTGTTGGGCTGCGTGCCCATTCCACCAGGGCAACGGCTGCTACCACGGCTTTAGGCCGCGGTGTTCCGCTGCAGGATATATGTCAGGCAGCTACGTGGGCCTCGCTGCACACGTTTGCCAAGCATTACTGCCTTGACAGCCAGGTCCGGAGGGACGGCTTCTTTGGCCGTTCTGTCCTCCGGGACTTCCTTGTCTGATCTTTGTTCGCAGACCCACCACCGGGGTTGGTATTGCTGGGGTATCTATTCTAAGGTAAGGAATCTGTCACTAACGTGTCTCTTTCAGATGCACAAGTTACTAACTTGTGTAACGATATATCTGTAAGAGACAGTAGTTAGTGACAGATTCACTACCGCCACCCATCCTCCCGTTCTGCGAACTGATTTCTAGGGTTAAGGACATCCCTTTCAGGGCCCTAGTATTTTTCAGACACCTATGTCAGCTTCTTGCATGGCTCTGCGTTCCTAGCGCGGAAAGTTGTGTACAGAACTGACGTCAGCGCGCAGGGGCGGCCTAAGTACTGCCCGCGACGTCATCCCGGCGATCCCGACGGACGCGGAGCCGCACGATGCCGCCTAACGACGCGCAAGGGTACTGCTACGCAAAAACTTTCCGGATCCAGCCTGACGCCTGGGGATATTCTAAGGTAAGGAATCTGTCACTAACTACTGTCTCTTACAGATATATCGTTACACAAGTTAGTAACTTGTGCGTTAAGAACGTTGTTACCTACTATACCTTTAATCATGTGGACTAGCCTACATCTCCATTCGCCTATACTTGGCGGCAATGGCTGCTATCATCAAAATAGGCAGTATATCTCCCTCTTTAGGATTCTAGTCATTAAAGTACTCATGGAGGGACTCAAGAGAGTCATTCCTCCTCTGGCCCTAATGTGGAATTTTGTTTTTGATAAATAGACTTTATTGAATTTTTGCACAGAAATATAACATGACACACAGATATGACCGTATAATGTGGCACAGCAGATAATCACAGTACAGACCATATAAGGCATATGATATCACAGTGCAGAGGCAACACATCAATGCACGTGTTATAAGAAGGGGGCCCCTAAGCGTCCATGCTTCCAAGGGCATCCCCAGGCTTCATGAACAGGCTGATCTTGCTGTGTATACCAGTCCACCCCCGCCTCCACTGTGAAAGGGTGGAAGGGGCAGAGTTCTTCCAGCGTGTAGCGATTTCCCTCTTGGCCACCATAAGGGCCATGCCCAAGAACGTCCGAACTGCCCTCGAGCCCCCGGAGTCCTCCAATACCCCAGCCGGAGCATATGGGGTGAAAGCGCGACCTCCCAGCCCAGGACTTCAGACAATTCCCCCACCACCACGGTCCAGAACTCCTGAATTCTGGGACACGACCACACCATGTGGTAAAAATCTGCAGGAGTGACTCTGCAGCGGGGGCAGGCGGGTTCAGAAAGGAGGCCTGCTCGGTGCCTCCTAGCCGGGGGTAAGGTAAGCACAGGTATGTCTTGATCAGGCGCAACCTGAAAGAGATGGTGATAGTCCTAGGTGCCATCATTATGTCTCGCAAATTGTCCTCAAGGTGACCCAGCCAGCCCGCTAAGCAGGACCTAAGTACCCAGGGCATTGATGACTAGAGTACGGTAGATTATGGAGACCCCACCCTTGCCCAGAGCACCCATAAGAAGCTTGATCTCCAACGGACTGAACTCCGGAAGTGGGTCGGACTGAGCTGCATGAACTTGGAGTGTGTCGCGGGTGGATGTATTTGTAGAATTGTGTGGAGGTGAGTGTCTAGATTTCTTGGAGTTCCTGGAAGGACCATATGTGTGAACCTGACCATACATCCCCCAGCTGTGAGATTCCTAAAGCCTTGTAGCTCTGCCACCTCCTCCAGCCTGGTGCCATGCCAGAGGGGCGCTTGCTGCCTAAGTTTTGTATCCCAACAGGTGTGGTGGAGTGCAGACCTCCAAGCATGGAAGACCACTCCAGTCACCTAAGGAGCATCTCGGGGAGGGGGGATACATAAAGCAGATCCATAATGCAGGGAAACCCCAAAAGCGATTGCTCCAGTCTGTAGGCAGTGTCGTACCAACTGCCGTTTAACTAGTCATGTATTAGCAGGAGTTGAGAGGCAAGGTAATAAAGATATAAATTGGCCATACCCAAGCCCCCATCGTAAGGGGCATGTTTGCAAAGAGCAAGGGCTAGAAGAGGTCTGGATCCGTGCCACAAAAAGGAGGTTGGAACCCTATTGAGAACCCGGAACAAGGTCCACGGAATGGGTATCGGGAGGTTCTGAAAGACCTATAAAAATCTCGACAGGATCATCACCTTATATAAGGCTATACTGCCCATCACATTCAATGGAAGTGATTGCCAGTTGGCAAGATCTTCGTTGGCCTTCTGTTTCAGAGGCCTGAGATTAAGGGACCAGGTAAGCTCAGGGTGGAATGCCACCCAAACACCAAGGTATTTAAAGCTAAGCCGACATAAAGGGACATTATCTTGCCAGTCAAAACAGTCTTGGGTCGGGCCAGAGGCACTATCACCGATTTAAAGGGACTCACCTGGAGGCCTCGCCGAAGAGCTGGAGGAGGTAGAGACACGAGGTCCACGCACTGCAAGGTAGAGAAGGACGTCAACCACGTAGAAGGCTATGCGGTCTTCATGTCCCTCGCCTCATTGCCACCCGCGTATCTGAGCATCACCATGAAGGGAGGCGTGCCATTGGTTCGATCACCAACACGAAGGGGACAGGGGGCAACCCTATCTGGTCCCCCTCTGGATAAAAAAGGAGTTGGAAAGTACTCTGTTAATCTGAACCTGTGCTGTAGGATTAGAGTACAATGCTCGGACAAGCCTGTAGAAGTGGGGTCCAATCCCAGCCTGGTGTAGCACATGTCCCAAATATCCCCAATCCACAGTATCGAATGCCTTCTCAAAATCAATTAGTAGCAAGGCCAGGTTAGGTGGAAAGAGATGACGGTGGGCTAAGGCTACATGAAGGCGCTAAAGGCAATGCCTTTTACTGTGGGCTTGCATGAAGCTGCATTGGTCCAGCTGTATGGGGACATGAAGGACCTGCTTAAGACTGGTGTCCAGAACTGTGGCGAAGATCTTGACCTCACCATTAATGAGCGATATTGGATGGTAGTTGGCACAGGCAGTCGAGGGGGGCTGTCTCTTTGGGATTGCTACTATGGTGGCAGCATCTGTCTCCTGTGGAAATGCGCCTCTCTGCGCTACCTCATTATAAAGGGCCAGGAGGTGGGAAGCAAGAATATCCCGGAACGTCAGGTAAGTACTCTGTGTGGAATCCGTCCGAAAGCCACTGTGGAGATAGCCGCACCAACCTCTTCAGCTGTGAAGGGCTCATCCAGCATCTGGGCCTCGGTGCGGGGCAAGCGAGGGAGAGGCACGTCATTAAGAAACTGGGAGGCAGATGCAAAGTCCGCCCGAGGGGACAGTGCATATAGGTGTTTATAGTGGTGGGCGAAAGTTTGTGCAATCTCTGGGAGGGTATGAGAAGCATTACCAAGGCAGTCGGTGATTTTGGATATGATTGTATTCGCCTGCGGACGGGAGGCAACCAGTAAAGTAGTTTCCCGTTCTTGTGCCCCCACCCATAGACCCTGGCCGTCAAGGCTTGCCAGAGGTGTTTAGCAGCCTCTAGGGATTGGAGACTGACCTCATCACACAAGAGGCACAGTTGCCGAGGGACCTCGCCTTGGAGGTCCGCTTCAAGGCTTTCCTCCAACCGGAGGGCGCCGACCTTTAGTTGTGTGATGTGGAGGGAACGAGCTTGCTCCTGCGCATGGATTGGTCCCTTTGTAAATCCCCTTATAGTCCCCTTGCAGGTGGCCCAAAGGCTGCCAATTCAACTGACGGAGCCTTCATTACATTGGGAATAAGTTTGCAGCTCAGCTCCAAGGGCCTGAACGTAGTCTATCTTGAAGATACCATGCATTAAGGTGCCACATGGGACTCATGCCATTCCTGGAGGAGGTGAAGGAAAAGAGGAGCATGGTCGAGGGAGGGTCTGGGCATGTGATATGACACAAAAATCAAGGGCCAGCATAAAGATTAGGTCTATACACTAGTGAGTATGGTGCGCCGCGGAGGTATGTGTGAAATGATATTGCAGGGGGTTCCATACCCTCCACACGTCGCAGAGACCTAGAGTTGGCGCCCAGGCAGAGAGGTGACGGGGCCCAACATTTCGGGATGGAGAGGGCGGACCCGTGGCGTCGACATCTGGGTCTGAAACTGCATTGAAATCACCGTCTATTAAGGTGAGCCCCTGTGGGAGATCAAGAAGGATCTTTAAAAGATCATGAAGGAAAGCAGCTAGGGTCACTGGGGGTACATAAACGCATGCAAGGTAAATGGTTTGACCCTCGACCGGGCCAATGATCACAATGAAACGGCCCTGAGGATCACTAATGTCGTGGGTGACAGTCCTAGAAAATGAGCAGCACAGTAGGATCGCCAGCCCCCGGAACCCATAGTAAAGTCAAGGTGAAAAACCCTGTCATAGACTATGCGCCAGGAAGGAATAGCAGCGATTACCCACAAGATGGGGTCTCTTGAAGCATCAGGACCTCAGGAAGGTGTCGATGTGCGAACCCTAGGACTGCGGTGTGCTTCACGCAATCTAGGAGCCCATAAATGTTCCAGGACAGAACTCGCATGGATGCCAGACCTGAGGAAAAGGGGCCTTTATGTGGATGGGAAGCGCGAGTGCATCGCGCTTGGCCGCATGTGGCAGTTCAAGTGTGTTCCTGTGGTGTGAGGCAAAGGGTCGCAGTACTAGGTAGTGCTGTGTGGAAGAGGAAATAGGTGTGTGTTTGTGTGTCGTGGTGCAACCAAAAGCCAGCAAGTATACAAATAAAGTAGAACTTCTAATTAAAATAACACATTACTGAATCCCCACCCAACCACTCCACCCCATACTTCTACCCCAGAAGCATCTGGTGCCCTGATAAATAAAACAGAACCTCAAAGCAGCTTGGAAATGGAGCAGTGGACCCCTCCTTAGTGTATGATTAAGGATGACCATCAGGAGAACGCAGTTTACAAATTCCAACAGTGGACTTTTCAGTGTCCTTAAGCAGAGCGTGATTAGGGAATCGCAGTGTTGGACTTTGTGATAAGTCAGTGTCTGCTGATAGTCCAGCAGAAGGTGGAGAAGTTGTAGCCTTGGAAGCACTCATGATTCATCTGGTGACCTGCCACATCAAATATCCAGAGGGTGTTTGGCGAGGAGGGAGACCGGTTCCGTGTCTGAGGGGATGGCGAAGAAGATTTGGATCGTTCGTTGGTGCGCCTCCGTTGAGATCGGTTGCGATAGCGTCGTGGTTTGTGCACCGGCGAAGCCATTTCAGTGGGTCCGGTTCCCCAGGATGAAGCTGTCAGGCCCTTTGAGGCGTTCCTCTGTAAGCCATGTCCAAGCAGATTCTATAGTGTCGAAGAAGTGGTACTTGTTGGCTTAGACCACTCGGAGCCCGGCTGGGAATAGGAGGTGATACTGAAGGCCCAGAGCTGTAGCTTCTCCTTAAACACCAGGTAAGAACAGCATTGCTGCTGGACTTCCTTGATATAGTCGGGAAAGAGGAGAACCTTGGTGTTGCCCCATCGGAAGTCAGGGTGAGAGCAAGCCTCTCTCAAGATTGTATCCCTATCTCGGAAGTTAAGGACACGGGTGATCAGATGTCTGGGAGATGCTCCTGGGGGGCGGTTTAGGAGTCCACCCCCTGTGCTCCCTCTCTCTTTTTTTTTTTAAACTTGCCTTTTATTCAATATCTCACAGATGATGCATTACATGTTGTCATGTCGGGTCACGAAGCGAGGAAGAATAAATAACAGCCTTACACATCAGGTAAGCAGTACAAGATATCACTGCGAACTCAATGTTCAAGAACCGTCCCATGTCTATTCTCCCAGGTCCACATTCACGAGCATAATTCGTTCTGTATTCTACTCCGTCAATAGCGTACCTACCCGTGCATCTCATGCAACCATGGACCACTAACCAGTCATTCAACTAGTCAGGGGATTATCCTCCGAGGTTCCCACAAACATCGGATGCCGCCGTCTGTGTAGAGACCACGTCTTCCGCACCCAGTCTTCCGCACCCAGTCCACCATTCACCAGCAGGCCCCTTTAGCATAGTTCTCCATATCTCCAGGTCTCGCTCCACATTTTAATCAGTGCAGACCACATGCAGCCGTACTCCTCAACTATGCCTTACTCACGCAGGTCCGCCCTCCATTTATCTAGATGCCGGGCACGGGCTGGGTCCACCTCTGCGCCCTCTCTATGGAGAACCAGGGGGACAGTTGGTCCGTGGACATCCAGGATTTGATCCAGGTTTCGAGATACTCGGCGACTTGTTGCAGTTTGCTGCCCTCTGGAACACCATCTACACGCACGTTGTTACACTTGGAGCAGTTCTCAGCGTCTTCAGCGCTGCAGTGCAGCTCCACTGTACTCGTGAGAAAGTTGGTGATTTGGGATTTTAGCGCAGCAGCGTCATCCTCCACAGCAGATAGGCGGGATTCCGCCTCCGTGATCCGGTCTGTAGCATTGGCAGATCTTGACAGAGCAGGGCGACGTCCACTTTCACCTCGTTGATCTTGGTTTCCACAGCTTTCTGGAATGATTGAATGGCTTGGAGGATCATGGTGCGATCACTCTCCGATGAGGATGTCTTTTCGGCCCTGGCACTCCCATTCTGGCCAGTCCCTGGGCCGGTGGTGAACTAGTCCATGCGGGTCTGTGAGGTCGGCAGGCAGGTGGGCCTGTCTTTGCTCATGTCGATAGGGGGGGACGTGGTTATATGACAGTCCCTCTGCTGGCTATCCAGCCCGCTTGCCACGGTACTGTGGCAGCATGAGCAGCCAAGCCATGGGGAACAGTGCACCTCCCTCCCCGGCCAAGGAAAGTAAGGTAGCCGGTGTGTCAGAGGAGCAACGGGTTCCGGGAAAATGCTGGCTGTTGCTCTCAGCAGGACAGTGACACAGTCTCCAGTCTTAGACAGCTCGTGTTACCCCAGGTACCAAGTCTTTGTGGGGGGGGGGGGCAGTAAGAATGATGGCGGGTCAGACCCCACTGCTTTGGGCACCCCCAGCGCCCGCACCCAACCGCATGACCCTGGAAGCCGCGGGGTCCGAGAGCGTGGGTCTAGGCCAGGCTAAGTATTTCAAGGCCGCTTGTGCACAGGGGGGGGCCACTAGCCCAGTGCGAAAGAGGAGGCACTTCCAGTGTTTCTAAGCTGTCAGAAGGACAGAGTGCGTAAGAGAAGCAGGGCCGCACTGCAGAGGGAGCAGGTAGGGAGGGGTTCACAACAGTTACCCGCATCAAACCTCAACTCCCGGTCCTTCTGCAAGGATCCAAGCTCTATTACAGTGCCACCACTGAGGTATGGAGAATGGGGGGGGGGGGCACAGGGATCAGTGGGCACCCATCCAGGCCTCCGTTATGGCGGGGGTCCCCCTCCAATGGCCCCGCATCAGAGTCCAGCAGCTATCGTGTGAATGTGGGGCCCCACTTTGCTGCCAGTTGAGTCCACGCCACAGTGGGGAGGCCAAACCCAAGCACCAGGTAATGAGAGGGGGCTGCAGCAGAAAGTCTCTCTGGTCGCCCGAGAGACAAGGTCACCAGGGCTGGATGCTGAGGACAAGAGGCTCAAAGGCAAGCCCAGAGAAGGCCGTGGGTACACCAGACATGAGCCGGGGGCTCTCCCAGAGGCCCACAGGCCACTCAGTAAGGGCAGTGGCTCCCGCCGCTCAACTGGGGGGTACTAAGGTGCTGCAAATTGGGCCGGAACCATCAAGGGGTCTGGATGCCAAATCTGGGCACCGCATATTGGGGCCCAGTCTCCAGCCTTCCAGGGCACCGCCATCCAGTGCAGTAGCTTCTGGGGAAGCAGGAGGCTGCAGCAGATGTAGCAGAGGAGACTCCCCAGCCCACCGCCACCGCTCACAGCAGCGGCGCGAACAGACTCCTCCCGATCATGGCACCCCAGGTCACACCACGTCTAACGGCCCATTTCGACGCTCCAAGCTTCTACCTTCTACATACCTTCTACATCCTCATAGCTGACATCTGTCAAGCAGCTACTTGGTCTACACCACATACTTTCACTAAACATTACTGTGTGGATGTATTAGCCTGCCGGCAAGCCAACGTTGGTCAGGCTTTACTCCGTACCCTTTTCTAATCTTCTGCAACATCCTCAGGCTAGCTACCGCTTAGGGGTGGAGTACTGCTTTACAGTCTATGCACAGGATGTGTATCTTCAGCCACACATGTTTCAAATGGAAAACGTTACCCTGTAAGCATCTGTTCATGGCATGTAGTGCTGCAGATTCACATATCTCCAAGGGCCAGGATGCCCTTTGGCAATAGTGCATTCTGTAAACATAAAAAAAATACAATAATTTTCTAAAGTATTAGTATTACATGCAGTCAAATAACGCGACCATTTGCAAAGATTTATACAAGTGAAGTAAAGAAAAAAGCGATGCAGACGTTGCAAGTTAGTTACTCATAAATGATTGCAAACGTTTACTTGATGTTTATCAGGTGCAGGATTAGTGCTGCAGACAGGTCATTCCCATAATCCACTTGCGTTCTTTTTTTACCTATCTGGAGGGGGAACAACACAACATTTCCCACTTGTTTGTCTGCACCTTTAAAAATTGTAAACATTGGCTAGACACTGAATAGTAGAAGACAAATGCCCAAGTTTGGGAATATATATGGTGGATCTCCTCTGCAGCTCATTTGATTGTGTCTGGACTGTGGAACTGTGCAAACTCCATTGATAAGAGTGCTTTTCAGAGTATGCAGCTGGTGTGATTGACACTTCCTCCTGACTACAACTAAGTCAGTGGCTCTGCTTCTGACCTTGCCCTGTGTTGGTGCCTGTAGCTAGCCCATGAGAGCCTGAGCCCTCTCCTTCTCGCTACAGGACCAAGACAGGCTTCACCGGAATCAATTTGGTTGATTAACTCATGTTTGTGAACATCTTCTCAGCCCCTCTACAATGACAGAGATGGGCTAGCCAAGAGATCGACCTCTACAGGTGTTGGTGAGATACTGATGACTGCTTGGTGAGTCCATTCTGCTCTGCTCCAAAATGTATTTCGATCCCTTTACTTGCTCCCTTTTCTTTACCTGCTGCATGTGGTTTTCCGGGATTCAGTTGGCTAGCCAGTTAGTGAGATCGAGTTACCTTAGTGATCAATTGAGTTCCCTGGGCTTCAAGGCTTGTGAGCCCCTGTTCAAGCAGGAACATTGTAATGCTTTATTGTTGATATAGTATCTATTTAGTGGTTATCAAGATTGTCACTGGACTACAAGCCCCATATTGCATTATGTTGCTTTTTTATTTTTGCTTTCTGTATTTTTTGTGAACATTAACGGATCGTGAACATTATGTTGTTTATTTAGCCAGGGATCCTGGTGTCATTACTGTATAAAGCCTAAAATCTACTTTAACTGATGCCTGGTACTCGCATGAGACTACTGTTCTCATTGTTAGACTACTGAATTAATGTATATTATTGTTACACTTGTGTATTGCACTTTCCATTGGCTTGATTGCTGTTTATACTGTAAGTGTATTTAAGGTATGAGATTGTAATAGTGTTTTATGCACAACGTTGTTGAGACATTCCTACATTTATGCTACTGTGATAATTTTGTTATGTTGTACAGAGTCCTGCCCGACCAACCTCACTATAGTTAAGTCTTGGACTGTGAGTCCATGCATACCTAGGACCCAAGGATGCTTAGGCAAGACTCTCAGTTATGAAGTGGTGTTTGGAGCGCTGATTTTGAGTGAATTTGAGCTTTCTCTGTTTAAGAAAGACTAGAATCACTGTGATTACTATCTCCAGAGTATCATACTATTAAAGTCTGAAACTGGTACCATTATGACCAGCTGAGGGCTACTTTTGAGAGTACAATTTTTTATTGCTTCAATTTCATACGTTCAGATATAGAAGTAAAACATTAACATTTGAAGTAAAGTTATATCCAATGCTATAGCAATGAATATTTGGCATATAACTGTAACATAGCAATGTAAAATCCTATTGCACTATAGCAGAATGAGCACAGAGTACATTACATACAGGTAGCAGCGCATGAAATGTTTAGCAACCATTTCAATCTTAAAGGGTAGGCAGGTGACTTGTAAACACTTAAAACATTTGCATAAGATTAATTTGATATACATAGAGAATAGTGACTATATCTTTTGTTGGTCGTTTTAATAAGTAAGGGTTAAAGTCATGGGGGCGGTATCAGATTTATTAGGCAGTGGGAAAGTGGTGAACCCAGGTTTAGCTGTTCCTCGGAGCTCCTAGTATCACAAAGTAGTAGAGACAGACAATCTATAAATTGGCTGCTGTTAAGTTCTCACAGGCTTAACTTGTTTTTGGCAATTGGTGTCTCTTTAATTATATTCTCTTGTATCTGGGTAATGGGGATTATTGAGCAATTGGTAGTTAGGTGCATGTAGCTGTTGAGCCTGCCTTTCTACTGCTCTCTCATAAATCCCAATGGGTAGTACATACCGTAACAGTCTGGCAAGTGAAATGGAGAGCATTGTTTGCAGTGACCCTTTTTCAGTCAGATTGCTCGCTGTTGCTAGGTGCAGATGTGGAATTCTGGTTTTACCCAGAATATTACTGAAGTAAAATTGCGTGGCATAGACATTTTGCTCCACCTCTGTCACAGCAGAACTTCCATTATCATATAGGAGAATACTTTTTTCCCACCTGATTCGGGGTTGTTTACCAGCCAATGCTAATCCTGAAAGTAAAGTGATAAGTCTCATAAAATACATTTTTGTTTTTTAACTAGATTGGGTGCATTACCAAAAAGTGAAAGGTTTTGGGAGTATCACCATTTTGATGATAGCGATATGACATGCCATTGGGTTGGTGGCACCTTATTGACCTTTCTGTTTTTAGATTTTCATTTTGTTAAGGCTGGCTCTTAGTTGTCTCTTATGATCATAGCTTTGTCGAGACTTATAATTATGCAAAGGCATTTTACTGTGGAAATGGCCAGTTTAAGAGGATTTTCAATGTCAGCGGCTAGAGCCATAAAAGTGAGTGGGAACATTTCTGATTTGTTCCAATTTATGTTAATACCTCAGTGGGCTCCAAATAATTTTCTTTCTCACAGTTGATAAATGTAAATTTAGAATTTTAATCAAGAGAATACAGTTTGCTTACAGGGAAACTGTGTAGAGGGAAACAGCACATTTTTTAGGTGAGGGTGTACAGTTTCTTTTAAATGCCACTCGCATAAGCTATCTAAGGGCTCTAAAGCAAGGGCAAAAAGCTGAGGCAAGAGGGGGAATCCTGTTTAGTTGCCCTGCTAATTAGAAAGTTTCGAAAGGCAGCCTTTAATTTCTTTAATTCTGACTCCTTTAGTCCTGTCTGACTCAAGATGAGGAGGGGGGAGAATGGGTGATAAGATTGACATCTTTGCCAGGTTTCAATATAATGGTGACTGTAGCTTCCAGGACAATGTGTGAAGAAGCCTCTCTCCAGAATCTTGTGGTACATGTCTAGCAGTTGTGGGTCAAGTAAGTTTTTATTAGCTTTGTAAACTTCCACCTTTAGACTCTGTGCCAGGGACTTCCCCATCAATCACCATTTTAATCTCATCAACTTAGATTTTTTTTAAACCAGTGGTATTCTGTTAACATCGTTAATCCAAGCTAGTGTACTTTCATCTTGGTAGTGTTTAAGAGAATTTAGTGATATAGTGATATATTTAGTGATATAGGCCATTTTGTGGTGTATAGTTCGCTGTAGACTTTTGAGAAAGTAGCCAGGATTTCTTTTTGTGTATAAAGGTGTATTCTCTGGTGAACAGATGGTAGTGATGTTCATGAATTCCTTTTGGATAGGACATACTGCCCAAGCTAGCAGCGTCATGTTAGCTCTTTTACCTTCTTCATATCGTAAAGCAAGTGTACATTTCCCCTGGTATTACACCGCTCGTTCAGTGAAATTTGTATGGAAATATTTTATTTTGTTTATCTTTCCTAGTGTTTTGGGGTTTGAGGTGATCTCATGCCCTCTAGGTTTTATACTTTGTCTAGTTGTTGTTGCATTGTTGTAAAGGATTTAGGTACCCCTGAGTGTTAGGCAATTGACATTTCTCTTTTAAAGGCCATACCTGCTTCCCAAACTGTCAGTTGACTAGAAGCATAGTATTTATCTTAAATTATTCTTATATATTAGTGTGTGGTTCCCCTCTAAATAATGCAGCAAGGAGAACTGTCAGGGGAATCACCATTCTTGATAAGCTGATGTGCATTTGGGGATGTTTAGGCATAGGATAACTAGGGAATGATCAGAGAGCAATCTTGGAAGATACTTTGTGTAAGATATGTGTATGGGAAGGATACAGCGATCAATGTACGAATAAGGATCATGCACTCTGGAATGAATAAGCGCTTTTCATCGCATTGTGTTCTCTACATACATCAACAAATTCTAACATGTCAGTGATCTGAGCTAGAGCATTAGTTATTCAAGGGGATTGTGTGCCGTGGAGATCTAGTCTGGTGTCTAGAGTACGTTGGACTCACCTCCCCAAATCAGGCTAATGACTACACAGCATGGTGCAAATATACTATCAAAAAACTCTGGCAAGTTAATATTGGGGGCATACATATTGATTGAAGCAGTAGGGGAATCATATAGAGTGCCCATGACCATCAGAAGCCTGCCACCCAGGTCTACAAGGTCCAGGCTAGGAGTGAAACATATCTCCTGATGGATACTTCTAACTGCAAGTTCCTCATCTGTTGTAACTTTAAAAATTCCCCTGGGCCAGACTGGATCCAGAGATGTTTCTCAGCAGTGGTTCTGCACGCTAGTAGGTGGTGGTATGCTGCTCCCTGAAATGACAAAGTGGAGCTGCATATAAGCATCACCACTGTGTGCTGAATTCCGTTCCTTTCTTTCCATGCCTTCTGACCCAGATCCAGAGCTTCGCTTCCAACTTTGTTACTCTTTCAACCATTTAAGTATTTTCAACTTTGTTCTAGGGAATGATGTCCCCTTCAAAAACAGGCTTCAAGCCATGTTGAGACTTGTAGAAGCAGCAGTTGGTCACAAGGTATGTCTTTGATGCCTCAGCTCTGGTCACGACTCCCAAATCATGCGACAAGTGTGCCCTCATGGACTTAAGGGCAATCTGTGATCGGGCAGTGAAACTATACCCCTGAGCACATGAAGGTCAGGGTTGAAGCATAATTTCTGTTCCCAATTCGTGGGTCCAGTTTTGTTCACAAGGCCTGTTAGGATAAAAAAGGCCTCCAAATGGTAAAAGCTGTGTGCCCCTGCCCTTAGTGCCGAACTGTACTGTTGTTTGGATCCCTCATGCTGATTTTTGTTGTCATAGACCAACACGGATCATGTGTGTGCATCATGACAAAGGTCTGTCTCACAGATCGTGTCTTATTGGACTGGGAGGGGCGTCCAAAGCTCTACCCTCATAATGGTGGAAGGCTACCGCCTTCACCAAAAGGTGAGCAGCGCAATGGTGGCAGCATAACTTGTAGTGAACTGTAGGAGTGAACATGTCCTTTTTACCCTGTGTCACTGGAGTGAGGCCTACATGCTTGCTTTCCTGCTTAAAAGCTTTGCTGCTGCATGCTCAACTCAGCCTTGGCCTACATCAGTTAGATGTAGAGTGCTATGCAGGAGTAGTGACTATGTGCTGGATGAATGTGTGCCTGGGAAGGGTGCAGTACATGTAGTGTTAGCGCATGCACTGAGTGTACGTATGCCTGCGAGGAATACATTACTTGAGACATGTTTGAGTATTTGCTCCACCCTTGTTTTCTGCTGATGATGCACTGTATGTTTACCTGCAAAATGCAACATCTCCTGAAAGAGAACTAGTCTCACCACATGGACCACCAACAGAAGAAAGTGCATTGTTTGTATTGGTGGTTCTACGGCAGCTGAGACAGTAGATCTGCAGTTTCCCACCTTTGAATCATAAACAAAATATCTAATTGAGATTTTCCAGCTAGGGCCCACTTCATCAGAGCCATTACGGACATTTAGGGATGCTCTTACTGATTCCCTTATGAATACATTATCCAAACCATGTTCATGTCCGGCAGTTAGTCGACATGTGGCTAGGTAACATGAATCAACTTCTGATGATCCCGACTTTTTAACTTCCTTCACCCAAAAGCCTGATTGTTCAGGCCTCAGCAAATTAGATCAATCCAAATTCTTCTCCAACCAGTTCCATGAACAAAGAATCCAAAAGAATTGATGCTTTCGGAAAAGTGTTTTCATCAGATAGTCCAGCCCCTAGATCTACCCAGGAGGGTTTGCTTATTATGGAGGTACACATGAGTATTATGGAACATGGTAAGTGAGTTCTCAAGTGCTCGCTGGCCCAGATTATACATGGCGGTCATTATGCATCAAAGTACATACTCTGGGATGGCCTGGACACTACTGACTGCTTGCTAAAATTAAGGTTGTCTCTAAATTCTTTATATCCCTTTGAATGAATGAAGGAATTTGTAGAGCGCCAGAATCACTCCCTAAGGGGTATCTCCGTGCTAATGGAGCAGACATACTAGACCAGGAAAATCAATTACAGAAGAGTTCTGTCTTCAGAAGTTTCCTGAAAAGGAAGAGATCAGAGCAGTTTCGGAGGTGTAAAGGCAATAGATTCCAATATCGTGGAGCAAGGTAGGAAAAAGCTTTGCCCCCGCACCAGATTTCCTACAACGGGGGGAGACCAGAAGAGCTTTCTCCCCTGAGCGTAGAAGTCTGCTCGGCTGATAACAGATATGTTTTTCAGTTAAGTAGCTATGTCCCCTGCCACTAAGTGCTTTATGTACAAAACAGCAGATCTTAAACTTAATTCTTTGGCATATGGGTAGCCAATGAAGGTGTCTCAACAGAGGGAGAGAGGCTGTTCTGAGTGGCATATTAAGAACCAAACTGGCTGCAGTGTTCTGAACAGCTTGAAGTTTATTCAGTAAAGATTCATTTGCCGCCAAAAGTGCATTGCAATAGTCTAGTCGACTAATCCCCAAGGCCTGAATCAGAGTCTTTCGTACAGATAGAGGCCCCAAGTAGGTTCTATGAGTTCAATTTGCTCTTTCAAAGATGATACGAGTATTGATATGACAAGTTTTGCTGTCCAATTAAAAAGCTTTTTGATGTTTTCATTTGCTTATCTGCATTTTTGGATGACTGAGTTCTCATTATATGCCAAATGGTAAGCTGTAGTTAGTTGCAGGGACTTTTTACCTAGTCTGTATGTACTCAAACAATATAAATAGTCAATCTGTCTTTGGCCGTTCCAGGATAAAAGAATGTTCGAGGCATGTGAGCTGTAGATCACATGCTTTGCATACTCCTGCTATCTAGTGTTGGGTCCGGATGTTTGCACTTTGTTTTTCTTCGAAGAAGTCTTTCCAGCCACGAGGTAGGTGACACCTCATTTTGGTGATAGTGCGCATTGGCATCGACTCCATTATTAGATTGTTTTTTCCCGCCATCGGGTTCGGACTTGAATTGCTGCGCTCCGGTTCGACACTGTTTCTCGGGTTCCCCTCGGTGCGCAATACACTCACCCTCGACGGTATTGTTTTCGATAGCGTATTTACATTCTCCGCGTATCGTATTTACTGAAAATCCCTCTTTTGATCGGGTTGCTGGTAGAAGGCCCGCGAAGGTCCGCCTCGCAGTAAATGGAACGGACTCCATTTAAATTCTGCCCTCGGTGCCACGCGAAATTGCCGCGCACTGACTCACACGAAGTGTGCAACCTGTGCTTATCTCCGGAGCACAAAGAACAGGACTGCGATGCGTGTAAGGCTTTCCGATCAAAGAAGATGCTTCGTGACCGCCGGGCTAGACGTCGCGACATGCAGAGCCAACATACCGGTTCCATTCCGGACCTCTTCAGAGAAGATTCGGAACAAGAGGCCGGAGATGCCATGTGAGCAGAGGAAGAACAAGAGCCTGTCTCCGAATACGGCTCCGATGGGGACGAAGAGATCCCGCTAGGGCAGCGTACCGTGAGTACTGATCCTCCCTTGCCCCGAAGTCCACCTCAACCCAAGAAGGCGGCTCCGGTCCAACCCCCGCCTGCGGGCCATGGTTGGTACCGAGAACATGTTTCCGACACCCCGCATTCCGGCTCGGCACTGAAACAAACCCCAAAGCCTTCCGGCTCTGAAATGAGTCGTTCGAAATCGGGCACTGAGCCGAAACCTTGGGGGTCGAAGCCAGGCTCAGCCCCACCCCCACCCCCTTCGCCGAAAACGTCTTCGGATCCAAAATCCTCGGCATCCAAAACACTGGCACCGAAACCTTCGGTGTTAAAACCAATGTGCCGGTTCCATCAAAAGAGCAACATTTCGATATTCCGCCCTCAAAACCGGATCCGAAACAGAGAGAAATCTGCATTCATCCAACAACTGGACATATTACCACCAAGGTGACACTCAAACGTAAACATGAGACTGAAGAAGCTTACCACATTCCTTTAAAAAGGAAAAATGTGGGTACTAACCCTTCTCCTCCTCCTCCTCCTCCATCACCTCCTTCTCCTGAGTCTCAACCATTGCTATTTTCACCTGCTGACTCACCACCACCATATACACCTGATGATCGGGATGATGGGGATGGGGATGGGGGATGGGGACAATGATCCAACACCTACAGACCCCTCGACAGATTATAACACTCATTCTCCCACAGGTAACAATCCTGTACCCTACTAAGCCTTCTCCACCAGACGAGTGTAGGATATATAGAATTGTTAGGTAGAGCTGCTAATTACCATGGGGTCCAGTTACATAAGGAATCCCTAGAAGATGATTTCCTTTTCAAAACACTTAGTAGTTTCCAAAAATCCTCTCACACACTTCCCATGCTCAAGGGTATGCTTGGACATGTGGATGAATTTTTTAATGAAGATGGCCGCCGAGTAGGAGCCTCCCGAGAGAGCTCCCGGTTTGGGGATTACCAATTGGTAGTTATCCCCGCAAAAACCACCTCTCCGGCCCCCCAACTGCCTGCCCCCTGGACTGGACGGCTGACCCCTCCGAACTAGACCACTGAAACGGATCTTAGCAGCCAACTTACCCTGATCGACGACCGCTGCTGCTCTGGACGGCGCCTATGCCTCCCGGACCCCGGCGCGGCTTGACTGGTGCCCAGCTCCCTGGCCGATCTGATGCAGGAAGACGGCTGCCACACTAGCAAGCCCTGGGTTAACGGTGTTGGCTCTCCCGACTCCCGTGCCTGCCCTCGGTTTGTCGAGATCTCCCGGCACTGGGGAGGTACACGGTGTGCAAGCGCCATCATTAGGAACTCGCCTGCTGACCGGAGGAGCTCAGGGGCTGCCTGCCTGGAGAGCCCAGTGGCGAGTCCCCTGCTGCCATCGTCCCTCATGCCGGAGGACCTGGTCGGAGCCCTGCGACCTACTCCTGGTCTGTGATTCTCCTTCTTCAAGTCTCCGGAGCACAGGCGCCAGCAGTTGGAACTTTCCTGATGACCTGGTGAGCTCAATGACTACCTGCCTGCTTGCCTACCCGAGGAGCTCAGCGGCGGGTCCCCGGCTGCCATCCTCCCTCGTCCAGGAGGACCTGGACGGAGCCATGCAACCAGCACCTGATCTGTGACTCTAGCTCCTCGAGTCTCCGGAGCTTTGCCGTGCCCCCCTCTTTCCTACTGAGGGGCTGCGATTCACCGTCCGGTCTCCGGCACCGTTGGGCAGCCTGCTCTTCGGTCTGGCCCGGAACTCAGCTGCCCGGCAGTGATTACCGGCTCTGATTGACCCGGGTATCCCTAATTCTCCATTCGGCCAGAGCCTGCCCCCGGAACCACCATTGCAACATCGGTTGCAGTTTTATTGACGGTACCACACTGGGTCACGACGCTATAACACAGCCTTTCCAGTCCGGAGCTCAGCGGCCCGGCGCGGTCTCACCTCGCGGCGTGAGTCAGGATGCCCTTGTCGCTCAGCCGGAGCCTTCCCCTGGAACAAACATAGTGGCATCGGTTGGAATTTGAACTGCAGCTCCATTTTGTATTGCGATGCCATTTTGCAGCCATGCTTTGCTGCCCTGCTATCCAGCCCGAAGCTCGACCACCGGCACTAACTATCTATCAGCATTTTTGCAGCCTTACTTTGCCGCCTTCCAAACCAATGATTTGCTCCACACTACAACCTTGCTTTGCTTCTTTTCAGGCGGGAGCTGCCCCGGGATCGGCTGCCTGACAGGGACCAGTCCCTCTATCCCGGGGGGCACAAAATGGCGGATCGCGAACGGAGCCACCATTTTGTTGTTTCTTGTCCTCTCCCTCGGTCCGTTGGACTTCATCCTGCCGACCCTCAGACATTGCTCCTCGGCTGGACAGCCTTATCTCTTTCTTCCCCCCTAGGCCCCCGTCTCTCCTATCACCTATCTCATCTCCCTCCCCTCCCTCTCTCTACCCCCTTGGATTTCTTATTTCTCCGTTCACTCTGTTGAAAAGTAATATACAATCGTTTTTAGCCTAATCGTTGTGAAAATGGAACCCTGAGTGAATTTACTATTTGCATAGTTTCAACTCTTACCACTAGTATATGTAGTAGTTCTTTGTACTTAATATCACTATTTTGTGATTCTGAGCCTTCCCGTTTGCATCTCTCTCCTGAGTGACTCTACAACGTATACATTTCCTTTTCTGCTATTTGTATCTCTTCCTTGTGGGACTTTTCAACTCGCTGACTCCCTCCCTTTGTCCTCCCTGACCCTTGCCTTTCATGGATCCTGTCTTTTTCTGGATCGCTAATTTACCCTGGTATTGAATGTGTTATCTTTTTGTAATTAATGTGATTTTTTTCTTTTGCCGTTTGTTCCCCCTCTGTTGACCTGCCAGTTCCGACCCGCCTCCTAGCCCCCTGTTTCTTGTTGCCCTTTGACTAAGCACTCCTTCTCCCCTTGTTGGGGAAAGATCCAATATTCATACTCTGGAGTCTCAGTGACCCCTCTTAGAGAGTCCACAGCGTCAAGGGAGCCACGCACAGTTGAGGTATGGTATGGCGCCCCTTACCAAAGCACTCCCTCTCCCCTTTTTGGGGAAGGATCCAGTAGATAGGCCTTGGAGTCTCAGAGACCCCTCAGAGTCAACTGCGTAAAGGGAGCCTCACGCAGCGGAGTTGTGGGAATGATACCACTTCCCCTGGGATCACAGCTTACCGGACCTTGGACGTGGCTTTTACCCGTTTACCGGTTTGTGCCCCCTTCACCCTCCCCCCCCCCTCTTTCATGCTCTCTCTCACCCTCCCCCACCGCTTTCCCTCTTTCATTCTTTGTCTACTTCCTCTGCTCCTATCCCCTCTCCCCTGAATCTCTCCCCTTGCCTTCTACGCCGCCTAGCCCCCTGTCCCTTGTGCCCTTTAAGCACTCCTTCTCCCCTTGTTGGGGAAAGATCCAATTATTTATACTCTGGAGTCTGTGATCCCTCTGAGAGAGTCCACAGTGCCAAGGGAGCCACTCTCAGTTGAGGTATGGTATGGCGCCCCTTGCCAAAGCACTCCCACTCCCATTTTTTGGGGACGGATCCAGTAGGTAGGCCTTGGAGTCTCAGAGACCCCTCTGAGAGAGTCCACTGCGTAAAGGGAGCCTCTCGCAACGGAGTTGGGGGAATGGTACCACTTCACCTGGGATCACAGCTTACTGGACTTTGGACGCAGCTATTACTCGTCTACCGGTTTGTGCCCCCGTCACCCTCCTTCTCTTCTTTCATGCTGTCTCTCTCACCCTCCCCCTCCTCTTTCCCTCCTTCATTCCCTGTCTACTTCCCCTGCTCCTACCCCCTCTCCCCTGAATCTCTCCCCTTGCCTGCTTTTGTTTTGTTTTGCTCGACCTAACATGTAATTATGTAGTTATGCTCTAATAACTGTGCAACCTTTGTAACGATGTAACCTGCAACTATGGTCTGATACTCATGTAAAGCGCTCTGATACCTCCGGGTCTAGCCAGCGCTATATAAAACCTTTCAAATAAATAAATAAACAAATAAATAAATCCTGTGCGGGCACGTATCCTTAACCCTAGGGTAGACAAAAAATATAAATCTGCACCAACAGATCCAGCTTACATCAGGGGGACAGTTACGATTAGATTCTTTAGTCGTTTCTAATGCACGGAAAAGGGCCAATTCCCAAACCTCAGGAGATGCTCCACCCCCAGACAAGGAGTCTAAGTTGATAGATCCCTCGGGGAAAAAGAGTAGCCTCCCAAGCTGCAAATTTTTGGCGCATTTCCAATACCCAAGCACTTTTAGCCAGGTACGATAGGGTGCATTGGGATTAAATGGAGCAATTGCTCCAGTTTCTACCTGATGAGCTCAAGTCCAAAGCTCAAGACCTAGTGCGGGAGGGACAGCTCATCTCAAACAATTGCATCAGGTGTGCTTTAGATGCGGCTGACACAGCGGCTAGAGCCATCAACACCAGCGTCCTATTAAGAAGGCATGCCTGTTTACGCATTTCAGGGTTTAATCCAGAGGTTCAAGCTTCTATCCTTAACACCCCATTTGACAAGCAGCACCTCTTTGGCCCTGTAGTAGACACATCATTAGAAAAGATGAAGAAGGATACAGAGGTGACAAAATCTATGGGAGCCCTTCAGTCACCTTCAGGTCGTGGTTCCTTTCGGCGCTCCTTCTATCGTGGAGGATCCAAGAACACCTCCTAAGACACTGCCTCTACCACCTACAAAGGCAACAATCAGCCCTCTGCTTCTAAGGGTTTCTTCAAAGGGGGGTACAGGGGCAACAATGGCAAGGGTAGAGGTTCCAACACACGCGCCTCCCCCTCCAACACCAAACAGTGACTTGCCTACACTCCCTCCGACCATTTAACACCTGTCGGGGACGTCTTTCACAATTCCTGCCTGCCTGGCAGTCAATAACTACAGACAAATGGGTACTGGGAATTATCCGTTCTGGTTATTGCCTGGAGTTTACCAACAATCCTCCAAACATCCCTCCACGTTCACACAAACTGTCACCGGACCACTTACATCTCCTCAAACAAGAGGTTCAGTCTCTCCTTTTAAAAGGAGCTATAGAGCCCGTACCACTACAATACCACGGGTCGGGCGTATACTTCTTCTACTTTCTCATACCCAAGAAGGACGGTTCTCTCAGACCCATCTTGGACCTCAGAGAATTAAATCTTTACATACAATCAGACCATTTGCATATGGTAACACTTCAACAGGTGCTCCCACTCCTACAACAGGGAGACTTCCTGTCTACTCTAGACTTAAAGGACGCCTACTTCCATATTCCAATACATCCAGCTCATCACAAATTTCTCAGATTTGTGGTAGCGGGGCATCATTACCAGTTCCAAGTACTCCCGTTCGGAGTCACCACAGCTCCCAGAGTCTTTACAAAGTGTCTGGCAGTGGTCGCTGCTCACCTAAGAAGACAACACATTCATGTCTTCCCCTACTTGGACGACTGGCTCATCAAAGCCAGTACATATCCAAAGTGTCTCCAATACACTCACAGGACAATGCAGTTACTGCACCAACTGGGATTCACAGTCAATGTGTTGAAATCGCATTTTCAACCTTCCAACACTCAAAACTATGTAGGAGCCACTTTAGATACTCAGAGGGCTCTAGCCTTCCCCAATGCAGCCAGAATTCGCAACATTCAGGCTCTAGTTCTCCTGTTTCAGCCCACTCACTCACTACCAGCTCGAGTGTATATGCAACTGCTGGGAATGATGGCCTCTTGCATCTTGATTGTTCCTCATGCCAGGCTTCACATGCGTCCCCTCCAGGAATGCTTAGCAAGTCAGTGGAACCAATCACAGGGTCTTTTAACCGATCTAGTGTTGGTAAGCGGCCATACTCATCGCTCTCTGCAGTGGTAGAACCCACAAAATGTATCAAAAGGAAGGCCCTTCATAGGCCCAGTTCCACAGACAATGCTAACAGCGGAGGCGTACCTCACTGGTTGGGGGGGGGGGGAGGGCTCATCTTCAACATCACACAGTGCAAGGACTGTGGAGTCAACAGCAAAAAACTCTCCACATAAATCATCTAGAGCTGCTAGCGGCGTTTCTAGCACTCAAAGCATTTCAGACTCACCTGGTCTGCAAAGCTGTCCTAGTTCGTACCGACAAAATGACAGCCATGTATTATATACAAAAACAGGGCCATTCACCACAAAATCTATCTCCTAGCAGAGCACCTCCCAGGAGTGAACAATCAAATTGCCGATCTTCTCAGCAGACAGAGATAGCAAATCCACGAATGGGAACTTCACCCTCAAGTTCTCCTCCCATACTTTCAAATTTGGGGAGATCCTCAAATAGATCTTTTTGCCACACACCAAAATGCAAAATGCCCAAAATTCGCGTCCAGTTACCCAGACCCGCTCTCCAAAGGCAATGCACTATGGATGAACTGGTCAGGGATATTTGCCTACGCTTTTCTGCCTCTCCCATTCATTCCATTAGTGATTCGGAAGCTCAGGCAAACATCCCTTACACTAATCCTAGTAGCTTCCACATGGGCCCGTCACCCTTGGTTCACAACCCTATTGGAGCCGTCACTAGTTCCACATCAAAAACTGTACATCACATTCAGTCTCCTCACACAGAGCCATGAAGCAATCAGACACCCAGGTCCCAAACAACTGAACCTCGCGATCTGGCTCCTGAAATCATAGAGTTTGGCTATCTAAATCTCCCACCAGAATGTATGAACATCATTAGAGAGGCCAGAAGGCCCTACTACAAGAGCATTTTATGCAGCTAAATGGAAACTTTTTGTTATCTATTGCAATAATAACAACATCAATCCTCTTTATGCTTCAATACAAAATATCATTTGTTATCTGTTACACTTGCGGCAGTCGGGGTTAGCTTACACTTCTATCTGACTACATCTCGCTGCAATACCTGCATATCGACAAAATAGGCAACACTTATCTCTTTTTAGAGTGCCAGTAATCAAAACTTTCATGGAAGGACTTAAAAGAGTTATCCCACCAAGACTTCCACCTGCCCCAGTGTGGAATCTTAACTTTGTCCTCACACGATTAATGGGCCCACCTTTTGAACCCATGCATAAATGTGAACTACAGTTTCTCTCCTGGAAAATCGCTTTCCTCATTGCAATCACTTCACTGAGGAGAGTGGGTAAACTACAGGCGCTAACCATAGAAGAACCTTTTTCTAACTTCAAAGAAACAAAGTGGTCCTTCGTACTAACCCCAAGATTCTACCTAAGGTAGTTACTTCCTTTCACATCAATCAGTCGGTTGAGTTACCTGTATACTTTGCTCAACCTGATTCAGTGGCAGAACGAGCTCTACACACCTTAGATGTTCGAAGAGCCCTTTTATATTACATTGAAAGAACAAAATCATTTCGTAAAACTAAACAACTTTTAGTTGCTTTTGCCCCACCACACAATGCAATCCCGTATCCAAGTCCGGTATTGCCAGATGGATTGTTAAATGCATTCAAATTTGTTATGGAAAAGCAAAGAGAACTTTAACAATACCCTCTAGAGGGTATTCCACTCGCAAAATAGGGGCTACTATGGCTTTCTTAGGAAACATCCCCATAGTTGACATTTGTAAAGCTGCAACATGGTCTACACCGCACACATTCACCAAGCACTATTGTGTAGATGTGTTTGCGAGACAACAAGCTAATGTGGGCCAGGCAGTACTTGGAACACTCTTTCAGACATCTCCAACAGCTACAGGTTAGCCACCACTTTGGGAGGATGCTGCTGTATAATCTATGCAAAGCATTTGATCTACAGCTCACATGCCTCGAACGGATAATGTGACTTGCCCAGTAAGCGTCTGTACTTGGCATGTAAAGCTGTAGATTCACATGCGCCCACTTGCCTCCCCGGGTACCTGTACGTGTTGCAGTTCTCTCTTACTCTATATACATACGCATGGACATCTCTATTCTTTACTTACTAACTCCATTCTCACCCTCTGCGGGAAAACAGTCCAACAATGGAGTTGATGCCCTTGCGCACTATCACAGAAAGGAGGAGTCACCTACCTTGTGACTGGAAAGACTTCTTCGAAGAAAAACAAAGTGCAAACATCCGGACCCAACACTAGATGGCAGGAGTATGCAAAGCATGTGAATCTACAGCTCTACATGCCAAGAACCTATGCTTACTGGGTAAGTAACATTATCCTTATGGTTTCTGAACAAGACTTTATTTGTTGTTTCCAAAGTTTTTCTTTTTCTCCAATGACGTAGTGAAGTTGTAAGGTGAAGTGGAGCAAACCAAGGGGCTCAGCACAATATGAGAACAGTTATTGGAATATGCACACACAGGTCTGTTTTTCTGCTTATAAGGCAGTTAAAGCAGAAAGGCTCAAATAAGGGTCACTTAAGTAAGCAGGTCTGAACCCAATGCCATAAAATCCTTTTGCAGGGTAGGGCAGTAGATTGCCGTGTTACCTGATTCTAACAAAGGACCAGACTCCTTACCAAACACCACATGACATCCTTTAAAACAGAAACCTCCCACTCCTTCTAAAACATCCTCCTATGCCTGTCTATGTTTACCGCTTCCCCTTCCGCAGGCTGCCATTCAACCGAAAGCCTAGAGGACACCTGGAATAAGTGGAAGATAGAGACTTCTCTTAGCTGAAGGATGACTTGGCTTGAGTATGAGGAAACATGGACAAAGTGGGTTAAAAAGTAGAAGGCTTAAAAAAATACAGTTGCAGGATGCACAAAGAGAATACGATCTTAAAGAATGTTTAATAACTGTTAAAAGTCAGGTATACTCAACAAACTATGGGTGGACTTTCCATTTTGTAGATCCATCAAATTGCTGAAAAAAGATTATTTTTTGATGCTAAACAATTTGTCAGAAACTTTCCTTAATTATTTTATTTTCCTCGCAGTCGGACTTCTGCCTTCACTCAAGAAGGAAACCGCCCTAGGCCGTCTTCAGTTGGCCATTTAGTGGATCACTCAGTTCACACCTCGCCAGTGGATATGTATGCGAACCACCTATCTCCATCATCAACCCAAGCTAACAGCATCATCCTGGATACGTTACTGTAAGATCAACACTTTTTCAACTCCAGCTTTTAATCGAAAGTGTTATGTCGTCTATCTTATTGTTTGAAAACGGGTTCTGAATCTTATAGGATAGGGCAGATTCACAATCATTTTTCAAAAGCCGAATATTTACTAATTATAGACCTGAGGTTAAGATGTGTATAGGGTCATTATTTTTGGGAGATTTTCTTTTTTTTGCTTACTCTTTCTGTCACCCTGCTGAAGTGTTTATATTAGGGGTGGGCGTAATTTGCTGTAGCATAATTATGGCAAATTATAGCAAAACTACCCTGGGAAGGACATGAGCGTAGCCCTGCATTTAGTGCTGTTTTCTTGGCACAAAATGAATCTTATCTAGATAAACCAGAGGATGCATTTTGCGCTAAGAAAATAGCGCTAAATACAACAGAACATGAGCAGTAGCTGAAGCCAGCAGCAAATCATGTCCTGTACCTCTCTACTCTTGGGAAGCATTTTGCCTCAAATTAGGGCATTTTGCCCCAAACGGGCCTAAGCGCGTAATTTCACATCACAAGAGTAACACAAAATTATCAAAATTACTTTGATTACTGCGGCATTGTTAAAATTTCTCCCAGGCCTAATTGATACATGTAATTTGTACATTTACTGTTCCATATTGTTCTTTTTCTCAACAAGGAACATATTTATCCTGTGATTGATACCCCTTTCACCTACACTGTATGATCAATGGGCATTGTAACTTCTCTTTCACATCTTGGAACTCACTTTCTCCTCCTTTAGGAGTTGGTGTGCATTTCCAGGGCGCACACGACTATGTGGAGTGTATGAGTAGTCACAAAGCTCTAGTTTTGAGCGAATTCAGTGCATTTTGCATCCCCATTCTTAGGGACACTTTGCTTTTCCTACTCCAGCTCTACATTACTGCTTACTAACTGCAAACATAATGTGAGAATTTTCCCATTCAGAAGTTCCATCTGCAGACTTAAATGTATATAGATCCCGTTGCCTAAAGTCCACTGGGAGAAGATCACCGCTCTTGGATGAGATTGTCAGTTAAGATTCAGATTCCTGGGCTATGGGGGATAAGAACTATAGCTGGAAGAATGAGGATGACTCAGAAGCTGATCACCTCCTGCCACCTAACAATACTGGTCTCTACTAGGACTTGTAAAATGCCAGTAGCCTGAACATTTCCTACCCCTCCGGCCCTGCCTAGTAGGAGGAGGGTTTGTCTTTTTTTGTGACAGTCATTGGAAGACAGAGGAAGCCTTGGAATTGCCTTTTTCTTTTGCAGAAGTAAAATCTAATATTCTGATGAAAATGTTAAAACTACTTGCAGCAACAACAGAGTCCTTGCTTTTGTTTAATGAAGCTCTCCTGAGCCCTTTTGGGACAGAATATTCCCTGTATGGTAAAATGTCAAACTCCTGCCCTCTGTTAAACCGGCATCCTGACTTTTTGTTTGGCAGTGGTGCTGTGCTAATCTAGAATATATACAGAGGCCTAGGCCTGACCCTGGTAATAAGATGTCCATAACCTGTTCTATCAGCTGGGTGAGCGCACCAAATATGCTTTCAAAGTGGGCATTGGAATACTTTCCCAATCCTGTGGACATCATATAACGCACTGGTGGCAGTGTACCATGTTTTGTGTATCTTTAGTGTGACTGAACCTTTTTCTCTTTGTCAAGGTAGTGTGGTCTACTGGCCCTTCGTTATGTGAACTCCCAGAACCTTACGCTGACATTCTGCGTGCATGTTGAGTGGATGTATGTGCAGCGAATGTATAGCACAAGTACGGTAGCACGACTGTGTGCTATTAATGCTTGAACCATTAGGGTCCATTTTGCATTCCCCTGGCTTAGTATGGTACAATGAGAATGAGGACAGCTACCCAATACAGTACTAATGTGTTGCTTGCATTCCTGTGGTTGAAAGGTAGAGACCCCAAACTGCAGTAGGGGGAGGATGGATATAGAGCATCCCTTAGTGCTCAGGAAAAACTAATTAACCTTTTGCTAATAAGGCTCTCGTTCAATTTCTGTCATTTGGTAGATGGTAGGGATGAGGAGTATGTCTGCAGTTACTGTTCGAAGTGAGGAAGTTTGTTTTTGTTTGCAGGGCCTACTCTTTTGTCTTTCCCGGATTGTTACTTCAGGAAGGTTGATGACAGCCCGGTGCAGAAATCTAGTTCTTCATTCCAGCTTTAGCCTATTGCTACATTATGTGAGAGCCATCACCTTGCACAAAAGGTGTGCCTGAGGATCAGCCCGAAAACATTTGAAAAACAAACCAACCCAACTCTGTTCTGAACCCTTGGGCAGTTGAGCTCCTTCCCCTGTCTGGGAAATGTGTATAAAAGTGGAATCCGAACCATCCCACTTGGTAGAAGTTTAAAATTCTTCTTGACCAAGGAAGGAAGGTAAAAGCTGGGATAGCCAGCGACCAGAAGAAGTCTGCACTGAGAAGGCTGCTGTATGACCAGTGCTGTTGTCTGCCTGACAACCAGCCTCCCAGAGGTGAAGGGACTTCAGCGGAATTCTGTACTTTCTGGTAAACGAATTGACAGTTTGATTAATACCTACAATCAGTCAGTAAAAATGCTTTATTCGGTTGTTCCAACCATAAAAGCACAGAGAAAAGACATAACATCACAGTAAAATGACACAATAAATACACATAAGACCTTAAATAAGTTTAAATAAAACTGCTATAAAATAGCCATAAAACAAAGAATGATGGCGCATAGGACCCAAAATATTATACAAGGATATGTACAACAAAGAACTCGGGTCACATAAGGATTACAAATTCACATCTGTATCTTTATCCACCTCTTACAGTACAAAGGCAAAGTACAAGACAATAGAAGGAAGTTGACTAAGTTAGAGGGTCAAACTATTACTAAGCTCAACTGATAGTTATGTCAGCCTCTTCGCTTTAATAGCCCAGCTCCAATGGAAACATCTGGCGACAGCACATACAATCGCCTCCCTAGTATCCTTAAGGATTAGCCTGAGCATCTGTATGTACTCTCTACAGCCAAGGAGCTTACAGATTGGAAAGCTCCAAATTTTCCTTGGGCGGACATAGCCAGGACAAAAGAAAATTAAGTGAAATAGTCTTTCTTCAGCTTGCAGGCATACTGAGCACACCTTGGACGTATCCGCGCAGGAGCTCCATTTTGAATAGAAAGACAATAAGGGGAAAGTTACACAACGGAACTTGAGGTACAGTTGTATTGCACCCGGGCTCAGTAAGTAATCAAGGAATGGCTCAAATTCGACATAGGGTTTAATATCAAGAAAAGTGGAAGAAAGAGAACTTCAAAAATAATTTCTTACTCCCATTTCTAACCCCAAAATGCATCTTTAAGAGCTTGCCTAGAATGTTGGGGGGAGTAATTGTTATCAGACCAGTATACACCAAGGCCAAGATTAATCAGCATGCTGTTTACATAGCTAATCCATTTTATCTTGCTCAGCTTGTCCAGTACAACTAGTCCCTAAGGCCACTATGGTAGTCATCCAGAGCTGGTGTATACTTCAACCTGCACCAAAATAGCAGGGGCCTTAACTGTGTGTCATTGGGGTAAGACCCATATCCCATCATAGTGGTATAAGGGGCATACTTTTAGGTAAGTTAGCTAAGGCCCTAAGAAAACTTTTCTCTGCAACTCCCAGCTCGCCCAAGGCCGAGGGGTCCCAAACCTCTGCTCCGCAGTGCACGCTGCCCTCTGGCTTGGCCCTATATACCTTTAGTGCAGGTGAAGTACATTCGCTCTTGGAGGCTGTATAGAGTTTTAAGATTGCAGCAGCCTGGTGTGTTAGGTTTAAAGCACTTTTCCTGACCTAGGCAGATCAGCTCATGTTCCTAGTGAGGGTTATACCTAGATAGGTGAACTCATTAACTCTCTCTAGTGGTTTCCCTTCCAGTGAGATGGATCCTGTAAAAGTCCTATGTGGAATTATGGCCGTAAACCTGGTCTTAGAGTGGTTAAAGACCAGGCCCAGATCGTCGAAGAATGACACAAATCTGTTGACAAGATTTTGGAGTCCCATCGGGGTTTTGGAAACCAATAGAGTATCTTTTGCAAACAGGAGTAGGGGTGTCTTCGTACCTTCAGATACGAAACCACATTGTAGAGAATTAATGAGAACAGTGTGGAAGCAAAGACGCACCTGCCCTTATTTACCCCTATCCGCTCTGTCATTTCCCCTCTGGAGCCCCATCAGATTTGCACATATGTGCCCTTGTGTAGACGGATGAGAATTTCCAGAAGAGGGACAGGCACTGTTAGCTTTTAGAACCTCCCAAATTTTTATTGGGGAACCAAGTCAAGCTCTGACTTTTGGTCTACAAATGCAAGATATAGATGTGATTTTTCAATGACCGTTTTCCAGTAAATTATCAGGACCCTAAGTGTCTGATATATGGTGCTGATCTGGCTCCTAAATTCTGCCTGCAGGTAGGACAGAGCTCCAGTCTCCTCGATCCATTGTTACAGCAGAAACAAGATCTGCCTGCTAAAGACCTTCTGGGGTACATCAATTAAACTGATTGGTCTATAATTCAGGGGGAGTCTTTTGGGCCCTTCTTATAAACAGGGGCGATCTCTGCTGCCTTCCAGCTGGATGGAATTTCCATCCCTCATAAAATTTAATTTGATATCCTGTTTATGTAATAAGACCAGTTCTCAATGTCTGATAAAAGGAGGTCTCCTGGAACCCCATCCGGTCCTGCGCCTTTACCACCTGCTATAGATTTAATGGCTCTCTCGGTCTCACTATTTGTGATGAATAATGGGGTAGGCTGCTGTAGGGGGCAATATTGTTTTATCCAAGGTCTTTACTGTTGTCTGGGCATACAAGTCAGAGAAATGTTTATGCCAGGTCTCCGGGTGGATAGAACTGCCCCTGATATGCAACTATCAGCTAGAATTTCCTGGAATCCTCTTTGGCTGCAGCCGCATACTTATCTTCCCATAATTGCTTGTCCCACTCATTCATTTCATTTTCATTTCAATAATCTTTATTCGATCTTTGAGTAAAGATCATGAAAGTACAAAATCAAAGTAAAATTCATAATAAAATATTAGTTAAAGCATTTCATAATTGAAAATGTGAATAAAACACCCAGAAAAACCAGCAATAGATGTAATTCAGTGCAGAGTGTACTGAGAATAAAGTGCATCTTCATGGAACGAGACTGCCTTCACATTCATTACCCCTCCATAGTTTTCCTACTGCGAATTGATGCTTTTGGAAAGTAGAATGGAGCAGAGCAGTTTTGATAGCTGCCCAACAACTGAAGGTACACTAAAGCCTCTCTACAGGTCTTAAAAGCCAGTGATTTAACAATGTGTTTAAGAAATAATCAAATAAAATTGTGATAGAATTTACAGAAAAATATAAAATGGAATAGAGATTGCTCTGCCCTTCCATCACAGAGACAAGGAGGCAAGTTGCTATCCCATGCTGTCGTCCCCTCAAAAAAGCACATTAAACGCCACACTGTATCAGACCGGAATCTAAAAAGGAGAGACCTCTCCCAGCAGGAGAGCTCCAGGCTTAAGTATAGGGTGGGATTACTTGTCAATAGGGATGTGAAATAATTACAAATTGAATGTTTACCGAGAACTTCCTCAATTCTTTGGGAGAGAACATATTCTGCATAACATGACTTGTCCTTCCTCTTGTCAAACTTAGAGAAGGTGTCTGGGACAGAGAACATTTCAGGAAGACCAATGTCCGTGAAAGACATTCTAACATAGTTCAACCAAGGGATGGAGAGTCCCTTATCCGTGCTGAGACAGTCTAAATTAACATCTCTATTGAACCTCACTTTAATATTGGTGTACACCCTCACCCATAACAAAAGTAGGGCAATCTTAATAGTATCGGAGACATAATCCAAACTACTCTTTGAATGCATGATGAAGTTGGAGCTGGAGAGCGGGAGATTTAACAGTCGCCTGTATATTCAATTTTCCTCTACCTGTGTGGAGTGAACATTATGGTATCCCCATATCCTTGCTCCATGGGTAGCTGTTGTAGCGCCCTGAAGCCCAAAAAATCTTGAGGTAAGTAGAGAGAGTGCTCCTCCCACCTTTCTGAGCTAAATTAAGAAGAGATGCCTCCGCCCTCCCTATTTTCAAGCGTGATGCATTGACTTGTAATTGCCAAGAATTGGTAGCATCAGAAATAACACCCAGATAGCGAAAACTCTGTACCAAGCTCAAATGCTGCTCTTGTAGCTTAAGGAAGGACAGAGGTTTCCTACCAGACCCACAGGCCATTACATGGGACTTGCCAAAATGTGTCCGTATATCAAGATTGCCCATAAACGCTATGAAGGATTCAGCCAATGTGTGTAAGGCATGAGGTGTCCTAGCCATTAAGACAGCGTTATCGGCATATAATAATGTGGGACGAAGGAATTGGCATTTTTGGGTACGTCCTTAGTAGAAGTAAACAAATGGTTGCTAAGATCATTTATATAGATGATAAAAAGAAGAGGGCCCCGAACACACCCCTGATGTACCCCACTGGCCAGTGGGATAACGTCCGAGAGTTCCCCTGCCCGGCCATACCGCAGTCTAGCCCCAAGGTTTCATAAAGGTTATATAGAAAATTAACTAGGGGTGGCTTCCAACCCAAGGTGGATTAAACTCAACCAAAGTTTGTTTCTGTTCACGCAATCGAATGCAGAAGACGGGTCCATAAAGGTTGGGTACAGTGGGCAGCGCTTAGCAATGGTATACTCGCTTACAATCAAATGCAAGTTTAAGCACTGCTTCACTGTACTTGGCCCAGGGCGGAAACCATACTGGCTAGGAGTCAAGATATTATTGTCATGGGCCCAAGTCTGTAGGCGGTTGAAAATAACCCTCCCCGTATGATGATCTGGTTTAATAATAAAAAGATTGTTTTAGAGAGAAACAAAAATAAAAATAACCCTCTCAAAAACTTTTATCGAACTATCAACAAGAGAGGTCGGCCTGTAACTTTTGGGGAACCCGTATCCCATTTTTTGAAGATTGGAACAATGATAGAATGGGTCCAAGACTCCGGGACCAAGTTACAAAGCGCTTTGTTAAACAAATTAGTAAGGAGAGGTCCCCATAGGTCTAAATTACATTTAAATAGATCCATGGGGATCCCATCAGGCCCTGGAGCTTTCGCATTGAGGCTGCGCCTAATTGCATCCTCCAATTCTTGAAGAGAAACCTGGAAAGAGGCGGGATGATCTACGCTCTCGTAGCCTGTCGTTACATGCTTTTTCTTCAACCAGGTGATAGATGGAGGTAAAATGTTTCACCCACTCTTGGCCTGAGATGTTACATATCAATAATTGATTCAGAGTGGCATCCCGCTGACGAAGCCTATTCAGTCTCCCAGAACACCTTGCTACAGTTCTGAGCAGCTGCAAGGTCCAGTATATCCTAGTCCCTTTTGTTCATGTAATGTTTCCTCTCTTTAAGGGTGCATTTATATGCTTTCCTAGCCTCCCGTACCTTCCCAACATCTCTGGGAATTTCCCACTAGAGCCTTCCTCAGTCGCCGATTAGCTGCAGAACAGTTAGCATCAAACCACCGCTGATGTTCTGGGACAGAAATAGCTGGTTTCAGCAAACAATTCTTTATGTAGGTGCAATGACTATGATACCAGATAGACAAATCCTCTCCAGAATCTTCACCTAAGCACCCCATGAAAAGTTGCAAATTCTTTTTAAGTAAAAGGTCCAGTGTGGCAATAGTATCTTTAAGACGCCAGACTAGTCTCAGCCTGTCCATTGAGTGTTTATTAAATCCATCATGCCCTGCAGGCGCCGTATCCCTGTCAAACTGAATCAGAAGAGCCTTATGGTCCCCCCACTGGGTTTCTATTACTGTATCATTGGAACACTACTGAGGCAAATATCTATCACTGATTACCTCCCCACTCCTCCCCAGGTAGGTTTGCTTGGCCCTGAACCTTGAAAGTAATCAATAGTATTTACCAGGTCTAATGCGGCAACATATTGCCTCAATTCCTGGCCCCTGGCATCCCAAGGTGAATGCACTGCAGTTGGAATATTACTGCCCAGTTCTGTTGGCTCATCACTAATCTTAGTGTTAAAATCTCCATATAGTAGCAGTTGTGACTGAAATGAACTACCTGTCCCTGGTGTTTCCAGACCCATAATAAAGCTGAACAACTCCTTAAACCAAGATGGGAACTTGAGAAATCGTTATTATAGAAGGTAAAAACAGAAGGAGCTAGAGCTATCTTTGATAAACAGGGCTTGGAATGCATGGCTGGCTGTATCTACGATGTAGACTTCTAATCTGAGGTTTAACTTAACCCAATTAGAGAGGCCGTCCCTTGCCCTCCCACACAGGGAGGTCTCAGCAGGACGCCAAAAACAGAAAAACCCTCTACATTAAATAAAGTTGGTAGCCCAGGTGTCCTGTATCGCTACGATATCGAAGTTGTTAATAAGGCCAGCCAATAAAAAATTGTGATCTTTTCTTTCAACCCAGCCACATTCTAACAGGTAAGGGAAAAGAAATGGTGGAACCTGGTGCTGCAATTTGGTTACATTGGGTGCGGCCATTGCAAGCCCTCAAAGCAAAGAAAAATTGAAAGGATAATAATTGGTATGCTGCAACAGTCCAATGCTTCACATGAGGAGTATTTGTGGGCAGGATGCCCCAAACTTCATCTTCTGCTTCAAAGAGAGAGGAGTTTAGGGTCTACAGGCTTGTATGTTGTATTAAAATCTCCACGATTATATACACTGTATATATAAAATGTACGCGAGTCCTCCCCTGTCATCTTAATTCCCAAGAAGTCATCAGAAACTGTATGCCCTAGAGGTAATTTAATATTTAAAGAGGTACGCCCCCAGATCAAAAGACCACCTGTGGGGCGTGCTTTCCCTGTATAGCGTGCAGGTTTAAAAAGATTGACATAGCCCAGCCTAAAGATGGGATCAACGCTTCAGGTCTCCTGTAGGAGACAAATGTCATGTTGATCTATACAAGAGCCCCAAGCAGGATCGTCAAGCTTAGATTTAATTCCCGCAATGTTGCAGGACAGAAGGTTGGTTGGTGAAAAATGATTAGGGGGATCGTCGGGGTAACACATCAAAGTCATACTAGTTGAGTCCTCACTACTGTGGTCATGGGCATGAGGATACCCTCAGGTGATGATATGTCCTTAATCTCCAGATGCCCCAGTGCCCTAGAGTCTACCCCCTCGGGGGAAAAAAACCTCCCAGTCAGTCCACCATAGAAGCAGTGGTGGCCGGCATGGATCTGGGGGGGGACGGGCACATCTCGGCTCCCCCGTGCCGAACACAACGCTGCAATGCAGTGTTGTGATTGGCTCCCCTAAGCCAATCGCAATGCAGCATTGTGAGTGGTCTGAGCACTGAGGTTCGGTGCTCAGACCGGGACTGGGGTCCTGGGCATGTTCTCCACCCAGGCTGTAATGTAGCCTGGGTGGAGAACATGCTAAGTGCGCATGATTGTTTGGGCGGCCTTCTCGGGCGGGCCAAAGCTTCATGCGTACTTCAGTGTGCCCACCACTCCTCCCCCTGCTCTTTGAGCAGAGCAGCCCCGCCCCGTCCACCAAGCTGCTGCAGCAGGACAAAATAAAATGACAATAACATCAAGTTATCATTTTATTTTTCCTTTCTTTCACTGCTTCAATGTAGTGGGGGCGACGCTCGTCCGCCTTAGCAGAGGAGCCGTCACTGTATAGAAGTACCCAGACCATGGGATGTATTGGCGAGTTCAGGCGTGGAAAGGGCTAATGAGCATGGAGCCAGAACTTTGGGTGGATCGGAATACTCGGGTAAAAGACCTGTTTGGTGGCTAGCGTCATCAGGAGGGTTTAGCTTAAATCTCATAGTAGTACAAGTTGGTGGATCTTTCCGCAATGCTAACCCTACTATTCCATCAACCCAAAAATTTGACTTGAAAACCAGCTCAATAAAACCAAAAAGCCTAGTAGGTGTTTAGGAGCAGACAAATTCAGCAGACCACCTACTCGGTGTACAAAATACCTCTACAGATGGTTCAGCTCGCCTAAACTGAGTATGCTTTGTGTACTGTACACACCTCCCAGATGAAGGGGAAGTTTGTTCTCCCTGTGTAACAATCTTCAGCTACAGTGGTTGGAGAAGTCTTCTTTTGATGGTTGATGTCCAAATTTAAATGGATGCTCATGAAAAAATAGCTTAAGTGCTTATCTTTTCCCAACAGGATATTGTGTCCTTATTGATGGAAGTAGCTATCCCCATTCAGTTTAGGAGGAAGTTAAACAACCTGGAGAGCTTCGGCTAGAATGATCAATGTCTTGACATAAAAGTTCCCATCAGTCTGGCCTTTCTCACAATGTTTTCTACACAATTGAGGTGCCCAGCAAACACTTTTAAGAAATAACCGAATGTGCATTTATCTCTGGTTTTGTAATTGGTCATTAAAACACTTTAAATTGCATCTTATTGGTAAACTTTGTTTCTTGATTGGACAGTTGTGACATTTCTATAGAGGCTTGTTCTTTCTTTTGACAATTAGGATCTATTAGAATATTCTAGGAAAATCTTTTTGTTTTTCCATGGCTAATATTGTCCACAGTCTTTGATGCCCATTGAGTAATTGCAGGTGGGTTGGTTCTCATCCACCAGAAAGCGATACCTAATTTTGATGCCTTCATACACTGTAGAATTACGTACCACTCCGATCTAGCCATCTGTACAATTGTTTGCACGGACCCCCAGTATAAATGCTTTTTGGTTCAATGGACGGGGAACCCAAGAACGCACCTCTCACTCCCACTAAAGCCTTTAAAAAAGAGTGATGTTTGGGGCAACTCACCATATGTTTAGAATGTTCTCCTTGATCTGCACCCCTCCAGCAGTTCCTCATAGCATTCAAATACAGACTGTAAATTTTAACGGGGCTGATGTGCCATTCGTATACTTACTTGTGGATCTCCTTATTCCTCTTGCTTTCGGAGCACTTGTGAGCATCCCTTCTAGGCAGTTCCCACTCTGTTAACTGAGTATTCAGGTAGTTATCCCATTTGCGCCTGTATGTCCAACTCTGATGTTGTTGCTTCCTTTAGTGGCTTGTATAACTGTGCGATCATGCCCCTCCAGCTTATGACCCAGTGTCTGAGTTTGGTGTATCATAGCTTGTTCCATTTCCTCCAGCCCAAACACCTTCTTGCATTGGATGAATCATTTTATAGCCGCATCCTAGAAAAGATCAGCCACCGTCTGAGAGCCCCCTCCTCCATCATTTATAGGGCCTATTTTTAGTGCTAGCGTGAAGGTCATATAATGTATAGGCTTGTATGGAGAGGGAAAAGTGGCGAGCCCAAACCTTTGTGCCACATAATCCAAAATCATCAATGTTGTTTGTACTGACATCAAGAGGTATCCATTTCTAGGCCGGACTTGCTTCAAAAGCCACATCAGGTCCCACAGAGGTCTACCTATTATCTAGTGACCTATTCAAGCTTATATCATATCTGTTTCTGACTTTGATCCCTCAACTGCCACCCTAAGCTGCACTGCCATATAATACACCTTAAGATCCAGTTAGGCTAGACTTCCAGTGTCCCTTGAATGCTACAGCAGCCTTAAAGCCACCCTAGTTCTAGTCCCTTTCCAGATAAAAGGGTTTACCATCATCTGCAGATTTTTGAAGACCATTTTTCTTCCCTCTCGTGGGAGTAAATATAGCACTCTGGGGAATATATTCATCTTGGCATTACCAATACAGCCCCTCCTGGACAGCATAAGGTTACACCATCTATCAAGGTCTATTATCACTTCCAATAAAGCTGGGTAATTGGCTGAATAGAGTTGGTGCATCTGCGGTGTTAACTTTACCTCAAAATTCTTGAATCGTCTGGGGATCAAATGTTAGGTTCAAGATTTCCGATTTAGCCTTGTTTATTTTCAGGCCAGATACTTTCTCGAAACTTAGCAACGGCGCTATTGGCACTGATATTGATGACTCTGCGTCACCTAAGGAGAGCAAGATGTAGCATATATACATATATATATATATATTTATTTCAAAAGTCCTCACGTCGTCACGTGAAAGAATTAACCGCACTCCAGGATCTCGGAGAAATTAAGTTTTATTGACTGACGTGTTTTGACCGGAACGGTCTTTGTCAGAGTCACTTTCCATACCCTGAAGTGCTCTATTTTCTACAAAAAGTCATGAGTGAACATTCATCGAGCAAGAAAACAGACTTGAGGAGAACACGAGTAATTCCTCTGAATTAATGGGAGAAAAGACTGCCCATTACGTTGAACATTGTGGTGACATAAATACACAGATAATGTATACTGTGATACTCGCATAGTAATACATACATATTTCAACTTAAAAAATAATAAAATATTTCTCAGTTTGTACATAGTCAACAATGCATATATTTAACACTTGAAGCAACTGCTACAAAGTGCATGCCCAGTGGCAGATTCAAGGTACCAACGGCTTGATGCCTAAATGAAATGGAATAAAGCCCAGTGGCTAAGTCTCTCCCTTGTAAAGCTCTGCGCTTTCCTGGCCGTGTTCTAGAAAGTCCTGCATAATCTTGAAGCTATTTTTTTTTTTTTTTTAAAAGGGTGCAAAAAAGAAATGGATCCAAAGAAAAATAGAAAATAAAACAACATAAGAAAAGGGGTGCTATTCTTTCCAGTTTAAGCAAGAACGCGCGTTTTAACACAGGTACATTACCATACAGGGAAATCCGCAATGGATATCCCGAAGGGGAAACTATCCTAAGTGTACGTGGAGCTCCTCATTGTGGTTGAGGCCACCAGGGTGTCTGCTGATGAGTCGGATGATATATTCAGACTCCATTCGCCTCAAGCTGCGTTGTCTGTCTCCCCCTCTCGCCTTGGCTGGGATCCTGTCAACACCAAAAACTATATTTTAGAAACTATGCTTGAGACATTCCCATGTACTTGTTCAAATTGTTTTGCAATCGTGTATGTCATGTCCTTGTTCTTGATTGCTCGAAGGTGTTCTAAAATCCTCTTTTTTTTTTACAGGAAAGATGGTGCTGCCCACACAGTACAAGCCACACATACACACTAACACATACACCACATAGTCGCTGTTGCAGCTAATGAATTTGTGTATTTTCGCTGTCTTGCCTGTTGGGAGGTTATAACTTTTCATGTTAGAGCTATTGGCACAGGCCTTGCATCTCCCACACTTGTGAAAGCCTGTGTGTTCCCTCAGCCAAGATCCTGCATTTGCACTGCCTTGGGCCAAATGGCTGTGAACCAAGATGTCACGTAAAGAATTACTCTTAAGGTAGGTAATGTGTGGGCTGGGACTGACTAATCTGCCAATGGTTGTATCTGATCTTATAAGTTGCCAGTGTTTTTTCACAATCCGCTGAATAGACCTGGATTCACAGTTAAAGGTTAAGATCAATCTCACCTCCTGTTTGTTCTTATCCCTGCTTCTGGGTGTTAGTAGGCTTGCCCTATCTATTCTAGATGCCTTCTCAATTGCTGCTCTAATGGTTTTTCCAGCATACCCTCGTGTTTTAAATCTTCCTAACATCCTCTTTTCCTCTGCTGCATATGCCTCTTTGGTGCTGCAGTTCCTCTTCGCCCTCAGAAGTTCTCCGTATGGGATACTTCTCTTTAGGTTATCCGGATGGTTACTGTGGGCATGAAGAATGCTGTTGCCAGCGGTTTCTTTCCTAAATAGTCTAGTGTGAATGGTATCATTCCTCACTTCAACCTGTATGTCCAAGAACTCAATGGTGTTGCGATGTAGTTTACTGGTGAATTTTAAATTCAAATTGTTGTCGGCTATCCCCCTCAGGAACACTTCCAAGGTATCCTGTGGACCGTCCCAAATCAGAAAAATATCGTCTACGTAACGAGTCCACAGGATCACATGACTCATGTATTCCTCATTCGTCTCATTCCAAATATGCTCCGCCTCCCACCACCCCATGAACATACAGGCGTAGCTCGGAGCGAAGCAACTCCCCATCGCAGTCCCTGTAAGTTTCTTGGACCATTGTTCCTCAAATAGGAAAAAATTACTCTCCAAGCAGAATCTTAACATTTCAAGTAGAAGCATTGAGTGGTCAAACATTGCTAACGGTCGATCTTAAAAAAAATATTTACATGCCTCCAACCCCAACTCATGTTCAATGCAGGTATATAGGGCAACAACATCTACTGTGGCCAGGATATATTTATTCTGCCAAGGGATCTCTTGAATTTTGGATATGAAATCCATACTGTCCCTGCAATACGATGGGAGGTTGATTACATATGGACACAAGAAATAGTCAAGGTAAATTGAGGTATTTTCCAATAAACTGTTATTGGCCGAGATTATCGGTCTGCCTGGTGGGTCCGTCGGGTATATATACATACATACATACACACACACATCTTGAGTTTGTCGTCTCCAAAAAGTATTCCCTTTCTGTTTTTATTCCTCTTGATCTTCACATTCGGTTCTATGCTGATCGCAAATAAGAGGGGAAACATGGGGATACTGCTGTGTACCCCTCTCCACTTTGATATTCCCCAAGACCATCCCATTTAAGACAAGTTTAGCTGTACAGCAGCAATATTGTTATGAAATATTCTAATCAATACCATCTTCTCAGCCAGTCACAAGAACATTCAGGCCACCATACTGAAAGCTTTTTCTGCGTCTAATAATAACAGTATTGCTGTTACTTGCTTCTTCTGGACTTTCTCTGTCAAGTAGACTGTTTGCTGTATATTATTGTGAGACTGTCTAGAGGACTTAAATTAGTGTATTAAGTAAGGGAGAAAGTTTTCTAATCTGTCAGTAAGTATCTTGGTATACAACTTGTCAGTATTTATTAAATCAAATAGCCTATTAAAGGAACATAAAAGAGGGTTTCTTCCTTGTTTATTAAGGATGTATGATGATCTTCCCCATGCCCCTTGGTACTTTCCCCTGCAGTCCAGTATGATTAAATAGCCTTTCCAATTTGAGCACCAGTAGTGACTGGAATGTTTTACAAAAGGTGCCTATCTGGCCTGGTTCGTATCACCTGCAAATAGCAGAGGCTATTGTCAAGGGCTGATTTCCTGCGATAGCTTGAAATATTTTGTATCTCCCCATCCTATCAGTTTTGATGTCAGTTAAATGAATGCTCTTTCGTATAAAGATCAACAATCAATTATGCTTGTGGGCCACTGTCAAGGGAAGGGCTATATTGTAATCCCTGGGTTTCCTCCTTTGATCCTTTCTGGTGAGGTGTCTCTTGTAGGCATAGGGTATCTGGATGAGAATATCTAATGGATCTCCACATCGTGTTTCTCTTTACTGGGGAATCATGCCCCTGGACTTTGAGATGATCTACAACACGACCAAGGTGGAAAAGCAGAACCCCTCAACATACTTGGTGGTGAGGGAGTCTGGGTATCCAGATTAGATCCCCCAGGTGGCTCATGTGGTGTAATACGTTGATGGGCCTTTTGAACCTCCATCGGTCTCCTCAACTCCCCCAAAACTCTCTGAACCATAGCAACTTGGGAGGTTTTGATTAAGACATCCCCCTCATTCCCTTAAAAAACAATATATATGCTGGGATGCAACTCACAAGTTGCACTATGACGGTGAGGTCCCCAGGGAATGGGCATCCCTCCGGTGTGACTGCCCCAGTGCACGTCTCTGCACCAGTCAGCCATTCGGTTTCCAACCAATTGTGAGGGGTGTATCTAGTAGCTTTACTATCTGAGACTCGCCTGCAGCCCCCAATCCGCTGCCTCAATTGGTATTACACTATTGACTGTCAAAGAGGCTTCATTCAAACCTTCCTATATACCCCCAACCACACTCTCTATGCAGTTACTTAAAGGTTCCTTCTAGGCACATCCTCTCTTTATACTGCTTAGCAGTTAGGTTTTTTTTTTCTCCACATCTCTTCTTTACTCTGCCCACTGCCTAGCCCAGGCTATTCTGAGCCTCTGTTTTTTCCACTGGATACCCACACTATTTGCTGCAGCTTGATCTCTGTGCCCCTGCTCCTGTCTGGCTGTCCTCCGCACGCATGTATATTTCCTGGATTTTGGTTGCTTTGTTCCAGTGGTAAACACAAGGAGATGATGGACGGAGCACTGAAACTTTTCAGACACTCACCCCAGTCACAGATCTGGGTTGAATCCATCATCGTTCTTTAGCTCACTCAGCCACCCCAGTTCAGACCCAACTATATGCAAATCAGTCTTGACCCTGTGTCTCATGGGAACAGTCTAGCCCAAACTGCCATTCCAGGTCTTCCCTGGACGAGAAACAAGCATCCTGGGACCGGTTTTGGGGTAACACCCCTCATCAGCCAGGCTAGCTTGAATCCAGTGGCAAAGTGAGCAAGGGACCCACGTCTGGGCATACCCTGCCAACTTAGGACAAACAAAGCAAACACAAGGAGATGATGGACAGTGCGCTGAAACTTTTCAGACACTCGCCCCCAGTCACAGATCTTGGTTGAATCCATCATTGTTCTTTAGCTCACTTCGCCACCCCAGTTCAGACCCAGCTATATGCGAATCAGTCTTGACCCTGTGCCTCATCACCGACCTGGTCCCCCTGTCATCTGCAGCCTCAAAAACCTTCCTAAACTTGCCCTTTTATGGCGTCCAGTTGGTGACAGGATCCGCAATCACCTCCACCACTGGCATAACATCGGACAGGAGGGATTCTGCAAATCATCCGAAGGGGCCCTCCCTTCGAGACTACCCGTCCCGCAATTCTTACTTCTTACGATCGGCTCATGGAGGATCGTTTGTCCCTGCTCGACGAGGAAGTCATGGCTCTCTAGGCCATGGGGGCCATAGAGAGGATTCCAGTGCCAGAAGTGGGCTGTGGTTGCTATTCCCTCTACTTTCTAGTCCCCAAAAAGGACAAGGGTCTTCGTCCTATTCTAGATCTTTGAACCTCAACTATTTCCTCAAGAATAAGTTCAGGAGGCTCACATTGGTTCAGGTCTTGTCTGCCCTGGACAAAGGAGACTGAATGATAGCGCAGGATGCCTATTTTCACCCCCCCATCCTGCCTGCCCATCGGCGCTACCTATGGTTTACGGTAGGCCACCAGCATTTTCATTTCACCATGCTCCCTTTTGGCCTTGCCAGCGCCCCTTGGATGTTCACTAAGGTGATGGCGGTGGTCGCAACTCATCTGCACAGGTTAGGGGTGGCAGTCTTCCCTTATCTTTATGACTGACTGCTGTAGGCAGGCTCATCCTAGGCTGTCGTCTCCCACCTCCAGGCAACGGCGAACCACCTGCATTCGCTGGGGTTCACTATCAACATGCCAAAGTTACACCTGACTCCCCCTCAGACGCTCCCTTCCATCGGAGCTGTCTGGACGCAATGCAGTTTTCGGCTTACCCTCCCGAGCAGCGAATCCAGGATATTGAGGCTATGAGGCCAATGTTTCAGTCTCTATCCTTGGTTTCAGTGAGACTGACTCTGAGGCTGCTGGGTCTCATGGCCTACTTCATCCCACTGGTGATTCATGCCAGATGGCCTATGAGGGGACCTGAAATTCCAGTGGGTGCAGCATCGGGAATCTCTCCGACATGGTCCAGATCTCGGAGGGAACTGCAAAGGACTTGCAGTGGTGGCTAACAAACAGCGATTCGGTCAGAGGCATACCCTGCTCCCTTCCCCAACCAAAGCCCACAGTTGTGCCAAATGAATAACTCCTGCGATGGGGCGTCCATCTGGGAGAGGTAAAGATCAGAGTGTCATTCAAATCCTTTCTGCTCTCATCAAGGGAAGGTTAGTGCAGGTGTTCACGGACAACCGCACCACCATGTGGTATTGCAACAAACTGCGCAGGGTGAGGTCGTGGACCTTCTGTCAAGAGTTACCAAGACAGCTCTTGTTCTGGGATGCTTTTCATCTCGAGTGGAGCTCAGACCTCCTGTATGCCTTATCGCCCATAACACTCCTACCCAGAGTTCTGAAGAGGATCGGGAACAACCAGGTCCAAGTCATCCTTGTGGCTTCGGACTGTGCAGGGAAAGTCTGGTTCTCCGAGCTTTTGAACATGAGTGTCGGTCTACCGATAAGGTTGCCCCTCCGGGAGGATCTTCTGTCACAGCAGCAGGGGAGGGTTCTCCACCCGAACCTGTCAACTCTCCACCTTCTTGTGTGGAGCTTGAGCAGTGGCAGTTGATGACTTTTGACCTCCCTCTCAAAGTCTGCAATATTTTTCTGGCAGCCTGGCGTCCCTCCACCAAGACTGTATAATCCAGCCTTTTGGAAGCGATTTGTATCATATTGGACAGAAAAGTCCATTGACCCACTTTATTCCTTCCTTTCTGATATTTTCTTTTTTATTTCTTACCCTTTCCCCACTTGTCTCTGCTCTGTCTGCCTTCTTGCGGCTGCCTGACCAACCCTCTTTATTTAAGTCCCCAATTGTAAATAGATTTTTGAAGGGCCTTGTACATATGTTCCCCCTTCTTCTTTTATTATGCCTCGGTGGGACCCTGATTTGGTCCTCACATTCTTGATGTGTGCTCCTTTTGAGCCTCTTCACAATTGTCCCCTTGGGCTGCTCACTATCAAAACAGCCTTTCTTGTGGTAATTACATCGGCCCGAAGGTGAGTGAGCTCAGGCTTTATCTTCCAAGCCTTTATTCATTTTATCCGGACAAACTGGGGCCTCTTTCCTACTGAAAGTGGTGACACCATTTCATGTGGGCCAATCTGTCTCCCTGCTCACCTTTTACACTTCTCCACATCCTTCTAAGGAAGAGTAGCAACTCCACCGTCTGGACCCAAAAAGAGCATTGGTCTAACTTGATGGCACACTAGAGTTCCGAGTGGACGACCAACTCCTCGTGGGGTTTGCTGGTGCAAAGAAAGGTCGGGTGGTGCAGAAACAGACCATCTCTTGATGGGTCGTTCTCTGCAACACGATCTGCTATTCACTGACAAAGCAGCAGCCTCCTGAAGGCTTAAGGGTTCATTCCACCAGAGCTAGCACGTGGAGTCCTAGTCCTGGACATCTGCCAGGCAGCAGTATGGGCTTCCCTGCACACATTCACCAAGCATTACTGCCTGGACAGTCCGGTCCGCAGGGACAGGCATTTCACCCGTTTGGTCCTGCAGGACTTTCTAGTTTAAATTTGGCCACAGTTCCACCACCAGGGATGGTATTGCTTGGGTATTTTGGGGGGAGGGGGGTCCCTCTTGCAACACAATTGTCCTGTAATCATCCAGTACTTAGTTCTTCATCCATATAGGACGGGCCTGTAAAGCCTACAACTTATGTAGAATAAAGATATTTTATTTCCTTTTATGCTTTCCCACTAAAACGCTTATAGATGGTACTACATCAGTAACTCAGCGTATATAGCCTTCCATTGGCAGGGATTCACTCTGAACCTGGACCACATTGGCATCATTAAGCACTATAGAACCCCAGAATTCTCATGAGCAGCAGATAGAGGAACTTGAAAGACATTTTCAAATCATCAGTGAATCAAGTCACTTTGTTTCCTTGATATGACACATATACCCCAAACCTGATCTATGCCCATTCACCAGTTCTATAATTAGAACAGCATGAGGAGAGCAAACATCACTGATGTGTCTCCCCTAAACACTGGAAGAGCTCAAAAAGTGCCATTGAACAAGATCCTAGTCTCTGATGACTGATAAGTAATTATAATCATAGATATCTATGCAAAACCTAGACCAAATCTTCAGCGCTACCATGAACAAAAATGTGAAGCTCACCCTGTCTAAGGTCTTCCTGCATCTTTCCTGTTTGGCACCCTTCTCAACAAGGTGAGTGAGCAGTTGGATGTTATTAAAGGTCTGAAGGCCATGGGCAAATACTTTTTGGACTTTTTAGATAGCAGTGGGATTCCCTGGGACTATGTGGAAATTTCTTCAGCTCTCTCCTGCTGTAGTGTCCCAACCCAAAGGAGCGTACCCAGCTCCCTTCTACCAAGAGCCCCACAAGGGTATCTTTATCAGGTCTCACCACACCAGATTGTCATTCAGTCCTCAACGCCTGCCACCCCATTCTCAGAGCAAGTATTGAGGTGCACCTAGTAGCACTATCCGAATCGTCCCTTAACGTCAATAACTGTTAAAGCCACTCGAGACCTCAAACCCCTTACATCATTTCCCTTGATGTAAAAAGCAGACCGCTAGTACAGATTTCTACCAAAACGTCAAAGGTTCTATTGGGTAAACCTGGTCAGAAAGGAAGATTTCTCGTTGCACCCTTCCCACAATACCCCTCCACAAGCGTGACCTGTCTCCATCTCCGAAAAGGCATGGGCCACTCTGGGACTTTCCCATCTCATTCTTCCTGTCCGTGATGTCCAGGAGCTTCAGCGAAGCCACAAAGAGTTTTTGATGGAGCTGGAATTCGATACTGCTCTGAAAGGTAATCCTTAGTGCATCTCCCCTCATTGTAGGCTTCTGTTATAGGCTTCATCAACTTTCACTTTAACATTGTACTCTGCGACAAATGTTATGGGAGTAGTAATTTGTAATCCTAGAAAACAAGAGGGGACTTTTTCCTTTCCACCCTCATGTGGCTTCCTTTTGTCACTAGGCCATCATTGTCCGGTAAATGTCATGGCCACTTTTTCGGTCCTGCTTTATACGCCGGGTCAATACAGACTCTTGTTGTCCTCCTCATTTACAAGATCTTGGCAAAAATAAGCTACAGATATTCCATAAAATGGGAACCATTCGTTTCATAGCTCTCCTTGCAAGGCGTATGGTGTTTTGTCCTGGTCATGCACATCTCTGTTGAAGATAGAAATTATAAATGGAAGTTTAGTTCCATAAGGACATGCTTGCAGGCTATGAATTAGTATTTTTACTAAACATAACATCTACAACACATTATGTAAGCTCAAACAAGATGTCTTTAGAACATCCATAAAGCAATCAGGACATGTGCTTGCTTTCCACCTGTTATCTTAACCTCTTTCTTTTTTTCTGTTCCTGCTGAAATCCAAACTTTACTCCTGTTTCTGATAATTCTATAAAACAATATTAAAGAAAAAGCAACCTAGTGAATTTTTAGGTAGCCAACTCTTGCAATTTTATTATGTCAACTTAACAGAGATGATCATGGTTTCATCATTTACAAGTATCATACTGAAACTAAGTTGGCTACTTGTTGACTCCATGCCCTTGATTCAAAATAAGCTTTTGTTTACCGTAGCCATGTTGTGTCATATTCTATGTTAGGATGGTAGACCAGGATTATCCTTTATTAAAGCATACTCGCCACAAGTAAAATAGACTTCATCAACCAATCCCCTGATCTCAAAATCAAGTCTGAGTCCCAATAAAAATGATTTAGAGGGCATAACACCCCTATCAAAGAATGCCTCAAACCTACCTACATCTATGCCAGATGCTTGCTTTACCCATCGTATCCTTCTGGCCAAAGTGGGTGAATACAGTGGGGAGAAAGATTTACCACAGGAATGCAAAGTTGGGAATTCCCTCTGAGTTCCCTTGTCATGTCTTCATAAGCCTTCAAACATCGCACCACTTAACTTTAGAGGGTCCATAAACATGGGTAGTAGGTAGTTCAATTATTGGATTAAGTCCTTCTAGCAATAGTTATGTTCACTTCTTCTGGAGTTAACATCCTATCGGGTCAATTTAGTGCTCAAACTCCCAACGCCCCTTTCCAAGAAATGAAGCAAAACATTACAGTTTGGCTGATAGCTGCTTTCTGTATAGGTGTCTGTTAGAATTACAATCCATAAATGTGTAGGAGTGAGCTTGTCACAAAGCTGGTCATATTTGAATGTGGCAGTTATGTCAAATGTATGTTGTTTAAATATTTGCGCACCATAGGGTATATCTGCTGAAACTCTGCACAGAGGACCCTTGGAATTTTTTGAGGACCTTAGTTAGAGGTGGCCAGTCTCCTGTCCTCTACCTCAGCCAGCCTCACCAAAAATTATATGACTGAAAACATTCTGAATGGTCAATTATGCCTTGTCCAGTGCTGTGAAAATACTTATAAATTTGCTGATTTCCTTAATGAACTAGTCTCTGTTTAGGCATCCTTACACCTCCTGAGCTGCCTCGGAAGTGGCCAGGTTCCCTTATTTAGCATCTACTATTTTCAAGAGGGTGCATTGTCTTTCAGAGAAAATTGTATAATTTATTTTCCCTAAAAGGTTAATTTTCCTCTGTCCCAACCCAAAAGAAGTCTATCGGGTCTCCTCAGCAGCACCCAAAGTCTTTGTCAGAGTGGCTGAGAACCTCTTTCAGGCCTTCTGGAAATGGCCAATCAAATGAAAACTTGCCCAAGAATATGGACATTGTAGAATCAGTAACTGGTGTCTTGACTACTCTTCTGTCCGTCTTTGGTATAGGACTCTGCCTTTTGTCTATTCCTTGGCACTTTATCTAGAGACTTTGGTAACCTCTTCAGCTCTGGGAGGCCATGGGTTCTGCCCATCAAACCCGTCCATATTTTTCCTATTTTGATCACCTAGTTTTTGACCTTTTTACTGTGAGTGAGCCTCACAACTGGTGGACCAACCATGGTAAATACATGGTAAATGGACTGCACTACTTTACCATCAGTGTCTGCCTTTTAAGATAAGGTGGCTGTAACGCTGCAAGAGTAAGGGGCACTTGGCTGGTTACACGTGAACACGTGTGTGCACGCTTGTGCACACTTGTGAGGACTGCCCATGTAAGACATCTCTTGTGCGCCGCCCAGTATTTATCTATTTTATTTTTTGTTTATAAAGTTTTATATAGTGCGAAAATGACTCGTGCGGGTGATACAAAGTAAGTAACATAAGAAAAAAAAAATGAAAACGCTAGTTACAATAAAGAGGCACAAACTGTGAAAAACAAAAAATTGCGGAAAGTAACCTCCAAGTGACAAGACAATAAAAAAAAATTACATAAATTCAACAAGGCAAATAACCATATGGGTGGAATAAGAGTCCAGGGTAATGCATTTAGGGTAGCAATTTGTTCATAAGAAGTGATTTCACTTTTTTTGAATGATGCAGTAGAAGGGATCAGTCTAATTTCAGGTGGTAGGGAGTTCCACATTTTAAAGGCAATACCTGAGAAGGCTCTGTTGCAAGTTTTCTTTTTATGGAATATCTGTGGTTTTAGCAGCAGGGTGCTGTTACTTCTAGACCGTGGGTACTCGCAAACATTTGCCCAAGAGCCACTAGTGCGGTCTGTGGTGTGACCGAGGGCCGCACTGATGCCAGAATGGTGGTGGTAGGGGATCTGGGAAGGTCGGTGATTGTGTAAGGAGGTCTAAAAAAATGTTAAATAAAAGGGCAAGAATGTATTTGCAGGTTAATATAAATCCAGGGAGGTGTTTGTTTCTTTTAGATCCTGTGATTAGTCTGGCAGCAGCATGAAGCGAGGCGCTTAGCTGCGCCAGCTTGGATCTAGGAAGGCCACAAAGAGTTGCACTTCCATAATCCAATATTGGAATAACTAAGGCTTGGACTGCTGATTTGAAGTCGTCCTGAAGGAGCAAAGGTTATAATTTCCTTAGAATGTTCATTTGGTAGTTTGCACCTTTGGTGACAGCAGTGATGTGCTCCTACATGTTCAGATACTTGACTAATGTTATCCGCAGAGATTTCATACAATCAATGTGAGGAGAGCAGTTGAGGGCCGTTAAATGCTTCATCAATAAATTAATCTTGGGTTTGTGGTTGGGTGGGATGATGAGGAGCAATTCTGTTTTGATAGCGTTTAGTTTGAGATGGTTATGCATTAGCCAGTTTTGAGTATCTTGTAGAGTTGTGTTGAGGGACCTGATGTCATCCGGGTAGGAGATTTTCAGGAAGTTGTTACTGAAGGCAGTCAGATCATTAAGGTTTAGGTTCCACAGACTTCTTTTCCATCGTTTAGCTTTCTTTAGTTGAGACTTTTTTTTAACTCACTGCCTCCGTGATGAAGAAGGTGATACATTGGTGATCTGACCAATCACAGGGGCAATGGATTCAAGTTGGGTGTTGTCCTTTTCGCAATGATTAAGTCTAAGGTCTCTCCCTTGATGTGAGTAGGGGTGTGCCAGAATTGGAACAGCTTGAGGTCTGATAAAAAGGGTTTGAAGCTGTTGACTGCATTGTCATTCAAATCATTCCAGTGTAGGTTGAAGTAACTGCGCACAGGTAGCCTGGCGCAGAGAGGACTCCGCAGGATTGAATATTGACCTTTGGTAGGCCTCATAATGTTAATGTACACTTATAGGGAAAGTCAGTATGGTTTGCTGTCTTTTTCTGCAGTGGAACACCATTATACAAATAGGGTGAAGAGGGATTATGGTTATTGAAGTCCGTGATGGAATGAAGTATTATCATAACATGCGATTCTAGTCTTGAAATGTAATAACAGTGACCTAATGTAAACAGGCATCCCCATATATAGTTATGTGCTACATTGTACATGAATGGGGATGTACTGTGAATTTTGGGGTCATGACCATTTAGGGGTCTAATGCATTGTTGCCAAAGCGATCTCCACCAGCCTTATGTATATTTGAAAATGACTGTGTAGTATTGAGTAGTGTGTGTGTGTGTGTGTGTGTGTGTGTGTGTGTGTGTGTAATTTACTTTTACTTTTCTAAAGAAAAAGCTCAGACTGGACAATTATTTATTTAATGTTGTTAATGCGTGCCAGCGAATGGTGATTCCCAGTGGAAGGTGAATGTGGACCCATTACTTGTGCAGGCCACACAAATAATGGCCGTTTCCTCACAAGCACATATAAGGCTTTCTCATCAGAAAATAACCAATGTTCTTATGTGAACATTGAGTGCCTTCTGATAAATACTTCTACATGTTGGCATGAGAACAGTGAGTACTCTGCACTGAATAAGTTACCTAAGTGTCTAGAGAAAGCAGTAAGGAAGAGACCAAAGGCAGCGTCCAGGACATTCCTTGGATGGCAAAGTTGGGATTTAGATGTCATCAAAATTGGCTACCTGTTGGAACTTACCGCTATAGGCCTCTTCTGGATCCTCCCTCCCACCCAACTGGTTTCGCATATTCCTGATCCTCCTTCGGGTTTTATGAGGTTCTTTGAGATGGCTGGGGGGTCGGGGTAGTTTTGAGGGCTTAAGGGAGGGCGGAGTAGTTATTAGGGCTCAGGGTAGCTTTTTTAAATTAGGGGTTAGGGCATTAGCCCTAAGGGCAGTGGAAGGGGTTGGGGTAGTTTAAGGGACATCGTGGGGGGGGGTTGGGTAATGTATGTTAAGGGGCAATGTTTTAGGGCTCAGGGTAGGGGAATGGGTAGTTGGGATCATTTTAGGTCTTAGGTCAGGGCGGGGTAGTTTTTAGGGTTCAGTGGGAGGGGGGGTCAGGTAGTATTTTTAATTGGGGTTAGGGTTTTAGACCTAAGGGCAGTGGAAGGGGGTTGGGGTAGTGTATGTTAAGTAGCAGGTAGGGGCTTTGTAGATTAGGGCGGGGGAGGGGATGGGAGTAGTGGCGAGCTTAGCCATGCATACCCCTTTACCATTCATGCCTCTACCACAAAATTGCATGGTAAAGGAATGCATGGTTAAGATGCATTTGTGGTTCGGACTGCGTGGTAGAGGCACGCATGGTTCAACCATGCATGCCTCTATTATACAACCCTCCGTATATCCCAGTGTATTTTTTTGTCTGGTCTGAGTTCCCATACTTGCTGTTCGAGGCATGTGAGCTGTAGGTCACATGCTTATGCATAGATCGCCATCTAGTGTTGGGCCCGGATGTTTGCACTTTGTTTTTCTTCGAAGAAGTCTTCCTAGTCACGAGGTAGGTGACTCCTCCTTTCGGTGATAGTGCGCATGGTCATCGACTCCATCTTCAGATTGTTTTTTTCCGCCATCGGGTTCGGATGTTACTCGCTGTGCTCCGGTTTGACGCTGATCCTTCGGTCTCCCTCGGTGCGTAGAACACTCGCCCTCGACGGTATTGTTTCCGATCGCGTGTTCCATTACTTCACGTATCGTGTTTAGTTAAAAAACCCTATTTCGATCGGAGAGCTCATGGTAGGCCGTCGGGCCTAGCCCCAGGTTCGACTCGCAGTCGATGAAACAAACTCCTTTTAAATTCTGTCCTCGGTGCCACGCGAAATACCCGCGCACCGACTCACACGGTGTGTTTGTCACCGGAACACAGTGAACAGGACTGCGACGCGTGCCGAGCTTTCCGCTCCAAAAAGACTCTTCGCGACCGTCTGACTCGACGACGCGACATGCAGAGCCAACACACAGGCTCCGGCTCCATTCCGGACCTCTTCGGGCCTGAATCTGATGAAGAAGCCGGCGATGCTATCGGAGCCTAGGAGGAACAGGAACAGATCTCCCTCTCTGACAATGACTCCGAACAGGATGAAGACATCCCGCATGGACAATGTAATGTAAGTACAGTCCCTACTCCACCCCGAATCCCAAGCCAACCGAAAAAGAAGGCTCCGGACCAACCCGTGCCCTCGGGCCCCGGTCGGCACCGAGACCATGCTTCCGACGCCCCGCCTTCTGGCTCGGCACCGAAGCCTACCAAAAAGCCTTCCGGCACCGAGAAGTCCCACGCCAAGTCGGGTATCGAGCCAAAGCCCTCGGGGTCGAAGCCAAAGTCTGGTTCCGAACCTCACCACTCGGCACCGTAATCCACCTTCGGATCCGAAAATGCCAACCCCAAAGCCGTCAGCACCGAAACCTTCGGCGCCGAAACAGTCTGATGCACCAAAGTCACCTAAAAAGCACAGTTTCGGTGATCCGCTCCAAAAACCGGACCCAAAACAGAAAATATTGGTCATACATCCCAAAACTGGGCACATAACCACTAAAGTGACTTTAAAAAGAGGGGTTACTACTGAAGAGGAATCTCATATTCCATTGAAGAAGAGAAATATCGGAACAATCCCTTCCCCCCTCCTCCTCTTCCTCTACCACCTTCGCCTCATTCTCTACAGGTGCTAACTTCACCTGAAAACTCACCACCACATACACCTGACAATCAGGGTGACGGGGATGATAATGATGATCTTCAGCCAGGACCTATAGATGAGTGGGATGACTACAACATTGACTCGCCCACACACAGTGTTCCTGACCTATATCCTACCAGGCCCTCTCCACCAGACGACATTGTAGGATACATTGAATTGCTAGGCAGGGCTGCTAATTACCATGGGGTACAGCTTCATAAAGAGTCCCTTGAAGAGGATTTCCTTTTTGAAACATTAAACAGCACACAAAAGTCAACACATATGTTGCCCATGCTGAAAGGAATGACCAGACATGTAAGCAACATATTTAAGGATCCTTTCAGGGCACGTATACTTACCCCCTGGGTGGATAAAAAATATAAGCCTGCACCATCTGATCCAGTCTACATAAAAGGACAATTACCCTTAGATTTATTGGTAGTTTCCAATGCAAGGAAAAGGGCAAACTCCCAAACCACTGGAGACTCTCCACCCCCAGAAAAAGAGTCAAAACTTCTCGATGCATCAGGAAAAGGGTAGCCTCCCAAGCAGCTAACTTTTGGCGCATATCAAATACACAAGCGTTGCTAGCCAGATATGACTGTGCGCATTGGGATGAAATGGAACAACTCATCCAATTTCTACCCCAAGAAAATAAATCTAAAGCGCAAGACCTGATACGTGAGGGACAGTTAATTTCCAACAACCAAATTTGTTGCTCCCTAGATGCTGCTGACACATCAGCCAGGGCGGTAAACACTAGTGTCCTGTTAAGAAGACACGCATGGCTACGCATATCAGGGTTTAAACCTGAGGTTCAAGCCTCCATATTGAACACACCTTTCAATAAAGAACACCTTTTTGGGCCAGTGGTAAATTCTTCACCTGAGAAGATGAAAAAAGTTACTGAAGTGGCTAAATCTATGGAAGCCCTTCAGTCTACACAAGGCCGTAAACTCACTAATCATTTTCTGGAGAAGAACCATTCTCCAGATGAACTCGAATGGACTGTTTTAGAACAACCCTACATTCCCTCCCATGTGTCAGGCATTTCCACGTATCTTTTTAGGCGTGAACAGAGATGGGTACACAAATTACAAAGTGACAGTCTGGGTTTGAATGATGACATTCCCGGGACATCTTTATGATACCTGCACCCTTAGTACTGACTAACTGGGGTAGATATTAGATGAACATATTGTGGGGTTCTCTAGTGCCCTGTGCGTACGACTACTAGATGACACACGTGCATGTCTGCCCCGAGAGTCATTGTAGACATTGTGGCTCACCTTTTGATGATAATGTTTTGAGTTTTACATGCCTAGTTGGTATATGTAAGACTGTTTGTGGTGTGCTTGCAAGTCTAGATAACATCTATTATGCCATTAGTACATATAAATCACAGAGACTAGATCAATAGTTATCTCGCTTACAATCCCTAGGGCACTACAACTCCCATCATGCTTAGGGGTGGGAGCGAGTGATTAGACTTGTGCAGTGTCACCAAATTATCCTGCACAACACCTCAATAGGACGATCACCAAAGCGACATAATATCTCTTCTGGTTTTTCTTTTTCTTTTATTATGCACACAAGAACTCGCTGGCTCTGTAAAAATCGGCTGCCAACTTAACTACATAAACCGGCATGCCTGGTGGCCACTACGCATGCCCGGAATCATGTAGTGTTCACGGTGAGCGCATGCGCGTGCTTTTCCGCGGCACAAGGAGCGATTATACAGCTGAATTCGTTTAAGTGCCGCAAAGGGGTATTTAAGGAATCGTCTGGCCCCACACACTCACCTCCGGTTGCAGCTTCAACCAGGTCCGTAGTACCGACGGACAGGTGAGTGTGTGTGAGAGCACAGGCGAGGTTCTGTTATTTATTTATCGTTATTCTTAGTATTCTTACAGTAGGCTATCTACCGCATCCTCAGCCGCGTATGTTGTGTTTCACTAGCGGTTCCACCTTAAAGAGGGGAAGAGGGTTCGGCTTCAGCACCATGTTTATTTGGCCTCGAGGTTCGGGTGGATAGTGGATGGTTTTTCCAGCACTCAACAGGGTGTCTTGCTCTGTCCGGTACCATCCTAAGTAATAGTTATCGATTTTGGAATTGTCACGAGACTCGGGGTGGACATGAGGAGTTCTTTATATCCTGAGTACTCTTTTCATGTGACACACTCTGCTATGTCATGTTTTGCAATTAGTCTATAGAAGAAGTACAACAAGTATTTTAGTCCAATCGAGTCACTATGCATGTCGCTGTGGGTTTTCACTTTGACCTGAATTCACTGTTGTCATTTGGCTAACATTACCAATGGGCAGTAGACTTTCTTGCTACTAGCACACAAATGATAAATACACATTTGCACCTCCCATGTTTATTTATAGAGCGGTGCCCCCCTTCTCTGAGCTGTTGCCAGGTTGAGATGAGGTAGTCTACCCTGAAGCAACGGGTAAGCCATTTTCTCTGACCTTTCTATGTACACTTGTAAGGTATTTAAACAATGTGGGGAGCCCTTGGGTCCCATATGTAGTGTTCTGTCCAAAGTCACTGACCTCTATGTATCTCTTTTTATATCAATTTTTCACCAGGTACAGTCACCTTCTTTTGAACTGAAATCGGATGCACTATTGGTTCCGTATTTCAGCATTCTTTTGTATTCACTGATTGTTTGTACACGATTAGCAGCAGCATCCTCTAGGTCCTGACGAAAGCATTGACACCTTGTGGGTCATCACGGCTGAAACATGTTGACCTCACATTTCGTCTGACACATGCGGTTTAATTCCATACCGCAGGTGCACTGTTTTTAACCCTGACAGCGAGAACACATGAATAAAGCATATTACTGTTCTCTCTAGTTAGTTTTAATCACCCCCTACACATTTAATAACATTTCTCTGTTGCGCTGTGCCCTCACCTAAAACCATTCTCTCTCATCTCTGGAATTTAGAATATCCTGTTAGAGTAGGCTCTAAAACATCCCTGAGCTCCTCCCTCTCAGAGAGGGGGTTGTAGCCCTTGGTGGAACTAGGTGTTTTCACTGAGAGGAGAATCCCATATGATGAAGCATACCACCTCTGGTGGGTGAGGGATTACGTCCTTAAAGGGATTATCCCACAGTTAGTTCTGTGTGATTTTTGTCAGTGTCTCTGTTCACTTTTTCCTTTCACGAGAGACCCCAGGATTTTCTATGTTGTAGTTAAGCCCTTCAGTCTACACATGGCCGTGGCTCCTTTCGACGCTCTTTCTACCGGGCAGGGTCCAAAAATACTTCCTCCGAAACTGCATCCACCTACAAGGGCAATAACCAACCCCTCAGGCTCCAAAAATTACTTCAGAGGGGGTTACAGAGGGAACAACGGCAAAGGCAGAGGTAGAGGTTCTAACTCGCGTACCTCCCCCTCTAATACAAAGCGGTGACTTGCCCATCATTCACCCCGACCACTTAACACCTGTCGGGGGAAGACTGTCACAATTCCTACAAAAGTGGCAGTCAATAACAAGTGGGTTCTACAAATTATCCGTTCTGGTTACTGCCTGGATTTCATCAACACTCCTCCAAACATTCCCCCAAGGTCACACAAACTTTCACCGGATCACTTACACCTCTTCAAACAAGAGGTACAATTACTACTACTAAAAGGAGCTATAGAGCACGTACCCCCACAACATCAAGGGTCGGGCGTGTACTCTTTTTACTTCCAAATTCCCAAAAAGGACGGCTCTCTGACCGATATTAGATCTGAGAACTAAATTTTTACATACAATCAGACCACTTCCACATGGTAACACTTCAACAGGTACTACCTCTTTTGCAAAAAGGAGACTTTCTGTCTACTCTAGACTTAAAGGACGCCTACTTTCATATTCCAATCCACCCAGCTCACCGCAAATTTCTCAGGTATGTGGTAGCAGGTCAACACTACCAATTCAAGGTACTCCCATTCGGAGTCACCACGGCCCCCAGAGTCTTCACAAAGTGCCTGGCGGTAGTAGCTGCTCATCTAAGAAGACAAAGCATCCATGTCTTCCCATACTTAGACGATTGGCTCATCAAAGCCAACATGTACCAACAATGCCGCAAGCATACTTCCGTAACCATTCAGTTACTTCACCAACTGGGGTTTACAGTCAATGTGTTAAAATCCCATCTTCAACCAGCCAAAACTCAGAACTACCTAGGAGCCACTTTAGATACTCAAAGGGCTCTGGCGTTTCCCAACGCAGCCAGGATTCGAAACATTCAGGTATTAATTCTCCAGTTTCAAGCCAATCAGTCACTTCCAGCTCGAGTTTTTATGCAGCTGTTGGGAATGATGGAGTCTTGCATCATAATGGTTCCCCATGCCAGGCTGCACATGGGTCCACTTCAAGAATGCTTAGCCAGTCAGTGGAACCAGTCTCAAGGTCTATTAACCGATATAGTGTTGGTAAGCAGTGGTGGAACACACAAAATTTGTCAAAAGGACAGCCATTCATAGACCCGGTTCCACAGACAGAATTAACATCGGACGTGTTCCTCACTGGCTGGGGAGCTCATCTTCAACAACACACAGTGCAAGGTCTGTGGAGCCACCAGCAAAGGTTGCTCCACATCAATCATTTAGAGCTAATGGTGATATTTCTAGCTCTCAAAGCCTTTCAAGATCACCTCTCTGGGAAAGCTGTCTTGGTCCGAACAGACAACATGACCGCTATATATTACATACAGAAACAAGGGGGGGACACACTCTCTCCAGCTGTCCCACTTAGCCCAAGACATCTGGAATGAGCTATTCACCACACAATCTATCTCCTAGCGGAACACCTCCCAGGAGTCAACAACCAGATTGCGGACCTCCTCAGCAGACAAAGAGATCAAATACAGGAATGGGAACTTCACCCTCAGGTTCTCCACCCATACTTCCAAGCTTGGGGAGTCCCTCACATAGATCTGTTTGCAACACCCCAAAATGCCAAAGCTTCGCCTCCAGGTATCCACACCCGTTATCCAAAGGCAATGCTCTGTGGATGAACTGGTCAGGGATATTTGCTTCTGCTTTTCTGCCTCTCCCACTCATTCCATTAGTGGTTCGGAAACTCAGGCAAACATCTCTCACACTAATCCTGGTAGCTCCAACATGGGCGCGTCAACCATGGTACACAACCCTGTTAGAACTTTCCCTGGTACTGCATCAAAAATTACATTTGACTCCCAGTCTCCTCACACAGAGCCATGGAGAAATCAAACACCCAGATCCCAAACAACTGAACCTTGCGATCTAGCTCCTGAAGTCATAGAGTTTGGTTATCTGAATCTTCCACCAGACTGTATGAACATTATTAAAGAGGCCAGAAGGCCTACCACAAGAGCCTGCTACGCAGCCAAATGGAAGCGATTTGTTATCTATTGCAATAACAATAACATCAACCCTCTTGATGCCTCCATACAAAACATTATCTGCTACTTGTTACATTTGCAGCAGTCATCATTGGCCTATACATCCATCAGACTGCATCTTGCGGCGATTGCTGCCTATCTTCAAAATAGGCAACACTTATCACTCTTTAGAGTGCCTGTAATCAAATCATTTATGGAAGGACTCAAAAGAGTTATACCACCAAGACTTCCACCTGCCCCAGTGTGGAATCTTAATATAGTCCTCACAAGGTTAATGGGCCCTTCATTTTAACCCATGCACAAATGTGAACTACAATTCCTCACTTGGAAAACGGCTTTCCTCATTGCAATCACTTCATTGAGGAGAGTGGGTGAACTTCAGGCACTAACCATAGAAGAACCTTTTTTCCAACTACACAAAGATAAAGTGGTTCTTCGTACCAATCCTAAATTCCTACCTAAGGTAGTATCTGCATTTCACATAAATCAGTCGGTTGAATTACCAGTTTATTTCCCTCAACCTGACTCTGTTGCAGAAAGGGCTCTACACACCTTAGGTGCTGGAAGAGCACTATTGTATTATACTGAAAGAACTAAATCTTTTCGTAACACCAAGCAACTCTTTGTCGCTTTTGCACCACCTCACAAGAGCAATCCTATATCCAAATCAGGCATTGCTATGTGGATCGTTAAATGTATTAAGATTTGCTATGCAAAAGCCAAAAGGACTCTAACGGTACCCCCTAGAGCACATTCCACTCGTAAGCTAGGGGCTACTATGGCTTTCTTAGGAAACAGCTCTATTACTGACATCTGCAAAGCTGCAACATGGTCCACACCACACACATTCACTAAGCACTATTGTGTAGATGCGTTAGCCAGACAACAAGCTAATGTGGGCCAAGCAGTACTTAAAACACTGTTTCAGACAACTCCATCAGTTACAGGATAGCCACCGCTTAGGGGAGACTGCTGTATAGTCTATGCATAAGCCTTTGATCTACAGCTCACATGCCTCGAACGGAAAATGCTACTTACCCAGTATGCATCTGTTCTTGGCATGTAGAGCTGTAGAATCTCATGCACCCACCCGCCTCCCAGGGTACCTGTGACTGCTGTAGTTCTCTTGTTACTATTCATACATACACATGGGCATCTCTATTCTTTAGTACTACTCCATTCTCTCACCCTCTGCGGGAAAACAATCTGAAGATGGAGTCGATGACCATGCGCACTATCACCGAAAGGAGGAGTCGCCTATCTCGTGACTCTTTGAAGAAAAACAAAGTGCAAACATCCGGGCCCAACACTAGATGGCGATCTATGCATAAGCATGAGATTCTACAGCTCTACATGCCAAGAACAGATGCATACTGGGTAAGTAACATTTTCCTTCTACATGCGAGGGCATCTTCAATATACAGAGCAGTCCTTGAGAACCCCCCTGTTAGTGTTTTTTCAAGACAGCCGCTCAGGTTCTCAGCCGCTGCCCCAATCACTGCTCACTTTTCACATGGCAATTGTCACTACAGCGCTCTCCAAATTCTGGAGACTTCTATCCAGATTAACCTCTGCATTCTCTGGCATTCAGACTTGAATTGCTATGCTTCTAGTTGATGCTTCGTCTCTGTAAACAAGCTATATGTTCGAGGCATGTGAGCTGTAGATCACATGTTTTGCATAAGTCTGCCATCTAGTGTTGGGTCCGGATGTTTGCACTTTGTTTTTCTTCTTAGAAGTCTTTTCCAGTCACGATGTAGGTGACTCCTCCTTTCGGTGATAGTGCGCATGGGCATCGACTCCATTGTTAGATTGTTTTTTTCCGCCATCTGGTTCGGACGTGAATTGCTGCGCTCCGGTTCGACACCGTTTCTCGTGTTCCCCTCGGTGCGCAATCCACTACCCTCGACGGTATTGTTTCTCGATCGCGTTTCTTCATTCTCCGCATATCATTCAAAAAATATTCGATCGGAAAACTCGTGGTCGGCTGTTGGGCCTACCCGCGTCGGGTCAGCTCGCAGTCGATGGAACAGACTCCATTTAAATTCTGTCCCGGGTGTCTCGCTAAATATCCGTGCACCGATTTGCACGACGTGTGCAACTTGTGTCTCTCCCCGGAACACAACGAACAGGACTGTGACGCGTGCCGATCTTTTCGATCAAAGAAGACACTCTGTGATCGTCGGGCTCGACGTCACGAAATGTGCCAACGAAGCGGCTCCGCTCCGGATCTTTTTGGAGAAGATTCCGAAGAAATCTTCGACGCTCAAGGAGCCGAGGAAGAAGAACACATTTCCTTGTCAGACGCCGAATCTGACATGGAAGAAGACATTCCGCAGCGTCAACGTAGCACGAGTACTAGTACTCCCCTGCCCCAAACCATGCCCAAGAAAAAGGCTCTGGGCCCCTCTGTGCCTTTGGGCCAAGGTCGGCACCGAGAACATGTTTCCAACGCCCCGCCTTCGGGCTCGGCACCAAAACACCAACCAAAGCCTTCCGGCTCGGGACCGAGTCTGCCCCAAATCTTCAGCACCGAAATCCAAGCATGTCCTCATGACCATCCCTTCGATGCCGAAAAAATCTTCGGATCCGAACACTTCAGCACCGAAACATTCCGCTCCGAAAACATCGGCGCCGAAAGACAAAACAGTTCCTCCCCCATCCAAGGAGCCTCGTTTCGACGTTCCGCCTTCCAACACGGACCCGAAACAAAAAGAACTTATCAATCCGAAGACTGGTCATATTCATGTAAAATTGCCAGCTAAAAGGAAAGCAGAGATAAAGGAAGCTTACCACATTCCCCTTAAAAAGAAAGATTTGGCTACTAATCCTTCTCCTCCTCCTCCACTCCCCCCCCCTTTCCCACTTGACCCTAATTTGCTTATTACTCCTACAAATTCACCACAACCACATTCACCTGACACTCAGGATGATGGGGATGGATTTGCACCAGATGACAATGATTCGGATGCATGGGATGACTATAATACAGATCCTAACACTGACAATGACCCAGACTTCGACCCTACAAAACCATCTCCACCTGACGACAATGTAGGGTACATAGAATTAACAGAGCTGCTCAATATCACGGAGGACTTTCTCTTTGAGACTTTAAGTTCTTCTCAACGAGCGACTCAAACACTACGCATGCTTAAGGGCATGCTTAAGCACGCAGATGAGGTTTTTAAAGACCCGGTGCGTGCAAAAATACTAACTCCACAGGTAGACTAAAAGTACAAACCTGCATCCACAGACCCTGTCTACATTAAAGGCCAAGTTCCCTCAGACTCTTTAGTTTCTAATGCTCGCAAACGAGCGAACTCGCAAACAACGGAAGATGCCCCTCCTCCTGACAAGGAGTCCAAACTCATAGATGCCTCGGGCAAAAGAGTAGCTGCACAAGCAGCCAATCATTGGCGTATTGCCAACACCTAGGCTCTGTTAGCAAGGTATGACAGGGCTCACTACGATGAATTGGAACAATTGCTCCAATTCTTGCCAGACGAACATAAATCAAAGGCACATGATTTAATTCGGAAGGAAAACTAATTTCCAACACTTCCATTCGATGTGCTTTAGACGCAGCTGACACAGCAGCTCGCGCTATCAACACCAGTGTCCTTTTAAGACGACACGCCTGGCTACGCATTTCTGGGTTTAAACCTGAATCCAAACTTCTATTTTAAACTTACCATTCGATAAGCAACACCTGTTTGGTCCCGTGGTGGATACTTCTTTAGAAAAGATGAAAAAAGACACGAAGGTCGCAAAATCCATGGGGCTTTGCATACCCCAGCTAGTCGGGGTTCCTTTCGCCACTCCTTTTACAGAGGGGGCTCAAAAAATATTTCCACAGACACCTCCTCTTCCTATAAAGGTAACAATCAGTCACCCTCTTCCAGAGGTTACTTTAGAGAAGGATTTTGAGGCAATAATGGCAAGGGAAGGGGCAAAGGTAACACACCCCATACTTCCCCTGCAGCAAATAGATAGTGACTTGCCTCCACTTCCCCCCGATCATTCCACACCCGTCGGGGGACGTCTCTCTCAATTTCTTCCCATTTCGAATACAATCACTTCAGACAGATGGGTTCTACAAATTATCCAATCTGGTTATTGCCTGGAGCTTACCAACAATCCCCCAAACATTCCTCCACAAACACACAAAATGTCCCCAGAGTATTTGGAGCTTCTCAAACAGGAGGTTCACTCTCTACTGCAAAAGGGAGCTATAGAGCCGTCCCATTACAATATCAAGGGCTCGGGGTATACTCCCTATACTTTCTCATACCCAAAAAGGACGGATCTCTCAGGCTTATATTAGACCTCAGAGACCTAAATCTCTACATTCAATCGGACCACTTTCACATGGTAACACTTCAACGAGTGCTCCCACTCCTTCAGCAAGGTGACTTTGTCTACTCTAGACTCGTATTTCCATATTCCAATACATCTCGCTCACCGCAAATTCCTCAGGTTCGTGGTAGCGGGAAAACATTACCAGTTCAAAGTGCTCCCATTCGGCGTGACCACTGCTCCCAGAGTATTCACCAAATGCCTGGCAGTCGTCGCTGCACATCTACGAAGACAACATTTTCAAGTCTTCCCATACTTAGGCGACTGGCTCATCAAAGCCAGCACTCTCACAAAGTGTCTACAGCACACTCAAAGAACAGTACACTTACTGCACAACCTCGGATTCACAGTAAATCTGTCGAAGTGCCATCTCCAACCCTCCAATACGCAAACCTACTTGGGAGCCACTCTAGATACACAAAAAGCTCTAGCCTGTCCCAATCCAGCCAGAATTCACAATATTCAGGCTCTAATTTCAACGTTTCAACCTAACCACTCATTACCAGCTCAGGTATTTATGCAGCTCCTCGTAATGATGCCATCTTGCATCATGATAGTTCCCTATGCAAGACTTCAAATGCGTCCCCTTCAGGAATGTTTAGCACGTCAGTGGAATCAGTCTCAATTGACAGATCTAGTGTTGGTGGGCGGCCGCTCTCATCGCTCTCTGCAGTGGTGGAATCCACAGAACCTTTTCAAAGGGCGGCCTTTCATCGACCCAGTTCCCCAGACAATGCTAACAGCGGACGCATCCCTCAATGGTTGGGGACCTCATCTCCAAACCCACACAATTCAGGAATTGTCGAGTCAAAAGCAACTCCACATAAATCACCTAGAGCTGCTAGCAGTCTTTCTAGCGCTCCAAGCCTTTCAGACTCACCTTGTAGACAATGCTGTCCTGATACGCACAGACAACATGACAGCCATGTATTACATACAAAAGTAAGGGGGGGACAAACTCTCTCCAACTGTCACACCTTGCACAAGCCATTTGGAAGTGGGCCATTCCTCACAAGATTTATCTCCTAGCAGAACACCTCCCAGGAGTGAAGAATCAGATCGCAGATCTGCTCAGCAGACCAAGACAACAGATCCACGAGTGGGAACTTCACCCTCAAGTTCTCCTCCCGTTCTTCCAGATCTGGGGCTTACCAGACATAGATCTGTTCGCCACCCACCAAAACGCAAAATGCCCAAACTTGGCCTCCAGGTATCCACACCCATTATCCAAAGGCAATGCTCTATGGATGAATTGGTCAGGGATATTTGCCTACGCTTTTCAGCCTCTACCACTCATTCCACTAGTGGTTCGGAAACTCAGGCAAACATCCCTCACACTAATCCTGGTAGCTCCCACATGGGCTTTTCAGCCTTGGTTCACTATCCTGTTAGAACTCTCAGTAGTTCCTCATCAAAAACTCCATCTCACATCCAGTCTCCTCACGCAGAGCCATGGAGAGAGAAGACATCCAGATCCCAAGCCTCTCAACCTTGCGATCTGGCACCTGAAATCATAGTTTGGTTATCTCAATGTTCCACCAGATTGTATGAATATCATTAAGGAGCTCAGACGACCTACTACAAGAGCTTGCTATGCAGCAAAATGGAAGCGGTTTGTTATTTATTGTAAGAACAACCATATCAACCCACTTGATGCTTCCGTTCAAAAATATCATCTGTTATTTACTGCACTTGCAGCGCTCAAATTTAGCATATACATCTATACGCTTACATCTCGCTGCAATAGCTGCAAACCTTCAGAATAGACAACATCTGTCTCTTTTCAGAGTGCCTGTTATCAAGGCATTTATGGAAGGACTTAAAAGTGTTATTCCACCGAGACTTCAACCTGCCCTAGCGTGGGATTTTAATATTGTCCTTACCAGACTAATGTGTCCACCCTTTGAACCATTGCATAAATGTGAACTGCAATTTCTCACTTGGAAAGTTGCTTTCCTCATTGCTATCACATTACTGAGGAGAGTGGGTGAGCTTCAGGCACTAACCATAGAAGAACCATTTTTACAACTACAGCAAAACAAAGTGGTTCTTCGCACTAACCCTAAATTTCTACCCAAAGTAGTATCTGCCTTCCACATCGACCAATCTCTTGAGTTGCTTGTGTTATTTCCTCAACCGGATTCAGTGGCAGAACGAGCTCTGCACACCTTAGATGTTAAACGAGCATTACTCTATTACATAGAAAGGACCAAACCTTTTCGTAAAACTAACCAACTCTTTGTTGCTTTTGCTCCACCACACCAAGTCAATCCCATTTCTAAATCAGGTGTTGCCAGGTGGATAGTCAAATGTATTCAGACATGCTATGCAAAAACAACGAGTACTTTACCAATTTCCCCTAGAGCACATTCCATTCGCAAAATAGGGGCTTCAATGGCTTTTTTAGGAAACATTCACATAGCTGACATCTGTCAAGCTGCAACATGGTCTACACCACACACATTTACAAAACACTATTGTGTAGGTGTGTTAGCCAGACAGCAAGCTAATGTAGGCCAGGCAGTTCTACGTACACTCTTTCAAACAACTGCAACAGCTACAAGTTAGCCACCGTTTTGGGAGATTACTGCTGTATAGTCAATGCAAAGCATGTGATCTACTGCTCACATGTCTCGAACGGAAAATGCTACTTACCCAGTATGCATCAGTTCTTGGCATGTAGAGCTGTAGATTCACATGCGCCCACTTGCCTCCCTGGGAAACCTGTACCTGATCCAGCACGATCTTACTTAGATACGCATGGACATCTCTATTCTACTGTTACTAACTCCATTCTCACCCTCTGCGGGAAAGCAATCTAACAATGGAGTCGATGCCCATGCGCACCATCACCGAAAGGAGGAGTCACCTACCTTGTGACTGGAAAAGACTTCTTCGAAGAAAAACAAAGTGCAAACATCTGGACCCAACACTAGATGGCAGACTTATGCAAAGCATATGAATCTACAGCTCTACATGCCAAGAACAGATGCATACTGGGTAAGTAGCATTTTCCTTTCCATGAACTTCCTCAAAAAATTTAAGGCCACTCAAATGTGGTGCATTTTTTTGGACCAATTTCAATATTTTTAAGGATTATTTTGAGCCCAGTGCCATACGTGATTGATCGATTTCGCACTTTACATGCTTTTTGAGGCGTTCACATATATGATCACCTGTGACCGATAATATATTGTAGTTTCATTATCACTCTTTCAATGAACAATGGTAACAAAAATATATAGCTTTTTCCCCATCTTATTCCCTAGATCTGACATTTGTAATTGCATTTGTTTCAATTAATTACAAACTCATAGATAATTACGTTATCAAAATTTGTTTTGCTCTGTAATTTTAAGAGTTCAATCATGTCTGCAGTCTCTTTATATTGCCTGTTTATTGCCACCGTTTAAGACACTGGATTAACATCGTGTGGTACTCGGTACCGTCTGAATCTTGACCATTCACATCATCCTCACTGTCTCTTTATCTTAATATCTTAATTTTGTGAGTGCTAACATGACACACCCTAGTATTCCCAATTCCCCCAGTCTTATCTGGAACTAAAAACACCAGATCACACATAGCTGTAGTTACATTGTAACCCCTCCTTGCCAATAAGCTGGCTGTTGTTGGTGTCTCGGGACCCTTCAAACACTGTGTCGTCGTCTCTTCGCGTACCAAAGTGTAGTTCAGTGTTTTGCCCTTCACTGTGAAATTTACTGTGATGGAGCATCAACTACACACCTAAGCAAAGTAATTCATGCTTTACGTTAGGAGAGCACGGGTTAATCTGGATAAATTTCACCAGATTTGTAAAGAGTGCAGTAGCGAGTGCAAAGTGTCAGAGTACTTAGCTGTTTGCACCCAGAGCACTTCCAGAAAACTGTGATTGGAAAATATGTAAAAGTAATTCAAACATGGATCGATTAAATGGAAATGCACTTTGGGCAGGCACGTAGCTATCATTGGTGCAGCCTTTTGCTATCAGTAGTGCAGTAGGTGCTGTGGCACCAGGTCCCTTGCCTGTGAGAAACCCACTTCGCCCAAATTAGTTATCTTTTTTTTTACCTTGAAATTTGGGGATGGGAACCCAATATATTTGCCTTTAGTATGGCCGTGTGCCCTTACTACGCCACTCTATAGGGAATCAGTACAGTGATCGTTACGGCAACTTAGTGGCAGTCAGTCACTTCCCTTCAGTACAGTCCATCTTGCACACCCCAGTGGTACCACAGCAAAGCATGTGTAACACTTGATGGTTCCCAAGTTATATATAGGTTGTGGTGTGCCGCATCAAGCTCTCATCCCCAGTCCACATACAGGTTTCCAAACATTTCTAGTGTCAATTTCTGTCCATGGTGACACCAGTCTTTGTCCATATTTTCCCTTTGGACCCATTTCAGTTCTAGTGCGCAGAGTCCTGCCAGCAGTCTTTGGATTTGCAGGCGCACGCAGAAGCATGATCTCTAGCTCACGGGAGGCTAACCTTATTATCTGAAAGAACCAGTTATAGATTCCTTACCTTAGAATTACCCCCAGGCGTCAGACTGGATCCAGAGAATATTCGCCAGCAGTACCCCTGCGCGTCGAAAGGTGGCGTTGGTCGACTCCGCGTTCGTCGTTGGCGTCGTGATGACGTCGCGGTAGCTACTTAGACGCCGCCCTCGCGCGCTGATGTCAATTCTTCCTTTTTCCGCGCCAGCAAGCGCAGATCCGGAGAGAGCGGTACCTCCAGTCACTTTTTGACTGACTTTTTCTCGACTTTTGTCGACATCGTTTTTTGAGTCCATCGACTCCTGGTGCACGAGGGATGCCCAGCTTCAAGGCTTGCGGTTCCTGTAGCCGACTGTCTGTGACGGATCCAAACCGCGTGTGCCTCTTCTGCCTGGAGCGCAACCACGACCCCAAGTCGTGCTCCGACTGCCGGACCATGAATCCGTAGTCTTTGTGGGAGCGGTCCCGAAAGCTTCTCGAGGCCCGGCAGTCGGCTCCGCGCCGTTCGAGGTCCCGGTCGCGTAGGAGGTCGAGGGACCGGTCACAAAGCCATCATCACTCTTCATCCAAGTCTTCGCACTCGGGGTCAGGTAAGTCGAAGCACAAGAAGGAGTCGAAGAAGCATCGTCGCTCTTCGACTTCTCCCCGTCCGTCGGCTGACGCAACGAGGGATGCGGGTGGTGCCCCTCCCACGGCTCCGCGTGCGGAGCCCGAAGGGCCGACTCCAGGCTTCCCTCCCTTCCCGGGACCCAGAGCGACCCCTGCCCAGCTTCGTCAGTTTTGCGAAGCGATGCATGCCATCTTTGGGCAGCCCGACTCCGCCGGCGCGCCTTCGGGCCCCGCAGACTCGGCTGGGGGCCCTGGGCCTTCGATGCTGGCTGCTCCGGCTCCGGCATCGCAGGGTCCCCTTGGATCCAGGCCTGGATCCGGATCGGCGCCGGTCGAACTTGTTACGCCTCCCCTGGCGCCGATTCTACCAGCACCACGTCCGCAACCGGCGTCGGCTGTGTCCCCAGCCGGCGTCGACCCCGGCCTCCACCTCGAGCTAGACACGGAGCCGGACCGGCGTCGACCGACGCCAGATCCAGCACCGACAGGTACTTTTGTGCCCCTGTTCTAACCTGGCTCTTTGAGACCAGATTGGCAGCCAGAGGAGAGAGAGGAGGGCTGGGAGGGGTCTGGAGACTCTTTAACAGACCAATCTGAAAGAGACACGTTAGTCTTAGATTCCTTACGTTAGAATATCCCCAGGCGTCAGACTGGATCCGGAAAGTTTTTCGTCAGCAATACCCCTGCGCGTCGGTAGGCGTCGTCGTACTGCTCCGCGTACGTCGCTGGCCCCGTGGTCGCCGAGATGACGTCATGGGAGCTATTTAGACGCGCCCACGCGCGCTGACGTCAGTTCTTTCTTTTTCCGCGCCAGCAGCGCAGATCCGAGCGAGAGCAGTACCCCTAGTTAAAAGTATTAACTTGGTAATTGATTGTCGAGTAATCGACTCTGGTGCAGTAGGGATGCCCAGGTTTAAATCCTGTAAGGCCTGCCATCGCAACATGTCGGTAGCGGACCTGCACGACATGTGTCTCTTCTGCTTGGGGCACACCCATGACCCCGAGGCGTGCCCCGATTGCCGGGCCATGGCGCCGAAAGCTTTGCGGGAGCGTTCCCGAAAGTTGTTGGAGGCCCAGCAGTCGGCTCCGCGTCGATCAAGGTCCCGCTCCCGTGGGAGGTCGAGAGACCGGCCGCGGAGCCGTTACCTTCGCTCGTCGGATTCGGGGACAGGTAAGTCACGGCGCCATAAAAAATCAAAGAAGCGACGTTGTTCGTCTTCTACCCCTCACCGGTCCCAGGACGCGGTGGAAGGGGCGGGGGATCACTCCCCCGCGGCTCTGCTGGTGCCCCCGTCGTTGCCTGCGGCCTACCCGTCCTTTCCGGGCCCGCACGTGACGTCGGAGGAGATACAGGTCTTCCTGTCGGCCATGGGCCGTTTGTTTGACCCATCGGGTCCCTCCGGAGCGCCTTCGGGCCCCGCGGACCCGTTGGGTGGTTCTGCCCCCGTGCCGCCGCCTTTGGCCTCGGCTACGCCGGCAAAGTACCCTGCGGCGCCGCCGGCTCCGGCCTCGACGCCGGTGCTGGATCCGGCCTAGGCGCCGCCTCCGGCCTCGGCGCCGCAACTGACGCCGTACGGCGCCGAACCAGAATTGGTCTCTTACCCCCCGATTCCAATTCTTGGTACAGAGTTTCTCCCATTTCCCCGGGCACCTCGTCCTTACCGGCCTCTTTCAACACCGGTAGCTGAAGGAGAGTACTGGGAGGGGGTCTGAGGACCCTCTTGCAGCTCAATGCGAGAACGAGCCTGAATGGGAAGAAGACCTGGAGGGTCCTGTGGATCTGGATTTCTCTCCACACCCTGGCACACTGTCCCCTTCTTCCGTGGCTACAGAGGAGGTGGGGACTTTTTCAGTGGTGCTGCGTAGGGCGGCTCAGGCTCTTAACCTTGAGCTCCCTTCTGTGCCTATCAGAACGAATCTTCTGACCGAGGTGCTGCAGCCAGCGTCGTCCTCTGCGGAGCTGCTGCTGCCCTTCAATGAGGCACTCACTAATGTCCTATTGAGCACCTGGGGCAAGCCTAACACAGGGGTTTCTGTGGATAAGGGGGTGGCACGCTGTCATCGCCCGGCGCCGGGCGACCCCCAGCTTCCTCACGCAACACCCAGCACCTGAGAGTCTGGTTGTCCAGGCCTCTGCCTCTCCGAGCACATTCTCTTCTGCTCCCCCGGACAAGGAATCTAAGAAACTGGAGCAGTTTGGAAAAAAGATCTTCACTTCTGCCAGTTCAGGGTTGCGGGCGGTGAATACAGCGTGCCTGTTGGGCTGCTATTCACATTCCGTATGGGACACCGTGGCACAGGTGCTTCCTCAGTGCCCGGTGGAGGCTCGGGCGGTGCGCTCCCAGGCTGTTACAGAGGGGAGAGATGCTGCAAAATTCACCATCCGTTTGGGACTTGACACAGCAGATTCCCTCGGCAGGGCGCTTTCCACAACGGTGGCGCTCAGTCGTTACGCTTGGCTCACAACCACTGGCTTCTCCGGGGATGTCCAAAACACCCTGTTGGACATGCCTTTTGATGGCACCCGCCTGTTTGGTGACAAGGCGGATAGTGCCCTGGAACGCTTTAAGGACTCTCGGGCTACGGCCCAGTCCTTGGGTCTCGCCACCACACACACTCCCACGGGGTCTGCTTTTCGCTCCTTTCGAGGGCAGGGTCGAGGCGTCCAAACACGTTCCGCCGGCCTGCACAGCAGCAGTCTCAGCGTGGCCGAGGTCAGGGGGCCCGCCGAGGTGAGTCACGGGGCCAGCGGGCGGGTCAGTCCACCACCGCCCCCGCCTCCAAACCTTCCTAGTCCGGTCTTTCAGGCCCACCAGACGCCAGTGGGTGGCAGGATTCGCCATCACCTCCCCCACTGGCGCACCATCACTTCAGACAGGTGGGTTCTGCAGATAGTCCGAAGGGGCTACTCCCTCCCTTTCGAGTCTACCCCTCCAGCCATGCCACCTCAGTGCCACCGCATGTCGGGGGATCGCTTGGCACTTCTCCAGCAGGAAGTTGCGGCCCTCTTAGCCAAGGGGGCCATCGAGCGCGTTCCGACGCCAGAAGTAGGTCGTGGTTGTTACTCCCACTACTTTGTGGTTCCGAAGAAGGACAAAGGTCTGCATCCTATCTTAGACCTCCGGAACGTCAATCGCTTCCTCCGGAAGGAGAAGTTCAAGATGCTCACGCTTGCTCAGGTCTTGTCTGCCCTAGACCTGCAAGACTGGCTGGTAGCGTTGGACTTGCAGGATGCTTATTTTCATATTCCCATCCTGCCTGCCCACCGGCGTTACCTACGGTTCAGGGTAGGCCACGAGCATTTTCAGTTCACCGTGCTCCCTTTCGGCCTTACCAGCGCCCCTCGGGTGTTCACAAAAGTGATGGCGGTGGTCGCAGCTCATCTGCGCAGATCGGGGGATTCAGTCTTCCCCTATCTCGACGACTGGCTGTTGAAGGCGGGATCGCCCCAGGCAGTCGTCTCCCACCTCCAGACTACGGCCGACCTCCTGCATTTGCTGGGGTTTTCCATCAACGTTCCGAAGTCACACCTGATTCCCTCTCAAAAGCTCCTCTTCATCGGAGCGATTTTGGACACGGCGCAGTTCTGGGTTTATCCTCCCGAACAGCGAGTTCGGGACATTCGGGCTATGATTCCGATCTTTTGGCCCTGGTCCTGGGTGTCGGTCAGGAAGACCCTGAGGCTACTGGGCCTCATGGCCTCCTGCATCCTGCTGATCAATCATGCCAGATGGCATATGCGGGCTCTGCAGTGGGACCTGAAGTTCCAGTGGACGCAGCATCAGGGGAACCTGTCCGATTACGTCCACATCTCGGAGGGCACTGCACAGGACTTGCAGTGGTGGCTCACGGACCAGCGTTGGGTCCGCGGCAGATCCCTCTCCCTTCCCCAACCGGAGCACACAGTGGTGACGGACGCGTCCCTCCTGGGATGGGGCGGCCACATGGGAGAGGCGGAGATCAGAGGCCTCTGGTCTCGGGTGGAGTCCAAGCTCCATATCAACCTTTTGGAGCTCAGGGCGATCCTACTTGCACTGAAAGCATTCCTTCCCTCTGTCAAGGGGAGAGTAGTGCAGGTGTTCACGGACAACACCACCGCCATGTGGTACTGCAACAAGCAGGGCGGGGTGGGGTCGTGGACCCTTTGTCAGGAGGCTCTATGTCTCTGGACGTGGCTGGAACGTCAAGGCATTTCCTTGGCGGTTCAACACCTGGCAGGTACCCTAAACGCCAGGGCGGACGAACTCAGCCGCAGGTGCATGTTGGATCACGAATGGCGTCTTCACTCGGAGGTGGCACAAGGTCTCTTTCAACAGTGGGGAGAGCCTTGGTTAGATCTATTCGCCACCGAAGAGAACGCGCAATGTCAGCAGTTCTGCGCGTTGGAGTTTCCAAGGCGGCACTCGCTCGGCGACGCTTTTCGTCACGAGTGGAGTTCCGGTCTATTGTACGCCTTTCCGCCTATACCACTTCTACCCAGAGTGCTGAAGATGATCAGACGCGACCGGGCCCAAGTCATTCTTGTGGCGCCGGACTGGGCTCGAAGAGTTTGGTATCCCGAGCTACTCAGTATGAGCGTGGATCCCCCGATCCGGCTGCCTCTTCGGGATTATCTCCTGTCGCAGCACCAGGGGATGGTCCTCCACCCGAACCTGTCCAGCCTCCACCTCCTTGCGTGGAGATTGAGCGGCGACAGCTGATTCCATTTGACTTGCCTCCTGAAGTCTGTAATGTGATTCTGGCAGCCAGGCGTCACTCCACTAAAACGGTATACGCCTGTCGGTGGAACAAATTTGTGGCATGGTGTGCAGCAAAAGCTGTAGATCCTCTTGCTGCCCCTCTTTCTGACGTCCTCTTGTTCCTTCTCTCTTTGGCCCAGCAGGGCTCTGCTCTGGGCACTATCAAGGGCTACCTTTCTGCAATTTCAGCCTTTCTCAGGCTACCTGATCAGCCCTCTTTTCAAGTCCCCTGTTAACAGATTTCTCAAAGGCATTACTCCCCTTTTCCCTCCTGTTCCTTTTGTCATGCCTCAGTGGGACTTGAACCTGGTTCTCACATACTTGATGTGCGCTCCCTTTGAGCCTCTTCAGAACTGTCCTTTGCGGTTATTAACTTTGAAAACTGTGTTCCTGGTGGCCATCACTTCCGCTCGGCGGTTCATCCGGACAAGGTGGTTCTTCGACCACGTTTCTCCTTTCTACCAAAAGTAGTCTCTGCCTTTCATCTCGGGCAAACTGTGACTCTGCCCACTTTCTTTCCGCCTCCGCACCCTTCAAGAGAAGGAGAGGCTCCACCGTCTGGACCCAAATCGTGCACTTTCGTTCTATCTCAACCGCACACAGCAGTTCCGGGTGGATGACCAGCTCTTTGTTGGCTACGTGGGCGCCAAGAAAGGCTGGGCTGTGCACAAGAGGACTATCTCCCGATGGGTTGTCTTGTGCATTAAAGCCTGTTACTCTCTGGCTAAAAAGGAACCTCCGGTTGGGCTGCACGCCCATTCTACCAGGGCGACAGCAGCTACTACAGCATTGGGACGCGGTGTCCCCCTGCAAGACATCTGTCAGGCGGCCACTTGGGCCTCGTTGCATACTTTCACAAAGCACTATTGCCTTGACAGTCAAGTCCGGAGAGACGGCTTCTTTGGCTGGTCGGTTCTCCGTGACTTTCTGGTGTGATTTCACTTCGCAGACCCACCACCGGGGATGGTATTGCTTGGGTATGTATTCTAAGGTAAGGAATCTATCACTAACGTGTCTCTTTCAGATGCGCAAGTTACTTACTTGTGTAACGATATATCTGTAAGAGACATTAGTTAGTGATAGATTCCTTACCGCACGCCCATCCTCCCCGTTCTGCGAACTGTTCTCTAGGGTTCAGGTCATCCCTTTCAGGGCCCTAGTTCTATTGCACCAGTAGTCGGTCTCTGGCATGGCTCCGCGCTCCTGGCTCGGAAAAGTTGACAGAACTGACGTCAGTGCGCGTCTAAATAGCTCCCATGACGTCATCTCGGTGACCACGACGCCAGCGACGTACGCGGAGCAGTACGACGACGCCTACCGGCGCGCAGGGGTAATGCTGGCGAAAAAATTTCCGGATCCAGTCTGACGCCTGGGGATATTCTAGGGTAAGGAATCTATCACTAACTAATGTCTCTTACAGATATATCGTTACACAAGTAAGTAACTTGTGCGTTAGGTTACGAACCGGACTGGAGAGAGGAACTGGGGGAAGCCAGTAGTTTGGATACCTCACCAAATGTTGGCAGGTTGTCTCCTCCTTCCGTGGCTACGGAGGAGGGAGCGTCGTACGCAGTGGTGTTGCGTAGGGTGGCTGAGGATCTCAACCTCGAGCTAACTACAGTGGCGGCCAGGACTAACCTCCTGACAGAGGTGCTTCAACCGGCAGCGAGCTATTCGGAGCCCCTGCTGCCGTTTAATGAAGCCCTGACAAACATCCTTTTGGGCACCTGGTCCAGGCCCAACACAGGGGCTCCTGTGAATAGGTTGATTGCCCGACGCCACCGCCCGGCCCCGGGCGACCCCACTTTTCTCTCCCAACACCCCCACCCCTTAGAGCTTGGTGGTCCAAGCCTCCACCTCAAAAGGTGCATTCCCTAACGCTCCACCAGATAGGGAATCCAAAAAGCTGGACCATCTTGGGAAGAAGATGTTTTCTTCCTCCAGCTTGGGACTGCGGTCGGTAAACACCGCATGTCTGTTGGGCCGTTACACCCACTCCATGTGGGATACGGTTGCGCATGTGCTGCCTCAGTGCTCGGAGGAGGCCCGGGTCGTATTCTCCCGGGCAGTTGCTGAAGGGAGAGACGCAGCGAAGTTTACCATCCGCTGTGGGCTGGATACCGCCGACTCACTAGGCAGGACGATTTCCACGTCGGTAGCCCTTCGACGGTACGCCTGGTTGAGGTCGACTGGTTTTTCAGGTGATGTCCAATCCACTCTTATGGACATGCCCTTTGATGGCTGTCGCCTATTCGGCGACAAGGCAGACAACGCGCTGGAGCGCTTTAAGGACTCTCGGGCTACGGCCAGGTCCTTGGGCCTCTCCACCACCCGCCCTGCGCAGTCTGCCTTTCGTGGCTACGGAAGGGGTGCTCCGCCACGTCCTGCCCAGAGCCACAGGCCGGCGCTAGCTATTCAGCCTCAGCGCGGCCGAGGACGTGGGAACCACTGCCGTGGTTCAGGGGGCCAGCAGGCGGGCCAGTCCACCACAGCCCCCTCTGCAGCAGCCTCCAAACCTTCCTAGTCCGACCTTTCAGGGCCACCAAACGCCAGTGGGCGGCAGGATTCGCCATCACCTCCTCCACTGGCGCACCATCACGTCGGACAGGTGGGTTTTGCAAATAGTCCAAAGGGGCTACTCCCTCCCCTTCGAGACTACCCCTCCCGCCATGCCACCTCAGTACCATCGCATGTCGGAGGATCATCTGGCCCTTCTCCAACAGGAAGTTTTGGCACTCTTGGCCAAGGGAGCCATTGAGCGAGTTCCTGTCCCAGAAGTAGTTCGTGGTTGCTATTCCCACTACTTTCTGGTGCCCAAGAAGGACAAAGGCCTGCGTCCTATCTTGGATCTCAGGAACGTCAACCGCTTCCTCCGGAAGGAAAAGTTCAAAATGTTGACCCTAGCTCAGGTCCTGTCTGCCCTAGACCCTGGAGACTGGATGGTAGCGTTGGACTTGCAGGACGCTTATTTCCACATCCCCGTCCTGCCGGCCCACCGGCGTTACCTGCTGTTCACGGTAGGCCACGAGCACTTTCAGTTTACCGTGCTCCCCTTTGCCCTTACCAGCGCCCCTAGGGTGTTAACGAAAGTGATGGCGGTGGTCGCAGCTCATCTGCGCAGATCAGGGGTTCCAGTCTTCCCCTATCTCGACGACTGGCTGTTGAAGGCGCGCTAGCCCCAGGCTGTCTTCTCCCACCTCCAGACTACAGCCGATCTCCTGCATTCGCTGGGGTTCTCTGTCAACGTGCCGAAGTCACACCTGACTCCCTCTCAGAAGCTCCTTTTCATCGGAGCGGTTCTGGACACGATGCAGTTTCGGGTCTATCCTCCTGAACAGCGAGTCCGGGATATACGGGCTATGATTCCGATCTTTCAGCCTCTATCCCGGGTTTCGGTCAGAATGACACTGAGGCTGCTGGGACTCATGGCCTCCTGCATCCTGCTGGTGGATCACGCCAGGTGACATATGCGGGCTCTGCAGTGGGACCTGAAGTTCCAGTGGGCACAGCATCAGGGGAACCTGTCCGATTGCGTCCAGATATTGGAGGGCACTGCACGACAATTGCAGTGGTGGCTAACGAACCGGGATTGGGTCAACGGCAGATCCCTCTCCCTTCCCCAACCGGAGTTCACAGTGGTGACCGATGCATCACTGCTGGGATGGGGCGGCCACATGGGAGAGGCGGAGATCAGAGGCCTCTGGTCTCCGGCGGAGTCCGGGCTTCACATCAACCTTCTGGAGCTTCGGGCGATCTGTTTTGCACTAAAATCATTCCTTCCTTCTGTCCGGGGAAGAGTGGTGCAGGTGTTCACGGACAACGCCACCGCCATGTGGTACTGCAACAAACAGGGCGGGTGGGGTCGTGGACCCTATGTCAAGAGGTTCTCCGTCTCTGGACATGGTTGAAACATCAGGGCATTTCCCTGGTGGTTCAACACCTGGCAGGTTCACTGAACGCCAGGGCGGTCAAACTCAGCTACATGTGCATGATGGATCACGAATGGCGTCTTCACTCGGAGGTGGCGCAAGGTTTCTTTCAGCAGTGGGGAGAGCCTTGGTTAGATCTATTCGCCACCGAAGAGAACGCGCAATGTCGGCAATTCTGCGCGTTGGAATTTCCAAGGCGGCACCTGCTAGGCGACGCTTTTTGTCACGTGTGGTGGTGCGGTCTTCTATACGCCTTTCCGCCTATACCACTTCTGCCCAGAGTGGTGAAGATCAAGTGCGACCGGGCCCAAGTCATCCTTGTGGCTCCGGATTGGGCACGAAAAGTCTGGTATCCCGAGCTATTGCACATGGCCATCGATCCTCCGATCCGACTGCCTCTTCGGGAGGATCTTCTGTCGCAGCAGCAGGGGACTGTCCTCCACCCGAACCTGTCCAGCCTCCACCTCCTTGTGTGGAGCTTGAGCGGCGACAGTTGACAGCTTTCGACCTTCCTCCCGAAGTGTGTGATGTTATCTTGGCAGCCAGGCGTCCCTCCACTAAGACGGTATACGCCTGCAGATGGAACAAATTTGTGCCATGGTGCACAGCAAAGGCTGTGGATCCCCTTTCTGCCCCTCTTTCTGAAGTACTCTTATTCCTTCTTTCTTTGGCCCAGCAGGACTCTGCTCTGGGCACTCTTAAAGGCTATCTCTCTGCCATTTCAGCCTTCCTGATCAGCCTTCTCTTTTCAAGTCCCCTGTTGTACATCATTTCCTTAAGGGTATTACTCACCGTTTTCCCCCTGTTCCCTTCGTAATGCCCCAGTGGGACTTCAACTTGGTTCTTACATATCTTATGTGCGCTCCCTTTGAGCCGCTACATAACTGTCCTCTCAGGCTTCTAACTTTGAAAACTGCCTTCCTGGTGGCCATCCCCTCTGCGCGCAGGGTGAGTGAGCTACAAGCCCTTTCTTCCAAGCCTCCCTTTCTGGCTGTTCATCCGGACAAGGTCGTCCTCAGAACTAGACCTTCCTTTCTTCCCAAGGTGGTTACTTCTCTCCACATTGGCCAAACCATCACTTTGCCCACCTCCTTTCCGCCTCCGCATCCTTCAAAAGAGGAAGAAAGGCTCCACCGTCCGGATCCAAAATGTGCGCTTTCCTTCTACCTGGATCGCACCAAACAATTCCGGGTGGATGACCAGCTCTTTGTTGGTTACGTGGGCGCTAAGAAAGGTCGGGCCGTGCACAAACGGACCATCTCCAGGCGGGTCGTTCTGTGCATCAAAGCCTGCTATTCTTTGGCAAAGAAGGAGCCTCCAGTGGGGCTGCGCGCCCATTCCACCAGGGCGGCGGCAGCTACCACTGCTTTGGGACGAGGAGTCCCCCTTAATGACATCTGTCAGGCAGCTACGTGGGCATCGCTGCACACGTTCACCAAACACTACTGCCTGGACAGCCAAGTCCAGGGAGACGGCTTCTTTGGCCGTTCTGTTTTCCAGGACTTTCTGGTGTGAACTTAGTTCGCAGACCCACCTCCTGGGTTGGTATTGCTCGGGTATCTATTCTAAGGTAAGGAATCTATAACTAACTGTTTCTTTCAGATGAACAAGTTACTTACCTTCGGTAACGATATATCTGTAAGAAACATAGGTTAGTTATAGATTCCTTACCGCCCCACCCATCCTCCCCGTTCTGCAAACTGACTTCTAGGGTTAAGGACTTCCTTTCAGGGCCCTAGTTTTGTGCACCAGTGGTCAGTGTCTTGCATGGCTCTGCACTTCTGGCGTGGAAAGTCGTGTACAGAACTGACGTCAGCGCGCGAGGGCGGCGTCTAAGTAGCTACCGCGACGTCATCCCGGCGACCATGACGCCAACGACTAACGCGGAGTCGACTGATGCCACCTTTCGACGCGCAGGGGTACTGCTGACAAATTCTCCGGATCCAGTCTGACGCCTGGAATTCTAAGGTAAGGAATCTATTACTAACCTATGTTTCTTACAGATATATCGTTACCGAAGGTAAGTAACTTGTTCGTTAAGTTGGGGGTAATAACATCCTCAGGTCACCGTACCCAGCTTGAGCACTACTCAAATCTCTTTCCTGTTCCCAGTAAAAACCGGCCCACCACACCATGAAACAGGCCCACAAACAGCTTCTGTTTACCAGCCCTTCGGGCACTGCAAAATCTCCCAATAAGCCAGTCCAGTCCGTGCGCGGGCCCCTCCTTACCCCGTAGCTTGAAGGAGAGGTGACTTCAAACATTCATCACCCTCTATTTTATTCATCATTCCATAATAATTCTAAAATGTCACCCATAAACTGTCCTGTTAAGATAGTCACATTGTCTAAAAGTAGTTATTCAATGTATTTCAAAGCTCATGACGTCTCCCCCAAAAATAATTTGTGTCCAGTTAAATTGCCTCTCTGTAGTCGTTCACAAAGATGACCAGCATATATAGAACTTCACTTCTCTGTCAAGAGATCTGTATTAATATTCACTAACACTGAACAAACAATTTCCAAGTGCAGGATACTGGAACGAGTGTGATGGCGGTGGTTGCAGTTCATCTGCGAAGATTAGGAATTCCAGTAATTCTTTACCTCGAACATTGGCTGTTGAAAGCAGGCTCGACCCATGCAGGCATCTCCCACCTTCAGACTACGGCGAACCTCCTGCCTTTGCTGGGTTCACTATCAACGTGCTGAAGTCACATCTCAGACTCTTCCTTTCATCAGTGCCATTCTGGACACGGTTCGGTTTTGTCTTTCCCAATTCCAAAATACTCTGGCTATGATACCAATGTTTCAGCCTCTACTCTGGATTTCATTGAGACTGACTCTTAGGCTGTTGGGATTCATGGCCTTCTGCTCGTGACACATTCCCGCTTGCATTCCCACTTGCATATGAGGTCTCTGCATTGGGACCTGAAGTTACAGTGGGCACAGTATCAGGTATTCTCTCCGATATGGTCCAGGTCTCGGAAGGAATGAAACATTTCTTAGCTATCATAAAGAAAAGTTTCAATTCTATTAAGGACTCTGAGTCGAGGATTATGCTTCCTTTCTTCATTTTTATTGCTCAGCAGCCATGTCAGTTTAACATTAACATCAGAACAAACTCAATTTCCCATAACCCTTGGTAAACAATGAAGTCACAAAAGATTCAGTCCACATCCAATCAGGCGTCAGTGCGTAGTATAGTCCCCTGTCAGTTGCCCCCTTTCTTCCTGCGATCAAGCCGCCTGTGGAAGTTGTTGACTCCTGTTTCGAAGAGTCCGATCCTACAATATAAAAGAGTGCTGGTCAACCTGGAAAACCATTCCCTATTATGACCGGTGGAAATGACATGCAACATAAGTTGTGGCAATGCATGAGGTATGACATTTAATGCAAACAAACTCGACAAAACGCTTTACTTATTCTCATACGCCTGTTTCACAACCCGGGTGGGTTATCAGTCGTGAGAGGGCGGGTTAATCCTCACCTCCGAGTCCTTAATAGAATTGAAGCTTTCCTTTACGATAGCTAGCACATTTTTCATTCTATGTCAGGACCCGGAGGCGAGGATTATGCTAGTTCAAACCTTGTCGACTACTAGGGCTGCAATGGAGGAGACTGGTTGGAAATAAAAACCTTTTAAAGTTCGAATCTGAGGACCAGGCCGCTGCATTTAGAATATGCTCTGAGCAGGCACCCAGTGTAAAAGCTTTGGAGGACATTGCTCTCCTCCCGGAGTTTACACCAAAGACTCTGGTGTTGATACCTGCCTGCTGCATAATCCACCTCACCCATCTTGCGATGGTCAGCGAGGAGACTGCCTGGAAGTGCTTCCTTAATGCAATCAAAAGTTGCCTCTCCCCATGAGGGCGTAGCTCCGCCGTCATCGCCTTGTAGGTTTTGATGCACCACACCACGCACAGATTGGGGACCTCTGGGAAGGCCGGATAGGAAATCACCCGGGACTGAGTCTTAGTCCGTCTGGAAACATGGAAGGTAAACCCTTCTGGAGTAAACGATCTCCCCGTAATATCCAGGGCTCTAACATCCGAGAACCTCCTGCATGAAATAAAGCAAAACAGAATGGCTAGTTTGGCTGATAACTGTTTCCGGGAAAGGTGTATTGATTGCCTGGCCATGAAGATAAGAGGTTGCGAACTTTGTTCATGTCCCAGAGAGTGGAGTACCTTGGTTCTGGGGGTAAGGATAACCTGATGCCCACAGCAATTTTCTGACCTGTGGATGTTTCCCCACCAGGGAGCCCCCAATCGCTCCATGGCCCACAGAGATCACGGATCTAAAAGTATTGACCAATCTGTAGGCCATTTCCTCAGCTGCTAAGGAGGCTAAGAAGTTCAAGATGTGTACTACGTCGGTCCCCACGGGATCCAGACTCCACTGCAGACACCAACCCACCCATCCGAGACCAGGCTGAGCGATATCCCTTGACGGTGCTATCAGCCCAGGCTCGAGAGAGAGGAGGTTTGCAGCGTGTTGCGGTAGGCCAGGCACCTGCCAATCTCGCCCTGTAATCCTCCATGCCATTAATTGAAGGTTGCCGTTCGTCACCAGGTGATGAGGGTTCCACGCCGGATCGCTCAGAAGATGCGGGTACTGGGGTAGACTGGTTGGAGAAGCCCAAGAAAGTTCCATCAGAACTGGAAACCATGCTTGCGACTTCCATATCAGGGTGTTTAGCACCATGTCCACCTTCTGCCTGCGTACCTGAGCCGTCGGACACATGATCATCGCGAATGAGGGAAAGGCATATCCCTGCTCCATGGACCAATCCTGTAAGAACTCATCGGTTGCAACTGTCCTAGGGTCCGGCCTCCAGCTAAAGTACTGGGGAAGCTGATGGTCCAGATGGGAGGCAAATAGGTCGATCGTGAACGGTCCCCAGAGTGAGGAGAGGTCCTGAAAGACCGCCAGGGATTAACTTCCAGAGACTTGCATCTCGGAGGTGGCGGAAGTGCCAATCCACCACCTGATTGACCGATCTGGGAAAGTGCACCATCGTCACCGAAACATGGTGTTCGAGGCAGTACTCCCAAAAGTTCTTGGTCAAATCTGAGAGGGCTTTGGAACGTGTGCCCCCCAAGTGATTGATATAGTGGACCTCCGCCATGTTGTCCATCTTCAACATCACGCAGGACTGAATGCGGTCCCTGGTCCAGCACTTGACTGCAAGAGGAACCTGCCATCAATTCCAGGCAGTTGAGGTGTAGGGATTGCTCTGCGGTGGACCACACGCCGCCTGTGGCGAATTGACCACAACAAGCTCCCCAACCAGAGCCGCTGGCATAGGACTCGATTACCAACTCCGGAAGGGACCCAAAGATGGTGCGCGCATTCCACGCCTACATGTGGTAGAGCCACCACTGGAGCTCCTCCCTGGCCTCGTCCGAGAGAGGGACGCACTGGGAGTATGTAAGGGCGCGACGAAGGTGCGACGCCTTCAAACGTTATAGAGCTCGGAAGTGGAGAGGACCTGGAAAAATGGCCTGAATTGAAGAGGACAGCAGGCCCACGACACTTGCAATTTGACAAAGAGAAGTCCTCTCTTTCGATAATGTTTTCCATACCTCGTGTCAGATTTTGGCTATCTTCCTCGACGCAAGGCTCAGTGTGGCTGCCCTTGAGCTGATCACAAACCCCAGGGAGGTGGTGGCACCCGAAGGGCTTAAACTCGACTTCGCTTGGTTGATTATGGAGCCGAGGGACTGAAAGATGGATTGCCAGCTGAAGGTTGCTCGATAGGGCCCTTGGGCATTGATCAATTAAGAGCATGTTGTCTAGGTAGACTATCATCTGTATACATGACGCTCTCAGGTGCTCTATCACCGGCTTCAGAACCTTGGTTGAAGCACTAAGGAACTGACGACAGGCCAAAGGGTAGAGAAGTGAACTCGAAAGTCTGGCCCTGCCATTGGAATTGGAGGAAACGGCGATGTGGGGGAAACATTGGTACTGTGAGATAAGCATCTTTGAGGTCCAGATGGACCATCCAATCGTCGGGTTGGAGAAGATCGCGGAGGAGATGTATGCCCTCTATCTTGAAGTGGCGGTAAACCAACCACTCATTGAACTCCCGGAGATTGTTTACCGGACACAGATCACCATCCTGTTTCTGGACCAGGAACTAATGCCTTAGAAAACCTGCGGGGAGGGGTTGGTAGGATAATTGCCCCCTTTGCCAGAAGCTCCTGAATCTCTCACTGAATCAAGGACACCTCCCACCCAGAGAAGGGGATGAGAAGGGTAGGTGCCGGTTGTAAGGGGGAGCTGTAGAACTCTATGTGAAACCCCTGAATGGTTTGGAGCATCCAGGCGTCCGACGTGAGTGTGCGCCATTTGTCTGCAAAACTGCGTATGAAAAGTGAAAGAAAGACTCACGGTGAGAGTTGGTGTTGGCCCCTTTTCTGCGGGGTCCATTGCGGTGGACTCTGGGGCGCGATCACCCTTTGGTGGGGTAAAACCCTCCGAAGCGAGAGGAGCCTTGCCACTGTCCATGCTGTGAAGACTGTCGTCTTCTGGAGGAGTACTGGGGACGGCCAGCTGAGCACCCCCGCACATCCCCTACCACGGCCGACACCAGAGAAAACACGTGTGTTGAAAATGCACTTAACAATAGATTGTGCTTTGTCCAGCGAGTTAAATGTAGAGACAGATTTACTAAGTTCCTTAACGAACCGGTCGCCAAAGATCCCTCCTTGCGCTACCTGACCCGCTTCTGAGGTGGCTAACTCACTCAGCTTGGGATCTCGGGAGCGACCGCGAAAGGAGCGTCGGAGTGTTCCTGCAGCCGCTAAGGAAAAGGAGGTGTTCACACCTCGCTGCAAAGGAAAAGCAATTTGGACAAGCGCATACAGTCACACACAATAAGGTAGAGGAAAAAAGGACCTTAGACTAGCACGGCTGCGAGTGGCAAAGAAAGAGGGTAACTGACAGGGGACTAAGAGGATTATACTCCATGCTGATGCCTGATTGGATGTGGACTGTCTAGCTTTTGTAACTTCTTTGTTTCCCAAAGGTTATTGGAAATGAAGCTTGTTCTAGTGTTAATGTTAAACTTACATGGCTGCTGAGCAATAAAAATGAAAAAAAGAAAGCATAATCCTCGCCTCCGGGTCCTGACATAGAACTGCAAAAGACCTGCAGTGTTGGCTAGCAAACTGCGATTGGGGCAGCAGCAGACCCCTCTCCCTTCCCCAACCAGAGCTGACTGTAGGGACAGATGCGTCACTTCTGGAATGGGGCGGGCATCTGAGAGAGGTGAAGATCAGAGCACTCTGGTCTCCAGTGGAATCCGTACTCCACCTCAACCTGTTGGAGGTCTGAGCGATCCGGCTGGCATTGAAGCCTTCCTTCCATAAATCAGGGCAAGATTGGTACAGGTGTGCACGGACAACACCACTGCCATGTGGTATTGCAACAAACAGGGCGGGCTGGGGTTGTGGACCCTTTGTCAAGAAGCTCTGCGCCTTTGGATATGGCTGAAACATCAGGGCATATCCCTGATTGTTCAACACCAGGTGGGCTCCTTGAACACCATGGCGGACAAACTCGGCTTTCAATGCCTAGTGGATCACAAATGGCGTCTCCATCCCAAGGTTGCCCCAGGTCTCTTCCTAGAATGGGGAAAGACTTGATTAGATCTTTCACGATGCACAATGTCAGCAGTTTTGCGCACTGGAGTTTCCAAGGCGGCTCTCTCTCGGAGACACGTTTCATCTTGAGTGTGGCTCAGGCCTCGTATTCACCTTTCTGCCAATGCCACTCCTTCCCAGACTTCTCAAGAAGATCAGGAACGACCAGGCTTGAATCATCCTTGTGGCTCTGATTTGGGCACAGGGAGTCAGGTATTCCGAGCTGTTGAGCAGGAGCATGGGTCCTCCGATCAGGCTGTCTCCTAAGGAGGATCTTTTGTCACCGCAACAGGTCAGTGTTCTGCACCTGAACCTGAAAACTCTTATTCTTCATGTGGGGAGATGGAGCGGCGATAGTTGACCACTTTAGACCCTCCGCCTGAAGTCTTCTATTGTATCTTGGCAGCCAGGCATCCCTCCACCAAGACGGTATACGCCTGCTGTTGGAGCAAGTTTGTGGCATGGCGTACAGACAGACCAGTTGATCCTCTTTCTACACCCCTTTCTCAGGTTCTTTTATTAATTATTTTCTTAGCCCAGCAAGTCTTTGCTTTTGGCACTTTAAAAGGCTATCTTTCTGCCATCTCTACATTTCTGTGGTTGCCACATCAGCCATCCTTCTTCAAATCCCCATAACTTTTTTAAACAGACCCTTGCAAAAAAATCGTGAAATCTGCAGTTTTGTTAAAAGGCCGTCCTTTTTTGCAAAACTGCCCGCGAAATTTGGAGCATGCGATCTGAAAGATTGAAAGGTTTCTAAGGGACATGTTTTTCGTGCCGCAGCTTCTTTCGAAATAATGCTTAAATGTGCGGAGAAGTGCCTGTCAGTTATGGGAGCCAGCAACACCCACACGCAAGTGTAGTTTCCATTGCACCCTCGCAACCATCTTCCGGCTTAGCAAACACATTTGAGGCAGGAGGTGGAGAGGGGGAGCACCGAGAGAGGGAGGCCTCAGGGAGGACAGGGATAAGGAGGAGTGTGGGGCCTCGGAGTTCGGAAGGGGGATTTTGTGCCTTATTTTATGTGGGCATATTGTAAGTTGATCTCAAGTTGCGCTCACTCTTTGCATCACAATTTCCTACAAACTATAATTTGGTCATTAAACAGTGCAAACAGGAAGCAACTACTGACACTAAAATCGTTTTCACCCGTTATTAGTGTGAAATGTGAGGAAGGGTTTTGCCACCCAATTTGCTATTGCAGAAGGTGATGAATGCTTCATTGCACTGAAAATCCTGCATTACCTCTGCCCACAAAAACCAAAATTGGCTGCATTTCCACGGCTAGATTGCACCAGGAGTATTATGTGTTGTCTTGGTAGAGATGGTCGGGACAGGCAAGGAACGGGTGTGGCTGTGTTCTTTTTAAAACCAAGAGCACAGCTACCAGAATTCATACATTAGCCTCACTGGCCCCGTCTTCCCTTTCTCCTTTATAATCTGCCCTCATTTTCTCCAGATTTTATTTGTCATCTGCCTGCTCTTGCACGGCACAAGCTGTGTGCCACACCTCTAACCACTTCCAGGGTCTCACCCTCTTCCAGGAGGCACACCTTATATCTGGCGCACTTTATGCCGGGCACACCTTATATCTGGCGCACTTTATGCCGGGCACACCTTATATCTGGCGCACCTTATATCTGGCGCACCTTATATCTGGCGCACCTTATGCCTGGCGCACCTTATGCCTGGCGCACCTTATGCCTGGCGCACTTTGTCTGGTGGGTGCACTTTAAGCTTGCCACACTACATTCTGCATGGCACACATTATCTCTCTGTAAGCGTGGCACATTTCTGCCTGGCACTCATTATGTCTGGCATTATGTCTGGCGCACTTTAAGCCTGGCACACCTTCTGCCTGGTGCACTGTAAGGATAGCACGCTTTCTGCCTGGCATGCGTGATTTCTGAGACTCTTTAAACCAGGCGCACTCTCTGCCTGCCACGTTATGTCTGCCACTCTTTTTTTTTTTTTTTTTAAATCTTTTTATTAACAGAGACTCGAGAGACCACAACATACAGAAACAGTACCATGAGGACATTAGTTGCCATGTACAGGAAATCACAGTTGACGTAATTACGGGTGGAGCGGGCCCCTTTGTTATCCCACACCCCATTACTGGTCTGTCCCCCCCAGTCCTCTGTATTTCCTCCACGGCATCCACACCCGTTCCCATTTCTTGCCACCCCCCCTGCTCATATACACTGTTTCCTCCGCTCTCTGGCACCAATCGAGGTCCCATTTCCAGTCCTCAATCCGGGGGGGTGTCTGTGCCCCCCAATGTCTGCCACTCTTTAAGCCTGGCACACTTTCTGCCTGCAAAAAGAACAAATGATGGACGGAATACTGAACAATGTCAAACAGTTACCCCAGTATGAAGAGGTCAGTAAGGGGGCCGAACTCCGACATCACTCAATATTTTGTTCTCCACCGGAAGAGATGATGGGTTGTATAAACTTAAATTCAAAGTTTGTCTCTCAACCAAGCACTAAGGAGTAAGTAGTGAGTTAGCAGATTCTACTGATAAGTTGATATTGCAGCCTTTTCAGGTATACCATTGTGCTCGCCTCTGCACATAGTTAACTATATGTCAGTTCCGCTGCTAAAAGGTTCTCGAAGGCTTGAAAACACCTACCAATTCTTGAACACCACTCCTAAGAGTTGAGTTTGATGTAAATAAACGGAACCTCTTCGTATCGTGATTTTATCCTGCCTTCAGCAGTCTTTGTCAGAGCTAGAATGGTTGGTGGATGAGACTAGTTTGGCTCTTCATCAGCCGGGGACATAGATTAAACCAGTGCCACTTTGCCAGAGTCTGCTTTATAGTCTGTTTGCCTATTTCACCCAACGCCACCACTTAAGGAGAAGTGGGTGGAATCTGCTTAGCATCCTCCTTCCGGTTTTATGATGGAAATTGAATGCTCTGTGGTTAATTCTTGAGCTTTGGAATACTGCCACTGAAACCCCACAGTGTCAATACTTGGACGCGCCAGTAACACACAGATTGCGATGTCCTGTATGAGAGAGACACCTGGCAGCGAGTGTAGAATGACGTCGTTTTTCTCTGGGTCAGACAAGGGTGCAATGTATCAATCAATTAATTGAAGACTCCACTGCTGGGTGTGCTTGTTGTGTGCAGCAATATTGGATTTGCTGCAACATATTATTTTTTAAGTAGCTGCAGATATCACAGTAACATGACTATTGTGCTTGCTAATTATAGCTTAATTTTTATCACACGTACTGCCCTGAAACATGAAAAAGCTTTACTAGTCTACTGAGTAGATTCCAGAGTGGACAGCCAAGGCTAAAATGTTGTGGGTGGAAGGTAGTGGAAAACAGCGATTTAAAAAAAATTGCAGGTAGGTGTTAAAATTATGCACTGAAATACTCCCCACACCACCATCTAATCACCAAGGACGTGGGCTGTTTTTTTTTTTTTATTGAATTAAGCAAACTGCAGATGTTAAATGATTTACTGAGAACTCTGGAGACTTCTCAATAGGTCACTACCTCTGATAGGATGGTAAGATTGAGGCAGTAAGCCTGTGCCAAGTATCCAGCTGGGCCTGCCTTTGTCATATCAAGCTATAAGAGGCACAAACATTTACCCACATTCATAGTTATCAGTCCATATCAGCACTCCAGGAAGCATCAGTGGACACTCCTTCAGACCTTTATTCACTGCAGACCCAGTTCTCCAAGATATCAATCATGCTTTCGAAGGAGTAACAATCTGGATGCTTAAGACTCCGCTAGTTCCTTTCAGAATCCAAATTCTACGATTCTGGACTATATGTTTTGACCCATGACCCAGTTCTGGTCCGAATATGTTACTTGGTCCTACCAATGACCCTCACGGCTGATCCACATATGCTATGTGTCCTCACTGACTGCCAGTGGCTGGACTGCCACCACCCTAATCATCACACAAATTAAGTAGGACACAAATGGCTTTGTCACCGTGACTGTGGGCATTGTTCACATTTTGATATTACTAAAAAATCAAAATGACTAAGTTTATAATCTCTGCCCCCCAGGTGACCCAGAAAACAACCCAGTACACCACCATGAGGGGCGACAAGACTCCCATTAAGCAGTCCTTTCTCAGCTACTTTACTGAAAATAAATATATATTTGGATACGTGAGAGTTTCCTTTCAGGGATATCATTATGCATTCCTTTGTGATGACTGGGGCAGAGTTCTGATTTCTGGCCAGACCATCTCTAAGTAATATTTGTATAAGATTTACCCAATGCTTATGTGACTGTGGAAAACGTATTCCACTACCACAAATTTCTCCACCCACTGTGATCCTGTGCCCTAGGGTGCATGAGGAAGAGGTGTCATGTCTCACGGATCCGGGAGGCCGCGGTGCCCTGGCAGGGGTGCCTACATGGGCGCATGAACATCCCAGGGAAAAATACGACCCCCTTCCACGAGGATATCATTGGAGCTGTGCTCACATAAAGCTGCAGAAACTTTAAACATGCCTATTTCAAAGTGGAGTACTCTGCTATAACGGGTTCCATTGATTTAAGGCTGAAAAGAAATGATTAAGAGTAAAAGAAAGTGCTGCAATAATGCCGCACATTTTTCATTTTTGTGCCGCACATTTTTCATTTTTGTGCCGCACATTTTTCATTTTTGTGCCGCACATTTTTCATTTTTGTGCCGCAAAATTTCAATTTTGTGCCGCAAAATTTGCAAATCTATGCTGCAGTATCCTGGTGGTTCTGTTTAAAGGTCTCCAACACACGTTCCCACCTGCACCCTTCATAATGCCACAGTGGGACCTTAATTTAGTCCTCACATTCCTCATGTGTGCTCCTTTCGAGCCGTTACACAACTGTTCTATCAGGCTCCTTACCATCAAAACGGCCTTTGTAGTGCCAGTAACATCTGCCCGGAGGGTCAGTGAGTCTGTGGACCTTGCCATCTCAGCCGCCATACCTTCAGACTAGAGCATCCTTCCTCCCAAAGGTGGTAACTCCCTTTCATGTAGGCCAGTACATAACCCTGCCTACCATTTACGCTTGGCTTCACCCCTCTAAACAAGAGGAGAGAATCCGTCGGCTGGAACCAAAAAGAGAGTTGTCGTTCTACCTTGACCACGCAAGAGAGTTCCGGGTGGATGATCAACTCTTTATGGGGTGTGTCGCAGCCAAAAAAGGGAAGGCGGGACATAAGCGGACCATCTCACTATGCAGTGGCTAACAAAGCAACCTCCTGAAGGATTGCGTGTTCACTCCACCGGAGCCAAAACTGCGACCACTGCATTAGCTCGCAGTGTGCCTCTCCTGGATATATGTCAGGCAGCAATGTGGGCCTTCCTGCACACGTTTACGAAGCACTACTGGGCAGTCCGGTCCAGTGAGACTGGCATTTTACCCATTCAGTCCTACAGTATTTTCTAGTTTAAATCCATATCGCTAACCCACCTCCTGGCAGGTATCTATTCTAAGGTAAGGAGTCTGCGGCTAGAAGTCTCTATCAGGTGAACAGGTTACTTAACTTCAGTAACGTCTTACCTGGTAGAGACTCTGTCTAGCCGCAGATTCCTTTCCTACCCACCCATCCTCCCCGCTCTGTGAATGGAATTCAGAGTAAGCGACTGTCCCCCTTTTAAGGGCCCTAGTGTCATGCACCAGTGGTCGGTGTTCTTTGTGGCTCCATGCTTCTAGCATTGAAAGTTGCGAAAAGAAACTGACAGCGCGTTGGGGTGGAGTCAATATAGGCACTGCACATTTCATTTCTGGCACAGAAGCCTCTGCCAAGTGGAGCTGAATGGCGCCACCTACCGGCACACAGTGGTGCTGCTTGGTAAAACATGTTCGAGTCATATGAGCTGTAGATCGTATACTTGTGCATAGATCGCCATCTGGTGTTGGGCTCGGATGTTTGCACTTTGTTTTTGTCTTGGAAGAAGTCTTTTGTAGTCACGAGGTAGGTGACTCCTCCTTAGGATGATAGTGCGCATGGGCATCGACTCCATCTCCAGATTGTTTTTTTCCGCCATCGGGTTCGGATGTGTATTGCGCCGCTCCCGTTCGGGATCGTCTTCAAACAACTTCGACGCGCAATCCTTACCACTCAACGGTATTTTTTTCGATTGCGGTTTCCCTTTCGACGCGCATCGTAAAAATCCAACTACTTCGATCGACGCTTCGACGTGGGCCGTGAGGCCTACCCGCTCCTACCACGCCAGCAGTCCATGGAACGGACTCCATTTAAGAAATGCCCCGGGTGTGGTGCTAAGTTCCCACACACGGACTTGCATGAGGTCTGTAACCTCTGCCTCTCCCCGGAGCACGAAGAAACCAGCTGCGAGGCCTGTCGATCATTCAGATCGAAGAAAACAATTCGTGACCGTCTGGCTCGACGTCACGAGATGAGACGCGGCACTAGTCCTGTGCCAGATATCTTCGGAGAAGAATCGGAATTCCAATCCGGCGCCGAGGAAGACATTTCCATGTCTGAAGCCGACGACTCCGACATGGAAGAGGACTCAAACATCACTCCGGCTCAACGAACTGTGAGTAACGAGCCCCAACTGCCCACAAAAAACACCAAAGACTCCGGTTATACCTTCGGGCTCAGGTCGACACCCTGATACTATTTCAGACGCCCCGCCTTCGAGCCCGGCTATGAAACATAAAGACAAGCCTTCCGGCTCGGGATTGAGCCAACCCCGTGCAGGTGTCCAAACCACATCTTCGGTACCGAAACACAAGGCTAAGTCGGACGCTCCGCTGTCTGCACCGAAAACATCTTCGGCACCGAAAGATTCACATAAACCAAAGACTTCGGAGCCGATACCACCGAGACCGAAAGCTTCGGAACCAACACCGGCTAAACCGAAAGCATCGGAGCCAAAACCACTTAAAGAGAAAATTTCGGAACCAAAAGGAAAGCCTTCGGATTCGAAAGAGGGAAAAACCAAGCCTTTGGAGCCGAAACAGCCCGCACAGAAGGGCACCGACCCTAAAAAACACGGAAGCCCTCCTAAACAGACTCCATCCAAAGAACTTCCTCCACAAGAGTCTTTGGATCCGAAGCAAAAATAGTTGCATATTGACCCAGACACTGGGAAACTTCAAGCAACACTTCCCAAAAAACGGAAGCTGGACCTCCCTGAAGACTACCACATACCTCTTATGAAAAAAGACATGGGTACTAACCCCTCTCCCCCTTACATACCTCCCTCTCCTCCACCTTTTAACCCACATTTGCTACTTTCACCAGCAAATTCACCACCACCACGTTTTTCACCTGGGCCACAGGATGATAATGATGGGGATGGAGATGAAGACCGGGATGGGGAAGGGGATGGGAATGATAATCAGGTCTACATTCCACACGACCCAGACCCCTGGGATGATTATGATAAAGACCCGGATCATACTAATGACCCCGATCTATATCCCTCCAGACCATCACCACCCGATGACATTATTGGTTTCGCACAGCTCATTAATAGAGCTGCTCAATACCATGGGGTGGAATTACCATGGGGTGGAATTATATACTGATCCCTTTCACCCTTACTTTTCAATCTGTATGTTCTCCCCTTGGTCCTGGCCCTGCGTAAAAGAGAGGTCGTAGTCTTTAATTACGCTGACGACCTTCAGCTGGTATTTAACATTGACACCTCTATATCATCTGTGTCCAGCTTCCAATCTACTATGAATTTCATCAGTGACTGGATGAATACCAATCAACTCAAGTTAAACCCAGACAAAACGGAGTTGATCCTTACTTGTGGTCTGGCCAACCCCTGGAATTCCAACTTCTGGCCACCGCTATTAGGGAGCCACCCCCTCCCAGCCAGCTCGGTAAAAAGTCTGGGAATAGTCATCAGCAATGATTTAACCATGAAGGTTCAGATCAGCTCAGTGGTCTCTGCGTGTTTTTTCCATCTCCGAAGAATTCGGAAAATCAGCAGATCCCTTTCCACCGCAGCTCTGACCCAAGTGGTTCTTGCCCTGGTCATCTCGCGTATTGACTACGCAAATTCCCTGTATACTGGCATACCGGCTTACCAGTTACATCGGCTGCAACTGGTCCAGAATCAGGCAGCTAGGCTTATCTTCGGTCAGCCTAAACACCGGCATGCGAGTCCATTGTTGAAAAGCCTTCACTGGCTTCCTTTACCCCAACGTTGCCTGTTTAAGCTGGGCTGTACCATCCATAAAGCCCTTTCAGGACGCGGGCCCGCCTTCATCGCCTCTAATATACAACGGTACATCCCCTCTCGCGACCTACGTTCCTCTAATAAAAACTTGTTGGTCCCCCACACCTTCAAACGAAAAAAAAAAGGTCTTAGATACACGACCTTGGCCCCCCAGTTCTGGAACACCCTCCCCTCTAATCTGCGTACTGCCGATTCCTACACCGAGTTCAGGAAATTACTTAAGACCTGGCTATTCACCCAGGCGTACAACTGAAAACCCATTCACTATTATGCAACTGCCGCTATCCTCCCTCAGCGCCAAGAAACCGCCTGGTGAACGTGCGCTCTACAAATCACCTTTAACAATAACATTAACATAACATCCCTTGGAAGAGGATTTCTTAGTGGAAACTTTCGCTCCCTCACAAAAAACCACAAACACTGCCCATGCTCAAAGGAATGATAAAACACGCCAATGAGGTATTCAAAGAACCTGTTCGAGTTAGAATACTTACGCCAAGGGTAGACAAAAAATATAAAGTCGCTCCTACAGACCCAATTTACATCAGGGGTCAGGTACCTTTAGATTAGCTTGTTGTTTCAAATGCACGAAAAAGGGCAAATTCTCAGACAACAGGTGACGCCCCTCCGCCTGACAAGGAATCAAAACTTATAGATGCACCAGGCAAGAGAATCGCATCTCAAGCTGCCAATCATTGGCGCATTGCCAATGCATAAGCTCTCCTGGCGCGGTATGATAGAGCTCACTATGACGAGCTAGAAAAACTGATGCAACACTTGCCAGACCAATACAAAGATAAAGCTCACGACCTCATTCAAGAGGGTAAACTTATCACAAACACTTCCATCAAATGTGCCCTTGATGCAGCTGATACAGCCTCGCGTGCCATTAACACCAGCGTTTTGCTACGTCGACACGTTTGGCTTGGAATCTCAGGATTCAAACAAGAAGTACAGTCAGCACTTCTTAATCAGCCATTTGATCAACAACACCTTTTTGGCCCCACAGTCGATTCTTCATTGGAAAAAATGAAGAAAGACACCGAGACTGCTAAAGCCATGGGGGCATACAACTACCCTCTAATAGAGGTTCTTTTCGTCGCTCCTTTTATAGGGGTGGCTCAAAGACGGCTACATCAGAAAACACTGCATCTTCTTATAAAAACCCCAATCAATCCTCCTCATCCAAAGGATATTTTGGGGAGGATACAGAGGAAATAACAATAGAGGAAGAGGCAGGGGAAACTCCACCCGTACTTCCCCTACCACCAAACAGTGACTTCCCTCCACTACCCCCCCGATCATTCCACTCCTGTCGGGGGACATCTATCACAGTTCCTACCTGCCTGGAATTCAATCACAACAGACAAGTGGGTAAGACAAATTATCCAGTATGGTTACTGCCTGGAACTCACCTCTACTCCCCCAAACATTCCTCCCAGACAACGTCCAATGTCCACGGAACATCTAACACTTCTCAAACAGGAGGTTCTCTCTCTATTACAAAAACATGCAATAGAACCAGTCCCCTTGCCTCACCAAGGCACAGGGGTTTACTCCCTCTATTTTCTAATCCCAAAAAAGGACGGCTCTCTCAGGCCCATATTGGACCTCAGACCGCTAAACCTCTACTTTCAGTCGGACCACTTCCACATGGTCACTCTTCAACAGGTGCTCCCACTACTTCAACAGGGCGACTTTCTCTCCACTCTGGATTTAAAGGACGCCTACTTTCATATTCCCATTCACCCCGCTCACAGAAAATATCTCCGGTTAGTGGTAGATGGTCAACACTACCGGTTCAAGGTCCTCCCATTGGGGGTCACTACAGCACCCAGAGTCTTCACCAAGTGTCTTGCAGTAGTTGCAGCCCACTTAAGAAGACAGCACATTCATGTTTTCCCTTATCTAGACGACTGGCTCATAAAAGCCAAGTCACACAGCAGCTGTGTGCAACACACACACAAAACAATCCAACTGCTTCACCACTTGGGATTCACGGTAAACCTCACCAAATCCCACCTCCAACCGTCCAACATACAACAATATCTAGGGGCTACAATAGACACTTCAAGAGCTCTAGCATACCCCAACCCAGTCAGGATAAGTGTCATACAAGCTCTAATACAAAAATGTCAGCCTCAACACTCACTACCAGCGCGAGTGTTCATGCAGTTAATCGGGATGATGGCCTCTTGCATTCTCATTGTCCCTTTTGCAAGACTCCAAATGCGTCCCTGACAGAAGTGTTTGGCACGTCAGTGGAACCAGGCTCAAGGTCAGCTAACAGATCTGGTGTTGGTAGATGACCGCACCCATTGCTCTCTGCAGTGGTGGAACACACAAAACCTTTCCAAATGGCGGCCGTTCCTCGACCCGGTTCCACAGATAGTGCTAACAACCGGCTCACATCGCTCACTGGCTGGGGAGCTCTTCTTCAAACCCGTACCATTCAGGGCATATGGACCCCTCAACAAAAACAATTCCACATAAATTACCTGGAACTGTTGGCAATCTTCCTAGCGTTAAAATCTTTTCAACTCCACCTCCTAAGCAAAGCTGTCCTGGTCCGTACAGACAACATGACAGCAATGTATTATATACAAAAACAAGGGGGGGGGGAGACACTCTCTCCAGCTTTCACACCTAGCTCAAAACATATGGAGATGGGCCATTCCTCAAAACATATATCTCCTTGCAGAACACCTCCCAGGAGTACACAATCAAATTGCGGATCTACTCAGACGCCAAAAACAGGAGATCCACGAATGGGAACTTCATCCTCAAGTTCTGCATCCATTCTTTCAAATGTGGGGCCACCCAGGAATGCACCTGTTCGCCACACACCAAAATGCAAAATGCCCAAGCTTCGCATCCAGGTATCCACACCCATTGTCCAAAGGCAATGCGCTATGGATGAACTGGTCAGGCAAATTTGCTTACGCTTTTCCACCTCTCCCACACATTCCGCTAGTGGTTCGGAAACTCAAACAGCATTCCCTCACAATGATCCTAGTTGCTCCAACATGGGCCTGACAGCCACGGTTCCCAACCCTCTTGGAACTATCGGTAGTTCCTCATCAAAAGCTACGCCTCTCACCCAAGCTTCTCACTCAGAACCATGGAGAGATAAGGCATCCAGATCCCAATCAACTCAACCTTGCGATCTGGCACCTGAAGTCTTAGAGTTTGGCTACCTTAATCTACCGCCAGACTGCATGAACATGATTAAGGAGGCTAGATGTCCTACCACTAGAGCTTGCTATGCCGCAAAGTGGAAAAGATTTGTAATTTACTGTACAAATAACAAAATCAACCCACTAGATGCTTCTATTCAAAACATCCTCTGTTACCTTTTGCATCTACAACAATGTAACCTAGCGTATACATCCATTAGACTACATCTTGCGGCAATAGCAGCCTATCTCCAAAACAGACAACATTTGTCTTTGTTTAGGGTACCACCTATCAAGGCATTTATGGAAGGACTTGAAAGAATAATTCCACCTAGACTTCCACCCTCTCCAGTATGGAACCTAAATGTGGTACTTACCAGGCTCATGGGTCCCCCATTTGAACCTATGCATAAATGCGAATTACAATTTCTCACATGGAAAGTAGCTTTCCTATTTGCGATCACCTCCCTCAGAAGAGTCGGTGAACTCCAGGCATTAACCATACAAGAACCATTTCTCCAAATCCATCATAATAAAGTGGTTCTTGGGCCTAACCCAAAATTTCTACCTAAAGTCGTCTCCGCTTTCCACCTTAACCAGTCTGTAGAGCTCCCAGTGTTTTTCCCTCTACCAGACTCTGTAGCAGAACGGGCTCTTCACACACTAGATGTAAAAAGAGCAATACTTTACTACATTGAAAGAACAAAATCCTTTCGAAAGACTAAACAACTTTTTGTGGCTTTCTCCCCACCTCATAAAGGCAATCCTATCTCAAAAACAGGGATTGCTAGGTGGAATGTTAAATGCATCCAAATATGCTATGCTAAAGCCAAACGCACTTTAACCATTCCCCCTAAGGTTCACTCCACACGTAAACTAGGGGCATCTATGGCATTCTTAGGGAACATTCCCCTAGATGAAATTTGCAAAGCAGCAACTTGGTCTACACTTCACACGTTCACAAAACACTATTGTGTAGACGTGCAAGGAAAACAACAAGCTAGTGTGGGCCAGGCTGTATTAAGAACACTTTTTCAAACCACTGCAACAGATGCAGGTAGCCACCGCTAAAGGGGTAACTGCTGTATAGTCTATGCACAAGTATACGATCTACAGCTCATATGCCTCGAACGGAAAATGCTACTTACCAGTATGCATCTGTTCTTGGCATGTAGAGCTGTAGATTCGTATACACCCACCCACCTCCCCGGATACCTATATCTGTTCCAGTACTATCTTACTAAGATACTTTACACATGGACATCCTTTTCTATTTCTTACTAACTCCATCATAACCCTCCATGGCAAAACAATCTGGAGATGGAGTCGATGCCCATGCGCACTATCATCCTAAGGAGGAGTCACCTACCTCGTGACTACAAAAGACTTCTTCCAAGGCAAAAACAAAGTGCAAACATCCGAGCCCAACACCAGATGGCGATCTATGCACAAGTATACGAATCTACAGCTCTACATGCCAAGAACAGATGCATACTGGTAAGTAGCATTTTCCTTCTGGATCCAGTCTGACACCTGGTTATTATTCTAAGGTAAGGAATCTGCAGCTAGAAAGAGTCTCTACTAGTTGAGACGTTACTGAAGGTAAGTAACTTGTTTGTTAGGAAGTCTCCATTCATGTTCCACAGTCAGTCATTTCATTCTTTGATTTCTTGATTTTAGAATGATTGTGTCGGTGGCAGGGACTTTTTGTTCAGGCCTCTCTAATTAGGAATAATTTCTCTTTTTTTTGTTCTATTGTCTTTATTGGTTATGGTGGACCAAAACAATAAGACAGCTACAAAAGAGGAGTTTGCTCTGTGTAACAAGTTGAAAGATATGATAACAAAAATCATATATCTTGTAATACTGTTGCCAAAGCAGAAAGAACTATGCCGTTTCTTTCTTAGTCATAATCCAAATGAAATTAAAAGAGGGGGGACGCATGAGTTCTGGACTACATACCTACGTAGTTGATGGACTGGAGACACCACTAGATAATTTTATAAAGTATATTGTTGTATGAGTAATACAATAGGGCATGCTAGTGCTGTGATTCATCTTAGTTTATGGTGGTTTCAGAGTGCCAGAGAAGGAGCCCAGTGATTGCCCAATGAATTTGTTTGGTGCTTTCCAACTTGCCTGTGATAGTAAAATATTATCTGCACCTCTTAGTAATAGAAGCCATTCCAGCCATACTGAATAGTAAACCATAATCTAATCCTTCCAGTTAGTGAGGGTTATTTAACATACTAAGGTGAGCATAGGATCTAATAGAAATGTTTCCTCCTCAGTTTCTACAGTTGAATCGAAAGAGCCAAAAATTATGGATGAGACATCGTTCTGTATGGTTATCTGAAAAATTGATTCAATTAGAGTATGAATAGGAGACCAAAAGGTATTTAAAAGAGTGCAATTCAAAACATGTAGGGAAGATCTCCAGATGGAGCATTACATTTCCTGGAGGTGAAGCTATTGTAAAGACTCATTTGTATCTCTGAAAGTCATCAATAGCAGCATGAAACTTCTGTGTGGTACTGCTCATTACAAATTTAAATTCATGAGGATAACTGAAACAACTGTAATCTGATACTTGAACTCTAGATCATCCTCAGTGCCGTGGAGTTGAAGCAATTTTAGTTCTGTACCCAAGGAGGAACTCGGAGTATAGAGCAATTGGAAGTTTGACACCTCTCCAATAAATGCATTCCTGGCTTGGTAGTTGGGTCTGTATACCATGAGTCTGGTCTGCTATTTCTGTGTCGGTTTTTCTCGTCATCCTGAGGAGTTTTTAACATGTTTATTTTTTGGATCACAAAGTTAACTATAAATAGTGACTGGTTTACCAAAAAGTAGCAAATTTGCACCCATAGAAGTACTCCTTGAATGGATGCAAATTTACTACTTTTGGAATCCACGAACATTGTCATTAGGAGACCTGGAAAGCTGTACTAGTCTCAAGTTTCGAGGCATACTAATAGCAATCAAACACGCAAAAGTTGATGGGGCGAATGCTTGCAAATAGCCATTACCTTGGTGTAGCATTCCAAACCATAATTGTTTTCCCACCCTGCCACTCTAGATAAGAGGGCCTGATTTAGGGTTTGGCAAAAGGAGTAAAGGCCGACTGGGTGGCATGGGACTTTGTCCGCCACCCTGCTTAACTCCGCCAACCAAATTTAGAGATTTCCACCGGCCCTGCAGACATCTCTATAGATTCACAGGAACCACTGTCAAAGTGGTAGCTGTCAGTGTAGGAAAAGTTTGACAGACTGTTCCATCAAACTCGACGCTTGGCCATCAAACTTTTCCAAATTTTTTCTATTTTTCAAAAACAAACTGTATACTGACTCTGCTCCTCATGGGGAGCAGTCCGTCACAAACCTTGGCCATCTCACCCATTCACCCTGTGGCCCAGTACTTTTTTAGTTGGGAATTTTGGGACTCTCTCCCCCTGAATCTCACTGACTAAACTATGCCCCTGGAAATTATGTATCCTCACTTGGCAGAGGCAGCGAACATATGGCTAGGAAGCAAACCAGAAGCAAACAGCTGTTAACTGCTCCATACAAACTCATTCACATATTAAGAAACATTTTGAACAAAAATCTCTTCAGAAGTACAAGAATGAAAATTAATCTTAGCAAGAACTATGAGCACTAACCAAGAAACCCTTTAGGGTAGGTCTGTAGGAATTCAAAACTCTGCTCCTCCGAACCCTCCAAGGTTTTGGGTGCTGGCAAAAAAAATAGACGTAGACTCTACTCATTTGATTGAGAACCTTGCATCATGCTTCTTGTTTGATGAAAGAGGGTCATGGGTGGCTCAGCAAACACTCAAAAAAACATCTTGGCCAGAGCAGCAGGAGCCACAATGGACTTCGCCAGGCGATTGGGGGCTAAACCGTTTCGTCCATTACTGAAGGTCTTTATTGATAAATGTATACCAATGGCCACATATGGTAGTGATGTTTGGGGTTATAAGGATCCCTGTGATCTGCAGGTGTCTGAGAATAAATTTCTCCGTAAACTCATAGCAGTATCCCCCTGTACCCCGTCCTTCATGGTACATGAAGAAATTGGGCAGGGTTACATTTCTGATCTTATAGCTATGGCCCCTCAAATACGGTGGTTATAAAAAAATATGGTCTAGTCCCACTCCTACCATGAACCAGTTTGTTTTAGAAGACTGTATAAGGCTTGACAGGGCCGTTGACATTCCTTGGCTGGGCTACGTCTCAGAGCAGTTGGCAAATCTAGGGCTCTAAGCTATTTACACATTATAGACAGATAAACGTGAACGAGGTGAGAGACATAAAATCACTATTTCTAGCCAGGAGGTTAGCAGAAAGGGAAAACGGGGAACTCACCAAGCCCACGATAAGGCAATACTCAATATTGAGCCCAGGGACCTTAGAACAACCCTATTGGACCTATATTAATAACCCACACCATTGTTTTCTTTTAATTAGGTTCAAGTTTAATTACATCCATTGGTGTCTATCTGTCCCTAAGGGCTTTTCTAAGCCGGGTTCCCTAAAGCCTTGCTCTTGTGATGATTTTTCGGAACACAATCTTTTACACTTTATTTTTTGTGTGAATTTGATAGTGTCCTACGGAAAAAATATATTTTACCACTTTCAAAGAACATAAAATTTGCACAAGTGAAGCCAGCCCTGATATACTTGCAAATGTTGTCTTCACCCTTGATTTGTTTTGGTGTCACTAGTTTATCAGGTGCCTTAAGACACAGAAAAAAACTGAAAACGAACATATCTTCCTCTCCTCTTTTGTGCACTGAGCTGGCTTCAGAACTTTTATCTTATTAGTGGCCTTTCCTTCACAAAAAATTATGTATTGTAAATAATGCACTTTAAAGGTCTGTTAAAGGTTAGTCTCCCTCCCTTATGAGTTAATACCCGTAGATTGTTAAACACAGTCTATGTGGGGCGTGGCCAAGCTGTGGACCAAAATGGCCGCACGGCATTGAAGCTCCTCCGGCTTTACCAGCAGCATAACGAATATCCCCCGTTTATCATGCTCGAACTGCGGTGGAATCAGCGCCATCGGACCGGGGAACCCATCATGATCCCGGCGATCCCGCTGGTTTGAAGATCGCAGCCCGTGTGACGGAGATTCCCGACCTGGGAGACCTCGGGCGCGACTACTGAAAATGGCGGCGGCGCCGACCGGGGGTTTCCTGATGCCGTGAACGGAGAGCGAGGCATCCGGATGCTACGAGCCCGGTGTACTCGTAAAGCTGCGTTAGAAGCACAGAATGCTCTTCACAACATGAAGATTCTCCCTGGGATGCACCATCCTATCTGGGGCTGACTTGAGGTGAGTGCACCGGGCGCGGGGCTAAATTTCCCCCCCCCCGGCCTGTGACGATCCGCTACCGGCTTGGGCGGCGGTCCGTTTGATCACTCGCCGGCCGGTTGCGTGGGCGCTCCCGTGCAGTGCTGGGCTCGCGCGGGCCCTACTACAGGCGTTACTTGCCGGGTTGGGCTTGCCGCGACTCACAGGGGTTGGCCTCGCCCGCACCTGGTTGCCTCCCTACTGCCTGCTGCTGGTCTCTTCGGCGGCTTTGGTGATCCCGGGCTCTGGTGCTGCGACGCTGCCGAGATCTCGCCTGCTTCCATTGCGGCACTGAGGTCCACATCAGATGGCCCACGCAGCTCCTATCCTCCATTGACGGCCGGGGCGATGCGGCGCTGAATCATATTGCACTGCGCAACTCCTGCCTCTGGCCTGACCTCTGTGACGGTGCCCATTGGGATTGCACCGGTATCCAGTTTTAACTGACTGTGACAACGCGCGAGGTGACTGTGTGCTCTACTTGCTTCCTGCAGTCGCCGACTTCTCTCCCAAGCCGCGTCTACATTGCTCTCCCTCTGCAACGGCACCGTACCTCTTGCAGGCCTATCCTGCAGTCACCGCGCCTGGTACAGACCTGATCTCTAACCTTCGTCAAAGATCCTTACTTGTAGCACATCCTGGCCTTCTGTCTCCCAAATCTCCTAGCGGCATTGGCCGCAAAGATGCCGAAACAAAGGACCCTCCCGTTTGAGAAACTAACGGAAACGGCTCCGGAGACGAACCCCATAATGGTGGAGGGCGGACAGGATGCGCTGCCTACTAGGGGCCCCATGGGACAGGATGGCTCGTTGCTTCAAGAGATGAGGGCAGGATTCAAGGCCTTGGGTGGTAGGTTTGATGCCCTAGACTGGAACCTTGCTGAGCTCGGTGTCCAAATCCAGGCGCATGACCGTCGGCTTGATGTCGCAGAAGCTCGCATATCAGATATTGAAGACGGCACAGCGCAATCACTCAAGAGGTTGGAGAGAGTTGAACGCATCCTGAAAGACGTTGCTCTGAAGAACAAGGATTTAGAGGCGCGCAGCAGACGGAATAATTTGCGCATTCTTGGGGTGCCTGAGTCCACTGCCACAGGTCGCATGGACACCTTTGTCGAGTCTCTGCTGGCCGATATGTTCGGGAGGGCCTCCTTCACTCCCGGCTTTGTGGTGGTGCGCGCTCATCGCTCTCTGGGCCCCCGACCTAACCCTGGTTGCCCTCCTCGTCCCATCATCGCCCGAATCATGAACTTTAGAGACCGTGACACTGCGCTACGCCTAGCCCGCGAACAAGGAGATACCACCTGGCAGGGCTCCAAGCTGTCCCTCTATACAGATTTCACCATCATGGTCCAGGAAGCACGCCGCAAGTTCACTGGCGCTAAAGCGACACTGAGAAATCTTGGCCTACGATATGGCATGCTGTACCCGGCTAGACTGCGCATGGAGATCAACGGTAAAGCCCGCATCTTTGACAGCCCCACGGATGTCTTGGACTTTTGTCGCACGTACAAAAACAACACAAAGTCGGTCGCAGATGGCGCTGGGCCCTCCTTATCGCAGAACGGCTCGGAGGCCAGCGTGGAACTTTTCACTGGGTCTGGACATGGCTGACTGTCTCCAGGAGCCACCCCTTGCTATCCTGCCTATTGTACTAAGTGACCTTGGGATATTTCTTTGTACACTCATCGTTCCATATTGCTGGTGAGCTGATGGGGCCTTGCCCCCCCCCCATTGGTGTATACCATAGTTTCTCCTTTTCGTTATCTGAAGTGCCTTTGTTGGGTTATTCAGACCCTTTTTGTTCTCACGATTGGCACTCCTTGCCTATTTGCTAATGTTAGTTTTGCCTTACAGGTTGGGACGTAAGGTTGGGTGGTGGGGGGGGGGGGGCGATTGCCACTGATTAGTTTTGCTTGGTTGCTCACATGTTTGATCACTGTCTCGATTCCTATTGAAATGTTGCAAACTGCTTTGTATATCCTCACTTTTACTCCTCCATGGCCACCATAGGTAATGTTAGTGGGCCCTCAGACCTCTCACTGCTGTCATGGAATGTCCGTGGCCTCAATGACAATCGCAAGAAACGCCATGTCCTGCACTATCTCCTGCGTCATAACATTGACATTGCCTTCCTGCAAGAAACCCATTTGCCCGCTTAGGCTCCCTCACGCTTCGCAGCCAGTTGGGGTGCCCATAGATATTTTACCAACTACAGTAACTACGCCAGGGGCACTGCAGTCCTGATACATAAGAGGGTCCCCTTTAGCTCGCGCACGATTATACACGACAGAGAAGGCAGATACACCATCGTTGTCGGGGCATTGATGGGACAGACGGTGGGCTTGGTAAGCGTCTATGGCCCGAACACTGACTCCCCTAACTTTTTCCATTCTCTACTGGCTCAGCTTTTGAAGCTGGGCCAGATGGCCATTATACTGGGGGGAGACTTCAACATTGTACCCGACCTATCCCTGGACAGCACATCCACTGCTGCGTACTCAAAGCCCCACGCGCGGGGCGCGCTGCAGTCCTTATGCGATCAACTGTCCCTGCTAGATGTTTGGCGCTCACGCAACCCAACCCTCCCAGCTTACACTCATTACACAGGATACCACAACACCTCAACCAGAATTGACTATTGGCTAATATCCCCCAGCGTCACCGGCTGGTACCACGGGATTCAGACCCTCCCGCGTACATATTCAGATCATTCCCCAATAGTGCTAGCGCTTAGGTGCCTCGCCCAGAAGGTTTCGAGAGGCAATGGCGCTTCCCAGGCCGCGCGCTAGCAGATGACCTGTTTCAACACGAGATTCGCGAGGCGATCGAAGACTACTTTACCATAAACACCGGCACTGTCGACACCAGGCGGTTCTCTGGGAGGGGTTCAAGGCGTGTATCTCTAAGCAGGCCGGGGTGCTTCGTGCTTTGCGCACCACGTTGTCGGGATTGGTACGCGAGCTCGCTGATTTGGATGCCACTTTGGCCCAGGCAAACAGCCCCGAAACTGAACGGGCACGGCTGGGCCTACTAGCCGAATACAGGGAAGTTGCAGACCGTGAGATTCTCTACATGGGCAAGTATCACACGGCAAAACAATACGGGGAGGGGGAGAGACCGGGAAGGGTTTTGGCGCAACTGCTCAGACCCCCATACAGTAAAGCCTATGTTACCGAACTACGGACACCAACGGGCCGATCACTTACCGGCACTGCTGAGTTCAGGGATGAATTTCTGACGTACTACAAAACGTTATACACTTCCAGAATTGGGACTGACCATACCGCCCTGGAATCCTACTTGTCCGAGATAGCGTTGGTATATCTCGAGAAAGATATGCAGGACTTCCTGGCTGAACCCATCTCCGAAAACGACGTACTGGGGGCCATTGATTCCCTCCGATCCTCCACGGCCCCGGGACTGGATGGGTTCTCGGGCGACTTCTACAAGGCCTTCAAGGACTTGCTAGCCCCGCAGCTCATTGAAGTGTACGCAGAGGCCCTAGAAAGACAGTTATTACCGCAAACCCTTCGAGAAGCAGTCATTATCCTCCTCCCGAAGCCGGGTAAAGATCCACTACTCTGTAGCTCATATAGGCCTTTATCTTTATTAAACTTAGATTACAAAATTCTCGCCAAAATGATTGCTGGGCGTCTCTCTCAATTACTTGAATTCATCATCTCCTCTGCACAATCCGGTTTTGTTCCTCACCGCTCAACTTCATTGAATCTCAAGACGCTTTTCTCAGTACTGCACAGGATCAACCCGGATACACCGGCTGCTGCGATTCTGCTTGACACGGAAAAGGCTTTTGATTCACTGGAGTGGCCCTTTTTCATGTCAATCATGCGTCGCATGGGCATGCCGATGGGCTTCATGGCCACTACGGCGCTCCTTTACCGCCTCCCGACTGCTCGCCTTCTCGCTGTCACGGGGCACTAGGCAAGGCTGCCCACTATCACCCTTACTTTTCATCCTTGCCATGGATCCGCTGATCAGGCATTTTCAAGAGAAACACCTGCAGAGAGGTTTGCAATTTAATACAGGCCCCCTCCTTGTTTCCTTATACGCAGACGATATTATTCTGTATGTCCGCGAGCCGCGTGTCAATTTAGACCCCCTCATACGCGAGATACTTCGCTTTGGCCAGCACTCTGGCCTGTGCATCAATTGGCACAAGTCCGCCATATTTCCCCTTACCCGCAGCACTGCCCATTGGGAGCTTGAGTTCCCGCTAGTGTGGTGTACAGACTCCGCTAAATACTTGGGCATTCACATCCATCTGGACGCGGAAATGATAGTTCGCCTCAACTATGGACAGGCGATTTCTGCCCTGGAAACACAAATGGACAAATGGCTAAAGTTACCACTATCAATAGGGGGTAGGGTATCCATAATCAAGATGGTTGTTCTCCCTAAGTTCCTATACCTCTTCAACAATATCCCCATCCCTCTCCCAAACAGTTTTTTTGCAACACTCAGATCACACTTGATACGATTGGTGTGGGGCAATGCACGGGCCCGAGTTTGCTGGCAAGTTCTTACCCTCCTCTATGACCGCGGTGGCTACGGAGTACCTGATCTCCACTTGTATTATCTAGTAGCCCAATGCAGCTACGCCTATGCTTAGTACCACCCCGACGCCAGGATTACATACCTCCGCCCAGAGGCGGACCTTGTCCTACCTGAACGCCTGTCTACTGTCCTTCCCAAAGGCTTCCCCAGAGATCCCAATGACATCCAAACAGTCTCTACAACAAGCTGGGCTTGGGAAAAGCTGCGGCGAGTCACAGGCACTGCCTTTCTATACTCTACGGCTCTTCCACTCCCCAATGCGCGTTGTCTACCACTAACGGGCGAGAAAATTGTGCAGCGCACCTTAACCAAATTCGCACTAACGAAAACTGGGGACCTGTTCCCTGCTGGTCATGCATTTCTGGGGAACGATGACGCCCGCTTCCCCGACGCCACATTCATGGACCGGTTTGTGCTTAGACGTCTTCTATCAGCGCTGCGTGCCCCTATACCCAGTTTTCCCGTGGAGCCTGACTCCTTCGCCCCCCTCTCGCTGGTCATTTCCAAGCTGTTCAAAGCCTGCACGAAACTAGTCCCGGTCAATGACGAAAAGATCCGAAGTGATTGGGAGGGAGACCTGGGAGGCCAGATCACAGACGACCAATGGGCAGCGTGCTGCGCTCTCACTAAAGACATCTCCCTAAACAGTAGGCACAAGTTGCTCCACTTTAAGTTTCTCCGCAGGGCCTACAGCACCCCGGCCAAAGTGCACAAGATAGATCCGTCACGTCCGCACAGCTGCCGCAAGTGCGGATCGCCCATGCTGACTTTGCACATCTGTCATGGACTTGCCCGCGGTTACAGCCGTACTGGAAAGAGGTTCATAAAGAGTTAGGCGACATTATACACAACACTTGACCCAGTCCCTGAGATTACACTCATGGGGTACATGGTTAAGATCCCCAAAAAAGTCCGGAAGTTCGCGGCTCTTAGTTTACTGCTGGCCAAGAGGGAAGTTGCAATCCATTGGGGCCGGAAGATGGCCCCTTTGGTGCAAGGCTGGCTGAAAAGCCTGGTCACCTTTAACACACACAGCGACCTATACTCCGTGACTATTCCCCTCATCCTCCAGGCCCAGAGACATTTGGGGGCCCCTGAAAGCCCATCTCGCATCGCGACACGACAACGCAGCCACACAACTAGAACAAGGCATAGTGCCAACTGGGGTGGGTTGAAGGTATACACTCCTTCGATACTGTGCAGTCAAGACTACTTGTTTGATATACCAGATGACCGCCATATTTGAATGTACATGCACAATATGCCGAAATCTGACTGCTGTCTGTGTATAGCATACCGATACATTGTATCCTTGGACCACCATGCACAGATGATTGCTCTTCAAGGCAGCCGTTATGTATTAATCGTACTTAATGATAATTATACTTTGAACTTACGGATTATTAAGACCAAGCAGGTAATGCAACTGTAATCTCTACAAGGCACTTGAGACTATGTACCATGATCACTGTGATGTAACTCATGCAATAAAATGATAAAGGTTAAAAAAATAAAAAAAATAAACAACAGTCTATGTAAAGGGTTTAGATGGTTTAATGATTTGCATTGGCAATTGTATATGAAATATTAGTCTGTCCTTTTATGATGGACTGACTAGTTTTAGCATGTATTTCTTGTGTGTTTTTATGTGCTTTTATGGTCAATGCTGGCCGAATAATAGTTTATTTGACTGACTGCATCATGCTTCATCTTCTATCGACTCCTGCTCTCAGGCAAAATGTGAATCTCTTCATATGCAAACCTTTTCACAGCCAATAAGTCTTGAGCCAGTTTGAGGTAATACAGACTTTATTTGATACTGTCTGCAATTTGCTCCTACCTGAGAGAACATTGATCTGCCTTGATGTTTTAAAAAGCCAACAAAACCATCTCTATTGAGCAGACTCTACTTCTGCTTCATGTTGGCTATGTCCAAGCCCAGTCTTTCCCAGAGCCTTTTGCCCCCGAGGTTCCCTATTGGTGAACATCCTTTGATTGCTGTAGAATTTATTGGGTGTCTTACAATAAACATTTGCAATAGGACCCTAATCCTGAAGCCCAATTTTTACCCTTACGTTTTTTCCAAATAGTAAGTAACTTTTTCAATGCCTTTGTCATGGCACTACAGTTTCCTCTTGAGTGTCTACTAGTTAGTATGTTTTAGGACAGTAGTAAATTGTGCATAATTTGTTGCATCCCCATTATGTTCTACAGGGTAGTGCCATAAATTCTTCCAAGTAACCAAACCGTGGGCAAGAGAGCCTTCGAGAGTTGTTTGTTCATGCTGTTCTATGAACAGCTTAGACTAGGACCGCAGAGTCTTTGATACAGCTTATTAAGTAGTGACACAAACTCTCAACTACCTGGGCAGTGACTTCTTTATATAGCACAAACAGGAAAGAGAAGACTGCATTTGGGATGTGGATTCCTTTTATCAATCTAGTCTAAAGTGCTAGTTGAATAAGACTTTACTATTGTGACCTGTGGTCACTAAGAGTCTGACATAATGATATTTAGAAAATTTCACTTGTGCTCAGAAATATTTAGCCTTGTGCAGGAATAGCCATTTATTATAGTGTGTTTTATTTATGTTTGACTGAAAATGTGCCATGCAGTGGGAGGGCTGCAAAGCTTTAAGTCTAAAAAATCCATAAATGATACCACATACCCTGTTTCTTCAGTATTCAACTACTGCTTTTTATTCTTTTTTTTGTGTGTGACTGTGCCAGGACAAAGCCAATCAATTATTTTTGTGGTGGTCAGATTGTTTTCTTTCAGCATTCACTTTCCTTTTAACTTTGCTAGACTGGTAGATGTCACAAACCCCCGCATTAAGGAAATATGGGAATATGATATCAAGTAGACTCTTGCATGCTGACAATAGGAATCAGCCTGCGTGCAACATATTGACCTTAAGAAATTACCAATAAAATAAATCCTAACAAATCCTAGCCTGCTTCTGTTCTTTTCCCTTAGTGTTTAGGGTTGCTCCTGCTATTTGCACGCTAATTGCTGCTACCGCTTTTTAAAATATTTTAATCACATTTGTCTGAATATTTTATCTCTGCTCACTATCACTTGTACTGTATGAATTTGCTGTACCTACTGATCAGACTATTCTCTGGGGCCTTGTGTAACGACGCTACACTTACTTGAGACCGGGGAGTCCGGGCCGGCTGCTACTTCCTGTTCTCCCCCGGCCGACAGCTAGAGACGCCATTTTGCTCAGTGTGCGCTCTAGTTGTCAGACGGGCTTCCCGAAAAGAATGCGCGCTGCGCGCACGTGCCGCTGGCGCACCTAAGGCAAGCCCGTCTGCCCCCGTCAGCATCCCGGAAGCGGCCAGTGCCAGCCATGCTTCCCATATTTCCCCCCCCCCCCATAAGGTTTCCCAGGTCTACAGCCGCAACGAGCTGCTCTTGCTCCGTCCTCGTCTTTGTAACCACTCAAGCCGCTGCAAGGTTTTAGATAACCCCTTCACCATCTGTAAGAGTTGTGATTACTGCCTGTCTACAGGCCTGGATGTCTCCCCGCGACCCAGTACCTCTTTTAGTAGCAGACAGAGGGGGCCTCTTATTAGAGCGGCAATGATTAATACCCGCTCGCTAGGGAAACACCATCATGACATTTTTTACCTTCTTTCTGATGAGCCGCTCGATCTCTTATTTATAACTGAGACCTGGCTTAACGAATTTTCCAACCCTGTAATTGAGATGGTCATTCCTGAGGGATATAAGATTTCCCGCGCCGACCGCAAAGTCGTTAGGGGCGGTGGTGTTGCGGTGGTATATAGGGATAAGTGGGCCTTCCATTGTGGCGAGTCTTTGTTGCTGGGAGAGGGTGAAGCTTTGGACTTTTGCATCACCGTCTCTCCACATTTCTCGCTGGGTGGCTCATTGGTCTATAGACCCCCCGGACCGGCAGGTTTTTTTTCTTAAAGCCTTGGAGGATGTCATCATTCCCGGTGCATTACGCATCACTCACTATCTTTTCCTTGGGGATCTTAATATTCATCTGGACCGGTTCAGATGCAGGGGATACCCGGGAATTGTTGGACTCACTGAGCCTTGCCCAGCTCACTCAATGGGTCAGTTCACCCACACACCTTGGTGGTCATATCCTTGATCCAATTTGCTCCAACTTTCCCATTATTGTTGATGATCCTCTTCCGGTGCTTTGGTCCCATCATTTCCTGACCTATTTTTCCTGGGCCACGGACAGCAACTATCTGCCGGGCCAGTCTGGTCAAGGTCGTGCCTCCGCCAAAATTGACCCTATGACCTTTAGCCATGTTCTGGCTGGGTCACGGCCAGTCCTCCCCAAGGACCTGGAGGGGGCTCTTGCTAGCTTTTCCAGCTGGATCACGCGGGTGGTGGAGCACCTCTCTCCTGCTTCACTCCATAGGCGTTCCAGGGATTCTCCCTCGAAACCTTGGTTCTCGTTTGAGCTCAAAGCTCAGAAGCAACAATGCAAAAAATTGGAACGCTGCTGGCGTCAGGACTACTGTCCATTGGCTAAGTTGGCCCTTAGGAAAGCCCAGAAAATCTACTATACCTCTATATCCCAGGCTAAAAGCCTTTATTATGCGGATCGCATAGCTCTGTCCAGAAATAACTCCAAGGAAATCTTTTCCATTGTGCAGAGCTTTCTGGCTCCTAGAGCAGAGTATATCACGCTTCCTTCCTCGGCTGCCTGGTGCGAGAAACTCTCGAATTTCTTTGCTGACATGATTCGTACTCTCCAGGCGTCTTTTAATATCTGCAACCATGCCGCGGCAGGGATCTTGCCTCCGGAGGTGCCGCCTGTTACCTCATTTACATCTCCTTCTCTGACGGCCTTTACACCTATTGACCGGCCTGACTCACTGATGGTCCTCAAGGCCTTGAAATCAGGCTCTCCGTCTGACCCCTGTGCAGCTAGGCTGCTGGCATCGGTCACAGAGACAGTCAACCCAGAGGTCAACAGGCTCATCAACTTGTCCCTCCAGGAGGCTTTAGTCCCTGCAGCATGGAAACAGGCCAAGATCTTGCCACTCTTAAAAAAAAATAACCCTTGCTGGATCCGCCAAACCCAGTGAGTTATCTTCACATCTCTCTCCTACCCGGTGTGGCGAAAGTCTGCGAAAAGGTAGTAAACAAACAGCTTGAGATTTCGTCAAAGGCTCTGGCCTACTCCATCCGGCCCAATCCGGGTTCAGAGCCTCTTGTAGTACTGAGTCGGATCTCGTTGAAATCTCTGAAGCCATTCGGGAATGCCTGGATTCTGGTGGCAGGGAGGCTCTGATTTTGTTGGACACCTCTGCGGCATTCGATACCGTACCTCATTCCCTGTTGCTGGCTCGCCTTGCGGACATAGGAATCTCAGATTTGGCCTGGAGTTGGTTGAAGTCATTCCTGGAGGGCCGAACGCAACAGGTTTGGCTTCCTCTTCCTCCCCTCAGATTGTGACCACAGGAGAGCCTCAGGGGTCCTCTTTGAGCCCCCTTCTTTTTAACATATGTCACTCCCCTGATTCAGTTGGCTGAAGAGTTGGGAGCCAAAATTATTGCATACGCCGATGATACACAGCTTCTGTTTACTTAGGGAAAAAAACGAGTGTTCCACTTCTTGGCAAAAAACTGTCTGACAGCAGTCTTTCAGTGGCTCTCCTCTGCGCAATTAAAATGCAACGAGGATAAATCGGAAATGCTCCTTTTTGGGAGTTTCCCCCCTCAGTTTAGAGAGGCACTCTGGCCTGCTGAATATCCCATGCCTGCTTCAGCGGGTCAATCCGCAAAAAATCTTTGGATTTGGTTTGAAGAGAATCTGTCTTTTACTACTCCGATTAAGAAGCTTGCGGGGCATTACTTCGGTACACTTAAATCCCTCAGAAAATTTCTCCCGCTCCTCCCTTGAGCGGCCAAGGAAACGGTTACTCGCGCCCCGATAGTCTCCCGTATTGACTATGCCTTGCCTTGTACGTTGGCTTGCCGGGCTATCTGCTGAACAGACTGCAGGTAGACCAGAACGCAGCGGCCAGGCTTCTTTTTAACATCCCTATAAGATCCAGCGTAAGACCACATCTGCGCAAACTCCACTGGCTGCCTGTGGCCGAAAGAGTTAAGTTCAAAGCCCTTGTCCTGGCACATTCTGCCTTGCATGGATCTGGTCCAATCTATCTAAGGAAACGCTTCAGGTTCTATGTTTCTGTTAGACAGCTGCGCTCAGCTTCTCAGCTTCTAGCTCACATACCTCGCTTTCGTCTCAAGAGAATGGGTGGCAGCTCTCTTGCTTTCAGGGCCGCTTCGGCCTGGAATTCGCTTCCATTCGCCCTTCGCAGCACCCAGGACCCCATTCTCTTAAAAAAAAAAAAAGACTGAAAACGTTTCTTTTCATCTAAATCGTCCCTTCTTTACCCTTTCTAGGCTCGCACCGGGACACACTTTTGAGTATCTGAGCGCGCTACAAGCTCCAATAACATAACATAGCAGGGTGGGCTCCTGCTTCGCAGTTCTAAAACTAGCTGGCCAGATGGGCGTTTCTCCCGCAGAGTCTTTACAGCTTGGAAGTTTGACTCTGGTATATAATCTCTTAAGCCTTGATTTTACTCTTCACTACCAGGAAATAACTTCAGTGATAAGGAACTAAGGAGACGCGCCTCGATTGTATAGCTCCTTTTTTTCAAGTGTTCTCTTCTCTGAGACTCGCATATAAGTTTGCGACTGGTGAGCGTACCTCACCTGTCCTTTCAGCATGTGCATCATTTCTTTTTTGGTGTGCCTCTCACTCTTTTTTTTGCCTTGCAGAGGAGTATAGGTATTGGAATCCAAAAATTATCCAGGATATCTGTAGGTCTTCTTGCTTCTCGGATTTTGTGTTTTTCCGCCTTCGACATGTATCTACAGACTGTGTTTATTGAATGTCAGAATCATTTTATCTATGATGATTGATCTGTGCTTCATAGTTTTGTTTACTCTTAATTGCAGAGGTGGGGCGAATATTTGCTACTCAAGCTGCTATTAATTTATGAAAAGGTTGACTTTAAAGTGTCCATTTGTGTTGGTTTCATATGTGGGTTTTTATTTTGATGAATAAATTTAACAGAAACTGTTCTTTTTTCCATTCAAACTGTCCGGTTTAAGATGAATGGTGCTGTGCTCGACAGACAAATGTTGCGCTTAATATCTTCGCAATTAAATGCATATGCTTGAAAGTCAAGTGTAAAAACACTGCATGATTTTAGCTTCAATCACACATTTAGGTGAGGCTTAGAGTCAAATCTTTTCTTTTATCTAGATCCCAAGATAATGCTGCAGATGTGCCACCACCTGCGTTGCCTCCCAAACAATCTAAAAAGAACGTCAACCAAATTAATCACATACACTGTCAGCAAGAATTGGATAATCATATAAATGAGGCTTTTGATGTGCCACCTTCTCCTGAAAAGTGTACAGTAAGTTTTTTACTTCTGTTTAATATGTTTTTATTGCCAGCAACTCTCTGATTATTGTTCCTTCATATGTTCCCTACGCCCTTCGAAAAAAGCTGTTGGTAAAGATAACAGCTTGTGCTAGCCTGGATGAAATATGTTTTCCATATTTCATGTTCAGTAAAAACTGTATACATTATGGTCCTCCTGCAACCCTGTGCCATGATTCAGGTCGTTTTTGGGAAAAAACAAACTAGCCAGTTGCTGCTAATTGGATATTGAATGACTTCAACTAGTTAAGTGCTGACAAAACTAAACCGCATTTGGGAGAACCCTCTTCCCCTTTGTGGGTGACAACATTGCACACTGCATAGTTGTAGGCATCTCTGGTAAACCTGCCAGAAATGCCTCTTCCACTCCAGCAAGGTGTGGAAAACGTTTTGGGTACATGACCCCAGACACTTGACCATGTTATCTGAAGATATTGACTTGAAAGCAGGAGGCAGTGACTGAACTTCCATGTTTGTCCAGAAGCAAAAGTCTGATATGTGCTCCTTTGTCTGCGTCTGGTGCGCTTGAAGAAACAGAAAAGAGAAGTTCTTTTGACATTTGTTTTTGATTTCTACTTGTGGATCGCAGCAGTCAGCAGTTCAAAGTCAAATAGCGCCTCTAGACTACCAAGGCTAAACAAAGACAAGAGGTGCAGCCCACAACCCTGTCAGTAATCCCCAGGTCTCCCCACGCTGTCAGACACCCCTAGCCTTATGAAGATTGGGGCACCAGATGCCATATATTTTCTTTAGCAATGGATGCAAGAAGAAATGAGTTTTTTTGTCTCTTACAAATAAAGGTTTCTGATAGACATATAGCCTCAAATTCCTCACTTTTTGAATATTCCTCAGGGGTCAGACTGAATGAGGAAACTTTTCCATAGTACCTCTGTGCTCCGGAAGGAGATGCCCGTGCTTCTCTGCACAGACACCACCCTGCTCCACAAGTTACGTACGATGCATATATAGGTCCTACTCCAGCGCGCTGACGTCATTATCTTTCATTCCGTATCACCAGGCACTGATCCGGAGTTTCTCTTGTTGCTCAGATACCATTTCTTCTAAATCTTTCTTCGAAATCTTATCACATTGGGCGAGGAATGTCTCCCCCTAAGACAACAGGTTTTAAGCCCTGTAGGGACTGTTGCAACCAGATGTCGGTTCCCCATCAGGTTTGCCTGTGGTGTTTAGGGTTGGGTCACACCTCCACGACCTGCGGAGACACTGCGTCGATGAACCTGAAGGCAGTCTGTGAACGTGATGCAAAGCTTTGTTGCCGAGCACGAGAAGCCTCAGCTTCGGTACTGCGCCTAATCCAAGGCTCTATCCTGGTCCTGCTTCGGTAGTCGCTCTAAAGATCAGTCTTTGTCACACTCCAAATCCTGTGGTAAGCACAAGAAGATTAAGCGGAGTTCCGCACCTTTGCACCATTCCCACTCCCCTGGCGAAGTGCATGGGCGGCGCTAACTGTCTCGCTCTGTCTGTTGACTTCAGAGCCGATTCTGCAACTGGTTCTGGCTTAAAAAGAGTTTCCGTGGTATACAGCCACACCGCACTGGATCGAAGAGTTCAGTGCAGCTATGCTCTGGCTCTTTAGAACTCTAACAACTCCCTGTGGCGGGCCTTCGGACCCCAGGGATCCGAGAGGCATTCCATCTGGACTACCGCAGGCGGTTCACCTTCGGTGCCAGCTGGACTCTCTGAGCCACTTCTGCCTTAGGCTACAGTTCCTATGCCACACCCGACACCCATATCCAATGAAAGGCTTGGGTACTTAGACCTCACCGCCTGAAGAGGTTGCCTTTATTGTACTCTCCAGCGCTGTTCCGACTTCAACCGACGTCCTGTCCTAATTCGACTGAGGTGCCATATGCACACAAGTTTTACTGCTAGGCAGGCAACATTTTTTGTATTCCTTTTTAGTACCGACACCAACTATGACTAAGCTAATGAGTTCACTCAGCCCTACAGCGAGGACAATTAGTATGAGAACTTGCAGGAGGCTAGTTGACTGTATACCTCCCTAGAGACAGCTCTTTTCTCCCCTTCCAACCCAGCCACAGAATTATCGGCGTCTTACGCTATGGTTATGTATAGGGCGGCTGAAGTCCTTGAGCTCAGTTCACCGCCATGAATGTAAAAATAAACATATTGACTGAGGTCCTGCAGGCGGACCAGACTGCTTCTGAGTCCCTCCTCCCTTTCAATGAGGCCCTTACTGATATCCTCCTTGTGCCTTGGGCCAGGCCTTGCACTAGACTCCCAGTTAACAGGCAGATCACCAGGTGACCCGTTTTTTTGGTCGCAGCACCACTCTCCACAGAGCCTTGTGGTGCAGGCCTACATCAGCTGGACCAACCCCATCAATTTCACAAAACACTGCTCCTGATAGGGAATAAAAGCGAGTGTAGATGTTTGGGAAGCGCCCCTTCTAATCAGCCAGTTTGACCCTGTGATCGATTAATGACTCCTGTTTGTTAGGTCATTACACTCATTCCCTCTGGGACACTGGCACAAATTCTCCCTGATAAACCAGAAGACCACCACCCTGTCCTTTTGCAGGTGATTCAAGATGGTAGTGATGCGGAGAGATTTTCAATTTGTTATCTTGGAAACCAGCGACTCTTTATAGTGAGCTATAGGCTCCAATGTTGCCATTTGTTGCCATGCGTGACTATGGTCGACTGGGTTCTTGGACAATGTCCAGTACTTGCTGATGGACACGCCCTTCGATGTGACTCACTAGTTTGGAGACAAGGCTGACTCTGCCTTTGAACATTTAAAGGAGAGTAGGGTTACTGCTTGCTCTCCACACCTGTCTTCCCAGCCTCGCTAGCCACACCATTTCCTTTCACAGCTTTGGCTGAGACCTCACTTACCGCCAGCCTGTTCCACCCAGGCAGCGAACCCAGCAGTTTCATGGGAAGCGCCAAGGTACCCACCACCCTTGCAAGCAAGCTCAGCGTGCTGCTCAGTCCATGCCCCCAGAGCCCCACCTGCCAAACCTCTTCAGTGTACCCTTACAGGGTTACTTCCACCTATAGGAGGCAGAATCCACTGATTCTATCCAGGTTGGCAAGGGATCATGTCGGACAGGTGGGTCTTGCAGATCATCCACAAAGGAAATCTCTTACCCTTCCTTTCTTCCCTGCCACACCTTCCACCGTAAACCCATTGACTGAAGGAGGACCATCTCTCCGCTGTGGAAAAGAAGGTGCAAGCCTTTTGGCTAAAGGGGCTGTCGATAGGGTTCCTGTGCCAGTAGTAGGGTGGGGTAGGGTGCTACTTTCTGATACTCATGGATGACGGAGGTCTTTGGACTATTCTAGATCTGTGCCCTCTCCATGCCTTTCTCCGGAGAAGTTCAAATGCCCACCCTGACCCAGATCTTATCTGCTCTCGACTCTGGAGACTGGATAGTGGCATTGGACCTGAAGGATGCTTATTTTCATATTCCCGTCCTGCTAGCCCCTTGACGTAGCCTCTGCGGTTCGTGGTGGGAGTGGATTATTTTCAGTTCGCTATGCTGCTCCCCTTTGGTCTCACCAGTGCCCCTCGGGTGTTAAAGAACGTGATGGCAGCACACCTTTAGAAGTCAGGGGTACAAATCTTCCCCTGCTTTGACGACTGGCTGTTGAAGGCGGGCTCACCCAAGGTAGTCATCAACCACCTCCAGACTATGGAGAATCTCTTCTCATCTTTGTGGTTTACTATCAACGTATCGAAGACGCACCTGATGATGACTCCTCAGATGCTCTTCTTCATCATACATGGTTCGGGTTTGTGTCTTTCCCCTGGGAAAGAGAGTCCAGGACATTGAGGCTATGATCTTGATCTTTCAGCCTCGGTCCTGGATTTCAGTGAGGTCAACTGGGAATCTGTTGGGACTGATGGCCTCCTGCCTCCTCCTGGTGGAACACACCAGGTGGCATATGCGGACTCTGCAGTGAGATCTGAAGTCCCAGTGGGCCCAACATGAAGGTGACCTCTCCGACCATGGTCAGATTTTGGAGGAGACTGAAAGATCTGAGGTGGTGGCTACGGGACTGCAAATGAGTCGGCAGCAGACCTCTCTTCCTTCCCTATCCAGAGCTGACATTTTTGATGGATGCGTCACTTCTGAGCTGGTGCGGTCTCATAGAAGTGGTGGTGATCAGAGTCCTCTGGTTTCCAGCAGAGTCCCAGCTCCATATCAACCTACTGGAGTTGAGGGCTTTCTGTTTGGCGCTGTAAGCCTTCCTGCCATCCATCAAGGGGAGGCTGGTACAGATGCTCACAGACAACACACCTGCTATGTGGTTCTGCAACTAACTGGGCAACGTGGGGTAACGGACCCTGCGCCAGGAGGCCTTGCGCATCTGGAAATGGCTGGACCACCAAGGGATCTTTCTGGTGGTAAACCACCTAGCGGGGCCATTGAATGCCAGGGTTGGCAAACTTAGCCATCTGCGTCTAGCGGAAGCAGGATCGCCCGGAAGTGGCACAAAGTCTCTTCTGCAAATGGGGAGAACCTTGGCTCGATCTGCCACCGCCGAGAACATGCAATGTCATCACTTCAGCGCCTTGGGGTTTCCAAGGTGTCTTTCACTCCAAGTCGCGTTCCGCTTCGAGTGGAACTTGGGACTCGTGTAGGCCTTCTGCCAATACCACTTCTGGCTCGAGTTCTCAAGAAGATCAGGACCGACCAGGCCCAAGTCATCCTAGTGGCTCCGAATTGGGCACGGAGAGTATGGTACCCATAACTCCTAGGCTTGAGTATTTGTCCTCCGATCAGGCTGCACCTCAAGTAGGATCTGCTGTTGCTGAAGAAAGTTGGGGTCTCCATCCTGCCTGCACATTCTCCACCTTCATGCATGGAGATTGAGTGGTGCCAGCTTTGATCTCCCTCCAGAGGTAGTGGATGTCATCTTGGCTGCTAAGCATCCCTCGACAAAGACTGTATACGCCTGTCGCTGGGGCAAGTTTGTGGTTTAGTGCAGCTAACTCTGATTGACCCCCCTACAGGCCCAATTGTCTGATGTCCTGGTGTTTGTTCTCTCTCTCGCCTGTCAAGGCCTTCCTTTTGGCACTGTTAAAGGTTGTCCTTTTCCTTTTGTGATGCCCCAATGGGACGTCAGTCTCGTCCTTGTTTATTGTCTACTACAATTGAGCTGCTCCACATCTGTCCCCAACAGTACCTCCTCATCAAAACTGTGTTCCTAATTGCCACAAGTCGTGTGAGCTTCAGGCTGTGTGTCCATATACCACCTTCTTCTGCAATAAGCTGGTTCGGTGAACTAGGGCATCTTTTCTACCAAAAGTTGTGATGGCGTTCCACGTCAGTTAAACCATCACCCTGCCGGCGTTCTATGCTGCACCTTACCCCTCTAAGGGGATGGAGAGGCCCCAATGCTTGGACCCCAAAAGTGCGCTCCACTTCTGTATCGATTGTACCAAAGACCATCAGGTGGATTATCAGCTCTTTGCGAGGTCGCCACAGGAAAGGCTGTGCAGAAGCGCACCATCTCACGCTGGCTCATGCTCTGCATTAAGATCTGTTAGACATTGGCAAAGAGGCCACCTCCAGTGGGACTAGGTACCCATTCGGCCAGGTCCAAATCTGCTGCTACTACTTTGTTGGCACGTGGAGTCCCTATCCTATACATCTGCCAGGCAGCTACATGGATGTCTCTGTACACTCACAAAGCACTATTGTCTGGGCAGCCAAGTCTGTTGAGAAGGGTACTTTGCTTGCTCAGTCCTCCAGGACTTTCTGGTTTTAGTCCATTCAAAGCCCATCTCCTAATAGGTTCTGCTTTTGTATCTATTCAAAAGGTAAGGAATCTGCTGCTGGAAGTCTGTCATAAGAACAAGTTACTTAACGTCTGTAAAGTTTTTTTTGGTAGACACTGTCTAACCGCAGATTCCTCACCGACTCTCCCATACTCCCCGTTCTATGATTGGACTCTACCAAATAATAAGAGTCCAAGTCTAGGAATCTGCATTATGGTCTATCGGTTTGCTTTTGAGGCTCCACATCTGGGGATGCGGACAGTCGCGAAAGCAACTAACAGCGTGCAGGAGTGGCGCCTAAATAGGCCCCACATGTAACTTCCAGAGCGGAACAAGCTCAGTGCAGAACCGTACGGTGCCACTGTCCGGCACGATGGAAAAGTTTGCAGATCCAGTCTGATGTCTGGGGAATATTCAAAAGGTGTGTGAGGTATTTGCTGCTAGTTAGTTTCTACCAGAAAAAGTATTACCGAAGTTAGGTAAGTTTTCTTTAAAGGCATATTAGTAGAAAGAGGGTTGCTTCTGTTTGTAGCAGTAACCCTATATGTTTACCCCTCCTGCACGTGCAAGACACATGGGTAGAACTTAACTGGCTTTTCCAAGGAAGTTCCTCAATCAAAGCCATGTTGGAACTCAGCTAAGTTGGTTTGTAACTTTTCTCTAAACAGTCATTTCTATGTTGTGGCTGTTTCTACATACTGTTAGGGCCTGTGGTTGAAACCTCAATTGTGATCTGCATTCTAACAATCATTTGTTTTATTCTAGTACACATTAGGCATTTACAGTTAGTGAGTATTCATGGAGGTACTCTTTCACATATTTCCATGCTTCTATTAAGGTGTAGTTGCCATATACATCATTAAATTAACCTGAGAATCCTTCCTTTCAGTAGCATATGATTCTTCTAATCTTGTGCTGAACATAATTCATATTTTAAATCTAGTAGATTGTCCTCTTTTCTTGTCACTTCGTCAGCTCCAGTTTAAAAAAAACACAAAAAAGGATCTTCGGCATTGCCTGAGAATTGCAATCAAAGCAGTTACTGGCAGAAACTTTGTGCAGACCACTCGCTCTTACGTCGAAGATGGCCTGTTAGAGGAAAGGGCTTGGGGGGTGCACTAGGATCGCCTGGTTAATTCTGCATGATTGCTAAGAAGGACATTGCCCGCATGTGGATGTCTGAGAAGCTCCATCCCTTCGGTAATGGCAGCAGGGTATGGATCTTTCCTCCCTTATTGAGAAGTGAATGTCCCTGCATATATGGCAAGATACGTGGGAGCTTAGTGGCAGCACTCCCAGTCTTGATTCTAAAGTAAATTTGTTCTACCGGGCAGAACTCCCCACCCCCCCCCCCCCCGTCACTCTGTCCCCCACCCTCCCATTCCAATTCACTCCCTCCAGATCCATGAGACATTGACATACCATAAACCAGACTCGCTCTTGGTGGTGCGCTATACGGACCTGACTCACATAAGAATGTTTATACTCAAACATGCTACAGGAACCCACTTGTTCTTTCAACTGAAGGGCAGTGTTATGGGGATTTTGCACATACACAGAACTATGCGCAGGAAAACAGGACCTCGGTGTATTGGGGCTGAACCTTCCTACCACCTTAGTACCCAAAATCCCAAAACCGACTAGCTATAGTGTCTCATTCATTCTCCTACATAATCATGAAGCTACAAATGATTAGACAACCCAGAACACAACACTCCCAACTCTCTCAGGAATCGCGGTAGCAAGACATGCCCTTTCGCTCACTCACTCGTACTTGTCCACAATAAGATTTGTCAGAGTCACGGTAATAGTTCAAAATGTTTATTTTAACTATTGTGCTCTATAAGGCAGTATTCGAGCCACTACCAGCAGCGAAATGCATAAACCTAAAACAGCATTGTTACAATTCCACAGAATATGAAGGGGGAAGTAATCATATACAGACAGTGGATAAAGGACTATAAGGCCTAACCACCCTCCCCTTGGTAAGGTGAAGTTTATTATATAAAGGAAGATCTCTGGGCTTTGTAAGCAGACCCCATACTTTAGTGCCTAGATGGAAGTTTTACAACCTAGGAACAGCATAGCTCTTCTCCCTGGAAAGGTCCCTCTCCAAGTGTCTGTAGAACAACATGCGTCCCCGTAATATCAAAGCACGAGTTTCCCGCAGCGCAGCTGTGTTAGCATGTTTTGTCTAGGTGCTAGGGACTGACCAGAACAGAATAACAAGGGGCATTGTTTATCGACCTTGCACATCTTGTTCAGACTAAACTCCAGGAACAGGCAGAGAACGCAGAAAGCAGACGGTTCTCATGTCAAAGGCACAAACCGAGTCTTGCAAAATACAGTCATGTAGTAACGTGCGCAAAAGCAGCATCATGGCAGCAGAGCTCAGGCTAACTTAGCAATGTCGACAATGACCCTAATGGCCATATAACAGCAGGGTCTCACCCTTATTTACGGACCAAAAATGTTTACAGTGTGATTATGCTTAGATGACGTTACTTTTACCTGCCTTGTATTGTTATTGTTCAAAACTAATACACATGTTCTGGAAAAAAGATGCATTGCAGTCATATTGCGTTTTGGCGTGTCGGTGGAAAACATTTTATTGCAAGTCTTTCTCTGGAACATCTACAGATATGGTCAATACACCATCTCTAGAACAATCTGTTTTTCAGGTCCAACATGATAACATAGCTGTGGTACACACAATATTGGATAAATATTATATTGTCATGCAGCAATGAGTTTATCCTGCATTTATGATTTTCTACAACGTTTAATAGTGACACTAGTTCTGGCCTGTGGTAAAAGTAGATGTTTTAGGTATTCCTGCAGGTCTGTTGAAATTGTTGATTGCCTTGAACACAAATACTTGGTGCATGGTATTGGATCTGCTAAAGGATAGACTCGCACAACAGGCTAAAGAGGGCGTGCCTCCTAGCACTAAATCTGTTTTCTTTGTACATCTATGATTTTTCTCAGATGTCCCTCCTCGCCAGAAAGTTTGCACCAAACCAGGGCAGTAGAGTGATCCATACTTTACACTATGTGAATGACGTTATTATGAATGATATGGCACTTTTTGGCTTCCAGTAGGGCCTTAGCGTTCTGTACTCCTATGCACAAAGTCAATTTTTGAAAGTTAACATTACTAAAATAATGTTGTAGTCTTCTCTGTATATGAAACCGTACTGTTTAGTTGTACATTCCATAATCACAAAATGGAGAAAGGTAAGCATTATACCAGTCTTGCTATGGTTCTTAGCAAGAACAGTTCTACAAACCTCCGTATTCAGCCGTAGACTGCATGATTCTGTTGCATTGAGGGTGCATGCAAAAAAATATAGTACAGTGGAGAAGAGGCATTTTTCGTATCTATTCAAGAGACAAATATACGTCTACCTTGTGTGTATAAGATTGAGTTTTGACGCGTTACATTTTTGTTTTTAATAAAACTGGAGAATCTGTCTTTAAAAAAAAAAATTATGATGTCTTAACAGAAGAGCTTTCCTGTACATCCACTCCACTTAAAACCAGTCTGAGAAGTGTTTATCACTACGCTCTTGGTGCAGTCGCCCACTGGGGTTTTTAGATTTGCAAGTCTCTTCGCAGCTTTAAGAGTGATGAAAAGGGTGGGGACTCTAAAATGCGCTCGGTCAAACCGGAATAAGCAGGAATATTTTTACAAGTATGACCTGTGCAACGAAGGGCTTGGCATAAATCATGTAACCTAGAATTCTGTCCTTTACAAATTCATAGTCTTAGTCGACAAAGAATATATGAAATTAGAAACTAACAAAATATGTATTATGAGCAGTAAAAAAATCTGCGAGCCCTGTAGCCACTTTTTACAGTAGAATGTGCCTATTTTGGCAAGGGGTTGTCAAGAATATCCTGACCCGGTCTTCAGTTTGACATGGAATAATTGTCAGAAGCGATAGTAAGTGGGAATCGGTAGCAGTCGATGAGTTTAAAGCACTTCAAATCCTTACTAATGACAAATTGTGTACTATACAAATGTCAGATGACAACAATAACTAACAAACGATTTAATGTAAAATGTTAGATTCTTGAATCTGAAAGAGACAATTAATTATGGATTCCTCACCTTAGAATTACCCCCAGGCGTTAGACTGGATCCGGAGAATTTTTCTTCAGCAGTACACCTGCGCGTCGGTAGATGGCGTCGGTCGACTCCGCGTTCGTCGTCGCCGGAATGACGTTGCGGTATCTACTTGGACGCCACCCTCGCGCGCTGACGTCAGTTTTCTTTTTCCGCGCCAGCCAGCGCAGATCCTGAGAGAGCAGTACCTCGAGTCACTTTTTGACTCTTTTTGCGACGACTTTTTGTCGACATCTTTTCGAGTCGATCGACTCCTGGTGCACGCCGGGATGTCCCGTCCTCGAACCGGCTTCAAGGCTTGCGACTCCGGTCGCAAATTGATGTCGGTAACGGACCCGCACCTTGTGTGCCTTTGCTGTTTGGAGCGCGACCACGACCCGAAGTCGTGCTCCGACTGCCGGGTCATGAACCAGAAGTCTTTGCGGGAGCGGTACCGAAAGCTTCTCGAGGCCCGGCAGTCCGTTCCGCGCCGCTCGAGGTCCCGGTCGAGAGGGAGATCGCGGGACCGGTCGCAGAGCCATCACAACCACTCATCGTCGAAGTCTTCGTCTTTGGGTAAGTCGAAGCACAAAAAGAAGGCGAAGAAGCACCGTCGCTCTTCGCGTTCTCCCCATCCGTCGGCTGACGCGCTGCGAGTTGAAGAAGTTTGTCGTCCGGCTCCGCCCGCGGAGCCTGCTGGGTCGACCCTGAGCCTTGCTCCTTTTCCGGGAGCCGGGGCGACCCCTGCCCAACTTAGTAGAATTTACGAAGCCCTCCACTCGATCTTTGGGCAGCCCGACTCGACAGGCGCGTCTTCGGGCCCCGTGGACTCGGCTGGGGGCTCTAGGCCTTTAATGCCGCCGGCTCCGGCGCCGCAGGTCCCCCAGAGATCCAGGCTTGGATCCGGATCTGCGCCAGTCGACCTCGTGAGACCACCTCCGACGCCTAATCCAGTGGCAACACTCTGCCTCCTCCGATGCCGGGTTCTGTCCCCAGCCGACGTCGACCCCAGCCTCCCCCTCGATTGTGGCACGGAGCCGGACCGGCGTGGACCGACGTCGGGACCGGCGCCTACCGGTACTTTTGTACCCCTGTTGTCCCCTGGTGTTCCCTATCGCCCTGAGTGGCTACCAGAGGAGGGCTGGGATAGGGTCTGTGGACCCTCTTGCAGACCAGTTAGAAGAACCGGACTGCAGAGAAGATTTGGGTGAGGCCAGTGGTCTGGACTCCTCCCCAGACCTTGGCGTTCTATCTCCCCCTACCGTGGCTAGGGAGGAAGGTGCGTCATACGCAGTGGTGTTGCTTAGGAAGGCTGAGGCCTTAAACCTTGAGCTTCCTATGGTGGCGTTCAGGACTAACCTCCTGACCGAGGTGCTTCAACCGGCAGCGGCCTCCTCGGAGCCCCTGATGCCATTTAATGAGGCCCTCACGGACATCCTTTTAGGCACTTGGTCCAAGCCCAACACAGGGGCTCCTGTGGATAGGATGATTGCCTGACGCCACCGCCCGGCCCACCCCATTTCCTCTCCCAACACCCCACCCCTGATGGCTTGGTCGTCCAAGCCTCGACTTCCAAGGGTGCATTCCCTACAGCACCACCTGATAGGGAATCCAAGAAGCTGGACCACCGTGACAAGATGCTTTCTTCCTCCAGCTTAGGCCTGCGGTCGGTGAACACCCCATGTCTCTTGGGCCATTACTCCCATTCGGTGTGGGATTCGGTCGCGCAGGTGCTGCCGCAGTGCCTGGAGGAGGCCCGGGCCGTTCTCTCCCGTGCAGTTGCCGAAGGGAGAGACGCAGCGAAGTTCACCATAAGATGTGAGCTGGACACCGCCGACTCACTAGGCAGGACGATTTCAACATCCGTAGCAGTGAGACGCTACGCCTGGTTGAGGTCCACTCGCTTTTTGGGTGATGTCCAAGCTACACTTTTGGACATGCCCTTTGATGGCCGTTGCTTGTTTGGCGACAAGGCAGACAATGCGCTTGAGTGCTTTAAGGACTCCAGGGCTACGGCCAGATCCTTGGGCCTCGCTTCCACCTCCCGCCCAGCGCAGTCTGCTTTTTGCCCCTTTCGTGGCTACGGAAGGGATTCCCGCCACGTTCCGCCCAGAGCCACAGGCCTGCGCAAGCTGTCTAGCCTCTGCGCGGCCGGGGACGTGGATCCCACCTTCGTGTGTCCGGGGGCCAGCGGGCGGGCCAGTCCACCAGTGCCCCCTCTGCAGCAACCTCCTAGTCCGACCTTTCAGGGCCACCTTTGGCCAGTGGGCGGCAGGAAACGCCATCACCTCCCCCACTGGCTCACCATCACGTTGGACAGGTGGGTTTTGCAGATAGTCCGAAGGGGCTACTCCCTCCCCTTCGAGACTATCCCTCCATCCATGCCACCTCAATTCCATTGCATGTCGGAGGATCACTTGGCCCTTCTCCAAAGGGAAATACGGCTCTTTGCCAAGGGAGCCATCGAGCAAGTTCATGTCCCAGAAGTAGGTCGTGGTTGTTATTCCCACTACTTTCTGGCACCCAAGAAGGACAATCTGCGTCCTATCTTGGATCTCAGGAACGTCAACCGCTGCCTCCAGAAGGAGAAGTTCAAAATGTTGACGCTAGCTCAGGTCCTGTCTGCCCTCGACCCTGGAGACTGGATGGTAGCGTTGGACTTGCATTACGGTGATTTTCACATCCCTGTCCTGCCGGCCCATCGGCATTACCTGCGGGTCACTCTAGGCAACGAACATTTTCAGTTTACCGTGCTCTCATTTGGCCTTATCAGCGCCCCTTGTGTGTTCACGAAAGTAATGACGGTGGTCGCAGCTCATCTGCGCAGATCAGGGGTTCCAGTTTTCCCCTATCTCGATGACTGGCTGTTAAAGGCGGGCTCGCCCCTGGCGGTCGTCTCCCACCTCCAGACTACAGTCGACCAACGTGCCGAAGTCACACCTGATTCCCACTCAGAAGCTCCTTTTCATCGAAGCAGTTCTGGACACAGCGCAGTTCCGGGCTTATCCTCCCGAGCAGCGAGTCCGGGATATTCGGGCTATGATTCCGATCTTTCAGCCTCTATCCTGGGTTTCGGTCAGAATGACCCTGAGGCTACTGGGCCTCATGGCCTCCTGCATCCTGCTGGTGGACTATGCCAGGTGGCATATGCGGGCTCTGCAGTGGGACCTGAAGTTCCAGTGGTCACAGCATCAGGGGAATCTTTCCGATTGCGTCCAGATCTCAGAGTGCACTGCACGCCAATTGCAGTGGTGGCTAACGAACCAGAATTGGGTCAACTGCAGGTCCCTCTCCCTTCCCCAGCCAGAGTTCACAGTGGTGACAGATGCATCTCTTCTAGTGTGGGGCAGCCACATGGGAGAGGCGGAGATCAGAGGCCTCTGGTCTGCGGCGGAGTCCGGGCTCCACATCAGCCTTCTGGAGCTGCGGGCGATCTGTCTTGCACTGAAGGCATTCCTTCCTTCTGTCAAAGGGAGAGTAGTGCAGGTGTTCACGGACAACACCACCGCCATGTGACACTGCAACAAACAGGGCGGGGTGTGGTTGTGGACCCTATGTCAGGAGGCACTTCGTCTCTGGAAGTGGCTGGAACATCAGGGCATGTCCCTGGTGGTTCAACACCTGGCAGGTTCTCTGAACGCCAGGGCGGACGAACTCGGCCGCCTGTGCATGATGGATCACGAATGGCGTCTTCACTCGGAGGTGGTGCAAGGTCTCTTTCAGCAGTGGGGAGACCCTTGGTTAGATCTATTCGCCACCGAAGAGAACGCGCAATGTCAGCAGTTCTGCACGCTGGAATTTCCAGGACGGCACTCGCTCGGCATTGCTTTTCGTCACGAATGGAGTTGCGGTCTTCTATAAGCCTTTCCGCCTATACCACTTCTACCCAGAGTGCTGAAGAAGATCAAGCACGACCGGGCCCAAGTCATTCTTGTGGCCCCGACTGGGCACGAAGAGTCTGGTATCCCGTGCTCTTGCACATGGCCATCGATCCTCCGATCAGACTGCCCCTTCGGGACACGCAACATAGACCTCTTTGCATCTCAAGAGAACCGAAAATGCCGGTTCTTCGCCAGCAGTAAACCTCAAAGGGTCATGGGGGAATGTGTTTTTGATATGATGGTCAGAAATCTTTGCTCACGCCTTTCCCCCATGCCCTCTCGTCTCCAGGGTTCTAATGAAGATGAAAAGAGAACCGTGCTGGCTGATCCTCATTGCTTCACGTTGTCCCCGTCGGCATTGGTTCACGGAGCTACTCCTACTCTGAGTCCAAGCCTTATCGCCTCCCAGTGATAACAATTCTACTGACCATGAGCAAAGGACAAACCCTCACCCGTTTTCAGCTTCTCTTCAGTTGCATGCTTGGCACCTGAGTTCAATGATTTAAAAAATTTAGACATCCCCAGGACTGTAGGGATGTTCTATCCAGGGCGAGAGTTGAGTCCACCAATAAAACATAGTTTAAAATGGAAGCGTTTTTGTTCTTGGTGCCTTCAGAGCAACATCCACCATCTTCGCTCATCTCAGGAACAAGTCTTGCCTTATCTACTCTCTTTGGCAAAATCAGGACTGGCGTACGCATCAGTGAGGATCCACCTCGCAGCTATCTCCCAATACAGACACACTTCCAATGTTTCTTCCCTTTGTTCCTCTCGCATTATCAAATAATTCATGAATGGATTATGCAGGACCTTTCCTCCCATTCGGCCTCCTCCGCCAGAATGGCTTCTCAATCTGGTCCCATCTCAACTAATGAAACCACCGTTTGTGCCAGTTCACAAAATTGAGCTCAAGTTTCTCACTTGGAAAGTGACATTGCTTCTGGCACTTACCTCTTCAAGGAGACAAGTGAAATACAAGCTTTCACTATAAGAGAACCCTATCTACGATTTCCAGAGGACTACGTTTTACTGAGAACAAATCTAAAATTAATCCGAAGGTTCCAACTCAGTTTCACCTTAATGAACCTGTTGTCCTCCGCACATTTTTTCCAAATCCATGTTCTCCAATAGAGAAATCTCTTCACTCCTTAGATGTTAAATGGTGTCTTTAGTTTTATTTGCGAAGAACTAAACAGCTACTCAGAACGGACCAATTGCTGGTCTTATATGGGCCTCAAAGACTGGGTGCTGCAGTCACAAAGAGGACTATTGCAAGATGGATTGCTACAACTATTCATCTCTGCCACACTAATGTGGGTGAACCGCTCATGATCAAGGCCAAAGCGCATTCTGCAAGGGCAGTATCATCTTCTGCTGCTCTTTTTGCTGGCGTCCCGTTGGACAAGATTTGCCATGCCGCAACATGGAAGAGTACACATACTTTCATGCGTCATTATTGTCTGGATCTGGCAATTTGCAGTGAGGCAGCTGTAGGACAGGCAGTCTTACAACATCTGTTTCAAGAAGGTAAGCCTCTACTCTTAGAGGTATTTTGTCCTTCATTTGTGTTTTTACCATTATAAAGTTAGGACATGCTGTTTTGCACTAGCATGTTACATTACTGATATGCTAGTGATAAAGTACATTGTATATGTGTGTATATGTATATATATGTGTGTGTTATATATTTATATATATATATAATAATAGTCATTTATAAAGCGCCAACTGGTGTGTCCCCGCTCTATAGAAACAGTTACATGCGAGAGTCAGACCGGGAGACAGGCTTATGACTGGTAAAGCCAGGTTTTTAGGCCTCTCCGAAAGACGTTCTCAGATTTTTCTGCGCGCAGCAAAGGTGGAAGAATGTTCTAATTTTTGGCTGCCAGATAGCCAAATGAGCGTGCACCCATCCTCGCACTTTTGATTTTTGTGGCTTTGAGCAGATGGGCTCCTGTCGATCTCAGCTGCCGATTAGAGTTGTAGGGGGTCAGGAGATCATACAGGTAGCTGGGACCTTTCCCCTGTAGACTCCGGTGACAGAAACATAAGGCTTTAAAGAGAATTCTTTTACTAACTGGCAGCCAGTGAAGGGAGTCTAGGGCTTTCGTCGCTGAAGCCCGCCTTGGTAGATTGAGTACTAGGCGAGCCGCCGCATTCTGAATGCGTTGCAGCTGTTGCAGGCTTCTTTATGATGCTCCCAAATATAGGACATTCCCATAGTCCAGCTGCGAGGTCACCAGAGTGTGAACTAGAGTTTTCTCGCCGAGGCGGGAAGGATGTAGATTTGTGTGTGTATATGTGTGTATATATATATATATATATATATATATATATATATATATATATATATATATATATATATATATATATTTATATATATTCCAATCGAAAAAAGCACCCACAATTGGAGAACCTCTCGCGTCGTGTCATTTTCTTTATTATGCAAGGCAGCATCGCAAATGAGCTTAGTAGACACAAGCTGGTCTTGCCACAGTTCTCCCCAACGCGTTTCTGGCTTTCTCTTGCCCTTGTTCACGGGAAATGGGTCATATGGGGAGGCAGCATCTCAGATATTTAAATTGAATGGCGTGTTCAAGTCCCGCCCAATGGGCGTATCCGCTCTATGCATTCTGGTACTGATAGTCTTTCATTAAATCATCCTCTCGTAGGTATCGCTGCCAATTCCCCTAACAGTTTGTGGGTGCTTTTTTCGATTGGAATATTAGCGGCCTACCCAGGTCGCGAAGAACCCCCCTGCGGAAGTGCGGGTCCGACATCGTTACGAATACTGTGTCAATGGAACAATGTGTCCGTTTTGCGAGGGTGAGAACAGCACCGCAAAGACCTGATGTGGACACAGCAATCCACTGTGAAAGTTAAACTGTTAGGGGAATTGGCAGCGATACCTACGGTACTCCAACAGTTTTTCAGTTCAGACTGTGGTCAGAGTCAACTAGCTTTCGGGAATGACAGTGGAGATGCGGGGTATTAATTTCCTCCACACTATGATGATTATTTATTTCTGGTATCTGCATCCAGCTTCAAATTCTTCACCGTTGAATAATCCCAGGTGTCAGGCTGGATCTGAAAAAATGTAAAGCTCTATTAAGGGGGTATGGAGTTCTGCCTTCGTATCAAAACAGGAAGTGATGCCTGCAGACCTCATCGAAGCCATCTAGGGCCCGTCAAAGTGCAGCAGTGTCCGTTCCCTTTTTCCGCGCGCTTGACGTAGATCCAGAGCTTGCTCTCTGAGACAGTTCATGTGTAATTTTTTCACACAACAGATTTAATCAAAGTAGCAGTGCTATGTCTTCCACAAAGCGTTCAGGCTTCAAGCCCTCTAGGGTCTGCTAGGGACAGATGTCCATCACCGACCCGTACTCGGTCTTTGGTGCTTGGGGTCGGACCATGACATCAAATCCTGCATGGCCTTCTTCAGCATGAATCTAAAGACTATCAAGGAGGGAGGTCAAACTTTTCATGGCTCAGGACCTAATGAAAGAAGGGGACAACATAATATATGATCACCTTATGTTATGGGCTGTTCCTTTTATCAATATTATTTCCTGCTCCTTTAAATAGTAGAATGTTAATATGAAGTCGCACCTCTTGAGTTAGGGGACGATCAATCTAGTCTGAGTGTGGACTGGAATGTCCACTGGAGGTGTGGTGCATCATGTGCTGTTTTACTGTCTGGAATCAAATAAAGCAGAATTTGAAGACACAGCTGCGTGTTTTCCCTTCCATCTTCCTTTCTCTCAACCCTCCATTAAAAAGAAGAAACTTAGGAAGCACATAAAACATTCCTTTCCTTAGTTGAACAGACAACATGACCACAATGTTTTATCTAAACAAACAAGGAGCAACAAGATCATATCTACTGTCCAAGGAATCTCTGGACATTTGGTATTGGTGTTTGCAACACAAGGTCTCTATGAGAGCAGAGCACATACAAGGCAAGGAAAATCAGTGGGCAGACGATCTAAGCAGATCTCTAAGAGAATGCCAGGCATGGGAAATGTCACAAACTCAGCTCTATAGAATATTCAGCAAATGGAGAAAACCGACCCTGGACCTGTTCCCTACCCCAATAAATCGGAAATGCCAACATTATGCAAGCAGATTACCACACAGGGCATCCTGTGGAATGCATTTCACATCTCATGGACAGGTATACGCTTGTACACCTTTCTGCTTCTGATTCCATGGACTCTAAGCAAACTGAATAGAGAACCGTGTCAAATTATACTTATAATCCCGGCGTGGCCAAGACAAGTTTGGTACACAGAACTCCCACTAATGTCCAAACAGCAACACATTCCACTCAAACCAGTCCCAGGATTGCTCTCCATTAACAATGGTCAGGTAATGCACCCGAATCTGGAATCACTCAAATTAGCTGCCTGGCTCCTGAATACAAGAGTTCAACCAGCTGAATATTTCTCAATAATGCAGAGAAATATTGGCAAAAGCCGGAGCCGAATCCGCAAATCGTATAAGGCAAAATGGTTATGATTTTGCAGTTGATGGTCTTCAAATAATTGTCATCCTTTTTCTTCAACATCCGCACAGGTATTATTATACCTACTCAGCTTAGCTCACTCTTGATTATCTCATAGCTCAATCAGATCTTGCAGCAATATTGAGAATCCGGAGATCTAGAAACCAAACTTTTCTATGGTCCGACTAATAAAATAATTTCTAAAAGGACTATTTAGAACTTATCTCCCAATAAAGAAACCACCAATTCCTTGGCAACTGAATAAAGTATTGGCACATGTTAGACCTGGCATCCTTGGCGTGGTCCTGATAACCCTCCATCCACCTTGTATCGTCTGCTCCTCAGCGCTGGGAAGCCCCTGGGCAGCTATGCGATTTTTAAATTCCCTAAACATAAACGTTTCCCCAGTCTTTTTGCCTCTACCGCCTGTATTTTTTACTATGCTGGACTTCGTTTTTGCTGGTTGTGTGCTCTGGGCACTTTACCACTACTGATCAGTGCTAAAGTGCAAGTGCACCCTGTGTAAATTGTGATTATGATTGTTATCCATGATTGGCATATTTTATTTACTGGTAAGTCCATAGTAAAGTGAACTGTGTGCCTAGGGCCTGTAAATCAAATGCTACTAATGGGCCTGCAGCACTGGTTGGGCCACCCACATGAGTAGCCCTGAAAGCTTGTCTCTGACCTGCCATTGCCGTTGCTGCGAGTGCAGTTTTAAACTGTCATGTCGGCCTGGCAAGTGCACCCACTTGCCAGGCCCTAACCTTCCCTTTTACTACATGTAAGGCACCCCTAAGGTAGGCCCCAGGTAGCCCCATGGGCAGGGTGCGGTGCATGTGAAAGGTAGGACATGTAATGGTGTGTTTTACATGTCCTGATAGTGAAATACTGCCAATTTTTTTTCCACTATTGAAAGGACTATCTCTCTCATATGCAATCATTAGAGCTGCCTTGTAACATTTTACCAATGTAACTTTCATTTGAGAAGATTTGGAGTTTGGGCTCTCTGAGCTCAGGATTTAAAAATACATCTTTTAGTGAAGGTGGTTTTTAAATTGTGTTTGAAAATGCCACTTTTAAAAAGTGGACATTTTCTTGCTTTCCCATTCTGTGCCTCTGCCTGCCTGTGGAATCAACGTCTCGTTTAGACTGACAGATGTGGTGTTTGTGCATTCACTCTAGACAGTCAAACAATGGGAGTGAGGTGTGCCCTGCATATCCTGATTGCCCATCACCAGGCTGATGGGCCTGCCTGAGCTAGAGTTGTGGGAGGAGTTGTCACTGACACCTGAATGGCCTCTCGCAATGCTGTCTCCACCCCCTATAGTGTGTCTGGAGCCAAGACCGGGCAAGGCAGAATCTCTGCACTACAAAGATTATCCTTTAAAGTAGCCCTACTTTAAAGACCAAAAGGAGTATAAGTATTGGACCTATAACCCCAGACATTTAGAACACTTCTGGATCAAGAGGAAACTCGGCCAAGAGGAAGAGCTGTCAGGAGGAGTGCTGCCCCTTTGCTGGGTTGGTCTGCAGTTGCTGCTTCTGTCTTGGAGAGACTAAAGGACTGGACTTCTGCTTTGGTATCCTGCTTGAGAAGATTCTCCAAGGGCTTGTGTGTGCTTGCCTCCTGTTAAGTCTCAGGGCCATCAAAGACTTCACCTGCTGCCCCTGAACTCCTCTGCTGAGAGTTCTGACCTACCAAGTGGTGCCAATTCCAGTTATGGACCCTTGGAAGTGGCTTCTGCTGCAAACAAGAGCTGAAAATCCATGCATCGTACTTCAGAGCTGTTTTTCCCACCGCAAGTTCCTGTGCGGTTGAAAAACCAACGCATGGCCACGGTGTGGTAGAAACGATCGACACAGCGCCTGCCCGTGGCCAGAAGTACCTCTGCAGCTCTGGTCCAGAGCAACCTTGCCTCCGACGTCCGAGACCCCCGCTCCTACTCCGACACAGGCCGTGCTGTGTAGCTGAAGGAATCAACGCATCACCTGTTCGCGGCTGGGAAAATCGATGCAGCACCTTTTTCGCCGCCGCATGGTCTCCAGCACGTCCAGATTTTCCATACATCGCACCTGTGCTCCAAGCCTACTTCGATGTCGGGCTTCAGTAAGGAACCGAGGCTGCATGTCTGGAAAATCGACGCATCACCTCCCCTCGCAGAAGTAAACCGATGAATTACCTCCCCTCGCAGCAAGGAACCGACACATCTCCTCCCCTGCATAGCAGTAAGGGACCGACGCATCCCCTCCCCTGGAGCAAGGAACTGACACATCATCTTCCCTGCGAATAAGGAACTGACGCATCACCTTCCCTGCGTGTAAGGAATCGATACATCGCTTTACTTTCCAGCGCCTCACCTCTCCTGTGCTTGTTTTCGTCTTGTGATTTTGACGCATCCCAGGTACTTTGTACAAAAAGTGACGCATCCGCAGTTAAGGGCTGAAGTGTTTTAAACCTTTTTAAAGTGATATCTTGCTCTGTGTGTGTTAGAATTTTTTTCGATTTGGTCTTGTTTGGTTTAGATAAAGATTGGTTATTTATCAAAACTGGTGTGGTGTCCATTTGTAGTGTTTTCATTGTGTTACCTTGTGTTTATGTACAAATGCTTTACACTTTGCCTCCGAGATAAGCCTGACTGCTCGTGCCAGGCTACCAAGGTGGTGAGCAGGGGTTATCTTGGGTGTGTAACTCCCTTACCCTGACTAGAAGGAAGGGTCCCTACTTGGACGAGTGCAAGCTGCTGGCACCTAGATAGCCCCATTTCTAACAGCTCAATCGATTTAAGGGCATTTCGAGCCTTTACATAAGGTGGACATCAAATATCTTTCATGGCAGACAGCTCTTCTCATAGCCCTTGCATCGGCTAGACAAATTTGCGAAATACAAGCTTTTACAATACAAAGACCATACTTGCAATTTAAAAGGGACAGAGTTATTTTACATACTAATCCTCATTTCATACCGAAGGTTCCAACAGATTTTTACCTCGGTGAACCTTTTGTCTTGAAGTCATACTTTCAGAATCTTTCAAATAAAGCAGAAAGGGTGCTTTACTCATTGGATGTCAAGAGGTGCTTGAAATTTTATATTGAAAGAATAAAAACTTATAGAAATTCTGATCAGCTTCTGATCGCTTTTGCACCTCCACCAAAAGGTCAAGCTGTTTCACGAGTTGGTTTAGTAAGATGGGTATCAGCAGCCATAGCCTTCTGCCATGAAAAAGCAGGAAGACCACTTGCATCTACAGTCCCTTCTCACTCAACAAGAAGCGTAGCGACCTCTACAAGCTCTTTCTGCTGGAATATCATTACCGACATATGCAGACAAACGGGCATACATTTACCAGGCACTATTGTCTAGATGCAACTGCCAATCATGATGCAGCAGTGGGTCAAGCAGTTCTTCGCATCTTATTTCAATGAGAAGAGCTAGTGGTATAAATTGTAACATGGTTATAATTGACTGCAATTTATATATTTATGTATTTTATTCTATCCGCTTCCTCAATTATTTATGTATATTAGATCAATTAGTGGCTGCTAGCTATTCGGATTCAAGCATGTGAATCTTTGACAGATTCATTACTGGAGGAAAAACAAGTTACTTAACTGCACACTGTGGTTCTCCAGTATTGATATCTTTGATAGATTCACATGCGACCTTCCCACCTCCCCTTCATTCGCTCACCACATTGATTGATGGACATACTTGTATTAGGTGTTTAGTGCACTCGTGTTATGAAATCTGAGATGTGGTGGCTCTGGAGGAGAGGAATGAGACAGGGCAGCTCTCTGATTGATTGAAGTTTGGTTCTACTTAAAATGATGTGGGTTGGTATAAAATCTCATGGGATTTCACTTTACTGTCTAGTGCTGTTGATTTTTACTGCTAGTTACAACTACCATAGGACTTCCCACCTCCACAAAGGGAAAGATTCAAGCATGCGTATCTATGAAAGACATCAATACTGGAGGACCATGGTATACAGGTAAGTAACTTGTTTTTTCTTCATTGCACTATGTCGGAAAAGGTGACCTCCAACTACATATCCAGTCGTTAATGATCCAAGAGCCTCATTTAATTAAATAAGATATTTTCTGGTGCCTTTTGTGGCTTGATTTTTCTACTGTTACTAAAGCCTGTCAGTGCATAGTATTTATCTATAAACCTTTACTAAATTGTAGACTTTAGTTACAATAATGTTTGCTAACCGTCACATTAAGGATAGACCATTACCAGGTTGAATGTAATCAATACATTCTAATTTTAGCAAACTCTTGTGTTATTGCCGACATACATAATCAAGCTCAGCAGTGCTTACCCCAAGAGAGTCAGCATTAACTCAATTACAAAAAAGCACAAGGTCTCCAAGCGTTTTACCCTGAAATGTCACTGTGTGGGTAATAATTTGGTTATTTCTTAATTTCCTTTTCTTCTGTGTACATTAACAGCATGTGAGAATGAAGGGAAAAACTGCAAAACAGGCAGGTGGGCTGGTATTGGGGGAAGAGAAGTTTGCAGTTGTTGGACTGAATTTCACTAATATGTGAAATACATGCCTGAGGAAGCGATGACAGCAGTACTTTTTTCTGCTCATGTATTCAGTTCAGTGCTAGCTATTCAAGATGAAAATTGTTAAATATTAAATGTATTCCCAATAGTGGGTAATCAGTCTAACTATACCAACAAAGTAATATATGCTGGCCTGGCAAGACAGGTTTGTGATGCTAGGCTGCCTTAGAAAGTGATAACTTAAACTCCAAAGAGAAGCTTGTTTGTGCACCTTCCAGGTACAGAGATAAAACTATGCAGGTCAGTTAAGCTGTAACTGCAGATATGTAATTATATCTGAAAGAGACTTCTAGCTGCAGATTCCTTACCTTTGAATATCCCAGGAGTCAGGCTGGATCCGGAAACGTTTGCTGAGCAATACCCCTTGCGCGCGACGTCGGGTGGCTCCACTCTGTAGTCTGCGTCGGTTATGATGTCGCGGTGCCTATATAGGCGCCACCCAGGCGCGCAGACGTCAGTTCTTTTCTTTCCGCGCCAGTTAAGTGCCGATCCGGGAAGAGCTACCCCTCTGCCGCTTTCTGGCAGGCTTTTTTCTTGACTTTTGTTGAAATCTTTCAGATAGTACTTCGTGTGCAAGGGATGTCTGGTAGAAAGACAGGTTTTAAACCATGCAGGACTTGTTCCCGCATGATGTCGGTCACCGATCCCCACCACGTATGTCTGTGGGGTCTTGAACGCGACCACGATTCAAAGTCGTGTTCAGACTGTCGGGCGATGGCCCCGAAGACCTTGAGGGAGCGAGCAATGAAGTTGCTCGCAGCCCGGCAGTCGACCCCGTTAAGCGAGACTTCGAGAAGGTCATGGTCCTGTTCGAAGAGGAGGTCGCGGGACCGCTCACGGAGCCCTAAGTCCTCTTCCTCCCATTCGAGGTCATCTGGACACTCTGGGAAGAGGCACAAGAAGAAGAAGTCCAAGCAGACTTCGTCTTCACCTCAGTTGGCGTCCGTTGGCGAGAAAGGTAAGGAGCACCAGCGCTTTAGGCACAGTACTGCGGAGCCGGAGTTACTTTGCGCCTCCCACCCTTTCCAGGAGCCGGAGCAACTCCCGTTCAAATGAGAGTTTTACGAGGCCATGTGCTGCGTATTTAAGTGGAACGACCCCGTTGGTGAGCCCTCGGGCCCCGCAGGGTCGGATGGGGCCCCATCGGGTTCAACGCTGTCGGCTTCGGCCACGGCGCCGGTGGGGCCTCAGGGATCAGATTCCGGATCCGGGTTGACGCCGGTCGTGCCAACGCGACTTCCCCCGGCGTCGAACCCAAAGTCGGGGCCTGCGACATCGCCGGTGCCCGTCGGCGGTGAAAGCCCCATTCTCATCCCCGACGACAGGGATCCGGAACGGCTTCAATCTACGCCGATTTACGTCAATGTGCTGGGCTCAGGAGAGGAATGGGAGGAGTCTGGAGACCCACTAGAGAACCAGGATGTCTCTGAGGAGACTATGGACTGGTATGAGTAACTTGGGGAAGCCAGTGGTCTGGATACTTCCCCAGACACTGGCATGCTCTCTCCGCCTATAGTGGCTACGGAGGAGGGGGCGTACTATGCCATGGTGGTTAAGAGGGTAGGTGAGGTCCTTGGACTGGAGGTGCCCTCAGTGCAGGTCAGGACTAATCTCCTGACCGAAGTGCTTCAACCTGGGGCTTCTACCTCTGAACCCCTATTGCCCTTTAATGAGGCACTTATGGACGTCCTTCTAGAAACATGGTCCAAGCCTAGCACAGGGCTCCTGTAAATAGGACGGTTGCACGCCGCCATCGCCCAGCTCCGGGCGACCCAAAGTTCCTCAGCCAACACCCCACCCCAGAAAGTTTGGTGGTGCAGGCCTCTACTTTCCAGGGCGCATTCCCTTCCGCCCCTCCTGATAGGGAATCCAAGAGACTGGACTCATTTGCGAAGAAGATGTTTTCTTCCTCCAGTCTGGCATTGCGGTCTGTGAATACCGCATGCTTATTGGGCTGTTTCTCCCATTCTCTTTGGGAGACGGTTGCGCAGGTGCTGCCTCAAGTCCCGGAGGAGGCCCAGGCTGTGCTTTCCTAAGCTGTCAAAGACTGGAGAGATGCAGCAAATTTCGCCATATGGTGTGGTTTGGATACGACTGATTCGCTGGGCAGGTCGATTTCAACGACAGTGGCCTTGAGGCGCCACGCCTGGCTTCGTACAACTGGCTTCTCTGGGGATGTCCAGGCCAATTTGATGGACATGCCCTTTGATGGAACCCGCCTTTTTGGGGAAAAGGCAGACTCGGCCCTGTTCAGGTTGAAGGACGCTCGAGCTACGCCAGATCCTTGGGCCTCTCCTCCACTCCTCGTGGCCAGTCTTCCTTTCACCCCTTTCGTGGCAACGGAAAGGATTTCCAGCCGCGTCATCCCTATCCTAGCCACCGTCACGCTCAGACTACCCAAGCCGTGCGTGGACGCAGTACATTCTGTCTGTGAAATGGAGGCTAGAAGTCATCTACCACACTGCCCCCAGCAGCCGCAGCCTCCAAGCACTCCTAGGCTGATACTGCAGGACCATACTACTCCAGTGGGTGGGAGAATTTGTCATCTCCCCCGCTGGAGATCTATAACAATAGACAAGTGGGTCTTGCAGATCGTCCAGGAGGGCTATTCTCTTCCTTTCCTTTCTTTTCCTCCTCCTATTCCGCCAACTCAGGAACGGCTGGCGGAGAATCATTTAAAGTTGCTCCAAGAGGAAGTTACAGCTCTTTTGGCCAAAGGAGCTATAGAAAGGGTCCCAGTTTAAGAAGCAGGCAGTGGCTGTTATTCCCGCTGCTTTCTGATTCCAAAGAAGAATAAGGGGCTTCGGCCCATTTTAGATCTTCGGACCGTCAATCTCTTCCTCAAAAAGGAGAAATTCAAAATGCTCACTTTGGCTCAGGTCTTGTCTGCCCTAGACCAAGGAGACTGGATGGTGGCGTTGGACCTGCAGAATGCGTATTTTCACATTCCCATCCTGCCGGGCTACAGGCGGTACCTGCGGTTCAAGGTAGGCCACGAGCACTTTGTTTACCATGCTCCCCTTAGGTCTTACCAGTGCCCCTCTGGTGTTCACCAAGGTGATGGCGGTGGTTGCAGCTCATCTGCGCAGGTTAGGGGTGTCAGTCTTCTCCTACCTAGACGACTGGCTGTTGAAGGCGTCCTCGCCCCAGGCAGTTATCTCCCACCTTCAGACTACGGCGGACCTCCTGCATTTGCTTGGGTTCTCTATAAACATGCCGAAGTCACACCTGACTCCTTCTCAGACACTCCCTTTCATCGGAGCTGTTCTGGACACAGTGCAGTTTCGGGCTTATCCTCCAGAGCAGCGAGTCCAGAATATTCAGGTTATGATTCCAATATTTCAGCCTCTATCCTGGATTTCGGTGAGGTTGACTCTGAGGCTGTTGGGTCTCATGGCCTCCTGCATCCTGTTAGTAGGACATGCCAGGTGGCGTATGCGGGCTCTGCAGTGGGACTTGAAGTTCCAATGGGCACAGCATCGGGGCAATCTCACCGACGTGGTTCAGATCTCGGAAGGAACTGCGAAGGATCTGCAGTGGTGGTTAACGAACCGCGATTGGGTCAGCGGCAGACCTCTCTCCCTTCCCCAACCAGATTTCACAGTTGTGACGGATGCGTCACTTCTGGGATGGGGCAGCCATATGGGAGAGGTGGAGATCAGGGGCCACTGGTCTCCGGCGGAGACGGGGCTCCACATAAACTTGTGGAGCTCCGAGCGATTCGGTTGGCATTGAAAGCATTTCTTCCCTCTGTCAAGGGGAAGCTGGTGCAGGTGTTCACGGACACCACCGCCATGTGGTACTGCAACAAGCAGGGCGGGGTGGGGTCGTGGACCCTTTGTCCAGAGGCCCTGCGTCTCTGGACATGGCTGAAACAGCAGGGCATAACCCTGGTGGTTCAACACCTGGCAGGTTCTCTGAACGCCAGGTTGGAGATCTCAGCCGTCGATGCCTTCAGGATCACGAATGTCGTCTCCAGTCAGCGGTGGCGCAAGTGGGGAGAACCTTGGTTAGATTTGTTCGCCTCCGAAAAGAACACGCAATGTCAGCAGTACTGCGCGCTGGACTTTCCAAGGCGGCTATCGCTCGGCGAGTCGAGCTCAGGCCTGTTGTACGCCTTTCCGCCCATACCACTTCTGCCCAGGGTTCTGAAGATCAGGAGCGACTGGGCCCAAGTCATCCTTGTGGCACCGGACTGGGCAAGGAGAGTCTGGTATCCAGAGCTTCTGAGCATGAGTGTCGATCCTCCGATCAGGCTGCCCCTTCTGTCGCAGCAGCAGGGGAGGGTTCTTCACCCAAACTTGTCAACTCTGCGCCTCCATGTGTGGAGATTGAGGGGCGAGAGTTGATGGCTTTTGACCTTCCTCCCGAAGTTTGTAATGTTATTCTAGCGGCCAGGCGGCCCTCACTAAGACGGTATAAGCCTGCCGTTGGCAGAAATTTGTTTTATACTGTTCAGAGAGGCCTATTGACCCTCTTTCTACTGTCATTTTATTCATTCTAACCCTTGCCCAGCAGGGCTCTGCTTTGGGAACTCTCAAGGGTTATCTTTCTGCTCTGTCTGCTTTTTTGCGGCCAGACCAGCCTTCTCTCTTTAAATCTCCTATTGTAAATAGATTTCTGAAAGGGCTGGCTCATTTATTTTCACCCGTGCCCATTATTATGCCGCAATGGGACCTTAATTTGGTCCTCACTTACCTGATGTGCGCTCCTTTTGAGCCTTTGCACAATTGTCCCCTCCGGCTGTTGACCATCAAAACAGCCTTCTTAGTGGCGATTACATAGGCCCGGAGGGTGAGTGAATTGCAGGCGTTATCCAGCTCGCCTCCTTATCTTATGTCCTTTCCGGACAAAGTGGTGCTTCGCACCAGGGCATAATTTTTACCAAAAGTTGTGACCCCATTTCATATGGGCCAATCCATTACTTTGTTCACCTTCTTTGCTCCCCCACATCCCTCTAAGGAAGAGGAGCGTCTCCACCGACTGGACCCAAAAAGAGCGTTGTCGTTTTACCTTGACCGCACAAAAGAGTTCTGGGTGGATGACCAACTCTTTGTAGGGTATGTGGGAGCAAAGAAGGGAAAGGCAGTGCAGAAAAGGACCATCTCTCGCTGGGTTGTTCTCTCTAGTAAAATCTGTTATGCCTTGGCGAAGAAGCAGCCCCCTGAGGGATTAAGTGCCCATTCCACCAGGGGAAAGGCTGCTAATACGGCCTTGGGCCGGGGTGTCTCAGTCCAAGACATCCGTCAGGCAGCAACATGGGCATCACTGCACACGTTCGCAAAACATTATTGCCTTGATGGTCAAGTGCGCGGGGATGGGCACTTTGCCCGTTCAGTCCTGCAAGACTTTTTAGTCTAGTTCATGAGTCCGCAACCCACCGCCGGGATGGTATGGCTCGGGTATCTGATTCAAAGGTAAGGAATCTGCAGCTAAAAGTCTCTATCAGATGAACAAGTTACTTACCTTCGGTAACGCATTATCTGGTAGAGACTCTATGTAGCTGCAGATTCCTTAGAGTCCCACCCATGCCTCCCCGCTTTGTTGACTGATGTGGTAGGACTAGGGTTACTCCCCTTTCAGGGCCCTAGTTTTTGCACACGTTTACGTCAGTCACTTCGTGGCTCTGCGCTTCTGGCGTGGAAAAAACCGAAAAGTACTGACGTCTGCGCGCCTGGGTGGCGCCTATATAGGCACCGCGACGTCATAACCGATGCTGCCGATGACGTCACGCGGAGCCGAATGGAGCCACCCAATGTCGCGCGCAAGGGATATTGCTCAGCAAAAGTTTCCGGATCCAGCCTGACGCCTGGGAAATTCAAAGGTAAGGAATCTGTAGCTAGATAGTCTACCAGATAATGCGTTACCGAAGGTAAGTAACTTGTTCGTTAAGCTTAAAAACTTTAGAGCTATGCTGTGACTTTTGGATTCTCCAAAATAAACTTGATAAATTAGTAACATAAACCTATCCTACCCTAAACCAGGAACAAGTTTTGGTACCATCATTGCATGTATCACAAATTCACCCTAGCCGGAGACCTTAACCCTGAGGGAAACCGTTGCAGATTTGTTACAGAGCGAAACCTATTTGAATAGTCATTTTAAGATGCATTGTCCCTGTCAGACTATCTGATCTAGTTGGTGTCACTCTAAGTACTGCTGTATAGCAGTATATATTTGTAGTTCTCTTTATGGATAAAAGCACACTATTACTAAATGAAAAAGTTATGTTCAGTGCATATTAAATAATTTAGGCAGTTTCAAATGGACTTATTTTCAAATTGTGCTTCTTTAACAAAAAGAAACCTTTATAATTAAAACAGCTGCTCCTCTCTGCCATTTAACTTGTTACATCAATAGGGATGCTTTTAGTGTGTAATTAGAATGTGTTTGTGTACATCTGTATACGGTTTTGTTGATATATTTTCTGCAGTACAATAGATTTCAAATACTATTTGGTTTTAGGTTGACATTTTCTGGTGCTGCCTTTGAAAGTTAAGAATCTTTCGTTTTCTTTGTGCCTAGTACATGATGTGACTTTACGTTCATCCTTTTTTGAAACATCTGCATTGGCAATTTCGTTCAACTCCAGTTGAAATTCATAAATATACATTTATTTTTCTTTGCAAATGCTGTGATTTGAATGTGAATGACAACCAATGTTCAGTTTTTTAAATCTTTCTTTTCCATAGCCCAATGGAGTGATACCACAAGACAACTTAGTTTTGATTCGGATGAGACCGGATGAAAATGGAAGGTTCGGTTTCAATGTGAAGGTCAGGAACCTTCTTTGTAGAATCAGACACATCATAAGATTGTTTTTGTTGAAGCAGTAGTGTTTCACCATTTATCTTTTATTTTTGTAGGGTGGATATGATCAGAAAATGCCTGTAATAGTGTCCAGGGTGGCCCCGGGAACATCTGTAAGTCATTGAATACTAAATTTGTTATATCGTCCGTAGTTTATATGTAATTGTTGAGCACTAACTGTTGGTTAAAGAAAGCCATTCCATGTTTCATTCAAGGAAAATGTGATTTTATCAGTTTCATAATGTATCATTTTCTAGTGTATCATACGTGTATTTAGATTACACTATTGTTGCTCCTAAATGACTATATTGTGTATTCTTATTAATGCTTCATGGAACTCTGTGTGTTAATGTATGTCTGTGTTCACTGGGCATCTTTTTGGAAATAAGAACTCCTTTTTGGCATTAAAGCATAATTTCTTTTCCTCGAGATATGACTCTTCAATGTAAAATTAAACTGAATTATTTAGGGTGGTGGGCAGACTGAATCATGCACTCAGCAATACCTTTGAGTTTGTCTCTTTTTCTTGGACATCAATGGGTAACATAGGTTTGTGCAGAGCGAGTATGTCAGCTGACCTGTTTTTCAAGTTTCTGTAGCTCTTCAGCCACTTTTCTTTTCAAAAAATGTTATTGCTTTTTCTGAAGTATATACAGTACAAATGCCTCAACAGTCCACGTCTTACAGGTATTGCACATCGTGCTGATAACCTAGACAGTTGTTATGCACAATCATCTAACCATTGTGTGTTGTTAAAACTTTCCAACAAAAGTATTAATTCAAAGCATCCTTAATTTAAAACAAACTCCAGGTTTACACGTTGTTGCCTTCAAGGTGACGTCTTCCTTTGTTGCGTTTCTAAAAGACGTGTACTTCCAAGCACAGTCTTTCCCTTTCCCCTGCACTATTTCATAACGTTTCACCTCCCCTTATACTCTTTGTTACATGTCTACCATATTGTGTTAACTTGGGTTCCCTTGAGAATTTCCATGTCTGCGCTAGCCATTTTTTACCACTACCTGTGCCAAATCAAGGAATTTATTCCCAATAGGTTGTATGACGGAAACCCGCATGTGTTTGGCACGCATGACTTTACGACGCTGGCATTAGAATGAACGCGTGATTACGACACGTTCCTTTAGTACCCAAGTCATTACCACGACTTGCCTTAGGGGGGCACTGGACTTTGGAATAGTTTGATTTACTATTCCAACTCCAGTCTGCGGAACAGTAGGGAAGGTGTTGGACTTAAAATCCAACGACACTCCACCAATGCGCAAGTCGTTGCAGCGTCTTCTGTGCTAAACGAATGCGCCTTAACGACTCGTTCAATCTATTGCCAGGCATTGTAAAGGCTCAGCGTGATTCTGGCTTTGTAATAAAGGATGTTTCCCTTCCCTACCTTTATCCCCAAGGTCGGGGAATTTGACCAAGTAAGCAGAGTTTCAAAATTGATGTCCTGTCCATCGATTTCTCTAGTCCACCCATTATTTTCTCCCAGTATCCAGTAATCACTGGGCGTTTCCAAACTCTATGGAAGAAATGCATTTCCCTGCCTCCACATCTAGTGCAGTCGCATGTTACGGAGGGTACATTTTAGGCAGATTTTTGGGGTGTCAAATATGTTCTGAGCAAGAAATTGAATTACTGTGTTGCTCCAATGTGACTTTACCGTAAAAAAATAATACAAGGCATTTGGCAAAACAGGAACTGTTGGTTTAATTAAACGCAGCGGCTGGAAGAACAGGCAACAGAGTCGGGGTCGGAAGGCTCTCTCAAAGCGCATCAGTTTCGGCTGTCATTTTATTCATTACACGAAGCGTCATAAGACATTTCTACATTCCTTTGGTGAATCAAATCTAGGCCTTGTCACAGAGACCTAAATTTGACCACCTGATAAGAGGCGCAGGTGGGTCTTGACTGCGTGGACACAATGCGGGCCGGGGGGTACGTGTCCAGATGTTCTGTATGGGAAGCGCTTGATCTCTGCGTGTGGTGTGCATGCTGTGTTCTGATTGGCTAGGTGTTCATAACTTTGTGTGGCATCTGACTTTATGGTGTTTTAGGAACGCGCGCCCCTCCAGCCAAACATGTTTTATTGGGGCCAATCTCCTCTGACCATTTAGCGTCGCTGCCTATCTGTGGGTACCGATCTCGATTTTTCCTGTTTGTGCATTTGTCTACAGGCTACGTGCCACCCCCGTGATCTGTCAATCAGTTGCTTCCGGCCTAAATCGTGGAGCCTGCCTGACCACATATTTCTGACTCTTGGTTGATGGGGAGGTCATATCGGGTGCATTCAACATCAGCGATGCAAGTTTGTTATTATGCATACATATATCATGACATACATTGATATCGTATTTACCATTATTAACAGCTGCTTTTTAAATCTGGCATTTATAGAAAATTCAACATGTATGGCATAGGTCACAGACCGATGCCACATAAGTCAGTATCTGACCTAAATCATGCAAACTTTTGTCCCTCAAGCCTGATAGTTGGGTTTTGAGCTCAGTCTTGAGTGCCGTGTAGAGGTGCATTATCGCCCTCTTACCTTTTCCCTGAGTGTGAACAAAAGTTGTTACGTATTGCACGTGGGAAGTTCTGTGTCAACCTTCCCTCAACCAATTTGATGTTTAAAGTCACAACTGCTTGCTAAGCTTTAGGATTTGATCCAAGGTGATCCCTTAGGGCCTGAGTTATGTCAGCAAGTCTTTAAGGTATCTGAATTGTACAGGTCTCCTATTGTCTGGATACCATAGGCCACCGGTTCTTAACTAGTGGTCAGAGGCCCACTGGGGGTCCACAACATTTACACTGGGGTGCAGTGTCTTGCGAATTAAAAATGATTGATCCCTTTTGGCTCCAGATGGACTCCGTAGAATTGTGACATAACCTCTTGGGTTAGGGATAGAATTTCAAACATTCTAGTTTCAATAATGTTTAATCTTGCCAAGATTGGATCTAATTTGAATGACTGATTCATTCTGGGCATCTCTGGCCTCCATGTCAGCAGCTTGTCCATCAGCACACTCTTTAATTTTGGCAGCCATAAACACTTGCTCCAGACTAAGAGTTTCTCTCAGCATGTGATCTGAATGAATCTGACAAGCATCCATCAATAACTCTTAGACACTTCGCTTCTTCATCATTAAATTCATTGAACTTAAAATGTCTGAGTGTGTTGAGTCACAAATTCATCAATGGTTTCACCAACTTTCTGGCGTTCCTGGTTGAAGACGTATCTTTCGTAATCAACATTTGGCACTGGATTGAAATTAAGATTCAACACTTCTTTAATCCGACAATATGTGACTTCTTCATCGGTTCGCGGCACTCTCTTTATGACTTCTTTTACACCATCACCAGCAAGATGGTTGAGATACTTAATAATCTTTTTATCAGTCTCTTCAAGTACCCCCCCGCACACACTGACCCAGCTGCTGATGCCCCAGGATATGTCAGCCATCCTCAAGGTGCTCCTGTTCCCCCTACAAGGTCTGGGAGAGTTGGTGGGGATGCCATCATGGTGGATGAGGGCTCTTATATTCCCACGTCGTCATCCCAGCCCCTGCACTCTCTGGACATCCTTGACTTGCCTCCTGAGGCAACTCCCTATGTAGTTGTTCTGGGGAATGCTCAGCATCTATCCAACTCCTCTTCTGAGCCTTATCAGGAGTTAAAAAACAAAATGACCCCTTGGATCCAGAAGCATGTTCAGGGAGGAGGTGCAATCATCATGACCCGTAGAGTCAGCTGGGTGGGCAGAGACCAGAAGCCTTGGCCTGGGGATAGTGTGGCGGTCAATTTTAATAACTCTGGGATGACACACATTATAGCCTTATTATTCCCCTATAAGCCTCTAGATTAGCAAGGTATTGTTGCGCTCCCCTTAGTGTTTTTTTATTTTACAAACAAGAGAGGGTTAGTTGCCCTAATGGTTACCCAGACTGGCAGCCCCAGGGCTGTTATGGGTGTACCAGACCAAGCCCTGGCAGCCTGGATGGGCAATCTTGGCAAATTGTTTCTTGCCCCTGAGTAGCCTTGATATGTGCGACTGACTAGTTCCTACTCTTCCCTCTCCACCTTCTTCAAAGTCTAACCTTGGTCAGGAAGTTACCGTGTCCCCTTCTGTAGCCCCTCTTGCAGTTACCCCGGCTGTGGCTTGAGCGCGTAATCAAAAGGCCCTACAAAGTGTGTCATGGAACATTGCCGGGCTCTCAGCTAAATTATTTGATCCCACCTGGGTGGAGTTTATTACATCTTTTCAGATTATTTACTTACAGGAAACACAGGAAGTGAATAATAGGTTTTTCTTTGAAAGTTATAAGATGTACTTTCTGCTTGCGCTGCCTACAGCTTCGGGCAGGGCTAGAGGGGGTATGATTGTTTTTGGCAGTAGATCTGCGTGGGCAGGTTCTTTTGGATAAGAACATGATTGTATTACAAGGGCTGAAGTTATCTCTGTCTGGAGTCCCCGCTTTACTTCTTGTCAATTTTTATAATGACTAGTTAGAGGCCAAGTTGGAAGACTAGGAAGGGCGCTCCCGACGCAACAATGTCCGCATTATAGGGGTACCGAAAAAAGCGAAGAAGCCAGCGGTAGACCTATTCTTGAAAGACCTAATAACCAAGATGTTTCAGCCTAGGGGAATATCCAACTACTTTTCAGTGGAGCAAGCTCATCGGGTCTCGGGCACTTGGCCGAGGCCGGGACCCTGCCGTGCCTCATCATAGCGAGAATCTTTAACTATCAGGACAGGGATGTGATCCTGCAGGCGGCTTGGAGTGCCCCGCCACTCAAATTCGAAAATGCCACTATTACTTTATTTCCCGATTTCACCCTGAAGGTACAGCAGCAACGGCGTAGTTTCCTGGAGGTCAAGAAAGCCCTTTGATCAAAGGACATCAAATATTCTATGCTTTTCCCTTCAACGCTTCAAATAGCTATGGAAGGCAAAGTTTGGCGCTTCTCTACCCCAGAGGAGGCGTCCGACTGGAAGGACGGCTGGAGGACAGCTGGGAAATCCCAGCAAAGACATAATACCACTGATGCACTGGTCAATACCGGGAGAGAGTTGGCCTCGGACCAGGCGGAAGGACTTCCTCGGACTGCAGAACACTCAGCGAGTCGGAGAGACTGAATAACTGGGAAGGGGAGTCGCAGACAAGAATATAGGATTGTTGAGTGGGCCAAATGGTCAGATTGATAGGCGACACCAGACGATTCGTGCAGGGGCGGCTCGTCCTCAAGGGAAAATGGGCGGTGCCCTGCCACCTGCTGCGAGGACCTACATACTCCAGATACTCTGAGTGAAAGTAGACAGCTGCGCCTCACTGGCACTGTACATGAAAATACGTCTATTTGAACATGTTCGTGTTTTTATGCATTGCCAGTGTGCGTAGTCGCCTCTCTTGCTCATTACAGGAGGAGGAGGGAGTGGGTGGGGCTGATTCAGATGGCAGTGTATGTTTATAGCTGCATGCCTGGATTGCTCATGTTTGAGGGCGTAATTCAGCGACGTCCACTCACACAGGCACAATCAATTGAATTTAACAGCTGTACTGCGCATGTCTTAATCTGCACAGTACACCTGTTAAAATGAGGGGTGTCAGCTAGGGCGCAAATCCGTGCATCCCGGCAACCAATTGGAAGAGACGCACAACAGCAGGGGTGGGATTCTAGTCCCTGACCCAACTTCTGATAGGGCAGAAATTCCAGCCCTATTAGAAGCTGGGTGAGGACTTGGGGTGGCACGTCTCATCTTGGTCCCGCCTCTGCTGTTCTGTTCTGGTTTTCTATTTGCTGGATGCACGGTTGGGTTCCTGCATTTACTTCCACATGGAGGTGGAGTGGAGGCCTTTCTGGCTGAAGAAATAAAAAAAAATAAGGTAAGTGAAAATATTTGTTTCTTTATTTGTGGGAGTATTGGTGGGTGCGTGCATTGCTGCATTATTGTGTGAACATTTCCGTGTGCCGGTGTGTATCCGTGATATGTAGTGACAATTGTCGTGATGTACAGGTACCATTGAGGCCTAACACGACAGACATGAGCAGCGACTTTCCCCATCTCCCTACAAGACCCGTCCTAATTGGTATTGGAGTTCAGGTACAAAGAAGACTGCATTTTTTTTTCTGAAAGAGAGAGTTGTAAAGCTAAAGTGAAGGAGGACAAAAAGTAAAGACGCTGGTTGATGAGGGACTAATAGGGCTTGGAAAGAATCTTTTTTACGAATGCCTATTTACTGTGTTACACTGAGGTGTGAGGTCAGAATTAGCATAGGAAGAGTGTTAATGTGTCTTTGAAACTTCGCATTCAAGGCGATTTGAAGTGTCTGCTTTATGTCCCACCATTCACAGTGCAAGGCAGATGGTTCTCATGATTAGGGTCATGACGTGTCTGTGCGTGCGCAGGTGAGTATGCTTGCCCCCATTTATAAATTTAAAACTGCTGTGTGTTCATGACAGCAGCTCTGCTTTAGTGTCAGCACATAGCCCTCTAGAACCCTTTCCTCAGTATCTTATTTGCACTTATTTCCAAAGTGCAATACTGTTTCCCTGTTTCACATAGCGGTAATCTGCTCATAGCAGTTTAAAGAGCAATTCAAGGTAAAGTGACAGTGCTATCTTGTGATGCCTTAACACCTGCATTTTTATGTCAGACAATTTCAAGTTACGTTTTCGTGCTTCAGGGTTAACCCGTCAGGCAATGGCTCTGGAATTATTTACATCCTTTGTAGATTGTTACATGTTGCTCTGTGCTCAATTGTGTGCCATGCGCATCATTAAATAACCATTAAATAAGTCATCCAGAAGGTGAAAACAGAACATGTCTAAATTTATAAAAGCACACTTCAAACAGTAGTGGTCTGATGGTAAGAGGTATGAGTATCTTAAACGCTCTTGCTGATGTTTGCTACGATCTGCAAATAAGGAGTTTGGATTTTGGCAGGACCAATTCAGCCCTCCATCTTTCTGAGAAAGACAAATTAAATATCAATAGGTATAGTGATAACGTAACGCCTGTTTTTTTAATGCTGACAACCCCAGAAGTACTACATGAAACACTGTGGATAATCTTTACAGTTGGTAATGCAGCATTCGATGAAGAGAACAGTTCAGGAGGAGTCTCTTAGAATAAATGTATTTAGACACTGTTGGAAAAAGAGGCAGTATCTGTGAGGCCTGCACAAATAACATGTCACATTTGTCCTTCACTGGGAACCAAACACCCTATTGTAGCGCTTGACTCTGAGGGCAGCGTTGCAGAGCAGTCCAAGGCTTACTCAAGGGAGGTGGTGTAGGCTAGTAATCACCATTTACCAGTACGCAGAAATAACACTCAATAATTGATTGTCCAGTCTGTACTTTGCTTTATAAAAGAAAGAGTACATTTATTAAACACACACACTACTCAATACTATGCACCAATTTACAAATATACATAAGCTGTTGGAATTACTTTGTGACATTGCGTAACATCTCCACCCCTCCCACAGGGGGGGTGGGGGTCTAGTACCTCCACTCGCATGTATGCACATCATCTTGCCCCTGAATGCAGTGGGTTGACATACCCTGGAGCGAGGGCCCTGCCCACTGGCACCATCCCAGTGGCGACCCACCCCATCATCTCAACAAGCATTACAAATAGGTACACCTGCCCTGGGGACACATAACCCTGACTGAGCATCTCCTACTGTCCATACAGTATGCACCTATACATCTTAGTGGCTAACAGTCTGGGTTGTTCTTCCCCTAACGAAGTAGCAAGAATACATGTTTGGGCATCACTTTAAATGAGGTACTTATCATAGCTGTTAACAGTTGTAATGCATTGCAATCACAGCCCCTAGAAGGCATCTATGGGCTGTATACAGCCAGACACTCTAGCAGGAATGTCCGGCAACATAACCCTACTTTCCTTATGAATTCACCTTAGACAGGTACTTCACATTACACATGTGACTTACAGTCCCTCTAAAAGAAATAACCTTGGTAAATGCACTTCTTGTGCAGTCGCACCTCTTCACCTCCAGGGGATGCCCTTCTCCAGACATCCCCAGCACAGCCTTCCACACATTGAGGCAATCCTTAAGGCACCCCCCAGCTGTAGAACAAAAGTTCCAGCCCAGGGGAAAGTTGATTGCTGGCTGAGCCCTTGAGGGGTTATTTCTTTGGAGTCCCCAGAGACTCAGGGGGGGGACTTGACTCTTCATGCTGGGGGAGACTGCATCGCTCCTGCAGCTCCCCCTCCACCTTTTCACTCATTTGGCGGTGACCCCATCCGCCTAGGGCCACCGCACGCCACCACCAAGCCGGTTTCTTTTGTAGGCCTTCTTGGGCTCTGCAGGGCATTATGGGGCGCGTTTCTCCACGCCCATGCATATTAGAGCCGCAGCTCTCCCGCTGCTTCGGGGAGAGCCGTGCTGCCCTGCCGGTGGCCTCACGCCGCGTCCTGGTCTCGTTGGAGGGTCCGGTCCCACCCGGACCCCCAGGTGAGTCCTGGAGCTCGGGGAGCCCACCCCCGGCTGCTCCGGCTGTTTTTCGGGGCCCGCTCCCACCCAGGCCCCTCGCACCTCTTCATTTCCTCTTCGCGGGGGCCTAGTCCCACCCGGGGCACCCTGTATTGCCGGCGCATGGGGAGGTGAGTGCAGCCCGGGGAGCCCACCCCCGGCTGCTCCAGCTGGCTCCCGGTCCGGCAGCGCACCCTCATGTGCGGCCGTGGGAGCCAGCGCTGCACTTCTGGTCTGCCCGCTCCGGCGGGCAGACACGAGGCTTTCTCCAGCCTGGCGGATCTTTGGGGGAGTGCGACGGCACTCCTCCCACCTTTCCGCTGCCGCGGGGGAGTGCGACCGCACTCCCCCCGCCTCCACTTCGGGGCTTGGAGATGGGGTCCTGGGCCCCAGGACATCTTTACGGGGAGCGCAACGGCGCTCCCCGGCTTTTCTTCCTCGCGTCGGGGCCCAGAGATGGGGCCCCGGGCCCCTGGACCACTTCACGGGGAGCGCGACAGCGCTCCCCAGCTTGACTTCACCCGCGAGGGGGGACGCGCGACTGCGCGCCCCCCTCCTCCTCACCATTGTCACCGGGGCCCGGAGTTAGGGATCCCAGGCCCCAGAGACCTCCTTGAGGGGGGCGCGACGGCGCTCCCCTCCCTCCTGGGTCTTCAGGGGGCCAGTGTGGGCTCCTGGCCCCCCCCTTGGGGATACCTTCACGGGGAGCGCGACTTTCTCTTCTTGTGGGGGCAGCCCCCGGGACCTGACCCACCCCGGGGGCATATCTAGAACCGTCGGCGGAGCCCCAAGCGTTTCGTTGTCGGTCCCCTGGGAGGTCAAAGGTCGCCTACCTGCTGGGGGGCGTAGCTCGGCCCCCACGCGGCTGATTTTCATCATTTTGGCCTCCTCTTGCTCCGGGTGACCAGATCTATCTTTCTGGAGCACTTTCCTTCGCCCTCCTGGTCTCAAGGAGGGGGAACTCAACAGGGAGCTGCCTTCCCTGGCTCCCTGCGCCGGCCTCTCACCTGGCTCTTCTCCTGGGCCTCTCTTCTCCTGGCGCAGAGGCCCAGGCTTCTGCTCACTGGTCCTGGACTCCCCTCCTGGCGCAATTCTGCATCCTGGGACAGTCAGGGGGTTCTTCCTTCCAACTGCCCATGGCGCCAGGCTCCAGCACCAGTCTTCCACAGCAGACCACACCCCAGAGAGAGCTCATCTTCCTGTGCAAACTCTTTTTAAAGAATTTGGTGGGGGCTGGCAGGAAGTCTCTGTTTGCCCTATCAAACAGCGACACATCACTTCTCTGCCCCTGCTCCCTCCTTCCTGCCCAGGCCTCTGGGTTTGTTCAAAATGGCATCGTCCAGGGGTCTCATGCCATATGGTCTCTGAAAAGCCCCTTCCCCCCTTCTCTCCAGAGAAGCTTGGTGCCTGGCACCAGGTGACAGCTGCTGATGGATTAACCTGTAGATCCACCCATCTTCTCTTCTTGGAGAGAAGGCCTTCGCCCTTGGAATGCTTGTCGTGCAGGGCTAGACCTCTGATGCTACAGCTTGGGGAGGAAGGTCATTAATCCAGCCTGGCAGGGTCAGCCCCAGCCAGGCTCTGGTTATGAGCTGACTCAGAGGAACATGAAATTTCTGGATGACCCAAAAGCAGTACAGATATGACTTTGGACTCTGCAGAATACGTCTTCTCATCTATGTTACAGTGGACTTTAGTGCGTGTCTGGAATATGTAGGCCCTAGGGAAGTGAAACTATCCCAAATGGTCCCCATCCTCATAGGGGAATACTGATGTGGTCTTTCAGTGAAAACAGTAAAGCACACTGACTTTCCCTTACATGTTTCTTCCCATTGTATAAAGCCTATTCCATGTCACCACCCACCTCTGCATAATTCCTGCCACACCATTCACTTTGTAGCTGCTCCTGGGCTGCGCACGCCAGGAATCTCCCCTGCGCAGCCCTTACACTTGTGCACACGCATGTACACCCATGTCTGCATGTAGCCAGCCCGGTGCCCCTTACTCTGGCTGCAGGGCAGCGGCCTACTCGCGCCAGGGGGACACTGGTAAAATACACATGCAGTCCCTTTCATCATGAGTTTACTGTGGCTGAGTCCCAACTTATGAGGCTCCCCCACAGTAAAAGCTCAACAAATAGGTGTTCAAAAAGCGAAAAATGCGGGCGGCTCAGATGGTCAGAACCACCTTCTAACAGACACTTTGTGCACAAATCGTCACAGATCCTGTAGATATTACTCTGTTTTCTGGTGCAAGTTGATTGCTCCTCCCTGCCAGGCCCCTATGCTAAGGGAAAAGTGTTTCGGGGACATGTGTGAGGAGCATCTATCAACATCAAGGCAATAAGGGTGTGCTGGATGGATAGGGAACAAACTGAGCACTAGGAAAAAGATGAGAGCATGGCAGGGATCAGAGGTCAAAGTCACACCAGTGGAAACCCTTTTAAGGGCTCAGGATGGTGGAGCTAGAACAAAGCTGTGTTTACTAGGTGGATCCCGGTATATCACGTGGGTTGCCTACAGAATGGGATGTTTTTATCACCTCCTCCCCATTACTCTCAAAGTGAGAGAATGAAAGGGCTCTTAGTCCATACTATTGTGTGCTGAGCAACATTAGTTTTCTTGCCCAGGTAGTAATAACGAAGAGACTAATGACATTTATTATGGCACTACATCTGAACACAGGATTGCAGGCTGTCATACATGAGCCAACACACCATTTAATAGTAGATGTACATGCTGTTCCTTGCAGAAATACTCATGCCTGCACATGTCAGCATGAGTTTCTAATATTAAAGGTCATGCTGGTGCATATAAAAGAACACAATCCTCCTTCAGTACAGTTATTCTTATTAACCATTATTTAATTTATTTATTTTGAACTCATTAACAGTAATAAAGAATGATCAAAATTGTGTATACATAGTTGCCAGTCCAGAAGGTCTGTGAAGCATAACATTTATCAGTTCACGTTGCAGAAATAAAGTTCTTAGCACACAGTGCACAAATGCACAGTATTTGAAGGGATTTATTAATCTGATATCTTTCATTGTAGCCAATAGCTCTTTTCTTGCAAACAGTATTTTTCCTTGGGATTCTGAAGGTCATTGCTTTCAACTCTCTATAATTGTGGTTTGAGATTTAACCTCAATCTGGGAGATTTAAAAACTGATTTTAGTTTAAGAATCCATATTTTGTTATCCAAAATGGTACCCATATTTCATGGTGCCAGGCTGCGTTGTATCATGTTTTTATCTAGGACTATATATTGCCCAGAGAGAATGATAGATGTGGTTAAGAATGGTTGAAATAAAATAGTGACCAATCATTTCTGGGTAAATGCAACTATTTATTTTTAGGTCTCGCCTAGCGATGCAGCGCAAAGCGCTGCTCGCTATGCGAGATCTATTGTTGCCGACTTTTGCTCCGATGCGGGACAGGAGATGTGCACGCGCATGGTGCGAGCAGGAGTTGTAATAGCGCCGCAAGCCGTACGCGTGCACATCAACTGTCTGTGCAGAAACTTAACAGACAGGAGATGTGCACGCGTTCGGCTCGCGGCGTTATCACAACGCCTGCTCGCACCATACGCGTGCACATCTCCTGTCCAGGCAGCCGATGCGCACGCTCACGGCGTGTCTTCAGCGTCGTGGTACGGGCTGGAGGCGCCCTTCCGAGAGGAGCACGAGCGGCGCATTCTGCCAACATGGAAAGTTCTGGAGAGGCGCTGCCAGAATCCACGTCAGCGAAATGCTGTGGGTTGAGGTAAACCGGCCCGTCCTTGGCGCTGACACAGGGTCCTGGTGACACAGAGCAGTCCCGGTGAGGGGTAGGTGGCAAACTCAGAGGCCTGCCACACCGCGGACAGCGCGCAGTGTGGGATGTGAGTGGCACCGGCTGCCAAAGCAAAGCATGCCTGTGGGAGCGCGAGGGCCTGGCCGGAAGTGAGCTGAGGGTCCATTCGAGCCTTTAATTCCCTGTGGGAAGGATGGAGCAGATTGCTGCTTCCGATGGCGAGCCCTGAGGTTGTGCGTGTTGTTTTGGTAGTACACAACTGAAGACGTCTGGGCCTAGGGAATGTTTGTCCCCTCGGTTAATTTAGCTTCAAAGAAGTATCTGCACTCTTGTTTTAATAGCTGTGACATTGTTGTGCTTCGAAATACTGCTGGGGAGTGTTAAATTGTGTTTGCACATTATTATCAAATATATCACGCTCATGCTGTTCTGCATGCGTCTTCAGCCATCTCCAATCGGTGCACATTCAAACAGATGCTCAACTTTAACAGCCCCTGGAAGCTTGCCTTGTTTTTAAATGCTTCTATCGATATAGATGCAGCTACACGCTGCACTCCGTGCGGGGCCCTCCCCAGGCATTACCTCATGTTCTTAAAAAAATGCTTTTCTCAACATACATGCAGCTACGCGCTGCACTTCGTGCTGTAGGGCACAGCACGAAGTGCAGCGCGTAGCTGCATGTATGTCGAGAAAACATTTTTGGGACCCGCCGCCATTCACAGCACTCCGTGCTGTGCTCTTCTCCACCATTACGTCGTATCGTATTTTTTAAATGCTTTTCTCCACATAGATGCAGCCACGCGCTGCACTGCGTGCAGTGCCCTACTCCGTGCAGTGCCCTCCCCCACCATTACCTCATGTTGCGGTTTAAAAAAAAAATGCTTCCGTTGACATAGCTGCAACTACGCTGCACTCAGTGCTCAATTATATAGCTGCGGTTAGCCAATTTCTTAAAAACGATGTGCCATGCCGTGATCAAGCACATCGTTTATCTGACTATTCTGTGCAAAAGAGCAGCACTGTAATATTGGCTAACTCCTCATATTGTACTCTCTATATGTAGGGGTGGCTTAACGGCTAGGGCGGCCGACTGTGAAGCGGGTTAGATTCTGGTGGGAGGCTCAATCATCCTGGGATTCTGGGCGAATACTTAATCCCATATCAATTAATTATCTAATTCCAGTTGCTAATGCAAAGACATGTGTGAGTTAGGGGGATGAGGCGCCCACGAAGCACCCCTTGCCGCTGCCAGGATTAACTCTTTTGTCACTATAACCCCATTGCATTCTGGGTCTTGTAGTTTCTGTCCGTAAGACACGCGGACCGGACGCGCCCGCCCTGACAGAGAGTTAACTAAAGTCAGGGCCAGCTGAGGGGGGCGAGTTTGTGACCACTTGGGCATATGCCCCTCTTCTGTCCCATTACCCTTGGACTTTAACCCCTGGTGCCCCTACATATGTCACCTATGGCCCTAGCCTTACTTCAAACCATGGCTGGAAACGAAACATAGTTAAGTAAGTTGCCAAAGAGCTCCACCATTTTCCCCTTGGAGAAGAGAGCCTGGGTGACTCCGCCTTTCATCCGTGTGGAGGAGAGTCGGGGTGACTCCACCTTTTCCCTATGAAGGAGAGGGCCACGGTGACTTCACGTTTTATCCGTGTGGATGACAGCGCCAAGGTGACTACACCTTTAATCCTTATAAAGGGTAGAGTCTGGGTGACTGGCTGCACCTTTTATTTGTTTGCAGGAGAGTCTGGGTGATTGTACTTTTATCCATGTGGAGGAGAAAGTTCGAGTGTGCTCCTGCACACAACACACGCCCCCGCACCCCTGGCAGTGTCATCACGGGGAGTTTAAACCCTACAATGGCCCTGTCCTCGGGAACTGAACATAGCTTGAAAATAGAGCAGGTGAAAAAAAAAAACACAACTCCTCTCCCGGATCCGGTGCGTAAAAGCGCGGCGCACAGGCACCATCTCCCCTGGTTGTGACATCTATAAACCACAACATAACACTCCCACTGCTGGCTGCTTCACGAAGGGGGAAAAAAACAATAACATTTTCAATGCCAATAGCTCAAAACAATGTCATTGCGAGACCTATTGCATTGTAAATGCTTGTTATGGATTGACATTCAATGTGGGTTTGCCTTCGGATAATGAGGGACTGGCTGAATTCTATGGTGGCTGGACTCTGTCTCTAAGTGAATGTGTTATTTCCATTTAGTCTGATATCTGTTATACAACTTTCAATTTCAAAGCTCCATCAATGGAGTGTTTGAGTATAAACATATCTTTTTAGCTTAGTTATAGAATTAAAAACTATGCTGCACCACAAGAGCTCTCCTGCAACTAGACATTTAGTTTAAATGGCAAGTGTGGCAGACAGAACTTAGTGCATGTAACATTTTATTGAGATGTAGTTACACTTGGCAGTTGATGAAGTGCTGAAAATATTTCTCAAAGCGTGTCAGGGCCTTGTTGATACCCTGACAGAACTTGCTTTTATACCTATAGTTGTTGAAACAATTTCTTTAGTAAAGGTGGTCTACATGCAAAGTGCCCTCTTATTTTCACAGATTTATTGAGGGAGAATCCTCCCAGTCATTGCCCCTTTGGAAGATTTGGGTTTACTTGCTCATTACCAGCAAATCATGACTAGGTTTACGCGTCACCACTTTAAAATCTCACCAGCCCCCACTGAATTCGTGAACCAGGTGCTCAGAACCTGCCTAGGCAGCTAAATTACATCTGTTTTGGTATTGGGCTTCTATATTGTGGGCGCTTGCCATGAGTACTGGGCAATATTGATAATGCACCTGTCTTATGTGTAAGGGGGGGGGCTGTGGCGGGCAAGCCTTTTCAGTGTTTAAGCCCACCTGATCGACGGCGTTACTGTTATGGGGTGACAGGCACTCTGCAGATCTGAAAGAGACACGTTAGTGACAGATTCCTTACCTTAGAATATCCCCAGGCGTCAGACTGGATCCGGAAAGTTTTTTGCGTAGCAGTACCCTTGCGCGTCGGTAGGCGGCGTCGTGCGGCTCCACGTCCGTCGTCGGCGTCGTGACCGCCGGGATGACGTAGCGGGCAGTACTTAGACGCCGCCCCTGCGCGCTGACGTCAGTTCTGTTCTTCTTTTTTCCACGCCAGTAAGCGCAGATCCGGGAAGAGCAGTGCCCTAGTCATTTTTTGACTAACTTTTTGGTGATTTTTCACTGTTTAATTCGAGTCATCTCGGCTCCACGGTGTCGGTAGGGATGCCCGGCTTCAAGCCATGCGACGCCTGTGGTCGAATGATGTCGATCACAGACCCGCACTTGTCTCTACTGTCTCGGCCGTGACCATGACACAAAGTCATGTTCTGACTGCCGAGCCTTGCACCCGAAGGCTTTGCGAGAGCGGTCTCGAAAGCTCCTCGAGGTCCGGCAGTCGGCTCCGCGCCGCACCAAGCCCCGGTCACGGGAGAGGTTGAGGGGCCGGTCGCGGAGTCCTCGCCCATCATTGGAGTCCAAGTCTTCGCACTCCTCGGGTAAGTCGAAGCACAAAAAGTCTAAGAAGCACCATCGCTCTAAGACTTCGCCTCGCCGGTCTCGCGACTCGGCTGAGGCCCCTGTCGGCACCGTCCCCGCGGCTCCGGATGTGGATGTGGGGCCGCCCCCGCATTACCCGTCCTTCCCGGGATCGGGGGCGACTCCGGCCGAGATACAGGAATTCCTGTCAGCCATGGCCCGCCTCTTCGGGCCTCAAGGCCCCTCCGGTGCGCCTTCGGGCCCCGCGGGCCCTAATGGGATTGCCCCGGCGCCGCCGACGACTCCGGTCCCGGCGCCGCCTGTCCCACCAGCCTCGCTCCCGGCTTCGGCCCCGGCCTCGATCCCGGCTCCGGTGGTACCGCAACCCCCATTGACGCCGGTTGACCTAACCACGCCTCCGCCGATGTCCCCGGTGCCGTTCCTGACGCCGTACGGGGCTCCGGGCGTCGTCGTTCCCCAGTTATCTCCGGATCCGGACGCGGCGTCGGACCGACGTCGCCCGACACCGACGCCGATGAGACCTTGGGTCCCGGACGTCCCTCCTCCTCCTTATTTTCAACCTGAGGAGGACCAGGAGAGCTGGGAGGGGTCGGATGACCCTCTCACACAGCAGTGTGACTATGATCAGGACTGGGCAGAGGAACTTGGGGATGCCAGGGGTCTGGACACTTCCCCTGACACTGGCATGCTGTCTCCTCCTTCCGTGGCTACGGAGGAGGGAGCAAATTCGCAACGGTGTTGCGTAGAGCAGCTGGAGCCTTACACCTCCAATTGCCTACAGTGGCTGTCAGGACTAACCTCCTGACGGAAGTGCTTCAGCCGGCAGCTACCTCCTCGGAGCCATTGCTGCCGTTTAATGATGCACTTTCTGACGTTCTTTTGGGCACCTGGTCCAAGCCCGCCACAGGGGCTCCTGTGGAGAGGAACGTGGCCCGACGCCATCGCCCTGCTCCGGGCGACCCCATGTTTCTCTCTCAACATCCCACCCCCGAGAGCTTGGTTGTCCAAGCCTCTGCCTCCCAAACCGCCTTCCCTACCGCCCCTCTGGATAGGGAATCCGAACGCCTGGATCAATTTGGGAAGAAGGCCTTTTCTTCCTCCAGTGCTGGCTTGCGGTCCGTCAACACCGCTTGCCTTTTGGGCCGATACTCCCACTCTCTGTGGGATTCGGTGGCGCTCGTTTTGCCCCAGTGTCCTGAGGAGGTCCAGACACTGCTTTCCCATGCCATTGCGGAAGGAAGGGATGCGGCAAAGTACACCATCCGTTGTGGCCTTGATACCGCCGACTCGCTGGGCAGATCGCTTGCAATGACAGTGGCGCTGCGTCGCCACGCCTGGCTGAGGACAACTGGTTTCTCGGGTGATGTCCAAAACACACTCATGGACATGCCCTTTGATGGAGTCGGTCTTTTTGGTACCAAAGCAGACCATGCGCTGGAGCGTTTTAAGGACTCACGGGCTACTGCCAAGTCCCTGGGCCTTTCTGCTGTGCGCCCTCCGCTAACCTCTGCTTTTCGCCCCTTTCGTGGCCACGGAAGGGGCGCCCAGTCACGTCCGCTGCCCAGCCACCAGCCCGCGCAGCAAGCGTCTTCGCGTGGCCGAGGACGTGGCTCCCGCCGTGGCGGGTCAGGCCACCAACCCCGCCCCGTCCGCTGCCTCCAAGCCCTCCTAGTCCTTCCTTTCAGGTGCACAGCACGCCAGTAGGGGGCAGGGTCCGCCATCACCTTCACCACTGGCGTGCCATCACCTCGGACAGGTGGGTTTTGGACATTGTCCGACGGGGCTACTCCCTCCCCTTCGAGACCACCCCCCCAGCCATGCCACCTCAATTCCACCGCATGTCAGGGGATCACTTGGTGCTTCTGCAGAAGGAAGTCACGGCCCTCTTGGCCAAGAGGGCCATCGAGCATGTTCCGACCCCAGAAGTAGGATGTGGTTGCTACTCCCACTACTTTCTGGTGCCCAAGAAGGACAAGGAGGACATGCGTCCTATCTTGGACCTCCGGAACGTCAATCGCTTCCTCCGGAAGGAGAAGTTCAAGATGCTCACCCTAGCTCAGGTCTTGACTGCCCTCGACCCTGGAGACTGGATGGTAGCGTTGGACTTACAGGACGCTTATTTCCACATCCCCGTCCTGCCGGTCCACCGGCGTTACCTGCGGTTCACGGTAGGCCTCGAGCATTTTCAGTTCACCGTGCTCCCCTTTGGCCTTACAAGTGCCCCTCTGGTGTTCACGAAAGTGATGGCGGTGGTCGCAGCTCATCTGCGCCGGGCAGGGGTTCCAGTCTTCCCCTACCTCGACAACTGGCTGCTGAAGGCGGGCTCGTCCCAGGCAGTCGTCTCCCACCTCCAGACTACGGCCGAACTCCTGCACTCGCTGGGGTTCTCCAATGTGCCGAAGTCGCATCTGATTCCTTCTCCACAGCTCCTTTTCATCGGGGCAGTTCTGGACAGGACGCAGTTTCGGGCCTATCCTCCCGAACGGCGAGTCCGGGATATTCAGGCTATGATTCCGATCTTTCAGCCTCTATCCTGGGTTTCGGTACGGATGACCCTGAGGCTGCTGGGCCTCATGGCCTCCTGCATCCTGCTGGTCGATCATGCCAGATGGCATATGCGGGCTCTGCAGTGGGACCTAAAGTTCCAGTTGGCGCAGCACCAGGGCAACCTGTCCGATCACGTCCAGATCTCGGAGGGGACTGCAAAACAGTTGCAGTGGTGACTCTCGAACCGGCAATGGGTCATGGGCAGATCCCTCTCCCTTCCCCAGCCAGAGCACACAGTTGTGACGGACGCGTCCCTTCTGGGATGGGGCGGTCACATAGGATTTTTAATTACGCCGACGATACCCAAATCATTATCCAGATTAACAACTCACCGATGGCCCATTTGAGGATGCAAAACATTCTAAAATTCACGGTTAATTGGATGACGGCCAACTCACTTAAAATTAACCCAGCCAAGACTGAGGTACTGGCCGTCACCACAGCATCCAATCCTTGGAATGATCTTTTTTGGCCACATGAATTTGGCCCTTTTCCGGAACCGGCTGGTGCCGTGAAAAGTTTGGGCATCAAAATTGATGCCAAGCTTTCTATGTCACAACAGGTGTCAGCAGTGGTGGGAACCTGTGTTGGCCTGCTAAGGCAGCTGCGGAAACTGGCCCCACTTCTTACCTTTGCTACACTCAGACGGGCAGTCTCTGCTATGATACTGTCGCGCCTGGACTATGGCAATTCTCTGTATATTGGTCTGCCGCAACAACTGTTGACTAGACTTCAGGTTGTTTTGAATGATGCGGCTAGATTAATTTTTAGAAAGCCAAGGCGAGTCCATGCCACTACTCTACTACACGAGCTACATTGGCTCCCGGTCAGGCAGAGAATAAAGTTCAAAGGTCTCTGCATTGCCCACAAGGCCATGTATGGCCAAGCCCCTAGTTATATTAAAGACCGTCTCGTTAACTATGTTCCTGGCAGGGTGCTTCGGTCTGCTGAGGCCTGCCTAATGGTCTGTCCTCGTTTTAATTTGACCTCAGTTGGAGGAAGAGCCTTTTCAGCATCAATACCTCGGCTGTGGAATAGTCTTCCGGTAAACTTACGCAAGGAACTGTACCTACTCCCTTTTAGAAAGAAGCTGAAGACAGTACTTTTCTTAGAAGCTGGGGGCATCATCTAACCCCTGCTTTCACCATTCACTAGGTTTTATGTCCCTCTGGTAGCGCTTAGAGACCTGCTGGTGATAACGCGCTTGATAAATGCACATTACAATTACAATTACAATTACATGGGAGAGGCGGAGATCAGAGGCCTCTGGTCTCCGGCGGAGTCCCGGCTCCATATCAACCTTCTGGAGCTCCGGGCGATCCGACTTGCACTCAAGGCATTCCTTCCATCTGTCAAAGGGACGGTAGTGCAGGTGTTCACAGACAACACCACCGCCATGTGGTATTGCAACAAACAGGGCGGGGTGGGGTCGTGGACCCTATGTCAGGAGGCTCTGCGCCTCTGGACATGGCTGGAACATCAGGGCATATTCCTGATGGTTCAACACCTGGCAGGTTCCCTGAACGCCAGGGCGGACGAACTCATTCGCAGGTGCATGATGGATCACGAATGGCGTCTTCACTCGGAGGTGGCGCAAGGTCTCTTTCAGCAGTGGCGAGAGCCTTGGTTAGATCTGTTCGCCACCGAAGAGAACGCGCAATGTCAGCAGTTCTGCGCGTTGGAATTTCCAAGGCGGCACTCGCTCGGCGACGCTTTTCGTCGCAAGTGGAGTTGCGGTCTGTTGTACGCCTTTCCGCCTATACCACTTCTACCCAGAGTGTTGAAGAAGATTCGGCGCGACCGGGCCCAAGTCATCCTTCTGGCTCCGGACTGGGCTCGAAGAGTTTGGTATCCCGAGCTACTCAGTATGAGCGTCGATCCCCGATCCGTCTGCCTCTTCAGGAGGATCTTCTGTCGCAGCAGCAGGGACGGTCCTCCACCCGAACCTGTCCAGTCTCCACCTGCTTGCGTGGAGATTGAGCGGCGGCAGTTGATTCCTTCGACTTGCCTCCCGAAGTTTGTGATGTGATTCTGGCAGCCAGGCGTCCCTCCACTAAGGTGGTATACGCCTGCAGGTGGAACAAGTTTGTGGCATGGTGCACAGCAAAGGCTGTGAATCCCCTCTCTGCCCCTCTTTCTGAGGTTCTTCTGTTCCTTCTTTCTCTGGCCCAACAGGGTTCTGCCCTGGGTACCATCAAGGGCTATCTTTGTGCTATCTCGGCCTTCCTCAGGCTTCCTGATCAGCCCTCCCTTTTCAAGTCCCCTGTTAACAGGTTCCTAAAAGGCATTACACACCTCTTCCCTCCTGTTCCGTTTGTGATGCCTCAGTGGGACTTGAACTTGGTTCTTACCTTTCTCATGTGCGCTCCCTTTGAGCCTCTACATAACTGTCCACTTCGTCTTCTGACTCTGAAGACAGCCTTTCTGGTGGCAATCACCTCCGCTCGGCGGGTGAGTGAGCTCCAGGCTCTATCATGCAAACCTCCCTTTCTGTCTGTCCATCCAGACAAGGTTGTTCTTCGGACGCGTCCGCCCTTCTTGCCAAAGGTGGTTACTGCCTTCCACATTGGGCAGACCATCACTTTGCCCACCTTCTTTCCGCCTACGCATCCTTCCAGAGAGGAAGAGAGGCTCCACCGTCTGGACCCAAAACGTGCGCTTTCCTTTTATATCAACCTCACACAACACTTCCGGGTGAATGACCAGCTCTTTGTTGGCTACGTGGGCGCCAAAAAAGGTTGGGCGGTGCACAAGAGAACCATTTCCCGCTGGGTAACCTTGTGTATCAAAGCCTGCTATTCTTTGGCTAAGAAGGAGCCTCCTGTTGGGCTGCGTGCCCATTCCACCAGGGCAACGGCTGCTACCACGGCCTTAGGCCGCGGTGTTCCGCTGCAGGATATCTGTCAGGCAGCTACGTAGGCCTCGCTGCACACGTTTACCAAGCATTACTGCCTTGATAGTCCGGTCCGGAGGGACGGCTTCTTTGGCCGTTCTGTCCTCCGGGACTTCCTTGTCTGATCTTTGTTCGCAGACCCACCACCGGGGTTGGTATTGCTGGGGTATCTATTCTAAGGTAAGGAATCTGTCACTAACGTGTCTCTTTCAGATGCACAAGTTACTAACTTGTGTAACGATATATCTGTAAGAGACAGTAGTTAGTGACAGATTCCTACCGCCCCACCCATCCTCCCCATTCTGCAAACTGATTTCTAGGGTTAAGGACATCCCTTTCAGGGCCCTAGTATTTTTCAGACACATATGTCAGCTTCTTGCATGGCTCTGCGTTCCTGGCGCGGAAAGTCGTGTACAGAACTGACGTCAGCGCGCAGGGGCGGCGTCTAAGTACTGCCCGCGACGTCATCCCGGCGGTCACGACGCCGACGACGGACGCGGAGCCGCACGACGCCGCCTACCGACGCGCAAGGATACTGCTACGCAAAAAACTTTCCGGATCCAGTCTGACGCCTGGGGATATTCTAAGGTAAGGAATCTGTCACTAACTACTGTCTCTTACAGATATATCGTTACACAAGTTAGTAACTTGTGCGTTAGGGTGGTGGGAGGTTTGGAGCCCACATTGCAGGGTAGCAGGGTGGGGGTAGTTGGGTGTTTATGGGTTAAGGTACCATATTCAAGATGGTTTGGTTTTGCAGTTAAGAATGATGTTCAGCTTTGCACACATAAGAAATTGTGGCGGTCTGCTAAGGGGAGGAAGGCGGAGTCACCACACCCACCAGTCAAGACATAAATGGCCCCGGTCCAGATACATACCTATGACATTGGTTGAGGGGATGAGCTCTCCGAGCCTTCCTCCGAAGCGCTCATGTGACAGGACCGATTTGAAAATAATGACCTGGAATGTTAATGGCCTTGGTCACAAAATAAAACACACTATGGTACTGCAATATCTTAGGCGGCACACCCCAGACATAGTACTAATAGAGGCGACTCACCTAAAGGGCAATAATTGCAAAGCTCTAGACAGGTGCGAATACAAACTCCTCGCACATGCAAGGTTTACGTCTGGCTCACGAGGAACAGGGATATTAGTTCGAACTGCACTACCCTTTGTGCCTGGCAGAGTTTGGTGTGATCATATGGGTAGATATGTGGTGCTGACAGGGCTGTGGGAGGGAAATGTCATCAATGTATGCTCAGTTTTCATACCACCAAGATTACATGCAGACACCCTGCCCGCTCTCAATGCAGTGTTAGACCTACCAACCGGCACCCTGGTATTGGGCGGGGACATGAACGCTACAATGGACCCAGCCAGAGATCGAGTGTCGACCTCAGACAGAGGAATGGGTACGGAACCTCTGAGAGCGTTTGCGGAGGCTCTCAGACTTCTTGGTTGTCTGGAGGGAACACAACCCAGAGGTCAGGTGTTGGACTTGGCCCTTTTTGGCCGGTTCACCCCTAAACTTTTTGCCTTGTGTGTCAGTAGTTTTAAGTCTCTGGGCACTTTAGCACTGTGGGCCAGTGTAAAGTGCGTGCGCGCTGAGTGCGTGCGGTGAGATTGTCCTGCCCTCCCATAGGAATGCATGGGGGATATGTGTGTCCATGGTAATTCCTGGTGTGAGAGGAGTGCAGGGGCGAGTTTAGTATGTGCGAACTCGTGAGAATAAATGCTGCGCAATGGTGTGCGCAGATTTATTGTGACTGGTGTAGAAATGCCACTTTTAGAAGTTGGCATTTATGTGTGCTCTGTGTCTGCCTGCCTGATGTGAATTGCATGTCTGGCTTGTGAGTGACAGGGGCTGGGAGGTGTGTATGGCTCCTGGAGGGGCAGGGTGAGTTAGCGCAGTGGTGAATAGAGAGATCTGCATCTAGATGGGAGGGAGGAGTTGCACCTGGGACCTGAATAGGGCTGTGCCTTCCCTCCACAATGCTGGCTCCACCCCCTGTGGTGCGTCTGATGTCCCTAGCCTGTCCTGTGAAAGGAGAGAGGAGCTGAGCAAAACAAAGTGCTCCAAAGCTCCCCCAAACCAGTTGCGTCTGGTTTTTCCCCAGCCCTGCACCTTTACACAAAGGGAAAAGGGTGTATAAAAGAAGGGGCTGTGACCCCATGTAAATGTTCTCAGTTCAGTTCTTGGTTGCTGTTCCTGCGGGGCGCGCTGCTGTTGGGGCCCAGGGGGGGGCTGCCATGAGGGCTTGCCTCCCTGGGCCCTGCATTGCCCCTTCAGCTAAGGACTTATTCTTTTCACTGCAGGACCTTTGCCTGCTTCTAAGCACCTCGTGAGCGCTGTGCTGGATTCCTATTTTTGCCCAGAAAAGGAGCACGAGGGCTCTGCAGCGCTGAGCTGCAATCGTTCCAGAGGGAATCCCAGCGTGGAGATTCCCCGTAATGGAGGGGAGAGAGGCGGGAGCCCACCCCGCATTTGGCCGATTTAGCGGGAGCCCACTCCGCTTTATGATTGTTTTAAATGGCGGGTGCCCACCCCGCCACTGTCTGTGCCTACAACGGGAGCCTACCCCGTATTGCCAGAGAAGGAAAATCACCGCCGCGGCACCGAGAAGGAGAATGCCGGCAAAACCGGAAGTCAGGCACTTCTGACTGAGACATGGGTGGGGCTTCAGGAGACGTCCGGCGGGGCCGGGAGAGGAACTCCTGCCCGCCGGAGAAGCTGCCCGGAGCCTCGCAGGCTCCACAGAGAAGTCCTGAGCCCCAGGAGGGGGCCCAGGCGAAGCCGGACAGAGTTCTGCAGCCGGTGCAGAAGTCCCGGGTCCCAGGAGGCGGCCCGGGTGAAAGGAGGCGCCACGGCCGAGGCCGCAGATGGCAGCACGGGGCTCCCGGAGGTAGAGGAGAGCCCCGCCGGATGCTGCATGGAGAGAAGAGAGCCTGCCGCTGGAGATCCTCCCCAGACAAGACCCGGTGAGTGAAGGGGAGCGAGCAGTGTGGTGCCAGTGAAGGCACCATGTTTAGCCTTCTTGAGCGGCCCCGTCTGGCAGCGGGCCGCTCCAACGTGGGGCACAGTCGTTCCAAGAGCCTGCGTGGCTCCAACAACGGGGGCATGATTATTCTGAGAGCCCAGAGGGCTCCCACGTGGCATAAGTGTTTCTAGAGCCTAGAAGGCTCCACCGATGGCCATATTTGTCTACGGAGGGTCCAGAGGGCCCTCATTTGCCCCTACCTTTGGCCATTTGTCTACAGCTGCCCCGCTTGCGAGAGGGCAGCTGCAACGTTGGGGGCATTTGCTTCTGAGAGTCTCCCGAGTGGGGCTCTCCTGGCACAGTGGTGCCCACGCTAATTTCTTTTGGGGGGCATTTTGTTGGAGTCCCAGAGGGAGCTCTCACGGCACATTGGTGCCAGTGTCCTTGGTGCTGACCCCAGCTGCCCTGCGGGAGCGCAGGCAGCTACAAACGAAGGGGGCAATTGTTTCTAAGAGTCCCAGAGTGGGACTCGTGAGGCACGGGGAGTGCCAGTGTCATTTTTCTCACAGCTGCCCAGCAAGTAGTGGGCAGCTGCTACGTTTAGGTTTGCGCAGTGGCGCACCCTTGACTTTCGCTGCTTAGGCAGCGCGCCCTGAACTTTTGGGACATAGGGCATTTGAGCCCCTCTTTGAGATGGCCAGTTGGCCAGGGGGACAGTTAGGTTTATAGGGTGCCAGGCCCTAATCTGATCTATGTGCTGATGTGATTTTGGGTGCTAGGAAATGTAATCATGTAGTATGATTTACGCACCCTGTATTATACCTCTAATGTACTGTTCTGATTATGAGGTTTCGCATAATGTTTTTATGCTCGTGATTTTATTATTACCTAATGCGTTTAGGTTGTGAGTTATTCTCTACTGTGATTTACGCCCCTAATGTGAGTTATACTTAGGAGGTTAGGGTCTAATGCGTTTAGACTTGTGAGGTGATTGCATAATGTGTTTATGCTGGTGAGGGTGGCGCAGAAGGTAATTCGCGCCTAATGTGATACTGTGCATAATGTGGTTTATGTTACAGGCTGATGCTAAGTACAGTGGTTACCAGTGATTACTGGTTGTACGTTCATGATGTGTTCTACATTATTATAAGTACTACCTATACTAAGTTCAGCTTTGTGCTGGTTCTGACAGTGGTCCAGTTGGCCCTGTCGGGTGTAAATAATTCCCTTGTAAATATGACCCCGTGCCAGGTGGCACGATGTATATTATGTGAGTACTATTCTAATGTGTTTTATGATAATACAAAGGCTATTTTTATATATAACCTTGTGTGGAGTTCCTTTTTGTGGTGTGCCTAGTATGTTGTTGCTGTGGGTGTGTTGCGCAAACGCTTTACACATTGCCTCCGGGATAAGCCTGACTGCTCGTGCCAAGCTACCAAGGGGGTGAGCAGGGGTTATCTTTGGCGTGCAACTCCCTCGCCCTGACTAGAGTGGTGGTCTCTGCCTGGCTTTGGCGCAAGCCTTAGCCAACCAGAGATCCCATTTCTAACATCAGGCAATATACATTTTATTCAGCGCCCCATGGAGGGTATTCCCGCCTAGACTATCTAATGACACACTCCACTGACGTAGGGTGGTTCAGGGGGGCAATTCACGGAGCGCGAGGTATATCAGATCATTCACCAATAGAGATGCAAATGATGGGGCCCACTAGAGACACTACACCGCCACCAGAACTAGACCCATGGGTCTTTAAGGACAAATTGAGGGAGCGGACGCAACAATACTATCAGGAAGCATAGAAAACCGTGATCTGATAGAGACATCTAGCCGCAGATTCCTTAACTTAGAATATCCCCAGGTGTCAGACTGGATCCGGAAAACTTTTTGCAGCAGCACCTCTGCGCGCCACACGACCCCGCCCTGACGTCGTCCACGTACGTGACGTCAGCGAGGTCGTATAAGTCCCTCCAGGCGCGCTGACGTCAGTTTCCTTCTTTTCCGCGTACAACGCGGATCCGGAGTGAGCGGTTCCTCTGGCCTGTTTTCAGGCCCTTTTTTGACGCTTCGCGTCTGGAACAGTGTGCGATGCCCTCTGGCTTTAAATTCTGTACTTCCGGTTTGCAGCAAATGTCCGCAACGGACCCGCATCTTATCTGTATGTGGTGTCTAGGCGAGCACCACGACTCCACGGACTGCGACGCCTGCCAACACCTCAAACCGAAGTCCCTGCGGGAGCGCCGGATGAAGCTTCTTTCGGCACGGCTGTACCAGTCGGAGTTGTCTCGTCTCCCGGCTTCAATGCGGTTCCGCCGTCGATCGCCCTCTGGGGCCCCGGGCCGTCGTTCACCATTTCTTGGTAAGTCGCGGCGTGTGTCGCCGAGGTCCTCGACCTCACCTTCCTCTGTTGCCAGGGGCACTGGTTCCCAGAACGTTCCGGACGTGCGCCCCCGACAGTCTCCCCCCCTCTATCCACCCTATCCGGGTGCGGGGGCGACTCGGATCCAAATGGAGGCCTATGCCACGGCTTTGCAGGCCTCCCTTGGGTCCTCTCCCGTCCCTGGGGCGTCCTCGGGGCCTCCGCTACCTGTGGGGTCCCCAACGGACTCGCCGGTGGGTTCGCCCCCGGCGTCAAATGAGCCCTTGCCCTCCGGGGACGTCAGAGATATGGTATTGTCAGGGCGCGGCCCAGCTGGGTCCTCCTCTACGATCCCTATGGCGTTGTCAGGGTGCGGCCCGGCTGGGTCCCCCTCTACGACCCATTGCACCCCTGCAGCACCACGTAGTTCCGTGGGGCTCCCTGTAGCGTCGCAGGTGGTTGCTGGTGCTCAAAGCCTCGCTTTGTGCACCCCTCGGCCTTCCGGACAGGCAGACGCCGGTCTGGAGCCGGGGTCGGCGCCGGTCCGGCGCCGTAGACTCGCCTCCCCGGCTCTGTCTCTGCTTCTTTCTCCGGAGTCGGGGCCTATTGTGATTGAGGCTGTGTCGGCGCCGGAGGCTTGCCTCCCCGGATCCAGCTCCTTCTTCTTCCGAAGGGGAGCTTATCGTGGATTCGGCACCGGACAGAGCCGACTCGACGCCGGATGGAGTCAAGTCGGCGCCGGACAAGGCTCCATCGGCGCCAACTAAAGTTGTTTAGGCGCCGCGTCCACGCCGGGTTGTTGATGACTCTTCTCCGGAAGCATCGGAAGGGGGTTTGGCGTCAACCTCACGCCCGGCGATGCCGGTGGTATTTTTGCCTGTGCCTCCCTTAGAATATGTGGATCCGGCAGGATCCCCGCCTCCTCAAGAGCACCCGGCAGGCTCCTCGCCTATTTAGGAGCCTCGTCAGGACCCCCATTCCTCAATGGGGCTCCCCTCCCTTGAGCATTGGTCGCACCCTCACTGTCTTGGGAGGGTTAGCTTGCAGCCCTCGCCTAATGACGAGCTACTGTCCCCTCCTCGGAGGGCTACCGAGGCTGGTGCGTCTTTTCTAAGAGTGGTCTCCTTGGCCACTCGTTTTCTTAACGTGCAACCCCCTTCGGCACCCCTGTCTGTGGACCCCTTACTTAATGTCCTTCACCGTGGGTCAGGGAATGTGGAGCTGCTTCTGCCCTTTGAAGCCTCTCTTTATGATGCCCTTTTGGGTACCTGGGTTCGACCAGCTTCTAGTGACCCGGTGGCTCGTTCGGTCTTGCACCGCCACCGTCCTGCTCCACATGATCAGGTCTGCTTATTCATGCAACCAAACGCGCAGGGGTTTGTTTTGCAAACTGCCTTCCCTTCCTTGCCCCGGCTAATTCTTCCTCCTTCCCGGGAGTCCAGATGGCTTGAGTCATGGCGTCGGAACATCTTTGCTTCCACTAGTGCTGCACTGCGGTCACTTAATACAGTATGTGTCCTGGCTCAGGCTACTTCTGCCCTGTGGGACTCTGTGGAGCCTTTGCTCTCCACCAGCACTGAAGGCGCTCCTGTTGACCTCCTTCCTCTTCTCCAGAATGGCCGTGACCTTGCTGAGTTTACAATCCGCTCCGCCTTGGATACTGTAGATTCCTTAGGCCGGGCTATGGCTGGCTCTGTTGCCTTGCGGCGCCATGCTTGGTTACGAGATAGCGTCTTTCCAGAAAATATCCGGGAGAGACTTAATTATTTGCCCTTTGATGGGGTTTTATTTTCCTTACGGGCTTTCGCCCCCCCTCTTAGACCTGTGTTCCTCAGGCGTTTGTCTTGGTGTGGTACCTTTTCATTTAGCATCCTTTTGATGCGTTCTATATTTTCGGCTGGTAGTAAGCCTCAGGTCTTCCTTTCGCTGGTCGAGGATGATTACTCTTTCATTCAGCATCCTTTGGATGAGGTATGCGTTTTATACTGGCAGTTAACCTACTGTGGCAGTGTTCCACAGATTGTTCCTCGGACTGTGGCTTGTCCTGATAGGTGTTCCCAGTTGTTCGGGTGTGCATACTCAGTGTGGGGTACTTGTTTGCTATTATATAGCTCTGTTAGGTCAACTGGGCCTAAAGCATCCTTTGGCCTCTATGCGTCCTAAGGTGCTCTTCTCTACCGTTATAGGGCGTTCAATGTTATGCCTTGGCACCATCTTCTATACATCATAGGTCCTCTGGCTATGGTTTCCATTTCCTCCTTGGGAGGTTTTCGGGGTGTTCTTCACGCTTTATAGGCAGCTTCCGTCTTCCATTACTGCAACAGGTGTGTTCCTCTACAACAATGTTGCATAGTCGTGGCTAGTTTCCCCGTCTTTGCTATATATATATGTATTTATGTCTATATATATATATATATATATATATATATATATATATATATATATATATATATATATATATATATATATATATATATATACAAGTTACATGGGTACTCTTATTCCTAACTCTTCACCTCTTTTCGAGGCTACAACATCAGGTCCTAAGTCTCCATGTTTCAGGGAGCCTTTTAGTAATGCATGCGCATTGCCGATAACACCTCTTTCTGTGTTCTGCTTTCTGGGGTGCTTCCCCGGATTTACACTGCTCCCTTCTACGTGTTAAGTTACTGAACAATCTCTCTTCTGGACAAGGATTACTTTCCTTCCAGTCGGAGAGGGTGGTCTAACATTCTGCGTTTCTACGCCTTCGTACTTTAGTGCCTCTGTTGCACCCTCCTTCGGGGTGCCTCCTTCTTTAAGTTCGCCCTCTATGATATCAGCTGGGCGTGCAGAACGGCACATCTAATTTCTGTATGTCCTACGTCTACACCCTGCAATTCTGTATTTCGGGTGTTCATTCTCACCTTGGTCTTCCAGCTGCCTGGTCGAGCAGCCTTATGCTTATGTTAGCTACGCCACCTTATGGTCTCTGTGGCTGTTTGCACTGGGCATGTTTCTGTGCTGGCCTGCATCAGCGTGCTTATTGTCACTGTTCGCCCCTGTTCTCCCTTTTGGAACTGGGTGTGCACTTGGCGTATTTCTTGTCTCCGCCTGCAATTCTAAATATATTGCTGATTTCTACCTCTTGACCTTTGGTTCTTGGCTGTAGCCTCTCCGGCCTTCCCTCCGTGGGCTAGCCTGGTAGGCTCTGGTTGCATCTCTTTATGTTTCTTCTCAACCTTTGGTCGGTGTTCACATACTGCGCCATTACGCTGCAAGGGTTGTTCTGGTATATAGCTGGTGCGTTTCGGTCTCTCAGGCTTATACAAGTATGGTGTAGCCCCATTCTGGCATTTTTACAATGTCTTGCATCCCGTTATCTTTTATTCTTCAAAACTAATTGGGTTACTGTTTGGCTGTTCCGCCATAGCATTCCCCATTGTCCGTCACTCTGTTGCCGGCTCAGGTGCTTGGCGATTTCTGTTGTTTTGCCACAGACCCACCTCCCCTTTTGGGGTATGGCTTTGGTATCTATTCTAAGTTAAGGAATCTGCGGCTAGATGTCTCTATCAGATGTACGAGTTACTTACCTTCGGTAATGATGTATCTGGTAGAGACGTTGTCTAGCCGCAGATTCCTTAACGCCCACCCAGCCTCCCCGTTCTGCGAAAATCTTGCCAAGTGGGGTTCTCCGCTGGCCTCTCTGTTGCCATTGGTTTTTCGCTCACCTGTGCTCACATTGTTGCGTTCCTTTGAGAGTTGCCATATACAATTGACTTCCTCTCAGGGGTTTCTTACATCTAAAATGATGCCTTTTTGATTAACCTTCACCAGGAGATTCATTTTCATTTTCTTTTCTTCTCCTGCTGCCTTCCCTCCCTCCCGCCTTCTCTATTGGCTCAGGGTTCTGGTCTCCTCTACAGTAGTCTTCTTTCAAGATCTATTAACCTCTGTTTCAGACCTCCATTACTATAGGGGTAGTGCCAGTCTTTTCATTTTTCAACACAACACAGCCCTACATGGTAATAACAGTCTAGTTCTGTCTGCTGTTCTACATGGTAATAACAGACTATTTCTCTCTGTTGAGATGTTCTTCCCTTGTTGCACTTAGGAAGGGTCTTCGCATTGCTTGCGGAGTCCTTTCTCACAGTTTTTTCATTTATATCTACGCAGTATCTAATTCTGTCTTTTACAATGGCGTTTTGCACCATCTTCCTTCTTTATTCATAGATTTTCATCCCTCGCACACTGTTCCCATACTTTCACAGTTTTTTTATTGGTGGCTCCGCGTTGTGCCGCGGAAAAGTTTCTCCGAAGAAAACCGACGTCAGCGCGCCGGGAGGGACTTGTATGACCTCGCTGACATCACGTACGTGGACGTCAGGGCGGGGTCGTGTGGCGCCGTCCCCCGGCGCGTAGAGGTGATGCTGCAAAAAGTTTTCCGGATCCAGTCTGACGCCTGGGGATATTCTAAGTTAAGGAATCTGCGGCTAGACAACGTCTCTACCAGATATATCGTTACCGAAGGTAAGTAACTCGTACATTAGAGGGTATGTACAGGCCATAACTGGGGTGAAGAGGAAAGAACAGAGGCTCCGGTATGACACCCTGGAGACGGAGCTGGTTAGCCTTAAAACATTGGATAGGTAGGCGAGGGTACTACCTACTCACTTTAAACACCAAATCCAGATTAAGCAGCAAGAAATAAGGAACATAGCGGAGGAGAAGGCCAGGGCGACCATGCACCGTCTCTATGAGGTCGGGGATAAAGCTAATAAAGTGATGGCCTGGTTGGACAAGAGAGACGAAGCAAGAAGTTGTGTACTGAAAATATGCACCCCACAGGGGGAGATCTGTAGGACGGGAAAAGAGAGAGCCTCTGCGTTTGCTACGCATTACGAGAAACAGTACTTTTCTACCTCGACTAGAATGGGGGCAGACTGTGATGACCTCCTTGGCGATGCTAGGTTCCCCGAGTTATCCCTAGACGCACAAAAGAACTTGGATAGGGACTGTACTGCAGAGGATATTGGGCACACGATCAGAACTCTACAGCCAGGCAAGGCGGCTGAACCTAATGGTATTCCAGTCGAACTGTACAAAGGAATGGCGTAGTTGATAGCACTGCACATCCTGGATGTGTCCCAGGAGGCACTGGAGCGAGGTAGCCTCCTGGAAGATCAGCGACTGGCCACTACCGTGGTTATCCCGAAAAAGGGTAAACCCCTGACGGATTGCAATTCTTATCGCCCAATCTCATTGTTAAATATGGAGGCGAAAGTGTTGGCTTAAATCCTGGCGACGAGGCTCAGTAATGTCATAACGTCCTTAATGCTCCCTGATCAATCTGGTTTTATGCAGAACAGGAGCACCCGGATTAATTTTAGGAGGCTATACGGAGTTGGGCATCTTACAGCGCAATGGCCGGAAGAAAATGATGTGCTGCTGTTGTTAGATGCCCGTATGACATTTGACAGTATCGAATGGCCGTACTTATTTGCGGCGCTGTGATGGTTTAGATTTGGTCCAGAGTTCTGTGCTTGGGTCCGACTACTGTACACAAACCTGTTGGCCAGAGTGAGGGTGAATGGGGCGGTGTCCGGTTCAGTGGCCCTGCATAAGGGTACAAGGCAAGGCTGCCCACTCTCTCCCATGCTTTTTGCACTGGCATTGGACCCCCTGGGGCATGGGTCAGAGGCGATCCGTTGATACAGGGAATACCGGGAGGGAATGGATGGGGTGAGAAAATATCCCTATAGGCGGATGACATACTGTTATACACCATGAACCCAAAGGCATTGATAGGTCGTATACTCCATATATTTCAATTGTTTGGGGTATACTCAGGCTACCAGATAAATTGGGACAAATTGCTTCTCTATGTACTCGCCGGAACCACACCAGCCTTGCCATCTAGCGCCGTTACCGTAGCAGTCAAAGACAAGTTTTAGTATCCGGGAATAACGATTTCTAGGACTGATACTGAATTCCTAGAGGACAACCTATTAGCTCAGTTGGATAAACTTCGGAGGCACATGATACACTGGAGACAGCTACCATTGTCTCTGATAGGACGGGCTGCACTAATCAGAATGATGGCGATGCCACGGCTCCTATATGTTCTGCAGAATACGCCGTACAGGGTGCCGCCTGACTTCTTCCGAAAAGTCAACAGTGAAATAAGACTGCTTTTATGGGATGGGGGAAGCCCTAGAATAGCTCTACACAAACTACAAAGGGAAGTGTTCGAGGGCGGACTGGCCATCCCGGACATCAGAAAGTACTACTGGGCGGCACAGCTGGTCACAATCATTGCATGGGTGTTCATGGGACGGGACGAACCTGCCTACAGGGTCGATCATCACTCAATGGGACAGAGGGGATCCCCAGCAGCACTCTATCATAAGCGGATCGGAACACAGCTACCACCACATACCCAAACGGTGACACGTATATGGCGGGAGGCTACCAAATTCTTGGGCTGGGAGGTAAAACCAACAGGAAAGACTCCCTTGTGGGATAGTGATCTCCTAAAAGAGGTCAGTGACTTACAGGGATTCCGTAAATTGGGACAACTATTTGGGATTGACTGTCTGGGAGATGTGTGGAGACGGCAGAAGATGATCGATTTTGAAGACCTACAAACGCAATATGAAATGCCTGATTCAGAACAATACAGATGCATACAACTGAAACACGCACTGGGGTGCCACATCTCAGATGGTGAGCACATAGCGGAATATATGCCACTCGAAGGTAGGGTACTACTAGATCCAATGGCTGACAAGGCCAATGTGCTTATATAAAAAACTAATGAACAATACACCGGACCCACTGTTGACCCTCCCAGAGTCATGGGAAGCAGAACTGGGTAAGATGGAGGATGATGACTGGGCAGAGGCGAAGCAGAGCCCTAGGGACGTGGCAATACAGGCCCGATTTCTCCTTATACAGTTACGTATACTTCATAGGTCTTACGCATCAAGTGCACTTTTACACCGAATGAACCTCATCGATACTGACGTGTGTACACGGGGTTGTGGGGAAAGGGGTAGTTCTCTTCCAGGGGATCCTCATCAATAGTCATAAGCACTGAATATTCCCGCCCACGTGCGGGGACCCCGGAAATATAAAAATTATATATGGAAATCACATATATACAGCTCTACATATATGCATATACATATATCATTTTTTCTCATACCAATGCAGCTCTCAATAGGAGGCTAAACAATGTAATTACACACATAAAAAACTACTTTTGCCAATATATAAAAACACCAGAGGACAATTAGAACTTGAACTCGGTTTTTAATGAGCAAAATACTCATAAATAGTAAAAACTGCAAAATAAGTAGACATTGTTAGCCTACAGGCTGCATTGTAAACCAATAGCATAGAAAATGAAAACATTTTCAACAAAAACTGGCACCGTGCCTTTAAGGCAGCCATGACCCCTAGCTTCCCATCATGCCTCAGGGGTGACAGTTAGGTCAGTTGTTCTTTCCGGCTCCTTCAGTCAGGACCCTGGATTTTCAGCTCTTGCTTTTTTGACTTTCTGTCAAAAAATATCTATAAAGATCTAGTTTTTCTACTTTCACTCGACGTCTTTTGGTCCTAGAGTGCAAGTAGCACCTTTTTGTGTTTCAGAAAAGGTTTATTTTTGGAAATGCCTTCTTTATTCGATCCTTGCCCGTCATGTGGCAAGAAGAAGGCCAGAACAGATACACATCCTGTGTGTATTTCTCTGCCTCCCTGAGTCCCACTCTTCTGACAACTGCCAGCATTGTAAGAAGTTATCAAGAAGGACTATCAAGGAGAGGGACAGGATCCGTCTCTATGGCCTCTCTGAAAGAGGTAGGTCTCCTGTGAGGCAGAAGAAGAGGAGAACTCGGTCGACGTCGAGAGGAAAAGTCCCGACCTGTTCTCCGTCGGCGTCGGTATCGACGTCGAAGAAATCGGCGACGAAGAAATCGGCGTTGAAGACTTCGGTGATGCCGGCGCATCATCTTTCGACTACGAAATCTTCGTCGTCGACGAAGGTAACAGGTCCTCCGTTGACGTCAACCAGGCGGCGCTCAACGTCGAGAGACAGGTCTCCGTCGGCGCCGGGTGGGCGTACGACGTCGAGGCACAGCGCTCCGTCTGTCGCAGGCGCGATCGACGTCGAGGCACAGCGCTCCGTCGCCGCAGGTGCGATCGACGTCGAGGCACAGCGCTCCGTCGTCGCCTCATCAACGGCGATCGACGTCGAAGCACAACTCCCCGTCTCGTCAGCGGCGATCGACGTCGAGGCGCATCTCTCCGTCGTCGCCTCCTCATCGGCGATCGACGTCGAGACACAGATCTCCGCCGGGATCAAAGCAACGATCTTCGGCGTCGAGACACAGGACACCTCCTTCGGCGACGATCCATCATTCCACGCCGTCGAGGCGGATGACTCCGCCGAGTGGATTTTCGACGTCGAGACCAAGACCTCCGTCGCCGGCAGTCCAACGCCGGTCGACGTCGACACAACAATCTCCTGAAAGGGTGCAGGGAGTGTCAAAGCAGGACACTGCACCAGTGTTGGAGAGACGTTCGTCGCCGAGAAGTCCACTTTCTAAGAGAAGAAAGTCAACGTCGAGACATACGTCTCCGTTGAGAGGGCAGTCGACGCTTAGACGCTCTAGGTCAACGTCAAAGCGCCCTTCTGGAAACACCTCACCTCCAGTGAGCCTGTCTTCGTCACCTTCAGGTTCGTCCAGATCCCCGGAGGTGGTTATCTCGGCGTCCAACAGCCCAGTGTCAGGGGGTCACCAAGATTCTCCAACAAGGCATGAAGAGCTGAGCCTCACGCCTCCTGCTCAGTCTCCTAAGGAAAGAGAGAGCCACAGATCGCCTTCCATCCATTTATCGCCACGATGGCACAGGCCTCTACATCACTGGGCTACGGACAGGGATTACTCGAGCCATCAGAACAGATCCCCGTTGGATCGTTTAACTCAGGATAAAGAGCGATCTCCTTCAAGAACAAGAGCTCGCAGCCGCACACCGGTGCACTCACACAGGAGGAGGTCTAGATCAAGAAGCAGGAGGAGAGCACACAGATCGCCTACTCCGTCCTCTTCTTCCACTCATACATCCCATAGAGACTATTCGCCTACTTTGACGAACAGTCCACCGTCGAGGGTCTCTCCGGTGGACGACATCTACACTTTTCAGGACATTCTTGGCAGAGGAGCTGTAAAGCTGGGTATCCCTATGCCAACTCGTCAAAGCAAGTCCTCGGTGATTTTGAGACTCTACACCAAAGAGCAGCAACTAAACCTCTCTGCTTCCCTTGGTACCAGGCATCATAGAGCCAGTGATGGATATCTTTCTCACGCCAGCGAGTGTTAAGACCGCCCCAGCGAGGATCTTAAAAAAGTATCGTTCACCAGAGGACGATCCGCTCTTCCTCAGGGCTGACCCTCCTCCGGATTCAGTCGTAATTGCGGCGGCAAAGAAGACTCATGCGGTGGCATCCTCCTCTACTGTCCCACCAGACAAGGAGAGCAAGGTGCAGGATTCCTGGGGAAGGAAGGTTTGTGGCACTTCGGCCTCCATGTTGAAGGTCTCCAATGCAGCGGCACTCCTGGGCCGCTACGACAGATCTCTGTGGGACTCACTACAGAGATTCACTGAAAAGTTGCCACAGGAAGACCGTAAAGATTTTGAAGAAATCTTAACAGAGGGCAGTCAGGTGTCTAACCAGGTCATCAGTGCTGCGGCGGATGGAGCTACCCTTTCGGCACATGCTTATGCTCATGGGGTATGCGCAAGGAGAACATCATGGCTACGTCTTACAGCACTCAGGCCAGAAGCGCAGTCACGCATCCTCAATCTTCCGTTCTCTGGTTCCTCTTTGTTCGGGACTCACACGGATGAAGAGATGACACGGATGAAAACGGAACTGGACACGCTTAAAGCGGTGGGCCTGGAGAAAAGAAAGGAATTCCGTAGGAGATTCCGTCCTTACAATAGACGATCCTCCCAACAGAGGGTTCAAACCCCTCATTGGCAGAAAAATCAGGATCAGCAAGGCCAGCAAAAAACGCAGTATCGGGGCAGACGCTCCTCCAGAGGAGGAAGAAACCAGCAACAAGGCAACAATTCCGCCAAGACGCAGTCGAAACAATGAACACTCACTTCCCCTGTCGCCGTTCACCACTCCAGTGGGGGAAGTATCGCAGATCATCTCGAAGAGTGGCGAGCTATCACAAAGGATCGGTGGGTACTAGCCACGTTGCAGAATGGGTACTCTCTACGTTTTCAACATCGCCCACCATCAATCCCTCCAGTTCCTCCGTCGTGTCACCAGTTAAAACTCTTGCAGAAAGAGGTTGCCACCCTTCTCAGAAAGTCAGCCATCGAGAGGGTGCCAGTATCTCAAAGAGGAAAGGGGTTTACTCAAGATATTTTTTGGTGAAGAAAAAAAGGCCAAAAAGCAGAGTACAGACCCATTCTGGACTTGCGGTCACTCAACCTATCCATAAAAAGGAAAAGTTTCGCATGTTGGCTCTCCATCAAATATATCCACATCTCAGGCAGGGGGATTGGATGTGCTCGCTGGATCTGCAAGATGCATATTTTCACGTTCCGATCAATCAGTATCACAGACAGTACCTGCGATTCCTAGTGGGATCCGCTCATTACCAGTTCAAGGTTCTACCCTTCGGGTTGAAGTCAGCCCCCAGAGTGTTCACGAAGTGCATGGCGGTGGTGGCAGCCGCACTGCGCCGCAGGGGCGTCTTCGTATACCCGTACTTGGACGACTGGCTGTTGAAAGGTCCTTCCCAGACAGTGTGAGGATGCATTTCTTGAGCTGTCTCGAGCTGTGTCACCGGCTGGGCCTGCATGTGAATTTCGTCAAATCAACTTCACAGCCAACACAGAAAATACAATTTTTAGGAGCTCTGCTAGACTCCACGGTAGGAAAAGTGTTTCCTTCGGAGGAGAGACAGTGTTCCCTCATACAGAAATGCCAGCTGGTTCTGCGCAACAGAAAACTACCTGTGCGTCGGATTGCCTCCCTGCTAGGGTCGATGGCATCCTGCATCTTCCTGGTTCCCAATGCCAGACTACGAATGCGTCCTCTTCAGCAGGATCTGGAGGACAAGTGGGACCAGCAGACCGCTCGTTGGGACGAAAAAATAAGTCCATCAAACGCGGTTCGAGCTTCCATACCTTGGTGGATGAGAAAACAAAATTTGCAAGTCGGAGTTCCTTTCCATCAACCTCCGCCTGCTCAGACACTGATCACGGACGCCTCGCTGCAGGGTTGGGGAGCCCACATGGGTTCTCTCCAGACTCAAGGACTGTGGTCTCCAAAGGAGCGATCATATCACATCAACATGCTAGAGCTGAGAGCAGTACACCTAGCCCTCAAAGCTTTCCTCCCCTCGATTCAGGCAACCTCAGTGTTAGTACAGACGGACAACACCACCACCATGTACTACCTGAACAAACAGGGGGAACTCGCTCACGCACACTTTCCCTGGAAGCTCAAGCACTCTGGCATTGGCTCTTGGCTCGGAATCTGGCAGTCACAGCAGTCCACCTGCCAGGAGAACAGAACGTGAGAGCGGATGCACTCAGCCGTCACTTCGAAGACAGAGAAGACTGGGTGCTCAACGACGAGGTCGTCGAAGACATCTTCCAGACATGGGGTCGTCCCACCATCGACCTCTTCGCGGACGACGAAAATGCCAAATGCCGAAACTTCGCCTCACGGTTCTACCGACCAGGATCGAAAGGGAATGCCCTTTTGATAGACTGGTCAGGGGCATTTGTGTACGCCTTTCCACCCCTTCCGCTGATCCCGAAGGTGGTGACCAAGCTGTCCCATTCGTGCACGAGGATGATACTAATTGCCCCGGACTGGCCGAGACAATGGTGGTACCCGGACCTTCTGCACCTATCAGAGTGTCCTCACAAGAGGCTGCCGTGCAGACCGGACCTGCTGTCCAAGATGAACGGGAGGATTCATCATCCCAACCTTCCCTCGCTGAACTTGGCGGCATGGCTCCTGAGGTCCTCCAGTATGGCCACTTAGGACTGCCGCAGGACTGCATGTCCATCTTGAAGGAAGCAAGAAGACCGTCCACGAGGCATTCGTATGCATGCAAGTGGAAACGGTTTTACATGTGGTGTATGCAGAACAATTGTAACCCAATCAAAGGTCAGGAAGAGGTCATCCTTCCTTACCTACTTTATCTGGCGAAAGCAGGTTTGAAGTTTTCTTCCATTAAGGTGCATTTAGCAGCTATAACTGCATATAGGCGTTCAGCTTCTCAACCTTCCTTCTTCCAGTTACAGGCTGTTAAGGATTTTTGCAGGGTTTAAAGAAGGTCTATCCTCCGGTACGACCTCCTTCACCACCCTGGGAGCTTAACCTGGTGCTATCAAAATTGATGGGTCCTCCTTTTGAACCCATACACAAAGCAACCTTACAACATCTTTCTTGGAAGGCGGCTTTCTTGGTAGCGATCACGTCAGCTCGCAGAGTGAGTGAAATACAGGCGCTCTGCTCCAAAGAGCCCTATACAGTCTTCCATCTTAACAGGGTTGTGTTGAGGACGCACCCTCTTTCCTTCCAAAGGTGGTGTCGGATTTTCATGTGAATCAGACCATCTCTCTACCCACCTTTTTTCCCAATCCCTCCACTCCAGCTGAGAGGGCTTTGCATTCTCTGGACCTCAAAAGGGTTTTAAAATTCTATCTGGATCGGTCCAAATCTATAAGAAAATCTGATCAACTATTTGTTAACTATGGGTCGATCAGATCTGGGTTCGCAGCTTCAAAGCGCTCCATCTCCAGATGGATAGTTTCATGTATCAAGCTTGCTTATCAATTAGCGCAGAAGCTCCTGGGGTTTACTCCCAGAGCGCATTCTACTAGAGGAAAAGCGGCTACTACTGCTTTTCTTCAAAATGTGCCCATGTCTGAAATCTGTAAGGCGGCAACTTGGAGGTCCGTCCATACATTTACAAGGCACTACTGTCTGGAATCAGACACCAGAGCAGACACCCAAGTAGGCCAGGCCTCCTTGAGGAATCTGTTCAACAGCTGATTTCGGCTGTTATGTTTCTTTGTGTTGGGTCACTTTACTCTCATTTACCTGCAGGTGGTTGATGGGCTTGCTATTCTATTCAGTGCTTATGACTATTGATGAGGATCCCCTGGAAGAGAAGGATAAGTTACTTACCTGTAATCCTAGTTCTCTTCCAGGGGTATCCTCATCAAAGTCATAAGCAACCCACCCGCCTCCCCAGGTAAATGAGAGATTTCTAAAGTGTTAAAGGATATCTTTGTGCCCTGACCTTCAGGGTTATGCAAAGAACAACTGACCTAACTGTCACCCCTGAGGCATGATGGGAAGCTAGGGGTCATGGCTGCCTTAAAGGCACGGTGCCAGTTTTTGTTGAAAATGTTTTCATTTTCTATGCTATTGGTTTACAATGCAGCCTGTAGGCTAACAATGTCTACTTATTTTGCAGTTTTTACTATTTATGAGTATTTTGCTCATTAAAAACCGAGTTCAAGTTCTAATTGTCCTCTGGTGTTTTTATATATTGGCAAAAGTAGTTTTTTATGTGTGTAATTACATTGTTTAGCCTCCTATTGAGAGCTGCATTGGTATGAGAAAAAATGATATATGTATATGCATATATGTAGAGCTGTATATATGTGATTTCCATATATAATTTTTATATTTCCGGGGTCCCCGCACGTGGGCGGGAATATTCAGTGCTTATGACTTTGATGAGGATACCCCTGGAAGAGAACTAGGATTACAGGTAAGTAACTTATCCTTTTTTCACATGCTATGGGCCTGCCCCAGTATTCAACTGTGTTGGAAAGAAAGAATACGGATAATGGCCGAGGTAGTGGGCCAAGATGTCTCAATGGAGGCCAGGTGGCACATATGTGTGACAGGAGAAGACAGATGGCCCAAATATCTTAGACTCTGGCTCAAGACAGCAGACATAGTGGCCAAAAGGAATATAGCAAGGGCGTCGGGAGCGAACCAAACACCCAGGGTCACTGAGTGGAGCATAGAATTAGACTGGTGTTATGCAGCAGAAAAGGTGGTATACCAGAGTAGGGGGTGCCCCGGGAAGTTGGACAAGATTTGGGGCCGCTGGGTGTCATACAGAGGTCATTGAAGTCCATATGACTACAAAAAAATCAATGAAAGGGGTGCTCCTCAGGGTCAAGAATTGAAGGTGAACTGTGGCTAGCACCTGAATTGTTAATGTATCATCGTAATGCAATGTGTCTTGAATGTAAACAATGTCCTTGACACTTTACTGGAGACTGTACGTTATTGAGAGTTGAATAATTGTAATGCTAAGCTTTGTTTAATAAAAAAAGAATTTCAATTTTTTTTTTTATAATGACAGAGGACGTCGATAAGAAGTCTGTAGCTTTCATAGCTGAAGGGTAACCCTGCCTAAGGGAACAGGGTGATGTGCTTGGTCAGGGGAGGACTGTGTTAGTGGGGCCTTTAACTGCCATCTCTGCGATGTTGCTAGATGTTAACAGGCCGAGATGCACAGTAACAGAGGGGCTTAATTTTTATCACTCCAAGGAAGGTAAGGAGCTGGGTGAGATTTTAGTCTACCATAATCTGGTATTCGCTTTGGAAAAGTTGATTAGCTCGCCCAATCCCCGTGAGGCCCCTATGTACTAGGGAAGGAGCTGCTCTTCTATCATAGATTTTATATTTATTTCTGCTCCCTTATTTTTGTTGATTTGTTAATTTTGATATTGTTTACAGCCCCTTTAACAATAACAACCCCCTTCTTTTGGAATTAGAAGGTCATAGGGACATTACGCGCCCTGGGGGCGGGACTAGCAGAGGTCTTGTTTCTGTGGATCAAGACAGGCAAATTAATTGTTCAGGTTGATCCAGCTATTTTTAAAGCATCCCTCTTCTCCCAGGTGTCACAAGAGATAGCAGTTTAGATGCTGTTGCCCCTGACATGGATATTTTGCAAGCTTTTGTAGATATTGCGAATAAGGCGAAGAATCTGCTGACTCCCCCACCTCCCCCCCAACCCAAGCAAGTATGCAAGACCCGAAGTGGTTTGATAGGGAATGCTCAAAAGCTTGCTGCTTTTCAAGTCATCCTTGTAACAGGTCCATTTAGACAGGTCCAGGTGGTGTCCAATCTAGAGATCCCTCTCTTTTCTGGAAGGTAGTGAATTAACCCATTTTTGCAGATGGGTCAGGTTCAGCTATTTCTACCCACATATCAGAGCAATAGTGGGTGGACCATTTTGCAGGGGTCTACAATTTTGGCAAGACGGCTGAGGTGGAGAGGTTGATAGTAAGAGAGATGGGGTATGCCCCCATGGTCTTTACTTTGGAAGAGGTATGAATAATTTAACCAGAAATAAAGCCACTGGTGCCGATGGAATTCCACCGGACCTGTTGTGTCTGGATGTGGATTTATGGGGCCCACTATTTACTCAGGTACTGAACGCTGCTGCACCTCATGGGGTACTGTGATCTTGGTCTTCTGCAGTGATAGTACCAGTGTTTAATAAGGTAGACAAGAACAGTCCCCAATGTTATTGCCTGATCTCCTTGATAGACGCAGTAGTCCAGGTCCTTGGGAGTGTTGTATTTAACAGGTTGATGGAATGGTCTCATGCTAAGGGTATTCTGATGGATGTCCAGTATGGCTTTAGGCCTGACCGGTCTACGTCCGATCAGTGCTTGAATCTGTATTTAATTATCAATAAGTACACTGTTGCCCGGCCAGCGAGTTTACACTTGGCATTCATGTACCTGATGTCCACGTTCGACCGGGTCTGTGGAGCTAAACTAAGGGCCCGGTTGCTCGAGCCAGGAGTGGAGCACAACATAGTGACACTGCTGTAAGACTTACATATGAACACTTCAGCCTCAATACATTTCTCGCCCACTGCGGTCACTACCAGGCCTTTCCCCACTAGGAGTGGAGTGCGGAGTGGTGCATCCTTGCACCATTTTTGTTCACCTTATTTGTCAACGGGATTGAGGAGGCCCTTCTTGCAACTCAGGCCGACTGAGCTAAGGTGGGCCCAAGGCCACTCCTGGTGTTGTACGTTGGCGATGTGGTCCTGATGGCCCGCACGGCTAAGAGGTTGTAGATCCTCCTTGATAAATTTGCTGCATTTATGGATAGCCTTGACCTGGCCATAAATGTCTCTAAATCCTATGTTATGGTTTTAGGACTACGTTCCACTAGTTCTAAGACTTTCAAGGTGGGCCAGCACACCAGGATAAAGTTTCAGCCTTTCCTTACCTTGGGTTTTTTTTAATGTTAAGAACAACTGGAAGACACTGATGGAGAGGAAGAGAGCAGAACTGATCAAATTGATTGGGGCCCTGGCCTGCTTCGTTCAAAGGCCGGGTTCTTGGTCTCTTAACGTTTTGTCAAAAATTCATGTGGCGAAGTGTCACATAGGTCAGCTATGGTAGTGCGGTCTGGGTCTATGTAAAGACTGACTCAATCCAAATAGTAGAAAACAAATTTCTTAGAAGATTGGTACAGGTACCACAATGTACACCGGCTTGGTCTATGCACGCTGAGCTTGAAGTAAGATTTCTTGCTGACCTAGTCACCCTTAGCCTTCTACTTTGTTGGGTAAAAGTCTGAACCAGAGAGGACCTCAAGCTAAACAGATTGATCTCTCTGGTGGTTTGCCCTTAAACGGTGCATCTAATATTCCATGGATTGCATATATTAAGTTGGTACTTACAGCCTTTAGAGGAGATCAAAGGCCTATCTTGCCCCTTACTCTTCGAGATCACGTGATTTACAGGGTATAAAGGCACTGTTTTTAGAGTGGGCATCGTCTAACAGAGAAGGAGCAGAAATGTTGAAACCTCTAGTGAGGGCCCACATGCTTTTAAAACCTGTTCATGGAATGGAGCAGTATTTGGTGCAGGTTACCAGTAGGCATGTCGGATTTCTTTTGGCCAGGTTCCATTTCAATCAAATTCACCACTTGCTGTCCTCTCCCATAGCTGCTAAGGTTTCAGATGGCTTATGTGTGACATTTTCATAATTTCAGTTTAATTATGAGTGACATTCAGTGACTGAGTGACACTTTCTCTCGAATGGTATGATTTCACCCACACTTAATAATAGCATGGCATAGCTACCAAGTTTTCTGATTCCTGTAAGTGTGACATTTCTGTATTTTCATTGTTTGTGTGACATTTGATTGCCATTCATGTGACCCTTTGAGTGATATTTTATGGTGAGTGTAGTCAAGCAGTTTTGTCCATTTAATGAGTGCATGACCCTATCCCCACCCTGCGCACACACTGAACATAAGCGCAGCTGAGCTAAGTTGTGTAGATATGCCTATGATGGGCCAAAATGTATTGACTGTAGTGTGGAATGTACCAACTCCTGCACATAAATGCAATTCACAGGGCTGTTTTAAACCATGTTTCTATTCGCACGGGGCACGGACCCCTGCCCCCACCACATCTTCAACAGAGCCGCCGACACCATCGCACCCATGCTCCGCCACACCATCAACCGCTCCCTGGCGACCGCCTCGTTCCCCGACGACTGGAAACACGCCGAGGTCAACCCCCTCCTAAAGAAACCCTCAGCGGACCCCACCGACCTCAAAAACTACAGACCCATCTCCCTGCTCCCGTTCCCAACTAAAGTCATCGAGAAAGCCATCAACAGCCAGCTCGCCACATTCATTGAAGAACACAACATCCTCGACTCCTCCCAATCCGGCTTCAGAAAAAACCACAGTACGGAAACCGCCCTCCTCGCCGCAACAGACGACATCCGCACCCTACTGGACAAAGGAGAAACAGTAGCCCTCATCCTCCTCGACCTATCAGCGGCGTTCGACAGTCTCCCACCGCACCCTAATACGCAGACTCTACGACGCAGGAATCCAGGACAAGGCCCTCGACTGGATCCGCTCCTTCCTCTCCGGCAGGACGCAGCGGGTCAGACTCCCCCTTTCCTCTCGGACCCCACACCTACCACCTGCGGAGTCCCCCAGGGCTCCTCCCTCAGCCCGACGCTCTTCAACGTCTACATGGCTCCACTCGCCCCCATCGTCAGAACCTACGGACTCAACATCGTGTCATACGCAGACGACACCCAGCTCATCCTCTCCCTATCCAACGAGCCCAACACCGCCAGACGCAACTTTCGAGAAGGCATGGAAGCCGTCGCCAAATGGATGAAAAACAGCTGCCTACAACTAAACACCAACAAAACAGAAGTACTCATCATGGGCCCAAACCCCGATGCCTGGAGCGACACCTGGTGGCCCCCGCCCTCGGAAACCCGCCAACCCCCACGGACCACGCACGCAACCTGGGAATCATCCTGGACTCCGAGCTCAAAATGGACCGCCAGATCAACTCTCTCTCGTCTTCCTGCTTCCACACCCTCCGCCTCCTTCGTAAGACCTTCAAATGGATCCCCCTCGAACACCGAAAGACCGTCACTCACGCCCTGGTCACCAGCAGACTCGACTATGGCAACGCACTCTACGCCGGAATAAACAAAAACCTCACCCGCAAGCTACAGAACATCCAGAACGCCGCCGCAAGACTGGTCCTCAACCTGCCAAAACACTGCCACATCTCCCAGCACCTGCGCACACTCCACTGGCTCCCTGTCGAGGCGAGAATCACCTTCAAGATGCTCACCCACGCACACAAGGCCCTCCACGGCACCGGACCAGCATACCTGAACAGCCGACTCAAATTCCATGCACCCCAAAGGACCCTACGATCAGTCCAGCTCTCCTACGCCGTGGTCCCCCGCACCAGAAAGACCAGATCGGGAGGCCACTCCTTCTCCTTCCTCGCGGCCAAAGCATGGAACGCCCTTCCGCTCCACCTCAGACAGACAACATAGCTCCCCATCTTCGCAAGAAACCTCAAAACCTGGCTCTTCGACAGACGCCCTCCTTGATGGATGGAACCTGCACCCCCCCCACCCCTAGCGCCTTGAGACCCTTACGGGTGAGTAGTCGCGCTTTAACAAACCCCTGATTGATTGATTGATTGATTATTCATTGACACTAATAAGGCATGGGATCTAATGCAATGAGGATGTTATAAACCAGCATGTAATGTAGCCATCTGAAAGAGCTTTAGCCTGATACTATTAATAGGTAATCAATCAGACTGCAAAGTCAGAACTAGCAGAAAGCGTAAATCACATAAGAGAAGGCCACTTTGCAACCACTGCCTCGCCTACAAACACAAACCCTGCAAAATATAGTGTCTCTCATTCAGTGGCATTTCCCACCTGCAGGAATTTCAAATATGCAATTTTTTTTTCATTTACTTAAATTGGACCTGCAAACATCAATATTTTGGATTTATTTTGAAACCCATGCACTACAGTCAGCATGTGTTAAACCACCCCATCTACTTGGCCCCAATACTCTTCCCAGCATCCGCAACATAGTTTTGGAACACTCTCAGGCCTGGTTTGGTAAGAGTGCCTCTTCTCAGGTGCTTATGTCAGCTTGCCCATATGTCAGCAGCGCTCTTACGGCTGTTTTGATTAACGAAGCTGGCTGCCACTAGGTGTCACTGTCTGACAGCCAATTAAAAGAATAAAGCCATCCACAACAAGGTAGCGAAAAAAGGAGATATCCTGTTTAGCTTTCTCTTTATCCTGTTTGCGTGACAAATTACTGATCATGTCGTAATGCGGAAACTTAACTTAAATTGCGATACCCTAACATACTTGGCAGGACTGCTATCCTGTGGGCGGGGTGCACTCTAGTGATAGGTTGCCCTGTGGCTGCGACAATAGGTCTCCGCAGGACATCTTACATTTTGTTTGGTTTTGTAATCATTACAGTTGGCCCAGAAAGAGGTTCCTGCTACCGCTTGAGGTCCCTGAATTTTAATCAAGCTCTTATGTATTTACAATTGCTCCCCAATGGACATGTTTTACTCACTATATCGAGCTTTCTAAAGGCAGTTTTGGCATCTAGATGCTCGAGTCCTGATTGACGATCTTGTGTATATAGCTGATATTAAGCTTTTAATTCTGTTTTTATTCTGCATTTTATGATGTTCTCATGCAACTGTATTCTGAGTCTTATTTATATTTGATATTGTAGTGTATACTGCACTTTTTTGGGCACTTTGTTTTACTGAATAAAGATTTGATGATGAATCAGTCATGAGTGTGAAAAGTAAGCCGAAGCCAAAGGCTGAAAGACGCAAGGTGATGTCTGCCCGTAAAAAGATGTTCTGTTTTAGATGTGGATTTTTGTTTGCACACAAAGGTAAATGTCCTGCTCTCTGACAGATTTGTAAAGGCTGTGGGAAGGAGAACCATTTTGTAACAGTTTGCAAAGCCAAGAGAAATGCAAGTGCGTCACGGCGTGAAAACCAAATGGCTGAAAAAATGTTCCAGAAGCATTGTTAGACGCGCACCACGTCCAAGCGATGACATCAGTTACGAAAAATCGACACTGAACGACGTCGATTGTCATCTAAATCATTGCCAAACAGTTCTTCTGTATCAGTGTCAAGTGAGAGGGAAGAAAATGAGTGTGCCATGTCGATGTTTACCTCAGAAAACGTGCGCGTGTGGGGCTGGCCGCTTGTGAAGAAAAATGCCTGTCAAGGAAAGATGACATGCCTAAGCACAAAAGTCATTCAAATATTGCTCTAAAATTGCACTGAAATAAATGGTTGTTTGATACCTTTCATTATTGACAGTGGTGCATCGATGAACATTATACCCAAGGAGAAATATAATTAATTCTCTCCATTACACCAACTTATGCCATCAAAAACCAAAGTGTATACATGGGCTGCATCGACGCCCTTAAAAAGTCATGGTTCATTTGTAGCGACAATGAAATACAAGAAAACAAAGGTATAATCACAGACCATGTGCTTCAAGGCATGGCATACAGTGCCTGTTCTATTCAGTTTCATCACAGCTGCTAATATGGGACTCATTTCTGTGAATTACAACATGAATGCTCACCATGAAATAGTAAGTCAGTTCTCTTTGATATTTCATGGTTTGGGAAAACTTAAAACTATGAAAGTGAAGGTGAATATTAATGAGGACATTCGTCCTGTTGCTCAAAGACCCAGAGGAATTGCTTTTAATTTACAAGTAGCTGCTGAGAAAGAACTTACATCGTTACTTAAACATGATATTATTGAGCTTTCCACTGGTCCAAAGCCATGGGTTTCTCCCATAGTAGTAGTGCCCAAAAAAGATCGTGAAGAAGCTGTATGCATATACATTGAACTTTGGTAACCAACATCCATTTGGAACAACTCCTGGTGGCCGAACATATTGGGGGCACTACCGACTCAGACAGACTCCGCTAAAAATCTGGGAGTGTTGGTAGACACAAAGCTGCTGTTTGACCTTCAGGTCAACCGCACTGTATCAACCTGTTTCTGGATCATCAGGACCCTGAGGAAGGTGTTCCCTGTTATCCCTCTGCAGGCTCGCAAGCAAGAAGCTCTAGCTTTGATCTCTTCCAGGCTGGACTATTGCAGTGCACTTTATCTTGAGATCAATAAACCTGCAATAGCTAAGCTACAGCTTGTACAGAATGTGGCTGCAAGACTGATACCTGAAATCCCTAAATATCAATCATTTTTGGCAGGGATCTCCAAACCACATTGGTTAGCAATGAACAAACGCATCACCTTTAAAGCATTATGCATTGTTCCCAGGGCTTTACAGAATACCAGGCCTAGAGGACTGAGATCCATGTTCTAGTGGTGTACTCTCTCTAGACAGCTCTGGTCTGCTAGTCTTAAACTTCTAGCTGTTCCTAAAATCCAGAAGCATAAGTGGGGAGGTACAGCCTTTTCCGTGGCTGCAGCAAAACTATGGAACTCCCTACCATGCTCTGTTGGTAACCTGCAGACCCACAATGTTTTACGAAAAGCCTTGAAGACCTGGCTTTTCACCTTCTGAAACAGACCAGCCTGTTTCCTTTTTTTGATCTCAGATCTCTTCTCTCTTACGATATTATTTCCTTCCAGAACTCTCCCTCTTTAACGCCTTGACGTCACTGGGTATTTGTTGAGCTTCTAAAAATGTATGTATTTTCATTTCATTTCATGGTGTCATCTGCTGCAAAACTGTTTCAGGACATCATTCGATGCATCATACAGCCAGTCATGAATGCGTTCAATTACAGCGATGACACATTGGTTTATGAGCTACATAAAAAGAACACGATAAAGCTCTTACACAAGTATGTAGTTTACTTGCCAAAGAAGGTTTGACTTTGAATGCAGACAAGTGTGAGTTCCATAAAACTAAGCTAAAATTATTTGCCCATATCTTTTCTGATGCGGGTATGACGCCAGATCAAATTAATATGTGGATTTAAAAAATATATATATTTGTTTGTGAATTAAATAAAATATTTAATCATATATGTATTTGTTTTGTAAATGCTTGTTTTTGTATTGTTTTGCTGTTCAAATCAGACCGGGGGTCCCCGGATTCCAATAATGACCCAGTGGGTGTGAACAGTCTGACGTTCCATGCCGTTCTTCACTATTGCATTGCATGGGCAGCTAAAATTAGGTTATCTGAAAGAAACAGTTAATTATAGATTCCTTACCTTAGAATTACCCCCAGGCGTCAGACTGAATCCGGAGAATTTTTTCGTCAGCAGTACCCCTGCGCATCAAAAGGTGGCGTCTGTCGGCTCCGCATTCGTCGTTGGCGTCGAGGTCGCCGGGATGATGTCACGGTAGCTACTTCGTCGCCGCTCTCGCGCGCTGACGTCAGTTCTTTCTTTTTCCGTGCCAGCCAGTGCAGATCCGGAGAGAGCGGTACCTCCAGTCACTTTTTGACTGACTTTTTGCCGACCTTTGTCGACACCGTTTTCGAGTCTTCGACTCCTGGTGCACGTCAGGGATGCCCGGCTTAAAGGCTTGCGGTTCCTGTAGCCGACTGATGTCGGTGACGGATCCACAACGCGTGGGCCTGTTTTGCTAGGAGCGCGACCACGACCCCAAGTCGTGTTCAGACTGCCGGACCATGAATCCAAAGTCTTTGCGTGAACGGTCCCAAAAGCTTCTCGAGGCCCGGCAGTCGGCTCCGCGCCGTTCGAGGTCCCGGTCGCGCGGGAGGTCGAGGTACCGGTCGCGGAGTCATCATCAACACTCTTCTTCCAAGTCTTCGCACTCGGGGTCAGGTAAGTCGAAGCACAAGAAGAAGTCGAAGAAGCATCGTTGCTCTTCGACTTCTCCCCGTCCGTCAGCCGACGTGACGAGGGATGCGGGTGGTGCCCCTCCCACGGCTCCGCGTGCGTAGCCTGAAGCGCCGACTCCGGGGTTTCCTCCCTTCCTGGGACCCGTAGCGACCCTTGCCCAGCTTCGTCAATTTTACGAAGCAATGCATGCCATCTTTGGGCAGCGCGCCTAAGGGCCCCGCGGACTCTGCTGGGGGCCCTGGGCCTTCGACGCCGGCGGCTCCGGCCTCGCAGGGTCCCCTTGGATCCAGGCCCGGATCTGGATCGGCGCCGGTCGACCTCATTACACCTCCCCCGGCGCTGATTCCACCGGCACCACGTCCGCAGCCGACGCCAGTTGTGTCCCCATCTCGCTGTAGACACGGAGCCGGACCGGCATCGACCGACGCCGGGTCCGGCGCCGACCGATACTTTTGTGCCCTTCTTCTACTCTGGCTCTTTTAGACCAGATTGGCAGCCAGAGGAGGGTGAGGAGGACTGGGAGGGGTCTGGAGACCCTTTAACTGACCAGTTGGGCTCTGAACCGGACTAGAGAGAGGAACTGGGGAAAGCCGGTGGTCTGAATACCTCACCAGACCTTGGCATGTTGTCTCCTCCTACCGTGGCTACGGAGGAGGGAGCGTCTTACGCAGTGATGTTGTGTAGGGCGGCCGGGGCTCTCGGCCTCGAGCTACCTACGGTGGCAGTCAGGACTAACCTCCTGACAGATGTGCTTCAGCTGGCTGCGAGCTCTTCGGAGCCCTTGCTGCCGTTTAATGAAGCCCTGACAGACATCCTTTTGGGCACCTGGTCCAGGCCCAACACAGGGGGCTCCTGTGGATAGGTTGATTGCCCGACACCACCGCCCGGCCCCGGGTGACCCCACTTTCCTCTCTCAACACCTCATCCCTGAGAGCTTGGTGGTCCAAGCCTCTACTTCCAATGGTGCATTCCCTACCGCACCACCTGATACTGAATCCAAAAAGCTGGACCATCTTGGGAAGAAGATGTTTTCTTCCTCCAGCTTGGGACTGCGGTTGGTAAACACCGCATGTCTATTGGGCTGTTACACCCACTCCATGTGGGATACGGTTGCGCAAGTGCTGCCCCAGTGCTCGGAGGAGGCCCGGGCCGTACTCTCCTGTGCAGTTGCCGAAGGGAGAGACGCAGCAAAGTTTACCATCCGTTGTAGGCTGGATACTGCCAACTCACTGGGTAGGACGATTTCCACGTCGGTAGTCCTTCGATGTTACGCCTGGTTGAGGTCGACTGTTTTTTCAGGGGATGTCCAATCCACTCTAATGGACATGCCCTTTGATGGCCATCACCTTTTCGGTGACAAGGCAGACAACGCGCTGGAGCGCTTTAAGGACTCTCGGGCTACGGCCAGGTCCTTGGGCCTCTCTACCACCCGCCCTGCGCAGTCTGCTTTTCGCCCCTTTAGTGGCTACGGAAGGGGTGCCCCGCCAAGCCCCGCCCAGAGCCACAGCCCGGCGCAAGCTGTTCAGCCCCAGCGTGGCTGGGGACGTGAGAACCACTGCTGTGGTTCTGGGGTCAGCGGGCGGGCCAGTCCACCACAGCCCCCTCTGCAGCAGCCTCCAAACCCTCCTAGTCCAACCTTTCAGGGCCACCAATCGCCAGTGGGCAGGCAGGATTCTCCATCACCTCCCCCACTGGTGCACCATCACGTCGGACAGGTGGGTTTTGCAGATAGTCCGAAGGGGCTACTCCCTCCCCTTCGAGACTAGCCCTCCATCCATGCCACCTCAGTACCATCGCATGTCGGAGGATCATCTGGCCCTTCTCCAACAGTAAGTTTCGGCACTCTTGGCAAAGGGCGCCATCGTGCGAGTTCCTGCCCCAGAACTAGTTTGTGGTTGCTATTCCCACTACTTTCTGGTGCCCAAGAAGGACAAAGGCCTGTGTCCTATCTTGGATCTCAGGAATGTCAACCGCTTCCTCCGGAAGGAGAAGTTCAAAATGTTGACGCTAGCTCAGGTCCTGTCTGCCCTAGACCCTGGAGACTGGATGGTAGCGTTGGACTTGCAGGACACTTATTTTCACATCCCCGTCCTGCGGGCCCATTGGCGTTACCTGCGGTTCACGGTAGGCCACGGGCACTTTCAGTTTACCGTGCTCCCCTTTGGCCTTACCAGAGCCCGTCGGGTGATCACGAAAGTGATGGTGGTGGTCGCAGCTCATCTACGCAGATCAGGGGTTCCAGTCTTCCCCTATCTCGACGACTGGCTGTTGAAGGCGGGCTCGCCCCAGGCTGTTGTCTCCCACCTCCAGACTACGGCCGACCTCCTGCATTCGCTGAGGTTCTCTGTCAACGTGCAGAAGTCACACCTGACTCCCTCTCAGAAGCTCCTCTTCATCGGAGCGGTTCTGGACATGAGACAGTTTCGGGTTTATCCTCCCAAACAGCGAGTCTGGGATATTCAGGCTATGATTCCGATCTTTCAGCCTCTATCCCGGGTTTCGGTCAGAATGACCCTGTGGCTCCTGGGCCTCATGGCCTCCTGCTGGTGGATCATGCCAGGTGGCATATGCGGGCTCTGCAGCGGGACCTGAAGTTCCAGTGGGCACAGCATCATGGGAATCTGTCCGATTGCGTCCAGATCTCGGAGGGCACTGCACTACAATTGCAGTGGTGGCTAACGAACCGAGATTGGATCAACGGCAGATCCCTCTCTCTTCCCCAACCAGAGTTCACAGTGGGGACAGATGCATCACTGCTGGGATGGGGCGGCCACATGGGAGAGGCGGAGATCAGAGGCCTCTGGTCTCCGGCGGAGTCCGGGCTCCACATCAACCTTCTGGAGCTTCGGGCGATCCGTCTTGCACTAAAGGCATTCCTTCCCTCTGTCCGGGGAAGAGTGGTGCAGGTGTTCACGCACACCACCACCGCCATGTGGTACTGCAACAAACAGGGTGGGGTGGGGTCGTGGACCCTATGTCAAGAGGCTCTCCGTCTCTGGACATGGCTGGAACATCAGGGCATTTCCCTGGTGGTTCGACACCTGGCACGTTCCCTAAACGCCAGGGCGGACGAACTCAGCCGCAGGTGCATGATGGATCACGAATGGCGTCTTCACTCGGAGGTGGCGCAAGGTCTCTTTCAGCAGTGGGGAGAGCCTTGGTTAGATCTATTCGCCACCGAAGAGAACGCGCAATGTCAGCAGTTCTGCGCGTTGGAATTTCCAAGGTGGCACTCGCTAGGCAACGATTTTCGTCGCGAGTAGAGTTGCGGTCTTCTATACGCCTTTCCACCTACACCACTTCTGCACAGAGTGCTGAAGAAGATCAAGCGCGACCAGGCCCAAGTCATTCTTGTGGACCCGGATTGCGCACGAAGAGTCTGGGATCCCGAGCTATTGCACATGGCCATCGATCCTCCGATCCGACTACCTCTTCGGGAGGATCTTCTGTCGCTGCAGCAGGGAAAGGTCCACCACCCGAACCTGTCCAGCCTCCACCTCCTTGCGTGGAGATTGAGCGGCGACAGTTGACAGCTTTCGACCTTCCTCCCGAAGTCTGTGATGTTATCTTGGCAGCCAGGCGTCCCTCCACTAAGACGGTATACGCCTGCAGATGGAACAAATTTGTGGCATGGTGCACAGCAAAGGCTGTGAATCCCCTTTCTGCCCCTCTTTCTGAGGTTCTCTTGTTCCTTCTTTCTTTGGCCCAGCAGGGCTCTGCTCTGGACACTCTTAAGGGCTATCTCTCTGCCATTTCAGCCTTTCTTAGGCTTGCTGATCAGCCTTTTCTTTTCAAGTCCCCTGTTGTAAATCGCTTCCTTAAGGGCATTACTCATCTTTTTCCTCCTGTTCCCTTCGTAATGCCTCAGTGGGACTTGAACTTAGTTCTTACATATCTCATGTGCCGCTCCCTTTGAGCCGCTACATAACTGCCGTCTCAGGCTTCTGACTTTGAAAACTGCCTTTCTGGTGGCCATCACATCTGCGCGCAGGGTGAGTGATCTCCAAGCTCTTTCTTCCAAGCCTCCCTTTCTGGCTGTTCATCCGGACAAGGTCGTCCTCAGAACTAGACCTTCCTTCCTTCCCAAGGTGGTTACTTCTTTCCACATTGGTCAAATCATCACTTTGCCCACCTTCTTTCAGCCTCCGCATCCTTCAAAGGAGGAAGAGAGGCTCCACCGTCTGGATCCAAAACATGCGCTTTCCTTCTATTTGGATCCCACCAAACAGTTCCGGGTGGATGACCAGCTCCTTTTTGGCTACGTGGGCGCCAAGAAAAGTCGGGCCGTGCACAAGCGGACCATCTCCAGGTGGGTCGTTTTGTGCATCAAAGCTTGCTATTCTTTGGCAAAGAAGGAGCCTCCAGTGGGACTGCGCGCCCATTCCACCAGGGCAATGGCAGCTACCACTGCTTTGGGACGGGTAGTCCCCCTTAATGACATCTGTCAGGCGGCTACGTGGGCATCTCTGCACACGTTCACTAAACACTACTGCCTGGGCAGCCAAGTCCGGAGAGACTGCTTCTTTGGCCGTTCAGTTCTCCAGGACTTTCTGGTGTGAACTTAGTTTGCAGACCCACCTCCGGGGTTGGTATTGCTGGGGTATCTATTCTAAGGTAAGGAATCCATAACTAACTGTTTCTTTCAGATGAACAAGTTACTTACCTTCGGTAACGATATATCTGTAAGAAACATAGGTTAGTTATAGATTCCTTACCGCCCCACCCAACCTCCCCGTTCTGCGAACTGATTTCTAGGGTTAAGGACTTCCTTTCAGGGCCCTAGTTTTGTGCACCAGTGGTCAGTATCTTGCATGGCTCTGCGCTTCTGGCGTGGAATGTCGTGTAAAAGAACTGACGTCCGCGCGCAAGGGCGGCGGCTAAGTAGCTGCTGCGACGTCATCCCGGCGACCACGACGCCAACGACTTACGCGAAGCCGACCGACGCCACCTTTCGAAGCGCAGTGGTACTGCTGACAAAAAAATTCTCTGGAGCCAGTCTGACACCTGGGGGTAATTCTAAGGTAAGGAATCTATAACTAACCTATGTTTCTTACAGATATATTGTTACCGAAGGTAAGTAACTTGTTCATCAGACTAGTAATACTGGAAAGAAGGTAGGCGAGTATTGCTGCATAAGTTGCGACTGACCACTTCAAAATCATGGAAGCAATAAATAAGATGAATGGTATTTGTTTGGCCCTTATGTAAGGAATGGTTCGCCCTGCTGACCAGCATAAAGGAGGCCCTATAATGTTGAGGTGCTCTGGTACAGGCTGTTATTGCCAGTGGAAATACAGACTCATGCACAATTCAGCACATTCGGTTGCATGCGGCTGCAGGCTTCTGTCCAGCCGCTCAGAGAACTGGCGAGCCTGGTGTCACCCACTGTGTGTCAGCTCCTCCCACCGGAGGTACTGGTGCTACTGTCACTATCTCTAGCGGCAATATGCCATCAGGGTTGCTACCTGCACTCACATTACTACGTGGAGCCTTCAGGCAGCACATATCAAGCATTCGCCTCCTTTGTCGGTGAGTGTGGACTGTATTAGAGGGGACGTTTACCAATCTGCTAGTGTCTGCTTCTGTGCTCTCTCACTGCCATCGTTTAAGACCGGGGCGACTTTACAGGTCACAGCAGGGTTGTATTGGGATTAGAAATCGTCCCGGGCACGCTAAAAAAAAAAGTGGCCCACATTTGAATATTGCCTTTCCGCAAAACACTGCTGCAGCAAAGTTTTATTAACACCTGAAAACAAGTGAGGCCACTTCTGCTTAGGCCCCCTGCCCCCGCTCAGTATGCACACATTAATTAGCCGGCCCAGCGAGAGAAAGGGATTGACTCCTCTGCCCGTTGATAAAAGGGAGGTAATGGACGCCCATCTGCCTCCAGGAAGGCCACTCAGGGCCCCACTGGGCCGCTGGCGACATCTGAACACATCGGACACAGCCCAAATCGGCCCCCCCAGGCTGCCAAAAATGCAGCCCACAGCTGGAACTTTGATACCGGCCCCTCGGCCATTGCCTGAGTGCCCGCCTTGCCAATCCGACCCTGGGTCACGGCCACTGTGATACAGGAATGTAGATTATTTGTCATCCAACTTTATTGCTATTAATTTATTCAACACCGCCACCTAGTGTCCATTTTTAGTAATGCGACTGCTCTCTGTTTGAGAAGCACCATCTTTGGACTCGATCAGCTTTGCGACACTGGGGCCCCAGTGTCTGTTTTATCTGATAGAGACATCTAGCCGTAGATTCCATACCTTTGAACTTCCCAGGCATAAGACTGAATCTGGAAGATTTTTCTTGAGCAGTACCACTGTGCACCGATAGGTGGCGTCGGTTGACTCCACGTGGCGTCGTCTGCATCGTCTGTCATAGTTAGGTCCGCGTCATCACTGTAGGCGCTACCTCAGTATGCTGATGTCAGTTCTTTTCACTCTGCGATAGCCAGCGCAGATCCGTCAAAGAGAGCTACCCCCTGTCATTTTGTGACAGACTTTTATCAGAAATTTTCGTTGATGTGTAAGGTTTCCATCGTGTCTAAAAAGACCTCTGGATTCAAACCGTGCGGCGCCTGCTACCACGCCATGTCGGTCACGTATTCCCACCTCATGTGTCTTGGGTGCCTAGAGCACGGCCACGACTAGTATTCATGCTCCGACTGCCGGGCTATGGCGCCCAAAGCTTTGAGGGATCGGTCCCTAAAGCTGCTTGCGGCCCGGCCTCTGGCACCTCGGAGTTCTCGTTCCTGGTCGAGAGGAAGGTCTGAGCTTTGCTTTGCGGTTCAAAGTCTTCATCCTTCCATTTGAAGTCCTCGAAGGAGTCCGGTAAGAAGCACTACAAGAAGCAAAAGAAGTAGAAGCGTGCTTCGATTTAACCCCATCCGTTACCCGACGCGATGGAGGAGTCTTGACGTGCGAGGCCTCGTTCTGCCGACCGTGTTCCGGGGTCGGCTTCACGTTTCCCTCCCTTTCCGGGACCAGGAGGGACCTCCGCCCAGTTGAAAGAATTTTATGACGCCATGTGCATCATTTTTGGATGGGCTGACCTTGCCGGCACGCCTTCGAACTCAGCAGGCTCAGCAGAAGGAGTTCCATTGGGTTCTGCGCTGGCGGCTCCGGCCTTGGCGCTCATGGCTCCTCAGGGATCCTTTCCCGGACCGGCACCCCTTGACCTTCCCCGACGCCACTTCTGACACAGAGACTCCTGATGTCGTCGGCACCCGCCGGCTGCGTCCGCTCCATTCTTATCCCTGACGACATGGAGCCGGCTGGACATCCACTGACGCAAAGGCCGGTGCCTACAGAGCCCTTGGACTCTGTTGCATCCTCAGCCTTATTTTGAGGGGCAAGTATTAGAGGAAGTTTGGGAGGGGATGCAGGACCCCTTAGAAGTCCTGCCTTACACTGAAGAAATGGACTGGTATGAGGAACTGGGTGATGCCAGTGGCTTGGATACCTCTCCAGAGCCTGGCATGCTCTCCTCTCCTAACCTGGCTACGGAGGAGGGTGCTTCTTTTTCCATGGTGGTAAGTAGGGCTTCAGAGGTCTTGGACCTGCAGCTTCCTACTGTGGCAGTTGTAGGAAAGTAGGATCTGCTTTCATGGTTACCCCCACTTTTTGCTTGGTATCAGTGTGTTTTTGACCTATTTGGCTGGGATCCTGCTAATCAGGACCCCAGCAACTGTGCTTTCTCCCCTAAATTGACTTGGTAAGTACTTTGGTACCTCCACAATTGGCTACTGATGTACCCTTTTAAGTCCCTAGTATATGGTACTAAGGTACCCAGGGCATAGGTACACCAGGGGTCTCCTATGAGCTACAGCATGCATTGTGCCACCCATGGGAGTACACTTAAACTGTGACTGCAGGCCTACCATTGCAGCCTGTGTAAGTTGGTGTTTGCACCTCTCACGACAGATATAAGTTTCCTTATATCCGAGGTCACTGCACTTAAAACCTATAAGTCCCCCCTATGGCAGGCTCTTCAGCTTTGAGGGCAGGGTGCTTGGTTATAAGTGTGAGGGTGCCCCTGCATGAGCAGGATACCCCTACAAACCCCAGAGTAGATTCTCCAGGCTTTGTAAGTGCAGTCAGCCATTTTAATACATGTAGTGGACATCAGTCATTACGAGATGTATAACTATATAATGGCTGCATCGAACCCTGTCATGTTTGGTGTCAAACGGATGCTACTGAGATAGGGATAGGTGCAGTATTGTCACAACTTGATGCAGAGGGCCAGGATCAACCAGTAGCTTTTATCAGCAGAAGGTTGACTCCCAGGGAGAAGCGTTGGTCAGCTATAGAGAGGGAGGCCTTTCCTGTGGTCTGGGCCCTGAAGAAGTTGAGGCCATACCCGTTAGGCACTCACTTCATTGTTCAGACGGACCATAAGCCCCGCTTATGACTTAAACAGATTAAGGATGAAAACCCCAAACTTCTGAGGTGGTCCATTTTCCTAAAGTGCAGTCAGCCATTTTAATACATGTAGGGGACATCAGTCATTACGAGATGTATAACTATATAATGGCTGCATCGAACCCTGTCATGTTTGGTGTCAAACGGATGCTACTGAGATAGGGATAGGTGCAGTATTGTCACAACTTGATGCAGAGGGCCAGGATCAACCAGTAGCTTTTATCAGCAGAAGGTTGACTCCCAGGGAGAAGCGTTGGTCAGCTATAGAGAGGGAGGCCTTTCCTGTGGTCTGGGCCCTGAAGAAGTTGAGGCCATACCCGTTAGGCACTCACTTCATTGTTCAGACGGACCATAAGCCCCGCTTATGACTTAAACAGATTAAGGGTGAAAACCCCAAACTTCTGAGGTGGTCCATTTCCCTACAGGGGATGGACTTTTCAGTGGAACATAGACCTGGGAGTAACCATGTCAATGGACCTTCCAGCTATTTCCACTTAGAAAATGAAGACTCAACTGGGCAAGGTTAGTCTCCTGTCCTTACGTTGGGGGGGGGGGGTTTGTAGGAAAGTAGCATCTTTCTTTTATCGTTGCCCCCACTTTTTGCCTGGTGACTGTATGTTTTTACTTTAGTTTGCTGGGATCCTGCTAACCAGGACCCCAGCATCTGCTCTCTCTCCTAAAATGGCTGTGGTAAGAACTTTGGTACCTCTACTATTGGCTACTGGTGTACCCTTTGAAGTCCTTAGTATATGGTACTAAGGTACCCAGGGCATAGGTACCCCAGGGGTCCCCCATGGGCTGCGGCATGTATTGTGCCAAACATGGAAGTCCACTTAAACTCTGAGTACAGGCCATTTCAGCCTGTGTGAGATGGTGTTTGCAACTTTCACAACAGATATGAGTTTCCTTATATCTGAGGTCACTACATTTAAAACCTGTATGTCACCCCCAATGGAAGGTCTTTCACTCCTGAGGGTAGGATGCTTGGTTATAATTGTGAGGATGCCTCTGCATGAGCAGGGCACCCCTACAAACCCCGGAGTCTATTCTCCCGGCTTTGTAAGTGTGGTCAGCCATTTTAAGAGATATAGTGGACATCAGTCATTACGAGATGTCAAACTATATAATGGCTGCGCCGAGCCTGGTCATGTGTGGTATCAAAAATGTTGGAATCATACCCCAACACCGCTTCCAGTGTTGGAAGTATGATGATCCCATGTACTGGGCAGCTCCTTAGAGGAGCCTCCTGTACTCCTGGTTACAGCCTTTTAGGGTCTGCCAGCAAGCTAGTGCTGCCGCCAACCAAAGACACTGCCCTTCTGCTGCTGAGCTGAGCTCAAGCAGCGGAAGGTATAACAGGTTTCCTGTTACAGGGAGGTGTGACCACCTACCAGACAGGACTTAGTGGATTGGGCTGGGGTGGGGGCACTTTCCAGAGCCACCAGACTGCATTGAAGGAGGTGCCCTCCTTGCATACACCGGATTGAGCTAGTTCAGGAACCCTTGGTTTTCGCTCTGGTGCGAAACTGGACAAAGGACAGGAGAATATCCTCCCCTCTGTCCAGGTCCTCCTCTGAGAGGGATCACTGAGTTGTTCCAACCCTTTCCTTGGGTATTTAAGGGCTCTCCTGTGGGTGGGTCCTCAGATTCGTCGTGGAACAAGACTCTACTCTGAAACCAAGCCACTCTTCGACTGTCTAGACACTTGGACTTCGCTGGACTTCACCTGGAACCAAGACTGCATCAAGGAAGACTCCTGCTGCTCCTTGTCTCGCTGTTCTGCAAGTATTCTGCCTCGTCTGTGCTTCGGTCAGGTTCTCCAGGGGCCTGTGGGCATCAAAGACATCGAAGTAACCTCCCTAAGAGTGAAGGAGTCACTCCCCCTTCATCTGCAGGCGCCTCATTAAAGCTGACCGGTCTGCTGCTCCTGTCGTCCTATGGACTTCCCGAGGCTCAGCAGCACAGGTGGTGGATCTGTGGTTCCCCCAAGGCTTGACCTGTCTTCCCTGCAATTTTAAGGCCAGTATCCCTCGTCTGAACCGCTGGGTCCAAACCCCTGTGCACAGTGCCGACTTGCCGTTGCAAATGCTTGTTATCTCTGCACTCCAGAAATCTTCGGGCTACAAGAAGCTCCAGCATCTCACCCCTCGAAGAACAGCGTCCTCCTTGCATCGTGGGCCTCCATCTTTGGTGAGCTTCCTGAGGTCCTCTTGCGACTCCTGTGCCTTTGGCCTGTGGGCCCTCTCGAGTGTCTTCTTCTGCTTTGGTAGGCTCCCTTGTTTGCTCAGGGCCTTCTCTGACTCTCCTGCCCATGGTGAGTCCCTTGGACCTTGCTGGTCCCAACGATTGCATCTTTTAGTCTTCGACGCCAGCTGCGGCTACCAAGGCTTGTTGGTGCTCCCACCGGACACAAGGCCACCGACTTCCGACAGCTCGTGTACAGTTCCTGCTTTTCCACAGCATCGCCGGGTCCCCACAGCTGCAGCGACAAGGTCCTCGTAAGCTATTCTGAACTTCCTGACAAGGGTGGGCCTTGTGCTTCCGTGCCTCCTGGTCACCTCCAAGTGGCATAGACTCTGTCCTTATCTTGCAGGTTCTCCTCTTCAAGAATCCACCCTTGGATTCCGCCTGACATCTTCACAGACTTCTCCAAAGGCATTTCTTCCCGAGTCTCCCATTGTCTACCTAAGGTTCCAACGTCACTTCACCCCAATGCACCTGGCTCCCCTGATGCAGGTAACCTGTTTCCTGCGGCATCCACAGGTGGGGTGGCTCTCCAACCTTCCGTCGTCCAAAGGGTTTCTTCGGTATCCTCTGGGAAGTGTCCTTTTTCTTTAATACTGCAACCGCGACTTCTCCATCGTCTTCTATTGAACATGGGACTGTGTTTCCACTCTGCATGCAGCCTCCTTTGGGTTCTTGAGTACTTACCGTGGTTGGTTCCTGGTCCTCTAAGCTCTACTAAGTCCTTTGGACCAAGTCTCGTTCTCCTTTGCAGTTCGCATTCCACTTATTGAGTACATGGTTTGTCCTCCCCATGTAGACCTGTGTATATTTGTGCTACTTACCTGATTTCTTTTAAATATTCTTACATGTAGTATTGATATCTCTGGATAGGAGATAGAGCAAGTGATAGTGTTGTGTAATAAATTAATTTTTTATAAACACCGTGTGGTTCTTTTTCATCTAATCTACGCTATTGATTAAATGTGATAAAACAAGCTGCTTTACACTCCTTGAAGATATGCCTGAAGGCTGCTCTCCACAGCTAACCCTTTGAGAGCTTTTGAGGTTATCAAAGACCACTAAAATTACCATTAGTGTTGCCTGGATTAGTGCAAGCTGCATCACTCCTTTAAGTTTGCACCATATACTAAGCCAGCCTCCTACACTACTGAACTAGTCTTAGATCACTTGCTGGAGACTTTCACGTTGCTGCCCTCCCAGGGCTTTTCCATCAATGAGCCGAAGTCCATTTTTCAGCCCTTATTACTGGGTCCATCTTAGACACAGTGGCACACAGAGCCTTTGCACCCCTGCAGCGAGTCAGTGACATTCTGGCTGTATTCCGGATGTATCTGATGGAGACATCTAGCCGCAGATTCCTTACTTTAGAATTTCCCAGGCGTCAGGCTGGATCCGGAAAACTTTTTAATTGAGCAGTATATGCTTTTGCGCCGGGAGGTGGTGTTGGTTGGCTCAGCTTGACATTGTCTGCGTCGTCCGTGCCGGAAGTGACATCCACGTCTCTTATATAGGCGCTGCCTCGGTGCACTGACCTCAGTTCTTTTATTTCCGCGCCAGCTAGCGCAGATCCATGAAGAGAGCTACCTTGTGTCACTTTTTGACAGGCTTCTTTTAACATTTTGTTGATGATTTTTGGTGTGTATGTTTTTCCACAATGTCAAAGAAGACTTCTGGATTCAAACCGTGCGGCGCCTGCCATTGCACCATGTCAGTGACGGATCCACACATAATTTGTCTCTGATGCCTGGCGTGCGACCACGACTCGAAGTTGAGCTCTGACTGCCCGGCCATGGCTTCGAAGGCTTTGAGGGTGCGGTCCCTAAAGCTGCTTGCAGCCTGGTGCTTGGCTCCACACCATTCGCCCTTGAGGTCTTGCTCTCTGTCCCGGTCGAGATGAAGGTCTGGGCACCCCACCGGGAGTCGTCAGTCCTCCTCCCTCTCGAAGTCATCGGGTCGGTCAGGTAAGAGGCATTTGAAACACAAGAAGTCGAGGCATGCTTCAACTTTGCCCCGTCCATCGGCCGACGTGACAGAGGAGTCTCTAGGCCTCGTTCTGCAGAACCTGCGCCTGGATAGACCCTGCGCTTTCCTGCCTTTCCAGGAGCTGGAGCAACCCCGCCTAGCTTAAAGAATCAAATGATGCCATGTGCCTCATATTTGGGCGACCTGACCCTCCTGGCGTGCCTTCGGGCCCTGGAGGCTCAGAGGTGGCTCCGGCCCGACGCAGATGCCCCTCTAATGGATCCGGTGGTGGATCCGGACTGGTGCCGGTCGTGCCACTGTGACCTGAACCGGCGCCGGCCCCCGCGCCGAGACTCCTGCCGGCGGCAGCCTCATTCTTATCCCTGTGACCCGGATGCAGATCGGCGCCAACCAATGCCAATTCTGGCAGTGACAGCACCTTGGGTCATAGGTTGGTTCCTCAGCCTTATTTTGAAGAGCTAGGAATGGGTTAAGATTGGGAGGGGTCGCTGGATCCTTTGCAAGACCAGCCTGAGCATGAAATGGACTAGTATGAGGAATTGGGTGAGGCCAGTGGACTCGATACCTCCAGTGTCTGGCCTGCTTTCTCCCATTACCGTGGCTACAGAGGAGCGAGCTTCATGTGCTCTGGTGGTGAGAAGGGCAAATGAGGTCCTGGACCTTTAGGTCCATTCAGTGGAAGTCAAGACTAACATCTTGACTCGAGGTTCTGCAGCCGGGTGTCTCCTCCTCGGAACCCCTCCTGTCTTTAAACGAGTCATTGACTGATGCCCTTCTGGGAACCTGGCTCATGCTAAGCACAGAGGCTCCTGTGAATAGGACAATCGTCCACCGCCATCACCCAGTGATCCTAAATTCCTCACCAACCACCCTACTCCCGAGAGCTTGGTAGTCCAAACCTCTACCTCACAATGCGCATTCCCTTCTGCACCCCCGGACAGGAAATCCAAGAGGTTGGATAGCTGGGGCAAAAAAATGTTTTCTTCCGCAGCCTTGCTGTTTGGTCAGTGAACACTGCATGCCTGTTGGGCCATTACTCCCACTCTTTGTGGGAAATGGTTGCGTAAGTGCTGTCTCAGGTCCCGGAGGAGGCCCAGGCCACTCTCTCCAAAGTGGTATCAGATGGGAGAAATGCGGCAAAGTTCACCATTCGTTGTGGGCTTGACACCACCTACTCGCTGTGTGGAGCGATGTCATAGACGGTGGCTGTTCAACGCCACGCCTGGCTGAGAACTTCTGACTTTTTTGGGGATGTCCAGGCTTTCTTATAGACATGCCCTTTGAAGGCACCCGTCTCTTTGGAGACGAGGCAGACATGGCCCTGGAGCGCTTTAAAGACTCGCCAGCTACGGCCAAGTCTTTGGGCCTCTCTGTGACCACTCGTCCCCCGTCTGCCTTTCGTGGCCACGGAAGGGGCTTTCAGCCATGCCAGCCATATCCCAGCCATAAGACCACGCAAGTTCAGCAACCTCTGCGTCGCCGGAGTGCAGCTCCTTTTCACCCCCTGGGTCAGGCAGCTAGAGGTCGAGTCAGTCCACTCCTCCCTCTGCAGCCTCCAAACCTTCCTAGTTGGGGCCCTTCAGGATCATGGGCGGCCTGTTGGTGGCAGGGTCAGCCATCACCTCCACCACTGGCAAATCATCACATCGGACAAATGGGTTCTTAAAATAATCTGAAAGGGCTACTCCCTCCCCTTTGATACTATCCCTCCCTCCCTCCATCCCTCCGACTTGCGATCGGCTGACGAAGGACCACCTGAACTTGCTTCTGAAGTAAGTCAGGACTCTCTTGGCCAAGGGAGCCATATAGAAGGTTCCCGGTGCAGGAAGTAGGCTTTGGTGGCTATTCCTGCCTGTTTCTGGTCCCTAAAAAGGACAAGGGCCTTCGTCCTGTTCTAGATCTGTGAGCCCTCAACTACTTCCTCAAAAAAGGAAAAGTTCAAAATGCTCACTCTGGCTCAGGTTCTGTCTGCCCTAGACCCTGGAGACTGGATGGTAGAGTTGGGCTTGCAGGACGCCTATTTTCACATTCCTGACCTGCCTGCCCATCGGTGTTACCTGCTGTTCACAGTAGGCCACGAGCACTTTCAGTTCACAGTGCTCCCCTTTAGCCTTACCAGCGCCCCTCAGGGGTTCACCAAGGTGGTGATTGTGGTTGCATCTCATCTGCGCAGATCAGGGGTGCCAGTCTTCCCCTATCTCAACTACTGGCTGTTGAAGGTGAGCTCACCTCAGACTGTCCTCTCGCACCTCCAGACTACTGCAAACCTCCTGATTTCTCTGGGGTTAACTATCAACGTGCCTAAGTCACACCTGACTCCCTCTCAGACGCTCCCTTTAATCAGAGCTTCTGAACACAGTTCAGTTTCGGGCCTATCCTCCCGAGCGGCGAGTCTAGGATATTCAGGCTATGATACCAATGTTTCAGCCTCTATCTTGGATTTCGGTGAGACTGACTCTGAGGCTGGTGGGCCTCATGGCCTCCTGCATCCTGCTAGTTACACATACCAGATGGCATATGCAGGCTCTGCAGTGGGACCTGAAGCATCAGGGGAATCTCTCCGACATGGTCCAGATTTCAGAGGGAACAGCACAGGACTTGCAGTGTTGGCTGACCAACCGCGATTGAGTCAGAGGCAGACCCCTCTCCCTTCCCAAGCCATTCACACAGTATTGACAGATGCATCACTCCTGGGATGGGGCGGCCTTCTGGGAGAGGTGGAGATTAGAGGACACTGGTCTTCGGCGAAATCCGAACTCCACATCAAGTTGCTGGAGCTCCGAGCGATTTGTTTGGCTTTGAAAGCTTTTCTTCCTTCCATCAAGGGAAAGCTGGTTCAGGTGTTTATGGACAACACTGCTGCCATGTGGTACTGCAACAAACGGGGCGAGTGGAGTCGTGGACCCTTTGTCAAGAGGCCCTACGTCTCTGGACATGGCTGGAACAGCAGGGCATATAGCTGGTAGTTAAACACCTGGCGGGTACCCTGAATGCCAGGGCAGACGAACTCGCCTAGCGTATCAAGAATGGTGTCTCCATCTGGAGGTGACGCAAGGTCTCGTTCAGAAGTGGGGAGAGCAGAGCCTTGGTTAGATCTGTTTGCCTCTGCCGAGAACGTGCAATGTCAGCAGTTTTGCGCGCTGGAGTTTCCAAGGCAGCACTCGCTCGGTGACACTTTTGATCTCGAATGGAACTCAGGCCACCTCTACGCCTTTTGCCAATGCCACTCCTGTCCAGAGTGCTCAAGAAGATCAGGAGCGACATAGGGAGGATCTTCTGTCGCAACAGCAGGGGAGGGCCCTCCACTTGAACCTGTCAACTACATGCCTTCTTGTTTGGAGATTGAGCGGCGTCAGTTGCTAACAATCGACCTTCCTCCCGAAGTCTGCAATGTTATTTTGACAGCCAGGCGTCCCTCTACCAAGACCGTGGACGCCTGCCAGTGCCAAACATTTTTTAAATTCTGTACAGATGTCTTTCTGCTTTCCTCTCTCAAAGCCTTCTCTTGATTTTGACCCTTGCCCAGCAGGGCTCTGCTGTGGTCACTCTTAAAGCATGTCTTTTGGCCCTGTCTGCCTTTTTGAGGCTGCCAGACCAACCCTCTTTATTTAAACCCCCTTTTGTAAATAGATTTCTTAAAGTGTTTGTACATATGTTCTCACCTGCCCCATTCATCATGCCTCAGTGGGACCTTAATTTGGTTCTCACCTTCCTCATGTGTGCTCCATCGAACCTCTTTACAACTGCCCCGTCCAGCTGCTTACCATCAAAAGAGCCTTTTTAGTGGCAATAACTTCTGCCAGGAGGGTGAGCGAATTGCAGGCTCTGTCATCCAGGCCTCCTTACCTGACCATCATGGATATCATATCCAACGAGAAGACCGTAAAGAGGGTAGAGGAGGAGGCCTAGCAGTCATTTTTAAGGACTGTTATAAATGTCGCAGTTCTCCCAACATGGTACCAGATTGCGAAAGTCTTTCTTTTTCTATTGATTTCTCCCCTATAAGTACCTTCTCCGGGTTACTTATATATCATCCACCTGGGGCCCTGGGACAATTTCGTCACACTCTTCCCCCTACCATAGCCGACTTGGCATGCAGGCCATCTAATTTCACATTGCTAGGGGATCTTAATATTCATTTTGACGACTCTTTTGATCCCATCGCAAAAGAATTGACCTTGAGCCTCTCGGCACTAGAATTCAAACAATTAGTGTCCAAACCGACTCATATCAAAGGCCATTTACTTGATCCAGTCTTCAGTAACTGTGCAGATCTCACAACAGGAACCCCTTCTCCACTTCCATGGTCGGACCACTTTTTGATCCCTCTTTCCTGGATCACTCCCGACCCCCACATCTTCACTAAAACACTCACCCGTAGGGAAAGGAACTGGTCCAAACTTCACCAGGACCGCTGGTTAACGGTCCTTGAAACTTCAAGGCCACCTAATAACCCTAATCCTATCCTAGCTAATGAGGAATATAATAACTGGATCCATAACTCCTTAGACTCCGTACTCCCCTTAAAATGCTCTCAAACGAAGCGCAGGACCACCACTGCACCCTGGTATTCCCTTAAACTACGGGAAAGCAAGCGACTTTGCAAAAAGTTAGAGAGGAAATGGCGACTGGACTATTCTCCCTCCAGTAAAGCTGTATATAGGGAGGCAATAAAAACCTATAAAAATGAAATTAAAATCACTCAATCAATCTTTTTGAAGAAAAAATTAAAGCAGCTGCCTTTTCGCCTAAAGAAATCTACCAAATTGCAAAAACTCTCCTCAAACTCCCTCAGAAAGTACCAAACCCAACCGACGCTCAAAGTAGATGCAATAACCTAGCTGATTTCTTTTTCAGAAAATACAGACTATATACACTTCCTTCTCCCCCACCAAACTTGATATCTCCACTGCGAACTCTCTAAACATAGGAGTCCGCTCGCCAGCCACCTTGGATACCTTTCCCCTTCTCAATCCCACCACACTAGAATCTATCATGAACCAGGTGAAATCCGGCTCCCCCCTTGACCCGGCACCTCCACGTGCTTTATTGCCTGTCATTGGCAGCATCCTTCCTACCATCCTTAACTTGCTCAACACCTCCATTTCTTCCTGCATTGTCCCTCTTCCCTGGAAGCGCGCCATGGTCAAGGCCTTAATAAAAAAAACTAACTTAGACCAAGACAATCCCAGTAACTACCGGCCGATTTCCTTGCTACCATGGCTGAGCAAGATCTTGGAGAAACATGTCAACTCGTCACTTTTAGAGTTCCTGGAGAGTAACCATTTACTCGATCCCTCCCAGACGGGATTCCGTCCCATGCATGGAACCGAAACGGCCCTTCTCACAGTAACCGAGGAGGCCAGGAAGATCCTTGATCAAGGAGGTTCTGCGGCAATCATCCTCCTCGACCTAAGTGCCGCATTCGACACTGTAAATCACAATATATTAATACATCGAATTACCAACTTAGGAGTATCAGGAAAGGCCATTACTTGGCTTAAATCCTTCTTAGCAGATCGTTCATTCCAGGTCTTTGAGGGCAATACTACCTCCCCCAGCATGGTACTCAGTTGCGGTGTGCCTCAGGGCTCCTCCCTGAGTCCCACACTATTTAATATATATATGAGCCCCCTAGCTGAGATTGTCCGCCCATTTGGCATAAAAATTATCACCTATGCCGATGACACTCAGCTAGTGGTGGCCCTTAACCAACTAAATACTTCCCCTAACAACCTGAGTGGATGTCTGGAGGAGGTTGTTAAATGGATGACACTCTCCTGTTTAAAACTGAACGGGGAGAAAACTGAGCTTATGCTCTTAGGAAATACTGCCAAGCTCGATATGAATTCATTGTGGCCCATCTGCCTCGGCCCGGCTCCAGCACCAAAAAACACAATTAAAAGCCTGGGCATTTGGTTGGACAACTCCCTAAACTTTAACCATCAAGCAGCCAAACTTTCAGCCACCTGTTACGGTCTACTGAGACTGTTACAAAAATTCTTCCCCTACTTCCCTTTCAGGCCAAACAAATCATGGTCCAGGGACTCATTCTTTCGCGCCTAGACTTTGGAAACGCCCTGTATCTAGGGGCACCTCACTCCACCCTACGCAAACTTCAAGTTATCCAAAACTGCGCAGCCCGAACACTTCTGCAGATCCCCCGCCGACTCTCAATCAACAATGGATTAAAGAGCCTTCACTGGCTCCGGGTCAAAGAAAGAATTGAATTCAAGGCCTTGTGCATTGCACATAGGACCTTCTGGAAGACGGGCCCAGCCATCAACCACTCTCTGATTTCCCATTATCAACCGAATAGACAGCTTCGCTCAGCATCTTCCTTCCTAGCCTTAGTGCCCAAGATCAAAAGAAGTAGATGCGGCGGCCGCTCTTTTGCCTATAATTCCGCCAAACTCTGGAATTCTCTTCCCCTTCATCTGCGGGCAGAACCCAATCTTTTACCTTTCCGTAAATTATTAAAAACTCTGCTCTTTAATAAACCTGTCTAGACCCTGACCATTTTTTCACCCGCGTTTTTGTCCGTAGCGCTAGGATGCCCTAGGGTAGTTATCGCGCTCTACAAATCGTCTTTTCATTTCATTTCATCTTCCCTGATAAGTTGTTGCTTCAAACTAGGGCCTCTTTCTTACAGAAGTAGTGACACCATTCCACATGGGGCAATTCGTCACCGTGCCCACTTTCTATGCTCCTCTGCACCCCTTCAAAGAGGAGGAGCGACTCCACCGTCTGGACCCAAAAAGAGCGTTATTTTTCTACCTTGACCGCACTAAAGAATTCCGGGTGGACGACCAACTCTTTGTGGGGTACTTTGGATCAAAGAAAAGTTGTGTGGTGCAGAAGAAAACTATCTCGCTGTGGGTCTTATCCTGCATCAAAATTTCTACACTCTGGCCAAGAAACTGCCTCCTGAAGGCTTAAGAGCTCATTCCACCAGAGTTAAGGCTGTGACCACAGCGTTGCAACGTGGTGTTCCAGTCCTTGACATTTGTCAGGCAGCATCGTGGGCATCACTGCACACGTTCACTAAGCACTACTACCTGGACATTCAAGTCCACAAGTTCGGCCTTTTTGGCTGCTCTGTCCTCAGGACTTCCTGGTCTAAACTTATCTGCAGTCCCTCCTCCGGGGATGGTATTGTTTGGGTATCTATTCTAAGATCAGGAATCTATGGCTAGATGTTTCTTTCAGATGGACAAGTTACTTACCTTCGATAATGCCTTATCTGGTAGAGACATGATCTAGCTGCAGATTTCTTACCGACCCACCCATCTCCCCCGCACAGTGGACAGGTTTTTAGGGTCAGGGCTGATATCTTTCAGGGACCTATTGGTTCTAAACAGACCACTGTCAGTGCACTTCATGGCTCCGCGCTCCTGGTGTGGCAAGTCATGAAAAGTAACTAACGTCAGCGCGCCGAGGTGGCGCCTATATAGGTGACGCAGATATCACTTCCGTCGCAGACGCCTGCTCCGCCGACCCGCCTGATGCAACCTACCGGCACTAGCTTTTAGCAACCTACCGGCACTCAAGGGTATTGCTCGAGAAAAAGTCTTCCGGATGCAGCCTGATTCCTGGGAAAATCTACGGTAAGGAATTTGTATCTAGATCATGTATCTACGAGATAAGACGTTACTGAAGGTAAGTAACTTGTCCTTTTGGCATGATCCCTTGTTCCAATGCAGACTGGTTTGATGCTTCTTGGTCTCCGGGCCTATGCGTCCTGCTAGGGCTTCATGCTCGTTAGCACATTTGGGTTCTGCAGTGGAAGTTTTCTTCAGCTGAAGGACTGAGGTTGATTTCCTGAACACATTTGTACCTCAAAGAAGTCTGAGATCTTCAGATGTGGATGGTGGCGGTCAACCTGACATGATTCAAACCATTTTCCCCGCCCCTGCCAGAGTTTGTTGTTGTGACAGACTCATCTATTCTGGACGATATATGGAAAACAGAGGCCTATGTTCAATGGAGTAGCGGTGCCAAATCAATATTTTATAGCTTCAGGCCATTGCCCTTGCCCTGGAGTGTTTTTTGCCTTGCCTCAAGGGCAGCTCGGTCCAGGTTCTGAGGGACTGAAAAGACCTCCATGTAGTACTGCAACAAACAGGGCAGTGAGAAGTCTCGTACGCATGGTGTTTCCCTTATTGTCAGTCATCAGGCAGGTTCTCTCAGATCACTATCATCTTGATGACCACGAGTGGTGTCTGCATCTGAAGGTGGCGCAAGGCATATTTTCCAAGTTGTACATGTCTTTGGAAGATCTGTTCTCTGCTTCCAAGAATGTGCATTGTTTGGGCTTCTGTGCTTTGGAGATTCCTCTTCCAGGGTCTCTGAGACTTTTTCTTCCTGATGTATGTATTTCCTCTGCTGTCACTGATTCATTGGACCCTGAAGAAGGCTAAGGTGGCCCAAGCATAGCTCATCCTTATATTCCTGTATGGGCAGTGAGGGTGTGGTATTCTAACCTTTTAAAACATAGTCTGTGCCCTCCACTTGCTCTTCGTCAGGGCAAGGTTCTGCTTCAAATTCCTCCACAATCTACATCTCTATCCCTGGAGGGTGAGTAGATCTAACTGAGTGGTTTTGAGTTGCCACCAGAAGTTCCGGTTGTGGCTCAACGCCTTTCCTCAAAGTCCATCTACTCTGGGCTAAATTTGTGGCATTGTGCGAGTACCCACACACTGATCGCTTAAGGCTAAATTATCAGATGCTCTTATATTTATTATATCTTTTGCCCAGCAAGGTCTTGCTGTGGGTACTATTGAGAGCTACCCCTCATCACTTTCATCCTCTCCATTTACCTGATCAGTTGTCCTTGTGTTTTTTAAACAGTTTACTTATATGGTTCCATCTGTGCCCTTTGTTATTCCGCATTGGGATCTTTATTTGGTGCTTACATTTTTTTTATGTGCACACCATTTGAATCCATGCATAGTTGCACTCTGATGTTTCTGACTTGTGTATCAGACTTATTGCATTCACTTACCTCTGACGCAAAAGTGATCTGCATACATTTGTGGAATTAACATCATACACTATGTTCTACCCTGACATTTTGGTGCCTCAGACACTGGTGGCCCTTTCTTCCAAAGGTAGTGTCACATTTCCAGCCTGTCCTGCTCCCCACAGTTTTCTCTTTGACACATCCTTCTACGTAAGAGGAGAGGCTGCACTGGTTGGACCCCAAACAGGGCCCTAAGCTTCTATATTGACACAATAGGGGGCTTTGTCAGGATGATTAACGTTTCTTTAGGTTTGGTAGGACAAAGAAAGAGAAGGTGATTCAAAAACAAACTTTGCAGAGATGGATTGTCCTGTGTTTCAAATGTCTTGCACTCTGGCCAAGAAGCAGCTTACTGATGGTCTTTGTACTAACCCACCTTCAATACCTGCTAGGGGCGTTCCTGTGTAACATCCACCAGGCTACTACCTGGGCATCCATCCACACTTTCACCAAGCATTATTGTCTTGAATCTAAGGTCTGCAGGGACCGTGATTTTGCCTGGTCCGGTATGCAGTACTTTGTGGTATAAATTCCATTCCTCATAACCTCCCCACCTTTTAGTGAGGCAATACTTTGATATTGGTTCTCAAGGTGAAGAATTTGTGGTTATAAGTATCCATCAAAACAGCAGTTTACTTAACTTCTGTAATTGTATTCAAAATGGAATGGTACACTGGGAAAACGTTCTCCTTCAAATAATCATTCAGACAGTCTTTACAAATATTCCTTTTTTTTCTTCTTTCTTTTATTTATATATATATATATATATATATATATACACATCTTCACAGAAAATCCACAAATATACATTAACCATCCAGCCAACGCGTTAAGTTGTAAATATCACTTATGAACTTCATCAGGGATCATATATATCATATTTAAAGAATGTTCGTTTTCCTCATCATATATAACTCAAACGTTGGTACCAATTATTCGATATATACAAAGATGCATAAATGTGCTTCCTTCTTTGGAACAGGTCAAGTAGGATCCAGGAATATTTCACACACAATAAAACCGTTAGTACGGAAACTGGGATTATTTGCCCGTCATTGGTACCTCCAGTCTTCTCGTTGCTCTCCTCGGGTTTTCAACCGCATTCTGTAAATCTCTTTCTGATGGAAACTCTAGCTAACCATATCATCCTCACTGCCCACCCTCCTACCCCTAGAATGGGCTTTTCCATTAAAAAGGGTCCCAATTTAGATTTGGCTCACTGTGCATCCTCATTTGTCAGTCTGGTGGCGCAGAAAACAATGGTGGTAAACTAGCTTCAGTGTGCCTGGGTGGTTCTTATATGTGACTCCCTGTCGTCACACCCAGAACAGGTGCACTGTCCATTAGTGTCAATAGTGTGAGCGTAGGAGCAATTGCAATTTTCCAGATCCAGTCTGGTGCCTGGGAATCACATAGTGAGCAATCTGCGGTTAGATAGATTATCCACAAGAATTTGCATTCCTGAAAGTAAGTTACATGCAGTCTACACCACCCCCGGATATTAAGTCGAATGTTTCTGTCATCAGAAGTTCAACATTCTCATTTTCATATATTACAGATACTGTCTGCATTGCTTCTGTTAGAGATGTTTCCATTGTCATCTATCTTTCTCCCACCATGCTCATCTAATTTCTGACTACTTTGATTCCACTCAGTTCTGACTTTTTTGGCTATTAATGCAACTTGACTCCCAGGATTCTCTGCCTCTTCTAGTGTGGACTTTCATACCTGGTGTTTCTTCAAAGTAATGCTTTGTTTTGTTTGCTTTACTGAGCAGATGTCATGGGCATATGAGAAATCTCTGAATCATATCTATGTCCTGGAAGATTTGGGTTTCCGCTCCCTGAATAAACAACTCAAGAGCAAATGTTTGTTTTCTGGTTCTTTTCCCTTTCCGTGGTCCAGTCCGCACAAATTATTGTCACCTTTCATTCTCTGTCATACCAGATCTCTCTAGACTTGCAATAATGTTTATAAATGAAGTACTTCGCTACTTCTGGCAGCTTCATACTTAAACTATTGCAGCAAAATGGTTTGGTCTTGAGATCCTCACACTTCTCTGCCAGGAGGGTATGTGTTGATTTTGTGTCACATAATTAACTTACAGTAGATACTTAATTTGCATATGTCAACGTATCCAGGACCATTATAATCTGTTTCTTAACTAATTTCTTCCCCAACCTCAATCCTTCAGACTTTGTGTCCCATTGTAGTGGTTTCAGGACCTCCAGTGGATTTTCTTTGCCGAGAGCGGTGCTTTGTGCTGAATCTACCACATGTTGCCCATAATCTTTCCCTTTCACTCCCCCCTGCCAGCCTCATCCCCCTGCATAGGCCTTCTCATTCTCTGATCTCATCTATGGCCAAACCGCCATTGCTTCCATCCTTTTTCTGTCTTATTATTCTGTGGCAACTGCCTATGTTTGTTTTCTTTGTCAGAGATCACCACTAACACCTTGCATCCAGTTAAACAACGATGAGACAATTTTGCACCGCTTAGTAGTTTACAGTGACCCTTATAAACACGGTGTGTATTAAAGAGTTCTGTTGAAAAAATGGGTTTTGTTCTATCAAGTACATTAGCAAGGCTGCTCACTTGATTAACGTCGGCGGCTACTATGTAGACCGCAATAACAGTTACAATCTGAATTGGTGGCTTGGTTAGATATTACAAGATGTGGAGATCTGCAAAAGCCAACTTACTCCATGATGGCTACCTTTTCAGATGTGTCCTGCTTCTTCAAAGCGGGTGTTCTTGCAGTAATTGCAGGGGTGTGTTCTGGCTTTGACCAACTGTCAGGTCACAAAGCATAGCTGCCAAGGTTTCAGATTGCTTAGGTGTGACATTTTCATAATTTCAGTTTAATTATGAGTGACATTCAACGACTATGAGTGACACTTTCTCTCGAACGGTATAATGTCACCCACACTTAGTAGTAGCATGGCATAGCTACCAAGTTTTCTGATTTCATAAGTGTGACATTTCTTTATTTTCATTGTTTGTGTGACATTTGATTGCCGTATGTGTGACACTTTGAGTGATATTTTCCATTTAATGAGTGCATGACCCTAGCACCACCCTGTACAAACACTGAACATAAGCGCAACTCAGCTAAGTTGTGTAGATATGCCTATGATGGGCCAAAATGTATTGACTGTAGTGTGGGATGTACCAGCTCCTGCACATAAATGCAATTCACAAGGCTGTTTTAAACCATGTTTATATTCATTGACACTAATAAGGCATGTGATTTAATGCAGTGAGGATGTTCTAAACCAGCATTTAATGTAGCCATCTAAAGGGCTTTAGCCTGAAACGTTTAATAGGTATTCAATTCAACTGCAAAGTCAGAACTGGCAGAAAGCGTAAATCACATAAGAGAAGGCCACTTTGCAACCACTGCCCAGCCTACAAACACAAACCATGCAAAATATAAATAGTGTTTCTCATTCAATGGCTTTTCCTACCTGCAGGAATTTCAGATATGCACATTTCTTTCATTTACTTAAATTGGACCTGCAAACATAAATATATTGGATTTATTTTGCCACCCACGCACTACAGTAAGCATGTGTTAAGCCACCCCATCTACGTGACCCCAATACTCTTCCGAGCAGCCGCAACATAGTTCTGGAACACTCTCAGGCCTGGCTGGGTAAGAGCGCCTCTTCTTAGGTGCTTATGTCAGCTTGCCCATATGTCAGCAGCGCTCTTACAACTGTTTTGATGAACGGAGCTGGCTGTCACTAGGTGTCACTGGGTGGAGTTCATGGGAGATTTATGGCTAGGCTGAGAAGGAGTCCTGCTTTTTTTCTGGCCTGTACCCCAGGGAGGAGAATCACCCAGGTCTCCTAACTTCTTCATATGCCGCTTGGATTTCGTCTGAATTATGTGAGTACTGAATCTCTAGCTTTCTTGCTTCACAGAGCTTTTATCTTTAACCTTTCAGGTTTGGATCTGATTTTAGCTATTTTAATCATCCTGGCATACAGGGAACTATGACCCGTTTCTCTATCACAGATTGTGTATCGAATCTCTGCATTCACTGCTTTGGGTTACATTATGACAATAGCAATATAAATTAAAATCAGGGAGCACAACTGTAGAGTCCAAGTCTTTGGTAGGAGGTTTTTGAGTATGTAGTTACTCTCAAAAACAACAAACTTATTTTAATGCCATGCCCATGCAATGGAAGTCAAAAGTTTTAAATAGTCCTCAAGAATGTTCTTGGCTATGACCCTTATGCTTTCTGGAGTTCTCACTCGTTTTTAGTTTTTTCAAATAAGAAGTGATTTGACCGCTAAGCACTTATCTGAGTTTCCTTGGTGATTCCAATGTCCAGTCAGCTGCAAGAAAAATACATTGTGCCATAAGCAACTCCTGCAGAGTATCGGGGCTTCGCAGCTCCAGGTATTTTCCCTGCCGGTTTCTCAGTGCAAAGCACAGGCCCCAGAAGGGTGTTGCTTTTATAGCCTTAGCGCCCAGGATGGCCGCCAAGACCTCTAGATCTTATGAGAGCTCGAGTTCTCCCGAGATTTTGGATATTACTTGCCCCACGTGGCATTAGTCTCTGAAAGGTTAATTGCAGCTCTTAAGAGTCCCCAATGAGGTCCTGGAGAGGCGAAACCTTCCCACAGCCAAAACAGAATAACACCTGAGATCATTTGACCAGATAAGAGTTGCAGGGAAGTAATGATATGACTGTTTACAAGGCCCTGGTGAATGTTGCGCGATGCCAATGGTTTTTCCAAGACAAGCGCAGTCCTACTGTGAAATCCTGTGAAAGTCTGGGGTTCATGATTCTTGAGCAGTGGCACTGGTGGGCACTGGAGTTCCTGATATTACCGGAGTAGTGTGCATGGCGTGGGCAGGAACATGGATTCCTAACTCTAATTATGTCAAATAGACAAATACTCTGTTGAGGTCTGTCCTTTTTAACCAGTGGAGTCCTTCTGGTTCTTAGGCCCACTGCCATCTTGCATTAGTCCCTCCAGATGTCAGATGGTTGGTGCATTCCTATTCATGGTTGATTTGGTGTAGCTGAAAATTTGATTCTCAGAGCAGATTGAGTTGTGTGACAAATGGCAACAACATCAAGAGCTGGCCCAGGGTTGTTCCTTTGTGAAATTAGTGGATCAGTGTACAACTTTTGACAGTAATGCCAGGGGAATGCTAGAAAAAGAACTAGGCCAGGAGTACTTAATAGATTTGCTATAATGCTCTTACCACTTCAGTGATGCTCCATGTAGGGAGGTTGCTCTGTTTCAGAAAAAGGGATTAGTGGAGCACCCTGTACCTGAATTGATTGTAAGAATGCACTTAACTACTGTTGTACAGTTTTTAAGATTCATATCATCAAAGTTTGTGTTTTGACAGCTAGGTCATCTCCTAAAACTCACTATTGCAGTCATTGGTTTGGAATCTGTCCATTGTACCTTGTAAAATGGTGAGACTTTGGCTTTTGTGATGTTACGTATGACTCTGCAACATATTGAAAAGAGACCTGAAATCAGACAAAAGTAATTTTTTTAAGGTAGATCTTTACATTTAACTGTTTATTTCTGTTGCAGGCAGATCTGTGTGTCCCTAGGTTGAATGAAGGTGATCAAGTTGTACTGATCAATGGCAGGGATATATCGGAGCATACTCATGATCAAGTGGTTATGTTTATAAAAGCAAGCTGTGAGAGGCACTCCGGTGAACTTGTGCTGTTAGTTCGACCAAATGGTGAGTAAAAGGAATTGTATTCCATTGTCGGTTTGAAAATTTGTTCTTCGCCTCTTCTATAGTAATTTCACCAGAGCAAAACAAGACATCTAAAACAAAATAGAAATGCTATTAAACAAAAGACAAGACTCGCTCAGACTCGTATTGTATTTACATGGTTCCACTGCCAGTGATTAGTGCGTAATGCAAAGTAGAAATCTTTGCCTCTGTAGATGTTTCAGCCACCATACACAATTTTCATAAGTTTGCTAATATGGTGTCTGTTTTTGATCCCTTTGTGGAGATTTCTGTACGAGTGCAGATGCTCGAGGATTAGATACTTCAGATTTTGTTTTTCGACAACCTAGATTTTCTGCATTTACTGTTTCCAATTGTTTTTCTTTTGTCCAGTATAATTACCATTTTTGGCCATTTTCTGTTGACCAGGGTGAATTATTTTGTGCAAAGAAAGAACTTACAAATGTTTTGGCAAATCCCAAAATCCGTTTTTTTAAAAATATTTTAAAATTGTTCATTTTTTATTAAAACAACTTTTCCAGTTAGTATCCCTTCTCATTCAGTTAAAGATTTTTTCATATTTTTCCACCAAAAATCTCCCTCATCCCTCTTTATGTAGTTTTAAGCACCATTTTTCAAAGTTTTAAGAAAATCAAGCTTTTTGAAATAATTTAAAGTTTTCAAATAACCCTCAGAGGTTTAGAGCTACATGACTAACCGTGTTTTAAAATTTTAAAGTATAGATTCAAAACACATTTTTAAAACCTCCTAAACGCTTCCATTTTTTAAACTTTAAATTTCTTCAAATGTATGCAAAGCTTTTAAAAGATCATAAAAACCCTTTAACTCACAACAGTTAATGTCTACACTTTCTAAGATATTTAAGAATTCCTAAAACTCCAAATTGCTATTGTTTTCCAAACAATGTGTAACCTTGTTATATCCCTGGTTTTACCATATTCCAGTTACATTTATTTATTTTAAACAAAACGTTTGCAAAAAAAATTAAAAAGGCAGATTCACAACCAATTTCAGACTAAAATACATTTTAGAACTCTTAACTGTGCAAGAAAAACATTCTCCATGTGCTACATTTATGCTTACTCTCCACCACTGCTGTTTAAAATGTCCAGTGAAACTTATGTTAAGAGATTAAGTTCCATACGTAATGGTTAGGGGGACACCAAGTCTTCAGTCTGGCAACAGGGTTAATATTTTTTGTTTGCTATTCATCGATTGCTAACCCTGCCTTTCAGTTCAACCTGATGAATGATGCCATAGAATGTTTTCAATTAGAATGGCCATGGGGAGATGGTAAAAAGAGCTGCCTTCTGACAGTTTGAGGATTCATAGTGTTAAAAAAACGTAGCCTGGTCATAATATCTGCTCTTCCACTGCATCGTGTTCAAGTGTTGGCATTTGCCCATTACCATCACATGCCATACAGGTTTTAAACCTGAAGTGTGATATTAGGGACTCGGGTAAAGGAATGCCCTCCATATTCTACATGTTGAATTCAAACTAGAGTCTCTGAAATTCCAAGGTACGTTGGAGCTTGAATGGTTGCTCTTTGCCATGCTAAAAATTAATGGAATGCTGCACTCATTTAAAAATGCATTTCTGCATGCCCAGCATAGGTGGATCCAGTACTTTTGACTAGTGAGCACATTGAAGACCCAATGGAACAGCACAAATTTGATTTCTCAATATGTGATCAGTGTTGGTTACTTAAATAAAAGCACAGAGAAAAAGGTCAGGGCAGCAGGACCCCGCACCAGTCGTTTTGGCGTGTCGTGGCTATATTGATGAAATTAGAACTTGGTGCAATGAGCCCAGGACTTGACCTTCATACGCCCCCAAAAGGATGGTATACAATCTCCCCACACAAATTTAAATAAAAATGGCCCTGCACTCAAATAAACAAATAAGTGATTAGTAAAAGGATGTTAGTGTCCATAGTCCATCATACAGGAATAAAGTTGTATCTTCCCTAATGAAAAACGTTAGTGGGCGTTTTTGCTGCAGAAAAGGGTTCCTTTTATTCTTTTATTCCATTGAAATTCTTTAAAATCACAGCACGCATTTGACAAGATAGCCTTGACAAATGTGTGCTGTGGACACTAACATCCTTTTACTAATCACTTATTTGTTTATTTGAGTGCAGGGCCATTTTTGTTCAAATTGGTTACTTAAATACAAGTTCTTTTTAGGTCTCGCCTGAGCCAGCGCATGCGCATGCGTTGCTCTGCGAGACATTTAGTAAGTGTGCTTTTCAAAGTGCTGCCAGAGGCTTTTGCTGGCTACCAGCTTGCGTTCACGCGAGCGTGCACGCGCGCAGCCGCCATCTGTCTTTCCTCCGTCACGGGTCATTAAGTGCAGCGCGATCACTTTCGCGGCTGCGTCTCTTTCACGGCCGCGCGGCCAATGCTTTTTTACACCAGACCTTCGCTGGCTTGTTTTGTCTGTCTGCCGTTCTGCTCCGTTTATCCCCAAGTTGTCTGCTTACTGCCAACACATTTTTATTTTACTCGCTCTTGCTTTAGCCTTGATATTCTTGGCTTTCCCTTTCGAATCTTTTAAATCCGTATCTACCTCTGTCGAGCCGCCTCTCTTCCCATGTGAACTTTCAGTGGCTGTGCGCAGCTTTGCCTCCACATGGGCCACAGGTTCGCTGTAACCCCCTGGTCGCGCCCGTAGTCCGCCAGGCCACTGTCTATACATTAATGTCCCTGATTGTAGCAGCCATCTTGTTTGCCTGGGCTCGTGTTCCTTCCTTTCACAACGCCCTGTCGGCTCTGCCTGCCCTTCAGAGGCCACTCGCCCAGCGGTATCCACCAGTGAGTCTGGGACTCTACAGCAGTGTCTCTTCCTCAACGTCAAACGTCAAAGCTGAAATCCTATTCTGGCCTGAAAATCAACACAAAAGTGTTCTGTAAATGTGTGTGTACCGATGACAATGTTGCCTTTGCGGAAATGTCAATAAGTGATACATTCTCAGCGTTAGCTAAAAAAACTCCCTTCTTTCTTGCCGAGTGTGCCTTGGGTCTCATGAATGCCTTGCCTGCAAATGCACCATAAATGTATTGTTGATAAACTCCGCTGTGTAACGCCCCCTTTGACACTGCTCACCCTTCACCTGTGAGCAATGACCCAAACAAAGGTGGGTCTACATGAACAGTGTTGTCCGATGGAATACATAACTTCTCCCCTAACTTCTAAAGTGCGCCAAACCCTCTGCGTGGGGTTGCTTTGTTTTTGGCAATAACATGCTAATTAGATGTTTGAATTTCACTGCCTTTCTTAATAAAGGGAACTGTTTTTAACATTAGAATTTTTTTAAGTAATTTTATGCATTAGCTGCAGAAGAAACTACATTAATCCCCTTAGAAGAAAGTTAACATTCCATGATGGAGTGGTTAGCCCATGTGGATGGAAAATATTTACTCTCTAACTTGAAAGTCATATTTAATGGGATACTGAAAGGGGGTTTACTCTTGCACCTTAGCGTGTGCTTGAAATTTCAGACAACTGTACTGCAAGCTGAGCCTAACTCAGTGTACATTCTAGGACATGTACAATACAATCATTCTTTCATCTGACAATTCTGAGTGTTACTCAGAATCCATGCTGGGCTGGGTGACCGGCAAATTAGAATGATAGACGCCGGATGGGATAAGAAGGAAGATCTTGAAATTACAATAGCCCCTAAGGTTCAAGGGTGGTTCAATGATGATGTGTTGGTTGGGAATAGATATAGAGAGCTTGCATGTATGGATTGCGAAGAAAATGGGTACCTGAGCGATATTGATTAGGATCTAGGGTCGTCGCACAGCCTAATTATATTAACTTGGAATGTTAATGGCTATAAAAGAATAATGCTCCAGGAAAGTTTTAAAAACTTACTAAAGAACACTGACATCGCGTGTTTACAGGAGACCTGGCTGTGCGATGAAACCCTGGTTATAGAAGGTTTTACCCACCATGTAAATCCAGCAAGAAAGAATATATTTGGTAGACCGTCAGGCGGTCAGCTGCCGCTGGTTTCAACAAAGCTAGCTAGGAAAATAGAACCCCTCGAACTTAAATGTAATTAGGCGTTAGGTAGCAGAGTGTGGACTTTGGAAAAAAACTCAGGTTATGAATGCATATGTATTGTTAATGTGTATATCCAGAAGGGGAAGGGAAAAGGTTATAAGGTGGACCTGGAATGCTTAAAAAAGGACTTGGAGGCCTTATGTGATTCTTATCCGAGAGATGTGCTTTTGATATTGGGTGATTTTAATCACAGACTAAATCCCTTAAAGACTGATTCATGGTGTAGAGATTTGTTAAGAGCTTATAACATAGAGACTGCTAAGTCTCCTAGCTGCAACATTTCACCTCAAGATGTGGTGCTGGGGCAATTGTTGGGCTCTATTGGGTTGGTGTGCATAAATGAAAGAATGGATACGGATCGGCCTGCGGGGCGCACCTTCACAGTGGGGCAACAAATGTGTCCGATAGATTGTGTTTATACAGGCTTGGAGTTTTGAACTAATCAAACACTTTGAAGTAGCAAGGGTTGAAGGTAGTGATCATTACCCATTGTTGACGAAATTGTATGCAAAAAGAGCCCCTCAGAGACAGAGCCATCCAAGTCCAGGTAGAATATCCAAAGCGACTTACAACGCGCATTACAGAAGAACATATTAAACTAAGCACAGTCCAGTTGACACATACATTTGTAAAAGTACCACCTGAGGAGGATATTACCTGCTACGAAGGTATGATAAGACAATTGGTAGAATGCCTTCGGATAAAAATTAAAGGTGCTAAAACTGGGTTAGCAAGTAAGGAAAAACTACTTACCAATAACAAGCCATGGTTTGACGAGGATTGTCGTAAAGCAAAAGCCAGCATTAGGCAAAAGGAAAGAAGCCTAAGAGGTAGACATGATGACGAACTGCTACTTAATCTTCAGAAATTAAGGTCAAATTATAAAACAACCATTAGAGATAAAAAAAGAACCTATAAGGACAGATGCTGGGTGAGGCTATTAGAGGTAATTGAAGAAAAAAATGTGAGAGGCTTCTGGAAATTAGTACAAGAGAGCACTGGTAAAGTTTTAGGGACCTTGCTGTGCTCGGTGCCGGAGGATAAGTGGGTGGATTATTTGGAAGAAATTTATGGGAAGTGGCCAAGGGTGGAGGAAACAAAGACCATCATATGGCCAGGTGTAAGGGAAGAAGTAAAAGAGCATTTCTCCCCAAGCCATATTAGGAAGATAATATACAGATTAAACCTAACTCGAGCCGCCGGCCCAGATAACTTGCCGGCTGTTATTATAAAAACAAACCCGGAGTGGTGGTCCGAGTTTTTTTCTAATATGTACCAGGGGATTCTTAAAACAGGGGCTATGCCAGATAGTTGGAAAGGGGCTATTGTAAGACCTATACATAAAAAAGGCGATGTAAATTCTCCTAAAAACTACCGTTTAATAAACCTCCTGGACATAGGAGAAAAAGTATTTGCTAAAGTAATCCTGGGATTACTTAAAGAATGGACAGTTGAAAAACAGATAGTGCCCCCAGAACAGGGTGGATTTAAAGACGGACATTCGACGATTGATCACTGTTTTGCTCTCTGGTCCATCGCGCGGAAGTCGATCGAGCAGAGGGGCAATTTGTTCTGCTGCTTTGTGGACTTCCGTGCAGCATTTGATCTGGTGGACAGGGAGCAGCTGTGGGAAACCTTGCTAGGGTATAATATCCAAGGAGACTTATTGGCCTTGATTCAAGCCCTGCATACAGAAAACTGGGCCCAGATAATCTTGGATGAGAACGGAGGATTGTCCCGGAGGATCCAGATCGGTAATGGGTTGAGACAGGGGTGCGTACTTGCCCCCTTGCTTTTTCCCTATTTATAGCTGATCTGCCCCGAAAACTTAGAGAGGTTAGAGGGGCTAGCCCGAAATTAGGAGGAAACCATATCTCCTGTTTATTATATGCAGATGATCTGGTAATCATGGACCAGACGGAGATTGGGCTACAAAGGAAATTAAACGTGTTTACAGAATACTACCAAACTAAAAATTGGTGGTAAACATGGAGAAGACCAAAATCCTATGTTTTGGAAGAAGAAAAACAAAGCTTTCCTGGTACCTGGGCATGGAAATGCTGGAAAAAGTAACAGAATATAGATATTTGGGAATGTGGTTCACGAATAGCCTGCAGTGGTATACCCATCTTGATGCATTAAAAATAAGGGCATCGGCCTCTCTAAAGGGGCTAAAAAGATTTAATAGTGTTTTTGGAGAAATGTCTGATAGACCGGTATTAAAGGCCTATTTAGCAATGGTCCCCCCACAATTTTTGTATGGTGCAGAGGTACTCTATTTAAGTGGAAAAAAGGGATGGGACAAAGAAGAGGGAAATATCCTTAAATGTTTGTTCTCGCTGCCTAGATCGTCCATGGTACAAGCAGTAAGATTAGAATTGGGAATCACCTCATGGGGTATAACCGCTTGCATGGCTTTATTGCGTTTCTGGCAGCGATTAGGATCAGGTGAGGACCAAAAAATCTCACAGTGGTGTAAAAATGAAATTGCCAATAGTGAGTTGACCTGGGCAAGAGAGACCAGAGCCTCAATTATTCAAGCATATGGTGTTTTAAAGCTAAAGTTGTGCCCTCAGTACTTAGACCTAAAGATAGACAAGAAAGAACTTAGGTCATTGGGAATAGAAGCATCCCGAACCCATGATCAAGAATACCTCTTACGGAAAAGTTCAGTTGCTTTTATGGCCTCAGCATGGAAAAATGATTTACATTACCCCTATATTGACAGGTTACCTAGCTGCCTGTTAAGGCGCGAAGTGTTAAGATTGAGAATTGGGCTAAATCCCTGTTATGCGAACAATGGGGTAAAAATCTTAATGATAAATAGCAATGGAAAATGCACCTGCACTTTAGGTACTACCTGCGATATTTTACATATATTATTAGACTGTTTTAAGATTTTAGATATATACGAAGAGAGATTTTAGGCCCGATTTAGAAAAAAATATGAAATTAAAAATAGGTTGCAAGCTGTAAACCTTTTAGTGGAAATGAAGAACCTAGATATAGCCTGTGCTATTGGGAAATATATAATCAAAGTGAAAGAGTTTCTTAAATGTAAAGAGCACTGATGAAATTTAAATCCTTTAAGCTACAGGGAGAATGGGTTATTAATGGATAGAAGCATTGTGTGAGACCTACTAGAAGGTCTGTGTGCCTCAATAATGGAATAGTTGATTTTATTAATTTTAAAATGATTTTTATCTTGTATTTTTATGGTTGTGAATTATAGGTTACAGAAATGTATTGTATATTGTATGATTCTGACTTGCTTATTTTATGGAATGTTATGCTACTAGTGTATACTTTTATGGTTGTAAAAAACCGAATAAAGTTTATTGACTGACTGAGTGTTACTCACTACAAGACTACATAATCCACAACTTTTCCATGTTGCTACATCGCATAGCCATGTTGCTACTCTCAGAATTTCTTCTTGCATTTTTCTGGTAAATTTAAATGTCCGATTTCTAGGACTTTTAGATCCATGCTGTCAGATTCAGGCTTTTGGTTCTGGGTGCCAGATTTTGCCATTCTGAGTAAATGTGGCAATGTTGACATTTTCCACACTCAGCTGTGCCGTAGTAGGGCTGGCTCCTTGGTTATTCTTTCCATGTGGTGCTTTTATGATCAGTGACAATTTGCACTTGTTGGTGACCAGAGGTTTGAGTGGTATTGGGGAAGATGTAGGAAATATTCCATATTACCTCATGGATAGTGCATTTTTTTGGACAGGAGATGTGTGTACTTGGAAGCAAAGTCTTGTCGTAGTTATTCACCTGAAACACCAAGTTTATGTTGGGTCTCTCCCACACTGTGGATGTGTGTCTTACAACGTCCCACTCATTTGAAAGCCCATCTGTCTGCTTAACACATCTGCCATTACATTGAACTCTCCTGGAACATGGTCAGCTGCCAATGCCAAGTCTAATTCACCAACCTTGATAGTGGGCAAGACTTTGGTTCCCTTACTTTGTTGAGGTAAAACATTGTAGTTGTACTGCAAGTCTGATTCTGTACCACAGGTCCTTCTATTCAGCTTTGAGAACCTTCGGTATTATGTGGACTGTTTGAAACTCTACAACGTTGATGTGTTTGATGGTATCCTCTGTATGCTATTGACCTCTTACTTGCAAACTCTTCATATGAGCCCATACCCTGTGCTAGAGTGAGGCTCCTGCTATTGTGACCAGTGGCTGGCTGAATGTGCTTCCTATTATCATGTTCTGCAGTGTCACTCATTATAGACATTTCTTCACTATGTTGGTGCAAACACTAGATCCTCCCAGTCTCCGGAACATTGCGACTGTTAGTTTGCAAGCCACGCCTGGATCGGTGCATGTAAGGAAATGCCTCTTTCTGCATGATCACCCCTGCCAGGTTTTCGGACTGATGTAGCTAGTTTTTCGACTCTGTAAGTGCATTGAGTCCTGCCAAACAGGCCTCTGTGGTTCACCCACAATTTGCATGAGTTAGGATACTTATAAGTCTCTAGTATGCAGGGCCTGTAAATTAAAAGTGCCCCTTGTGAACTGTAGCACTTGTTGAGCCACCACATGTGTGACAAAGCAAAGCATGACTCCCAGCCGCCATTGCTGGCTGGCAGAGCAGTTTTAAACTGCTTACTTGATTTTACCATTTAAAGTAATGGCAAAACCCAAACCTTCCTTTTTAATATATATAAGCCACCCCTAAGGCAGGCCCAACGAGCCCTAAGGCAGGGTACTGTATATTAAAAAGTAGGACATGTGTTTTTTCATGTCTTGACAGTAGAAACCCCACACTGCCATGTATGAATGAGCATGCAGAATTATGTGGATACGTGATGTCTTCCTTACAGTCCTCACTGCCGCAGACTGTGACATCTGGTGAAGGTGAATATGAGTCTGAAATGTCTGCATTTTGTGCAGCTACAGTGTGGCTTTTACTGTAATCATATTGATCTCTGCTCTCGGTGAGGACTTCGGCACATAGACTAAACCACAGTTGGTATAGAGATAGAATTGCTTTGTGTATAGGTACCAGTCACCAGTCCGACTGTTTGACTATTCGCAAAAATAATCTGGGCCAGACGTTATGCGAAAAGGCAGTACCAGTACTTGGTACTAATAAAGCTGTTGCACTGTCATAAAGCGGAGTATGCCTCATTGAGGTCTGGAGTTACCATAAAATACTGCTGCTCAAACAGGGATAGTCCATCCTGCAATACCGTGGTTTCGAATTTCTGCTTCTTTACAGACTGGTTCAAGCATCTAACACCCAATATTGGTCAGAGGATGAGGCTGCATTCTGGTATGAGGAAAATACAGAGCACAGTCCTTGGTTCTCCTCTCCATGTGGTACTTCCTATAGAGCTTCTTTGAGGGTTAATAATTACACTTCCTCTAATACAAGTATGATATGAGTTCATGTATTTGTTTAATTTGCTATTTGTGGCTTGCGTCAGTTCTATAGGATTGCCTCTTTGATAACATTCTAAGCCTATTTGTCTTAGGTGATCCTTTCCCACTGACTTTGATCATCTCTCGCTCTCCTGTCCCCACCCTCGTCCTACCCCTCCCACATTGTCATTTAGATATACTGGCAGAAACCTTTGTCTTGTGCCCTCTACCACAAAAACCCTTTTTACGCTGGTATGAGTATTGCAATGGCATGTTGGACTGTGATCCTGCAAGCAGCTGCTGAGAGTAGCCCTGTTGCTGGTGTAACCGTCTGCTTTGCTGTGCTCTTTGTTTAGGCATCCCCCTGCGGTAGATACCACATCTCTGAAGAGCTACAGAGGCCCTTTTTAGGTCTCGCCTGAGCCAGCGCGCATGCGCTACTCTGCGAGACATGTACTAAGCGGGTTTTTAAAGTGCTGCTTTTGCCGGCCACCAGCTTGCGGTTATGCGCACAAGCGCGCGCGCCTCACAGCTGCCTTCTGCGTTTCTGGCGCGCGACGTGCATTGATCTTCATTTTCCACTAGCGTGCTTGCCGTCGCTTGCGCGCACCCCTGCTTTCACTTTTGCCTTCCCACCACTCGCGTCCTTTTTTTTTTTTTCTTCTCGCGTGCTTGTTCCAGCTTGCTGCCTGCATATAACATGGCTGCTGATGTCAGCCCTGTGCAGGCTCCGGCTCCCTCGGCACTCGGTACCGTAACCCAGCTCCTCTGTCTCGCTCTACAGTCGGTGACTAAAAGACTTTAACCTTCGCTCTGCAGCACACGCCATCACGTGATCGGAGAGCCCCGCAAGCAATTGGTTGGCACAGCTCCCATTGACTTGCCTTGACCATCGAGCTTGCATGCAGTCTCAGAACCGAGTCGTCTTCGCTTCTTAATTCTGAGACGCTTGAAGCTCTCTCGTGCATGTCATCATGGCTACCCGAGGCGGCGATGCGGACGACTCTTGCAGACCCTACCAGGTGGCAGTGCTTGGCGCCTCTGGTTTCACTGGTCATACATTCTCAGCGGCACTTGTGCAGCAGCTCATTGCTTTGTACCACCAGTGTCTGCTGGGAGATGTAGTTTCCTCCATGGTCTCTTACCTATTTGACTTGTGTTGCTTCCTTTACAAAATGGGTTTTGTAGTCCAGAATCGTTTTTTACGCTTATGTTGATTATCTTTGTGGTATGTCTATGGATGTCGCTTGCCAATTTTATATTCTTGTGGATTCATGTCCTTCCTCCAAATCAACGATCGGGGTAGATTTTACACAGTGAATTTACCGGCAAACAGAGGATTTGTACCAGGAGATCCCTGCATCATGCTTCTCTCTCTCTCTATCTCTCTCATCTCTCTATCTCTCTCATCTCTCTATCTCTCTCATCTCTCTCAACTCTTTTACTCTCCCTTTCATCTTTTACTCTCCCTCTCATCTTTTACTCTCTCTCTCATCTTTTACTCTCTCTCTCATCTCTTTTACTCTGTCATCTCTCTTCTACTCTCTCTCATCTCTTTTACTCTCTCTCATCTCTCTTTTACTCTGTTTAATCTATCTTTCTTCCCTCACAACCCCTGCCCGCCTCCCTCGCTCTCTGGGACAAAGAGACACTGAAACCTATTGTTTTCACATGTTGAAGCTGCAGTAATACGTGGTTACGTGTTGCATTTGACGCCATCCCTTTGTGTTTTTGCCGTGGGTAGAATTCCCCAGCCCCTCTTCTTGGCGTGTCATCCCAGCCACACCCCCTCTCCTCACTCCCCACCAGGGCCTTCACACATCACTATTTGCTGAATCACTCGGATGCTGTAATTTTCCACAGCACAATTCTGTTAGCGTTATCTTTCCTCCAGACGGCTTGACCGTAAACATCCCACACATCTCCTGTCTGTAGCCAGCAGTTGTATGACATCTGCATTTGGTGGACTATCATTGGACTAAGCATTGGCATTGCCAATAGGTCTCGTTTTTGGGACCTTATAAGTATTTAGTTATGCAGCCCAATATCGTTGGTGCAACAAAATCAACTGTTGCATGGCTAAACATTTATAAGGTACAAGGTTTAGCCATGCAACAGCTGATGTTGTTGCACCAAGGATATTGTGCTGCAAAACTAAATACTTATAAGGTCCCAAAAGCGAGACCTATTGGCTATGCCAATGCTGGTTAGATATAGCATTGTAATGTTCACTAGTCAAGATGTTATTCATAAAGGTCAGCAGAATTTGTCTCATTAATGGACGAGTCCCATGGTACCTTTTGTGTGTAGAATGAGTTTCTCTAACCCCATCTGACCATTTGGACCTTTCAAACAAAATATTTATGTCTAGAGGCATATAAATTTATCTGCATGAATACAACAGTCTGCTCCTGATCTCTGATATCCATTCTTTTGCAGCCCCTATTTCTCGGTGCTTCAGGAAAACAGATGAAAACAGTAACACCATGTACCTGCCATTCACTATATCATGTATATGAGTGTGCACTGTTGGTGATAAGTCATAGACCCACCAATTTGCTCTGCCCCACTTATATACCTTTAAGGTAACAAGCCTGATGGCGGCTAAATGCAGAGTTTCCAGATATGTTCAATTATCCCTTTGCGCCCTCGAAGGAGGGGGGGTGCATCTGCTGCTATTGAATCAACACACTGAAGGAGACCGTTGTCCTCTTAAAACTGATTTTCCTGTCTGGGTATCCTTTTTAGTTCTCGGCCTGCACCAGCGCTTGCGCTGGTCTGGCCGAGAGTTTTAGTAGGCGGGTTTTGGAAGTGCAAACACTGGCTTTCGTCTGGCGACCAGCTTGAGTTCACGATGGCCGTGCACGCGCTGCTGGCATCTGGGTTCCCTATCTCTTCCTCATTTCCTCGTCATGGCTCATTAACTCTCTGGACTCTGATGTTTCAATCGCAGCAGCAGCTCACATTACCAACTCAGGGCCCTGGACTACAGTCACATGAAAAACAACAGCGATTAGCATTGAAATGCAAGCTTTTTTTTGTCTAGTTAGAAATATTGCTTCGGTGGGTTGATTTCACCTTATATCGCTATTTGTTTTATATTGGGAGTCACAGCCTAATTACCAGTATTTTTGTCTCACTCTGTTTTTTTTATTTTATATTTATTCGCACAAAAGCTATATTTAAGGTTACTTTTTCCGCGTCACTTCTTCACTCTATTTAAACTCCACACCCCCCTCTCTTATTGGCTCTCTCCGTTCTCTCTCTCTCTCCCCTCTCTAATTCTCTCTCTACTTAATTAACTCTCCCCTCTCTATCTTTTTTAGCCTTTCATTCTCTCACCCCTTTATCTGTTTCTCTTTCAAACTCCTTCATTCACTCTCTCTCCCCTTCTTTCTCTCTCTCTATCCCGCTCCACTCTTTATTCTATGTACACCCTTTCTCTCTCTTTCTCTCTCACCACCCTCTCTAATTGGGCATTATATCTTCACTCTATCTCTCACTCGGCAAGACCACAGCATCACTCAGCGCAACCACAGCATCACTCAGAGCCAGCACAGCATCACTCAGCACCAACACAACATCTCTCAACGCCATCACAGCTATGCACAGGATAATAGGTCCCCGGAATACAGTGGTTTGCCTACCATATCCCGTAGCACCCAAAACCCCAACCCAACTAGCTTAGCATCCCATTAGTACCAAAGCACCAATGATTGGACAACCCAGAACACGGTATCTTTATCTCAGGACTCGCAGAAGCAAGAACACTCTTTCGTCACTCACTCGTACTTGTCCACAATGCGCGTATGAAGAGACACAGGGTAGATTAAAATATTTATTTCAACTTACGTGCTCTAAGGTACAGTACACGTGTCAGCACTAATAGCATAATGCAGATGAATAATATAAGCAGCATGGTTACAATTCCATAGAATACAAACGGGGAAAGCATTTCATAACTCAGTGGATAAATGTCTAAATAACATTACCACCCTCCCCGTGCAGTAAGATAGTTTATTATAAAAATAGAAGACCTCTGGGCTTTGACTAGCGAACCCTCATACCTCGGTCTCTAGATGCAGAACTACATCAGCAGACAATCACAGCTCTTCTCCCTGGAAAGGATTCCTCCAAGTGTGTTAAGCGCCAGTAAAACTGCAGTATTAAAGGCACACCAAGTTCCAATGCATTTGCTCCTAATGTTATGTCTGGGTGCGCGAGACTGGCCATATCAGGAAGAACCGAAATACATTGTTATGTGACCTTGTACATGTTGTGCAGTCTGAGCCCAAATCGAACAAGAGAAAAGGTGAAAGACAGAAAATGCAGACAGCGCAAAAGAACTTAGCAAGAGCAAAGGGCGAGGGAGCCCTGGCTCAATGTAACGTGCGCAAAGAAAAGCAGCATGGCAGCTAGGCCTAGGCCAACATAACAAGGCAGGCAACAAACCACAAGACACCCTCCCCTGGACAGTCCGGCGGCCAGGACAGAGGGCCAACAACAACAAAAAATCCAGTAGAGTACAGGGAGCGCCCAAACGGCGGAGGACAAGTCAATCCATGAAAGTGTAAGTGCAGAAAAAAGCCATACCCTCCAAGAGGACATCATTGGAATCGTCAAAAAACATAGATGCCATCCAATCCATGAGATCAAAGAGCAGGAATGCTCCTCAGCAGAGGGAGCATCCAAAAGCAATGCGGGACAACTTGCGTGATAATCGAAATAGCTTTGATGTAGGAGATCCTGGGCAGCCGCCCAGATATCCCATTGCGCCAAAATCCCCAGTGCAGCCGCACGCGCCATACAGCCGGCAACGGAACAGTCCTGCTCATGGGCCTCTAAGGGACCCATCAACTGAACAAAATCCGGAACAGACAATGACGAATTGGAGAGGCAATAATCCAAAGTCCAGGTGAAAGGACAGCGGACACAAGTCATTACAGGTTGCACGCAAGTGAAATACGCAAAGCGAAAAGAAAGAGTATATGACACACTCAGTGTCGCCAATGGCAAGACACCAAAACCAGCCAAAAGGCGCTCAATTTCCGTCGGACCATGGATTTGATAGTTCACTGCATCCCATACGATGCCATCAGCAACTGGAAAAGCTGAAATGTTCACAAATGTGTGGTCACGCTTCATGATGTGAGACGAGGAATGAGGAGCCAAAGTTCCAGAAACATAGTCTACAGCAGAGCGTTCAGGTAAATAGTGACCGTTGATTAGTAGAAAAAACACTGTGACAAAGCCAATGGACATGAACAAAAAAATCAAGAAAAGTACCAACCAGATGTATGTCCAGGGTGGAATCAAAAAATTGTCTCTAAACCAGGATACAAAAATACTGAACTTGGATGGGACTTTTGAAGAAGTGGAATCCGAATCAAAGGAATAACGAGTCGGGCCAAGTGGCGTTGTTGGTTGATGCGCCACCGATTCAGATGCAGGATAGGTATACTCGTCCTCGTCGATGTTGGTGGAGAGTTGGGGATCAATTATAGTTTCAGGCAAAGGAGAGGATTCAGGCAAATCAACCATCTCAATTACAGCATCAGCGACCGTTCGTGTAGATGGGCCACGAACATATGTCCGATAAATGGCAGGACAAGAGACCGCTGGTGTGACACTATTCAGGATCGGCCAGGCGCTGTAGCTTGACATTTTCCACTGAGATGTATCTGTTCTCCTTGCGACCAGGAAGCGGTGGTAAAATGACTGTACGTGTTCCCTTCAAGCCCAGAACTGGAACCGGTGCACGAAAAGAGGGGCCGAATTCTTTTTGTTTTCAACCTTCTCTCGAACCAGTTCTCCAATCTTTGGAAGCCAGCCGGCTACCGGAATCTGCAACGCAGGATCTGTGGCTGAAGGCAAATGTGTAGTTGCAAATTTGTCTCGGGCTTCTTGTAAGTCCTGTAACATAGCAGAATGGTTATCTACATCAAACTTGGCGGATTGCGCCGCAATGTCTGGACCCTCAAGGTCAGGCACAAACATTCTTATGCCAAAGAGCATTTCGTATGGGGTCCGCCCACCCAGAGGTCTTCTAGGGAGATTATTAAGTGCACGCTGAACGGTATACAAGTGGGCCAGCCAGTTCTTGCCAGTACCTATAACTCTAGCTGTTAAGGATTGCTTTAAGTCACGGTTCATTCGTTCAACGATAGAGTTGCCCTCAGGCCTATACGGAGACGAAAATTTCACCCGCACCCCAAGCGAAGCCATTGCATCCTTGTAAGCCCTAGAGGCAAACGCCGGACCTTGGTCCGAATGGAAGGTGCCGCATGCGAAAATTCCCACAAAGACACGCAAATCCCTGATTACATTTCGAGCGTCAGCACTACGTTGTGGCCAGACCCAGAGGAACCGTGTGCACGAGTCCACTGCTACTAAGATGTATTTATAGGCAGTGTCTGATGAGAATGGACCGCAGTGATCCAAGTAAACACACCCAAAGGGTCTGTTAGCAATGCAGAGCGGGGTCTGTGGAGGGCGTGTTACCGTGGAAGGCTTAATCTGTTGACAAACGTCGCAGGAAAGCACAAAAGCACGGGTGTCTTTATACAATCCACGCCACCAATAACGCTGCTGCAAGATGGAAACTGTAGCTGACACACCTGCATGAGCAGAAGCCATGCCTTCGTGTGCAGCTGATATCAAGGCACTCCTGCGGTCCGCGTTGGGGATCAGCCGATCTCCAACGTCAGGTATTGTTACATAAGGAACCTGTTCGGGACTTAACTTGTAAGAATACTTGGAAGGAAAACCTGTAGGGTAATTATCACCTTCCTTGGTTGCAGCAATAGCTGCTAGAATAACAGAGTCAATTTTAGACATGGACCTGGTAACCGCTGCTACTGAACACGTGACTACTGCCGAACGGGCAGCTTCATCTGCCAGATCGTTACCAATAGCGTGTGCGCCCACCCGCTGATGGCCTAAGTGTGAACCACCTGTGTGAGGGGCAGACGTTGTTGCAATTCTGCCACTCGAACCCAAAGCATTTTATGCTTAATTGTGCTCCCTTTTGCGTCCTTGTAGTCATTTTTCGACCAGAAAAACAGATTGTCATTGTAAGATTGTACACAGTAGAAGGAATCACATACAATAAGAGTTGTCTCATCCTGAGAAGCGAACTCAAGTGCAAGTAGCAATGCATGCAGCTCGGCCAATTGTGCGGTACTATCTCCAAGTGTGCGAGTGTGCACTACAGAGGATTTGAACGTTCCATTTACAAAGGAACCCGCAACAATAGCACATGCAGCTGAATAAGCGTGCTTGGACCCAGTGGCCGGTTGCGCCGAACCATCTGTGTAGATCACACATTTGTAATCCTCAAGCGGCAATATAAACAGAGGAGGAGGATGAACGAATTCATACTGTAAGAACTCCTGAGTCTGAAGAGAAGAATCGAAAATAAAGGTGACGTCTGATGACGTCAAGGATGTAGCCCATTGTATCCAACGGGGATGCATTGCTTTTGTGTTCGGTACACTTGCCTTTGTTACTGCCTCTAGGGCAGGACAGGGTGTTACCACCAGAATTCGCTTTCCCTGTGCCAGTGCGCGTTCTTTTAGAATCGCCATTTGCACTGCAGTTTGAACTTTTTCGACAGATGTAAAGCGCAATTCAGCGGAAGTGTACAGATGCGACTTGTATGCGATGGGTACTGTATCACCTTCATTAAAGGTTAAGTACGTGAATCCCACCGCCCCGGAATTATTCTAATCACCAGGTTTGTGTGGTTATCACGAGTCAAAAGATATTTAGACTCCAATAGGTCTGTCTGCAAAGACTGCAGAATTAAGGTATGCTCAGGCAGCCAGCAAGACCTTGAATAAGTAGGTTGTATCAAAGCATACAAAGGCTTGATACGCTGGGCATATTCGGGAATGTAAGTACGCCCGAAATTCAGGAAACCCAGCAAAGACTGAAGTTTCTTCAGAGTATTTGGGGGCACAAATGTGCACATTTTTCCAAGAAATGGGGGGCTAAGCCCTTACCTTTGTTGTTGAGCTCATAGCCCAAGAACAGAACGGTAAATTCAGCAATGTGACACTTAGCAAAGTTAAATTTGTAACCCTGCTCCGCAAATTCAAGAATAATGCGGTCCACACGGGACAGATGCGGAAATAATTCGTCGTCCGTCAGATAAATGTCATCAACGTACGAACATGCATCTTGATCGATGCTGTCTAGCAAAGAGACAACACGGGCGGCGAATACACCCGGACTATTCTTGTAGCCCATGGGTAAACGCCGGAACTGGAATAATTTACCACCGGATGTGAATGCGGTCCATTGACCACTCTCCGGGGCTAGGTTGTGCGTGTAGAAACCGTTTGAAAGGTCAAGTGTCGTTTTGTATTTTTTACGAACAAGACTGTCTACAAGCGCAGAACTGTGTGTATTCTGCACCGCAAAGGTCCGACAATGAGAATTTAAATGCCGGTAATCCAAAACTAAGCGGTACGATCCATCGGGTTTAGAAACCACGAATAGGGGATTGTTCATAGGTGATACGCATGGTTCGATTACTCCCTGATATTCCAACTGTGTCAGAATTTCGGAGACGGGGCCTTTTGCCTGCCGTTTGATGGGATATTGGGGTTGTGGCTGCGGTAGTGACCGCAAAGGTATTGCATGGGGAGGTGATTCTACATCCCATCCCACATGGTTGCGGTATAACGCTGGAGCCAGGTACACAGCCCATTCAGCTGCAAGTGCTTCAGCTTTGTCTTTTGGGACATGCCTTGAAAAGCTTGGAAGGATTACCTCCTCTCCTTCATGTGCAGCGAGAACGAATGGGGGTGGCCAATCCACCTCTGCTAACAAAATGTCATATGAAGAGGTTAGATTTTCCCAAAAATCCCTGTTATTTCACGCGGTATATCACCTTCAATTTGGATGACTATGTTGTAAAGTCTGTCAGGGGGTGCCACTCTGGTGTCAGCTGTCTCTACAGTAACGAATGTTTCAGTTGCTGTCGCCTCCATATGAGGACGTAGCGCCTCCCGCACTATGGTAACTTACGCGGCGCTGTCTAGGAGGGTCACTGCCCACGTCCAATTCAGGAGTCTCGTTCTCACGGTCTGTGGCATATTTCGCTGTTACAACGGCAACTTTTTTCTTCTGAAATTGCGGTCGAGAAAGGTGAAAGTCTTCTGCTTTCCCTCTGACTTGTTGTCGAGGTTGGTCTCGCTCCTGGGGAGCCTCTCGGCCCCTTCCTCTATCTTGCCGTCCTCCTCCACCAGCCTGTGACGACGTCTGGGCCTGTGAAGAACGAGGAGAACGCGTATCAGAGCTCTGAAACCTTTCTGGTGATTTAATTCTCGACCTATCACGTAAATCATAAGTACGTTCAGAAGAAACCGAAACTGGGAAGCGCCTCTCGACCCCGGCTTCTTTTGTTGCTTACCCTGTTTTTTCTGTCTCCAACTCTTTTTAGTGAAGACTGGTCTATCATCTTTCTCAGATGTACTTTTTGTTTGTGTAATTTGTGGTTGCAATTGAGTTTGCATTTTTACAAAAGGCTTGTTGCCTAGGCTATTTCTTCCAATTGTTTTATAAGCCCGGGCAATAATTTTCGGTAATTCGCGAGGCCTGTCCAACTCTGGGACCAAAGCCAAAGCATTCGCTACTTGAAAGTTCATAGCATCGCCCTTGACATTTCCAAGGATCAGTTCAGCTACTACATCAAACACTCCCACTAGTCTCATCCCTAATTCCACAGCCGCTTCAGGGCCATGTTCGTCTTGTACTTTTTAATTACAGAGGGTAGAACCGTCATGGAAGGAGTACCAAAACATTTTGAATAAACTGCTGCGAATACCTTACCCCAGTTTTCACATGATGTCAAATCGGGGATTAAGTCTTTTGGCAAACTTATCGTAAGGATGCGGTGTTTATCCACTGGGGATGTATGTGGAAACACCGCTTCTATCTGATCGAATTTTTCTGCAAGCCAGTAAGGATAATCGTCCTTATTTTGTGGACGTTTTCCCATCACAGAATTTACCATGACAGGACTTATGGTCACTCCAGCTGCAACAGCTGGTTGGCCAGCGACTACAGGAGCAGCTCCATGGAGGCTACCTGTAACGTATGTCACTAAGGCTCTATGCACTCGCACCAGTTCGGTATGCATAGTGCGCAGATCCGCAATCGATAAAGCCAGATAATTTGGATGCGGGGTATACCCGGCCAATACAGGCCAAGTGGCCCCCTCAATGGATAAGGGGCCTAAACGAACTGCGGTATTTGGTTGTGGGAGGGCGCCATTAAACCAAACACGGTGCTGCCAAGCCGTGAGAGGCACTTCAAGATTAGTATAGGGTCGATAGGCAGCAGGAATAGCAGTGGGTTTATATTCATGAAACAGCTTATCACCTGCATCCACCGCCTCAAAAGTGATCCAAGTGTAAAACACTTCAAAATGATAAGCCGGATCGGCTTGAACCACAAAGACCAACTCGACCCCAGCATCGGGCACTCCGTATACACCTAGGTGTTCTCGGAGTGGTCCTCGGCTATGTGCAGCTATCGCCACACCAGCCATAACTAAACAACTGTATTCGACAACCTAACAGGGAGCACAAAATGGGTTATTTATGTAACCTTTTTAATAACTTCAAGCTTGAAAGAACCTATAAAACGTTCAATATAGGAGGTATCACCGTCACTTACGCCTCCGGAAGCGTACGTGAGGGTTTTGTGGACAAGCACAAGTACTACTCAAGCATCTCGCAGATAAGCTGCCCCACGTTGGTCGCGCCATGTCATAGGGTTTCTGCACATACACAGAGCTATGCACAGGATAATAGGACCCCGGAATACAGTGGTTTGCCTACCATATCCCGTAGCACCCAAAACCCCAACCCAACTAGCTTAGCATCCCATTAGTACCAAAGCACCAATGATTGGACAACCCAGAACACGGTATCTTTATCTCAGGACTCGCAGAAGCAAGAACACTCTTTCGTCACTCACTCGTACTTGTCCACAATGCGCGTATGAAGAGACACAGGGTAGATTAAAATATTTATTTCAACTTACGTGCTCTAAGGTACAGTACACGTGTCAGCACTAATAGCATAATGCATATGAATAATATAAGCAGCATGGTTACAATTCCATAGAATACAAACGGGAAAGCATTTCATAACTCAGTGGATAAATGTCTAAATAACATTACCACCCTCCCCGTGCAGTAAGATAGTTTATTATAAAAATAGAAGACCTCTGGGCTTTGACTAGCGAACCCTCATACCTCGGTCTCTAGATGCAGAACTACATCAGCAGACAATCACAGCTCTTCTCCCTGGAAAGGATTCCTCCAAGTGTGTTAAGCGCCAGTAAAAATGCAGTATTAAAGGCACACCAAGTTCCATGGCATTTGCGCCTAATGTTATGTCTGGGTGCGCGAGACTGGCCATATCAGGAAGAACCGAAATACATTGTTATGTGACCTTGTACATGTTGTGCAGTCTGAGCCCAAATCGAACAAGAGAAAAGGTGAAAGACAGAAAATGCAGACAGCGCAAAAGAACTTAGCAAGAGCAAAGGGCGAGGGAGCCCTGGCTCAATGTAACGTGCGCAAAGAAAAGCAGCATGGCAGCTAGGCCTAGGCCAACATAACAAGGCAGGCAACAAACCACAAGACACAGCATCACGCAACGCCATCACAGCATCACTCAACGCAACCACAGCATCACTCAACGCAACCACAGCATCACTCAGCGCCACCACAGCATCACTCTGCGCCACCACAGCATCACTCTGCGCCACCACAGCATCACTCTGCGCCACCACAGCATCACTCTGCGCCGCCACAGCATCGCTCTGCGCCGCCACAGCATCACTCAGTGCCGCCACAGCATCACTCAGCGCCGCCACAGCATCACTCAGCGCCAAGACAATATCACTCAGCACCACCACAGCATCACTCAGCGCCAAGACAATATCACTCAGCACCACCACAGCATCACTCAGCACCACAGCAGTATCACTCAGCACCACAGCAGTATCACTCAGCAACACCTGAGTATCATTCAGCATCACCTCAGCATCGTCTCCGCAACAGTCACCACCACCACCACTACCACCTCAGCATCACTCAGCACCACCTCAGCCTGCTCTCGGAATCTGGCATCTGTTGATTCTCCCCTAGCGTCTGGCCGCTGCTAGTGTTATAATACAGGTACTAGTTCCCAACCTTCACCCTCCCATTGTTTATGCCCCCTCAAAAAAAAAGCTTTAACGAACAACCATTGCAATAGGCAGAAACAAGTTGCCAGCATTGCAAGAACAAAAGAAAACGGAGGACATTTTTTATTGTAAATACTTTTTTTAATATGGTCGTTCAGTTTTACATAATAACTTCTTGGTCATATATAAAGTAACAAAAATGCTTCTGACACTTTTTTATTATAACTTTTTAGCATGCCGCACAGGAGCCACACTTCTCTACAGCACAGCTTGAAGACATTGGCAAAGTCAATAGTTCTGGCTAAACACTTATAAGGCCCCAAAGGCGAGACCTATTGGCTATGCCAATGCTTGTTTTAGTTTGAGCCTCGACAGCGCTTGCGCTGTCTGCAAACCTGTTGTATTTCTTCTGTAGGCTTTGGCATGCCCACTGATTGCCATTGGTTATCTGTGGCATTGAGAAATGCTGGCTTGTTATTGGTGCATTTGTGTAAATGTCCCTCTTTTGTGTCCTTAGCTCCCTCCCTGGCGATTTCACTAAAAGAACATTTTTGTTGGCCATCACACTGTTACAACGTGTGATGGCCCCTCCCCCCATCATGTTTCCAACAACAGGTCGCCCTAGTTTTCGCCCTTATCCGATTTTTGCTGTGTTGTAAAGTGGAAGTTTTCAAGGGCGCATGTAAATTCCATGACGCCACTTCACTTCTTTAACATCTGACAACCACTACTAGAAAAGACATTATAACAAACAGTGAGGTCGCCCGTCAACCCGCGTCTAGCGGACTCGAGAATTAAATGCAGGAAATGCAAACTCTTCCGCCTCAGCCTGCCTGATGGTTGCTGATGTTACTGGCTGAGTGAGGCAGCAGTCCCACAGTTCCCAGAACAGATTCCAAATGACTAACTAGGATAGCCATCCAATGCTGTCAGATGTGCATTCTGAAGTCAGGAAAAAAGTTTGGGCCGCCAGGAATGCACGGCCTGGATTAGGCTTTCTGTATAATTAAACTGTCACAAGGAAGTGACTACTCATTGAAGTGCTGATTATGGTGTGCGATAAGTTGGAAGGTTAAATACAAACACTCTTTCACAAGCAGAGGTTTGTCAATTCATGTGCAGGAAAACCTTCGTCTTTCCATTTTTGTTGTTTTTAAATTGCAGAGATAGTGATCACGCAGAGCCCATAAGCTCACAATAGCGACAATTTACCTCATGGACAATTTTCTTTTTGTGCTGGGGTGAGCAAAAAAGACATCAGATCAACGTTTGACTGACGTCAGCTATGCTGCATCAGAGATGTGAGTTTCTGAGCAGTGCACACATTTATACACCCAGTGCAAATTTTCGTCATCATATTGTTTTGAAAGTTGTCATGTTCCTTTAAACCGTATAACATGGCTGCTTTTCACGTTTGCAAGAATAATTAGGCAATTATCAAGTGTTTCAATATTGTAACTTTTTATTAGAAGTCAATCAATGGCAGTATCTAGGCAGAGTGAGGTGTTGCTGGTTACACACACACACTCTTCATTTATCCTTGTAGATAAGCTCTAATCTATTATGCATATGCAGGATCCAGTCTAAGCATTGGAATGTACAGCATTCTAGCGTCGAAGTTGGAGGTCCACTGGCTCACACGTTTGTAGTTTTATCTGTCAGGGGTCGATAATGACTTGCGTTTATTTGGGCAACAGAAACACCCATCATCTACAGCACCGCTAAGCACGACACTTGCAGCATGCACTATACGAAACACACTTTACTGACCCTCCTATGGGGCATGCTCGCTTCAAGAAAGAGAAAGTCTGGTAATACACTATGACTTCATCAGAGAGGCAGATCAGTTGTGGCCTGTAAACGTATGCAGGACTTTGATTCAAGCCACCACATGTGGCATAGAAAAAGAGAAGAAAAAACGAGCAGTTATCAGTACCTAAACCGCAATACTCTGTCAGTTAATTTCTAAGTGCAAACGTTCAGCCCACACTGAGAGACGCGTGACCTGCAGTCTGAGATGCTTCTGGCAAAGCGTAAGCTGCGGGACAGAGCCAGGACTTTGTATTACTTATATAAGAACGCTGAAAATGCAATAAAACCAGTTCCTTGTGAACATTGTCACAATCGGCTTCCTTTACACTCCTAGCGATCTTTTATTTAAACATTAACAATGTGCTATGAGTGGCTGGGGAGACATCTGTGGGGGCGGGGACTGCTGGAGAGCAGTCTGCTCCAGAGTTAGCACCAGGCAGAGAAGGGTGAAGAGATGGCAGAGCAGGTAAGGATTTTGGAGAGCATGGGGTTAAAACAAAGCTAATCACTTTCAGAGGGGTGGGAGGAGCAAAGGCACGATAAGAATCTAAAAACAAGCACAACACCTCGGACATAAGCATTAATCTCCCCAGTGCTTACTGAACCACTTAACAGCACGTTTGCGGAGACAATGTGTGTGTGCTTTCATCACGAATTTCATTTTTGTGCAAGCATGCCAGCTACACCCGTGGAGTGTGTTAAAAATAACAGCAAAAGGCATTGATATGATTGCCTGCACATAGGGGCAAGCTTCAAAGTCGGGTGAGCCTGGGGCTCTCTTCTTGCGTGTCTGGTGAGTAGTGGCCATGGCCGGACTGGGACAGAAAACCGGCCTGGGCACCAAAATAAAAGTGGCCCCCATTAATGAATTTGATTGCTAAAAAGTGGACCATGTTTGCAAATTGGTACAGTTTTTAATTTGTAAAGACACGCTGTATAGAACAAGTTACTTACCTTCGGTAACGATATATCTGTATGAGACATAGATTAGTTAGGGATTCCTCACCTTAGAATTACCCCCAGGTATCAGACTGGATCTGGAGAATTCTTCTTCAGCAGTACCCCTGCGCATCGGTAGGTGGCGTCGGTCAACTCCGCGTTCGTCGTTGGCGTCGTGATCGCCGGAATGACGTCGCGGTATCTACTTAGACGCCGCCCCTGCGCGCTGACGTCCGTTCTTTACACGACATTCCATGCCAGAAGTGCAGAGCCATGCAAGGCATTGACCACTGGTGCACGAAAACTAGGCCCCTGAAAGGGAGTCCCTTACCCTAGAAGTCAGTTCGCAGAATGGAGAGGATGGGTGGGGCGGTGAGGAATCCATAACTAATCTATGTCTCTTTCAGATATATTGTTTCCGAAGGTAACTAACTTGTTCATCTGAAAGAGACAATTAGTTATGGATTCCTCACCTTAGAATAGATACCCCAGCAAAACCAACCCCGGTGGTGGGTCTGCGAACCAAGTTCACACCAGAAAGTCCTGGAGGACTGAACGGCCGAAGAAGCCATCTCTCCGGACTTGGCTGTCCAGGCAGTAGTGTTTGGTAAACGTGTGCAGTGAAGCCCACGTAGCTGCCTGGCAGATGTCAAGAAGGGGAACTCCACATCCCAAAGCAGTAGTGGCTGCCGTCGCCCTGGTGGAATGGGCACGTAACCCCACAGGAGGTTCCTTTTTCGCTAAGGAATAGCAGATCGTGATGCAAAGAACGACCCATCTGGAGATGGTTCGTTTCTGCATGGCCCGACCTTTCTTGGCATCCACATAGCCAACAAAGAGCTGGTCATCCACCCGGAATTGTTTTGTGCAATCCAGCTAGAACGAAAGTGCACGCTTTGGATCCAGACGGTGGAGCCTCTCTTCCTCTTTAGAAGGATGCGGAGGCAGAAAGAAGGTGGGCAAAGTGATGGTCTGTCCTATATGTAAAGAGGTAACCACTTTGGGAAGGAAAGAAGGCCTAGTGCGAAGGACTACTTTGTCCGGATGAACAGCCAGGAAAGGAGGTTTTGAAGAAAGGGCTTGGAGCTCACTCTCCCTGCGAGCAGAGGTGATGGCAACCAAAAAGGCAGTTTTAAGGGTCGAAAGGAGCACACATAAGAGAAGTAGGAACCAGGTTCAAGTCCCACTGGGGCATCACAAAAGGAGTAGGAGGAAACAAGTGAGTAATGCCCTTAAGGAAGCGATTTACAAATGGGGACTTGAAAAGAGAAGGCTGGTCAGGCAGCCGAAAGAAGGCCAAAATGGCCGAAAGATAGCCTTTGAGAGTGCCCAGAGCAGAGCCTTGCTGGGCCAGAGAAAGAATGAAGAGGTGAACCTCTGAAAGAGAGGCAGAAAGGGGATCCGCAGCCTTTGCTGTGCACCATGCCACAAATTTGTTCCATCTACAGGCATATACAGTTTTAGTGGAGGGACGCCTGGCTGCCAAGATAATATTACAGACTTCGGGAGGAAGGTCGAAAGCTGTCAACTGCCGCTGGTCAATCTCCACGCAAGGAGGTGGAGGCTGGACAGGTTCGGGTGGAGGACCGTCCCCTGCTGCTGTGACCGAAGATCCTCCCGAAGAGTCAGTCTGATCGGAGGATTGATGGCCAGGTGTAACAGCTCAGGATACCAGACTCTTCTTGCCCAATCCGGAGCCAGAAGAATAACTTGGGCCCGGTCGCGCTTGATCTTCAGCACTCTGGGCAGAAGTGGTATAGGCAGAAAGGCGTATAGAAGACAGCAACTCCACTCGCGGTGAAAAGCGTCGCCTAGTGAGTGCCGCCTTGGAAATTTCCACGCGCAGAACTGCTGACTTTGCGCGTTCTCTTCAGTGGCGAATAAATCTAACCAAGGCTCTCCCCACTGCTGAAAGAGACCTTGCACCACCTCCGAGTGAAGACGCCATTCACGATCCATCATGCACCTGCGGATGAGTTCGTCTGCCCTGCCATTCAGAGAACCTGCCAGGTGTTGAACCACCAGGGATATGCCCTGATGTTCCAGCCATGTCCAAAGGCGGAGCGCCTCTTGACATAGGGTCCAAGGCCCCACCCCGCCCTGTTTGTTGCAGTACCACATGACGGTGGTGTTGTCCGTGAACACCTGCACTACTCTTCCCTGGACAGAGGGAAGGAATGCTTTCAGTGCAAGACGAATCTCCCGAAGCTCCAAAAGATTGATATGGAGCCCGGAGACCAGAGGCCTCTGATCTCCGCCTCTCCCATGTGGCCGCCCCACCCCAGCAGTGATGTATCGGTCACCACTGTGAACTCTGGTTGGGGAAGGGAGAGGGACCTGCCGTTGACCCAATCTCGGTTCGTTAGCCACCACTGCAAATGGTGTGCAGTGCCCTCCGAGATCTGGACGCAATCGGAAAGATTCCCCTGATGCTGTGCCCACTGGAACTTCAGGTCCCACTGCAGAGCCCGCATATGCCACCTGGCATAGTACACCAGCAGGATGCAGGATGCCATGAGGCCCAGTAGCCTTAGGGTCATTCTGACCGAAACCCGGGATAGAGGCTGAAAGATCCGAATCATATCCCGGACTCGCTGTTCGGGAGGATAGACCCGAAACTGCGCTATCCAGAACCGCTCCGATGAAAAGGAGCTTCTGAGAGGGGTTCAGGTGTGACTTCGGCACATTGATTGTGAACCCCAGCAAATGCAGGAGGTCGGCCGGAGTCTGGAGGTGGGTGACGACAGCCTGGGGCGAGCCCGCCTTCAACAGCCAGTCGTCGAGATAGGGGAAGACTGGAACCCCTGATCTGCGTAAATGAGCTGCGACCACCACCATCACTTTCGTGATCACCCGACGGGCTCTGGTAAGGCCAAAGGGGAGCACAATAAACTGAAAGTGCTTGTGGCCTACCGTGAACCGCAGGTAACGCCGAAGGGCCGGCACGACGGGGATGTGAAAATAAGCGTCCTGCAAGTCCAACGCTACCATCCAGTCTCGAGGGTCGAGAGCAGATAGGACCTGAGCCAGTGTCAACATCTTGAACTTCTCCTTCCGGGGGAAGTGGTTGACGTCCCTGAGATCCAAGATAGGACGCAGGCCCTTGTCCTTCCTGGGCACCAGAAAGAAGTGGGAATAACAACCACGACCGACTTCTGGGGCAGGAACACGCTTGATGGCTCCCTTGGCCAAGAGAGCTGTGTCTTCCTGTTGGAGAAGGGCCAGGTGATCCTCCGACATGCGATGGAATTGAGTTGGCATGGGGGTAGTCTCGAAGAGGAGGGAGTAGCCCCTTCGGACTATCTGCAAAACCCACCTGTCCTACATGATGTTGAGCCAGTGGGCTAGGTGATCGCGAATCCTGCCGCCCACTGGCAATTGATGGGCCTGAAAGGTCGGACTAGGAGGGTTTGGAGGCTGCTGCAGAGGGGGCGCTGGTGGACTGGCCCGCCCGCTGGGCCCCTGACCCACGGCAGTGGGATCCACGATCCCGGCCGCGCAGAGGCTGGACAGCTTGCACAGACCTGTGGCTCTGGGCGGAACGTGGCGGGGCACCCCTTCCGTAGCCACGAAAGTGGTAAAAAGCAGACTGCGCTGGGTGGGAGGTGGTAGCGAGGCCTAAGGATCTGGCCGTAGCCCTAGAATCCTTAAAGCGCTCGAGCGCGTTGTCTGCCTTGTCGCCAAAAAGGCGACGGCCAACAAAGGGCATGTCCAAAAGTGTTGCTTGGACATCCCCCCCGAAAAGCCAGTGGACCTCAACTAGGCGTAGCGTCTCAATGCTACTGACGTGGAAATCGTCCTGCCCAGTGAGTCGGCGGTGTCCAGCAGATGGTGAACTTCGCTGCTTCTCTCCCTTTGGCAACAGCACGGGAGAGCACGGCCCGGGCCTCCTCCGGGCACTGTGGCAGCACCTGCGCAACCGAGTCCCACAGTGGGAGTAATGGCCCAATAGACATGCAGTGTTCACCGACCGCAGTCCCAAGCTGGAGAAAGAAAACATCTTCTTCCCAAGGTGGTCCAGCTTCTTGGATTCCCTATCAGGTGGTGAGTTAGGGAATGCGCCCGTGGACGTTGAGGCTTGGACTACCAAGCTCTCAAGGGTAGGATGGGAAGAGAGGAAAATGGGGTCGCCCGGAGCCGGGCGGTGGCGTCTGGCATTCATCCTGTCCACAGGAGCCCCTGTGTTGGGCTTGGACCAAGTGCCCAAAAGGATGTCTGTAAGGGCCTTATTGAACGGCAGCAAGGGCTCCGAGGTGGCCGCTGCCGGTTGAAGCACCTCTGTCAGGAGGTTAGTCCTGACCACCACCGTAGGAAGCTCTAGGTTTAGAGACTCGGCTGCCCTACGCAACACTACTGCGTACGATGCACCCTCCTCCGTAGCCACGGTAGGGGGTGATAGCATGCCAAGATCTGGGGAGATATTCAGACCACTGGCCTCAACCAACTCCTCTCTCCAGTCCGGTTCCTCCAACTGGTCTGCAAGAGGGTCCACAGACCCCTCCCAGTCCTCCTCACCCTCTCCTGTGAGCCACTCAGGGCGGTAGGAAACAGGAGAGAAAAGGGGTACAAAAGTACCGGTCGGTGCCGGTACCGACGTCGGACGACGTCGGTCCGGCTCCGTGTCCTCATCGAGGGGGAGGCCGGGGTCGACGCCGGCTGGGGACACAACCGGCATCGGAGGTGGCGGGGGTATCGTCATTGGATTCGGTGCCGGAGGAGGTGTGTCAAGGTCGACCAGCGCCGATCCAGGCCTTGATCCTTGGGGGGGGGGGGGGGGTGGGCCCGGCGGCGCCGAAGCCGCCGACATCAAAGGTCTAGAGCCCCCAACCGAGTCCGCGGGGCCCAAAGGCGCGCCGGCGGAGTCGGGCTGCCCGAAGATAGAGTGTAAGGCTTCGTAAAAGCTTCGAAGGTGGGCAGGTGTCGCTCCGGGTCCCGGAAAGGGAGGGAAGGCCGGAGTCGACCCAACAGGATCCGCGGGCGGAGCCGGACGACTACCTGCCGCGTCCTGCGTCGGCCGACGGACGGGGAGAACGCGAAGAGTGACGATGCTTCTTCGCTTTCTTCTTGTGCTTCAACTTACCCGAAGACGAAGACTTCGACGAGGAGTGGTGGTGATGGCTCCGGGACCGGTCCCGCGATCTCCCTCTCGACCGGGACCTCGAGCGGCGCAGAGCTGACTGCCGGGCCTCCAGAAGCTTTCGGGACCGCTCCAGCAAAGACTTCGGGCCATGGCCCGGCAGTCGGAGCACGACTTTGCGTCGTGGTCGCGCTCCAGGCACCAGAGGCACACAAGATGGGCGTCCGTCACCGACATCAGCTTGTAGCAGGAGCCACAAGGCTTGAAGCCGGTCCGCCGCGATGACATCCCTGTGCACCAGGAGTCGAAAGACTCGAAAAAAGAAGTCGACAGAAGACGCAAAAAGAGAGTCAAAAAGTGACTCAAGGTACCGCTCTCTCCGGATCTGCGCTGGCTGGCGTAGAAAAACTGACGTCAGCGCGCAGGGGCGGCATCTAAGTAGATACCGCAACGTCATTCAGGCGATCACGACGCCAACGACAAACGCGGAGTCAACTGACGCCACCTACCGACACGCAGGGGTACTGCTGAAGAAAAATTCTCCGGATCCAGTCTGACGCCTGGGGGTAATTCTAAGATGAGGAATCCATAACGGTCTTTCAGATTGTGTTTTTCTATGTATGGAAAACCGCATGGATTTGAGCTTGCTGCAGGCAATGTTTGTTTTAATAACAGTGAAACCAACAGCAAAAACTAGCCCAGCAGTCCATAATACAGGCCCATAAACGGCCAAACAAACGGGTCACACACTGATCTATCAGAACAGGCCATTGGGAAATGCCTGATCGCCCTGTAGGCCAGCCCTACCCCAGGGGTGGCCAAGCTGCACTATTACCATCTGCTTCCACAAGCTGTGATGCAACCGTGAGGGGCTCTCACTCTAGAGCAGTGTAGGAAATAGCTATCTTGTGCAACAAGCTAGAGCTCTGTATAAGTGCGCTTCACCCACTTCTTTCTGACCCTCTACCTCTGCCTTTCTCTCTACTCCTCTTGATCTTTTCTACTCCTCTTGCTTGCCTTCCAGCCTATCTTGGTAGGGAAAAGACATTACCATTTACAATGCCAATAACTCTAACTCAAAAAAATGCAAGACCTATTGCATTTCCAATGCTTGTTAAATAAGGACCTGAGGTGATTAAGTGGGACATCCTCATGGTACACAACAATGTATCACAGGACTGCTCCAGTAAGGAGGAAATTATCATTGTTTCCACTTACCTCTTTCTTTGTACTCCAGAAACTGTTGAAAGACAGTCATTTGATGTCTGATGCTACCACATTATGGTGTAAAACCTAATGTAACTGGATCACACTTTACTGGTGTGCAAGCATTACACGATTCTATTGGGATGTGCAGCTGCTACATTTGAGACATCTGTGCAATCTGTATCTGGATGCCCAATTCCAGAGTCTGTTAGATCTGATGATTGGTATGCATTGGAGGAAGTTGGCTTAACACTAGAGGATCCATTAGATTGAGTGACTTAATATATTTTACAGTGTTTTTTGGAGGCCCACCTTGTCCTCCAATCTTCTTTTACTTGTGGGGCAACCTCTAACTTTGTATATTGCTTTCTTTCAGTTTTGCTCACCTTTCCATGGCTCTGAACCACTCTGCTATTGGATGTGTGGTTGGGACTTTCCAGTGCTTGCGGATGTCCCCTGTGGCATCTACTGTGCTGATGCCCACCTGTTGACTACGAGATCTTTTGGTATCCCTAGCAAGGTTATACGTGACAATGGCTCATCTCGCCTGCCTAGAGTACTTTCGAAAGAGTGGCGAGTCATATGGTCCAATAATTCACAAACACGGGGCAGTCACAAATCACATGGAATAAATGACCCTCCTCTGGGCCACATTGAAACAGTGAGGTGAAGGGATCATACCATTGTTACTCAGTCTTACAGGGGTGATATAAGTAATGTGCAGATACTCAGCTGTAAGAGCCTCAGCCTAGAGGAGGTGGTCGTTTCCCAGGAGCCATCCTGCTGTTCATCTACTAACTTTAACCTAGAGGACTCACCTAACCCCCACATTTGTCCTTTTGGTCAGTAATGCTCTGGAGTGTTTATTACGAGGGATCTATATAGCTGCGAGTCACCACCCTTAGCCGTCGGGCCAAGGGCTACATTAGCATGCTAATGTTTAAAATCTGAAGAACTGACTAAGTCTGCCTGATGGCCAGTAAGTACAGTTGAATATATTTATTGAACTGTGTTACCAAATCAAGACGGAATGGTAGTTTCCAATTGCACAGCTTCCAAAAACATGCTTTATAGATGAGAGCACTGTAGTAATTAAACCTTTTTATAGTATTCAAGAGGAAACCCATCGGGGTCAGACATCTTGCTCGCTTTTATGTTTATAAAAGCATCAGCAATTTCCTCTTCCGTTTTAGGTCGGTCAAGCGTTTCCTGATCTTGTACATCCAAGGTCGAGCGAGGGAGGTCTTCTATAAGTGGCATGGTCAGTTTGCGCTCCGAGATTTCTTGTTTAGTATATAATGTCTGGTAGAAAGAAGCAAAGGCAGATGCAATATCTATTGCCGCAGTGAGTGACTGACCGTCTGGGAGCCCTATATTTGAGTAATGACTAGCAGAGACATTATCTCTGGTGGCCAACCAATAGAGAAGCTTCTCAGATTTAATTCCTATCTCATAAACACGTCTGCAGCCATCCAAATATGTCTGGATGAATCTAGACAGTATTGTTGCAAGGTCTCATTATGGAGCTGACTCTGCAGGGCCTCCTCTCCTGGAGCAAAACACAGACGCTCCTATTTTATCTGTCTAACCTTAATATTAGCAGTTTCCCCCCTGCATAGATGCACTGCTTTCCTCACTGCACACAATGTGCCTGGTGAGTTCAGTGACCCCTCTTGTGTCTCTAAATATGATTTCAAGTTGGACACACAAGTATTGGGTAAGATCTATATCTGTAAACCACCATATGTTAAACCATCACATAGCTCACTTTCCCTCCCTAGGACAGCCAATAATGCTTTTCAAGGGAATGTGGTCTGATATTCCCTTGGAAGGATATGCAAGCTTGTTATGCACATGACCTATATTGCAGCCGTTGAGAAATAATCTGTTCACGACATAGATTTATATGCTGGCGAGATATAGATGTATTCCCTTGCATGGGGGTTCCTTGCCTGCCATATGTCACAAACCTGCAGAGTATGCCTAATTTGAGAGTGCAAGTGTGTCTATGCAGTCCTGCTACTTCTAGTCACAACATGTCCTTATGGTAGTCCATAACTATGTTAAAATTACAACCAAGGACAGCCAATCCCCCGTGGAAGTCCAGCTAGCAACACTTTGAAGTCATTAAGGGTGTTTCTGATGGATACTACTTAACTGCAGATTCTTCACCTTGTGAATATCCCCAATCACCAAATTGGATCCATAGATTTGTCTAAGCTTTTCTCCTGCACACCAGGATCAACTGTGAAGCGTATACTAGTCAGTTCCTGCCGACTCGCCCAGCTTCTAGCAACCAGACTTTTCAGCCGCACCACTAAGAGAGTGGAACTGCTCCTTTAGAGCGTTCAATGCCACCTGGGCTACCGTGCACTCATCAGAAATTCTCCCACCTTTACTTACAATACTTTTACTCCGTATCATGGCGACCACCCTCCTATCCATCCGATAGCCTCCGGACTCCTTATAGTGGATATCTGTACTACGACAGACATGGACGAAGTTCCCCCAGTCCGTGCATTCCTACGTGGTTGGCGATTGGCCAGTCCTAGCGGATTGACCACTACAGAACCCCGAATTGTCCCTTCTGCCCTCCCTGCAGTGCATATGATTGTCTAAGCAACTGGAAGACTAAAGTAAAGTTTCTTGTTGACACATTTGTTTTCATTCCATGTTTTGTTTTGTAAACATAGTCCGATATATGTTCTTTCCTTTCTCCTGTTTCCTAAGTTGTATACGTTTAACTTTAATGGTAGTTCTTAATATGTATGCACACCCTAGGTACCTAAACCAAGAGTGATGATTAGTCTGCTTGATAAGTCACAATAAATGATGCTTTGTAAATTCAAAAACATCACAAGTGATTAATTTAAATTCTCACTGTGTAATTACTTTTCTTACAATTGGTTCCCACATTATACCAGTTAGTCTGTATATACTTTCTCCTGCAGACCAGCAGGTGGCGTTGTACAGCTCTGCTTTGGGACTGTTTGCCCCAAAAGTGATGCCAGAGCTGCATGTAAGCGCCACCCATGCCTATTGGCCATTATTTCTGCATCTTCCAATCTGGATCGAAGCAAGCTCCTTTCCTTCGGCAGATGACAAGTTGTTTTCTCCACAAAAGATTTCCATGTTACAAGGGAGATGTCCCCTGCTAAAACCACGGGCTTTAAACCTTGTAGCGATTGTTGCAAGCAGATGTCTGTGACTGATCTCCATGAGGTGTACCTCTGGTGTCTAGGATCGGGCCACTAATCCAAGTAGTGCAGTGAGTGTTCCCTGATGAATCTGAAGGCGATCTGGATCCGCAAAGCCAAACTGTACATTGCCAAACATTGTTGAATTTCATGAAAAGGCTGCTCCCACTCGTAGTCAGGGACTCTGACCCGTTCCAGTTCTTGGTACCAGTCCCTCAACAGATTCTCTTTGTACTCCCAAGTCTTGGGGTAAGTCCAAATCGAAGAAAAAACACAAGAAGTCCAAGCAGGCTTTGTCCTAGCTTCACCTCTGTCTTTCTGAGAAGTCTCAAGGATGTCCTCCCCAATATGAATCTTGTCCGACTTCGAACGAAGCTGTGTATGAGTTTGGTTCCTGCACACCTAGCTCTTCTGTTTCAGCTAGTACTATGTCTTTACCTAGATGCTGCCCTCCAGTACTCCAGCAACTCTTTGGGTCAGATTCTGATCAGAGCCAACCTTAATTTGGTGATGACGGGATGATTTTTCCCCACAATATGATAACTCTTTCTCTATAGACTTACAAGAGGCCTGTGGACAAGACACGTCCCCTGAAACAGGTCTGGTATCCTCCCGGTTCTTCTACAGAAGAATCTGCATCCTTCTCCATGGTTACTAGACGAGCAGCTGAAGTCCTGGATCTACAACCGCCTTTTATGGAAGTGAAGACTAACGTACTGCCAGAGATCCTACAACCTTGACTATCTTCTACAGAGCATCTCTTACCTTTTAACGAGGCACTGACTGACACCCTCATGGGCGCTTGGGAAAAACCTTGTTCATGACTGCTAGTGAATAGACAAGGGGCACGTCTCCATAAAGCAGCTCCTGGTGATTGTACTTTCCTTACGCAGCACCCTACTCTGGAGAGTCTGGTGGTACAAGCCTCCACTAGCAAAGTCAATCCCAATTCTTTCCCTACTACCCCACCAAATAGGGAGTCGAAGAGGATTTAGATGTTGAAAAAAGGATGATTTTATCACCTAGCCTTACATTCATCAACACCAGCTGCTTGTTAGGATGCTACTCCAATGCATTATGGGACTCTGTTGCTGAACGTTTGCCAGCAATCTTAGAGGAGTTCATAACCTATTCCGTTTAGACCATTCAAGATAGTCAGGACACATCAATGTACGTCATCCACTCTGGGTTGGACACCACTTACTGGACAGAGCTATCGATATCAGCGTAGTACTTCAGCATCCAGCATTGATGAGGTCCACAGGCTTCTCGGGTGACGTTCAAGCATCACTGATTGACTTGCCATTTGACGGCACCCGTCTCTTTGGAGAAAAGGCAGACTTGGACCTGGAGCATTTCAAAGAAAGTATAGCCACAGCACCCTCCTTCTGCTTTTCTTCACCCATGCTTCAGTATCCACACCAGTCTCACCCTTTTCAAAGGCTTCGGAAGGGGTTTAGCTCCAAAACCACCTCCACACATCAGACCTCTGCAGCCCTTTTGAAGCCAGAGTCGGGAATCCAGCCGACAACATCCAGGCTCTCAGGAAGAGTGCAGTGCTCAGTCCCTCGCCCCTCCTGCCACCAAACTGCTTTAGCTTTCCCCGGTGGTAGATAGCCATCCTGTTGGAGGCACGATAAGATATTACCTTCACGTGTGGCAGAGCATTACCTACAACAGTTGGGTGATCCAGATAGTCCAACAAGGATATTCCCTACCATTCCTTTTATATCTGCCACATATTGCACCTGTATCAGAGAGGCTGTCTGAGGACCATTTGTTCATCTTGCAGTAGTAGGTCGAGGCTCTTTTGGACAAAAAAGCCAGAGAGGGTATCGCCATCAGAAATGGGGACTGGATGTTACTCTTTTTATTTCCTGGTGCCGAAAAGGATGGTGGATTTTGAACTATTTTAAATCTCCACTCTCTCAATTCCTTCCTAAATTTTTTTTAAAAAAAGACAAATTTAAGATACTCACTTTGGCCCAAGTAGTGTCTCTCTGGATCCAGAACACTGGATGTTAGCGATGGACCTGCAGAACACCTATTTTCACATTTCCATCCTGCAGTCCCACAAGCATTATCTATGGTTAACGGTGGGCCAGGACCAGTACTTCGTGCTCCCCCTCAGCCCAATGTCCCTCTGATGTTCATGAAAATGATGGCAGATGTTGTAGGACATCTTCAGAGGTTGGGGATACCAGTCTTCTCCTAACTCTAAGACTGACTTTTGAATGCGGGGTCACCACAGTCAGTCGTAGACCATCTCCATGCTACAGAAAACCACCTAACATCTTTAGGGTTCTCGATCAACATATCGAAGTCACACCTGACTGCTTCGCAGAGTATTCCGCTCATTGGAGTGGTCTTGGATATGGCGCAATTTCAAGCATTCCCTCCGGATTAACAAGTCCAGGACATCCGGGCTATGATCTCAATGTTTCAACTTCGACTCTTGGTCTCAGTGAGAGTTGATCTGAGAGTTTTTGGCCTCCTATATCCTGCTAGTGAAGTATGCCAGATGGCACATGCCGGCTCTGCAGTGGGATCTAAAGTCTCCGTGGACACATCACCCAGGGAACCTCTCGAATTCCATCTAGGTATCGGAGGAGACTGCAAAAGACCTGCAGTGGTGGCTGCTCTACCACAGTTGCTCTGGCAACGGACCCCTCTCACTACCCCAATCAAAGCTGGCATTGGTGAAAGACCTATCACTGTTGGCTTGGGGAGGTCATCTGGGATAGGAGATGAGAGGACTCTGGTCTTCAGCAGAAACCCAGCCCTCACATCAATCTGTTGGAGTTGTGGGCCATTTCCTCAGTGTTGAAGGTCTGTCTAATATCCATCAAAGGTCCAGGTGCTCACGGACAACACACTGCCATGTAATACTGCAACAAGCATGGTGGAGTGGGGTCCTGTGCCAGGAGGCCCTATGCCATTAGAACTGGTGGAGTCAGCAGAACATCTCATTGATCTTGAACCACCTAGTGGAATCTTTAAACTCTAGGACGGGTGAACTCAGTCGGCGACGCCTAGTGTATCACAAATGGCAGTTACATCTGGAGGTGGCACAAATGTCTTCCAGCAGCGGGGAGAGCCCTCGCTCGCTTTGCGACCGCCGAGAATGTGCATTGTCAACACTTTAGCATACTGAAGTTCCCAAGAAGGCTTTTTCTCAGAGATGAATTCTGTCTAGAATGGAGCCTAAGACTCCTGTATGCCTTCCACCACTGCCGCTCCTGCCCCAAATTCTGAAGATGATCAAGAATGACCGGGCCCAAGTCATGCTAATGGCTTCAGATTGGGCCACTAAAGTGTTGCATCCGGAACATCTTGCTATGAGCGTCTGTCCTACAATAGGGCTGTTGCTTCGGGAGCATCTTCTGTCACAGCAGCAGGGCAGGGTCTGTACCTGAGTCTGTGCAGTTTACATTTTCATTTGTGGAGATTGAGCATCAACAGTTGACCGTCTTTGACCTCCCTCCCCAAGTAGTTGATATCATTCTGGCTGCAAGATCTACAAAATCTGTTTAAGCTGGAAGCTAGGATAAGTTTGTGGTCTGGTGTAATTTCCTCTATAGAGACCCATTACAAGCAAAATTGTCAGATGTTCTGGTTTTTGTGCTGCCTTTAACCTACCAGGGATTTGTCATGGGCACAGTTAAAGGATACTTGTCTTACTTTTTGGCCTTTTTGTGTTTGCTAGACAAACCATCTTTGTTTAAATCATCTGTTGTAATGCATTTCCTTGAAGATCTGGTCCAAATGTTCCCACCCAAACCTTTTGTAATTCCAAGTTGGGCCTTAATTTGTTTCTTATTTTTCATGTGTACCCCTTTTGATCCAATGCACGGTTGTCTTTTTCCTCTACCACAGTCATTCTCATAACAATACCTTCAGCTTGTCGCATGAGTGAGCTACAGTCGTTGTCCTTTCATTCACCATACACAACCTTCTTCCCAGACAAATTGGTGTTACGGACTAGGGCGAAGATTGACACCTTTTCCTGTCGACCAATCCATCACCTTTCTTTCACTTATTACTTCACCTCAACCCTCGAAAGAGGAGAGACTTCAACATCTGGACCCCAAAAGAGGTTTGAGCTTCTGTACCGATTGTATCAAGGACCAGTAGGTGAGCGGTCACAGCTCTTTGTGGTGCTCGTGGGAGAAAAGAAGGGTAATGTGGTGCACAAAAGGACCGTATCAAGGTCGATAGTCCTCTGTATTAGGGTCTGTTACACTCTGGCTAAGAAGCAGCCTCTGAAGGTCTGAGGGCTCATTCGGCCAGAGCCAAAGCTCCTACCACAGTGTTACCACACAGAGCACCTGTTTTGGACATGTGTCAGGCCGCCACGGGGGTATCAATAACACATGTTCACGAATTCACGAAGAACTCCTGCTTTGATAGCAAGGTCCATCTGGAGGGACACTTAGCCCATTTGGTCCTGCAGGATTTTTAGTTTGAGCCATTCCACAGACCCTCTACTTTGGGAGCTACTGCTTTTGTATCTATTCACAAGGAGGGTAATCTGTGGTTAGAAGTATCCATCAGAAGAACAAGTTGCTTACCTTCGGTGACGATCTTTCTGGTGGATACTCTAACCGCAGATTCCTCACTTCCGTTCCACCTTCCCATTCTGTGGAATGGACTCTAATCCATGCAGCGACAGTAGGAATCAGATGTCAGTCATAGACCTACACAGAGTATGCCTTTTGCCTGGACTCCAGCCATGGCTTTACGTAATTTGTGCCCAATGTGTCCTCTTGCACCCAAAGGTGATTCAAGTCCAGGAGGCAAAACTATACATTACCAAGCATAAGTAATAGTTGTAGTCTTCACACAGGTCCTGCTGCAAACCATGGGCCCGATCCAGTTCACACGGGCATTCCTCTACCACACTTCTTCTTGTTCAAAATCTTTGAGCAAGTCCAAAAGCAAGCACAAAATAGCTAAGCAGACTCTGCACCATACCACCCTTCAGGTTCCAAAGAGAAGGCACAAGGGCATCAAGATTTGAGTTGCACTCCCTCGAGGTCACCAGCCACAGAACCAATACCTCAGCTGGTCGTGATTCACCCCGAATTCCCTGGCTTTTGTCAACCCCATAGCAATTCGAGTCTTTTAAGGAGGGCATGATGCAAATCTTGGTGCGCTTCCAGCTCCCACTGGCACATCTTCGGGCCACACAGAACCTCAGGGGCTTCCAGATGGGTTACCACTGATGGGCCCTCCCCTGATATAGTCTGTCCCGGTGGGACTCATTACCAGGCCCCTACCAAAGAACAACCTTCCGTACTGACCCCAAGATCCACGCTGGCACCCATCACCAGTATCCACTCCACCTGTGCCAATTGATGAACTGGCGCTGACACTTGTATTGGACAGTGATCCGGCGTCCGCCATGCTACGAAATCATGAAAGCATAACCGTTTGTTATGCACCCTGACTCTAACCAGTGCTTCCACCACAATGCAACTATCAGCAGTGGGTGTTTTTGGTTCTGACTGTGATCCTGGGCCAGAACAGGATGCTATCCAGGATACTTATGATGATGGTGAGCAGGGATGGCTTACTTCCCCTTCATATTACTGATGATGACTTATATTTTGACTTAGAAATGTAAGTGGACTTCCCACCTCACCTGAAACAGAGCCTGCCTCACCACATGGGCCATCAGTGGAAGAAAGTGCCTCATTTGCGGTATTAGATTTGCAGCTGCCCTCCAGTGTTCTAATGGAGATTCTTTAGCCTGAGCCAGTAACATTGGAGCCCTTGCTCCTATTTAATGATTCCTTCACAGGTGCCTTGATGGCTACCTGGTTGAAGCAATTTTCTTGTCTGCCTGTTAGTGGACTAGTGGCCAGGCAACACAGCCCTGCCCCCATTGATCCATATTTTCTCACCAAGCACCATACTACGGAAAGTTTCTTTATGCATGCTTTGACCAATATTGTGAGTTCGAACTCATTTCTGACCAATCTCTGGGATAGAGAGTCCGAAATGGTTGATAATTTTAGCAAGCAAATGATTTCTTTAACAGCCTGGCACTGATGTCTATCTGCTAGGCCACTATCCACATACCTTAAAGGGAGCTGGTCAACAAGAGCTTCCTGGCAGTCCTGGAACACCTTGAGGCTTTCTTGGCTTAGATGGCCCATAATGGGCAGGGTGCTGCTAAATTTGTCATCCACGCAGACTTAGAAACTACATACTCCATGGGCAAAGCAAGGCAGACTCGGCTGGAACGGTTTAAAAATAGTAGGGCCCATCACGTTCCTTGGGGCTGTTGGCTCCTTCAAAGCAATTCACACATCAGCTCTGCAACTTTAGCGGTTAATTTGTGTGAATAGCCTAAGAGCAAGGACAGCCTTCCGAGCCAGTAATGCAGCAGGCAGAGACTTGTCCTTTCGAGGCTGTGGACGCAGCAGTGGTAGACATCTCACAGGCCAGTGAGAGCACCAGTCCGCCAGCTTCTATTCCATGCTGCAATGGCCACCAACCCACTCTAGTTTATTTTCAGCAGCTCACAACCGACCGGTGGGGGGCAGGATTCAGTGTTTTCTCCCAGGGTGGCAATCGATCATGTCTGCTAGATGATTCATACAGATTTTGCATAGGGTTTATGCTCTGCCTTTTAATTTCCTTCCCACCACATTCCTTTCACACCAGTACTTCAGAGGAGCATCTACTCCGGAAACAGGAGACCGGATGGTGTCCTTGAACTTACAGGTTGCTTATTTATTTTCATACACCATTCCTGCAGTGGCTCAGGTTCAAGGGGTGCCAAGAACACTTTCAATTTGCCATGCACCCCTTCTACCTCCCCTCTGCCCCTCTGATGTTAATAAGTGATGGTGTTTTCTGACCCTTTTCAGAGATTGGGAGTTTTCCTGTTCCCGCACCTCGACGACTGGCTGTTGAAGATGGGTTCGCTGCAATCAGTCATAAAGCACTTCTGGAATATGGCAAACCTCCTAACATAGTTGGGGTGCACCATAAAAGAGCAAAAATCTCACCGGATCCCTCAGAGTTTTCCACTCATTGGGCAGTTCTAGACAGGCTAGTGTTGAAGGCTTTTGCTTCACTGATGTTTCAGGCTCAAACATAGATCCCAATGAGGTTGGCTCTGAGGATTCTTAGCCTCTTGCATCCTTCTTGCCAGCTACACCAGTTGGCATATGCGGGCCCTGCAATGGTACTTGAAATCTCAGTGGGCCCAGCATCAAGGCTGCCTTTCCCATCCCTTACAAATATCAAGGGAGACGCCCTAAGTTCTGCAGTGGTGGCTGGATAAGTTTGTCCTATGGCAGGCCTTTCTCCTTTCCTCACCCAGTGCCAACAGTGGTGATGGATGCATCACCACTGGATTGGGGCATCATCTAACGATAAGTGAAGATTAGAGGCTTCTGGTCTCCATCAGAGAGCCTGCGCCACATCTCCCTACTGGAGCTATGGGCCATCTATTTGGCCTTGAAGGCTTTTTGCCATCCCTCAAGTGGAGTCTGGTACAGGTTCTCACAGACACCGCCAATTGGTACAGCAATCGGGACAATACAGGACCTGGGGCCTGCGTCAAGAGGCGTTTTGTCGTTGGAAGTGGTTGCAGTAGCAAAACTTCTTTCTAGCCAACAGTCATCTGGCTGGGACCTTGAATGCCAGGGTGAGTAAATTGAGCAGACATCGCCTGGCAGACTATGGTTGGCATTAGCATGTTGAGGTGGCGCAGGGCATATTCAAATAGCAGTGAGAGCCCTGGCTAGATCGGTTTCCTCTTTCGAGAACACACTCATTGGTTTAGCAGACTCTCGGTTCCTCCTAAGCACTGTTTAAGAGCCTCATTCTGGCTGAAATGTAAGGAAGGGGTCCTGTGCGCATTTCCACCACACATCTCCTGCTTCCAGTTATGAGGAAGATCAAACAGACCGAGCACAAGTCATTGGTATCGCCAGGAAAGTGCTATACCCGGACCTCCTGAGCATGAACATCTATCGTCTGATCAGGATACCACTTTGGGAGGACCTACTGTATCAGTGACAGGGCAGGGTCTTTTGTTCAACCCTCTTCAACTTGCATCTCAATGCATGAAGATAGAGTGACTGGAATTGGTTGCATTTGACTTGCCGTCTAAGGTGGTACATGTCATCTTCACTGCCAGACTCCCTTCCACCAAATCATCCCAAGTAGGGTGTTGGGACAAGTTTGTAACCTGCTGTGGTGCTCAAGGCAAAGATATTGGACATCCTTTTATTTGTTTTGTGTTTAGCCCTGCAAGGACTTTCAGAGGCCTACCTACCATTGCCAGACGAACCTACCGCCTAGTTCAAATCAATAATTGTGGTGCATTTTATTGAAGATTTGACACGCTTGTTCTCTCCCAAACCATTTACCCCAGTGAGACCTTAAATTGATCTTGACATTCATTATCTATACACACTTTGAGCTTGCAGCTTCTCTTGACTCTGTAAAAGACAGGTTCCTGAGTGCGAGCCGCTCGTCGCGTCTACCCTGGGCCTCTGCTTCTCCTGAAATGGTTAATAGGGTATTTGTATCAACACAATTGTGGGGTCATCAAACAGCAATAAAGCAAAAGATCTCTGACTCTTCGGGGGACCCTTAGGGCATTGCAGCTCCGACCCGATGAGGAGCTGCCGCCCTATGAGCATGACATCCCTCTGAATGTGTGAGGGCAATATGAAAGAGTCTCGTTGACTGTCCCTCTCAATCTGTCCCTCTCAATCTGTCCGAACTCTCAATCTGTCTCAATCAGAACTCTTTTTTCCCTTTCCTATCTAGAGATAGAAAAGGGAAAGAAGAGAGACCCCTAGTTTATGTATTTGCGATACTATAATATTCATCTCTCAAAGGGAGCTGTGACTCCTTTGACATAAACGTATTGTGGTGCTATGTTACTGTAATCATCACTGCTTTCTCCTGTATTTAGAAATGTCATGCAATTGCCCCTCGTGCTTGAATATGTGGGTGTGTGCATGCCTCCTTCACTGTTTAGTATTTATTGTTCAGTGCATGTCCTGCGTCTTAATGCAATGCTTACTGCATTATTCATGAAACGCTGAAAAACCAAATAAAGATATATTTTTTTTAAATGTCCTTGCATATGATACCTGAGATTTCCAGTAGTACTTCTGCCTTGGTGCCAATAGAATTCAATAATAGTTTTTGATTAAGAAAGATTAAAGGTCAGACCTAAAAGGTCAGACCTAAATTGATGGTAACTGAAAATGACTGGCCTTAACCTCAAAACAAATATGGCACCACTCTGCTTGCAGGTGCCATAGACCTAAGTGAACCCTAGGGCTTTAGCACGTAAGGTTCTTTTAATGTGTTCACTTCTGCTTGGATTCATCTTTCTTTTATTTGATTTTTTAGCCGTGTATGATGTGGTGGAAGAAAAGCTTGAGAATGAGCCTGATTTCCAGTACATCCCAGAAAAAATACCAGTGGATGGCGTCCATCTTGATGACAATGCCTTGAGGGAGTCTATGGTCCAACTAGCAGAAGGACTGCATAGTGGGGCTATTCTCGCGCAGTTTGACGTGAGTTTCTATTTTAATTTGAGCATTGGTATCCATTAATAGAGTTCAGGGTTGCATGTGACCCTCAGTAGTTTCTAACGTCATGTTAGGGAACTTCTGCAGTGAGGTTCTTTTAAACTTATGGACTATTACAAATTTTTCTTTTCTTAAGAATTCTGTGTCATTGTTCATAGTGACCTCTCATTTTGTGCTGAAATGGATTTCTTCACATTGTATAGTTGAAATGAAACAATGATGTTCACAGTTAAAATTGTGTTTCAGGTGGATACTTCTGACTGCAGATTCCTCTTCTTGTGAATATTCCCTAGGCGTCAGACTGAATCTGGAAAACTAAAAACAGTGCTCCTGCATGCGGTTTGGTGGTGTTGTGTGGCTCTGGGTTGATATAGGTCTGCTCCAGAAGTGACAACAGTGCTGCATGTAGGCGCCACCCATGCTCGCTTACATGCGTTCCTTTCTTTCTCTGCCTTCAGATGCTGATCCAGAGCTCTACTCCTTGGTCTATGACAAGATTTCCTTAACTTTCTTTTCTAAACATTTTAACAGTGTGCAACGGAAATGTCCCTTTCTAAAATGACAGGGTTTAAACCTTGTAGGGTCTGTTTCACACAGATGTCTGACAGATCCTCCACCAGTATGTCTTTGGTGCTTGGGATCAAAACGGACTTCAGGACCTGCGGTGACGGCACCCAGATGAGCCTTAAAGGCTCGAAGGGCTTGCTAAGCTCTACATCACTAAATGCTGCAAGACTCCACGCCTTGACTGGTCGAGGTCAAAAGGAGTGCCCTGTTCCCTCTCCCACAGCAGATCTTTGTCACAGTAGAAATATTTGGGTAAGTCCAAGAAAAAACATAAGAAATCTAAGCAGGAGTTGGCCTCTTCCTGCTACTCGGTCTTCAGAGAAGGTGCAAGGGAGTCACTGTGCCACCTGGTCTCGCTCCTGAACCCCTGAGGAGTTGATTCCGAACCTGGTCCCAAAGTACCCTGAATTACCAGGTTTGTCTGCGACTTTGCAGCAAGTAGAGGCTTTCCTCTGGTATGCCTTCAGGCCCCAAGAATCCGCAGGGGCCTCTAGTTGTCATCTGGTAGCGAGTTTGCCCTCGGTGAAGACTGTACCTCTTGGACCTGCTTTTGGTTCTGCATCAGCGTTGGAGATGGCTTCTGTCTAGGCTCTAGTCCCTCCACAGGTGTTTTAAGAGCAGAACTCTTGTAGACCTTGGCTTGAGGCCTCGCTCCATTTCTACATTAGCCCAGCCTATTGGAAAACCTTCGGATTCCAACACACTCCCTTTACCACGCAGCCATGCACAGACACTGCATCCACTTTTCGGGTATGATTCGAATGATAACCAACAATTGGAATGAAGAATTACAGGATTCTAATGTGCTGGACACCTCTCCTAACACCGTACTGGTCACTCTCTCTGTCCCTGGCACGGAGGAGAGCGTAACGTTCGCACTTGTATTCAGACAAGCTGCAGAGGTCTTTGGCATGCTGCTCCCCAGCATTGAGGTTAAGACTAATGTCCTCACAGAGTCCTTGAGCCGGGTCAGGCACCTACACAACCTCTCCTGCCCCTTAATGAGGCCTTTATGTACTCTCGGTCGAGCAGTCTTAACCACATTTTTTCCAGACAAACTGGTGCTGAGAACTCATGCTCCATTTCTTCCGAAAGTAGTAACACCGCTCTATGTTGGGTAGGCTTTTACCTTTCTGACTCTGTTTGCCCCACTTCACCCCTCGAAAGAGGAGGAGAGATTCCCATCCTTTGGACCCCAATAGGCCCTCACTTTCTCCATTGATTGGACCAGGGACCATCGGGTGGACGATCATATCTATGTGGCCTTTTTGGGAGGAAAGGAAGGGCAAGTCGGTGCAGATAAGAGCTATCTCTAGGATTAAGGGCTCATTCCACATGAGCCAAGGCTGCTACTACCTCACTGGCAGTGCCTCTCCCCGGTTTTTGACAGGCTGCTACATAGACATCAGTGCAAACATTCACAAAGCACTATTGCCTTCACAGGCAAGTTTGTCTTGATGGGCATTTTGCCCTCTCGGTCCTTCAGGACATTTTGGTCTGAGCCATTCCACAGACCCACCACCTGGGGAGGTACTACTTTGGTATCTATTCATAAGCCGAGGAATCTATGGTTAGAGGTATCCAACAGAAGAAAAAGTTACTTAACTTTGCTAATGCTCTTTCTGGTGGATACTCTGTTTAACTACAGATTGCTCACCACCCTCCTGCCTTCCTGTTGTGTGGCATGGACTCTTCTATCCATCTAAACTGCTCCCAATATGGAGATATGCACACTGGTCTTGCATATTTACTAATGGGCTTTGCATCTAAGGGCACGGACAAGCCTGTGGAAAAAAACAGCCAACTGCTCATTGAGGTGGTGTCTATTTGTGGCTCCATCTTCACTACCAGAGTGGAAGAATGCCAATGTGGAGCAGCTCTATGCCATCTAACAGCAGGCTGGGGTATGTCTTTTGATCATTCTAGATCCAGTCTAACGCCTGGGGAATATTCACAAAGTGATGAATCTGTGGTTCGATAGAGCATCCACCAGAAAGGGAGTTACCGAAGGTAAGTAACCTGTTCTTTGTGACTTTCATTGAAATGATCCTTGCAAAGAGGATTATCATAGCTTTATTTTATGTTATTCAGCTGCCAGCTTAATCTAAGAACTTGCACAAAACAAGAGTTAGTTAACAAGATATGAAAATACAAGTAGTGTGTATTTTAAGCCAGTACATTAAGTAAGGTCTGAAGAAGATAGGCAAAAATATCAAAGCTTGATTTTCTAAATTATGGTACCCGGATTGATGAGGTGCATCCAGTTACAACAGTCTACTTCTTTGGGGAGATGGCAGTACCTCTCCGTACGATTTTCACATGATGGCACTTGGAGGGTACATGTATTGCAATCTGGATAGAGTAAAAAAACTAAAATCTGAAAAGGCAGCGGACCGCAGTACAGGGTCAACCCCAAGCAAACAGTCAACAACTGATAAGGAGAGGTAGCTGGTTATTGGATTATTAATGCATTGTGAGATCATGTTCTTTAAAGGTATTTGTTTTCAGCTTCTTTCTAAACTGGAGCTGCATTGGAGGAAGGGGTTGGGTTTCCATATGGATACAGAGATGTTGTTCCAGATCCTGGGTGCATAGATGAAAAAGGCCTGGTGTTTTGTTTTTAAATTTTTTTATTTTACCCTTAATCTCCAGTGTAATGATGGCTTGGCTGCAGTGTGCCAAGAGCCACCAGTGATGGTGAGCATATCCTCAAGATAAGCAGGGGTACTGGTCATGATGGCTTTGTAAATGATGCAGTTTTTAAAGATGATGCGTCTCGGCAAGGGAAACCAATGGAGTTCTGTCAGGCTGGTGGTGATGTGATCATATTTCTTCCAGCCCTGGGTGAGATGTGCTGCAGCATGTAGTATGGGGTCTGGAAGCCGGCTGTGGGGCAGGGCATTACCACCATCCAGATGTGACAATATGAGGACTTGAACATCACTTCTGAAGTCACGTTGTGGAGGAAACTGTGAACCAGTGTGTTTGTTGTTGGTGAGGTTGGTTTCCAAGTTGAATCTGAGTGATTTTGGCATTCAGAGTAGTTGGTTTGAAGCTGTCATAGTTCATGTCATTGAGCCAGGTTTGGACACAGGGCAGACTCTGCAGTACAGCGCTTTAAAGAAAGCTGAGCAGTGGCACGCTCCTTTGTCCTTGTTGACAGTTCCCCCAACAAAATTGCCCCTTTTAAGACTTCAGACAAGGAATACAGCATAAGCCACACTAGACTTTGTCTCCGTCACAACAGACATCCTAGTGTTTTCAAGGTAAAGGTCGGGGATCTAAACTACCCAATCTCCCACCCATTACCACCCCCAAAAAAACTCTTAAGTTTGCCTTCAACAATGCACTCCCGCTCAGTTGGAGGCCTGAGAAGAGATTACCTCCACGGGTGGCAAAGCATCAAATCAGACAGATGGTTGCTTCAAGTTGTCCGATGTAATTATGCCCTGCCCTTACTGTTATCCTTCCAGACATGCCACCCACAACACAACAGTTTCTGGAGGGCCACTTGTCCATTCTCTAACAAGAAGTTCATGCTCTCTTGGATAAGGAAGCTATAAAAAGGGTACTGGCATCAGAAGTAAGGACTGGTTGCTACTTGCGTTATTTTCTGGGCCAAAAAATGACGGAGGACTTCGCCCGATTCTGAAGCTATTTCCTCTGAACTTCTTCCTCAAGAAGGACAATTTTAGGATGCTCAGTTTGGCCCAAGTTCTGTCTGCCCTTGATCCAGGTGACTGGAGCACTTACAATTCTCTGTGCTCCCCTTTGGTCTCACCAGTTTCCCTCGAGTTTTCAAAAAAGAGATGGTGGTTGCCCATCTGAGGAGGTTGGGAAAACCAGCCTTCCCATATCTTGATGACTGATTAACAGAAGGCTTGTCTCAGACAGCGATAAACTACCTCCAGACTTCCTTTGATTGGGACCATCCTGGACACTGTGCTGTTTCGAGCCTTCCCACCCCCTCAACAGGTCCAGGATATTTGGGCTAAGATCATGTTGTTTCAATATTTGACCCAGGGCTCTGTGAGAGTGGCTATGAGGCCTCTGGCCACCTGCATCCTGCTAGTGGACAACGCCAGGTGGCACATGTAAGCTCAGCAGTGGGATCCATATTGTCAGTGGGCTCAGCATCAAGGGAACCTCTTAGATTCCATCCAGGTGTCGGAGGAGACTGTGAGAGATTTTCAGTGGTGGTTGCTAAACCGCATTTGGACCAGCGTCAGTTCCCCCTCCATATCCCATCCAGAGCAAATATATTCATGTTGGATGCATTGTTGCCAGGGGGGAGGCCATCTGGGAGAGGTGGAGATCAGAGGACTATGGTCTCCGGTGGAAAACTACCTTCATATCAATCTGTTGGATTTGCAGGAGATTCGCTTAGCACTACAAGTGTTCGTCACGTGGGAACGGGTACAGGTTTTTACAGACAACCCCACCGCCATGTGTTACCGCAACAAGCAGGGCAGAGTGGGGTCATGGGTCCTGTGCCAAGATACTCTATGCCTCTGGAGCTGGCTGAGTCATCAGGACATCTTCCTGGTCATTGGAGTTCCCAGGGCAATCCTCCTTCAGAAATGCCTTTTGTTTGGACTGTAGTTCGGGCCTTTCCGCCTCTAACTCTCATGCTCAAAGTTCTGAAGAAGATTAGGAACAATCAGGGCCAAGTCATCCAAGTGTCTGTGGATTGGGACAGGAGAGTGTTTGCCCAGAACTTCTGGCCATAAGCATGTATCCTCTTTGGGTGGATCTTCTGTTGAAGCAGCAGGGCAGTGTTCTACACCTGAGCCTGTACCTAATATACCTCCATGCTTGGAGATTAAGTGGTGGCAGCTGACTGCTTTTGGCTTTCCTCCAGCGGTAATAAATGTAATTCTTGCAGCCAGGCGTCCCTCCTGCAACACCATCTGTGCAGGTTCCAGGGAGAAACTTGTGGTCTGGTGTTCTTCTATACATATTCAGCCCCTGCATTTCCAGTTGCCAGAATGCCTTCTTTTTTCACTTTCATTGGTTCAGCAGTTCTTGCTACGGCAACAGTTAAAGATCGACAATCTGTAGGAAGCTGGCTCTTTATATAGTATACCAAAATGAGGTATCCTGTGCAAAGAGTCCAGGGATTCCCTTCTAGCAATTCCAATGTGCTCCTCTTGGTCTTGGTCTTGGTGGTAGTTTGGTCGAGCAGCCTTAGCCTTATCAGAGTGGAGTGTTATACATCTGCAATACACTCAGTCAATAAATGATGCTCATGACTCAATAAGGAGATCCGTACCAATTTGTTTTTAAAATAACTCTTATCTTTATATAATTTTTGGCACCAAGATCATCAAAATCAGATAAGTACATTTTGAAATAGAAATACTTTTAGGTTTCAAAAGTTGACAGTGCGATTTTCAGAGGCGGCAATGTTATCCTATGGAGGAAAAACATGCACTGCATACAGGTGCTTCAAGGCGACTTACGAGATCCATCTCCTGAACTTAAGGTGAGTATGGAGCAAGGTCCAAGGCCACACCAACAGGTCACCTTTGGAAGCTCTGGGGCGTCCGGGTGCGGAGGTGTGTTTTAGGGTAGGGTGCCCAATATTATCCTATGGGAGGAAAAACATGTACTGCATTTGGGCACTTCACAGCACCTTGCGGGGCCAATCTCCTGGACTTAAGGTGAGTATGGAGGCAAGGTCCAATGCCACACCAACAGGTCACCTCGGGAGGCTCTGGGGCGTCCAGGTGCAGAGGTGTTACTGCGTTGGGAGCGCATTGTTGGTCAATGGGGATTGCTCCAGTTGGAAAGCGGCTGCAGGTTTGGACTGGGAAACCAGCTCAGGTCTTGCAATGCTCGGGGATGTGAGGACACCTTTGATCCACTACCACTCAGGCAAGGAGCGACGGTTTTTTCACAGCTGAGTCACTCGCGGGGGGCTGCACAAAGAGGCTGCAGGTGGCGTCGAGTCCCCTACTGACAAACCCATTGTGGGCTTCTTCTCTGGAGGGCTGTGGGGCCATGCTGGCCCCGTTGGCCCACTTCAACTTGTGCTTGGGGCGACGGGATCAGTGGTGCTGACCGGTGTCAGGTTTACATGGTCCGGAGTCCTCACCTTTCTTTCTTTGGTACGTGCAGGGAAGCAGCTCTGCTGATTCACTGGAGTTCCTGAGTCTTGGCAGAAGCGCTGGGAGGCCGCCCAGGCTTTTGGAAGCACAACAGCTTACAGGATGAGTCTACTTTTTCCTCAATCGTCAGGAACAGCGAACAGGCCGGCAGGATTGGTGCCAAGTCAGTTGCTTCTTCCACGGTTCTTGCTTTTCACGGCTCTTCAGTCCTCCTTCTTTAAGGTTGGCTGGATCTGATTTCCTGCTGCCAGGGGCTCCCCTAAATACTAGATTTAGGGGTGTTAGGGGAGTGGAGGGTAGTAGCCAATGGGCTACTGACCCCTGGGGTCACTACTCCCCCTATATGATCACTTTCTCTGGGAAGTGAGCATAACCCTGTCCCATAGTTCCTAAGTTTGCCATCACAAAGATGGCAGACTTCTGATTTTTGTCTTCTCTTCAGGTAGACCACCTAAGGGGTGGAAGTAGCCTGAAGGTGAACACTCCTCTCTGACTATGTTTCCCACCTGTCCAGGAGCTGAATGAGCCCTGGACAGGGGTGGTTCGGCATTCTCTTCTGTGAGGGAAGCCTGAAGTCCCCTGCCTTGGAATGCTAATTTGTAGGTCGTCCTGTGAGAGGGGGTGTAAACACCCTCTGCCCAGGCAGGCTTTGTTCCTGAGCTCCTGAGAGCAAAGGCTCCCACCCCTAGGGCTCAGTCTGTGGTGGCAGGCTGGCTGGGAATAGTCAGTAAACACACTAGTAATTGGTAGGTGGTTTTCAGGGGGTACCTCTAGTGCCCTCAGGGTGCATGTATTACTAAATCCATCACTGGAATCAGTGTGGGCTTATTAATGCGAGATGTTTGAAACCAAACATCCCTAGTTTCAGTGAGGCCATCAGGTAGCTGGGGAACTTGTTTTTACCACCACGTCCTTAAAATGGCTTCCCTGGTCACTTGTACTGGCAGATATGGGACTGGTCAGTACAGGGGCATATCTAGTACATGTAGTATAGTGCACCCTGCCTTAGGGCTGTAAGACCTGCTGTAGGGGTGACTTACCTATACATCTGATAGAGACTTCTAGCTGCAGATTCCTTATCTTAGAATTATCCCCAGGCGCCAGACTGGATCTGGAAATTTTTTACAGCAGTACCTCTGCGTGTCAGTAGAGGTCATCATCAAGGCTGTTTTTTGGCCTACCTCAACTGTTTCGTTAAACGGAACATTGTGCCTTTAAAAACAACTTCTAATGTCTTGACGATCTGAAAAAGACCGTAGTTATAGATTCCGTACCATAGAATTACCCCCAGGATTTCGGTGAGAATGACCCAGAGGCTGCTGGGCATCATGGCCTCCTGCATCTTGCTGGTGGATCATGCCAGATGGCATATGCGGGCTCTACAGTGGGACCTGAAGTTCCAGTGGGCACAGCATCAGGGGAATCTTTCCAATGTCGTCCAGATCTCGGAGGGGACTGCAAGTCAGTTGCAGTGGTGGCTCACGAACCAGGATTGGGTTAGCGGCAGATCCCTCTCCCTTCCCCAACCAGAGTTCACAGTAGTGACGGATGCGTCACTTCTGGGATGGGGCGGCCACATGGGCGAGGCGGAGTTCAGAGGCCTCTGGTCTCCGGCAGAGTCCGGGCTCCACATCAACCTTCTGTAGCTCCGGGCGATTCGTCTTGCACTGAAGGCATTCCTTCCCTCTGTCAAAGGAAGAGTAGTACAGGTTTTCACGGACAACACCACCGCCATGTGGTATTGCAACAAACAGGGCTCGGTGGGGTCGTGGACCCTATGTTAAGAGGCTCTTCACCTTTGGACATGGCTGGAACATCAGGGCATGTCCCTGGTGGTTCAACACCTGGCGGGTTCCCTGAACACCAGGGCGGACGAACTCCGCCGCCGGTGCATGATGGATCACGAATGGCGTCTTCACTCGGTGGTGGTGCAAGGTCTCTTTCAACAGTTGCGGTCTATTGTACGCCTTTCCGCCTGTACCACTTCTACCCAGAGTGCTGAAGAAGATCAAGCGTGACCGGGCCCAAGTAATTCTTGTGGCCCCGGACTGGGCACGAAGAGTCTGGTACCCCGAGCTCTTGAGCATGGCCATCGATCCTCCGATCAGACTCCCTCTTTGGGAGGATCTTCTGTTGCAGCAGCAGGGGACGGTCCTCCACCCGAACCTGTCCAGTCTCCACCTCCTTGCGTGGAGATTGAGTGGCGACAGTTGACAGCTTTCGACCTCCCTCCCGAAGTCTGCAGTGTCATTTTGGCAGCCAGACGTCCCTCCACTAAAACGGTATACGCCTGTAGATGGAACAAATTTGTGGCATGGTGCACAGCAAAGGCTGTGAATCCCCTTTCTACCCCTCTTTCAGAGGTTCTCCTCTTCATTCTCTCTTTGGCCCAGCAGGGCTCTGGTCTGGGCACTCTTAAAGCTATTTTTCGGCCTTTCTTCGCCTTCCTGGTCAGCCTTCTCTTTTCAAGTCCCCTATTGTTAACAGATTTCTGAAGGGCATTACTCATCTCTTTCCTCCTTCTCCTTTCGTAATGCCCCAGTGGGACTTGAATCTTGTCCTCACTTATCTTATGTGTGCTTCCTTTGAGCCACTACGTAATTGTCCTCTTCGTCTCCTTACTTTGAAGACTGCTTTCTTGCTTGCCATCACCTCTGCTCACAGGGTGAGTGAGCTTCAAGCCTTATCTTCCAGACCTCCCTTTCTTGCTGTCCATCCGGACAAAGTAGTCCTCCGTACTAGGCCCTCTTTTCTGCCAAATTGGCTACCTCTTTCCACATAGGTCAGACCATCACATTGCCCACCTTCTTCCCGCCTCCGCACCCTTCCAAAGAGAAGAGATTCCACCGTCTGGACCCAAAACGTGCACTGTCTTTCTAACTTGACCGCACTAAAGACTTCCCGGTGGACAATCAACTCTTCATGGGTTATGTTGGCGCCAAGAAAGGTCGGGCAGTGCACAAATGTACCATCTCTCGATGGGTTGTCTTATGCATTAAGATCTGTTATTCTTTGGCGAAAAAGGAACCTCCAGTAGGACTGCCATTGCAGCCTGTGTAAGCTGGTGCTAGCACCAATCACAACAGATATTCATTTTCTTATATCTGAGGTCACTACACTTAAAACCTATAAGTCACCCCTAAGGTAGGCCTTTCAATCCTGAAGGCAGGGTTCCGGGTTATAAGTGTGTGGGTGCCCCTGCATGAGCAGGGCACCCCTACAAACTCCGGAGTCGATTCTCCAGGCTTTGTAAGTGCGGTCAGTCATGTTTATACGTATAGTGGCCATCCGTCATTACGCGATGGCTAACTATATAGTGGCTGTGTCAAACCTGGGTATGTTTGGCATCAAACATGTTGGGATCATACTCCAACGCCGTTACCGGTATGATTCCATGCAGTGGTGGGCTCCTCCCAGAAACCCCCAGTACTCCCGGTAACAGCCTTCCAGGGTCTGCGAGCAAGCTAATGCTGCGCCGACCCCAGACATGATTCTGCCCTCTTCCTCCTGCTGCTGAGATGAGCTCAAGCAGGGGAAGGTAGAACAATGGGTTTCCTGTCACAGGGAGGTGTGACCACCTCCCAGACAGGACTTAGTGTATTGGGCGGTATGGGGGCTCTTGCCAGCACCACCTGGCTGCTTTGAAGGGCACATTTAGTGCCCTCCTTGCATACTCCAGTTGGGACAAGTTCTTGGAGCCCTTGGCTCCCGCTCTGGCACGAAACTGGACAAAGGACATGGGAGTATCCTCCCCTCTGTCCAGCCCCTCATCTGTGATGGACACCTGAGTCTTCCTAACCCCCCTTCTTCTGGTATAAAATGGCTTACCTGTTGGTGGGTCCTCAGATCCGTTGTGAGACAAGACTCAAGCCTGAAACCATGTCACTCTTCGACCGTCTGGATTCCTGGACTTCGCCTGGAACCGAGACTGCATCAGGGAAGCGTTCTGCTGCCCCTGGTCTCGCTGTTCTGCAAGTCTTCTTTGTCGTCTGTGTCTGTGCTTCTTCCCGGATCTTCAACAGACCTGTGGGTATCAAAAACACCGGAAGTAATCTCCCTTGGAGTGAAGGAGTCGCTCCCCTGCTTCTGCAGGCACAGCAACGAAGCTGACCGGTCTGCGGCTCCTGACTGCACACGGACTTCGAAAGGCTCAGCAACACAGGTGGTGGTTCTGCAACTCCCTCAAGCCGTGACCTGTTCTCTCTGCAATTTTGAGGCCAGTATCCCTTGTTGGAACCGCTGGGACCGAACCCATGTGCACCACATCGACTTGCTGTTGCTAAGGCATGTTGGGTCTGCACTCCAGAGATCTTCGGACTTCAAGAAGCTCCAGCATCTCTTCCTGCCAAGATCAGCATCCTCACTGCATCCTCTGCACCGTGCGTCTTCATCTTTGGTGAGCTGCTCAAGGTCCTCTTGCGACTCCTGTTCCTTCAGCCTGTGGGTCCTCTTGAGGGTCTTCTTCTGCTCCAGTGGGCTCCCCTGCTTGCTCGGCGCCTGCTCTGGTTGTCCTGCCTGTTGTTAGTCCCTTGGACCTTCCTGGTCCCAATGTTGCTCCTTTTACGCTTTCCACGCCTGTTGCAGCTGCCAAAGCTTGTTGGCGCTCCCGCACCTAACGCTGGCCCCCTGGTTCTCGACTTCTGACATGGAACAGCAAGTGCATGGCTCCTGGTCTTCCGCAGTGTTGCCTGGTCCTCACAGCTACAACGACAAGGTCACCGTCGTCACTCCTGCATCATCCGCCATCGGTGGGCATTGCTCTTCCGTGCTTTCTGGTCACCTCAGAGTGGCATAGACTCTGTCCCCTCTGCTTGCAGGTTCTTCTCTTCAAGAATCCACCCTTGGAGTCCACCAGACTCTTGCACAGTCTTCGCCAGCGGCATCTTTCCTGAAGTCCTCCATTGTGGTCTACGGCGGTTTCCGACGTCACTTCGCACCTATGCATGTCTTCCCTGGTGTAGGTATCCTGGTTCCTAGGGTATCCACGGGTGGGGAGAATCTCCAACCTTCTCTCTTCCACAGGGTTTCTTCAGGGTCCTTCTTCTTCAAAACTGCAACTGCGACTTTCCCATTGACTTCTTCTGAGTATGCGGCTGTGTTTCCACTCTGCACACAGCCTCCATGGGGTTCCTGGGTACTTACCTTGGGTGGTTTCTTGTGTCCCCAGCTCCTCTGAATCCCCTGGTCCAAGTCCCAACTTCGGTCTCAGTTCGCATTCCACTTTCTTAATATGGTTTGGTCTCCCCCTGGAGACCACTGTATTTTGTGCTTACTTAACTCTTGCAATTGAAGTATTGTTGTGTATTTGTTTTGATATCTAAGGTTAGGAGATATACCAGTGTGTTTTAGAGTGTTGTGTAATAAGTTGACATTTTTATGTATACACTGTGTGGTTCTTTTTCGTTTAACCTACACTACATGATTAGATGTAGTAAAACGAGCTGCTTAACACTCCTTCTGGATAAGCCTGCTAGCCACAGCTACCACTTATAGACCTTTCTAAGGTTGTCTAAGACCACGAAAATCACCATAAGGTTGTCTGGATTAGTGCAAGGTGCTTCACTGTGTGCACCCTATACTAAGCCGGCCTCCCACTTACCCCACTCGGGGGGGGGGGCATTAAGATGCTGGTTGACATAAAGCGCCAGCATAATGAGACCCATCACAGACTTGACCAATATACTCACAGGACATTTCCTCAAAAGTTACATAGGAAGGGGATAAGACTGGGACCCTGTTGGCTGGCTCCTTTATAGAGAACTCAAAAGAACATGCATTGCTTCTATTACTGAAGTTGTAGGCAGAGTATACCAAGCACAGTACACCATCAACGGGGCATTTCAGTCACACCTACAGAGGGTGTACACACAGTTAAGGACACCTAATGGATTTAGACTTGTTGCTGCAGGGAGTGCGGGGTTGTCTCTACTACCGATGGACTTGCACAAGGAACTGGACCCGTCTATAACGAACGAAGAGCTGTGTGAACCCAGTATGGACAAACTCTTGCCCGAATTTTATAACTTTGGTCCTACACTACTTATGGAAAAACTAAGCGAGATGGAAGAGGAGTACTTATCAAGAGGGATACCATCCAGCCACAATGAGGGAGGGATTTATTATATCGATTCCAAGGTCGGGAAAAACACTCGGCTCCTACCAGCCTTTATCCATAGTTAACTCAGACATCAAAATTACTATGAAATTACTGACCAGCAGGTTGACTAGGATTATGCCCCTGCTTGTTAATGAAGCTAAAAGAAGAGATGATGGACGGAATGCTGAATTAATCAAACATTCACCCCCAGTCACAGATCAGGGTTAAATCAATCATTTTTTTTGCACCCCACGCCATTTCTGTTCAGACCCATCCATTTGCAAATCAGTCTTGACCCTCCTCCCTTATGGGAACAGTCCAGCCCGAACCGCCAGGTCCTCCCTGGACCAGAAACAAGCATCCTGGGACCGGTTTTGGGGTAACACCCCCTCATCAGCCAGGCTAGCTTGAATCTGGTGGCGTAGCGAGCACGGGACCCATGTCGGGCATACCCTTCCCACTTAGGGCGACAAATGCAAAAAAGAACAGATGATGGACGCAATGCTGAATTAATCAAACATTCACCCTCAGTCACAAATCTGAGTTAAATCCATCGTTTTTTTGCACGCCACGCTATTCCAGTTTAGACCTAGCCATATGTAAATCAGTCTTGACCCTTCTCCCTTTTGGGAACAGTCCAGCCTGAACTGCCAGGACAGGTCCTCCCTGGGCCAAAAATAAGCATCCTGGGACTGGTTTTGAGGTCACACCCCTCATCAGCCAGGCTAGCTTGAATCTGGTGGCCTAGCGAGCACGGGACCCACGTCTGGGCATACCCTTTCCACTTACAGCGACCAATGCAAAAAGAACAGATGGACGGAATGATGAATTTATGAGGGGTGTTACCCGGAAGCCGGTCCCAGAATGCTTGTTTCTGGTCTAGGGAGGACTTGGCCTGGCAGTTCGGGCTGGACTGTTGCCATGGGATCACGGTCAAGACTGATTTGCATATGGCTGGGTCTAAATTGGAATGGCGTGGCGTGCAAAAAAATGATGGATTTAACCCAGATCTGTGACTGGGGGTGAATGTTTGATTAATTCTGCATTCCCTCCATCATCTGTTCTTTTTGCATTTGTTAAGGAAGCTAGCCATGCTTTATACCTAATAGGAGCACGATTTTAAATCTGTCACCTAGCACACATAGAACACCACCTAAAAACAGCGGAAGGTCACTGTAATGTGGATTTGCTCAACCTCAAAGTCTTACGACACAGTCATGTGGGACTATGTTTGGGGGGCTGCCTGAAACAAAATTTCGATCAAATTGTTTTACACTCTACCTCAAGCTGGAGTTATGATGGGTGGGCGATGTTGTCCAAGTGGGATTTGGAGCGTGGATGCAACAACAGTGTCCACTGTCACCCCCTATTGTTTGCCCTGCCAATTGAACCCATGACAAATACAATGCGTTGCAAGGTGGCGGTTAGGGGTATTCATATGGGCCTTGCAACACATGTTGTCTCTATGTATGCAGACCACCCCCTGATCTATATGAGGCACCGAATTGACTCGGCCCCCGCTTGTTACACATATTGGAGGAGTTTAACCAGGTGTCAGGACTGGCCAACAATTGTAGCAATTCTAGATAGTCCCCCATAGGCGCTCTTGCAAGCGAACCACTGGAGAAACTCCCGGATTTGTGGATGACATTGCAGCCCACATCCTTTACATACCTGGGTTTACATGTATCCCACACGTTGACTGTAGAACACACTGATCCCTTCTGTCAGAAGGTGCCCTTGTCTTTTGCAGGCAGGCTGGCTGTCAGTAATATGATTAACCTCCCTAGATGTTTATATGTATTTCAGGGCACAGCATGCCTTCTGCCCTGGTCCGTCTTTCGGTGGATCCACACTGTACGTAACAAATTTCTTTGGGATGGTGCATGCCCTTGGGTTAAACTGAGTACACTTAAATTTCCAAATGAAGAAAAGGACCTGTCGCACCCGGACTTTGAGTATTATTATATGGCCTCCCAGCTACAGTACCTTCTGCTGTGGCTGATGGACACCCCTAACAGGGAGAAGTTGCTTTTGGTGGGATGTTACCCCTTGGGGAGCTGAGTGTGGGGCACTTGACTCTGAGATGTGAACCTGGCCGATGCCATACCTCGTGTCGCTGATGTCTCAGATCTGGGACCGCTTCTCGAGGCGTGCAGTGGGAGGCACTCCATATGTGTCTGACATTGAGATCTGGACCCACCAGAATTTCAGTGACCTTCAAACAAAATCAGGATAGAGGAAAGGCTGGCTCGAGGGAGGCTGTCAGGAGTTTGGGAATTTGTATGAAGGGGAGATGTTTCTTAAGTTTGATGAGGCCAGACATAAATTTCAGATCGTACTGGGCCAATTTTTGCCTTTTGTTAAACTGACTGCAGTGGTGCACAAGTGCTGGACTGGCTTCCCAGGGTGCCCGCCACAATCCCAACCCCTTATGCCATTGTGAGGCTAGAAGATGCATCTCCTTGATTTATAAGGTGATGCTGCATGATAGGAATCGTGCCCCTTAAACAGTACGAGTTAATGTGAACACTACATTGGTGACCCGCTTGCAGACTGTTTGGGGACAGGGTGCTGGATTACCACAAAGGGGTACTCTTTATAAAATGTATCCAAATCAAAAGGGGAGTGTCCCAGATGCATACACGCTGCGGCTGACCTCCATCATATGGTCATGTCCGATAATTAGAGACTACTGGAAGGTGGTGAAACCATGTGTGCAATACCATCACTGAAGGTTTACTGTGTCTACACCCTAAACCTAAAAAGGAAAAAAAAAAAATCCAATATCGGTCTGTGTCCCTAATGGTGCTGCTATTTCTATTTATACATTATATATTTTCCATTGGATCCAGTCTGGTGGATTCTTAAGAAATTTGTGGTACAGAGATATTAGGGAATGGCGGTTGGCCGAAGAAATACAGCTAAAATGTTACAGACTGATGAAAGGGCCTTTGAGGATATTCAGGATTGCTATGAAATGGCGAACACACTATCCGAAAGAGACACGTTAGTGACAGATTCCTTACCTTAGAATATCCCCAGGCGTCAGGCTGGATCCGGAAAGTTTTGCGTAGCAGTACCCTTGCGCGTCGGTAGGCGTCGTCGTGCGGCTCCGCGTCCGTCGTCGGCGTCGTGATCGCCGGGATGACGTCGCGGCCAGTACTTAGACGCCGCCCATGCGCGCTGGCGTCAGTTCTTTCTTTTTCCGCGCCAGTAAGCGCAGATCCGGATTGAGCAGTGCCCCAGTCATTTTTTGACTGAGTATTTTTTGAGAATTTTTGTCCAAGTTTTCGAGTCGTTTCGACTCCAAGGTGTCAGTAGGGATGCCCGGCTTCAAGCCATGCGAGGTCTGTAATCGCATGATGTCGATTACGGATCCGCACCGAGAGTGTCTCTTCTGCCTGGGGCGCGGCCACGACCCCACGTCGTGCCCCGAGAGTCGGTCCCTCGCCCCGAAGGCTTTGCGAGAGCAGTCTCGAAAGCTTCTCAAGGCCCGGCACTCTGCTCCGCGCCGCTCGAGGTCCCGGGAGAGGTCGAGGGGCCGGTCGCGGAGCCGTCGTCATTCGTCGGGGTCGAAGTCTTCGTCTTCAGGTAAGGCGAAGCACAAGAGGTCTAAGAAGCGTCGCTCTAAGACCTCCCCTCGCCGGTCTCACGACTCGGCTGAGGGTCCTGTTGGTACCGCCCCCGCGGCTCTGGGAGTACCCGATGAGCCGACGCCGGCCTACCCGCCTGTTCTGGGTCCGACGTCGACTCCGGCCGACATCCAGAACTTCTTGTCGGCCATGGCTCGCATCTTCGGGCCTCAGGGTTAGCCCGGTGCGCCTTCGGGCCCCAGTGGGGGTCCTCCTTCGGCACCACTGGCGGCTCCGGCCCCGGCGCCGCAGGACCCCCTCGGATCCAGGCCTGGATCCCGGTCGACGCCGGTTGACCTGACGACACCTCCACTGGCGCCGACTTCCCCGGTACCGTTCACGGCGCCGTCCGAGGTCCCGGGCGACGCTGTCCCCAGGTTCTCCCCGGAACCGGACACGGAGCCGGATCGACGTCAGCCGACGCCGATGGGACTTTTCTTCCCTCATGTCCGCCCTCCATACTTTTCACCTGTTTTGGAGGACGAGGAGGACTGGGAGGGGTCGGAAGACCCTCTCACAGCTCAGTGTGAGCCTGGTCAGGACTGGGCAGAGGAACTGGGTGATGCCAGTGGCCTGGACACCTCTCCTGACCTTGGCATGCTGTCTCCTCCTTCCATGGCTACGGAGGAGGGAGCAAGTTATGCAACGGTGTTGCGTAGGGCGGCCGCGGCCTTGCGCCTCGAGCTCCCTACAGTGGCTGTCAGGACTAACCTCCTGACGGAAGTGCTTCAGCCGGCGGCTACCTCTTCGGAGCCACTGCTGCCGTTCAACGACGCACTTTCTGACGTTCTTTTGGGCACCTGGTCCAGGCCCACCACAGGGGCTCCTGTGGACAGGAACGTAGCCGGACGCCATCGCCCGACCCCAGGCGACCCCTTGTTCCTCTCCCAACACCCCACCCCGAGAGCTTGGTTGTCCAAGCCTCTACCTCTCAGAGCGCCTTCCCTACGGCTCCGCCGGACAGGGAATCCAAAAAGCTGGAACAATTTGGGAAGAAGATTTTTTCTTCCTCCAGTGCTGGCTTGCGGTCCGTGAACACCGCTTGCCTTTTGGGCCATTATTCCCACTATCTGTGGGATTCGGTGGCACAAGTGCTGCCTAAGTGTCCTGAGGAGGTCCAGACACTACTCTCCCGTGTTATTGCAGACGGGAGAGACGCGGCGAAGTTCACAATCCGATGTGGCCTAGACACCGCTGACTCGCTGGGCAGATCGCTTGCTACGAGAGTGGCGCTGCGCCGTCACGCCTGGCTGAGGACCACTGGTTTCTCGGGCGATGTCCAAAACACCCTTATGGACATTCCCTTCGATGGTATCCGCCTTTTTGGCAATAAGGCAGACAGCGCGCTGGAGCGCTTTAAGGACTCGCGGGCTACGGCCAAGTCCTTGGGCCTCTCCGCCTTGCGCCCTCCGCAGCAGTCTGCTTTTCGCCCCTTTCGTGGCCACGGAAGGGGCGTCCAGTCACGTCCATTGCCCAGCCACCGGCCCGCGCAGCAAGCGCCTTCGCGTGGCCGAGGACGTGGCTCCCGCCGAGGCGGGTCGGGTAACCAGCGTGCGGGTCAGGCCACCACCTCCGCCCCGTCCGCGGCCTCCAAGCCCTCCTAGTCCATCCTTTCAGGCCCACAGCACGCCAGTGGGGGGCAGGGTCCGCCATCACCTTCACCACTGGCGTACCATCACATCGGACAGGTGGGTCTTGGACATTGTCCGAAGGGGCTACTCCCTCCCCTTCGAGACTACCCCCCCCAGCCACGCCACCTCAATGCCACTGCATGTCGGGGGATCATTTGGTGCTTCTTCAAAAGGAAGTTGCGGCCCTCTTGGCCAAGGGGGCCATCGAGCTCGTTCCGACCCCAGAAGTAGGGCGTGGTTGTTATTCCCACTACTTTCTGGTGCCCAAAAAGGACAAGGAGGACATGCGTCCTATCTTGGACCTCCGGAACGTCAATCGCTTCCTCCGGAAGGAGAAGTTCAAGATGCTCACCCTAGCTCAGGTCTTGACTGCCCTCGACCCTGGAGACTGGTTGGTAGCGTTGGACTTGCAGGACGCATATTTTCACATCCCCGTCCTGCCGGCCCACCGGCGTTACCTGCGGTTCACGGTAGGCCTCGAGCACTTTCAGTTCACCGTGCTCCCCTTTGGCCTTACCAGCGCCCCTCGGGTGTTCATGAAAGTGATGGCGGTGGTCGCAGCTCATCTGCACCAGGCAGGGGTTTCAGTCTTCCCCTACCTCGACGACTGGTTGTTGAAGGCGGGCTCGTCCCAGGCAGTCGTCTCCCACCTCCAGACTACGGCCGGACTCCTGCACTCGCTGGGGTTCTCCATCAACGTGCCGAAGTCGCACCCGATTCCTTCTCCACAGCTCCTTTTCATCGCAGCAGTTCTCGACACAACGCAGTTTCGGGCCTATCCTCCCGAACGGCGAGTCCAGGATATTCAGCCTCAATCCTGGGTTTCGGTACGGATGACCCTGAGGCTGCTGGGCCGCATAGCCTCCTGCATCCTGCTGGTCGATCATGCCAGATGGCATATGCGGGCTCTGCAGTGGGACCTGAAGTTCCAGTGGGCGCAGCGTCAGGGGAACCTGTCCGATTACGTCCAGATCTTGGAGGGAACTGCACAGCAGTTGCGGTGGTGGCTCTCGAACCGGCAATGGGTCACGGGCAGATCCCTCTCCCTTCACCAGCCAGAGCACACACTTGTGACAGACGCGTCCCTTCTGGGATGGGGCGGTCACATGGGAGAGGCGGAGATCAGAGGCCTCTGGTCTCCGGCGGAGTCCCGGCTCCACATCAACCTTCTGGAGCTCCGGGCGATCCGACTTGCACTAAAGGCATTCCTTCCCTCTGTCAAGGGGAAAGTAGTGCAGGTGTTCACAGACAACACCCCCGCCATGTGGTACTGCAACAAACAAGGCGGGGTGGGGTCGTGGACCCTATGTCAGGTGGCTCTGCGTCTCTGGACATGGCTGGAACATCAGGGCATTTTCCTGATGGTTCAACACCTGGCAGGTTCCCTGAACGCCAGGGCGGACGAACTCAGCCGCAGGTGCATGATGGATCACGAATGGCGTCTTCACTCGGAAGTGGCGCAAGGACTCTTTCTACAGTGGGGAGAGCCTTGGTTAGATCTATTCGCCACCGAAGAGAACGCGCAATGTCATCAGTTCTGCGCGTTGGAATTTCCAAGGCGGCACTCGCTCGGCGACGCTTTTCGTCGCGAGTGGAGTTGCGGTCTGTTGTACGCCTTTCCGCCTATACCACTTCTACCCAGAGTGTTGAAGAAGATTTGGCGCGACCGGGCCCAAGTCATTCTTGTGGCTCCGGACTGGGCTCGAAGAGTTTGGTATCCCGAGCTACTCAGTATGAGCATCGAGCCCCCGATCCGTCTGCCTCTTCGGGAGGATCTTCTGTCGCAGCAGCAGGGGACGGTCCTCCACCCGAACCTGTCCAGTCTCCACTTCCTTGCATGGAGATTGAGCAGCGGCAGTTGATTCCTTTCGACTTGCCTCCCGAAGTTTGTGATGTGATTCTGGCAGCCTGGCGACCCTCCACTAAGGTGGTATACGCCTTCAGGTGGAACAAGTTTGTGGCATGGTGCACAGCAAAGGCTGTGAATCCCCTTTCTGCCCCTCTTTCTGAGGTTCTACTGTTCCTTCTTTCTCTGGCCCAACAGGGTTCTGCCCTGGGTACCATCAAGGGCTACCTTTGTGATATCTCAGGCCTTTCTCAGGCTTCCTGATCAGCCCTCCCTTTTCAAGTCCCCTGTTGTTAACAGGTTTCTTAAAGGCATTACACACCTTTTCCCTCCTGTTCCGTTTGTAATGCCTCAGTGGGACTTGAACTTGGTTCTTACCTTTTTAATGTGCGCTCCCTTCGAGCCTCTCCATAACTGTCCTCTTCGTCTTCTCACTCTGAAGACAGCCTTTCTGGTGGCTATCACCTCCGCTCGGCGGGTGAGTGAGCTCCAGGCTCTTTCTTGCAAGCCCCCCTTTCTGTCTGTCCATCCAGACAAGGTTGTTCTTAGGACGCGTCCGTCCTTCTTGCCAAAGGTGGTTTCTGCCTTCCACATTGGGCAGACCATCACTTTGCCCACCTTCTTTCCGCCTCCACATCCTTCTAGAGAGGAAGAGAGGCTCCACCGTCTGGACCCAAAACGTGCGATTTCTTTCTATCTGAACCGCACACAACAGTTCCGGGTGGACGACCAGCTCTTTGTTGGCTACGTGGGCGCCAAAAAAGGTAGGGCGGTACACAAGCGGACCATCTCCCGCTGGGTTGCCTTGTGTATCAAAGCCTGCTTTTCTTTGGCTAAGAAGGAGCCCCCTGTTGGGCTACGTGCCCATTCCACCAGGGCGACAGCCGCCACAACGGCTTTGGGACGTGGTGTCCCATTGCTGGACATTTGTCAGGCAGCTACGTGGGCCTCGCTGCACACGTTTACCAAGCATTACTGCCTTGACAGCCAAGTCCGGAGAGACGGCTTCTATGGCCGTTCTGTTCTCCGAGACTTCCTCGTCTGATCTTTGTTTGCAGACCAACCACCGGGGTTGGTATTGCTGGGGTATCTATTCTAAGGTAAGGAATCTGTCACTAACGTGTCTCTTTCAGATGCACAAGTTACTAACTTGTGTAACGATATATCTGTAAGAGACAGTAGTTAGTGACAGATTCCTACCGCCCACCCATCCTCCCCGTTCTGCGAACTGATTTCTAGGGTTAAGGTCATCCCTTTCAGGGCCCTAGTTTTCAGACACCAGTGTCAGTTTCTTGCATGGCTCTGCGTTTCTGGCGCGGAAAGTCGTGTACAGAACTGACGCCAGCGCGCATGGGCGGCGTCTAAGTACTGGCCGCGACATCATCCCGGCGATACCGACGACGGACGCGGAGCTGCACGACGCCGCCTACCGACGCGCAGGGGTACTGCTGCGCAAAACGTTCCGGATCCAGCCTGACGCCTGGGGATATTCTAAGGTAAGGAATCTGTCACTAACTACTGTCTCTTACAGATGTATTGTTACACAAGTTAGTAACTTGTGCATTAGAGAGGTAATATGACCAGCCTCTGACGCTATCCTTGAGCGATATATCCATCTCAGGTCGATCATCTGACTGAGTTGCTTCTATGTGGTGCGCAAGTTTGTATTGGCTTTGATGTAACTGCTGATAAAGTAGGATGATGGGGATCATTGCTTGTCTGCTGTCCTGTATTGGACCTCTCTACCCTAAATGAGGTAATTATTGATTTGTTGCTTGTTAAAATTCAAGGAATGAATACAAATATTTAACCCAAAAAAAGTGTCAGCTGTACTTAACATACGCTACTGTTAGTTGTAGATCACCTCCAATTGGAAATGCTTCTGCTACATATGAGGCAGTATACAGTTTTTCTGATAGAGACTTACAGACTCCTCACATTACAAAATATTCCTCAGACATCAGACTGGATCATAACATTTTTCAGCAGTACTTCTGCGTGCGGGTAGGTGGCACCATGCTTCTCCACACCAGTGCTGTTACACTTCAAAAATGACGTGCCTATATAGGTGCCACTCACACCCACTGACGTCCGTTCCTTTCTTTCTGTGCCACCAGACGCGGTTCCCGAGCGCTCTCTCGTCTCTGAGACACTTTACCTCGATTTTCTCCAAATTTCCTACAGTGTTGAAGTGATTTCACTCCCCTAAAGCAACATGTTTTAATCTATATAAGAACTGTCGCAAGTTGATGTATGTGACTGATTCCCATCGGTTGTTCCTCTGGTGTCTTGGGTCGAGTCACGACTCCTAGGCCTCCAGTGACCGGACATCCAAGAATCCAAAAGTGTCCGGTACTGTGATGCAAAACTTTACATCACCAAGCATAAGAAGTCTCCTCTCTTAAACTGTTCTAATTTGCTCTCCAAGTCCATGGTTCGGTCCCAGTCCCATTGCCGCTCCAGGAGTTGCTGAAGCTTCTTGCAAGACCTGTCTATGTTGCGACCCAAATCATCCGGTAAGTCTAAAAAGAAACCTAAGAAATCAAAGCAGTACTCAGCCCCCTCACGCCTCTCACATTTGCCTGAGCAGGCTGGTGGCGGCACCATGGATCTCCATTTTGCTCCTGTAATTGGCCAACTGCGGAGCTGATCCCACAAATGGTTTGGCGCAACTAAGGTTTCTGGGGTCATCTGCTATTCCACAACAGTTTGAAGTGCCAGCAGCCATGCTCCTGCTCTTTGGATCCTTGTCTAGATCCTCTGGTGCGTCTTTGGGCCCCATCGAGCAGAGAGACGCATTCCACCTGAAGTACTGCCTGTGGATTCGCTCTTAGCACCATTTGGACCTTCCAAGTTCGTTACAACACCTATGGCTCCAGTCCAAACCCTGCCTCCAGTGTTGTGGTCCATGCTGGTACCTTGGACTTTGACGCTGGTACAGAATGCATGGACGGTGGATGAAGAGCTACCCATAGTACTGTCCAACTCTGAGGGTCCGACTCGCTGGATGCCGTTCCTGACAACAGTTGATGCGCTGCTTCCTCCACTTGCTCCTCCTCCTTAGGGAAGACAACATACCCTTCATTCACTTTTCAGCACGGACTCAGAAAATGATTGGGACATTGGTGACAAGTTTGCTCTGCTTATAAAGATGACAATTGGTATGATGACTTGCAGGAGGCTAGTGGTCCCAAAACCTCCCCTAAAACCGGTCTTGTCTCCCCCTGTCTCAGCCACAGAGGAATCCACTTCATACGCCATGACAATGTGTAAGGTGGCTGCAGTCCTTGACGTTCAACTCCCCACCTTGGACGTAAAAATGTAAGTGTTAACAGAAGTGGACATTTGCCAAACTGAGCTCTGGTTCACCAGTCATCCATCGAATTGCGCAATGCAATCGCCCTGCCCATGGCAATCCTGCATTTTTATCTCCGCACCCCTCCCCTGAAAGTTTGGTGGTGTAAGCGTCCACAAGCAAAGCTAGCCCAACACGTTCCCAAATACTCCCCTTGATAAAGAGTCAAAACATGTTGAAACCTTTGGTGCTCTGGTCAGTAAATGCCAGCTGGGGCGCTACTCCCACGCCCTTTGCGACTCGGTGGCTCAAGCCCTTCCAGGTGTTACAGAGGATCTTTGACCTGCCCTTGCCCAGGTGATTCAGGACGGGCAAGATGCTGCCAAATTCATGAAACTTCGTGACATGGACACCACTGATCGGGTGGCCATCGACACCATTGTTGTCATTCACCACCACGCCTGGCTGCTGCCCACTGTTTTTTCAAGCAATGGACATGCCATTCCATGCAACTCGTCTCCCTTGGTTGTTCACTAAAGTGATGTCGGTGGTGGCGGCACATCTTCGGAGGTTAGGATTGCAAGTCTTCTCTTCTCTTGACAACTGACTGTTGAAGGCAGGCTTGCCTCAGGCAGTCGACCGTCACCTCCAGACTACGGCATACCTCCTGTCATCTTAGGGGCTCACTATCAACATGCCAGAGTCACACCTTCCTCCTTCTCAGACGCTTCCCTTCATCGCAGCTGTTCTGGGCGTGGTGCAGTTCCGGGCCTTTCCTCTTGAATGGCGAGTCCAGGAAATTCAAGCTATGATACCGGGGTTAACTAACAACGTGCCTAAGTCACACCTGACTCCCTCTCAGACACTCCCTTTAATCAAAGCTTCTGAACACAGTGCAGTTTTGGGCCTATCCTTCCGAGCGGCGAGTATAGGATATTCAGGCTATGATACCGATACTTCATCCTCTATCCTGGATTACGTTGATACTGACTGTGAGGCTGCTGGGCCTCATGGCCTCCTTCATCCTGCTGATGACACATGCCCACTAGTATATGCGGGCTCTGTAGTGGGACCTGAAGTTCCAGTAGATGCTTCAGGGGGATCTCTCAGACATGGTCCAGATCTCAGAGGGAACTGCAAAAGATCTGCAGTGGTGGTTAATGAATCACGATTGGGTCAGCTGCAGGCCCCTCTCCCTTCCCCAACCAGATCTGACAGTGGTGACATATGTGTCACTCCTGGGATTGGGCGGCCATCTGGGAGAGGTGGAGATCAGAGGACTCTGGTCTCCAGCAGAACCCGAACTCCACATCAGCCTGCTGGACCTCCGGGCGATCCGCTGGCATTAAAAGCCTTTCTCCCCTCTATCAAGGGAAGGCTAGTACAGGTGTTCACGGACAACACCACATCCATGCGTTACTACAACAAACTGGGCAGATGGGGTTGTGGACCCTTTGCCAAGAGGCCCTGTGTCTCTGCACCTGGCTGGAACGTCAGTGTGTTTCCCTGGTGGTTCAACACCTGGCATGCTCTCTGAACGCCAGGGTGAGCAAACTCAGCCCAAGATGCTTGGCGGATCACGAATGGCGTCTCCATCCAGAGGTAGTGCAAGGTCTCTTTTAGCAGTGGCTAGAGCATTGGTAGAGCTGTTCGCCACCACAGAGTGCGCGCAACGTCAACATTCCTACATGCTGGAGTTTCCAAGGCGGCTGTCGCTCGGAGACGCTTTTCATCTTGAGTGGAGCTCAGTCCTCCTCTACGCCTTTCTACTCGTACCACTCCGGCCCAGAGTTCTCAAGAAGATCAAGAACGACCGTGCCCAAGTTTTCCTTTTGGCTCCAGACTGGGCTCGGAGAGTTTGGTATCCTAAGCTGTTGAGTATGGCCATCAGTCCTCGGATGAAGCTGCCCCTTCGGGAGGATCTTCTGTCACAGCAGCAGGGGAGGGTTCTCCACATGAACCTGTCAATGCTCTCCCTTCTTGCGTGGAGATTGAGTGGCAACAGTTGACAGCTTTCGACCTTCCAATGAAGTCTGCAGTGTTATTTTGGTAGCCAGGCGTCCCTCCACCAAAGTGATATACGCCTGCCGTTAGGGAAAGTTTGTGGCATGATGTGCAGAAAAGCAGGTTGACCCCCTTTCTGCTCCCCTTTCTCCGGTTCTTCTCTTTATTATTTTCCTTGCCCAGCAGAGCTCTGCTCTGGGCACCTAAAAAAATTATCTTGCTGCTATCTCAGCTTTTCTGCGGTCGCCTGGCCAGCCATCCCTTTTCAAATCCCCTATTGTACATAGGTTCTTTAAAGGTTTTCAACATATGATTTTTCCTTCTTCCTTTATCATGCCTCTGTGGGACCTTAATCTCGTCCTGACGTTCCTGATATGCGCTCCCTTTGAACCCGTATATAACTGTCCTCTCAGGCTCCTTAGTATCAAGACCTTCCTGGTGACAATAACTTCTGCCCCAGAGGGTCAATGAACTTCAGGCTTTGTCATCCAAGCATCCATACCTGAACATCTATCTAGACAAGCTGGTTCTATGAGCTAGAGCTTCCTTTCTACAAAAAAAGTCACTACCTTTCATGTAGGCCAGTCCATCACTCTGTCTACGTTTTAAGCTCCGCCACATCACTCTAAGGAAGAGGAGCAATTTCACCGGCTCAACCCAAAAAGAGCATTGTGTTTTACCTAGACCGAACAGAAGAGTTCTGTATGGACGACCAACTCTTCGTGGGGTATGTCGGAGCGAAGAAGTGAAAGACGACGCAGAAACGGACAATCTGCTGATGGATCGGGCTTTGCATTAAAATCTGCTACGCATTGGCAAGAAAGCAACCCCCTGAGTGCTTGCTTGCTCATTCTACCAGAGCAAAGGCTGCGATCACTGAGTTAGCTCGCTGAGTTCCGGTCCTGGACATCGCTACTTGGGCTTCCTTGCACACGTTTACAAAACACTACTGCCTGGACAGTCAGGTCCGTCGGAATGGGCACTTTTGGCCATTTGGTCCTGCAGGACTTTTTGGTATGAAATTGTTTCCCAGACCCAATTCCAGGGAGGTATTTCTTTGGTATCTATTCCAAGGTAAGGAATCTGCGGCTAGAAGTCTCTATCAGATGAGCAAGTTACTTACCTTTGGTAACGCCTTATCCGGTAGATAGACTCTCTAGCTGCAGATTCATTACCAACCCACCCATCCTCCCCACTCTGTGAACGGATTTATAGGGACAGGGCTTCCCCCTTTCAGGGCTCTAGCTTCCCACACCAGTGGTCAGTGTTCTTCGTGGCTTCTCGCTTCGAAAGTCGCAAAAAGTAACACCAGTGCGCTGATGTGACGCCTATATAGGCACCGCACCTGTCATATCCAGCACCGACAACGCCACGCAGAGCCAATCAACGCCACCTACTGGCACGCAGGGGTACTGCTCACGAAAAAAATTCCAGATCCTGTCTGACGCCTGGGGATAATTCTAAGGTAAGGAATCTGTGGCTAGATAGTCTCTTTCAGATGAGGTGTTACCAAAGGTAAGTAACTTGTCCTTCTGCACCTTTATCCAAGGTTCTCTTGTTTGCTTTATCTTTGGCCCAGCATGGCTTTGCTCTGGGCACAGTTAAAGGTTATATATCTGCCATCTTTGCATTTTTGCCGTTGCCGGAACAACCTTCTCTCTTTAAGTCACCTGTTGTGGCTAAGTCTCTTAAAGATTCATCAAAAAAAAGGAACCGGGAGCATATATAGGTCCAGCACACTTGCTCCTGCAAACTGTTCAAAACAGAGTGTGCAGTTCCTCTCAAACGGGGAATAGAGGGATGAAAAAACGTATCTCATGTTCCAAGTTAAAGGAAAAAGCTCCAATAGGAGCAAGTGCCCTCACACACCCCGAAAGGTGTCATGCTTCATCATTTTGGCATGCTCCTCGTCGGGCCGGCGCTGCAATGCCCGACTGGCACCCACCAGGGGGCTCTTTGTCGGAGATCTTTTAAATGCTGTAATTTGAAGTGTGGGTTGTGTAGTGTGGTGTGGTGTTTGAAGGTGGTTTAAAATAGGTGCAGTGATGCTAAGTATCAGAGTATTTTATGAAAAAGCTCACTACCCTAAGTGAAAAATGTGATGCTCAATTAAGATATAATGTTCTTTACTGAGCGAGGTGTTTCAATTGGCTGTATAATGTGGTCAACATGTTTCTTGCCTTTATCTGTCCACACATGATCAAGTGGCAATTCTTCAGGACCTAATAATATACACCTATACCACTTAGTGACTAGATTCAATACGTAAACATAAGTGAGGTAGTAATCAGTCACACATGAGGTTGCAAAGTGCAATTGGATATGGACCTGGTCTTGAAATTACCTGGAACACAAAAAGACAAACGTTACATACAACATATATACTGGTTAAAAGGTTACCACATTCTCTGTTGTGCATAATTCAGCATGCGCTGTCCAATTGGCTGCATGCCCCAAGTGATTAAAAAACTTGCTCATTCATCACCAGTCTGAAGGACGTGGCCCTCTAAGGCCACGCGGGTCTTTCACAACCACCTGCTATGCCTTCCCCAAAATGAAGAGTCGGTCAGACAGTAGAGAAATACAAACTTACTTTATTCGATATACTCTGCAGAGGAGCTGTTAGAAATGGGATTTTTGGTAGGCTAGGGCTGGTGCCAAAGTCAGGCAGAAACCACCACTCTAGTCAGGATAAGGGAGTTACACTCCTAAAATAACCCCTGCTCACCCCCTTGGTAGCTTGGCACGAGCAGTCAGGCTTATCTTAGAGGCAGTGTGTAAAGCATTTGCACATAACCAACAGTAATACAGTGTAAGCACTACAAAAGGACACCACACCAGTTTAGAAAAATATCCAATATTTTTATATACTTAAGACAAGACCAAAAACGTTAAAAATCCACAATACAGAACTTAAAAATCTTCAGTTATCAACATATGCTTGAAAAACAGTTCCTTGATGTCGATAGCTCCGTCCGGGGCTATCACGGCGTTGTGAACAAACAAATCCAAACAGTTCTGGCTGACCGCGGCGTCGCGGGCCAACTACGGTGTCGGGAAGACCCGCAAACAGTACCTTTTAGAAATGCAGGGTGTTGGCAACCTCTCGTTGAGCTTCCAAAAGCACGGCGTCCGCAGGCGTCGGTTCCGGAGGTCGGTGCAGGAGCCTCGAAGTCACACGCGTTGCAGATCGAACTCCTCTCTGTTGAAGTCAGGAGTGCTGGCGTCGGCAGGCGTCGGGTGCTGCGGTGCGAAGTGCAGCGGTGCGGCGTGCGGTACCCTCAAGTCGCGGTGCGAGCAGCGGCTCGGTGGCGGCGTCAGCAGGCGGCGTCGGTGAGACCAGGGTCGCGGTGCGGCTTTGCGGCGGTGCCAAGGCGTCGCCGTGAAGCGGTGCGGAGTGCGGTGCCCACAGGTCGCGGTGCGAGCAGCGGCTCGGTGGCGGCATCAGCAGGTGTCGTCGGTGAGACCAGGGTCGCAGTGCGGCGTTGCGACAGTACCCTCTGCGGTGCCTTTGGGACACTGAGTCGGCAGCGTCGTCGTCGAGTTGCTTTTCTTCTGTTTCAGCACAAAACACACCGTCCCCAGTGCTGAGGGCAGAAGAGCTTGAAGTCTTTGTTGTGCCTGAGACTTCTTGAACAGGGGGCAAGCTCTCTACCTCAAGCCCTTGGAGAAACTCACAAAAGTAGATTGCAGAAAGTTCAGTCCAGTCCTTTCACTGCCCAAGACAGAAGCAGCCACTGCAGGCCAACACAGCATTGCACACAGCAAAGTGGTAGTTCCTCCTCACAGCTTCTCCAGCTCTTCTTCTTGGCAGTCTTCTTGATCCAAAAGAGTTCTAAAGTTCAGGGGTCTGGGCCCCAATATTTATATCCCAAAATCCTTTGATCCCTTAGGCAGAGAGTGTCTGTGCCCAGCCAGAACCAGTTCTTCCTCCTCTGGTGTGACTTCCTGGCAGGAGGTGGAGACGGCATTGTCAGAGGCAGACCAGGCCCTTTGAGGTGCAAGGAAATCTCCTCCCCCTTCCCCAATTGCAGCCCACGTCTATTCAGCCCTTTCCTGACCCACCTAGACTATCTGGAGCCACTCCTGCTCCCCAGCCTTCTGTCATCCAAAACCCAGACAGGCAATGCACATTCCAGCAGAGGCACACGGGATGACTGAGCAAGAAAATACCTACTTTCTAAAAGTGGTATTTTCAAACACAGAATGTAAAAATCACCTTCACTAAAAGATGCATCTTTAGATTCGGAGTTCAGGCATACTAAACTTTATTTTCCTACCTAGTTCCCAGGGCCAGTTATGTTTATAAGATGTTATAAACAAACTTCCCATTCTGTCCTATGGGGGAACAGGTAGCCTTGCAATAGTGAAAAACGAAATTGGCAGTAATTCACTATCAGGACATGCCACACACACACATACACTGCACCCTGCCCACAGGGCCTACCTTAGGGGTGGCTGACATGTAAAAAAGGGAAGGTTAGGGACTGGCAAGTGTGTGCACTGGCCAAGTCGACATGGCAGTTACAAACTTCGCACAGACTCTGCAATGGCAGGTCTGAGTTACCTTTTCAGGGCTACTCACGTGGGTGGCACAACCAGTGCTGCAGGCCCACTAGTAGTATTTGATTTACAGGCCCTGGCACACTCAGTGCACTTTACTAGGGACTAACAAGTAAATCAAATATCCAACCATGGAAACACCAATCCATAAAACAATTTACACAGAGAGCATATGCACTTTAGCACTGATTAGCAGTGGTAAAGTGCCCAGAGTCCTAAAACCAACACAAACAGGTCAGGAAAAAGTAGGAGGAAGAAGTAAAAAGTTTGAGGATAACCCTGCAAAAAGGGCCATTTCCAACAGGAGCCCAGTCAGACTTTCACCCTAAGATGTCTGCCGAGGGGACTGACTCCCCAAGGTACGCTAATACATGATAAACCCTTCTGGAGACTTCGGCCACGCCTCTGATGGAAATTACCGGCCTGAGCCGGGCATGAACAAAGGAGGTACACAGAGATGAGCTAGCACCTGCCAGAGGGGTGCACTATCAGTTTTTCAAGGCCACTGTGCCGAGTCTCAGCGTCTCCTAACGTGGGAGCAGAACTACATGTAGAGATTGGAATGTGCAAACAGAACAACAGTTCATTAGCAAGTCGGGTTACAGCCTTGGACAGAAGAAGAGAATAACGAAGGACAGTTTTCTGCTGAGGCAGGCGAGTTAAGGAATTAAGGCCTAATATGAGCACGGCCTAAGCAGTCTTCTAGTGGTTATGAAATACAAAATGGAGTAACACGGGCGAACTAAAGCCAACATGCAGCAACGATAACCCAGTGGGTTGCATAACGTAAATACAAATGGCGTCTATTTTAGCCACACATTGCTAACCTAATATAGCATAACGGGTACATTGTAGGAAGGGGAATTTCAAACTTAACAGGCCCTCCTTTTAGCATGAGTGGCTAAAAGCTTTATTGCTGTCCGGTAGGGTGTTTACAAGTCTAGGTGGGGAGAGAGATATTACCTAGCCATCCATTAGTCAAGGTGAAAACAAAGCAAATGCGAACATCAAAGAAATGTTATTCAATATTCAAATATTCCTTTATCTATTAACATTATTGACTGAATCTCTTGCATCATCATGGGAGAGCACTTATTGTCACGTTTGGGCAGCGAAACACTAGGAGTAAGTTAGCTTACGCAATAGGTGCAGCAGGCTGGGAGACAATGTATGCATAGACAACATGTGGAGATGACCCCTGCAATGGCTATCAGGACAAGAAGTATCTTCCAACCCCATGACGTCAATAAACCCCAGAGCCATCCCGAGAGGGACCATGAGCCATTGTCTTTGTGAATTTCTGAAGCAAGTCTGTGCAATTTCTGTATTGCAGAGTATACGGTCGGGGCACTGTCAGGTATGTAAACACAACAACTGCTGCCAATGACGTGGCAGGCTCCACCCCTGTCAGCTAAGATAACGTCTAAAACCATCCGATTTTGAAGCGAGACCAGTCTCGTAGCCTGGAGCTCGACTGTAATATTGGTCAATATACCTGCAGTGGTATTAATGACTCCCTCGACTACTCTGGCTAGACGTCGAATATTGCAGGCATTGAACATGGGACCCCAGAACGGTATGAAACCCTTCATTATGTCAGTAAACTGCTGCAAGGAAGTATCTGTCTGGTCAATATCGTCCGGATCGACAACCCTCTTAACTCGAAAAACTGGGGCCTCCCTACGCTGCAGGTGATGAGTTCTGTGATAGTTGGGAGGAGCTATATAAACTGGGGGAAGGAGGTAAGAAAGGTTGCATCGTCCAGACCATCCCTCAGGCAGCCACACATAGCCACGATCACCACAGACAAAATAAACATTGGGTGGTGGGATCAATGGCGGACTCTTGGGCATTCGCAATATAGAAGTGGTGTTGCATCTACTGTTCCCTACCTCTATGTCTCCATTCCCTTGAACACAAAAAGGAACCGGTACATCCATCACTGCCAGGGGTATGGGCTTGTCTTCAGTGACATTGCGGGCTTGGAAAGATTGGTAATATTCAGATAAATTGAACTGTGAGAATCTATCCCTGTCCACCCCTGTTCTGTTTGCCCTCCTACCTCCATTTACCGCTCTGAGGCAAGATCTCAAGAATACTCGATCAAATCGCCCATTCCCAGGGAAAACACCATGTGGGGATCTATGCTGAGGATACACATTCATTGTCAAAGAATGGGAAAGGGTGCTCCTGTGTTCAAAAGAGTCAGGCTGGGAGAATGAGCGGATCAAACTAAATAATGTATACCAACCCTCACAGCTATCAACATAGGACAGAGGCATAGGCAGCAAGTTCTCACTTTGATGTGTAACCGAAGGTAACAACCCACACACCCAACATTTCGTTGTGTTATAAACAGCATGTGTTTGATGCAGCATCTGAATAAAAACATTATCTTTATAGGACTTCCGGTGCTCCTCTTTGTGAGATGCTAAAGTGCCAATAATATGTTCAGGAGGTGTCGGCGTAGTACTTATCCAAGCATGCACAGGATATTTCTCTTCTAGGAAGAACAGCACCCCAAATACAAATATCAGTGAGAGCAAAATGATTACCACAAACACTATTTTAGTCTTGGGGGACCAGGAGGACCAAACTGGACCATGTGGAGTGGGATGCGGAGCTGCAAAGGGCTGCTCCTCAGGAATGGGACGACCAAAGGGATAGATTTTCGGAAAATACTTTTAGAAATTGGAGCCACAATAAAACTGGCCAGAGGGGTATTCTTCTTTCCTGTGTCTGTTATGAGCCTCACAGGCAGGCTCCTATCGTTCATCAAACGATCCCACGGAGGAGCTGCACAATTGCAGCCCTTGCTGGAAAACAATTGCGGCCCTTAATGGGAAACAAATCCTTCTTCTCTCAGGATAGGGCAACCTCCCTCCAGAGCAAATACCCTCAGCGATCCTGTCCAGGGCAGTGCACCAGCGTTCTTCACTGTAATCTAAAGCAGGCACCAGAGACACAGCGCCTACACCCTAAACTCAAGTCCTTCCCTAACTCCTGTGTTGCCCTGCTGGCGCACCGTCCTTCCGTCGGGGCCGCAGATTGTACCTGGTACGCCCAGGCTCCTCGTCGTTCAAAAACGGGGGCAAAAACTCACATTCAGCTGGGGATCGGGACTCAGGTTGTTGTACCACAGGAGCTGGAGTATCCGGGGCGGCCCTTATCTCAGGGGGAATCGCCTCGAATAAGGCCTCGTCACTCTCCTTGTCTGTCTGTGCCCCTCTCAGCTGGGCGTCAGAAAAAGGGACGAAGCGGGGAAACGGCTCCCCTTCCTGATCAGCGATCCTGTCTCGCACCCAGGCGTCGTATGGAAGCGGAAGGGGCACCCTCTTCAAGTGTGAGGCATGGACCCAGTGCTTTCGGCCGTCGATCTTTACTGCAGTGCGGGTGGCCAAAAGCACCTGGGCAGGCCCCTTCCACCTCGGCTCCAAACAAGTTTTGCGCTGGAACTGCTGAATCATAACAAAATCCCCGGGCTGGATCTGGTGCCCGGGGCCCTCTGGCACTGGTTGTAGAGCGGCGTGTATATGTTGGTGGAGAGAACGGAGATCTTTAGACAAGGCATACAAATAGTCAATCAAAAGAGGGTATTCTATCTCAGAAAAACGCTTGGGTCTTGGGACGCCCCAGACATTGGCGGGGCATCCGAAAACGACCTCATAGGGTGACAGCCCTGTCCTAGAATGCGCTGTCACCCTTGTGGACAGCAATGCTAAAGGCAACGCATCTGGCCATTGCAATCCTGTACTTTCATGAATCTTTGCTAACTTCAGTTTGAGAGTACCATTGTACTTTTCAACAAGGCCTGCTGATTAGGGGTGGTTCGCTGCATGAACCTTCTGCGTGATTGGTAAGCCCTTACACACCAGATCAATGACTTTGGCATTGAAGTGGCTCCCATTATCACTCCAGATCACACGTGGCAATCCGTAGCGTGGGAAGTACTCTTTTAAAAGTGCTGTTGCCGTGGCCGTATTCTCTTTGGTTGGGTAGGCCTCAATCCATTTACTGAATGCACAAACTACCACTAGTACATATTTCAAATTATTCACTCGCTCCATTTCGATGAAGTCCATTTGGAGAACCTTGAAAGGGAAGGAAGGCGGTGCAAAATTACCAGCAGGTGTAGGGGTGCCCTTCCCAAGATTGTGCTTTAGGCAAATAATACAGTGCTTTACCAAATGTGCGGCAACCTTAGGGATATTCTCAATCTGCCATACCGGGTCTAGCAATTTGCATATTCCTTTGGCACTAATGTGCGCCGGGCCATGAGCCATGGAGACCACAGGGAGGACAAACTAATTTGGCAACAACCATTTCTGCTTCCCTGACAAATCAGTCCAACACCCATCCTCGTCCAAACGCCCTGTCCTCCCCTCCCACATCTCCTGTTCATCTACAGTTGCTTCTCTCTGTATTTCCTTCACACTTTCCACTGTATCCTCAAACATCCCATTGTCTGGAACCCATCTAGCAGGGCCTGCCACAAACATCTTATTCGTCTTCGATCTAGCTGTCTCCTTAGCTGTTTGGTCCGCAAAGGCATGCCCCCTTCCAACATCATCTACAACAGCCTTGTGTGCGCTGCTCTTGCTTATAGCCAACTTGTCCGGGAGTGTCAATGCTGACAGTAACCTAAGTATTAGGGGACCGTGCTGTATCCTTTGCCCATGGGATGTCAGGAACCCTCTCTCTGCCCAGAGGCGCCCAAAATTATGTGCCACCCTGAAAGCGTACTGGCTGTCAGTGTAAACATTAACAGCCAGTCCTTCACTCAGTTCACAGGCCCTCAGAAGGGCGACTAACTCTGCAGCTTGGGCCGACTGGTATGGAATACAGGATGTCTCAACTACAGTATGTAATGTGGTTATTGCATAGGCTGCAGTAGTAGTGCCATCCGGCAGTTTGAAACAAGAGCCATCGACATATAGTTCCCCTTGGGGGTCAGATAAGGGAACATCAGTCAGGTCTACCCGTCCCTTCGTTTCCTCCTCAGTTCGAAATAAACAATCATGGACATCATTGTCCTTTTCTTCCGAAGGGAGGGGTAGTAACGTGGCTGGGTTCAAAGTAGCGCATTGTTTGATGGTAATGTGCGGAGCAAATAATGTTAGCTCATAACCAGTGAGACGCGCACTGGGGAGGTGCTGCGTCTTTGTCTTGTTCAAAAGCGTGTCCACAGCATGAGGTACCATAACTGTAAGGTCAGTATCAAGAACGAGCCCTGACGATTGTCTGATAGATACCGCTGCCGCCGCAGCAGCCCTCAGACAGCTCGGAAGCGCTCTGGTGACATTATCCAAAATGGCAGAGAAGTAAGCGCAGGGTCTCTGCTTACCACCGAGACCCTGTGTTAGGACAGAAAGCGCGCAACCGTCCGCCTCATGTACATAGAGCACAAAAGGCTTCTGGTAGTCAGGAGTGCCAAATACAGGAGCAGAGCAAAGCGCAGTCTTTAATTGTTCAAAAGCTTGCTGGCATGCAGGTGTCCAAGGCAAAGGCTCATGCACGTCTTTGGTAGTGAGGTAAAGAAGGGGTTTTGTTAGTAAGGAAAAATTCGGGATCCAGTGACGACAATACGGAGTTATCCCCAGAAACACGCGTACCTCGCGTTTGGTCTTAGGAACAGACCTATTAGGAATAGCAGCTATGCGCTCCGGTGTTAGTCTGCGACCCTCCTTCGACAGTAGGTGACCTCCTGTCGACAATATTGAAACTTCGAAAGGGACACCTTGTGTCCGTGGTGTGCCAAATGTAGCTGTAATTTTACTGTGGCGCCTTTACAGCCTTTTCAGTGTCGGAAGCCACTAGAAGATCGTCAACGTATTGCAGCAACACATTACCAGAGGGAAGCTCCAAAGAATCCAATTGTGTTTTCAGAGCCTGGCTATAAATACTGGGGCTTTCCGTATAGCCTTGTGGAGCACGACAGAATCTAAAGCTCCGGCCGGCTATTGCAAATCCAAACAGATAGTGGCTATCTGGATGGATTGGTATGCTAAAGAAAGCGTTTTTCAAATCTATCACTGAGAAGAATTTAGCTGTCGGGGGAATCATGGTCAGGATAGTGGTGATGTCAGGTACCACGGGATACTGGGGAACCACTATTTTATTGACCGCTCTAAGATCAATAACAAAACGGTACACATCAGGATGGGTGTCGGAACAGTCCAAGGGAGCCTTTTTAAGAATAGGAAGAATTGGGCTATTGCACACATTCGCTAATGTCTCCTCTACCACCCCAGACTTAATCAATTCCTGTATTATTTGCAATAAGGCCTTTTCGCCTTCCTGGGATATCTTGTATTGTGGAATTCGGGGCAATCTGGCATTTTCCTGTACCTGGCGGGATCTGAAGCAACCCCACATCAGTTTCACCTGCAGCCCATAACGAGCTGGGCACATCGCTGAACTCGGTAGGAAGGGGGTCATCCTTTGTGAAGCATTGTTTGACATAGGCGACTCGCGGGCCAACAGTCATGTAAACGCCATCCGGGGAACAATAAATAGTCGCATGCAATCTTTTTAACAGATTCAGTCCTAGTAAATTCTCCCCACAATTGGACGTCAGTAGAAATGGTGAGTCAACTGTAAAGGGACCGATAGTCAAAGCAAGAGGCTTGGAAATGGGGCTTATAACCGGCACGCCTGAGAAACCCACCGAAACATTATTTTGGCCAGACAGAGCTGCCCCCGGGACCAGTGAACGGGAAACAGAGCTATTCATAGCCCCTGTATCGACTAGGAATTTCTCTGCGGTACCTTGTAAATCTGTAGGAACGTACGGTCCACGCTGATCTACAGGCACCTTAACTGGTCCCTCGCCCTGCCCCTGGCTTTCCTAGCTGTGAGACAACCCTGTCACGTCATCCATATCATAGTCGTCGTGGTAGTACTTCTTCCCCGAGGGTCGTCAAAATAATTCCCGCTCTGTCTTTTGGAATACGCGTCCTCTGACTGCATCCCCCCTCGGCTCCTCCCCCTCGTCATCTTCCTCCAAAACCCTGATCTCTCGGAGCCCCACCTTTCTGCAGCAATTCCGGACACTCGTTCCGCAAATGTCCCTCCTTTTTACAGTACACACATTGGTTGGGTCCCACAGGGGCACCTGAAGCACCACCCCTGTTAGATCGGGGTGGCCGTGGACCCGAACCTCGTCCTCTACCTCTTCCTCTCGCCACCTGCTGCAGCAACACCCTCTTCTTTAAATCCTTCGACTTCTTCTCTACCCTGTCCTTTTCCTCATTCTCTCTATGCTCATACTACTGCACCATACTCAATATTACTGACGGAGAGGAAGTCGTCCAGGTACTTTCTGAAGCCTGCAACCTAGTGGCAACCTCAGGGAGTAAGTTAGTGACGAACCTGTTCACGAACAAACGGACGCCACCCTCCTGTGACAAATCCTGTCCACTGAAATCTAGGAACACCCCTTCAAATCTGGTAAAGAAATCCAACACACTTTAATCTTTCTTCTGACGACACGCCGTCAACTTATCCCAATCCACCTTCTTCGGGGGGATAAGGGAGTGCATGTAGGTGATAATACGCCCCGGTAAAGCCAATAACTCCTCCTCTGGCTTCTCACCGGGCTTGCGCTCCTTATCCCATGCTCTAATCTCGTCCCATGTGCCACCCAACTCCAGGGCATGGTCCTGTGTGTGGACTTGTCTCCATATATCTACCGGTACCAACAAGCCGAAAAATAGCTCTATGTCCGCTAACGTCATCACTGTGGAGGAGGCCGCCTCTGTCAATTCTTTATAATATGCAGTGGGGTTTTTCCTTGGATCCGGTAGCTGGCTTTTTAGGGAAAGGACCTCGCTCCTTTTCCAAGGAGTATAGATCCATTGCTGCTGAAACCTAGCATCGACTCGCGGTCTTATTACGGTATCCGTAGAGTCGCGCAGTTCTGGTATTTCAGGGTGGTAAATGGGATGGACTTCCCTCATGGGGTGCTGTGTCCCTAACAGCGGAACCTTTTGGAGTAACCTGCCTCGGTAACCCACTAGTGTAGACACATTGCTAAAAACTTCATTCGGGGCCATGTCTGTGACATATACTCTGTCTCGTATATCATAAATAATCTGCGGTGCAGTACCCTGGAAACACTGCTCCCACAACGCTATCAGCGTGGCGGACATGTGCTTAAGGGCATGCTGCTGTACGAAGGGCTCATAATCCTTCATAACACTCCACACAGCCTCAACACTATAAATCGGGTGCCGGGCCCATTGGGCTGCCTGATTCGCCACCATCTGTTTCTCCTCTGTACCCACAGCAGAACGCACCAACACCTTCTCTATGCGGTCTCACGCCGCCGCCCAGTTGGCTCCGGGAAATCCACGCGCAGGCGTTTCAGTATGCAATGGTGTTTGGGGCGTTACACCCACAGGGGAAGGGACGGATGCAGAGACCGGTACCATCATGTAGGGGGACAAGGTTGTAGGTGTAAGAGGGAGCGTAGTGGACGAGGCGGAGCCAAGAGACTGGGCAGGAGAATGAAGAGACAAGACGGGGGAAGTGACAGTGTCCGCCCCTGTGGTCTGCGGGAATACAAGGGAGGCAAGTGGGGCCGAGGTCGGAGAAGCAAGTGGGGCCAGGGCCGAGGCAGCAGTACCCGAAGCATCAGAGGGAACAGCCCCAGAGGTCGAGGACGGGGATATGGGACTGTAGGATATATCCGCTGTGGGGCATAGGGAGGTGGGGGGCGAGAGTCCAAGAGCTCCTCAAAAAGCTCATCTCCTTCCTCCCTAACAACATAACTTTTGTCTGTCTGCAGACGAAACTTCCTATCTGCAATCTCTATGCCTTTCTCTGTCTGCACCCTTATATAGGCTACCACCTTCTGCGTAATCGTTTGTGTCTGCTTCCTTCGAACCTCTTTGTCTGCTCGCATGCGTCGATGCTTTGCTTCTTTCTGCCACACTCTCAAGGAATCAAACATAGACTGCCTACTCCTTTTAGCAAACAACTTGTCCTGCAGGAAATTTATTTTCTGTTCATCAAATGAGTCAGTAAGTGGCCATTGCAGCTCAGCATTGTCCCTCGTATATTTATTCCACAATGTGCTAAACATAATAGGGCCAATACCATGCTTGACATTTGTCAAAATTTGGGCTACCCTCCGGAGGTGCGGGCTGGCTCTCTTCCAATCGAGCATCAGAAGAACAACATCGGCATCCAAAACAGCTTAACTTACTTAAACAAGGCATCTTAATACAATGCACAGGCACTGTCCCTAACGGCCAAACACCAACAACGATAATACAGAAAAAATAGAGTAGCAAAATCACTCAAAAATCAAACCAACTGTCTGGAAGGCACAGCCGCTCCTCACTGAAATGCACATCCTATTAGCATCATCCTCGGCATCAGTCCCCAGACCACACAACACCCAGACACACAAGCACATCACCAGTCAGCCCTGAGGCTGCATCACAAGGAAGATGACCGTACCAAGTTCGAGAGGACAGGCCGCAGCCCCAGACCGTTTCGAATGTACGCCAATTACCAGTTGGCCTGGCAGATTGTCTGCGAACAGCCCCAGACCTTTTCAATGCGCAGACCGAATTATCAATTGGTCCGTCAGACTGCTCGCAAACCCTCTTTGTCCTTTACAAGGGTCCACAAACCCACCAAGTACAAACCAAGACGGTATTAAACCGTACCAAGATGCAGCCCGTCGACTCGTGCCGTTCAAGCAAGGCAGTTCAGAAACTGCAGACAAGACAGTCCGAAGACTGCATCAGGACACAGCCCACAGGCTGGTGTCGACCAAGAATGGCGCCATTTTCCCAAGAACCAAATCACTCACTTGGTGCACACAGGTCGAGTCAAATTATTCTCCACTGCCGACTCTTCAGACCAAACGGTCAACTCCAAGGTTTCGCCTTCTCAGGACCCCAGCCAGCGACCACTAGCCGAGGATCCGCCCGATCGGAAGGGCGGGGCAGCTGCGAGAACCAAGCTCGGTCTTATGTATGTGGGGCCCCGATCCGCCCGACCGACCAGACACCACCCCGGCCCCTGCAACCCGGTTACGGGTGAGGGGGCCACACTTCGTGGAGTCCCTGTTCGGGCGCCAACTAAAGGACGTGGCCCTCTAAGGCCACGAGGGTCTTTTACAACCACCTGCTATGCCTTCCCCAAAATGAAGAGTCGGTCAGACAGTGAAATACAAACTTACTTTATTCGATATACTCTGCAGAGGAGCCCAGTCAGACCTTCACCCTAAGATGTCTGCCGAGGGGACTGACTCCCCAAAGTACGCTAATACATGATAAACCCTTCTGGAGACTTCGGCCACGCCTCTGATGGAAAATTACCGGCCTGAGCCGGGCATGAACAAAGGAGGTACACAGAGATGAGCTAGCACCTGCCAGAGGGGTGCACTATCAGTTTTTCAAGGCCAATGTGCCGAGTCTCAGCGTCTCCTAACGTGGGACCAGAACTACATGTAGAGATTGGAATGTGCAAACAGACCAACAGTTCATTAGCAAGTCGGGTTACAGCCTTGGACAGAAGAAGAGAATAACGAAGTACAGTTTTCTGCTGAGGCAAGCGAGTTAAGGAATTAAGGCCTAATATGAGCGCGGCCTAAGCAGTCTTCTAGTGGTTATGAAATACAAAATGGAGTCACACAGGCTAACTAAAGCCAACATGCAGCAACGATAACCCAGTGGGTTGCATAACGTAAATACAAATGGCGTCTATTTTAGCCACACATTGCTAACCTAATATAGCATAACGGGTACATTGTAGGAAGGGGAATTTCAAACCTAACAAGTCGTGGAAAAAGTGCTGTGAACACACAGGGTTTGTGAGGAAAACAATTTTTTGTTATTAAACTGTTAATCTGGCTTCTGGAGACCATCTTTGTAGCACTACTCACCCTCATTTAGGGCTAAGTAGGACCCCAGGAGGCTTTTATGGAGCAAAACGCTTAGTCACGTCCTGAGGGGACAAACGGAGAACGTTTTTCAAAGAGGGATACTCTTACCAATGTTCAGATGGTGGCTGCCTTCGTGCTCCGTTTTAACTTACTTGGACGCGCAGAGGCGTCCTCTGTTGGACCTACCCCGGCTCAGCTGCCTCGCGGAGACGCAGAGCTCGGGTAGGAAGGGATATGTAACTCCCCTTCCGTGTTGTGCTGACGTTTGCTTGTGCATTCGTCTAATGGCTAGAATGCTAACCTGTTGCACCATGAGAGTATGCAGAAGTGACCTGCGAGGGACCGTTCGAGAAGGGGTTTAGCAACAGAATAGACTTGGAAGCCCGGCCGTCTATAATGGCCAAATTGTCTATGTGCCCATATTATCAATGCGCTATTCGAACTCTTGTAATACTGTAATATTCAATGCAATCTTCGAACTATTGTTAATATGCTAACATCTTGGAGGGAAGGTATTTGTACAATGTACAGAAGAGTGATTACTTCAATTAATGGGGCAGATCATGGAATCCATCTGGTTTGAAAGGGCATGCATGTATGTTATTATACCCATGTCCAAAAGGGGTTACCATGGATCAGAGTCAAATATGGTAATTCTGTTGTCCAATGATGATGCCGTATGTTAGCTCTCTTAGTATATTATATCCCTATGAATGGGCTACCAGCCAGTAATAGCAAGATTATTTATTCAGTTCCACCCATGTGATATCATTCAGGCCATCCCTGTGAGTGGATAGACGAAAAATCTAATGTTGTCCTTTCCTAGAAAGGGCTTCCTGTCTCATTGATAGGTGTCTCAAGGACTGTCCATTTGATATCATCAGGGGAGTGGCCAATTGAGGTGAAATGTGCACTCATTATGGTGTTAGACGTTTTGCACCTAATGTTACTATGGTGCTCAGTGATTCGCACTTTTATTGTTCCTGATGTCAAACCAATGTATTTTAACTTGCATGGGCAGGTGATCAAATATATGCAATTACGTGTATTACAATTGGTGTTTTTTCTCTGTGTCCATGTAAGGTAGTCGTTCAGATGAATGACTTTAGTTGTCTGCGTTAGGGGAAAGATATTACATTGGCCACACGGTTAGTGTCCCACCTCCGGAAGTAAATTCCAAAGTGGTCTTTGCAAAGATGTGCTGTGCGCCCTTGGTCTTGTGTGAATCAGCATATCTTTAAGATTCGTTGTTCTTTTGTATGCAAACTTTGGAGGACTAAACGTGTGTGTCCCAGTCTGCAGAATGCTCCAAATTTTTTTTTATGGCTTTCTGTATGAAGTTAGATTCTGGAGTGAAAGTAGTCACACGTAAGTATGTCAGATTCTGATTTGTCTTGGATTTCTAATAGAGCTTCCCTATTGTTGTTGCATGCTCTTTTTCTGTGCTGATTTAATGCACATCTAGGGGACCCACGTTTAGCTAAGTCGTTTGCTAACTTGTTTGATTGTTCAGTGTAATCATCTATATTGCTACAGTTGCGACGCAGTAGCAACAATTGTCCGTAGGGTAAATTCTCCCGTAGAGCCTTCCGGTGAATTAAACTATGGCTGTCAGTTGGTTTTTTGAAGCTTTTTGTTTCTAAAGTTCCTTCAGTCAGACTGAGCAACAATTCTAGAAACTGAAGGTTCGAGGCATGTGAGCTGTAGATCACATGCTTTGCATAAGTCTGCCATCTAGTGTTGGGTCCGGATGTTTGCACTTTGTTTTTTTTTGAAGAAGTCTTTTCCAGTCACAAGGTAGGTGACTCCTCCTTTCGGTGCTAGTGCGCATGGGCATCGACTCCATTGTTAGATTGTTTTTTTCCGCCATCGAGTTCGGACGTGAATTGCTGCGCTCCGGTTCGACACCGTTCTCTGGTTCCCCTCGGTGCGCAATCCACTACCCTCGACGGTATTGTTTCTTGATCACGTTTCCAATCTCCGCGTATCGTATCGGTTCAAAGACTTCGATCGGAAAATTTGTGGAGGGCCGTTGGGCCTAACTGCGTAGGGTCAGCTCGCAGTAGATGGAACAGACTCCATTCAAATTTTGTCCCGGGTGTCGCGCTAAGTATCTGCACACCGACTTGCACGAAGTGTGCAACTAGTGTCTATCCCCGGAACACAATGAACAGGACTGCGACGCGTGCCGATCTTTTCGATCCAAGAAGACGCTCCGTGATCGTCGGGCTCGACGTCCCGAAATGCACCAACAAAGCGGCTCCGCACCGGATCTCTTCGGAGAAGATTCCGATCATGAAGCCTTCGACGCACAAGGAGCCGAAGAAGAAGAGGAACACATTTCCGTGTCCGAAGACTCTGACATGGAAGAAGATGTTTCGCAGGGTCAGCGTACCGTGAGTACTGATACTCCCCTGCCCCAAAATATGCTGAATAAAAAGGCTACGGTCCCTCCTCTGCCTTGGGCCAAGGTCGGCACTGAAAACAGGTTTCGAACGCCCCGCCTTCCGGCTCGGCACCGAAACACACATCAAAGCCTTCCGGCTCGGGATCGAGTCGGCCCCATTCCGGCACCGAACCGAAAGCTTCGGCACCGAAATCCAAGCACGCCATTGTTTCCATTTCTTCGACATCCAACCCTAAATCTTCGGATCCGAAACACTTGGCGCTGAAACCTTCGGCACTGAAAATTCTGGCGCTGAAAGGCAAAACGGCTCCTCCACCATCCAAGGAGCCTCTTTTCGACTTCCCGCCTTCCAACACGGACTAGAAACAACTAGTAATTAATCCAAAAACTGGGCATATTCACGTAAAACTACCAGTTAAACGGAAACCAGAGATGGAGGAAGCTTACCACATTCCACTTAAGAAGAAAGATGTTGGTACTAATCCTTCTCCCCCTCCTCTTACACCTCCTTCCCCAATTGACCCAAATTTGTTAATTACTCCTACAAATTCACCACAACCACAGTCACCTGACCACCAAGATCACGGGGATGGAGATGGGGATGTACCATGGGACATTAGTCCTGATCCATGGACTGACTACAATACAGATCCTAATACAGACAATGATCCTGATCTATACCCTTCAAAACCCTCTCCACCAGACGACAATGTAGGGTACATAGTTACTCAGTAGGGCTGCTGAATATCATGGGGTCCAACTTCACAAAGAGGCCCTTGAAGAGGATTTTCTCTTCTAGACCTTAAGTTCCTCTCAAAGAGTAACGCATACACTGCCCATGCTCAAGGGTATGCTCAAACACTCAGACGAAATTTTTAAATACCCTGTGCATGCGAGGATTCACTCCTAGAGTAGACAAAAAATATAAGCCGGCACCTACAGACCCAATCTATATCAAAGGTCAAGTTCCCTTAGACGCTCTAGTGGTCTCCAACGCTTGCAAAAGAGCAAATTCTCAAACCACAGGAGATGCCCCTCCTTCTGATAAAGAATCTAAACTTATAGATGCCTCTGGCAAAAGAGTAGCTGCACAGGCAGCCAATCCCTGACGTATTGCCAACACCCAGGCTCTTTTAGCGCATTATGACAGGGCTCATTACGACGAGCTGGAAAAATTGCTCCAATTCTTGCCAGACGAACATAAAAATAAAGCTAATGATTTAATTCAGGAAGTAAAGCTTATGTTCGAGGCATGTGAGCTGTAGATCACATGCTTTGCATAGCCCACCAGTCTGGATGTTTGCCTTTGTTTTTGTTTGAAGAAGTGTTTTCCAGTCACAAGGTAGGTGACTCCTCCTTTCGGTGATAGGGTGCATGGGCATCGGCTCCATTGTTAGATTGGTTTTTTTCCGCCATTGGGTTCGGATGAGAATTGCTGTGCTCCGGTTCGGCACCGTTTCTCTGGCTCTTTTCGACGTGCAATCCACTACCCTCTATTGTTTCTCGATCGCGTTTCCCATTCTCCGCGTATCGTTTCGACTCAAAGATCTTCGATCGGAAAACTTGTGGAGGGCCGATGGGCCTACCCGCGCCAGGCTCACTAGCAGTCGATGAAACGGACTCTATTCTGAGCTCTTTCCTGGGTGTCGCGCCAAATTTCCGCGCACCGACCTGCATGAAGTGTGCAACCTCTGTTTATCCCCGGAACACGACGAGAAAGATTGCGACACGTGCCCATTGTTTCGATCGAAGAAGACGCTCCGTGATCGTCTGGCTCGACGCCACGCGATGCAACACCAAGGCGGCTCCGAACCGGACATCTTCGGCGAAGATTCCGACCGAGAAAAAACACAAGCTCAAGGAGCCGAGGAAGAACAACACATCTCCGTGTCCGAGGCCGACTCTGACATGGAAGAAGAGGAGCAAGTTACACCGGGTCGGCGTACCGTGAGTACACAAGCCCCCTTGCCCCAACAACACAAAACCAAAAAGGCTCAGGTCCTTCCTCTGCCTGCGGGCCAAAACCGGTCCCAGGATGCTTGTTTCCGGTCCAGGGAAGACATGGCTTGGCAGTTCGGGCTGGACTGTTCCCATGAGGCACAGGGTCAAGACTGATTTGCATATAGCTGTGTCTGAACTGGGGTGGCGAAGTGAGCTAAAGAACGATGATGGATTCAACCCAGATCTGTGACTGGGGGCGAGTGTCTGAAAAGTTTCAGCACTCCATCCATCATCTCCTTGTGTTTGCTTTGTTCGCCCTAAGTTGGCAGGGTATGCCCAGACGTGGGTCCCTTGCTCACTTTGCCACTGGATTCAAGCTAGCCTGGCTGATGAGGGCTGTTAGCCCGAAACCGGTCCCAAGATGCTTGTTTCCAGTCCAGGGAAGACATGGCTTGGCGGTTCGGGCTGGACTGTTCCCATGAGGTACAGGGTCAAGACTGATTTGCATATAGCTGTGTCTGAACTGGGGTGGCGAAGTAAGCTAAAGAACGATGATGGATTCAACCCAGATCTGTGACTGGGGATGAGTGTCTGAAAAGTTTCAGCGCTCCGTCCATCATCTCCTTGTGTTCGCTTTGCGGGCCAAGGTCGGCACCAAGAAAAAGTTTTGAGCGCCCCGCCCCCGGCGCCGAAACATAAGGAGAAGCCTTCCGGCTCAGGCTCGAGTCCGCCCCACGTCGGCGCCGAAATGAAATCCTCGGCGCCAAAATCAAAGCATGTCCTGTCCACGTTCCATCTTCATCAAAGACTAAAGCTTCGGTACCGAAGAGTTCGGAGCCGAAACTTTCGACGCCGAAAGCGGCAAGCAAAGATCAGAAGACTCCACCAAAAGAGCCTCGGTCCGATGTTCCACCTTCGGATCCAAAACAGAAGGAACTGGTTATAAACCCAGACACTGGTCATATCCATGCCAAATTGCCTGAAAAAAGGAAAATGGGCCAATAGGAAGAGTACCACATCCCCCTGAAGAGGAAAAATGTAGGTACTAACCCTTCACCACCATATATTCCACCTCCTTCACCCACTAATCCTCAATTACTCATTGCACCCAGTAATTCACCACCACTTTCACCTCACACACAGGATCAAAGGGGTGGGGATGAGGATAGGCCACAGGATGTTGACCCATGGGAGGATTACGACACTGACCCAAACACGGACAATGACCCTGACTTATATCCGTCTAGACCATCACCCTCTGACGACAATATAGGGTATATTGAGCTTCTTAACAGGGCTGCTCATTATCATGTGGTGGAACTGCATAAGGAGGCTTTAGAGGAGGGCTTCTCGTTTGAGACTTTAAGTTCCTCTAAAAAAACTACTCATACACTCCCAATGCTTAAGGGGATGCTTAAACACGCAGATGAGGTTTTCAAAGATCCTGTAAGGGCAAGAATCATCACGCCTAGAGCTGAGAAGAAATATAAACCGGCACCTACTGACCCTGCTTACATCGAAGGTCAGCTGCCCCTAGACTCTCTTGTGGTTTCCAATGCTCGCAAGAGAGCTAACTCATAGACCACAGGTGAGGCCCCTCCTCCTGATAAGGAGTCCAAGTAAATTGATGGCTCTGGCAAAAGGGTAGCCTCACAAGCAGCTGATCACTGGTGCATCGCTAATGCTCAGTCTTTGTTAGCCAGATATGATAGAGCTCATTATGATGAGTTGGAAAAACTCATGCAATTTCTGCTTGATGAACATAAGTCTAAGGCAAGTGATCTTATTCAGGAAGGCAAATTTATCACCAATACTTCCATCAAGTGCGCCCTAGACTCAGCGGATACAGCAACGCGCGCAGTAAACACCAGCGTACTGCTACGTAGACATGCCTGGTTGAGAATTTCAGGTTTTAAATCTGAGGTACAGTCCTCTATTCTTAACCAGCCATTTGACAAAGAGCACCTCTTTGGTCCAGCAGTTGACACCTCGCTGGAAAAAATGAAAAAAGATACCGAAGTCGCAAAGTCCATGGGGGCTTTGCAGTTACCTGCGAATAGGGGTTCCTTTCGTCGCTCCTTTTACAGGGGTGGCTCCAAAAATATTTCTACACAAAATCCCTCCTCCTCTTACAAGGACAACAACCAATCGCCCTCATCAAGAGGCTATTTCAGAGGAGGTTTTAGAGGAAACAAAGGTAAGGGAAGAGGCAGAGGCAACTCCACACGCACTTCCCCCGCAAATAACAAGCAGTGACTTCCTTTGCTACCCCCGATCATTCCACTCCTGTCTGGGGACGTCTCTCACAATTTCTCCCTGTCTGGAACACAATCACCTCAGACAAATGGGTTTTACAAATTATCCAATATGGTTACTGCCTGGAACTTACAGACACTCCCCCAAACATTCTTCCAAAATCACACGCAATGTCACAAGAACATCTTACCCTTCTAAAGCAAGAAGTTCTCTCTCTGTTACAAAAAGGAGCTATAGAACCAGTTCCATTAAAATATCAAGGGACAGGAGTATACTCCCTGTACTACTTGATTCCCAAGAAGGACGGCTTTCTCAGGCCTATACTAGACCTCAGAGAACTAAATCTATACATTCAATCGGACCACTTTCACATGGTCACACTCCAGCAAGTGCTCCCGCTCCTTCAACAAGGCGATTTCATGTCCACTCTGGACTTAAAAGACGCCTATTTCCATATCCCAATACACCCTGCTCACCGCAAGTACCTCAGGTTCGTAGTAGCAGGCCAGCACTATCAGTTCAAGGTGCTCCCGTTTGGAGTAACTACCGCACCCAGGGTTTTCACCAAGTGCCTGGTAGTAGTCGCAGCTCATCTACGAAAACCACACATTCACGTCTTCCCATATTTGGACGACTGGCTCATAAAAGCCAACTCACAAAAGAGCTGTTTACGTCACACTCACAAAACAGTGCTGTTGCTCCACGATCTTGGATTCACAGTAAATCTGTCCAAATCACATCTACAACCATCCAACACACGAACGTATCTGAGAGCCACAATAGATACACAAAAGGCTTTGGCCTACCCCAATCCGGCCAGAATCCGCAACATGCAAACTTTACTCTGTCAGTTTCAGCCTCAACACTCATTACCAGCTCGAGTGTTCACGCAGTTACTTGAGATGATGGCGTCTTGCATTCTTATAGTCCCTTACGCAAGACTCCAGATGCGTCTCCTTCAGGAGTGTTTAGCAAGTCAGTGGAACCAGGCTCAGGGTCTCTTATCAGATCTAGTGTTGGTGGACGGCCGCACCCATCGCTCTCTGCAGTGGTGGAATATACAAAACCTTTCAAAAGGGCGGCCCTTCATCAACCCAGTTCCACAGATAGTGCTAACAGCAGACTCATCGCTCACTGGTTGGGGAGCTCATCTCCAGACGCATACAATTCAGGGCATGTGGAGCCTGCAGCAAAAACAGCTTCACATAAATCATCTAGAGCTGCTAGCGATTTTTCTAGCGCTCAAAGCGTTTCAAATACATCTAGTAGGCAAAGCTGTCCTGATCTGCACAGACAACATGACAGCAATGTATTACATACAAAAACAAGGGGGGGGGACACTCTCCAGCTGTCACAACTAGCACAGACCATCTGGAGATGGTCTATACGTCACAAAATGTATCTCCTTGCAGAACACCTCCCAGGAGTAAGCAATCAGATTGCAGATCTGCTCAGTCGTCAAAGACAACAGATTCACGAATGGGAACTCCACCCTCGAGTTCTCCTCCCATTCTTCCAAATGTGGGCCTTTCCGGACATAGATCTGTTCGCCACAAACCTAACCGCAAAATGCCCAAACTTCTCATCCAGGCATCCACACCCATTGTCCAAAGGCAATGCACTATGGATGAATTGGTCAGGGTTATTTGCCTATGCTTTTCCGCCTCTCCCACTCATTCCATGAGGGGCTTGGATGCTCACACAGGCGTCCCTGACACTAATCCTAGTTGCTCCCACATGGGCTCAGCAACCCTGCTTCACAACACTGTTGGAGCTCTCAGTAGTTACTCACCAAAAACTACATTACACTCCCAATCTTTTAACTCAGAGCCATGGAGAGATAAGACATCCAGATCCCAGTCATTTCAATCTTGCGATCTGGCACCTGAAATCTTAGAGTTTGGCTACCTTAATCTACCGCCAGACTGTATGAACATCATCAAAGAGGCTAGACGTCCTACCACAAGAGCATGCTATGAAGCAAAGTGGAAGAGATTTGTGATGTACTGCAATAACAATCAAATCGATCCGTTGGACGCTTCAGTTCAAAACATCATTTGCTATTTATTACATCTGCAGTGTTCCAATTTAGCGTACTCTTCCATACGCTTACATCTTGCTGCGATAGCTGCATACCTGCAGAACAGGCAACATCTGTCTCTCTTTAGAGTGCCTGTCATTAAAGCATTTATGGAGGGACATAAAATAATCATTCCTCCAAGACTTCCACCTGCTCCAGTGTGGAATCTCAACATTGTCCTTACCAGACTGATGGGTCCACCCGTTGAGCCATTGCATAGATGTGAACTGCAATTTCTCACTTGGAAGGTAGCTTTCCTCATAGCTATCACATCACTGGGGAGAGTAGGTGAGCTTCAGGCGCTAACCATAGAAGAACCATTTTTACAAGTACACCAAAACAAAGTGGTTCTTAGGACCAACCCTAAATTCCTACCAAAGGTCATTTCTGCCTTTCATATCAACCAGTCTGTTGAGTTGCCTGTGTTCTTCCCTCAACCAGATTCTGTGGCAGAACGTGCTCTGCACACTTTAGATGTCAAAAGAGCACTACTTTACTATATAGAAAGGACGAAACCTTTCCAAAAAACAAAACAACTGTTTGTCGCTTTGCACCACCACATAAAGGCAATCCTATATCAAAATCAGGCATTGCAAGGTGGATAGTCAAGTGCATTCAGACATGCTATGCAAAGCAAAACAAACACTGACAATTCCCCCTAGGGCGCACTCCACACGCAAACTAGGGGCTTCTATGGCATTCTTAGGGAATATACCTATAGATGACATCTGCAAAGCTGCAACATGGTCTACACCTCACACATTCACGAAACACTATTGTGTAGATGTGTTAGCAAGACAGCAAGCTAGTGTGGGCCAAGCAGTTTTACGCACACTATTTCAGACGACTGCAACAGCTACAGGTTAGCCACCGCTTTGGGAGATAACTGCTATATAGTCTATGCAAAGCATGTGATCTGCAGCTCACATGCCTCGAACGGAAAATGCTACTTACCCAGTATGCATCTGTTCTTGGCATGTAGAGCTGTAGATTCACATGTGCCTATACCTTTTGCAGTAATATCTTACTTAGATACATATATACATGGACATCTCTTACTACTCTTACTAACTCCATTATCACCCTCTGCTGCAAACAATCTAACAATGGAGCCGATGCCCATGCGCACTATCACCGAAAGGAGGAGTCACCTACCTCGTGACTGGAAAACACTTCTTTGAACAAAAACAAAGTGCAAACATCCAGACCAAACACTAGATGGCGGGCTATGCAAAGCATGTGAATCTACAGCTCTACATGCCAAGAACAGATGCATACTGGGTAAGTAGCATTTTCCTTCTAATACATCCATTAGATGTGCTTTGGATGCAGCTGATACTGGAGCTTGCGCAATTAACACTAGCATTCTTTTAAGAAGACACACCTGGCTCAGAATTTCACGGTTTAAACCCAAAGTCCAAACTTTAATTTTAAATCTACCCTTCAATAAGGAACACCTCTTCGGACCTGTAGTAGATACTTTTTTAGGAAAAAATGAAGGACACAGAGGTTGCAAAATCCATGGGGGCTTTGCAGTCCCCTTCCAATTGGGGCTCCTTTCGCCGCTCCTTTTACAGAGGGGGCTCAAAGAACATATCCCCGGACAATACCTCTGCCTCCTACAGAGGCAACAATGTCACCCTCTTGCAGAGGTTACTTTAGAGGAGGATTTCGAGGCAATAATGGCAAGGGAAGAGGTAAAGGTAACCCCACACGTACTTCCCCTGCAGCCAACAAACAGTGACTTGCCTCCTCCACCCCCCTGTCATTCCAAACCTGTAGGGGGACGTCTTTCTCACTTTCTACCTGTCTGGAATACAATAACTTCAGACCGATGGGTTCTAGAAATTATCGGCTCTGGTTATTGCCTGGAGCTTACCGACAATCCCCCAAACATTTCTCCAAAATCGCACAAAATGTCACCAGAGCACTTGAACCTATTCAAACAAGAAGTTTGCTCTCTTTTGCAAAAAGAAGCTATAGAGCCAGTCCCATTACAGTATCAAGGGACCGGCATATACTCACTATACTTTCTCATACCCAAAAGGATTGCTCTCTCAGGCCTATACTAGACCTCGGAGACCTGAATCTGTATATCCAATCCGATCATTTTCACATGGTGACACTAACAAGTGCTCCCACTCCTTCAGCAAGGCGGCTTTCTGTCTACTTTAGACTTAAAGGATGCGTACTTCCATATTCCAATACATGCCGCTCATCACAAATATCTCAGGTTTGTGGTAGCGGGACAACATTACCAGTTCAAAGTGCTTCCATTCGGAGTCACTACTGCTCCCAGAGTATTCACCAAATGCCTAGCAGTCGTCGCAGCTTATCTGCGAAGACAACACAGTCACTTCTTCCCATACTTAGACGACTGGCTCATCAAAGCCAGTTCACAAGTACAGTGTCTACAACACACTCCCTAAACAGTACAGCTGCTCCACAATCTCGGATTCACAGTAGATCTCTGGAAGTCCCATCTCCGACCCTCCAACATGCAAACGTACTTGAGAGCCACTCTTAATGCACAAAAAGCTCTAGCCTGTCCCAATTCAGCCAGAATCCGCAACATTCAGTCTCTCATTTCCCAGTTCCAGCCCCAACACTCATTACTCTGGTATTCATGCAGCTACTGGGAATGATGGCGTCTTGAATCCTAATAGTTCCCTATGCAAGACTTCAAATGCGTCCCCTTCAGGAATGCTTAGCATGTCAGTGGAATCACTCTCAGAAACAATTATCAGATCTAGTGTTGGTGGACGGCTGCACTCATCGCTCTCTGCAGTGGTGGAATCCGCAAAACCTTTCCAAAGGGCGGCCCTTCATCGACCCAGTTCCACAGACCGTACTAACAGCAGATGCATCGCTCATGGGTTGGGGAGCTCATCTACAAACTCTCACAATTCAGGGCATGTGGAGTCAACAGAAGAAGCAACTTCACATAAATCACCTAGAACTGCTAGCAGTATTTCTAGCGCTCAAAGCCTTTCAAACTCACTTTATAGGCAAAGCTGTCCTGATACGCACAGACAACATGACAGCCATGTATTATATACAGAAACAGGGAGGGACGCACTCTCTCCAACTGTCACACCTTGCACAAACCATTTGGAGGTGGGCCATACATCACAAAATCTATCTCCTAGCAGAACACCTTCCAGGAGTAGACCATCACATCGCAGACCTGCTCAGCAGGCAGAGACAACACATTCACGAGTGGGAACTCCACCCTCAAGTTCTCCACCCGTTCTTTCAGATGTGGGGCTTCCCAGACATAGATCTGTTCGCCACACACCAAAATGCACAAGCTTCGCCTCCAGGTATCCACACCCATTGTCCAAAGGTAATGCACTATGGATGAACTGGCCAGGGATATTTGCGTACGCTTTTCTGCCTCTCCCATTCATTCCGCTAGTGGTTTGGAAGCTCAGACAAACACCCCTCATACTAATCCTAGTAGCTCCCTCATGGGCTCGTCAACCTTGGTTCACCACCCTGTTGGAGCTCTCGGTAGTTCCTCATCAAAAACTACATCTCACATCCAATCTCACGCAGAGCCGTGGAGAAATAAGACACCCAGATCCCAGACATCTCAACCTAGCGATCTGGCACCTGAAGTCTTAGAGTTTGGCTATCTCAATCTACTGCCAGACTCTATGCACATTATTAAAGAAGCTAGACGACCTACTACAAGAGCTTGCTATGCAGCAAAATGGAAGCGGTTTGTTATTTATTGTAATAACCATATCAACCCGCTTGATGCTTCAGTTCAAAATATCATTTGCTATTTACTGCATGTACAACGGTCAAATTTAGCACACACATCTATACGCTTACATCTTGCTGCAAAAGCCGCATACCTTCAAAATAGACATCTGTCTCTTTTCAGAGTGCCTGTTATTAAGGCCTTTATGGAAGGACTCGAGAGTTATTCCTCCAAAACTTCCACCTGCCCCAATGTGGAATCTTAATATTGTTCTTACCAGACTAACGGGTCCACCCTTAGAGCCATTGCATAAATGTGAACTGCAATTTCTCACTTGGAAAGTTGCTTTCCTCATTGCTATCACATCACTGAGATATGAGTGAGAGAAAGTGCCCTCTTTCTGCATGGTTGCCCCCACTTTTTGCTGAATTGCTGATATGCTTTGACTGAGTGTGCCTTGGGCTCCTGCTAATCAGGTACCCAGGGCCTATGTTCTTTCCCTAAAACTGCATTGAAGCCTAAACCCAATTGGCATCTCTGGCCACAGGTCAGCCCCTGGTAAATGGTACCACAGGTACCCAGGGCACTGTGACCAGAGAAGGCCTCTAAGGGCTGCAGTACTTACTGTGCCACCCTTAGAGGTCCTGTACCCTTACACACACACACTTCCTTTGCAGGCTGCGTGTTTTGGTGCAGAGCAAAGTGAAGAGTCGACATGGCACACATCTCTATGTGCCATGCCCACAACCCACTGCCCTGGCATACATCAGTCACCCGTCTAGCTGGGTGCACTATACCAGTGGTGAGGGTACAGGTGCATGAGCCCTGTACCCCTACAGTGTCTAAGTCCATTCTTAGACATTGTAAGTGCAGTGCTGCCATTAAGAGTATATGGTGCTGGGAGTTTGTCATTACGAACTCCACAGCACCATAATGGCTACACTGAAAACTGAGAAGTTTGGTATCAAACTTCTCAGCACATTAAACCCACACTGATGCCAGTGTGGGATTTAATGAAAATGCACACAGAGGGCATCTTAGAGATGCCCCCTGAAAACAAACCCACCTCTAGTGTCCAGGCTGAGTGGCTGCTTTCAGCTGCCACCACCAGACATGTTTCTGGACCCCTGGGTCGAGAGCCTGCTGCTCTCTGGGGCCTGAAACAATGCACATCCTGGGACGAAGTGCCAAGCCTCCTCCCCCAGGAGGGGCAGGGTTCACGAAGGGGAAGCTTCTTGCCGCCTTTGTGAGCTTCCTCAGGCCACTTGCTGCTCTCAGCAACTGGTCCCCACTGTTTCTGACCCCCACTTTGGGCGGGAGAACCGGCGGGAAAAACAAGTGAGGAAGAGAGGTGCGCCCACCTCTGCCAACTCCACCCCTCAGATGGGGAAGGCGAGGTGAAGCACAACTCTGTCCACGCCATCTTGAAGATGGGGGGGACTCAGCCAACCAGGGACAGGCTCATGCCCCCCCTCCCACTGGAGGGTGGCATAATAGGGGGTGTACCCACCCCAGGGAAGGGACCCTTTGGTACCTGCCTTTTACCTACCTGTAACGCCCCTAAATCTAGTATTTAGGGGCACCCCTGAACCTTGCTTCCTCAGACAAGAACCTGCAAGAAGGACCGAACAGCCGTGCAGCAGCTAAGAAGAGGAAGACGCCCACTGACTTGGCCCCAGCCCTACCCGCCTGTCTCCCCCCCTCGAACCTGCTCCTGCGGAATGCCGGTGTGTCCTGCAGCCAGCAACCTCGAAAACACCGGAGGACCAGCCTGCTTTCAAGCACAAAGACTTTGTCTCCCATGAACACCGGATTTGTTCATCTGCAACCTCTGGCTCCGGCCGGACACTGCGTATCCGCCCCACTCTGCACCCGCCGTCCACGGCCCGAGCTCGAGTGGGCAAACACCACGAGGAGGTCACCCCGGCGATCCTGACCCGAGACCCGGCGACCCTTGACCTGCCTCAAGCCTCCAGCCGACGCCTGCAGCCTAAATCCAGAAGGCCCCCCTAACCGCTTCCAGGAGCTGGCAAGAAGATCCGACCCCAAAAGGCACTCCTGCACCCGACGCCCCACAGCCTTGTGTGCCCAAACCGACGGTGCCTAACCAACCTCTAACTTCCCAACTTACCTCTCGAAGTGGTGGTCGCACCCAGAAGACCTTCGTCCCCGAGCCTGCAGTGCCTTTGCAAACCGGAGGTTCCTCATTGAAAACAACAGGGCGCCCGACGTCGAAACAGCACCCGGCCACCCTAGTGCCGCTGAGGGTGCACCTTTGGTGCTACTTTGTTTCCCCATTTGCCCTGAGCTAAAGTCCAGGAGCTTTGCTCCCACAGCCCAGTGGCCTGCTTGCCAGCAGCAATCAACCGGAGGCCCCCTATCCCCCATTGGATAACATTGAGCCTCAGCACTCTGCACCCTGCCGCCCTAGTGCCGCTGAGGGTGTAACTAGAGTGCATCCTTGACCCTGGGGGACCCCTGGGTCTACCCCCAGAACCTCAACTCCCACTACCAAATACTTACCTCAAAACCGATAACACTATTTTCCTCCATAGGATAACATTGACTGTTTTTCTGTGAAAAGTTTTTAAGTGTGGAGTTTGAGAAACTAAAGAAATTGTTTAAAATTGCATAATCTAACAAAAACGATTTTACTTACCTGTTTTCAGGAAATGTCCCAGAGTAGTATCTAGGTATACTACTCTGTGTAAACCTAGTAATCTCAAAAGTTACTTACCTGCTATTTTACTAAAAAAGCCTATTCAAGTCTATGTACTACATTTACCAAGTATTGCATTTCTCTGCATCCATTCTGTAAATCAAATCAAAGTGCATATACAATTATCATTCAAACTGTATTTCAATTGCATTACTACTGTAAAGTACTTATTGTTTACATGTGCCAGGCTTGCTTGGTTCTAGAAAATAAAATAACTAAAAGAATATTTTTATACAAAAACAGTTGGTCTGAAGTTCAGTCTTTGAGTGTGTGAATTCATTTGCTGACTGAGTGTGATACTGCCTTACTGCTCGACCACAGTACCACAAATAGAGGGTGAGGTGCTATCTAACTTTACCTCTGCCTACCTTTGGGGTTCCACTGGACTCTGTGCACACTATACCTCACTTTGGTATAGTATATACAGAGCCAGCTTCCTACAATGAGTGGGTGAGCTTCAGGCACTAACCATAGAAGAACCATTTTTACAAGTACACTAAAACAAAGTGGTTCTTCTTACTAACCCTAAATTTCTTCCCAAAGTAGTTTCTGCCTTCCACATCAACCAATCTGTTGAGTTACCTGTGTTCTTTCCTCAACCAGATTCTGTGGCAGAACGTGCTCTACACACCTTAGATGTTAAACGAGCATTACTCTATTACATAGAAAGGACAAAACCTGTTCGTAAAACTAAACAACTCTTTGTTGCTTTTGCTCCACCTCACAAAGGCAATCCCATTTCTAAATCGATATTGCACGGTGGATAGTCAAATGTATTCAGACATTCTATGCAAAAGCAAAAAGGACTCTACCAATTCCCCCTAGAGCGCATTCCACTCGCAAACTGGGGGCTTCTATGGCTTTCTTAGGAAACGTTCCCATAGCTGACATCTGTAAAGCTGCAACATGGTCTACACCTCACACATTCACAAAGCACTATTGTGTAGATTTGTTAGCAAAACAACAAGCTAATGTAGGCCAGGCAGTTGTTCGTACACTTTAAAACAACTGCAACAGCTACAGGTTAGCCACCTCTTTGGGAGATTACTGCTGTATAGTCTATGCAAAGCATGTGATCTACATCTCACATGCTTTTAACGGAAAATGCTACTTACCCAGTATGCATCTTTTCTTGGCATGAAGAGCTGTAGATGCACATGCGCCCGCCCGCCTCCCCGGGTACCTATACCTGTTGCAGTAATATCTTAGTTAAATACATACACATGGACATCTCTGTTCTACTCTTACTAACTCCATTCTCACCCTCTGCGGGAAAACAATCTAACAATGGAGTCGATGTCTATGCGCACTAGCACTGAAAGAAGGAGTCACCTACCTTGTGACTGGAAAAGACTTCTTCAGAAAAAAACAAAGTGCAAACATCCGGACCCAACACTAGATTGAAGACTTATGCAAAGCATGTGAATCTACAGCTCTGCATGCCAAGAACAGATGCATACTGGGTAAGTAGCATTTTGCTTCTGTTTCTGAAATGTTGGCAGTAAAGTGTAGGTACAGATTTAATTCATTGATCCATAGGATGAAAGTAGTACACATCGGCATTCGGCTCCACGGAGGCCCCGGTCGCGTGAGAGGTCCAGGGGTCGCTCGCGGAGTGCACACCGGTCGTCGGCGTCGAAGTCTTCTTCGTCCGGTAAGTCTAAGCACAAGAAGTCCAAGAAGCATCGTCGCTCTCGGACTTCGCCTCGCCGGTCTCGCGACTCGGCTGAGGCCCCTCCCGGCACCGTCCCCGCCCCGCGGCCCCGGACTTGCCTGTGGAGTCGCCCCCGTCATACCCGCCCTTCCCGGGTTCGGGGGCGGATCCGGCCAAGGTACAGGAGTTCCTGTCGGCCATGGCCCGCCTCTTCGGGCCTTCAGGCCCCTCCGGTGCGCCTTCGGGCCCCGCGGGCCCTGATGGGGTTGCTCCGGCGTCGCCGGCGGCTCCGGCTCCGGCGTCGCCCGAGCCTCCAGCCTCGATCCCGGCTCCGGCTTCGGCCCCGGCCTCGATCCCGGCTCCACAACCCCCATCGACGCCGGTCGACCTCACGACACCTCCGCCGGCGCCGATGTCTCCGGTGCCGTTCTCGACGCCGCCCTGGGCTCCGGGCGGCGTCGTCCCCAGTTCCTTCCGGCTCCGGACATGGACCCGGAGCGACGTCGCTCGACGCCGGCTCCGGCGCCGATGGGACCTTGGGTCCCAAATGTCCCTCCTCCTCCTTATTTTGCACCAGAGGAGGACCAGGAGGACTGGGAGGGGTCTGATGACCCTCTGACTCGCAACTGTCAGTATGATGAGGACTGGACAGAGAGTCTAGGGAGGCCAGTGGTCTGGATACTTCTCCTGACACTGGCATGCTGTCTCCTCCCGTGGCTACGGAGGAGGGGGCCAATTTTGGTACGGTGTTGCGTAGGGCTGCTGGGGCCTTACGTCTCCAGCTCCCTACTTTGACGGTCAAGCCTAACATCTTGACAGAGGTGCTTCAGCCGGCAGCCTCCTCTGCGGAGACTGTGCTGCCGTTTAACGACGCCCTCACAGACGTTCTTTTGGGCGCCTGGTCCAAGCCCAACACAGGGGCTCCTGTGGATCGGAGCGTGTCACGACGCCATCGCCCCGCTCCGGGCGACCCCTGTTTCTTTCTGTCCACCCCACTCCTGAGAGCTTGGTTGTCCAAGCCTCCGCTTCCCAAACCGCCTTCCCTACCGCTCCTCCGGATAGGGAATCCAAACGCCTGGATCAGTTTGGGAAGAAAGGTTTTCTTCCTCCAGTGCTGGCTTGCGGTCCGTTAACACCGCTTGTCTTTTGGGCCGATATACCCACTCTCTGTGGGATTCGGTGGCGGATGTTTTGCCCCAGTGCCCTGAGGAGGTCCAGGCACTGCTTTCCCGCGCCATTGCGGAAGGAAGGGATGCGGCCAAATACACTATCCGTTGTGGCCTTGACACCGCCGACTCGCTGGGCAGGTCGATTGCAACGACAGTGGCGCTCCGCCGCCACGCCTGGCTGAGAACCACTGGTTTTCAGGGGATGTCCAGAATACTCTCATGGACATGCCCTTTGATGGAGTCGGTCTTTTTGGGTCCAAAGCAGACCATGCGTTGGAGCGCTTTAAGGACTCACGGGCTACTGCCAAGTCCCTGGGCCTTTCTGCTACACGCCCTCCGCTGCCTTCTGCTTTCGCCCCTATCGTGGCCACGGTAGGGGCGCCCCTTCACGTCAGCAGCCCAGCCACCGGCCCGCGCAGCAGGCGTCTTCGCGTGGCCGAGGACGTGGATTCCGCCGTGGCGGATCGGGCAACCAGCGTGCGGGTCAGGCCACCACCTCCAACCCGTCCGCGGCCTCCAAGCCCTCCTAGTCCCTCCTTTCAGGTGCACGGCACGCCAGTAGAGGGCAGGGTCCGCCATCACCTTCCCCACTGGCGCACCATCACCTCGGACAGGTGGGTCTTGGACATTGTCCGAAGGGCTACTCCCTCCCCTTCGAGACCACCCCCAGCCATGCCACCTCAATTCCACCGCATGTCAGGGGATCACTTGGTGCTTCTACAGAAGGAAGTCACGGCCCTCTTGACCAAGAGGGCCATCGAGCATGTTCCGACCCCAGAAGTAGGGCGTGGTTGCTACTCCCACTACTTTCTGGTGCCCAAAAAGGACAAGGAGGACATGCGTCCTATCTTGGACCTCCGGAACGTCAATCGCTTCCTCCGGAAGGAGAAGTTCAAGATGCTCACCCTAGCTCAGGTCTTGACTGCCCTCGACCCAGGAGACTGGTTGGTAGCGTTGGACTTGCAGGACGCGTATTTCCACATCCCCGTCCTGCCGGCCCACCGGCGTTACCTTCGGTTCACGGTAGGCCCCGAGCATTTTCAGTTCACCGTGCTCCCCTTTGGCCTTACAAGTGCCCCTCGGGTGTTCACGAAAGTGATGGCGGTGGTCGCAGCTCATCTGCGCCGGGCAGGGGTTTCAGTCTTCCCCTACCTCGACGACTGGCTACTGAAGGCGGGCTCGTCCCAGGCAGTCGTCTCCCACCTCCAGACTACGGCCGAACTCCTGCACTCGCTGGGGTTCTCCATCAATGTGCCGAAGTCGCATCTGATTCCTTCTCCACAGCTCCTTTTCATCGGAGCAGTTCTGGACACGACGCAGTTTCGGGCCTCTCCTCCCGAACGGCGAGTCCGGGATATTCAGGCTATGATTCCGATCTTTCGGCCTTTATCCTGGGTTTCGGTAAGGATGACCCTGAGGCTGCTGGGCCTCATGGCCTCCTGCATCCTGCTGGTCAATCATGCCAGATGGCATATGCGGGCTCTGCAGTGGGACCTGAAGTTCCAGTGGGCGCAGCACCAGGGCAACCTGTCCGATCACGTCCAGATCTCGGAGGGGACTGCAAAACAGTTGCAGTGGTGGCTCTCGAACCGGCAATGGGTCATGGGCAGATCCCTCTCCCTTCCCCAGCCAGAGCATACAGTTGTGACGGACGCGTCCCTTCTGGGATGGGGCGGTCACATGGGAGAGGCGGAGATCAGAGGCCTCTGGTCTCCGGCGGAGTCCCGGCTCCATATCAACATTCTGGAGCTCCGGGCGATCCGGCTTGCACTCAAGGCATTCCTTCCCTCTGTCAAAGGGAAGGTAGTGCAGGTGTTCACAGACAACACCACCGCCATGTGGTACTGCAACAAACAGGGCGGGGTGGGGTCTTGGACCCTTTGTCAGGAGGCTCTGCGCCTCTGGACATGGCTGGAACATCAGGGCATGTTCCTGATGGTTCAACACCTGGCAGGTTCTCTGAACGCCAGGGCGGACGAACTCAGCCGCAGGTGCATGATGGATCACGAATGGCGTCTTCACTCGGAAGTGGCGCAAGGACTCTTTCTACAGTGGGGAGAGCCTTGGTTAGATCTATTCGCCACCGAAGAGAACGCGCAATGTCATCAGTTCTGCGCGTTGGAATTTCCAAGGCGGCACTCGCTCGGCGACGCTTTTCGTCGCGAGTGGAGTTGCGGTCTGTTGTACGCCTTTCCGCCTATACCACTTCTACCCAGAGTGTTGAAGAAGATTCGGCACGACCGGGCCCAAGTCATTCTTGTGGCTCCGGACTGGGCTCGAAGAGTTTGGTATCCCGAGCTACTCAATATGAGCATAGATCCCCCGATCCGTCTGCCTCTTCGGGAGGATCTTCTGTCGCAGCAGCAGGGGACGGTCCTCCACCCGAACCTGTCCAGTCTACACCTGCTTGCGTGGAGATTGAGCGGCGGCAGTTGATTCCTTTCGACTTGCCTCCCGAAGTTTGTGATGTGATTCTGGCAGCCAGGCGTCCCTCCACTAAGGTGGTATACGCCTGCAGGTGGAACAAATTTGTGGCATGGTGCACAGCAAAGGCTGTGGATCCCCTTTCTGCCCCTCTTTCTGAGGTCCTTCTGTTCCTTCTCTCTCTGGCCCAACAGGGTTCTGCCCTGGGTACCATCAAGGGTTATCTTTGTGCTATCTCGGCCTTCCTCAGGCTCCCTGATCAGCCCTCCCTTTTCAAGTCCCCTGTTGTTAACAGGTTCTTAAAAGGCATTACTCACCTCTTCCCTCCTGTTCCGTTTGTAATGCCTCAGTGGGACTTGAACTTGGTTCTTACCTTTTAATGTGCGCTCCCTTTGAGCCTCTGCATAACTGTCCTCTTCGTCTTCTGACTCTAAAGGCAGCCTTTCTGGTGGCCATCACCTCCGCTCGGCGGGTGAGTGAGCTCCAGGCTCTTTCTTGCAAACCTCCCTTTCTGTCTGTTCATCCAGACAAGGTTGTTCTTCGGACGCGTCCGTCCTTCTTGCCAAAGGTGGTTACTGCTTTCCACATTGGGCAGACCATCACTTTGCCCACCTTCTTTCCGCCTCCGCATCCTTCCAGAGAGGAAGAGAGGCTCCACCGTCTGGACCCAAAACGTGCGCTCTCCTTCTATATCGACCGCACAAAACACTTCCGGGTGGATGACCAGCTCTTTGTTGGCTACGTGGGCGCCAAAAGGTCGGGCGGTGCACAAGAGGACCATCTCCCGCTGGGTTACCTTGTGCATCAAGACCTGCTATTCTTTGGCTAAGAAGGAGCCTCCTGTTGGGCTGCGTGCCCATTCCACCAGGGCAACGGCTGCTACCACGGCCTTGGGCCGCGGTGTTCCGCTGCCGGTTATCTGTCAGGCAGCTACGTGGGCCTCGCTGCACACGTTTACTAAGCATTACTGCCTTGACAGTCAGGTCCGGAGGGACGGCTTCTTTGGCCGTTCTGTCCTCCAGGACTTCCTTGTCTGATCTTTGTTCGCAGACCCACCACCGGGGTTGGTATTGCTGGGGTATCTATTCTAAGGTAAGGAATCTATCACTAACGTGTCTCTTTCAGATGCACAAGTTACTAACTTGTGTAACGATATATCTGTAAGAGACAGTAGTTAGTGATAGATTCCTTACCGCCCCACCCATCCTCCCCGTTCTGCGAACTGATTTCTAGGGTTAAGGACATCCCTTTCAGGGCCCTAGTATTTTTCAGACACCTGTGTCAGCTTCTTGCATGGCTCTGCGTTCCTGGCGCGGAAAGTCGTGTACAGAACTGACGTCAGCGCGCAGGGGCGGCGCCTAAGTGCTGCCCGCGACGTCATCCCGGCGATCACGACGCCGACGACGGACGCGGAGCCGCACGACGCCGCCTACCGACGCGCAAGGGTACTGCTACGCAAAACTTTCCGGATCCAGCCTGACGCCTGGGGATATTCTAAGGTAAGGAATCTATCACTAACTACTGTCTCTTACAGATATATCGTTACACAAGTTAGTAACTTGTGCATTTGTGTCTCCCTTCCAAAAAATGAGAATGTCATTGATGTAACAACGCCATGACACTATGTTTAGAATGCATGAATTGGCGGATTTCAATATGTATTTTCCTTTAAAGTCTGACACGTAGAGGCATGCAAAACTTGGGGCAAAAGTACTTCCAATCGAAGTGCCCTGGGTTTGATGGAATAGCTTGTCTTCATACTGAAAGTTTTCTGTGCGAGCTAAAGTTGCACACTCCATTATAAAACCCATTGGTGTCGGAGAAGTCCAATTACTGGATCTTAAACTGTCTTCGACAACTTCAAGAGTGGCATTTTGGGGGATATTAGTATATAAGGCCTCAACATCAAGTGTGACCAAGAGATCGATCTGTGGTTTATCAATGTTTGTCTGACTAATTCAATTTAGTATGTCCTTTGTATCCTGCACAAATGATGGTGTCTTTTGGACCAAAGGTTTCAAGAAATGGTCACAGAACTTCGATAATGGTTCTAATAGAGATCCTATGCTAGACACTATTGGTCTTCCTGGTGGGGGTAGAATCCCCTTATGGATTTTGGGCAAGGTGTAAAAGTAGGGAGTTCTTGGGCTCCTGTTTATCAAAAAATCTGCCTCATTTTTAGAGAGTCACCCTCGACTTTCAGCAGACGTGACCATGCTGGTAATGTGTATTGCCAGGCGGGCAGTCGGATCTTCCATTATTGGTCTATAGTATTGTATGTGTTGTAGTTGGCGGAGACATTCTCCTCTGTAGTCACTGGAGGACCTAATCACAATAGCTCCCCCTTTATCCGTCTGCTTTATTATGATAGTGGCATCTTCTGTTAGGGAGAGGAGGGCTTGAGATTCTGAATTAGACAGGTTGTGAAAAGTTCTGTGATTATTATTCCTATTTATGTCCTTTAGTACAGCTTGTTCGAACGTTAGAAATTCATTAGGGATCATGCTCGAATTGGGGGTGAAGGTCGAGGGGTTATGTAAACCCGAGTCTGTGGTACCTGTCTCTAATTTGTCTGAGAAAAAGGCTTACAGTCTTATCTTGAGAAAGAAGTTGTGTAATTCGCAATTGACTTTAAATTTGTCCCGTTTAGGAGTTGGGACAAATCCCAGTCCTTTTCTGAGTGCCTTGGTTTCAGTTTCAGTGAGAATTCTGGGAGACAGGTTGACAATTTTTCCTCCCCTGGTGGTTTCTGAGCTGCATGGGTGGAGTTTGCGGTGGTTCCTGCCACTGCGCCCGTTTCTCAGTTGGTGCTGGCCACCCCTTCTTCTTCCTCTGCCCCAGCCTCTGCCTAAAAAAGGGGGGTTGTAAGGAGCAAAGGGTTGTTGTGCGCCTTAAGGGAACGGCGGGTACTGCCACATGGGTGGCCCTTGAAAAGGGGGTAGTCCGTACCCATAGATGGGTAGAGGGGGTCCTCTTCTCCCATCATTACTGCCCCAACTATCTGTACTGGTGTTGCTGCTGTTGGAAGAATTTCTCCTTCTTGCCTATTGGTTGTCATCTGATGAAACATCCTCGTTTGAGGTCTGAAAAGCCTCCTTTAAGTAAGGAAAGATTTTTTTCTTTATTGATCTTTTTTATATCTTTTTGGAGTTTTGTTATTTTTTGTTTCATCAGGTAGTCTTTTTCTGTAATTTCATTGTTTCTCGGCCAATTTATTTTTGTATGTCGAGATCAAAATACTTGCTTTAAAAGCCCCTTCAGCGATGGTGATTTTAATGACCAAGTCATCAGCTAGAGCTTTTTCCTTTAACTTCGAACATGAGAAACATTTTTTCCTCCCTCTATTCCCTCTGTTTGAGAGGAACTGCACACGCTAGGTTTCTTAAAGGCCGGCAGCACATGTCTCCCCCTACACCATCCATCATGCCTCAGTGGAACCTCGACCTGGTCTTCACCTTTCTCATGTGCGCACTATGTGAGCCTCCGCACAATTGCCATCTTAGGCTATTGAACATTAAAACTGCTTTTCCAGTGGCCATAACATCGGCCAGGAGGGTCAGCGAATTGCAGACACTGTGTGCTCCCTCCTTACATCACCTTCTACTCTGGAAAGCTGTTTCTCCCGACACGTGCCTCTATCCTAAGGTTGTGACTCCCTTCCATGTAGGCCAGAACATCACCCGCCTACCTTCTTTGCTTCCCCTCATCCCTCCAAAGAGAAGGAGAGTCTCCACCGTCTGGACCCAAAAAGAGCGTTGTCGTTCTACCTTTACTGCACAAAAGAATTCTGGGTGGACGAGCAACTCTTCGTGTGCCATGTAGGAGCTAAAAAAGGGAAGGTAGTGCAGAAACGGACCATCTTGAGATGGATTGTTCTTTTTATTATGATTTGCTACGCATTGGCCAAGAAGCAATCTCCTCAGAGTTTGCGGGTTCACTCCATCGGAGGCAAGGCTGCGACCACACACGGCGTCCCGGTCCTGGACATCTATCAGGCTGCACCGTGGGCTTCACTGTACACTGTCTCCAAGCACTACTTCCTGGACAGTCAGGTCTGTTGTGACGTGCACTTCGCCCGCTCAGTACTGCAGGGCTTTCTAATTTAATTGGCATTGCAGTTCGAATCCTGGGGAGGTATTGCTTGGGTATCTAATCTAAGGTAAGGAATCTGCGGCTAGAAGTCTCTAACAGATGAACAAGTTACTTACCTTCGATAATGTCTTATCTGGTTGAGAGACTATCTAGTCGCAGATTTCTTACCGACCCTCACATCCTCTCTGCTCTGCCAACCGATTACAGTTTAGGGACACCCTTTCTAACGTCCCTTACAGTGGCCGTTAGCTTGTCACATCGTGGCTCCGCGATTTTGGTGTGGAAAGTCGCGATAGTAACAGACATCAGCGTGCCGGGGTGGTGCCTATAGTAGCGCACAAGTCACTCCCAGCCTGATGCGGAACGACACCACCTACCGGGTAATAGGACTATGCTCAAAAATCTTCCAGATCCAGTTTGGCTCCTGGGGATAGTCTAAGGTAAAAAATCTGCAGCTAGATAGTCTCTATAAGGCATTACTGAAGTAACTTGTGTAACAGGTGTTCTCGGTTGAGACTCCTTCCATATGACTTTTTTGATCTCCTCTTGCAGAGCTTAAAAAAATCCTTTTTACTTGGAATCGATACAGTGCTCTTAGAAGAATGTTTGTCATTATTACATTAATTCGTTCTCTCGTATATGAATAATTAGGTCCTTCTTTTCAAATCTCCGTTAATAGTATGGGGGAAAGTTTGGCTTTCTGAGCTCCTTTATTTGCAGAGTGTTTCTAACTTCCAAGTATTTAACATGGGTTTCAGCTCATCTGAGGTAGTATCTTTTTTGCAAATTTGCTACCTCATCCTGGGGAAGATTGAGATTTAGATTCTCAGATTTTCCCATTTTGATTTTATATCCTGTGATTTTGTTTGTCAAAATATTTCTGTTCTCAGATTGGGCCTGCATTTCAGTGTTCAGTGTCCTAGTGTAAAGATGCCATATGTGAAAAGGGCTAGCTTAGGAGTTTCTGCTGCGAATGCCTTACCTTGGAGATCTTCAGCTTGGCGTATTTGGGAGCCCAATGAGTAAATAACAATGGTGAAACAGGACAACATTGACTTGCTCCCCTTTGTAGCCAAAGTGAGCGAGAGGTTTAGCCAGTGAGTATTATTCGAGCCTTGATTCGTGTAATTAGTCATAATCCTTGAAAGAAATGTGTGCTACAAGCCTATTATCCTTAACTTGTCACTTAAAGAGCCAGTCAACCAGGTCAAAGGCTTTCTCCACGTCTAATGAGACTAAGACCAGAGTCTTTTATCTTTTGGTCCGGTGGACTGCCATATGAAATATTATCATGCGTTTGTCTCTTTCTAATGATGCCTGATTGATTTGGGTGGCAATGATTCCAAATCTTTTGTCCAACATTTTGGTATATAGTTTCACATCAATAGTTAGCAAAGTTATCTGCCTGTAGAAGTACATTTCTGTGGATCCTTACCAGGCCTAGGTCATTATAGGTATTACAATCCTTTTCTGCAATGTATTAATCACAGAAGCCTTAGAACAAGCTTAGAGAAGAATGTGTAGAAAAGCCATCTGGGCCCGATGTGCTACCTTGTTTGAGTGAAGTTATGGCGGTTTTGAATTGGCCTTCGGTTATAGGTGCATCTGGTTATTCTTCACAGGCAATTGCAATCTTTGTTACAGTGGCTTTATGTATATATTTAGTCTGAGCAGGTAGCTGGTAGGTGTCTGCATTACATAGAGTTGTAAAAACTGTCCTAATTCATCAAGTTTTTCATTTTCTCCCTTTAAGAGTGAACAGTTTTCTGAAATTAGGTCCTTAATCTAAGTTTCCTAAAGTTTTTGACTGGTTTGACGAGCTACTTGGGAACTCACATTATTTCTGGCTTCATGCGATTGTCTTTTGAGATGCAGCATGGTAAATTCAGTCCTATTGATTACTATGCCTCTTATTGTTGTGATTTTTATCAGGGATGGATTTTGGTAATGGGCTTGGGTCGATAGTTTGAGCTCCAACTCTAGTTTGAGTGTTTCTAAATGTCTAAACGTCCATCTCAGGACCACTACAAAAGCATCCCAAACTCCTGCCTCTTATATATCTTTCCATTCTTTAAGGGAGAAATATTCTTATTTGTAATCTATTATGTCTTGTTTAAGTACAGGGCTACTTGTTGAAGTACTGGGTCACTTAGTGAAGAAGAGTTGACTCTCCATTTGCTTATTTTACTTTTCTTAGCGCCCGGATCTAGTTGGATTGTAGCTCAAGTGTTTTACCAAGGGGGATAATGTGTTCAATACAAATATATAGTCTGTTCTCAACTGTGTTCTGTGTACACAGGAGAAATGTGTATATAGTCTCTTGACTACATGCAATTTTCTCCATATATCCTTATTATAAGAGAGCAAAAAGCATTCTTATGTCTCCTGAAAAACTCCCATTCCAACTGGACCCGGCTTGGATCAGCCCATTTCCCATTCCCATATTCAGATCTTTAGTCATTATGATTTCCCCTTCAGCAAATTGTGCTAGTTGTGCAAGTAATTCTATCAAAAAGCACATAATGTGTTCACCATTGTTTATGTACCATCCTATAACCCCCTTGTTTTCACATATCTGCTCTCTGTGTCCATTATAGAGTCAGTGATTCGGAGTCTAGAATTCCTGTGGCTAAAGATAGCTACCACATTTTGATTGGTAGTTGTAGATGAATATAATGCCATTGGGTAGCATCTGTGTTTCACCCTATATTGGTATTTTCAAATCAAGTGTTTCCCAAAGGCATATTAGTTCAGGTTATAGCCTCAATAGGGATTTCCATATGGTCACCAACGTTAAGGCCTTTTACATTTAAAGAGGCTATCAGTCCTTTAAGGGTGATAGAAAGTTCTTTATCCCCATGTTTGAAATTGTAAACCGTTATGCTCAAAAAGATTCAACCAGATTAACTCAAAATGGTTGACATGAACAGTGTAAATGGGTTTAATTGAAATGCAATTTACAGCTATCAGTACGCTGTAAAAGCGTTTGTTTCCATGTTGAGGTGCTCCTCTTCAGTAGGCTGAGACCCTGCCCTTCTACCTCCCCTGGAGATGATGGTTGTAATAGAACCTGCTTCGCCTGTCTGAGTGCTATAAGCAGTGTGTGTCGATCCTGAGACAGCTCCCTTCTACTCAACCCCCCCAAATCAGGCCACACTGCTCTCCTAAGAGAGAAGTTCTATCTGGGGATGTATACTTACATGCTTTTCAAGTTCTTTCAATACGTATCCCATTATGGAGGACACACAATATAATTGGCAACTGGGTCTAAGGAATAATCAAGGTTAGAGTCCAGAGACTTGCAGTTATATCTTCGTAGACTTGTGGGTTATATCTGAAAGAGACTGTTAGTCATAGATTCCTTACCTTAGAATTCCTTACCTTAGAATTACCCCCAGGCGTCAGACTGGATCCGGAGAATTTTTTCTTAGCAGTACCCCTGCCCGTCGGTAGGTGGCGTCTGTCGACTCTGCGTCCGTCGTTGCCCTGGTGGTCACCGGAATGACGTTGCGGTGTCTACTTAGACGCCGCCCCTGCGCTCTGACGTCAGATCTTTCTTTTTCCGGGCCAGCCTTGCGCAGATCCGGAGAGCGCTACCCCTTTTGTCATTTTTTTACTACGTTTTTTCTCGACTTTTGTTGAATTCTTTTTTGAGTCTTCCGACACCTGGTGTACGAGGAATATCTCATCGACGGACCGGGTTTAAGCTGTGCGAGGCCTGTAACCGCCTGATGTTGGTTACGGACCCCCACCTTGTGTGCCTTTGGTACCTGGAGCGCGACCACGACCTAAAGTTGTGCTCCGACTGCTGGGCCATGAATCCGAAGTCTTTGCGGGAGCAGTCCCGAAAGTTGTAGAAGGCCCAGCAGTCTGCTCCGCATCGCTCGAGGTCCCGGTCGAGAGGAAGGTCTCGGGACCGGTCGCGAAGCCACCACCATCATTCATCATCGAAGTCTTCGAGGTCTTCGGGTAAGTCGAAGCACAACAAGAAGGCAAAGAAGCAGCATCGCTCTTCACCTTCTTCCCATCCGTCGGCCGACGCGGGACCCGGAGAGTCGTCGCTCTCCGTCTTCGGAGCCTGTTCCACGGACGGCTCAGAGCTTCCCTCCTTTCCCGGCCCCGGAGCATCCCCTGCCCAGCTTCGAGCTTTCTACGAAGTGCTTCACAGCATCTTTGGGCAGCCGTACTCTGCCGGCGCGCCTTCGGGCCCCATGGACTCGGTTGGGGGTTCTGGGATTTCGATGCCGGCGGCTTCGGCGCCAGGGGGCCCCCGAAGAATCGGGTCTGGATCCGGATTGAGGCCGGTCGACCTCACGGTACCTTCCCCGGCGCTGATCCCGGGGGCGCCCCTGGTGCCGGTTGGCGCCGACCCCAGCCTCACCCCCGACTTGAACCCGGCGCAGGACCGACTTCTTCGGAACCGGCGTCGGAGGGCACGTTTGTACCACTGTTCATCCCTGGTGTTCCTTTTAGGCCTGATTGGCGACCAGAGGAGGTTGAGCTGACCAACTTGATGAGCCGGACTGGCGAGAGGACCTGGGTGATGCCAGTGCTCTCGATACCTCCCCAGTCCTTGGCATGCTTTCTCCCCCTACCGTGGCTACGGAGGAGGGAGCGTCATATGCAATGTTGTTGCGTAGGGCAGCTGAGTCCTTGGGCCTGAAGCTTCCTACAGTGGCAGTCAGGACTAACCTACTGACAGAGGTGCTTCAAACTGCGGCGGCTTCTTCTGAACCCCTGGTGCCTTTCAATGAAGTCCTCACGGGCGTCCTTCTGGGCACTTGGTCCAAGCCCAGCACATGGGCTCCTGTGGACAGGATGATTGCCCGACGCCACCGCCCGGCCGCAGGCGACCCACTTTTCCTCTCCCAACACCCGACCCCCAAGAGCCTGGTGGTCCAAGCCTCCTTATCCAAGGGCGCATTCCCTACTGCTCCCCCAGATAGGGAATCCAAGAAGCTGGACCATCTTGAGAAGATGTTTTCTTCCGCCAGCTTAGCGCTGTGGTCTGTGAATACCGCCTGCCTCTTGGGCCATTATACCCATACAGTGTGAGATACGGTTGCTCAAGTGCTGCGACAGTGCCCGGAGGAGGCACTGGCTGTTCTCACCCGCGCAGTGGCATAGGGTAGAGACGCAGCCAAATTCACAATTAGATGTTGGCTGGATACCGCCGACTCACTGGGCAGAACGGTTTCCACATCAGTAGCCCTTAGGCGCTAAGCCTGGTTGAGGACGTCTGGTTTTTCTGGGGATGTCCAATCCACCTTAATGGACATGCCCTTTGATGACCGTCACCTTTTCAGTGATAAGGCAGACTTGGCGCTTGAGCGCTTTAAGGATTCTAGGGCTACAGTCAGATCCTTGGGCCTCGCTGCGATCCCAAGCAGTTTGCTTTTTGCCCCTTTCGTGGCTACGGAAGGGGTGCCCCACCACATTCGTCCCAGTCTAGCCACCGGTTCACGCAAGCTGCCCAGCCTGTGCGTGGCCGTGGACGTGGGACCCAGCGACCTTGCGGGTCTGGGGGCCAGCAGGTGGGCCAATCTACCCATAACCCCCCTGCAGCAGCCTCGAAACCCTCCTAGTCTGGCCTTTCAGGGCCACCAGAGGCCAGTGGGCGGCAGGATTCACCATCACCTCTCTCACTGACACACCATCACGTCGGACAGGTGGGTTTTGCAGATAGCCCGAAGAGGCTACTCCCTCCCCTTCGAGACAACCCCTCCTTCCATGCCACCATCCTTCCATCGCATGTCGGAGGATCACTTGGCCCTTCTCCGCCAGGAAGTTGCAGCTCTCTCAGCCAAGGGAGCTATCGAAAGGGTCCCTGTGCCAGAAGTAGGTTGTGGTTGCTACTCCCACTACTTTCTGGTAACCAAGAAGGACAAAGGCCTGCGTCCTATCTTAGACCTCAGGGCCCTCAACCGCTTCCTCCGGAAGGAGAAGTTCAAGATGCTCACGTTGGCTCAGGTCCTGTCTGTTCTCGACCCTGGAGATATTCCACATCCCCGTCCTGCCATCCCACAGGCGTTACCTATGGTTCACGGTAGGCCACAAGCTTTTCCAGTTCACCGTGCTCCCCTTTGACCTTACCAGCACCCCTCGGGTGTTCACGAAAGTGATGGCGGTGCTCGCAGCTCATCTATGCAGATCAGGGGTTCCAGTCTTCCCCCTATCTCGACCACTGGCTGTTAAAGGCTGTCGTCTTCCACCTCCAGACTATGGCGGACCTCCTGCATTCGCTGGGGTTCACTATCATCATGCCGAAGTCACACCTGATTCCTTCTCAGAAGCTCCTTTTCATCGGAGTGGTCCTGGATACTGCGCAGTTTCGGGCCTTTGTTGCAGTTGCTCCAAATCTCTTATCATGGTTTGTTGGGATAAGTCATATTTCTGATAGAGACTTCTAACCTCAGAAATGCGGTTCCACACTGACGCCATTCCGCTCTGTAAATTCCGTAGAGAGTCTATATAGGTGCCCCTTCTGCACCCTGATGTCCATTCCTTTCTATCTTCATCACCAGATGCAGATCTGGAACCAACTCTCATCTCTTTGAGACAATTTACCTCAAAAATATTTCTGTGTAAAAGGGAATTGTCACCTCCCAAAACAAATTTCTGTGACCGATCCTCATCAGGTTTGCCTGTGATGCCTAGGGTCGAGCCACGACTCTAATGCCTGCATTGACTTAGCAGTGAGGAACCTGAAGGCCATACAAGACTGCAGCGCAAAACTCATCACCAAGCACCAGAAGACTCTGCGATGAGATCTGTCCAAGTCAAATGTTCTGTTCCGTTCGAGATATAGAATCCGCAGGAGTTCTTCCCCAGGTTGGTTTTCGTCACGCTCTAAGTCTTTGGGTAAGTCGAAGAAAAAACTCAGCCCTTCCTGCTACTCATATTCACCTGGGAAGGTAGGGGACGAAGGTAGGGGACGTCACCATGCCTCTGGATCTCGCTCCTGTAGTGGGCCGACCATGAAGCCTAGTCCACAGCTTGTCGCGGTGCAATCTGAGTTAAGAGGGCCTTCTGCAACACCAAGGTAGAACGAAGAGTTCTGCGAGGCCATGCTCTGACTCTTCAGATCCTTACTGACTCCCTCTGGCACACCTATAGGAGCCAAGAGGCCCTTCACCTGTGATATTGTTGGCAAGTTAGCCTTCGGCGCCAGTTGGACTCTCTTAATACACCACTGGGCCTCCCCCAGCATTTGCACTGACTCAGCCTCCGGCACCATGCTCCACACAGATTCCTGGAGCCTCAAAGCTGATGGCATCTCCAACGCTGGAGGATGAGGTGCCCATTGTGCTCTATGACTTAAACGTGGCCAGGCTTGATTTCGGTCATAGCACCAACCAAACCCCCACTCTCCTCCAGCAACTCTCTCACTCCCAGCTTGACTTACCTCCTCCACAAACAGGAGCTCATACATTGCATTCCTTATTTGGTACGGATTCGGACAGCAATTATGATGCAGGTGATGAGAAGCCAACCATACCACAAAGAAAATTAGAATGATGACCTTCAAGAAGCCAGTAACCTTGACACTTCTCCTGAGTGGTGACTTCTCTCACCATCATGCTCTGCCACAGAGGAGAGTTCATCTTATGCAATGGTCATGCTTGGGGCAACCAAAGTTCTTGAACTCCAGCTTAGAGGTTAAAATTGATGTCTTAACTTAACTACTCCTACTGGAACAAACATCTACTGAACCCCTCCTCCCTTTAAACGAGGCACTCACAGGGCCAAGGCCAAACCTTGCTCTGTTTCCCCAGTGAATCACCAAATTGGGAGATGCCACTGCCTAGCCTCGGGCGATCCCGGCAATTTTTGTCTCAGCACTCCTGCCCTGGAAATATGGTGGTGCAGGCGTCTACCATTCGTTCGAGCCTGAATACCTTTTCGACTGCTCCTATATGGAGTTAAAACGAGTGGAGACCATCCGAAGAAGGTATTTTCTTCTGCCAGCTTGGCGTTCAGGTCGTGTATGCAAATTGTTTGCTGGACCGCTGTTCCCACACTCTTCAGGATTTAGTGGTTCAAGTCTTTCCAGGTGTTCTGGAAGTAGGTTGTGCTGCTGACAAGTTCACAATTCGATGTGACTTGGACACCACCAATTCCATCGGGCGAGCCATTCGCACTAGAGTCTCCATTCGCCAGCACGCCTGGCTGAGGTCAACAGGTTTTTCAGGCCATGTCCAATTGCCCCTCATGGGCATGCTCTTTGCCCGGGTTCGTCAATTTGGTAACAAGGCAGATTCCACTCTGTAGAGGTTCAAAAAGAGTAGGGCCACAGCACGCACCGTGGGCTTATCTGCTTCAGCTCGCCAGCCACATCAGCCCTACCGTTCCTTGTAAAGATGTACCCCATACTGGCAGCCAGTTGAGCATCTGCAGGGTGCCGGGCAATTTTGCACCCTCGCGGTCAAGTTCAGTGAGCTACTCAGTCCAGTTACCAAACCCCTCCCACGCCTCCACAGAGCATCACCTTCCAAACCGATTTAGCATGCTGTTAGTTGGAGGCAAGATCCGCTGATTCTTGCAGGGTCGGCAGACGATAGCTTCAGACTGGTGGGTCCTGCAGATAGCCTGAAAGGGGTACACCTTGCTCTTAATTGCCACTCTGCTGCACCTTCCACCATCCCCAGAATGATTGATGGAGGACCATCTGTCCATTTTTACGGAAGGAGATGAGAGCCCTTTTGGCCAAAGGGGCTTAAGAGGGTGCCTGCGCTCGAAGTGGATTGTGGTTGTGATTCCTCCTACTTTCTAGTGCCAAAGAAGGACAGAGGCTCTTCGTCCTATTTTAGACCTGCACCCACTTAACGCCTTCCTCCAGAATGAAAAATTCAATATGTTCACACTTTCTCAGATCTTGTCTGCCTTTGACCTCGGAGACTGGATCATGGTGTTAGACCTGCAAGACACCTATTTCCATGTATCCATCCTACTGGCCCATGGGCACAAACTGCGGTTTGTGGTGGAAGAGGAGCATTTTCAGTTTGCTGTGCTCCCCTTTGGTCTCATCAGCGTGGGTGTTCACGAAAATGACGGCGGTGGTCACGGTACACTGTCTGGGATCCCAGTCTTCCCTACCTCGATGACTGGCTGTTGAAGGGGAGCTTGCCCCAGGCAGTTGTCAAGCAACTCCAGATTACAATGATCCTCCTGTCATCTTTGGGGTTCACTATCAGCGTGCCATTATCACACCTAACTCCTGCAGAAGCTCCTCTTCATCTGAACCATTCCGGCAGGATCTGTTTATTTTGTCTTTTCCTCAGAAAGGAAAGTCAGGGACTTTTAGCTTATGATCCCGATCTCGCAGTCTCTTTCCTGGATCTCAGTGAGGTCGACTGAGGCTACTGGGACTGATGGCCTCCTATATCCTACTAGTCAGGATCTTTGAATGCTAAAGCGGACAAACGCATGTGATGTCTAGCAGATCACAAGTGACCGGTACACACCGAGGTCTTTCCTGAGATTGGCTCAATCTATTTGCCACCGCCTAGAATGTGCAATGTCAGCAGATCTGTGCTTTGGAGTTTCCAAGGCATCTCCCACCAGGAGACACATTCCACCTAGTGTGTAACTCGGTACTCCTGTATGCCTTCCTGCTGATACCACTTCTGACCAGAGTTCTGAGGATCAGGACAGACTTGCCCAAGTCATACTTGTGGTCCCAGATGGGAACGGAGAGTATGATATCCAGAGCTCCTGGACTCAAGCCTCTCTCGTCTGATCAGGCTGCCCCTCCAGGAGGACCTGCTGTCGAAGCAACAGGGCAGGTTATGCACCAGGGCTATTGCAAACTCCACCTTTATGCTTGGAGATTGGGCAGCGGTAGCTGAATACTTTTGACCTTCCTCCAGAAGTGGTTGATGTAATCCTGGCAGCCAGGCGTCCCTCGACAAAAACTGTCTACACCTGTCATTGGGACAGGTTTGTGGCTTGGTGCAACACAGGCCAGATTGACCTACTTCCGGCCAAGTTATCTAACATTCTGTTTGTTCTGCCTCCCGCCTGGCAAGGTCTTGCTTTGGGCACAGTTAAAGGGGTACCTTTCAGCTCATTCTGCATTTCTATGGTTGCCGGACCAACCTTCATTGTTTAAATCATTGGTTACGTTGTGTTTTTATTTAAAGGCCTGCAACACTTGTTTCCTCCCTCTCCTTTTCTTTTGCCACAGTGGGCCCATAACTTGGTCCTCACATATTTGATGTGCACTCCTTGTAAGCCACTCTACAGCTGTCCTTTGTGGCTCATCTCCCTCAACACATTGTTACTCATCATTGAGGTGTGGCAAGTGAGTGAGTAGAGACTCTTACTGCCGATTCCTCACTGACCCTCCCATTCTCCACGTTCTGTGAATTGGTCTCCACCCATTAATAAGTTCACAAGTCTAAGAATTTGCAAAGTGGTCAAAGCCAATTCGCTTTTATCACTCTGCGTCTGGGGTGGAGGGCAACCTTGATAGAAACTGACAGTGCACAAGAGTGTATCTCCTGTAAAGGCGTAACCGAATATAAGAAACTTGTTCTCCTCTGCCAGCCTCTACTTATACTCTGTGAACTCTACCTGCCTTCTGGGATGCTTTTTGAATGTATTGTAGGACATGGTTGCTAAAATCTTGCCCGCAGTCACGGATGACCTCAAAACCACGCTTTTACAAAATATACATAATGTTCAGAACACAGCGAAATGAGTCATACACTTGTGACTGGACACTACTGATTTCTTGGGTAGGACAGTCGGGACCAGCATCATGCTTATACGCCCAGTTTGGTTCACTACACAGAGTTCTTGATTGACGCATACCAATCCCTGTTGGACATACGATTTGATGGCACACATCTTTTCGGAGACGAGGCAGACTTGGCCTTGGAGCGCTCTAAGGAGAGCAAAGGCAACCCCGCACTCGCTGTGATTGGCACAGCGCGTTGCAATTTCCACCAACAATCTGACCTTTTTCGAGGCTTTGGAAGACTGTTTTAGCAGAGGCCATGTCATATATTGCCTCAGCAACAGCAGACCTCGTAGGTCTTTTGAGACAGAGGTTGAGGATCCGGCCGCCAGCATCCAGGTCTCCAGGAGCAACAAACTACCGAAGCCCCCAGCCCCACCCCTCTGCATCAAAGTTGTTTTAATTTGCCCTCTCTGGCATACTGTTGCCCAGTAGGAGTTCGGCTCACCTTTTACCTCCACAGGTGGCAGTGCATCACATCAGTCCAATGGGTGCTCCACATTGTCCAAAATGGATATGCCCTTCCTTTCCTCTCCATCCCTCTGGACATATCTCCTACACTACAATGTCTCTTGGAGGACCACTTGTCATTCTGCGAGGGGAGGTTCAGGCCCTATTGGACAAGAGAGCCATAGAAGAAGTGCTAGCATCAGAGGTCTGCATTGGTTGTTACTCCTGTTACTTCTGGTGCCAAAGGAAGATGGAGGCCTCCGGCCTATTGTCTGTCTTTGACCTCTGAATTTCTCCCACTGGAAGGACTCGTTCAGGATGCTCAGAGGCCCACGGTTTGTCTGCCATTGATCAAAGTGACTGGATGGTGATTGGATGGTGATGCTTTATCTGCAAGATGCCTATTTCCATTTCCCTGTCCTGCAGTCCCACAGGCATTACCTGTGGTTTCAGGTGGGCCACAAGCACTGTTCTCAGTGCTCCACTTTGGCCTTACTAATGCGCCTCAGGTGTTCGTAAAAGTGATCGTAGTGGTCACTGCCCACCTTCAGAGCTTTGGAATACCAATCTTGACTTCTAGTAGCTGAAGGTATGTCCACCTCAGACAGTCGTAGACCACCTTCAGACGATGGCCAACCTGTTGAAATTGCTATGGTTTTCCATTAGCTTGCCAAAGTCACACCTGACTCCTTCAAAGAGGTTCCCCTTCATTTGAGTCATCCTGGATGCAGTGCTTTTCTTGGCCCTCCCTCCGCCTCAACAAATCCAGGACATTTGGGCTATGATCCTGATGTTTCCACCTTCGGCCTGGGTCTTGGTGAGAACGGCTCTGAGGGTTCTTGGCCTCCTGCACCTGCTTCTGGACCACACCAGGTGGCACATGCGGGCCATGCAGTGAGATCTGAAGTCCCAGTGGGCCCAGTAGCAATTGAGCCTGTCAGATTCCTTCCAGATGTCAGATGAAACTGCAAAAGATCTGCAGTGGTGGGTGCTGGACCTCAATTGGACTGGCAGCAGGCCTGTTCCCCTACCCCACCCAAAGCTAATGGTCGTGATGTATAAATCATTGCTTGGTCAGGGAGACCATCTAGGAGAGGTGGATATTCTACTGGTCTCCACATAAACTTGTTAGATCGGCATTGAAAACGTTCTTCCTGTCTATTGAGGGGGAATGGGTGCAGGTTCTCACGAATACCACCATATGGTATTGCAACGAACAAGGCAGAGTGGGGTCATGGGTCCTGGAGGCCCTGCGCCTCTGGAAATTGTTGAGTCATCTGGGTATTTACCTGGTTGTACAGCACTTGACAGGATTTTAAATGCCAAGGCCAATGAACTCAGCCGACATTGCCTAGCAGATCACAAATGGCAGCTGCACTTAGAAGTGGCACAGGGCATCTTCCAGCAATAGGAAGAACCTTGGCTGGATAGTTCACCACTGTGAGATCATGCAGTGTCCAAAAGTTTGCGCATTGCAGTTCCCAAGGTTTTTATCGCTAGGAGCTTTTCATTCATATTGGATCTCAGGACTCCTGTACACGTTCCCCTCCCCACCCCCGTCACTCCCCAAAGTTTTGAAGAAGATCAGGAATAACCGGGCCTATGTCAACGTAGTGGCTTCAGGCTGGGGGAGACGTGTGTACTACCCAGAACTTCGGACCATGTGCATCTGTCCTCCAATCCGGCTACCCCTTTGGGAGGGTCTTAACTTGCAGCAGCAGGGCAAGTTCCTGCACCTGTTCCTAAACAGCCTACACCTCCATGCTTGGAGTTGAGCGGCAACATTTGACAGCTTTTGATCGCCCTTCTGAAGTAGTGTGTGTTCTCATGGCAGCCAGGCATCCCTTGCCTAAAACAATTTATGCTGGGAGAAGTTTGTTGTTTGTTGATGTTACAGAAATATCCAACCTCTGCAAGCCTAATTGTCTAACATATTGCTTGTTTGTTTATCTCTAGCCCAGCATGGTCTTGCTGTGGCAATAGTTAAAGGGAATCTATCTGCTCTGTCAGGCGTTTTATGCTTACCCGTTCAGCTATCTTTAATCAAATCACATCCTGTAACGGGTTTTCTAAAAGGGCTGACCCATATGTTTCCACTAGCACCATTTGTGATGCCTTAGTGGGACCTCAATATGGTGCTCTCTTTTCTCATGTGCACTCGAGTGCACAACTGCCATCTCTGATTTCTCACTTAAAATACAATGTGCCTCATAATAATGTCAGCTCGTCACGGTAGTGAATTGCAAGCACTGTCTGTCCAGCAACTGTATACTACCTTGTTTCCGGATAAGTTAGTGCTTAGGATTAAGTCGTCATTTCACCTGAAAGTTGTCACACCTTTCCACATAGTACAGTCTATTACCCTTCCAGCTTTCTTTGCCCCACCTCATCCAATTGAAGAGGAAGAGAGACTTCACCCAAAGAGAGGCCTCCGAGCTTTTACATTGATCTTACCAAGGACCCATCGGGTGGGTGATAAAAGTCTGCTACTGGCTGGTCAGTGCACAGCTTCCAGAAGGCCTATCATTCTACCACAGCAAAGGTTGCTATCACTACATTGGCGCAGAGTGTGCCAGTCTTGGCCACGAAGCACAACTGCCTGGATAGCCAGGCCTGGTAAGAGGGACGTTTTGCCCAATCTGTCCTGTATGATGTCCTCGTCTGAGCCCTTCCACAGACCCACCACTTGGAGAGGTACTGCTTTCATATCTATTCACAGGTTGAGGAATCAGCGGTTAGCAGTATCCATCAGAAGAACGAGTTACATACGTTCTGTAATACTGTTTTTGGTGGATAGTCTGTCTAACCACAGATTCTTCACTGACCCACCCTCATGCCCATTCTGTGGAATGGACTCTTTAGTCCACTCTAATAAGGTAACATCCTAGAGATTTGCACTCTGGCACAATCTGATTATTAGCATCTGTGTCAGACGGCGTGGACAGATATCAGAAAGAAATTGATGGTAATACACAGTGGTGGTGACTATGGGCCACACCGTCATATCCGAGGTAGGACAGATCCAGCGAGGATCCGTTGAACGCTATCTGCCAATGCACAAAGAAATTGCTGAAGAAAATTTTCCAAATCCAGTCTGGTGCCTGTGGGTATTCACAAGGTGACGATTCTGGGGTTAAACAGAATATCCACAAGAAAGAGCGTTACTGAAGGTAAATAACTTGTTCTTTAAATATGGTTTCCGACTTGATGAGGGATAGGCTAGCTGTTTTAGAATGATCTCTTCCAAGTGATACTATAGAAGGTTTCCTTGATTTGTAAAGGTCTAGATTTCCTGGGCTTCTTATTCTTGTTGGTTGAAAAGTCTTCAAAATGGATGCAGTGTGGAATCAAACTCCTTTTTAATCCATTCCAAGTGTTCTGGATGTTTTAAGTTCCTGCCGCAGTGAAGGGTATTTGCCAATTATTCTCGATAAGGGTTTATAGATCACTTTCTCGTTAGTTTGGTAGCTTTTATATAGCTTTTCAAGCCTATACATTTTGTTTGAGTCCTAAATGAATTTACATTTAGATCTTGACTTTTTTTGCTGTACTCTACCTTTAAGCCTCTTCATTTAATTCAGTTTTCGTGATCGCTATTGCTTATACAAGGACAATTGGAACGCTGTGAACTTTATGAATGGACTTCGTCACCACGATCATTTCTGATATTTTCGTTGGATAAAGTCATGTCATGTATCAAATATTCTTTCCTGCTAAAACTGTTTGAAATAGATTTAAATGAAAAATCTAATTATCTGTATTTTCCTCTGATTTGACAGGACACCAAAATGCAAAGCAGATTGTAAACAATCTGTGTGTTGTCAAATTGTGTAATGAATCAGGATTGGCTATCAATTAGCAAAGAAAGGCACTAGAAAGCATGAGCTTATTCCATGGGGAGCAGGTTATCTTCTGTTTACAATTTGAGGAGATTGATTATCCAAAAGACTTAATGAGCTGATCTAGTGCTCTCGGATTAGGCTGATTGAGAAGAAATGCCACTTAAAGAACAACTTTATTTACCTTCAATGACACTTTAGCTAACAGATAATGTTACAGTAGATTACTCATAGTTATGAGGATTTAGTTGACTTTTCCTGTTTCTTTAATTAGTTTTTCTGCCATATTCCTTGTCTCTACATTGGTGGGTTTTGAGATATAAGTAATGACGAGGGAGGTACATTTATTAGAAGCATATGTCACAGGCTGTCACGTTACGCAGCTCAGTTCAGGGACTACCATTTCATTCAGTGTCTTAGGAATACTATAAAGAGAAATATTTTGCTACAGGTACTTGTACTTATTAGAACAAACTTCTTCAGTAGTAGTATTAATTGTTGATGTGCCTCATGTATGTATTTTTTATGTTTGCTCATTCTCAAAAAAATATATTTTGTACAGCTGTGTACTGTCTCATCATTTCACTGTATGTTGTCTTACAGCAACTGTACAGGAAAAAACCTGGGATGACTATGTCTTGTGCCAAATTACCTCAGAACATTTCCAAAAATAGATACAGAGATATTTCGCCTTGTAAGTATATCATGAAGGAATCCACTAACATTTCTGGTTGGTAACTGGATCTGCAAACACAAGTTTATTTTAACATTTATTTTTGTTGTGCTTTTCAGATGATGCTACCCGGGTGATTTTAAAAGGCAGTGATGATTACATCAATGCAAATTACCTAAATGTAAGTTGAATTTTTATGGTTTTAATTGTAGGGCATATTCTGATATAGCAGTCATCCCAGAGGCTTTGTTTAATGTACATTTCCATTTTGTTTTATATTTAATCATTGGGAAAGATCTCTCAACTTGTGTGCAGTCACTTTTCAATTGTTAGCATCAATTGCATGAGTCAAATTTATTGCAAGGCTTTGGCCACAGAAACATGGTTATTGTGAGTAAATATCACAGATGGACCTACATCTTTTACCAATATCTCTATGGTAAAAGCTGGTGTTCTTCTGTACAATAGCAGCGGGCCATTGCAACTTACACCACAATATCATAAACTATAATATCTAACATTTGATTGTACCTTTTGTAAGCAAAAAATTTACCTACGAAGATACATTTAATACATTCTAAGAATAAACTTTAGGGATTGTCACTGCTGTATAATACTGCTTTCTGTGCCTCCTAGATGAAAGAACCAACCAGCATTCTATATACAGGAGATTGTTTTTATAACAAAATGTCAGTGCCTCCCTATGCTACTACATATCTTGCTTTATAAAAGTTAATCGTTCTGCTCCTTGATTTATACATGTAAGTGTTAGCGTGAATTTGGACGTTCATGGTCTGTAGTTCTGAGAGATGATCCATTGAGTTGAATGTCTCCATACCAATGGACGGCTTATTCTTAATTTAGGATTAAAAGTGAACATCTTTTAGTGATTTAACTGCTGTAATCTTCTTCTGTTTGGCCTTCCCTGGTACTCCTTTCACCATTAGACAATGTCCTGAATGATACCCAATCTCTGAATAATCCACCATGGCATACCCCCATCTCTGCATGCTAAAAGTGAGCCTGTTGGATCACCAACAAGCTTATGGTTAGATACTAGCTACTGGCACTTGTATTCACAGCAGTGAATGGTCTGCCTCCAACCACCTCTGTGATATATTATCTCATTACCGAGCTACTCGAAATCTAATAATTGTCTGCTTTAATCTCCCAGTCATGTCCAAGCCATTTTGTGCTGCCTACTGCTTCAGGTCTTTCCACCTTCAAGGTTACTATCCTGGACCTCCATGCCATCAGAGGTTCTAGAAACCTTGTTTCAAGACGTAAAGACCAATTTAACAGGACAGCTATTGCAACTCTAAAGACCAGAGTGATCACCTCTTCTGTAAATATGTGCATCACATGGCTGTATATTCTATTAGAGAAGTGTAATTGCTTGGATATGTTGTCTTCACCATTCATGTCCTAAAACTTGTGTAACTAACCTGTAATTCAAATGGTATTTCTCTAAAGTGTGAACCACTATATTCTCATTGTCCACGTGCTGTTATCTCTGCTACATAAAACATTTCTAATTGAATTTTTTTGTTGACAAATAAAAATAAAATTGTTCTGAGTCAACATAAAGATTCAGTATTTAAGGGATTGCTGCTCCGTTATATTTGCAATCCTAGGTGCATGTTTACAGAAGGGCAGATAGATGTGGCCTTTCATTTCAAAGAATTTTTATAAAGAGTCATTAATAGGCAGAAAGAAAGTTGGGCTAGAAACTTCCCCAATGAAAAAAGCTTTTTAGGATTATTACGTATGAATCCAGTTAACCCTCGGTTCATCTTTGAGTGGTGTTTCTAGGGCTCCTGCTTCCTGACTAGAAAGGGTCCTTACAAACCTTCTTGTACAAAATGAAAATTGCTATATTTTAGTTCATTCAGTTAAGGTGAGAGTAGTTTCATTTGCTGAACTTGTAGAAAAAGATCAATGGGTTAACTCCCAAACTTACCCCTAAATTGTCCTATACTTTAGTTGATATGGACTCAGTTTTTAATTTAGTAATTCCATTGCCACTTATGCGAAAATCCAACTCTAAGATAATAAGATAATCTGAAAGAGACACGTTAGTGACAGATTCCTTACCTTAGAATATCCCCAGGCGTCAGGCTGGATCCGGAAAGTTTTTGCGTAGCAGTACCCGTGCGCGTCGGTAGGCGGCGTCGTGCGGCTCCGCGTCCGTCGTGATCGCCGGGATGACGTCGCGGGCAGTACTTAGGCGCCGCCCCTGCGCGCTGACGTCAGTTCTTCTTTTTCCGCGCCAGCAAGCGCAGATCCGGGAAGAGCAGTGCCCTGGTCATTTTTTGACCATACTTTTTGGTGAATTTTTCACTGTTTTTCTCCATCGACTTCAAGGTGTCGTAGGGATGCCCGGGTTTAAACGTTGCGGCGCCTGTGCTCGGATGATGTCCGTCACAGACCCGCATTGGGAGTGTCTCTTCTGCCTCGGCCGAGGCCACGACACGGAGTCTTGTACCGACTGCCAGGCCCTCAACCCGAAAGCTTTGCGAGAGCGGTCTCGAAAGCTCCTCGAGGCCCGGCATTCGGCTCCGCCGAAAGCCCCGGTCGCGTGAGAGGTCCAGGGGTCGATCGCGGAGTCCACACCGGTCGTCGGCATCGAAGTCTTCTTCGTCCGGTAAGTCGAAACACAAAAAGTCCAAAAAGCATCATCGCTCTAGGACTTCGCCTCGCCGGTCTCGCGACTCGGCTGAGGCCCCTCCCGGCACCGTCCCCGCGACCCCGGACATGCCTGTGGAGTCGCCACCGCAATACCCGCCCTTCCCGGGTTCGGGGCGGATCCGGCCAAAGTGCAGGAATTCCTGTCGGCCATGGCCCGCCTCTTCGGGCCTCCAGGTCCCTCCGGTGCGCCTTCGGGCCCCGCGGCACCTGATAGGGTTGCTCCGGCGTCGCCGACGGCTCCGGCGTCGCCCGTGCCTCCAGCCTCGATCCCGGCTCCGGCTTCGGCCTCGATCCCGACTCCGCAACCCCCATCGACGCCGGTCGACCTAACGACACCTCCGCCGGCGCCGATGTCTCCGGTGCCGTTCTCGACGCCGCCTGGGGCTCCGGGCGGCGTCGTTCCCCAGTTCCTTCCGGCTCCGGACATGGACCCGGACCGACGTCGCTCGACGCCGGTTCCGGCGCCGATGGGACCTTGGGTCCCAAATGTCCCTCCTCCCCCTTATTTTGAACCTGAGGAGGACCAGGAGGACTGGGAGGGGTCTGATGACCCTCTGACACAACAGTGTCAGTACGATGAGGACTGGACAGAGGGTCTAGGGGATGCCAGTGGTCTAGATACTTCCCCTGACACTGGCATGCTGTCTCCTCCCGTGGCTACGGAGGAGGGAGCCAATTTTGCAACGGTATTGCGTAGGGCGGCTGGAGCCTTACATCTCCAACTCCCTGCTGTGGCGGTCAAGGTTAATCTCTTGACAGAGGTGCTTCAGCCGGCAGCCTCCTCTACGGAGACTGTGCTGCCGTTTAACGACGCCCTCACTGACGTTCTTTTGGGCGCCTGGTCCAAGCCCAACACAGGGGCTCCTGTGGATAGGAACGTGTCCCGACGCCATCGCCCAGCTCCGGGCGACCCCCTGTTTCTCTCTGTCCACCCCACTCCTGAGAGCTTGGTTGTCCAAGCCTCCGCTTCCCAAACCGCCTTCCCTACCGCCCCTCCGGATAGGGAATCCAAACGCCTGGATCAATTTGGGAAGAAGGGTTTTTCTTCCTCCAGTGCTGGCTTGCGGTCCATCAACACCGCTTGTCTTTTGGGCCGATATACCCACTCCTTGTGGGATTCGGTGGCGACTGTTTTGTCCCAGTGTTCTGATGAGGTCCAGACACTGCTTTCCCGCGCCATTGCGGAAGGAAGGGATGCGGCCAAATACACCATACGATGTGGCCTTGATACCGCCGACTCGCTGGGCAGATCTATTGCAACGACGGTGGCGCTGCGTCGCCACGCCTGGCTGAGAACCACTGGTTTTTCAGGGGATGTCCAGAATACTCTCATGGACATGCCCTTTGATGGAGTCGGTCTTTTTGGTTCCAAAGCAGACCATGCGTTGGAGCGCTTTAAGGACTCACGGGCTACTGCCAAGTCCCTGGGCCTTTCTGCTACACGCGCTCCGCTACCTTCTGCTTTTCGCCCCTATCGTGGCCACGGAAGGGGCGCCCAGTCACGTCAGCAGCCAGCCACCGGCCCGCGCAGCAAGCGTCTTCGCGTGGCCGAGGACGTGGATACCGCCGTGGCGGTTCGGGCAACCAGCGTGCGGGTCAGGCCACCACCTCCAACCCGTCCGCGGCCTCCAAGCCCTCCTAGTCCCTCCTTTCCGGTGCACAGCACGCCAGTAGAGGGCAGGGTCCGCCATCACCTTCACCACTGGCGTCCCATCACCTCGGACAGGTGGGTCTTGGACATTGTCCGAAGGGGCTACTCCCTCCCCTTCGAGACCACCCCCCAGCCATGCCACCTCAATTCCACCGCATGTCCGGGGATCACTTGGTACTTCTGCAGAAGGAAGTCACGGCCCTCTTGGCCAAGAGGGCCATCGAGCATGTTCCGACCCCAGAAGTAGGGCGTGGTTGCTACTCCCACTACTTCCTGGTGCCCAAAAAGGACAAGGAGGACATGTGTCCTATCTTGGACCTCCGGAACGTCAATCGCTTCCTCCGGAAGGAGAAGTTCAAGATGCTCACCCTAGCTCAGGTCTTGACTGCCCTCGACCCCGGAGACTGGTTGGTAGCGTTGGACTTGCAGGACGCCTATTTCCACATCCCCGTCCTGCCGGCCCACCGGCGTTACCTTCGGTTCACGGTAGGCCTCGAGCATTTTCAGTTCACCGTGCTCCCCTTTGGCCTTACCAGTGCCCCTCGGGTGTTCACGAAAGTGATGGCGGTGGTCCCAGCTCATCTGCGCCGGGCAGGGGTTTCAGTCTTCCCCTACCTCGACGACTGGCTGCTGAAGGCGGGCTCGTCCCAGGCAGTCGTCTCCCACCTCCAGACTACGGCCGAACTCCTGCACTCGCTGGGGTTCTCCATCAATGTGCCGAAGTCGCACCTTATTCCTTCTCCACAGCTCCTTTTCATCGGAGCAGTTCTGGACACGACGCAGTTTCGGGCCTATCCTCCCGAACGGCGAGTCCGGGATATTCAGGCTATGATTCCGATCTTTCAGCCTTTATCCTGGGTTTCGGTACGGATGACCCTGAGGCTGCTGGGCCTCATGGCCTCCTGCATCCTGCTGGTCAATCATGCCAGATGGCATATGCGGGCTCTGCAGTGGGACCTGAAGTTCCAGTGGACGCAGCACCAGGGCAACCTGTCCGATCACGTCCAGATCTCGGAGGGGACTGCAAAACAGTTGCAGTGGTGGCTCTCGAACCGGCAATGGGTCATGGGCAGATCCCTCTCCCTTCCCCAGCCAGAGCACACAGTTGTGACGGACGCGTCCCTTCTGGGATGGGGCGGTCACATGGGAGAGGCGGAGATCAGAGGCCTCTGGTCTCCGGCGGAGTCCCGGCTCCATATCAACCTTCTGGAGCTCCGGGCGATCCGACTTGCACTCAAGGCATTCTTTCCCTCTGTCAAAGGGAAGGTAGTGCAGGTGTTCACAGACAACACCACCGCCATGTGGTACTGCAACAAACAAGGCGGGGTGGGGTCGTGGACCCTTTGTCAGGAGGCTCTGCGCCTCTGGACATGGCTGGAACATCAGGGCATGTTCTTGATGGTTCAACACCTGGCAGGTTCCCTGAACGCCAGGGCGGACGAACTCAGCCGCAGGTGCATGATGGATCACGAATGGCGTCTTCACTCGGAAGTGGCGCAAGGACTCTTTCTACAGTGGGGAGAGCCTTGGTTAGATCTATTCGCCACCGAAGAGAACGCGCAATGTCATCAGTTCTGCGCGTTGGAGTTTCCAAGGCGGCACTCGCTCGGCGACGCTTTTCGTCACGAGTGGAGTTGCGGTCTATTGTACGCCTTTCCGCCTATACCACTTCTACCCAGAGTGTTGAAGAAGATTCGGCACGACCGGGCCCAAGTCATTCTTGTGGCTCCGGACTGGGCTCGAAGAGTTTGGTATCCCGAGCTACTCAGTATGAGCGTAGATCCCCCGATCCGTCTGCCTCTTCGGGAGGATCTTCTGTCGCAGCAGCAGGGGACGGTCCTCCACCCGAACCTGTCCAGTCTACACCTGCTTGCGTGGAGATTGAGCGGCGGCAGTTGATTCCTTTCGACTTGCCTCCCGAAGTTTGTGATGTGATTCTGGCAGCCAGGCGTCCCTCCACTAAGGTGGTATACGCCTGCAGGTGGAACAAATTTGTGGCATGGTGCACAGCAAAGGCTGTGAATCCCCTTTCTGCCCCTCTTTCTGAGGTCCTTCTGTTCCTTCTTTCTCTGGCCCAACAGGGTTCTGCCCTGGGTACCATCAAGGGCTATCTTTGTGCTATCTCGGCCTTCCTCAGGCTCCCTGATCAGCCCTCCCTTTTCAAGTCCCCTGTTGTTAACAGGTTCTTAAAAGGCATTACACACCTCTTCCCTCCTGTTCCGTTTGTAATGCCTCAGTGGGACTTGAACTTGGTTCTTACCTTTTTAATGTGCGCTCCCTTTGAGCCTCTACATAACTGTCCTCTTCGTCTTCTGACTCTGAAGACAGCCTTTCTGGTGGCCATCACCTCCGCTCGGCGGGTGAGTGAGCTCCAGGCTCTATCTTGCAAACCTCCCTTTCTGTCTGTTCATCCAGACAAGGTTGTTCTTCGGACGCGTCCGTCCTTCTTGCCAAAGGTGGTTACTGCCTTCCACATTGGGCAGACCATCACTTTGCCTACCTTCTTTACGCCTCCGCATCCTTCCAGAGAGGAAGAGAGGCTCCACCGTCTGGACCCAAAACGTGCGCTCTCCTTCTATATCGACCGCACAAAACACTTCCGGGTGGATGACCAGCTCTTTGTTGGCTACGTGGGCGCCAAAAAGGTCGGGCGGTGCACAAGCGAACCATCTCCCGCTGGGTTACCTTGTGCATCAAGACCTGCTATTCTTTGGCTAAGAAGGAGCCTCCTGTTGGGCTGCGTGCCCATTCCACCAGGGCAACGGCTGCTACCACGGCCTTGGGCCGCGGTGTTCCGCTGCCGGTTATCTGTCAGGCAGCTACGTGGGCCTCGCTGCACACGTTTACAAAGCATTACTGCCTTGACAGTCAGGTCCGGAGGGACGGCTTCTTTGGCCGTTCTGTCCTCCAGGACTTCCTTGTCTGATCTTTGTTCGCAGACCCACCACCGGGGTTGGTATTGCTGGGGTATCTATTCTAAGGTAAGGAATCTGTCACTAACGTGTCTCTTTCAGATGCACAAGTTACTAACTTGTGTAACGATATATCTGTAAGAGACCGTAGTTGGTGACAGATTCCTTACCGCCCCACCCCGTTCTGCGAACTGATTTCTAGGGTTAAGGACATCCATTTCAGGGCCCTAGTATTTTTCAGACACCTATGTCAGCTTCTTGCATGGCTCTGCGTTCCTGGCGCGGAAAGTCGTGTACAGAACTGACGTCAGCGCGCAGGGGCGGCGTCTAAGTACTGCCCGCGACGTCATCCCGGCGATCACGACGCCGACGACGGACGCGGAGCCGCGCGACGCCGCCTACCGACGCGCAAGGGTACTGCTACGCAAAAACTTTCCGGATCCAGCCTGACGCCTGGGGATATTCTAAGGTAAGGAATCTGTCACTAACTACTGTCTCTTACAGATATATCGTTACACAAGTTAGTAACTTGTGCTTTAGTACCATAGAAAATTATAAACAATTGCCATCATGATCATACAAAAGAGAACAACGACGCCATCATATCACATTTACGGTAAGTGGTAGCATGACAAAACTGTATAATACAGAAAAATTCAAACCGTTGAAGCCATTTTCAAGTCTTCATGGCTCTTAACGATAATACATGGGACTACCCAGTTGCAAGGTTGTTGTAGTAGAATATTATACATCAATCAAGTATGAGAAGTATAAACTCATTCAAGAACTCCTGTATAAGAGGTAAGAGCGTAATTGTGACCAAATATCTTTCGGTTTTGACGAAAGAGGAAGTGTTGAGGCATCCACATCCATTGTTTTGTTGCAGTAAATTAAGTCCTTACCCATTCCTTGTCATTAGGGGAAGGTCCACGCGCCCAGTGCATGGCGACTTTTCTCGTAGCAAGAAGGAGCACCATTGATATAAATTTACATGTTGCTTTGACAAATTAGTGACCGTCATTTTAGACAGCACCTGAAATATGGTCGCCCAGAACCCTGACACTGGAAGTAATCCTATGTGAGATATTGGCATCTGAGGCCCTCCGGGTAATGCACAAGACACATTCTATGCAGCCTGGCTGGTGCGTAATGTGCCCTCTGCCCTCTGCCAAACTTTAAAATGAAAAGGCGTAGGTTTACTGTTAAGGGAAACCTTTCGTGTCCGTGAGCAGCACCATTACCAAGTGTTGTCACTTAAGTTACAATTAAATCTGTATCACCGCCACTTCATAGATAGCACTATAAAGTTTTATAATCAAATTTCGGGGGATGGTGCTGTGTATATTGTAGTAAGAGCTGTAAGTGTGGGAGGTATCACTGGAAGTGTAGGATAATGTGCTTGCAAAGATTTTTTCACTCTCTAGTACAGAAGGATGCCTAATGGTGTGGTCTCTCCTCTTTGTTTAAAATCATCTAAAGTTAAGGAATGTCCTTCTGGGAACATGTCCCCAAGGGGTTGGAGGTGTAATAAATACAGTTGTACTTGCACTTTTGGCTCAAAAGAGAGTGGGATTATAGGGTTGTCCTAACAGGAAATCATGGGGAAAACATCTTATTCATGCCTGCCACTCTTGGGAATGTGTGCCAGGCATGAGTTGTGCATGTGCTCATGTTCAAGCATAGATGAGGGTGCAGTAGTTTCTGAAAAATAAGGGTGGTGAGTTGGGGTCTTAACTGCCATGTCACACTCAATCGCATATGCCGACAGTTTGTATTCACGATGTGCCCAGTAATATAGGTTTTTAGCTTGTTCCTCCAGGTAATGACATTCTATTGGCAGGGCAGCAAGCCCTCCTCTATTGTATGGTAGTGTTAAGGTCTCCCAGCTGACTCTAGGCTGTCGTCCAGCTCAAACAAATACATTGAAGATCGAGCGAACAGTGTTAAAAAAATCTTTCGTTAAAGGTAGCAGAATATTGGTGAAGAGGTAAAGTAGTCAGGACAGAAACATCTTGAGTATCGCTATTCGACTAGCTAGGGAGATGGGGAATGCATCTCAGTGCTCAGCTTGGCATCTGAGACTCTGAAGCACAGGGTCATAGTTTGCTTGTAGTACGAATGGGATGCGATGAAACATAATTTTGAGGTATTTTGTTGGCTTGTCACATCAGCATAATGGAAGATCTACTTTGGGCTTAAGTGTTGCCGGGATAAGGGGGATCATTTGTAACTTGCCTTAATTTATTTTACGCCCAGAGTAACCGCCGAATTTGGTTAGCTCTCTCATGAGTGGATTAAGGTTTATTTCTGATTAACATATAAAACAACATCGCCTGTAAAGAGGGAAACTAGGTAATTTTTTCCAGCAATGCATGGACCGCGATGACCATGTTGTTGAATCAGGATGCTGATTAAGGGTTCAGTTGCCATTGCAAACTACAGTGGGAATAATGGACATCCTTGGTGGGTGCCCCTCGCAATCAGAATAGAGTGAGAAAGTGCACCATTAATAAGTAGGTTAGCAGTGGGGTGAACATATAACAAGCATATCCACTCTATCTGTCCCTCTCCTAGTCCATTGCAAGAGTGTTTCAAACACCTAGGACCATGCCAGCTAGTCAAAAGCTTTTGGCGCATCAAGCAATACTGCTTTGACTAAGTAAGGTATTGGGATCAATCTGTTACACTAGTGCAAAGAATACTCTGAGATTGTCAAAAGTTGATCTGTCGGGTATAACATCCGATTGCTCTGATGACACCATACCTCTCATGCAAGATTATCTTGGCTAATACTTAAGTATCCAGATTAAATAGTGAGAGAAGTTGAATACGAGGATCGGTCCTCAGTATTCAACCTGGTTTTCATAGAATAGATTTTCAATAGAATTGAAATGATTGCCTCAAGCATAGTGGGTGGCAGAATATCCATTTTCAGGGCATCTTCTATACCTCCAACTGTTTTGGGGCAATTATCTCGAAGTATTCCTTAAGAACTCAGTAGTTCGGCCGTCCAGTCCAGGACCTTACCACCAGATAGCAGTTTAATCACTTCAGTGATCTCTTCCACTTGTAGAGGTGTGTTAAGGTGTAATAATTTGTGAAAGCGTTCAGGATTCCCTCAGTTTGAGTATGCCTTAAGCCACAGTCATCCGCTTGTGGTTCATATGGGGTTCAGCAGCCGAGCCAGAATGCGACCTGGTTTCTCCCCTCCCCATATTGTCGTGCACTTGCGAATTTACTTTGGAATTTGACCTCCTTCTTGTTACCGCTTTATATCTGAGTACCGTCTATTGGAGAATGGTAGGGTTGTGTATCCAGGTATAGTCTTTCTCAAGTTGTTTTAGGGTGACTTGTAATTTCTGCAATGTACGCTATATTTTCTGCAATATACCTGATAGTTTGCAAATGCAAAGACCTCATATGTAATCTTTAAAAGCCTTTTGCAATGTAGAGTGGCTATCAACTGAGCCTTCATTTAATTCACTCTAGTATTCCCTGCTATACCTTGTCACGGAACATCCTGTCAGTAAGTGCTGAGGAGGAAAATACCCATTGTCTGATCTTACGAGGTGTGTGTTCTTGTGTCAACGTAAGAATGCAGACAAATAGGTTCGTACCAGGATGAAATAAGTCGCAAGTTGGTGGTGACCAGTAGAAGCTAGATTCTTCTAAGGCCCAAGAGAAAGGTGCAGAAAACTTTAAAGAAAAGAGTCCTCTGAAGGCCCCCAAAAATCTTCCTCTGGGGGTGGCTCCCAATCCTCTTTCTCTAACAAGAAACCTTGGTGTATCTCTTTAAAGAGAAAGGCCATAAAGCAAAGGATGCCAATTGCCCTAAGGCTAGCACCATCACTACCACTACAACCCCTAGTGCCCCTAGCAGTAGCACTGATAGTAGTACACCCACAAAATTATTTGGGTTCTCCTTGGGTAGTGAAGTGGGTCCTGGCCTAGTCAGAATCCCCCCCCCCCCCAGGCTTCCTTGGTCTGTGATGGTGGCATGGGCCTTGCCACTTTTACTGTAAGTCCCAATACCTTGGGCAAGTGCAGACAGGAACCTCTTATAAATGGTCAAGAAGTTGTAGCCTATAGGGACACGGGCCAGTGTCACCATGGTGACAGGAAGACTTGTGTCCCATCTTCAGCTTTTACCTGGGCACATTTGCCCGGTGACCAATGCTGACAATGTCGGGAAAGATCACCCCATGGCCATAGTCAATATCAGCTGGGGAGGGGTACCTGGCCCTAAGAGGGTTGCTGTATCCCCCAAACTGTCGGTAGATTGCTTCCTGGACAACGATCTAGAAACTTCAGCCTGGGCTGAAGTGAAATTAAAAGCCCATATAGAAATGCTAGGCCTCCCTGACCCGGTCGTGTGACCCATACGGCTCAAGTCCTACAGCAGGGAAGTCCAGGAGCAGTGGAACCTGAAATAATCAGGAGTAGGTATCCTGCCCCTCTCTGCCAAGCCTCAGTTAGCCTGGTGCTGCAAAAGAGGCCAGGGATGTCAGTGGATCCTACATGGCCCATTGCCAAGATGAATCCCCTCCTCCTCAGATTAGGGGCCCCCAGCCTGGTAGTACTAGGGTGGTGGATAACCCTCAGAAATCTAAGTGATCTCTCTTACCACTGGCAAAAGACATCACCCAGGTGGACAATTTTGGGCAAAGCAAGACCTGGGACTAGACTGTCCCACACCCTCACTTGCCCCACATTGCCACAGACAGACAGGATCAACCAAAAGCTGTATTCAGCAGAAGGTTGACTCCTCGGGAAAAGTATGAGTCAGTCTTGGAGAGAAAGTCCTCTGCTTTGGTCTGTTCTGAAGAAGTTAAGGCCAACCCTGTTAGGGCATCACTTCCCTAGTCAGACACACAACAAGCCCCTCTCTTGGCTCAAACAGTTGACAGGTAGAGACCCCAAACTTTGGAGAGGCTCCAAATCCCTACAGGGGTGGAACCTCTCAGTGAACTATAGAACAGGGAGTATCCATGCCAGTGCAGTTGAACCTTTCTTATATGGCCACTTAGAACATAAAGACTCAACTGGGCAAAGTTAGTCTTATCTCCTTTCGTTTGAGGGCGGGAGGCTATGTAGGAATGTGGGATCTTTTTAGCATGGTTACCCCCACTTTTTGCATGGTGTCTGTGTTTTTGACCTAGTCTCCTGGGATCCTGGGAGGGATGGAGCAAACTCCTGAACGGTCCAACTCCAGGATATCAAACAACTTGTTACATTAAGTCCGATTTGTATCTCAAGTCAAAACTAATGAAACTTGTAGCAGTCTGTTACATGAGACAGCTTTCTGCACTCCTGTAGAGACATGCCAACTACTCTCAGGAAGGAGTTACCTCCCTCCTGCAGAAAGTCATTTGGGTGTTAGCCCCAAAAGGCAACCTTTGAAGGGCAGATGTGTCACACTAGGGAGGAGGGCTGTCCCATTGTTTAGACAGACAGGCTGGCACGGGGAAGAGAGGGGGGACTCAGTTACCAAATGTTTTTCCCCCAGGGGCATGTAGCCCTGAGCTAGAAGCACCCCAGGAGTGGGCTAGGGAGGTCTGAGCGCCTAGAGAAGGGTCTCTCCATCTTGGGAGTGGACAGAATGGTGCATCCTGGAATAGCCAGATGACACACTGCACAGGAAGTGGTCACCAGGTGGGAGGGAACTGGTAGCCCATTGGCTACCAACCGCATCCTGCCCTGAGGGCGTTTTCCAAGCTTAACATGGGCAACCCTAGCACCCATACGTCAGATCTCAACTGGCTTGGAAGAAGGACCGAAGGACTGCCCTGCTGCATCGAAGGACCCGTAGAGAGAGACTGCACCTGCTGGCTAGCAAGAGAGTGGCTGTGCCTGCCATGTCCTGCTCAAGGGGAAGCTGTCTCAAGACCCCAGTCAAACCAAAAGAACTCCAAAGGACAGCCAACTGGCCTCCTGTTCACAGCACAGGGACACAACAGCTGAAGAAGCCTGCTAGGGCAAGTTGGTAGCCCAAAGTCTTCAAGTCGCTACCACAGCTAACGTGCAGCACCAAGGACCAAGACTTAAACCACAGAGTTGCACCCAAGTTTGCTGAACCCTGCGGGTGCTGTTGGTGAATTGCTTGGACCAGAAGACGAGTTATTGACGAAGGAAGGATTGTCCTGTGACTGCAACACCAGGCAACTTGTGACAGTGGCTACTGGACTTCAGCCAGACTGAAGAGGAGTTTGTGGGACGTCGACCCTGCAACCAGGACCCCCTTCACCATCTTTGTGGACTGAGGAATCCCTGCAGGAAGACCCCCATCGACCGCGTCGCATCCACAGCATCCTTCGAGAATCTTCAGCATCCTTCATCCCTTGCATCAGGACCACTCCATACGAATCCATTGCAAAGCGGATAAAGTAAATACAAGGAGATGATGGACGGAATTCTGAAACTTTTCAGACACTCACACCCAGTCACAGATCTGGGTTGAATCCATCATCGTTCTTTAGCTCACTTTGCCACCTCAGTTCAGACCCAGCTATATGCAAATCAGTCTTGACCCTGTGCCTCATGGAAACATTCCAGCCCGAACTGCCAAGCCAGGTCTTCCCTGAACCAGAAACAAGCATCCTGGGACCGGTTTCTGGGTAACACTCCTCATCAGCCAGACTAGTTTGAATAACGCGGATAAAGGGCCTGTAACTGCTGGAGGACTGCTTCAAGGAAGACTCCTGCTGCTCCTGGTTTCACTGTTCTGCAAGTCTTCTTCGTCGTCTGAGTCTGTGCTTCTTCCAGGATCTTCACTAGACCTGTGGGCATCAAGGACACCCGAAGTAATCTCCCTTGGAGTGAAGGAGTCACTGTAAGCAGCTTCAGGGACCACTCCCTCAAAGCTTTCGGTGCCATGGCCTAGCAGGCGGAGCACGACTTTGGGTCATGGTCGCGCTCCAGGCACCAAAGACACATGAGGTGGCAGTCTGTAACCAACATTGCTCAGTGACAGGAGCCTCACGGTTTGAACCCTGAGGTCTTCTTGGACAACCTACACACCAAAAAAATTCGACAAAGTTGAAAAAGTCTGTCAAAAAATTACAGGGAGTAACTCTCTTCGGATCTGCACTGACTGGCGCAAAAAGAACTGACAGCGCGCCAAGGTGGCGCCTATATAGAAGATGAACTCAATGCCATACAACGTCATGCGCAGTCGACTGATGTCACCTACCGGAACGTAGGGGTACTGCTAAGAAAAATCTTCCTGATCCTGACGCGTGGAAGTTCACAGGTAAGGAATCTGCGGCTTGATGTCTCTATCAGATAAATCGATATAACCTGAATATCCTGGGCTCGCCCTTCGAGAGGATAAGCCACTAAACTGCAGCTCCAATGAAAGGTAGGGTCTGAAAGGGGGTCAGGTGTGACTTAGACAAATGAGTGAAGCCCAGCGAGTGCGGATGGTTCGCCGTAATTTGGAGGTGGGGGACTACCACCTGGGGCGAGCCCGCCATCAATAGCCAACGGTCAAGGTAGGGGGAAGACTGGAAACCCAGACCTCTGCAGGTGTGCTGTGACCACCGCCATCACCTTGGTGAACACCTGAGGGGCGCTGGTAAGATCGAAGGGAAGCACGGCAAACTGAAACTGCTTGTGGCCCACTATAAACCTCAGGTAAGGCACGTGGAGGGCCGGACGGGGATGTGCAAATATGCATCCTGCAAATCCAACGCTATCATCCAGTCTCATGGGTCAAGTGCAGACAGAACTTGGGCGAGCGTGAGCATTTTGAATTTCTCCTGTTTGAGGAAGAGATTTAGAATGCCCAGGTCTAGTATAGGACAAAGGCCTCCATCCTTCTTGGGCACCAGAAAGTAGCAGGAATAGCAATCACAACCTACTTGTGATGCAGGCACCGTCTCTATAGCTCCCTTGGCCAAGAGAGCTAGCACTTCCTAGAAGAGTAGGGAAAGATGGTCCTCCGTCAACCGGTCGTAAGTGGGTGGCAGGGTAGTTTCAAAGGGGAGGGAGTAGCCCATTTGTACAATCTGTAGCACCTAACAGTCTGATGTTATTGACCTCCAGCGGGGCAGGTGATGGCATATCCTGCCACCCACTGGATGTCCATGATGGTTGCAGGGCAAGCAAAAGGGGCTTGGAGGCTGTGCTTGCCGGGGGAGTGGTAGACTGGACCGACCTCTACTACCCCCACGTGGTCTGTGGGAACCACGTATCTGGCCATATAAAGGTGTGGAAGCTTGCTGGCCGTGGTAGCTGGGAGGTGTGAGGAAATGGAGTGTATTATATGTGTGGTTGTGTAACCTCACCATGTAATACACTTACCTACCCCTTTAGGACCCTTACGTTGGTCTGTCGAACCATCAGCTCAACCCTGGGTAGCTGTGGCACTGAGCAGCAAGGCTTACACAGAGGAACAAGAGTAAACCATTCAAACAGCACCAAAACAATTGAATAGGAAATTGACAACACTCAAGAAATCCAGCACCAATTTATGAAAATAGACTGCATTTTTCTAAGATTATGGACACTAGAATGAAAAAGATCCACCGGAGGGTTCGGAGATATGGATCTTACAAGTAATAATAAATCAAAGCATTATTCACTCAACCACAAACAAGCCTTGACAAATTCAACACATTTTACACTTATAACCTTCTAAGTGTCAGTGCGGACACTTAGAAGTACAAAAGTACTTGGGGCGACCAACTCCGGCAGGGAGCTAGTCAGGGGGACCAGCAAGGTCCTTAGAAATAGTGACCTCCACAGAAGAAGCATCTCCAGGCACCGCAATAAACCTGACCAGTCTGCTGCTCCTGACATCCCACGGACTTTAAAAGGCTCAGCAACACAGGTAGTGGTTCTGCAACTCCATCAAGGCCTGACCTGTCCTCTCTTCAACTTTGAATCCCTCGTCAGATCCACTGGGATAAAACCCCTGTGCACCGTGTCGACTTGCCATTACCAAAGCTTTTTGGCTCTGCACTCCAGAGATCTCCAGATGTCTTTGGGCTATTAGAAGGTCTAGCATCTCTTCCCGCCAAGTACTGCATCCTCACCGCATCCTCTGCACCATGGCCATCTGTCTTGATAAGCTGCTAGAGGTCCTCTTGCGACTCCTGTGCCTTCGGCCCGTGGGTCCTCTTGGGGGTCGTCTTCTGCTCCAGTGGGCTCACCTGCTTGCTCGGGGCCTGCTCTGACTCCCCTGCTTATGGTGAGTGCCTTGGACCTTGCTGTTCCCAACGTTGCTCCTTTTTCGCTTTTGACATCTGTTGCAGCTGCCAATGCTTGTTGGTGCTCCCGCCGAACATCGACCCCCTGGTTCTCGACTTTCGACATGGGACAGCTCGTGCACGTCTCCTGGTCTTCCTCAGCGTCACCTTGTCCTCCCAGCTGCAGCAACAAGGTCACCGTCAACTCTCCTGAACCGTCTGTCATCGTTTGGCATTGCTCTTCCGTGCCTCCTGGTCACCTCTGAGTGGCATAGACACTGTCCCCTCTGCTTACAGGTTCTTCACTTCAAGAATCCACCCTTGCATTCCACTGCACTCTTGCACAGTCTTCTCCAGTGGTATCTTTCTTGAAGTCCTCCATTGTGGTCTATGGTGGTTTCTGACATCACTTTGCACCTATGCACCCAGCTTCCCTGGTGTAGGTAACCGGGTTCCTGGGGCATCCACGGGTGGGGTGACTCTCCAACTTTCCGTCCACCAAGGGGAAATTTTTACAGGTCCTCTGGGAAGGGTCCTTCTTCTGCAAAACTGCAACCGCGACTTCTCCATTGACTTCCATTGGTCATGCGGCTGTGTTCCCACTCTGTACACAGCCTCCATGGGGTTCCTGGGTTCTTACCTTGGGTAGTTCCTTGTGTCCTCGGCTCCTCTGGCCCAAGTCCCGTCCTCCTTTGCAGTTCGCATTCCACTTTCTTAATATATGGTTTGGTTCCCCCTGGCAACCACTGTATTTGTGCTACTTAACCTTATTGCAGTTGAAGTATTATTGTGCGTTTGTGTTGATATCTCCGGGTAGGAGACATACCAATGTGTTAGTGAGTGTTGTGCAATAAATAGAAGTATTTTTATATAAACACTCTGTGGTTATTTTTCATTTAACCTGCACTATGTGATTAAACTGGTAAAAACAAGTTGCTTAACACGCCTTAAAGATAAGCCTGAAGGCAGCTCTCCACATCAACCACTTTGAGAGCTTTCTATCGTTATCAAAGACCACTAAAATCACCATATGTTGTCTGGATTAGTGCAAGGTACCTCACTTAAATAAGTGTGCACCATATACTAAGCCATCCTCCTACAAAGGGTTCCAGGCTTCCCCCCTATCTTGACGACTGGTTGTTGAAGGTGGGCTCGCCCCTGGAAGTCGTCTTCCACCTCCAGACTACCGCGAACCTCCTGCATTCACTGGGGTTCACCATCAACGTGCTGAAGTCACACCTGACTCCATCTCATTCACTCACTGTAGGAAGCTGGCTCTGTATATACTATACCAAAGTAAGTTATGGTGTGCACAGAGTCCAGTGAATCCTCAAAGGCTTACAGAGGCTCAAGTAGATAATACTAAAAGCTCTATTCGTGGTAGCGTGGTCAAGCAGTTAGGCTTATCAGAGGGTAGTGCTAATCATTTGTTGTAGGAATTTTAGCGCACACTCAATGACTGAAGCCAGACCAATTGTTTTGTACAAAAAGTTATTTTTTGTTTTATTTTTAGAACCAAGAAATACTCAGTTGCAAGTAAATAACAGTTTTCAAAGCAGTAATACTTTCACAAATGCAAAATGAATTGTTTTGCAAGGCAGAAGAAATGCTTTACAGTAATAGAATACTTTTGTAGGATCGATTTAGAACAGTAGAGCTTCTGTTCCTTGAGTGTGGCTCAGGATTTGATATCCTGTACAGTTATTGTGTTGGAAACCTTGTTTCTTGGTTGCAGTTCCTTTGGCAGCCTCTTATCTCCCTTTGGGGTTCTATCATGTATCAATGGTACACTGTTTTTGCTCTACACTCCTTTGGAGTGGTTTCCTTCTACTCTTCGATTGTTACAATGGCAACGTGTTTTCTCCATATTACCTCAGGCTCAATGTCGCCCTTCGATTGATTGTTTTTTCCCTGTTGGCTGTTTCCACCTAGTGGCTTTGGTCACACACACACCAGTATTGCGCTATGCCACCTCTCCTGGCTAGAGGTAGGATTGGCGATCTTTGTGGAGACTTGTTGTCCCTAAGCTTTGGGATTCAATAGTGCTGCCTTGCATCTCTGATGAAACAGGCGCCCCCCAAGCCAGGGTTCAAATTCCTCTGATGCACCGCTGCGGACCCTCAGCAGGGTCGGTCTGGTTGGCATTTGATTGTGGAACGGCATTGTTTTTCCTGTTTTCCTTTTGCCTCATCTCACGGCCATCTGTTATCTTTGCCTCCCGGCCATTCTATGATCTGTTCTCCTTGCCTCACAACTGTTGAGCAGTCTGTGTATGAACCTGTATTCTATATGTATGTCGTGTTCTATGGTTACCCTTCCGATCGGGATTGCTTCCTAATCTGTCTTGTGGTGGTCTTTCTCCTGGATATCCCATTGGATGATTCTGGAATACTCAGTCATACCTTCTTGTTGACCTTCTAGGTCTAGGTATTGGTACACGCTTTGTGACAAGCGCACTCTTTCATGTTTTCCCCTTGGGGAGTATGTGCCTGTTGCGATTCTTCTAGCAGGCAATGTTGTCTTGAGTTCTTGCCCCGCTCTGTTCTTGTAGGGGCATTTTTCCCCCTTTTCACTTTCTTTCGCTGGTACTCGGGCGTTCTCGGCGTGCCTTGAGCGTTGCCGTGTATTATCGGGCTGCGGAATGCATTACCTGTTATATCGCTAGGACGTGTTCAGTTTTTTCATATATCCATTTATGCCCTTTGGATATATTCTGTTACGCTGGCCTTTCGACTGCGCGATGTTCATCCCTTTCAGTCTCCTGATCAAAAAAAAATAATATTTAAAAAAAGAGAGAGAGGAAAGAGAGAAAAGGAAACAGGATGGCTCGTTTTCCATGATAGAACGCCTATTTTTTTTTTCCGTTTAGTGTATGCCTCATTTTCTAGGGTTTCCCCTGCTTGGGTTAAGGGGTAGGTGTCTGGTGGCCCTTCGTCTGTTACTCATCAGGGCAGGAGCCTCATGTGTTCTTTCGTACCCATTTTTGGTGCGCCTTGGGGGTTCGCCTAATGCATTCTGACTGTTGTCAGGTGATTTTGTGTAGGATTGCGACTTTTTTCCCTCGGACTCTAGCTTCCTTGCCTGGGTTCTCTGTTCCTCTTTTTTGGCCCTTGGTTTTTATTTCCCGCCTGGCGGTTGGGCACTTAATTCATTTAGTTGTGCTTGGAAGAGTCCATTCGCACTATTCTTAATATTTTCGTTTTTCTTTCCACTTAGTGGTTTTCTTTGGCTCCTCCGCTGGCCACGTTCTTTCATCTAATATAGATGCCATCCTCTGCTTAGTCGGTATGGTGGCTCAGTCCTCTATTGTATACATTGCAGAGTCCTCTACCCCTTCTAGTGGTCATGCGTCCATGTTCCAGTGGGGCCAATTAATTCAATTGGATCCATGCTCATCTTCCTAGGAGTTGGAGTACAATGGGCGAAGGGACTTCGGTACCACTATGCCTGAAGAAACATGCTCCTTTCTCTTGGTGCATGTTACTTGCTTGTGTTTTTGGTGTGGTCGTTACCACCTTCATAAGAGAGCGCTCTCTCTCTTTCTCTCCCTTATCTTCTCCCACTGTGGTGTGGCCGATCTTAAATCTCCTCCTGGACCTTTTGTGGAACTGGTTCTCAGACGCTCCTCCTAGAGACTATGGCTATTGTATCTAAATTCACAAGTTAAGGAATCTGCGGCTAGATGTCTCTATCAGATAAACAAGTTACCTACCTTCGGTAACGATGTATCTAGTAGAGACATAGTCTAGCAGCAGATTATTTAACTTCCCACCCATCCTTCCCGCTCTGCGAATGACCTTAATGTCTGGCCTTGGTGTTTTCAGTTCACTTACTTCCTGATTGACTGACTGTTGGCGTGGGAGTGGTCCTTCCCTTTTCCTGCTTTTGTTGTTGTGGGGTTCTCCAGATCCGCTGGTCTGGTCTCATTGACCTTATATGGAGTTCTCTTACGCCCTTTTCTCTTGGTATATGGTCAAAGAAGTTCCACCCTTTTCTCCTGGTATAGAGTTAAGGGAGTAGGAGGTGTTTTTCTTGTGTATTGTCATGGGCCCCTGCACACCGCAGTTTCGGGCTTATCCTCCCGAGCAGCGAGTCCGGGATATTCGGGCTATGATACCGATGTTTCAGCCTCTATCCCGGATTTCGGTAAGAATGACTCTGAGGCTGCTGGGCCTCATGGCCTCCTGCATCCTTCTGGTGGATCGTGCCAGGTGGCATATGCGGGCTCTGCAGTGGGACCTGAAGTTCCAGTGGGCGCAGCATCAGGGGAATCTTTCCGATGTTGTCCAGATCTCGGAGGGCACTGCACGCCAATTGCAGTGGTTGCTAACGAACCAGGATTGGCTCAATGGCAGATCCCTCTCCCTTCCCCAACCAGACCTCCCGGTGGTGACAGATGCGTCACTTCTGGGATGGGGCGGCCACATGGCGATCAGAGGCCTCTGGTCTCCGGTGTAGTCCTGGCTCCGCATCAACCTGCTGGAGCTCAGGGCGATCTGTCTTGCACTGAAAGCATTCCTTCCTTCTGTCAAGGGAAGAGTAGTGCAGGTGTTCACGGACAACACCACCGCCATGTGGTACTGCAACAAACAGGGCGGGGTCGTGGACCCTATGTCAAGAGGCTCTCCGCCTCTGGACGTGGCTGGAACATCAGGGCATGTCCCTCGTGGTTCAACACCTGGCAGGTTCCCTGAATGCCAGGGCGGACGAACTCAGCCGCCGGTGCATGCTGGATCACGAATGGCGTCTTCAGTCGGAGCTGGTGAAAGGTCTCTTTCAGCAGTGGGGAGAGCCTTGGTTAGATCTGTTCACCACCAAAGAGAACGCGCTATGTCAGCAGTTCTGCGCGTTGGAATTTCCAAGGCGGCACTCGCTCGGCGACGCTTTTCGTCGCTAGTGGAGTTGCAGTCTTCTATACGCCTTTACGCCTATACTAATTCTGCCCCGACTACTGAAGAAGATCAAGCGCGACGGGGCCCAAGTCATTCTTGTGGCTCCAGAATGGGCACGCAGAGTCTGGTATCCCGAGCTCTTGAACATGGCCATCGATCTCCGATCAGACTGCCTCTTTGGGAGGATCTTCTGTCGCAGCCACAACATAATTGTCCTCTCAGACTTTTGACCTTAAAGACTGCTTTTCTGTTGGCCATCACCTCTGCTCGCAGGGAGAGTGAACTTCAGGCTCTTTCTTCTAAACCTCCTTTCCCTGCTGTTCATCCGGACAAGGTTGTCCTTCGAAATAGACCTTCTTTTCTTCCTAAAGTGGTTACCTCTTTCCACATAGGACAGACCATTACTTTGCCAACCTTCTTTCCCCCCCACCCCCCGCCCCCTCCTCGCATCCTTCTAAGGAGGAGGAGAGGCTCCACCGTCTGGATCCAAAGCGTGCTCTATCATTTTATCTGGATCGCACAAAACAATTCCGGGTGGATGATCAACTCTTCGTTGGCTATGTGGGTGCCAAGAAAGGTCGGGCCGTGCAAAAATGGACCATCTCTCGATGGGTCATCCTTTGCATCAAGATCTGTTACTCCTTGGCGAAAAAGGAGCCTCCGGTAGGACTGCGCGCCCATTCCACCAAGGAGACTGCAGCCACTACTGCTTTGGGACGTGGAGTCCCCCTCAGTGATATCTGCCAGGCAGCTACGTGGGCATCACTGGACACGTTCACTAAACATTACTGCCTGGGTGGTCAAGTCTGGAGAGACTGCTTCTTTGGTCGTTCAGTTCTCCAGGACTTTCTGGTGTGAACTTAGTTCGCAGACCCACCTCCGGGGTTGGTATTGCTGGGGTATCTATTCTAAGGTAAGGAATCTTTAACTAATAGTCTCTGTCAGATGAACAAGTTACTTACCTTTGGTAACGATGTATATGTAAGAGACATATATTAGTTATAGATTCCTTACCGCCCCACCCATCCTCCCCGTTCTGCTAACTGACTTCTAGAGTAAGGGACTCACTTTCAGGGCCCTAGTTTTGTGCACCACTGGTCAGTGTCTTGCATCGCTCTGCGCTTCTGGCGTGGAAATTCGTGTAAAGAACTGACGTCAGCGCGCAGGAGCGGCGTCCAAGTAGATACCACAACTTCATTGCGGCGATAACGACGCCAACGACGAACGAGGAGTCGACCGATGCCACCTACCGACGCGCAGTGGTACTGCTGAAGAAAACTTCTCCGGATCCAGTCTGACGCCTGGGGGTAATTCTAAGGTAAGGAATGTATAACTAATATATGTCTCTTACAGATATATTGTTACCGAAGGTAAGTAACTTGTTCATCGGGTCCGTAGGGAAGGCCTCTTTGGCAGTTCAGTCCTGGAGGACTTTCTGGTTTAAACTTTTCTGCAGTCCCTCCTCTGGGGATGGTATTGCTTGAGTATCTGTTCACAGGTAAGGAATCTGTGGCTAGATGTCTCTATCAGATAGACAAGTTACTTACCTTTGGTAACGCCTTCTCTGGTTGAGACATGATCTAGCCGCAGATTCCTTACCGACCCACTCATCCTCCCCGCACTGCGGATCAGTTCATCTTGTCAGGGCTGTGCCCTTACAGGGCCCCAGTTGTTTAAACACACCACTGTCAGTTAACTTCATGGCTCCGCGCTTCTGGCTTGGAACGTTGTGAAAAGTACTGTTGTCATCGCTCCGAGGTGGCGCCTACATGGACGACACGGAACTCAACGCCATACAACGTCACACAAAGTCGACCGACGCCACCTACCGCCATGCAGGGGTACTGCTAAGAAAAATCTTGCGGATCCAGCTGATGCCTGGAAGTTCACCTGTAAGGAATCTGTGGCTAGATCATGTCTCTACCAGATAAGGTGTTACCAAAGGTAAGTAACTTGTCATTCAGCCTGTATTCTGGATTTTGGTGAAACCTCCCCTGAGGCTACTGGTCCTCATAGCCATTTGCATATAACATGCCTGTTTGCATATGCAGGCTCTGCAGTGGGACCCGAAGTTCCAGTGGGCGCAGCATCAGGGAAATCTCTCTGACATGGTCCAGATCTCAGAGGGTTCTGCAAAAGACCTGCAGTGGTGGTTACCGAACTGCGATTGTGTCAGTGACAGACCCCTCTCTCTTTCCCACCCAGAGCGGACTGTAGTGGCAGATGCATCACTGCAGGGCCGGGGCAGACAGCTGGAGATCAGAGGACTCTAGTCTCCGGCAGAGTCTGGACTCCACATAAACTGGCTGAAGCTTCTGACAAGTCACTTGGTTTTGATGGCCTTTCTACCCTCTCCATCAAGGGAAGGCCAGTGCAGGTGTTCACGGATAACACCACCGCCATGTGGTACTGAAACAAGCAGGAAGTGGTGGGGTTTTGGACCTTTTGTCAAGAATCGCTGCGTCTCTGGACATGGATGGTACAGCCGGCATATCCCTGGTGGTTCAACACCTGGCAGGTTCTCTGAATGCCAGGGCGGACAAACTCAGCCATCGATGCCTAGCAAATCACAAATGGCGTCTCCATCCAGATGTGGTGCAAGGTCTCTTTCAGCAGTTGGGAGAGCCTAGGTTAGATCTGTTCGCCTCCGCCGAGAATGCGCAATGTCAGAAGTTTTGCGTGCTGCAGTTTCCAAGGCGGCTCTCGTTCGGAGATGCTTGTCATCACTAGTGGGTCTCAGTCCCCCCAGTATGCCTTTCTGCCCCTACCACTCCTGCCCAGAGTTCTCAAGACGATCAGGAACGATCTGGACCAACCTTCTTTATTTTAGTCACCCTTTATGACTAGATTCCTGAAAGATTTGCAACATATGTTTCCCCTCGGGTCATTCATCACGCAACAGTGGGACTTCAACCTTGTCCTTACTTTTCTGAAGTGTGCTCCTTTTGAGCCTTTACTCAACTGCCCTCTTTGGTTATTTACCATCAAAACTGCCTTTCTGGTGGCCTTTACATTGGCCAGGAGGGTCGGCGAGTTGCAGGCAGTCTCATTGCTTCCGCCTTACACTGCTTTTTATCCTAACAAACTGGTGCTCAGGATACGTACCTCCTTCCTCCTGAAGGTAGTCACCCCTTTCCACGTAGGCTTGACAATCACCCTGTCTATCTTTTTTGCTCTGCTTCATCCTTCCAAGGAAGAGGAGAGACTCCACTGTCTGGATCCAAAAACAGTGGTGGTGTTCTACTTTGACCACACACAAGAACTCCTGGTGGATGACCAACTCTTCTTAGGATATGTTGGGGCCAAGAAATAGAAGGCTGTGCAGAAACTTACCATTTCCTGATGGATTGTGCTCTGCATAAAAATGTGCTACGCATTGGCCAAAAAGCAACCACTGGAGTGCTTGCACACTCATTCTACCAGAGCGTACACTGCGACCACTGCATTAGCCCGCGGAGTTCCAGTCCTGGAGATCTGTCAGGCTTCAGTATGGGCATCACTGCACATGTTCATGAAGCATTACTGATTGGCCAGTTGGGTCTGTTGGGATGGGCATTTTGCCCATTCGGTCCTGCAGAACTTTCAGTTATAAGTTGGGTTTGCAGACCTGTCTCCGGGTAGGTGTTGTTTGGGTACCTATTCTAAAGTAAGGAATCTGCAGCGAGAAGTGCCTATCAGATGAACAAGTCACTTACCTATGGTAACGCCTTATCTGGTAGAGACACTATCTAGCTGCAGATTCCTTACCAATCCTCCCCGCTCTGCCACCTGATTAATGAATTAGACTTCCCCCTATGAAGGGCCAAAGCAGCTCACACCAAATGTCAGTCTTCATCATGGCTCAGCGCTTCTGGTGTGACGTCAGCTTGTCGAGATGGTGCCTACATAGGTACCGCGTACATTATTTCCGTTGCTGACATCGACGCAAAGCCGAACGACACAGCCTACAGGCGCGCATGGGTACTGCTCAAAAATGTCCAAATCCAGTCTTAAGCCTGGGAATAATTCTAAGGTAAGGAATTTGTGGCTAGATCGAGTCTTTAAGACAACAGGGGGGGACTATGGGCCAATTAAACAGGTCCAGCATACAGGCCCACGGAACCACAACAAGGAGTATGCTGTTCCTAAAGAGTCCTACAGGTCAATGGGTGTAAAGAGAGCATATGGGTGCTCATGAAGATCGGAGAAAATCTTTTCTCCTTTCAGAAAGAGACCCTCACACACCCAGCCAGCTAGGTGTCTTGCTTCATCACTGGGTCTGCTCCTTATCGGGTCGGCGCTGCAATACCCGATCGGCACCCGTAGTGGGGCCTTCTTGGCGGAGATCTTTTTTTCTTAGCCGTTAGGTGCGGTGCGTGTAAGGGCCTAGTGAGTGTAGATGTGTAGATGTGTAATGTGTGCAATATAAAACAGGAATTAGTGATCCACCCAAAACTATTTTAATGACTGTAGTCACTATCCTGATTAAAAACCAAAGAGGCGCACACGCCTGCTCAAAGATTGCAGGGTTGTGTGCTAAGACTCAGACCAACATGTTTCTTGCCTAGTGTCAATTAACGGCAATTCTTCAGGACCTATTATTGATCATTCTACACTTTATGGTTGGTGGTCTGTTAATTACACAGATAAGTGACCACCCATACAGCACCCAATAAAGTGGTACCTGTCGATCAACAACAATGCCCAACTTGGGTCAGCTCTATGCATCAAAGTGTCACGGCAGGTGAAAACACTGCAAGGTTCAGTATCGTTGTATGCTCCGTCCGATCACGGTCGACCTACCCCTCACTCTGCCGGACCCGGGTCCGGCAGAGTGAGGGGTAGGTCGACCTTGCAGTTTTTTCACCTGCCGTGACACTTTGATGCATAGAGCTGACCCAAGTTGGGCATTGTTGTTGATCGACAGGTACCACTTTATTGGGTGCTGTATGGGTGGTCACTTATCTGTGTAATTAACAGACCACCAACCATAAAGTGTAGAATGATCAATAATAGGTCCTGAAGAATTGCCGTTAATTTGACACTAGGCAAGAAACATGTTGGCCTGAGTTTTAGCACACAACCCTGCAATCTTTGAGCAGGCGTGTGCGCCTCTTTGGTTTTTAATCAGGATAGTGACCACAGTCATTAAAATAGTTTTGGGTGGATCACTAATTCCTGTTTTATATTGTACACATTACACATCTACACTCACTAGGGCCCTTACACGCACCGCACCTAACGGCTAAGAAAAAGATCTCCGCCAAGAAGGCCCCACCACGGGTGCCGATCGGGTATTGCAGCGCCGACCCGATAAGGAGCAGACCCAGTGATGAAGCAAGACACCTAGCTGGCTGGGTGTGTGAGGGTCTCTTTCTGAAAGGAGAAAAGATTTTCTCCGATCTTCATGAGCACCCATATGCTCTCTTTACACCCATTGACCTGTAGGACTCTTTAGGAACAGCATACTCCTTCTTGTTGTAGATAGTCTTTACCAGATAAGGCTTTACTGAAGGTAAGTAAATTGTCTGTCTATCTCACACGCAGATCACCTTAGATCTCATTCATGATCTTGGCTTCACCATCAACATGGGTAAATCCCACCTTCAGCCACTACAGATACAACCCTTTCTATGGGGAATACTGAATTCAGTCACTGGAAAGGCTTACCTCAGTCTTGCTAGAGTCCAATCCATTCAGTCCCTGCTGCCTCTTGTTCAGCCAGTTCGTCAATTAACTGTATGCACAGTGATGTGCCTGCTCTGCATGATGGCTTTCTGCTTCACCATCGGTCCCCACGCCTGACTGCACATGCGTTCCCTATAAGAGTGCCTTGCAGCACAGTGGTCACAAGTTGAGGGTATGTGGGAAGAAGTAGTGTTGATAAAGGCCAGCACCTATTGCTCTCTGCAGTGGTTGAGCCGCAACAATTTGTTGTGTGGCAGCCTTTCCTAGACCCTGTTGCACAAGTGATCATCACCACGGATACCCATCTCACGGGCTGGGGGCCACATCTACGGGGCATCACTGTTCAAGGTTTGTGGCTTCCCCTCCAACAGACGTTTCACATAAACTATCTGGAATTGTTGGGAGATCAATTGGCTCTCAAGGTTTTTTTTTGCCACATTCGTTGCAAGACAGTCCTGAGCAAAACTGACAACATGCCAGCCATGTACTATCCATAGAAACAGAGGGGCACACACTCCTCCCAGCTGGCGGGGTTGGTACGGGAGGTTTGGTGCTGGGTGACCCACCACAGCAAGGTTCACTTCCCAACGGAGTATCTTCTGGGAGTGGACATAGACTTTGCAGACCTGCTCACTAGGATGCAGTTTCAAGTCCACGAGTGGGAACTCCTAACCCAGAAGATCTTGTTTGCAGCTGCCAAAAGCTCCAAATGCCCAAGCTTCGTCTCCAGGTTTTCACAGTCCACGGACAATGCACTATGGATGAAACAGTCAGGGAAATCTGCCTGCACCTTTCTGCCACTCCTCTCCGTACATGATTCCTAAGCTCCGGGAAACCTCCCTCACACTAATCCTAGAGGCTCCCATGTGGGCCAAGCAACCTTGGTTCACAGCCCTCCTCGAGTTGTCATTAGTCCCTCATGAGAAGCTCCTAAGCAGTCCGGACCTTCTCGCGCAACATCAGGAACCCTTAGACAGCCCAAGCCCAGGCAGCTCAACGTAGCGACCTGGCTCCTAAGCTCCCAGAGTTTGGTTACCTGAATTTGCTCCCCGAGTGCATGGTCATCCTCAGGGAGGCCTGCCACCCCACTACTTAGGCCTGCTATGACGTAAGGTGGAAGAGGTCCGTCCACTACTGTCTAGCCAAACACATTGACCCACTAAAACCAATAGTGCAAGACATTGTTTGCTGCCTGTTAAATTGTTCGCTCAGACCTAGCTTACACATCCATTTGTTTACATTTAGCTGCACTGGCAGCCTACTTATAGAACATGGAGCACTCCTCTCTGTTCAGATTCCCTGTTAGTAAAGCATTCATGGAAGGGCTTGAGGGTTATCCCTCCAAAGATACCCCATGTCCCATCTTAGAACTTTAATGTAGTCCTGATTAGACTCATCCGGCTCCCCCTTTGAGCCCCTTCATACTTGCCCTCTACAATTTTTAGCTTAGAATGTGGCTTTCTCAGTTGCAATCACTTCCCTCATCTGTATTAGCGAGATCCATGCGCTCTCGTTAGAGGAACCTTTTTTGAAGGTACACGCTGAAAGAGTAGTCCTAAGACTTAATCTAAAGTTTTTACCCAAGCTGATCTCTTCTTTCCACCTTAACCAGACAATTGAACTACCAGTGTTCTTCCCACATCCAAACTCTGTAGCAGAAAGAGCACTTCACACATTTGACTTAGAGGGCCCTCATGTACTACACTAAGAGGACAAAAACATTTCCTAAACGCCAAAGTTATTTGTAGCCTATGCAATACCACATAAGGGTTGCACCGTATCCAAAACTGGGATAGCCCATTGCTTAGTCAAGTGTGTTCAAACTTTTAATGGCAAATGCAAAAGGCAGCTCCCTAATCCGCTAAGGCCGCATTCTACATGTAAATAGCATCCTCAGGGGCTTTCCTATCCAACATATCAATAGCTGATACCTGTAAAGCAGCTACCTGGTCCACACCACACATGTTCACCAAATACTACTGTGTAGATGTCCTAGCGAGGCAACCGGCTCAAGTGTGCCAGGCAGTCCTACATACACTATTTCTGTATGCTGCAACTTCCTCTAGCTAGCCACTGCCTTATGGAGGAACTGCTTTACATTTTATGCACAGCATGTGTAACTATAGCTACACATGGAAAATGTTACTTATCCTGTAAGCATATATCTGAAAGAAACACATAGTGATAGATTCCTTACCTTAGACTATCCCCAGGTGTCAGACTGGATCCGGAAAATTTTCGTCAGCAGTACCCCTGCGCATCGGTAGGTGGCGTCATGTGGCTCCGCGTCCGTCGTTGGCGTCGTGGTCGCCGAGATGACGTCGCGGGCGCTACTTGGACACCGCCCACGCGCGCTGACGTCAGTTCTTTCTTTTTCCACACCAGCAAGCGCAGATCCGGGAAAAGCAGGAACCCCCAGTCAATTTTTTGACTGACTTTTTGAGGCTCTTTGTCTCTGTATTTTCATCGAGTCTTCGACTCCTGGTGCAGATAGGATGCCCGGTTTTAAATCCTGCGGGGACTGTCACCGTATGATGTCGGTGACGGACCCGCACCATGTGTGTCTTTTCTGCCTGGGGAGCGACCACGACCCCAAGTCGTTCCCCGACTGCTGGGCCATGGCGCTGAAGACTTTGCGGGAGCGGTCCCGAAAGTTGCCGGAAGCTCGGCAGTCGGCTCCGCGACGTTCGAGGTCCCGTGGGAGGTCGAGGGACCGTGCGCGGAGTCATCACCATCGGTCTTCGGGATCAAAGTCTTCGCACTCGGGGTCAGGTAAGGCGAAGCACAAGAAGTCAAAGAAACGCCATTGTTCTCCGACTTCCCCTCGCCGGTCGCGCGACGCGGCTGAGGGTGCGGGTGGTGCCTCCCCCGCGGCTCCGGCGGAGCCTATGCAGTCGCCGCCGCACTAACCGCCCTTTCCGGGTTCGTCAGCGACTCCGGATCAAATACAGGAATTCCTGTCGGCCATGGCTCGCCTCTTTGGGCCGTCGGGTCCCGCTGGTGCGCCTTCGGGCCCCGCGGTCCCGACTGGGGGTCCTCGCCTTTCATCGCCGGCGGCGCCATCGGCTCCGGCGCCACAGGACCCCCTTGGATCCAGGCCTGGATCCCGGTCGGCGCCGGTTGACCTTATAACACCTCCACCGACGTCGACTCCACCGGCACCACACTTGACGCCGCCCGCTCCTCGGGACGACGTCGACCCCGGTTTCAGCCCCGAAGTGGACGCGGCGTCGAGCCGGCGTCGATCGATGCCGTTCTCGACGTTGCCCGGGGATTTCTATCCCCTTGTCCCTGCTCCTTATTTTACACCTGTTAAACAGCCTGAGGACCAAGGGGAGGACTGGGAGGGGTCGGACGACCCTCTCGCTGCAGCCTGCGACTCTGGACAGGACTGGGCTGAGGAATTGGGGGACGCCAGTGGTCTGGATACCTCACCAGACCTTGGCATGCTGTCTCCTCCTACTGTGGCTACGGAGGAGGGTGCTAGTTATGCTGTGGTGTTGCGTAGGGCGGCCGAGGCCCTACACCTCGAGCTTCCTACGGTGGCCGTCAGGACTAACCTCCTGACAGAGGTGCTTCAGCCAGCAGCTACTTCTGCGGAACCGCTGCTTCCTTTCAATGAAGCCCTTTCTGACTTTCTTTTGGGCACTTGGTCCAGGCCCACCACAGGTGCTCCTGTGGATAGGAACGTGGCCCTACGCCATCGCCCGGCTCCGGGTGACCCCCTCTTCCTCTCCCAACATCCCACCCCCGAGAGCTTGGTTGTCCAAGCCTCTGCTTCCCCTACCGCCTTCCCTTCCGCACCACCGGATAGGGAATCAGTTTGCAAAGAAAATGTTTTCTTCCTCCAGTTCTGCGCTGCGGTCCGTGAACACCGCATGCCTCTTGGGCCGTTATTCCCACTCTCTGTGGGATACGGTGGTGGACGTGCTGTCCCACTGTCGGGAGGAGGCCCGGCCAGCTCTCTCCCAGGCTGTTGCAGAGGGGAGAGACGCAGCAAAGTTCATGATTCGTTGTGGCCTTGACACCGCCGACTCACTGGGCAGATCGATTGCAACGACGGTGGCGGTTCGCCGCCACGCCTGGTTGAGGACCACTGGATTTTCGTGGGATGTCCAAAACACACTTATGGACATGCCCTTTGATGGCCGTCGCCTCTTAGGCGACAAAGCAGACAGCGCGTTGGAGCGGTTTAAGGACTCACGGGCTACGGCCAAGTCCTTGGGACTCTCTGCAGTCCGCCCTCCTCCGCCTTCTGCTTTTCGCTCCTTTCGTGGCACCGGAAGGGGCGCCCCGCAGCGTTCGCAACAGAGCCACAGTCCTGCGCAGCAAGCATCCCTCCGCGGATGCGGGTTCCGCCGTGGCGGACCAAGGGGCCAGTGGGAGGGTCAGTCCCCCACCACCCCGGCCACCACTGCCTCAAAACCTTCCTAGTCCGAACTTTCATGCCCATCAAACGCCAGTGGGTGGCAGGCTTCGCCATCACCTCCCCCACTGGCGCACCATCACTTCGGACAGGTGGTTTTAGAGATAGTCCGGATGCCTGCGTCCTATCTTAGACCTCCGGAACGTCAATCGCTTCCTCCGCAAAGAGAAGTTCAAGATGCTCACTCTGGCTCAGGTCTTGTCTGCTCTCGATCCACAAGACTGGATGGTAGCGCTAGACTTGAAGGATGCCTATTTCCACATCCCAGTCCTGCAAGCCCACCGGCGTTACCTGCGGTTCACGGTAGGCCATGAGCACTTTCAGTTCACCGTGCTTTTTTTTGGCCTTACCAGCGCCCCTCGGGTGTTCACGAAGGTGATGGCGGTGGTCGCAGCTCATCTGCGCAAATCAGGGGTTTCATTCTTCCCCTATCTCAACGACTGGTTGTTGAAGGCGGGCTCGCCCCAGGCAGTCGTCTCCCACCTCCAGACTACGGCCGACCTCCTGCACTTGCTGGGGTTCTCCATCAACGTGCCGAAGTCGCACCCGATTCCCTCTCAAAAGCTCCTCTTTATCGGAGCGGTTCTCGACACAGCGCAGTTTCGGGTCTATCCTCCCGAACAGCAAGTCCGGGATATTCGGGCTCTGATTCCCATCTTTCAACCCTTGTCCCGGGTTTCGGTCAGAGTGACTCTGAGGCTGCTGGGCCTCATGGCCTCCTGCATCCTGCTGATCGATCATGCCAGATGGCATATGCGGGCTCTGCAGTGGGACCTGAAGTTCCAGTGGGCGCAGCATCAGGGGAACCTGTCCGATCACGTCCAGATCTCGGAGGGCACTGCACGACAGTTGCAGTGGTGGCTCACAAACCGGCATTGGGTCGACGGCAGATCCCTCTCCCTTCCCCAACCGGAGTTTACAGTGGTGACAGATGCGTCCCTCCTGGGATGGGGCGGCCACATGGGAGAGGCGGAGATCAGAGGCCTCTGGTCTCCGGCGGAGTCCAAGCTCCATATCAACCTTCTGGAGCTTCGGCGATACGGCTTGCACTGAAGGCATTCCTTCCCTCTGTCAAGGGGAGAGTAGTGCAGGTGTTCACAGACAACACCACCGCCATGTGGTACTGCAACAAGCAAGGCGGGGTGGGGTCGTGGACCCTCTGTCAGGAGGCTCTGCGTCTCTGGACATGGCTGGAACATCAGGGCATGTCCCTGGTGGTTCAACACCTGGCAGGTTCTCTGAACGCCAGGGCGGCGAACTCAGCTGCAGGTGCATGCTCGATCACGAATGGCGTCTTCACTCGGAGGTGGTGTAAGGTCTCTTTCAACAGTGGGGAGAGCCTTGGTTAGATCTATTCGCCACAGAAGAGAACGCGCGATGTCATCAGTTCTGCGCGTTGGAATTTCCAAGTGGAGTTGCGGTCTGTTGTACGCCTTTCTGCCTATACCACTTCTGCCCAGAGTGCTAAAGATCATCAGGCGCGACCGGGCACAAGTCATCCTTGTGGCCCCGGACTGGGCTCGAAGAGTATGGTATCCCGAGCTACTCAGTATGAGCATCGATCCTCCGATCAGACTGCCTCTTCGGGAGGATCTTCTGTCGCAGCAGCAGGGGACGGTCCTCCACCCGAACCTGTCCAGCCTCCACCTCTTTGCGTGGAGATTGTGCAGCGGCAGTTGATTCCTTTCGACTTGCCTCCTGAAGTTGGTGGTCATTCTGGCGGCCAGGCGGCCCTCTACTAAAGTGGAATACGCCTGCAGGTGGAACAAGTTTGTGGCATGGTGCACAGCAAAGGCTGTGGATCCCCTTTCTGCCCCTCTTTCTGAAGTACTACTGTTGCTTCTTTCTTTGGCCCAGCAGGGCTCTGCTCTGGGCACTATCAAGGGGTACCTTTCTGCTATTTCGGCCTTTCTCAGGCTACCTGATCAGCCCTCTCTTTTCAAGTCCCCTGTTGTATACAGATTTCTTAAAGGCATTACACACCTTTTTCCTCCTATTCCTTTCGTGATGCCTCAGTGGGACTTGAATTTGGTTCTTACGTACTTGATGTGTACTCGCTTTGAGCCACTTCATAACTGTCCTCTTAGTCTCTTGACGTTGAAGACTGCTTTCCTGGTGGCCATCACCTCCGCTAGGCGAGTCAGTGAGCTCCAGGCTCTTTCTTGTAAGCCTCCTTTCCTATCAGCCCATCCGGACAAGGTTGTGCTCAGGCCCCATCCTTCCTTTTTGCCAAAAGTGGTTACGGCCTTTCACATTGGGCAGACTATTACCTTGCCCACCTTCTTTCCGCCTCCGCATCCTTCCAGAGAGGAAGAGAGGCTCCACTGTCTGGACCCAAAACGTGCGCTCTCCTTTTATCTCAACCGCACACAGCAGTTCCGGGTGGATGACCAGCTCTTTGTTGGCTACGTTGGCGCCAAGAAAGGTCGGGCAGTACACAAGAGAACTATCTCCCGCTGGGTTGTCTTATGTATCAAAGCCTGTTACTCTTTGGCTAAAAAGAACCTCCGGTGGGGCTGCGTGCTCATTCCACCAGAGCTACTGCAGCCACTACTGCATTGGGACGTGGTGTCCCCCTGCAAGACATCTGTCAGGCAGCCACGTGGGCCTCGCTGCACACGTTTACCAAGCATTATTGCCTGGACAGCCAAGTCCGGAGAGACGGCTTCTTTGGCCGTTCCGTTCTCCGTGACTTTCTGGTGTGATCTTGGTTCGCAGACCCACCACCGGGGTTGGTATTGCTGGGATATCTATTCTAAGGTAAGGAATCTATCACTATATGTTTCTTTCAGATGAACAAGTTACTTACCTTCGGTAACGATAGATCTGTAAGAAACATTAGTAGTGATAGATTCCTTACCGCCCCACCCATCCTCCCCGTTCTGCAAACTGATTTCTAGGGTAAAGGTCATCCCTTTCAGGGCCCTGGTTTCAATGCACCAGTGGTCAGTATCTTGCATGGCTCTGCGTTCCTGGCGTGGAAAGTCATGTACAGAACTGACGTCAGCGCGCGTGGGCGGCGTCTAAGTAGCGCCTGCGACGTCATCTCGGCTACCACGACGCCAACGACGGACGCGGACCCGCACGACGCCACCTACCGACGCGCAGGGGTACTGCTGACGAAAACTTTCCGGATCCAGTCTGACGCCTGGGGATATTCTAAGGTAAGGAATCTATCACTACTAATGTTTCTTACAGATATATCGTTACCGAAGGTAAGTAACTTGTTCGTTAGTAGCATGTAGTGCTCTAGACTCGTATGCGCCACCCTCCTCCCCAAAGCCTTTTCTTTTTGCAAATCTTTAACTTTTCTTTTTCTGTTGCATGGACATCTTTACACATTCTACTGCTCTGTCTCCATCCTCCCCCACCGTGTGGGAAAACAATTTAACTATGGAGTTGATGCTCTTGCGCATTACTAGCTAAGGGAGGAGTCACTATACCTCGTGACTCGAAGGACTTCTTAGGACAATAAAAAGTTGTACATGTCTGTATGCACAGTATGTGAGTCTATGGCACTGCATGCCACAAACAAATGATTACAGTGTAAGTAACATTTTCCTTATCCATATTTGGCGCATCAGGTGTATTTTCCTGACCTCTGCCATGTTTAGAAGGAGTTGTAGCGTTTTGTTTCAGGTATGTCATTACCACTCGTGGTTCCGTGAAAAGTAGAGGTTTACCATTACGCTTTATGCTTCGCTTTGTGGGGCATTGCATAGTCAACGGCTAGCTCTTGCAAGCTATTCTTATTTGGTTAGAGGGCTTGTCTCGCTTCCTCAGCAGCTATAGTGAAGTCAGGAGAAAGGATATGGCTGAGCCTTAGTATTGTAGGTCATCTTTCTTGCAGGCCATCGTAAGGATACATCACAGTTGTTGAGAATCTATGTTATAATAGGCTGAGGAGGCGCTCCCAGTGGATGGTGCGCATTTAGCGACCTATGTGCTCATTCCACCAAAAACATGGTATAGATTGTCTGCTCCAGATATGGTGTTGAGCAGTTTCCCAGTGAAGTGTTCTATTCTCCCAACGTTGGTGGATTGCGGTACACCCAAGATGCACAGAATGTTGCATCTAGAATGAGCGTCCAAGTCTTCATTGTTGGCCTGAGTCAGTTCTGATTGCTTCTCCATTTTTTTCAGTAGTGGAGAAGGCACTATTGAGCCGTCCTCAACTTCAGAAAGCCGCCTTTCGAATCCATCTATTCTTTCAGCAGGTGTTATATAATCTGGCCAGGGATAAAGAATTTCTATCGCTCAATGCCCGAGGCACAAAGATTTCCCTCGAGAGCAAAAGGTTTTCATGTGCATTTTGTCCAATGGATGACTACACATGCATTTACAGAGAAAGAGGCCTGTCTGTGTATCATTGCACAGCTTTAGACACACTGGGATCCTTTCTACCTCCAGGCCCTTCCTCATTGCAGACTGATTCCTTGGGGGCCATTCCAGGGCCTAAAAGACAACTGGGTCCGTGCCAGTCCATTGCATGTCAGCACCAGCCCCGGACCCAACTCCGAACCCTTACCGTAGTAAGCCCCCTCCAGGCCTATGTTGCTCTATAAGTCTATAGAGGCACAGCCTATCAGTTTACAGCCAGACTCTTATCCTTAGTCTCTGCCTCAGTGACAGTACTGTCAGAGGCTGGAGGCTCTATTCAGATCCTACTCTGAATCAGTTCAGACCATTCCAAATTTTCCCTATATGACATCCATGATTATGAGGAGGCAGACAACCAGCTCCCCATTCACTCTACTGAGGATGGACTATACCTAGATTTACAGAACGTCAGTAGGCTGGATACTTCCAGAGATTTGAGCTAGACTCACCACCAGAAGCACCAAAGAAAGAAATGGTCCCTTTCACACTAGTAATGTGAAGGGCAGACGAAGTTAGATTTTCATTTGCCTACTGCTGAAACCAAGGCACATTTGTTACTGAGACCTTTCAACCAGATCCTACCTCTTCTGAGCCACTATTGGCATTCGGTGAGACTCTTAAAGTCACTCTTAGCTATTTAGTCTAAGCCGTACTCTAGCCCTTCTCAGTAGACATATGGCCATGTGGCAAGTTCCTCCTAATACATTCTGACTAATCCTCTGGATAGAGAATCAAAACTGATTTATGCCTTTTGTAAAGAGAATGTTCTTTTGGTTAGTTTAGACTTAAAATCTTTTAATGTAGTGTGCCTGCTGAGCATTTAACCCATGCTTAACGGGACATGGCCAGCGAGATGTAGCTGGCTGTTTATAAGTCCTCAAGGCCTCTCTGGCTCAAATGATTCATAATGACCAGGGCAAGGCGAAGTATGCCTTGTGTGCTGGCGTGCACTGCACATCACACAATGTTGGCAGAGCTATTGGCACCAGTGTAGCGCTTAGAAGGCATTCCTGAATGTGATCAATAGGGTATTCAGGAAATGTCCAGGCATCTTTTGTGGACTCCCTCTTTGTTGGTTCCAGATTGTTTGGAGAGAAGGCTGATACTGTGCATGAATTATTTAAGGACAGCGGAGCCACAACTCGATGCCTGCCACTTTGGTCTCATGCCAAGCAATCCCACCATAGTACAAGAAGTTCAGTGGACTAGCTTACAGACAATGCCAACTCTCTCATTCTAGCCTGCAACAGCAGACCCCATCCTTTTGGAGCATAGGTATTGGTGGGTGCAGAGGCGGATAACATGAAAAGGGACAGTTCTCTAACTGTTCCCCCTCTGCTGCAGCAACTGCCAAGCCGCTTTAACTTGCCCTCACAGGCCCATCATCAGCCGGAATGAGGCAGGATAGGGCATGTCCTTCCAGTCTGGAGAGTCATCGTGTCAGACAGATCGGTCTTGCAAATCATTGAAAGGGGCTGTGCCTTGACTTTCATTTCCTCCCTGCCCGAATTCTCCCCACATCAGTGACTGAAAGGAGGCTGGCTTAGTATATGGTGCACACTTATTTAAGTGTAGCACCCTGCACTAATCCAGACAACCCTTATGGTGATTTTATTGGTCTTAGACAACCATAGACAGCTCTGTAAGTGGTAGCTGTGGAGAGCAGCCTTCAGGCTTATCTTGAAGGAGTGTTAAGCAGCTTGTTTTACCAGATCTAACCCTGTAGTCTAGGTTAAATGAAAAAGCATCACACAGTGTATATATAAAAAGTTATATTTACTACACAAAACTCACTAACACATTGGTATATCTCTTACCTGGAGATATAAACACAAATACACAAGAATACTTCAATTGCAATATTACAGTACAGTTGTCTACAGGGGGAGACCAAACAATATATTAAGAAAATGGAATGCGAACTGCGACTGAAGTCGGGACTTGGACCAGGAGACTCAGAGGAGCTGGGGACACAAGGAACTACCCATGGTAAGTACCCAGGAATCCCACGGAGGCTATGTGCAGAGTGGAAACACAGCCACATTTCCAGTAGAAGTCAATGGGGAAGTCGCGGTTGCAGTTTGGAGCAGGACCCTTCCCAGTGGACTCTGAAGAAACCCTGTGGGAGACAGAAGGTAAGAGAGTCACTCCACCAGTGGGTACCCCAGAAACCAGGATACCTACACCAGGGAAGCCCGGTGTATAGGTGGGAAGTGACGTCGGAAACCGCTGTAGACCACAGTGGCGGACTTCAGGAAAGATACCGCTGGAGAAGACTGTTCAAGAGTCCGCTGAAATCAAAGGGTGGATTCTTGAAGAGGAGATCCTGTAAGCAGAGGTAGAGCAGTGCCCACCGATGGCGAATATTGCAGGAGTGATGACGGTGACCTTGTCGCTGCAGCTGTGAGGACCAGGCAACACTAAGGAAGACCGGGAGCGGTGCATGAGCTGTCCCACATGGGAAGTCCAGAACCAGGGGGTCGGTGTTCCATGGGAGCACCAACAAGCCTTGGCAGCTGCAAAGGTGTGGAAAGCGAAGAGGGAGTAACGTTGGGACCAGCAAGATCCAAGGCACTCACCACAAGCAGGAGGGTCAGAGCAGGCCCCAAGCAAGCTGGGGAGCTTACTGAAACAGGAGACGACCCTTTGAAGGACCCACAGGCCGAAGGCACAGGAGTCGCTAGAGGACCTCAAGCAGCTCATCAAGAAGCAAGGCCCACAATGCAGAGGATGCAGTGAAGACGCTGTACTTGGCAGGAAGAGATGCTGGAGGCAGGAGCTTCTTGTAAGCCACAGATCTTTAGAGTGCAGAGCCAACAAACTTTGGCAACGGCAAGTCGACATGGTGCACAGGATTTGGTCCCGGCTGTTACGACGAGGGATACTGGCCTCAAAATTGCAGAGGGGACAGGTCAGGCCTTGAGGGAATTGCAGAACCACCACCTGTGTTTCTGAGCCTTTCGAAGTCTGTGGGACATCAGGAGCCACAGACTGGCCCGCTTTGTTGCGGTGCCTACAGATGCAGGGGAGTAACTACTTCACTTCAAGGTAGATTACTTCAGGTGTTCCTGATGCCCACAGGTCTGTTGAAGATCCTAGAAGAAGCACAGACACAGGCGACGAAGAAGACTTTTCTGGAACATCAAGACCAGAAGCAGCAGGAGTCTTCCTTCATGCAGTCTCGGTTCCAGGCGAAGTCCAAGTGTTTAGACAGTCAAAGAGGGACATGGTTTGAGGATTGGGTCTTGGCCCATGACGAATCTGAGGACCCACCCACAGGTAAGTCCTTAAATAACCTAGGAAACGGGTTAGGGCGACTCAGGAGTCCTTCCCAGAGGAGGGGCTGGACAAGGGAAGGATACTCACATGTCCTTTGTCCAGCTCCCTGAACTGGTTCAAACTGGAGTATGCAAGGGGCGCACCAAATGTGTCCTTCAAAGCAGTCTGCTGGCGCTGGCAAGCGCCCCCACCCCAGCCCAATACACTAAGTCCTGTCTATGGAGGTGATCACACCTCCCTGTGAAAGGAAACTTGTTGTTTTACCTTACCCTGCTCGAGCTTGGCTCAGCAGCAGGAGGGTAGAATCGTGTCTGTGGTCGGCAGCAGCATTAGTTTGCTGTCAGACCCTAAAAGGCTGTAACTGGGAGTACAGAGGGGTACCCTAAGGGAGTCCCCCAGTACATGGCATCATACTTCCAACACTGGAATCTGTTTGGGTATGATTTCAACATGTTTGATACCAAACATGATCGGGTTTGGTGCAGCCACTGTATAGTTAGACATCTCGTTATGACTGATGTCGACTATATGTGTCAAAATGGCTACCCACACTTATAAAGACTGGAGAATCGACTCCGGGGTTTGTAGGGGTGTCCTGCTCATGCAGGGGCACCCTCACATTTATAACAAGCACCCTGCCTACAGGACTGAAAGGCAGGGTGACATATATGTTTTAAGTGTAGTGACCTCAGATATAAGAAGCTTATCTGTCGTGAGAGGTGCAAGCACCAACTCACACAGGGTGCAATTGCAGGCCTGTAGCCACAGTTTGAGTGGTCTCTCATGGGTGGCACAATACATGCTGCAGCCCATGGGAGACCCCTGGTGTACCTATGCCCTGAATACCTTAGTACCATATACTAGGGACATACAAGGATACACAAGTAGCCAATTGTGGAGGTACAGAAGTACTTACCATGGTCAATTTAGGGAGGAAGCACAGTGACTGGGGTCCTTATTATCAGGATCCCAGTCAGATTAGTCCAAAAAAAAGTATGACACCTGCAAAAAGTGGGGGTAACCATGAAAGCATATCCTACAGTGACTATCAGCAGACTGTTCTCCAATTTTGCTGCTAAAAGTCAACCTACGGATGGCCAAGAGTGCAATCAAGCTGGTGGTGGCTTCAGAAAGAGGTGAAATCTGTGCTACTTCCTCATATTGAAGAATGGATACCTTCGGCCTATGCTGGACTTTCACCCACTGAATACCCTTCTGTGGAAAGACAAATTCAAAATGCTCGCCCTGTCTCAGATATTTTTGTGCTCTGGCTCCAAGAGACTTGATGAGTGTCCATGGATTTGCATGATTGTGTATTTTTATAAACCCGTCCTGCAGTCCCCACAAGCGATTCGCAGTAGGGTTGAAAAGCTCCCCTCCAAATTAGTTCAGCCCCTCCAAAGTTCACAGAAGTAATTGCAGTGTTCACTGCAAGAGGATACATGTGTTCCAGTACCTCATAGACTGGCTGTTATAGGGAGCCATAGTCCAGTTTGGGACTGCAGCCAAACTCCTCAAATTTTAAGGGGCTTTACATCAACCATCTGAAGCCCCACCTGTGACCCATGCAGAGGGTTCAGTTTATTGGGGCTGTCCTAGACACGGTTGCATTGAAGGACTTTCCACCACCACAGCATGTCTAGGATATTCAGGATATGATCCCAATGTTTCAGGCTCTATCCTGGGTCTCATAAAGGATGGCATCTGAGATGCCTACCTTTGCTTATCCTCCTAATACTGAAAGCCAGATGGCCTATGCAGGCCGTGTAGTGGAGCTCAGCATCTCCAAAGCTGCCTCTCCAACTCCATCCAGATCTTGGAGGAGACTGCTTAGAATATTATGTGGTGGTAGAAAACAGCCATCCTGACCTGTCTCTTCCACACCCAGACTTCACAGTTGTGACAGATACATCACTACTGGATTGGGTGGCAGGGTCACAGTATGAGGTTGTGATCAAAAACCACTGATCTGCAGTGGAGAGACAGCTCTACATGAAGTATCTGAAAGAAACACGTTGGTGATAGATTCCTTACCTTAGAATATCCCCAGGCGTCAGACTGGAGCCGGAAAGTTTTCGTCAGCAGTACCCCTGCGCGTCGGAAGGTGGCATTGTGCGGCTCCGCGTCCGTCTTTGGCGTCGTGGTCGCCGAGATGACGTTGCGGCAGCTACTTAGACGCCGCCCTCGCGCGCTGACATCAGTTCTTTCTTTTTCCACGCCAGCAAGCGCAGATCCGGAGAGAGCGGTACCCCCAGTCATTTTTTGACTGAGTTTTTTAGGCTTTGTCTGTGTATTTTTCGAGTCGATCGACTCCTGGTGCCGTAGGGATGCCCGGTTTCAAATCCTGCTAGGAATGTCATTGCATGATGTCGGTGACGAACCCGCACCGCGTGTGTCTCTACTGCCTGGGGCGCGACCACGACCCCAAGTCGTGCCCCGACTGCCGGGCCATGGCGCCGAAGACTTTGCGGGAGAGGTCCCGAAAGTTGCTTGAAGTCTGGCAGTCGGCTCCACGCCGCTCAAGGTCCCGGTCCCGTGGGAGGTCGAGGGACCGGTCGCGGAGCCACCACCATCGTTCGTCGGGATCGAAGTCTTCGCACTCGAAGTCAGGTAAGACGAAGCACTCTAAGAAGTCGAAGAAGCGTCGTCGCTCTCCGACCTCCCCTCGCGCGACGCAGCTGAGGGTGCGGGTGGTGCCACCCCTGCAGCTGCGGCGGAGCCTACGCAGTCGCCGTCGGCCTACCCGCCCTTCCCGGGTCCGTCGGCGACTCCGGCCCAGCTGCAGGACTTTCTGTCGGCCATGGCTCGCCTCTTTGGGCCGTCTGGTCCCGCCGGTGCGCCTTCGGGCCCTGCGGGCCCGACTGGGGGTCCTTGCCTTCCACTGCCGACGGCTCCGGCATCGCTGTCGGCTCCGGCGCCGCAGGACCCCCATGGATCCAGGCCTGGATCCCGGTCGACGCCGGTTGACCTCGTAACACCTCCACCGACGTCGACCCCTCCTGCACCACTTCCGACATCGCCCGTCCCGCCGGACGACGTCGTCCCCGGTTTCAGCCCCGAAGTGGACACGGCGCCGGAACGGCATCGCTCGACGCCGATTCTGACGACGATGGGACCCTTCTATCCCTATGTCCATCCTCCTTATTTCAGGCCTGTTCATCAGCCTTCGGAGGAAGGGGAGGACTGGGAGGGGTCTGAGGACCCTCTCACTGCTCAGTGTGAGTTAGATCCGGACTGGGCAGAGGAACTGGGGGATGCCAGTGGTCTTGACACCTCTCCCGACCGTGGCATTCTCACTCCTCCTACCGCGGCTACGGAGGAGGGTGCAAGTTACGCCGTGGTGTTGCATAGGGCGGCCGAGGCCCTCCACCTCGAGCTCCCTACAGTCGCGTCAGGACTAACCTCCTGACAAAAGTGCTTCAGCCGGCAGCTACCTCTGCGGAGCCACTGCTGCCTTTTAATGATGCACTTTCTGACGTTCTTTTGGGCACCTGGTCCAGGCCCACCACAGGGGCTCCTGTAGATAGGAACGTGGCCCGAAGCCATCGCCCGGCCCCGGGCGAACCCTTTTCCTCTCCCACCACCCTACCCCTGAGAGCTTGGTTGTCCAAGCCTCTGCGTCCCCGAGCGCCTTCCCTACCGCACCTCCGGATAGGGAATCCAAGAAACTGGAACAATTTGGGAAGAAGATTTTCTCTTCCGCCAGTTCAGGGCTGCGGTCTGTGAACACCGCATGCCTCTTGGGCCGTTATTCCCACTCTCTGTGGGATACGGTGGCGCAAGAGCTGCCTCACTGTCCGGAGGAGGCCCGGACAGTTCTCTCTCAGGCTATTGCTGAAGGGAGAGATGCGGCAAAGTTCACAATTCGATGTGGCCTTGACACCGCCGACTCGCTGGGCAGGGCGATTTCCACGACAGTGGCGCTCCGTCACCACGCCTGGCTGAGGACTACTGGTTTCTCGGGGGATGTCCAGAACACCCTGATGGACATGCCCTTTGATGGCATTCGCCTTTTTGGCAGCAAGACAGAAAGTGCGTTGGAGCGCTTTAAGGACTCGCGGGCTACGGCCAAGTCCCTGGGCCTTTCCGCCACGCGCCCTCCTCCGCCTTCTGCTTTTCGCTCTTTTCGTGGCCACGGAAGGGGCGCCCCGGCACGTTCGCTTCAGAGTCACAGGCCTGCGCAGCAACAGTCTCAGCGCGGACGTGGGACCCGCCGAGGCGGGTCAGGGGGCCAGCGGGCGGGTCAGTCCACCTCCACCCCGGCCACCACTGTGTCCAAACCTTCCTAGTCCGGTCTTTCAGGCCCATCAAACGCCAGTGGGCGGCAGGATTCGCCATCACCTCCCCCACTGGCGCACCATCACTTCGGACAGGTGGGTTTTACAAATAGTCCAAAGGGGCTACTCCCTCCCCTTCGAGGCTACCCCTCCAGCCATGCCACCCCAGTGCCACCACATTTCGGGGTATCACTTGGCACTTCTTCAACAGGAAGTCGCGGCCCTCTTGGCCAAGGGGGCCATCGAGCGCGTTCCTGCGCCAGAAGTAGGACGTGGTTGTTATTCCCACTACTTTCTGGTGCCCAAGAAGGACAAGGGCCTGCGTCCTATCTTGGACCTCAGGGACGTCAATCGCTTCCTCCGGAAGGAGAAGTTCAAGATGTTAACTCTGGCTCAGGTCTTGTCTGCCCTCGACCCTGGAGACTGGATGGTAGCGTTGGACTTGCAGGACGCATATTTCCACATCCCCGTCCTGCCGGCCCACCGGCGTTACCTGCGGTTTACGGTAGGCCACGAGCACTTTGTTTACCGTGCTCCCCTTTGGCCTTACCAGCGCCCCTCGGGTGTTCATGAAAGTGATGGCGGTGGTCGCAGCTCATCTGCGCAGATCAGGGGTTCCAGTCTTCCCCTATCTCGACGACTGGCTGTTGAAGGCGGGTTCGCCCCAGGCTGTCGTCTCCCACCTCCAGACTACGGCCGACCTCCTGCATTCGCTGGGGTTCTCCATCAACGTGCCGAAGTCGCACCTGATTCCCTCTCAGAAGCTCCTCTTCATCGGAGCGGTTCTGGATGCGACACACTTTCGGGTCTATCCTCCCGAAAGGCGAGTCCAGGATATTCAGGCTATGATTCCGATCTTTCAGCCTCTATCCTGGGTTTTGGTCAGGATGACCCTGAGGCTGCTGGGCCTCATGGCCTCCTGCATCCTGCTGGTCGATCATGCCAGATGGCATATGCGGACTCTGCAGTGGGACCTGAAGTTCCAGTGGGCGCAGCATCAGGGGAACCTGTCCGATTTACGTCCAGATCTCGGAGGGCACTGCACAACTATTGCAGTGGTGGCTCACAAACCGGCATTGGGTCAATGGCAGATCCCTCTCCCTTCCCCAACCGGAGCACACAGTGGTGACGGACGCGTCCCTCCTGGGATGGGGCGGCCACATGGGAGAGGCGGAGATCAGAGGCCTCTGGTCTCCGGCGGAGTCCAAGCTCCATATCAACCTTCTCGAGCTTCGGGCGATCCGACTTGCACTGAAGGCATTCCTTACCTCTGTCAAGGAGAGAGTAGTGCAGGTGTTCACCGATAACACCACCGCCATGTGGTACTGCAACAAACAGGGCGGGGTGGGGTCGTGGACCTTATGTCAGGAGGCTCTGCGCCTCTGGACATGGCTGGAACGTCAGGGCATTTCCCTGGTGGTTCAACACCTGGCATGTTCACTGAACGCCAGGGCGGACGAGCTCAGCCGCAGGTGCATGATGGATCACGAATGGCGTCTTCACTCGGACGTGGCGCAAGGTGTCTTTCAACAGTGGGGAGAGCCTTGGTTAGATCTATTCGCCACCGAAGAGAACACGCAATGTCAGCAATTCTGCGCGTTGGAATTTCCAAGGCGGCACTCGCTCGGCAACGCTTTTCGTCGCGAGTGGAGTTGCGGTCTGTTGTGCGCCTTTCCGCTATACCACTTCTGCCCAGAGTGCTGAAGAAGATCAGGCGCGACCGGGCCCAAGTCATTCTTGTGGCTCCGGACTGGGCTCGAAGAGTTTGGTATCCCGAGCTACTCAGTATGACCATCGATCCCCCGATCCGACTGCCTCTTCGGGAGTATCTTCTGTCGCAGCAGCAGGGGACGGTACTCCACCCGAGCCTGTCCAGTCTCCACCTCTTTGCGTGGAGATTGAGCGGCGGCAGTTGATTCCTTTCGACTTGCCTCCTAAAGTCTGTGATGTCATTCTGGCAGCCAGGCGTCCCTCCACTAAGTTGGTATACGCCTGCAGGTGGAACAAGTTTGTGGCATGGTGCACAGCAAAGGCTGTGGATCCCCTTTCTGCCCCTCTTTCTGAGGTCCTACTGTTCCTTCTTTCTTTGGCCCAGCAGGGCTCTGCTCTGGGCACTATCAAGGGCTACCTTTCTGCTATTTCGGCCTTTCTCAGGCTCCCTGATCAGCCCTCTCTTTTCAAGTCCCCTGTTGTAAACAGATTCCTCAAAGGCATTACTCACCTTTTTCCTCCTGTTCCCTTTGTAATGCCACAGTGGGACTTGAACCTGGTTCTCACATACTTAATGTGCGCTCCCTTTGAGCCACTTCACAACTGTCCTCTTCGCTTGTTAACTCTGAAGACTGCTTTCCTGGTTGCCATCACCTCTGCTAGGAGAGTGAGTGAGCTCCAGGCTCTTTCTTGTAAACCTCCTTTTCTGTCTGTGCATCCGGACAAGGTTGTTCTCGGGACACGTCCATCCTTTCTGCCAAAGGTTGTTACTGCCTTTCACATCGGGCAGACCATCACGTTGCCCACCTTCTTTCCGCCTCCGCATCCTTCCAGAGAGGAAGAGAGGCTCCACCTTCTGGACCCAAAACGTGTACTCTCATTTTACCTGAGTCGCACACAGCAGTTCCGGGTGGATGATCAGCTCTTTGTTGGCTACGTTGGCGCCAAAAAGTTTGGGCCGTACACAAGCGGACTATATCCAGATAGGTTGTCTTGTGTATTAAAACCTGTTATTCTCTGGCAAAGATGGAGCCTCCGTTGGGGCTGTGCGCCCATTCTACCAGGGCGACGGCTGCCACTACGGCATTGGGGCGTGGTGTCCCCTTACAAGACATCTGTCAGGCAGCTACGTGGGCCTCGCTGCACACTTTTACTAAGCACTATTGCCTGGACAGCCAAGTCCGGAGAGACGGCTTCTTTGGCTGTTCTGTTCTCCGGGACTTCCTGGTGTGATCTTGGTTCGCAGACCCACCACCGTGGTTGGTATTGCTGGGTTATCTATTCTAAGGTAAGTAATCTATCACTAACGTGTTTCTTTCAGATGCACAAGTTACTTACCTTCGGTAACGATATATCTGTAAAAAACATTAGTTAGTGATAGATTCCTTACCGCCCCACCCATCCTCCCCGTTCTGCGAACTGATTTCTAGGGTTAAGGTCATCCCTTCCAGGGCCCTAGTTTCAATGCACCAGTGGTCAGTATCTTGCATGGCTCTGCGTTCCTGGCCCGGAAAGTCGTGTACAGAACTGACGTCAGCTCGCGAGGGCGGCGACTAAGTAGCTGCCGCGATGTCATCTCGGCGACCACGACGCCAACGACGGACGCAGAGCCGCACAACGCCACCTTCCGACACGCAGGGGTACTGCTGACGAAAACTTTCCGGATCCAGTCTGACACCTTGGGCTATTCTAAGGTAAGGAATCTATCACTAACTAATGTTTCTTACAGATATATCGTTACCGAAGGTAAGTAACTTGTGCTTTTGGAGCTTGAGGGGTCCATCTGACCCTGAAAGCTTTCCTGCCAACCTTCAAGGGAGAATGGTGCATGTCATGTGGTAGTACAACAAGCAGGGTGGAGTGGTATCCTGCATCCAGTTCCAGGATGCCTAACTACTATAACGCTGTTTTCATTGCCACTGTTTCCTTGCCACTGCCGAGCGCCATTGTTTGGTGGGGACTCCAGGCCCCAGAACGCCTCACGCTACCAGGAGGGAGGAGCCTGCACCTGCCAAGCGCTTTACAAAGCGCCAACGAGACCGCAGCGCAGAACGCTGTTTTCATTGCCACTGCCGAGCGCCATTGTTTGGTGGGGACTCCAGGCCCCAGAACGCCTCCCGCTCCCAGGAGGAAGGAGCCTGCACCTGCCAAGCGCTTTAAAAAGCGCCAACGAGACCGCAGCGCGGGACGCTGTTTTGATTGCCACTGTTTCCTTGCCACTGCTGAGCGCAATTGTTTGGTGGGGACTCCAGGCCCCAGAACGCCTCACGCTCCCAGGAGGGAGGAGCCTGCACCTGCCAAGCGCTTTAAAAAGCGCCAACGAGACCGCAGCGCGGGACGCGCGCGGGCGAAGCCCGGGCCAAGGGCGGGCCCGTCCAGCGACAGGAAGAGGCAGGGCAGGGCCACCCCCCTTGGTTTTCGCACTCAACACGATATGAGGATTTGAAGCTAACCGCGCTTGTCCCGCCCAGCAGTAAGTTTTGCCCTGTTGTTCTACTCCATCTGAACTTCTTGTGATATATCTGGGACATTTGTGATTGACTTTGATATACTGACATTGGGGGAACAATTGAGGATTTGTGGTGGTCTCTTGCAGCCTAACTGCTGCTATTTTACCCAATTTGTTTCTGTTACCATCCCTGGGCATGGGTAAAAGGAAACATCCAAGCGGGGCTGCCAAATTACAGAGTACTGCACACCCTCCCTCTTCCATTCTGAATTATATCACAGGTGCAATGGGGGTTTTGGAAAAGCAAATAATGAGTGTGGAGGAGTCCTTAACATCTTGTACTAATAACATTTCGGGCTTAACCTCTACTGGCATAGTTACAACTATCACTGATAATCCTGCGTCTAGTGTTAGTCTTGACAATGTTGTTAATCTGCAGGCAGCTGGGCAGAGGGAAGAAAAGAAGCGCCCCGAAAAATCGCCTAGTATTGCTCTTCCAGATATTGAATTAGCTAGCCAACCCCCTAGTAAACGATTTAAAACCCCGTCTACTACTGTGTCCCAGGTCCCGTCAGTCCCGCTATCTGCACGTAGAGAAGAAGGAAGAGTAGGTGGGTGTGATCAACGTTCTAAGAGCACCCATAAGCAATCATTGACCAAAAAAACAAAGAAACCAGGGGTAGAACGGCAGCACGCAGATTATGTAGCCCTGTTTGCTTTAGTTCAATCCTTATCCGAGTCAGTAAGGGTCGCATTTAGTTCACTTACAGAACAATTAAAAGGGATAGAGAAGAACATCCTCTCCCAAATAGACTTGCGGGTAAATAACCAGTCCATGCTGGCAAATCATCAGCACCCACAGCAAAGTGCAGATAATAGTGCCTGTGCGCAACCCTCTTCATGTATTAATTCCATTCCTAACACTCAAGGTATAAATCAACCCTATCGTATAGTGGGTGGCAGGCCAGGGGACATGACAAACGCTGATTCAAGCACCATTCTGTCACAGGGTGGCCCCCTTCTCCCTCCTCAACCCTCATTTTCTCGACTTGGGCCCAGTAGTGGCCCCACTATTCCATACAACCCTCTACACAATCCAAATTGCTCAGACCAAATAACCACTGACTCTAGGCGCATTTTCCAGGTTACAAAAATGGGTCGTTTAGAGCTCCCACCTGCAGCCACACCCTATGTAGTAATTTTAGCAAACGTCCTGGTTCTCACTAACTCTGCAAATGAATCATGGGAATCTCTCAGGAACAAATCCCTAAATTGGTTGAACGCAAGGGTAGGACTTGGGGGGGCACTTTTTGCTGACCTGAAAATGATCAGGAGGGTGAGTTGGGTGGGAACAGGAAGCAAAACGTTAGAGGGTGACTGTGTTGTGCTCTCATTCACTTCTCCCAATCTGGTGAAACTTATCTTTGAGAGAGCCAGTCTCCCTTCTCTCACACCCAAGCAGATTATGGTTTTACCACTTGGTTTTGTTTTATCAACCCCCGCCCACATCGAACAGCTACCACTTGCAGTAGGCCCAAATCACCAGGGGTTTCGGCTAGAGTATCAACATCCAATTGAAACCCATATCTGAAAGAGACACGTTAGTGACAGATTCCTTACCTTAGAATATCCCCAGGCGTCAGGCTGGATCCGGAAAGTTTTTGCGTAGCAGTACCCTTGCGCGTCGGTAGGCGGCGTCGTGCGGCTCCGCGTCCGTCGTCGGCGTCGTGATCGCCGGGATGACGTCGCAGGAAGTACTTAGACGCCGCCCCTGCGCGCTGACTTAAGTTCTTCTTTTTCCGCGCCAGTAAGCGCAGATCCGGGAAGAGCAGTGCCCTAGTCAATTTTTGACTAACTTTTTTTGTGAATTTTTTCACTGTTTCTTCGAGTATTCACGACTCCTTGGTGTTGTAGGGATGCCCGGCTTCAAGCCATGCGGAGCCTGTGGTCGCATGATGTCGATCACGGACCCGCATCTCGAGTGTCTCTTCTGTCTCGGCCGAGACCACGACACGAAGTTGTGCCCTGACTGCCGGAAACTTCATCCGAAGGCTTTGCGAGAACGGTCTCGAAAGCTGCTCGAGGTCCGGCAGTCGGCTCCGCGCCGCACCAAGCCCCGGTCCCGGGAGAGGTCGAGGGGCCGGTCGCCGAGTCCCCGCTGGTCGTCGGGGTCCAAGTCTTCGCGCTCCTCGGGTAAGTCGAAGCACAAAAAGTCTAAGAAGCATCATCGCTCTAAGACTTCGCCTCGCCGGTCTCGCGACTCGGCTGAGGCCCCAGTCGGCACCGTCCCCGCGGCCCCGGACATGCCTGTAGAGCCGCCCCGCATTACCCGTCCTTTCCGGGTTCGGGGCGACTCCGGCCGAAATACAGGAATTCCTGTCGGCCATGGCCCGCCTCTTCGGGCCTTCAGGCCCCTCCGGTGTGCCTTCGGGCCCCGCGGGCCCTGATGGGGTTGCCCGGGCGCCGCCGTCGACTCCGGTCCCGGCGTCGCCTGTCCCACCAGCCTTCATCCCGGCCTCGGCTCCGACCCGGCCTCGATCCCGGCTCCGGTGGTACCGCAACCCCCATCGACGCCGGTTGACCTAACCACGCCTCCGCCGACGTCCCGGTGCCGTTCCTGACGCCGTCCGGGGCTCCGGACGGCGTCGGTCCCCGGCTCTCTCCGGCTCCGGACATGGAGCCGGACCGAGCGTCGCTCGACGCCGGCTCCGGCGCCGATGAGACCTTGGGTCCCAAATGTCCCTCCTCCTCCATATTTTGAACAAGAGGAGGACCAGGAGAGCTGGGAGGGGTCTGAAGACCCTCTCACACAACAGTGTGAGTATGATCCGGACTGGGCTGAGGAACTTGGGGATGCCAGTGGTCTAGACACCTCCCCTGACACTGGCATGCTGTCTCCTCCCGTGGCTACGGAGGAGGGAGCTAATTTTGCAACGGTGTTGCGTAGAGCAGCTGCAGCCTTACATCTCCAGTTGCCTACTGTGGCCGTCAGGACTAACCTCCTGACAGAAGTGCTTCAGCCGGCGGCTTCCTTCTCTGAGACTGTGCTGCCGTTTAATGATGCACTCACTGACGTTCTTTTGGGTGCCTGGTCCAAATCCACCACAGGGGCTCCTGTGGATAGGAACGTGGCCCGACGCCATCGCCCTGCTCCGGGCGACCCCTTGTTTCTCTCCCAACATCCCACCCCCAAGAGCTTGGTTGTCCAAGCCTCTGCCTCCCAAACCGCCTTCCCTACCGCCCCTCCGGATAGGGAATCCAAACGCCTGGACCAATTTGGGAAGAAGGCTTTTTCTTCCTCCAGTGCTGGCTTGCGGTCCGTCAACACAGCTTGCATTTTGGGCCGATATACCCACTCCCTGTGGGATTCGGTGGCGGCTGTTTTGCCGCAGTGTTCTGAGGAGGTCCAGACACTGCTTACCCAGCCCATTGCGCAAGGGCGAGATGCGGCTAAATACACCATCCGTTGTGGCCTTGATACCGCCGACTCGCTGGGCAGATCGCTTGCGACGACGGTGGCGCTACGTCGCCACGCCTGGCTGAGAACAACTGGTTTCTCGGGTGATGTCCAGAATACACTCATGGACATGCCCTTTGATGGAGTCGGTCTTTTTGGTTCAAAGGCAGACCATGCGCTGGAGCGGTTTAAGGACTCACGGGCTACTGCCAAGTCCCTGGGCCTTTCTGTTGTACGCCCTCCGCTCACCTCTGCTTTTCGCCCCTTTCGTGGCCACGGAAGGGGCGCCCAGTCACGTCAGCTGCCCAGCCACCGGCCCGCGCAGCAAGCGTCTTCGCGTGGCCGAGGACGTGGATACCGCCGTGGCGGTTCGGGCAACCAGCGTGCGGGTCAGGCCACCACCTCCAACCCGTCCGCGGCCTCCAAGCCCTCCTAGTCCCTCCTTTCCGGTGCACAGCATGCCAGTAGAGGGCAGGGTCCGCCATCACCTCGGACAGGTGGGTCTTGGACATTGTCCGAAGGGGCTACTCCCTCCCCTTCGAGACCACCCCCAGCCATGCCACCTCAATTCCACCGCATGTCAGGGGATCACTTGGTACTTCTGCAGAAGGAAGTCACGGCCCTCTTGGCCAAGAGGGCCATCGAGCATGTTCCAACCCCAGAAGTAGGACGTGGTTGCTACTCCCACTACTTCCTGGTGCCCAAAAAGGACAAGGAGGACATGCGTCCTATCTTGGACCTCCGGAACGTCAATCGCTTCCTCCGGAAGGAGAAGTTCAAGATGCTCACCCTAGCTCAGGTCTTGACTGCCCTCGACCCTGGAGACTGGTTGGTAGCGTTGGACTTGCAGGACGCTTATTTCCACATCCCCGTCCTGCCGGCCCACCGGCGTTACCTGCGGTTCACGGTAGGCCTCGAGCATTTTCAGTTCACCGTGCTCCCCTTTGGCCTTACAAGTGCCCCTCGGGTGTTCACCAAAGTGATGGCGGTGGTCGCAGCTCATCTGCGCCGGGCAGGGGTTCCAGTCTTCCCCTACCTCGACGACTGGCTGCTGAAGGCGTGCTCGTCCCAGGCAGTCGTCGCCCACCTCCAGACTACGGCCGAACTCCTGCACTCGCTGGGGTTCTCCATCAATGTGCCGAAGTTGCATCTGATTCCTTCTCCACAGCTCCTTTTCATCGGAGCAGTTCTGGACACGACGCAGTTTCGGGCCTATCCTCCCGAACGGCGAGTCCGGGATATTCAGGCTGATTCCGATCTTTCAGCCTTTATCCTGGGTTTCGGTACGGATGACCCTGAGGCTGCTGGGCCTCATGGCCTCCTGCATCCTGCTGGTCACTCATGCCAGATGGCATATGCGGGCTATGCAGTGGGACCTGAAGTTCCAGTGGGCGCAGCACCAGGGCAACCTGTCCGAACACGTCCAGATCTCGGAGGGGACTGCAAAACAGTTGCAGTGGTGGCTCTCGAACCGGGAATGGGTCATGGGCAGATCCCTCTCCCTTCCCCAGCCAGAGCACACAGTTGTGACGGACGCGTCCCTTCTGGGATGGGGCGGTCACATGGGAGAGGCGGAGATCAGAGGCCTCTGGTCTCCGGCGGAGTCCCGGCTCCATATCAACCTTCTGGAGCTCCGGGCGATCCGACTTGCACTCAAGGCATTCCTTCCCTCTGTCAAAGGGAAGGTAGTGCAGGTGTTCACAGACAACACCACCGCCATGTGGTACTGCAACAAACAAGGCGGGGTGGGGTCGTGGACCCTTTGTCAGGAGGCTCTGCGCCTCTGGACATGGCTGGAACATCAGGGCATGTTCCTGATGGTTCAACACCTGGCAGGTTCCCTGAACGCCAGGGCGGACGAACTCAGCCGCAGGTGCATGATGGATCACGAATGGCGTCTTCAATCGGAAGTGGCGCACGGACTCTTTCTACAGTGGGGAGAGCCTTGGTTAGATCTATTCGCTACCGAAGAGAACGCGCAATATCATCAGTTCTGCGCGTTGGAATTTCCAAGGCGGCACTCGCTCGGCGACGCTTTTCGTCGCGAGTGGAGTTGCGGTCTGTTGTACGCCTTTCCGCCTATACCACTTCTACCCAGAGTGTTGAAGAAGATTCGGCACGACCGGGCCCAAGTCATTCTTGTGGCTCCGGACTGGGCTCGAAGAGTTTGGTATCCCGAGCTACTCAGTATGAGCGTAGATCCCCCGATCCGTCTGCCTCTTCTGGAGGATCTTCTGTCGCAGCAGCAGGGGACGGTCCTCCACCCGAACCTGTCCAGCCTCCACCTGCTTGCGTGGAGATTGAGCGGCGGCAGTTGATTCCTTTCGACTTGCCTCCCGAAGTTTGTGATGTGATTCTGGCAGCCAGGCGTCCCTCCACTAAGGTGGTATACGCCTGCAGGTGGAACAAGTTTGTGGCATGGTGCACAGCAAAGGCTGTGAATCCCCTTTCTGCCCCTCTTTCTGAGGTTCTTCTGTTCCTTCTTTCCCTGGCCCAACAGGGTTCTGCCCTGGGTACCATCAAGGGCTATCTTTGTGCCATCTCGGCCTTCCTCAGGCTTCCTGATCAGCCCTCCCTTTTCAAGTCCCCTGTTGTTAACAGGTTTCTAAAAGGCATTACACACCTCTTCCCTCCTGTTCCGTTTGTGATGCCTCAGTGGGACTTGAACTTGGTTCTTACCTTTCTTATGTGCGCTCCCTTTGAGCCTCTACATAACTGTCCTCTTCGTCTTCTAACTCTGAAGACTGCCTTTCTGGTGGCCATCACCTCCGCTCGGCGGGTGAGTGAGCTCCAGGCTCTTTCATGCAAACCTCCCATTCTGTCTGTCCATCCAGACAAGGTTGTTCTTAGGACGCGTCCGTCCTTCTTGCCAAAGGTGGTTACTGCCTTCCACATTGGGCAGACCATCACTTTGCCCACCTTCTTTCCGCCTCCGCATCCTTCCAGAGAGGAAGAGAGGCTCCACCGTCTGGACCCAAAACGTGCGCTTTCTTTTTATATTAACCGCACACAACACTTCCGGGTGGATGACCAGCTCTTTGTTGGCTACGTGGGCGCCAAAAAAGGTCGGGCGGTGCACAAGAGGACCATCTCCCGCTGGGTAACCTTGTGTATCAAAGCCTGCTATTCTTTGGCTAAGAAGGAGCCTCCTGTTGGGCTGCGTGCCCATTCCACCAGGGCAACGGCTGCTACCACGGCCTTAGGCCGCGGTGTTTCGCTGCAGGATATCTGTCAGGCAGCTACGTGGGCCTCGCTGCACACGTTTACAAAGCATTACTGCCTTGACAGTCCGGTCCGGAGGGACGGCTTCTTTGGCCGTTCTGTCCTCCGGGACTTCCTTGTCTGATCTTTGTTCGCAGACCCACCACCGGGGTTGGTTTTGCTGGGGTATCTATTCTAAGGTAAGGAATCTGTCACTAATGTGTCTCTTTCAGATGCACAAGTTACTAACTTTTGTAACGATATATCTGTAAGAGACAGTAGTTAGTGACAGATTCCTACCGCCCATCCATCCTCCCCGTTCTGCGAACTGATTTCTAGGGTTAAGGACATCCCTTTCAGGGCCCTAGTATTTTTCAGACACCTATGTCAGCTTCTTGCATGGCTCTGCGTTCCTGGCGCGGAAAGTCGTGTACAGAACTGACGTCAGCGCGCAGGGGCGGCGTCTAAGTACTGCCCGCGACGTCATCCCGGCGATCACGACGCCGACGACGGACGCGGAGCCGCACGACGCCGCCTACCGACGCGCAAGGGTACTGCTACGCAAAAACTTTCCGGATCCAGCCTGACGCCTGGGGATATTCTAAGGTAAGGAATCTGTCACTAACTACTGTCTCTTACAGATATATCGTTACACAAGTTAGTAACTTGTGCAACAGGTTTGATTGCCTTTCCACATTAAAAGGCGTGGATTGACTAAAGAAACCTGTGGAGGTAAACCGGGACAACCAGGGTGGCCCTGTGACCGTCACTCTGCATGAGAGGGGGCAACAAACGGAGATTGACGAGGCGTCTGTGCCTTCAGAAATTTCCGAGCGTGGTCTCGTGGACTATCCACTGCCTTCGTTGTTAGTATCCACTGGGGTAAAAACACCTGCCACTGCCCTTAAAGTCCTCTATTGGAATGTTGCTGGTTTATGCCAAAAATACATTATGAATGACTGGGTGGACTTCACGTCCAAATTTAATATCCTTTGTCTACAGGAGACTTGGGCAGTTGAGCTTATCCATCTAAATGGTTTTAAAACATTTCACAGCCCAGCGATAGAGTCCAAGAAGGGGCGACCAAAAGTGGGCCTGTGTATTTGTCTCAAACATGTTGGCTCCTTTAAAAACTACAGCGTTTGTAACAAGAGTTTTTTTACCAAAGTGTCTCTTGTAATCTCTGCACATGCTACTCTAGCCATTGTTAATTTTTACAACAACGCGTGTGCATCGGATATTATTACAGCTCTCCACCAACTAGATCATGACTTAGAGAAAGCTTTTCCCCTAACTGTAGTGATTCAATTGTTTTATGGGGTGGAGACTTTAACATCACACATGCCCCCTGACATCTAATAAGGCATGTGGTATGACATCCCCTGACCATTGTGAGACTACGCACTTTCTCCATTCGGAGTATGGGGATACTCTAAACGATTTAATTTTTAAATACAACTTGGGGTTCTGTAATGAATTAACTTGTATACCGGTTATAGTGAGGTGTACTTACAATGGAAGGGGGGATAACAGTGTGATAGACTTCTTACTGTTCCCCCAGCATTACTCAACACTGGTTTTAGAGTTTACTGTTCATGACATAGCGCTCAGCGATCATTTCCCCCAAAGCGTCTCCCTGAATTTTGACCTTGCTGGGCAGTCACGTGGCACACCAAAAGTTACTGCTCTAGAGGAAATTGCGATCTCTCGCTGTAATGGGTATGCGTTAAGGTGGTCCGTAGTGGAGCCATCTAACTTCCTAGCAAAATTGATTCGAAAAGAGAGGGAGGCTTTTGAAGTTTGCCTAGATGAAACTACAGAGACGCACAAATTTATTACAGCATTCAACCAAATAAAAAAGGGCATGGGTGAGGGCCTTTTTACAAAACCGAAAACACCAAAGGCAGGTATGTGTGGCTGGTTTGACTCAGCATGTACTAAAGCTCACAGAAACTTGAAATTAGCCCTAGCGGAACAACCTAGAACTGTAAGGAAAGTCCGGGAGTGCAGACTAGCATACAAATTAGCCATTAAACAATGGAAAAGAAATTTGAAGGAGGATACATGGAATAAGTTACTTGAGGCTAGTTTATCTAATGACAACACCACGTTTTGGCGTGTTATCAATTCTCCTTCCCATAACCTCCCAGACTCTCCCCGTGCAGAGATAGCTATCACAGAGGATGCTTGGATAGCTCATTTTACTAATCTGTATTCCCCTAGGGAAGACACTGTAATTCCCCCGGTCAGTGCTTTGGCCCATAAAGGGCCCACGCCTCTTGTCAATGCGCCCAATTTCATTGGCCCTTTAAAGGTCCCAAGATATCCAGAGTTTTCCTTGGACGAGTTTGTCCTGGCACTAAAAGAAAGTAAGGGGGGTAAATCCCCAGGGCCCGACGGGATCCCTATTGATCTGTTTAAATTTAATATTGAGCTCTGGGGCCCTATCCTCACTTTGCTTTTTAAAGCCTGCCAAGACCAGGGATTTTTATCCACCTGGCCTGAGTCACTTATTGTTCCCATCTCCAAGAAGGGCGACCGCAACAACCCAGCGCAATATATGCCCATTTCTCTTTTGGACTGCCTGGTTAAGGTGGCTGGTCGAATGCTTTTAGGACGACTTCAGGATTGGGCCGAAACAAATATCCTCTCGGACCTACAGTACGGGTTTAGGGCTGGGCTGGGAACGGTAGAGCAGGCCATCAACTTAGATTTATTCATTGGCAAATATGTGCACATGAAAGCTGGCAATCTGTTTTTAGTTTTTGTAGATTCATCTTCTGCTTTTGATTTGGTAGTTCATGATGATAAGTTATGGGCAATCATGGCCAACATGGGCGTGGATTGCACCATTGTGAACTTCCTCCGGGACTTGTACGCCCAAGGCAGAGGTAGAGTACGTTATGGCCTTAATGGCACTTGTACTGAGCCATTCAAAATAGGAAGAGGGGTACGCCAGGGATGTGTAATGGCCCCCTTCTTATTTAACCTCTATATTAACAGCGTAGGCGACATACTGGCAAGTAAATGTGCTGATCTACCTCAGGTGGGTCACCGGCCTATACCAGCATTATTTTATGTCGACGATGCAGTGTTAATGGCCCGCACTCCCTTAGCCCTGCAGCGTTTGGTGGATGAGTTCGCTCAGTTCATGCGAAATCTTGGGCTAAAAATCAATATAGCCAAAACCTTCGCCATGAAGATCGGGAAGAAGACCGCTCGCTGCCGGGACATCGTTATTGAGGGTTTCACTATTCAGTTTACAGAGTCTTTTTCATATTTGGGCATTGTTTTTAATCAATCAGGGTATTGGCAAGGGGTGATCAAATCAAGGCGACTCCACTTCATGAAAAGCACAATGGCCCTGTTAAGTTTTGCCAGACAGCTTGGCTTTAAACACCCAAAGGAGATGATGACAATTTACAATGCTAAGTGTAGATCCTCTGCCATGTACGGGGCTGAGCTCTGGGGGCATGGAAAGATTGATATATTACAGCTTGAAGAAAATGTTTTCTTAGGTCTCTCCTGGCTCTCCCGAAAAGTAGCCCAACCTACGTGTGTCACTCAGAACTGGGTGCCCCCTACATAGCTGATCTGATTAGGATCCAGCCAGTGCTATTATGGCACAAAATATGGTCATCTGAATATACAACTCTAAATCGAGCCATAATTGCTGATTGCCAAAAATCCTGTAATGCTTTTAACATCCCGTGGCTCAAATATGTGCATAATTTTCTGATAGACCTCGGCCATCCCGAATATTTCAATCTCCCCGAGAGTCTGGTCCATGTGCAAAGGAAAGCTTTGAAACTGAAATGCATTTCGTTATTGGAGGAAATCAGATTAGCGTCTGAAATTTGTAAACCAACTGTGCTGAGGAATCAAATGATCTTGACTAGTTTTCGTATGCAACCTTATCTAGTCAACGTGTATAACCCTCGTCACAGGTTTGTGCTTACCCGCTTCCGGTTGGATATCTTCCACCGTTTAATTAGCTTTCCCATCACTAACAACTGGTCACTCGACCTGGGGAATTGCACGTGTGATGACATCTCACCTCAGAACACCATGCATACTGTGCTTTTCTGTAAACACTTCTCAGGGCTGAGACAGAAACTCATTAAACCCTTGTTATTACAGTTGGGTTTTACACAATGTCGCCCGGCGTTTATTTATCTGCAAATGCTACCGAACATTTTTATCTGTACAGTAATGTCACGCTTTTTGTTGCCCGTTATTAACTACAGGAAGCAGTTGTAAATGGTAAACATATGATTGTGCTGCGATGACCGTTTTTTAACCCTTTTAACTTTCTTGTTTTTATACAGAAGAATTTTGTACCTTGTTTTAAATTTGTATTTTGGATATTTTAAAGTATTGTCATGGATGTATTTTGTAGCTTTTATGATTCACTTCGTGATTTCGAATAAAGCTTATTTTGATTGATTGATATAAAGGTTTAGCAGAACATTTTTTTTGGTAGCCAACTGTCCAGCAGAATCTCTGAATTACAGAGCAGAATAGCTGAGCGGACTTCGACTGGACAATCTTGCGTGGCATCTTCATTCCAAGGGGGCAAGGGGCATCTGTGATCAGTGGTGAATGCCCAGGTTAACTATTTGCCACCGCTGAGGATGTACAGTGTAAAAACTACTGCACACTGGAGTTTCCTTGATTGATTTAACTGGAGGACTCACTCCCACTGTGATGGGATACCGGTCTCCTTTAAGATTTCCCGCTACTGTCTCGAGTTCTGAGGAAATTCAGGGCAGATGATTCAAAGTCTTCTTAATAGCCCTGGAATGGGCTAAGAGAGAATGATACAAAGAGCTCCTGAGCATGAGCATATGCCTTTCGATCTTGCTCCCACTTTGGGAGAATCTTCTGTGTTCTTGCCAGAAGAGTGTCCTGCTTCAAGACTCCACATGTGGAGATTTTGGTGATGTGATTAAATGCGTTCTATCTAGTGGCTTCAATAGTTGGTATCATCCTTGCAACTTGACGCCCTTTGACAAGGTCTATATATGGTGGACACCGGGAGAAGTTGGTCACCTGGAGTTGCACTTATCACATCGACCATCTGTAGGCCGAATTTTCCGATGTATTGTTGGTGGTTCTGTCTGTGTCCCAGAAGTGCCTTTCATTACCCATAGTTAAGGATTGTCTATCAGCCCTTTCGGTCCTTTTGTGATTACTTGATCAACACTCTGTTTCAGTGACCTGTTATGGGTTTTATCAAAGGTATGACTCGCATGTTTTCCCCACAACCGTTCGCCATGCCACAATGGGATTTGAAAACAGTGTTGATGTTTCTAATGTACACTTCTGAGGTGATGTAGAGCTCCTCATTGCAACTACTGGCCCTTAAAACAGTTTTCCTGACTACCATAAACTTGGAATGCTGTATTAGTTTACTGCTGGTGCTCTCAGTGCAACTGCTCTACCTCCCCTTTGTTCCCAGTCCAGTTAGGTGGCCGCCTTACCCAAAGTTGTGGCACCTTTTCACATTTGCCAGTCTGTCACTCTTTTTTTTTTTTTTTTCTTTTTTTTTTTTTAAAGAGTTTTATATAGCGCGAACTAGACCTGAACATATCAGGTATCAAAGCGCTTTACATGAGCACCAGTTTCGTTATAGATGGACACATTCATTTTTGTTAGGCACAGGGAGATTAAGTGATTTGCCCAGAATCACAGGATGTTGAGTGTCGTTGCCACTCTGCCAAAGTTTTCTTTCCCCTTCACCCTTCAAAAGAGGACAAGCTCTATAAACTCAACCTTAAATGAGCTTTGAGTTTCTACTTCAACCACTCTAAAGAACACCATGTGGCTGATCAGCTCTTTGTGAGAAATGGAATGCGGTACACAAAAGGCCCCTTAAGATGGAGTCACCTGCATCAAAATCTTCTATACCATGGCCAAGAAGCAAGCCCGTGAAAGCCTGTAGACTCATTCTGCCATTGTCAAGGCCACTACAATAACATTTGCAAAGGGGGGGTAGCCAGTTCTAGACTTTTGCCAGGCAGCGACTTGGTCTTCAGTGCATGCATTCCTGAAAGACTATTAACTTGTCAGTCAGTTCTGACGGGATGGCCATTGTGCCCTCTTGGTCCTGCAAGATTCCTTGATCGGAGGTCACTCCTCAGACAACTTCTCTTTTGGGAGGTGCTGCTCTGGTATCTATTCTAATGGTGAGGAATCTGCGGTTAGAAGCCTCCTTCTGAAGAGCATGTTACTTACCTTTGATAATGCTCTTTTTAATGGATATTCTATCTTACTGCAGAATTCTTACTTTTTTCTAGCCTCTTCTTTCTGTGGAGTTGACTACTGAACATCACAATAAGTTTCCAAGTAGATTTTTGGAACACTTTTACCAGCAGTTTGTTCGGAATGCTGTGCATCTCAGGGCGTTGAAGAATGATTAAAAAACTGACGTGAGGTTGTAGGGGGGTAGAACTTATATGTGGCTCTGCTCTGTCACTTCCAGGTCAGTGCAGATTCACCCCAAAGTCGCATTGTTCCACCTGTCATGATGCTGGAGCATTGCTGTAAAATTCACTGGATCCAGTCTAGTGCCTGCGGATCTTCTAAAGCTGAGGAATCTATGGTTAAATACAGTATCCACCAGAAAGAACATTACCGAATTTAAGTAACTTCTTCATTGGTGCATCTGTGCAGCAGGCAATGTTTGTAAGGCAAGTTTTTCACAACACAAAAAGATGATAGACGGAATGCTGAACATTGTCAAACATTTACCCCCAGTCACAGATCTGGTTTAAGTCCATAGTTTTTTTGCTCACCATGTCAACCAAGTTTGGACCCAGACATGTGCAAACCAGTCTTCACCCTGCTCCCTATTGGAACAGTCCAGCCCGAACTGCCAGGCTAGTTCCTCCCTGTACCCGAAAACAATCCTCTCAGGACCAGTTTCTGGATATCACCCCCTCATCAGCCAGGCTAGCTTGAATACAATGGCATAGCGAGCACAGCACCCACTTTTGGGCGCACCCTTCCCACTTAGGGCAAATATAGCATCACTAAATGATGATGGACAGTATGCTGAACATTGTCAAACATTCACCCCTAGTCACAGATCTGGGTTAAAGCCATTGTTTTTTTTTATTCACCATGCCACCCCAGTTTGGACCCAGCGATATGCGTATCAGTCTCGACCTTGCTTCTCATGGGAACAGTCCAGCATGAATTGCCAGGCTTGGTCCTCCCTGGACCAGAAAAAATGCATTCCAGGATCAGTTTCAGCATATCACCCCTCATCAGCCAGGCTAGCTTGAATACAGTGGCATAGCTAGCACGGACCCACTTCTGGGTATACCCTTCCCACTAAGGGTGACTATAGCAACCCAAAAAGATGATGGATGGAATGTTGAACATTGTCAACCATTCATTGTCAAACATTCACCCTCCAGTCGCAGATCTGGGTTAAATCCATCGCTCACCATGCCACCACAGTTTGAACCCAGCCATATGCAAATCAGTCTTAACCATATTCCCAATGGAAACAGTCCAGCCCGAACAGCCTGGCCCGGTTCTCCCTAGACCGGAAAACAAGCATCCTGAGACCGGTTGCAGGGTATCACCCCTCATCAACCAGGCTATCTTAAATCTAGTATCCTCCAGAAAGAAAGTTACCAAAGGTAAGTAAGTTCTTCATCTGTGCAGCAGTCAATGTTTGTAGGGCAAATCTTTTCTTCAAAAGTTTTCTGAGCTGAAATAGTTGAGTATATTGGCACTTTCCACAGGTATTCCCTCAAACTCATTGCTCAGTATAAAATCTGAAGTGTGATCCTCCGTTGAGCATGGAGTTCAGAGCACACCCACCTCACTGGCTTGAGATTCATACCTAAAAGAATGAGATTGATGGGCTGCCTTTTGTATTTTTTGGTTTGGTGTGGCACATGCCGAATTAGTCCCCTTGAGGCTCCGTTGTTTGATGTTCTATGTTTATTCTCTCCTTCGCACTCCGAGACCTTTCTTTAGGCACTGTTAAAAGTTATCTTTCGGCCGCCTTGCATTTACCTGATCAGCCATTGTTATTTAAATCACCGGTTGTGATGAGGTTTCTGAAAGGGTTGCAACATCAGTTTCCTATTTCTCCTTTTCTGGTGCCCAGTGGGAACTCAATCTCGTCCTTACGATTTTGATGTGTACTCCATTTGAGCTGGCTTAGCTGTCCTCTATTTCTCCTCGCCCTCAAACCTGTGTTCCTAGTTGCCATCACCTCAGCAAGGCCTGCAAGTGAGCTCATGCTCTGTTTTCATTGCCTTGATAACGTAACCATAATTTTATCTCGTTATGGAATGTCCTTCTCACCATACACATCTTACATTTTAAACGTTTACTTTAATATGACTGTATGTTTTCTCCTATAAATGATGTAAATTGAATTTGTGTTTTTGCTTTGTAGATGGAAATACCTTCTTCCAGCATAATCAATAGGTACATAGCATGCCAGGGTCCTTTACCTAGTACTTGTCCAGAATTTTGGCAGATGACATGGGAACAAGGCTCCTCCATGGTTGTAATGCTGACAACTCAAGTCGAAAGAGGCAGAGTAAGTTAAATTATCCAAGAGACTAATTGCTCCACATCTTGAGTACCTTTATGTAGAACTTAAATGTTACCCTTGCTGTTATCTAACAAGGAGACAAGAACAGTAAATCAATGCAAATTTGTATGTCAGTCTAAATAGATCAACTCTTGCAAATTCCATGATCTCGGAGGTACTTAAATTCCCTACACAACTTCCGTCCCCGCTTAAGTAATTAATCAATTTAATGAAACCTTGCTGTTCATGTTTGTTAAAGCAGATTGTCCTGTCATTTAATTATGGAGGTTCAGTTCTACTTCCTTACTGGTGAATATAGGGAATATGAGAATAGGCTGGTTAATACCTGGTCTGACTGAATAGAGCTTTAGCTCAGCAAGTGTAAATTCAATTCTATAAACGGTTTTAATGGTGTGGGGCCAGGGTCCTTGATAGTTTATTTTTTTTCTATGAAGCGTTTTGTTCCCCTCCAACTGTGATGGACGAGGGTCACTGCTCCACTCATGTGCCTTCCCAGTCACCTCAGCTTCCTGCTAAATAGGGCCTAAAGGGAACAGGATAGCTAAAATTATTTTTCTGCTGAACATGGTCTCTGTCCACATCCAGTGCCATTGCTGGCTAGCTGTTCTCACACTAAATGGGAGGCAGGAAAGGATTTTTTTCATGCACCACCTGTCCTTCCTGTGCACACACCTGTCTCATTAATATCTCCACTGTGAGCAGGGAGTTTAGCGAGCAGCTTTAAAGTGAAATGTGGCCTTTCTGCTTCTTCTGTCTCAAACTTAAAGAGCAGCATGGGGCACGAGAGAGACCCTTTATTTCTTCCTCCACTGGTCCAACCTGAATGGTGTCTCCCACTTCTGGAAAAGAGTCGAACGCCCACACGATGTGGATCGCACCTAGGTGGGTGAAACAATCAGTCGGACCCTTGCCTTTTCCATGCATTAATCTGCACCTGCCATGAACTTACATGTATGTACATCTGTTGTATTATGATTGTACCTGGATGCAGTGGATTATAGTTTAGAATATGAGGAGAGAAGTTGGACAACGTAATGCAGCACAAAGCAGAAGCCAGTACCAGAAATATTACCTTTGCGATTGCTTGTTTCTTTCATTTAGCTGACGCAAGTGAGACTTTTAAATTTGAAAAGTGCTACCACAGTAATTAGTTTTTTATCACCTTTGTTGGTGTCAGTAGTTTATATCATATCAGATATATGCTCTCCAGGAGATCTTCATATATAGTCATAGGCATTTAATTATCCAGCCCAAGAATGCAATCCCGAGTACTTTTTGCAAAATACATAAAAGAAAGCCTTCTCTTTTTTTAAGCCATACCACTGCTGTCCCCAACAGTGAAAGTTGAGCCAGTTCATTTTTTTTGGCTCTTGGTAACCATCCCAAACCTTTAATAAACTTCACTCAATGTCGTTAAGACAAACATCCAGTGAAAGATATCTTCAGAAAATGCCCTCATCCAGTGTTGAAATACTTGATGTTGAAGGAAGGCTAAGTCACCACATGCTTCCTGTTGAGGGTGGTTCTCTGCTGAGACATCATTTGACATCAAAGGTGACAGGAAAGTCGACATCGAAATAACGTTCAATGTCAAAGAAGACAGCTTCACGCAGGTGATTTCACCTTTCTGCAAATTTGGTCTACAAGACAGAACTGGAAACACTTAAAGCTGTGGGTTTACAAAAGAAAAAAAATAGAACAGGAAACACCTTTACAATCCTTGTAACTATCTATTATTCACATCCGAGAGATCAAAAGCCTCAATTGTCCCAGGAGTACCAGCAGCATCATCATCATCAGAGGCAACCCTACCAGCCTTGTATGTCTGCAAAAGTGAGAGGAGGCCATCAAACATCAGCTGCTGCAGGAAAACACACTACGCACTGACTCGTCACCTCTGTGACTCACCGACACGTCTTCCCCCTGAGGCCGCGCCTGACTGGCCTCCCACTCGCACACATACACGCACCGCGGAGAACCTCGGGAGAATCTTGGGCCCACCGGAGCAGCATAGCCGCAGAAAGGAAACAATGGTCCTTTGAGGGGGGCTGCATTCCTTGCACCGTTGCACCGTTTGCCTTTATTGTGTTGTGCTGCTCAGCATTACATCCATTCCATTCTGCCGTGAGTTCGGGTGTTCGGCATGACGAGGCGGGACAAGGTGATTTAGCAGCGGTGTGGGCGCGAGCTTGTTGATTCCCCCCCGCGCCTGTGCCCGGATCTTCTCTTCTGTCGACTGCCCCTTCGGCCTCCAACCCTGATCCTGACCCTGATCCTGAGTGGACTCTAGTTTATTAGTGGCAATTGTAGAACCGCTGGGAAAAACCCTTTAGCCACTACAGGAGGGTGGTGCTGGTGGGGGAGGGGAGGCAGAAAGGGAGTTAATAGAAATGAGAGCCCAACTATAATCAGGGAGACCCAGAGGAGCCCGAGACTTGGGAGCACCTAAGCCAGAACCTGTAGTTCAGCCTTTTGCACCATATTGCAGCTACAACTTATGGTCATAGATACAGCTATAGATACAGCCATTGATACAGTCACAGCATCTCTGCAAGTATTTCTGCAATCAGTTCACTTTTCTACAGTTCACTCTTCTACATGCAGGTGGCGGCAGCAAGACCAGGGGGAGGAGGTAAGCGGTTCTGCTGGTTACCGTTACCTGTCTGCACTAACTCTGTATCTATGCAATAGCAACTTTTGCTCATTCCTTACTCGGGATAGCTGTGAGCGATGTCTCTTAATAACTTAAGTACCACCGAAGGTCCCCTAAAAGTTCTCTCCCAGTGTTCTGGGTACCCAGAGGGTTCTTAGATTACTCTCTCGCATGACAGAGGAACAAAGGAGGAGGGCTGAGGGGTGTGATACACGAACCTTATCAAACTGGCACTAGCCTGCCACTGCACCATCCCAAGCCTCCAGCCCCTCAACGGGGAAGCGTAAGACCAACTTAATCAACACGTGCACCAACTTTGGCACTAAAACAGCTCCTACAAATGCAACTATGGACGCTTTTTTGAAACGTGCAGTTGGTATCATTAGCAATTAAATTGAGCCGGCAAAGCGCCGCCTCTCACTATCATCGCAAACATCGTCCCCTCCGGACGATCCCACCAAATATAGACAAGGGTCTGCGTAACTTGCGTAATCCATCTACACCTACACTCACATCTGCAAAACCTAACCTTCAAAAGGGGGAGGTTCAGACTCTGCCTACATTGGAAACTACATCAGAAACCTTCCTCTCCCCTCGGGCTCAACATCATCCTGTCCCCCTAGAACCAGATATCACGATGGACATACAAACGCCAATCAATCAAAACATGGCTGGGAAAAGAAAGAGACAGGAGGAGCCTGTTAGGAAATCTAAACGCCCAAAGGTTAATGGTCAGTCTCCCAAGAGAAAAGACACCCCAAAAGATATAGAGAATGCTTTGCATCCCTCCCAGAATCTCCTTAAGGATACCATAATTGCTGCCCTACAGACAAGTTTAAATCCTATACTGGAGCGCCTCAACACAATCGACCTGGAGCTCAAGAAGCTTAACCAACAGCATAATCCCTGGGGAGAAAACTGCTATTCCCATACTCCACCTGTTCCCCATCCCATTATAGTAAGATCAGTACAACCAGGTTCACAAGGAAGGTTAGCGAACACACAGGGCAGTACACTGGGTTATCAAATCAATCAAAGCTGTTCATCTCCTCTTTCAGCCCAAAATCACATCCCATATAACTACACACAGTGTTACTGTACTGGAGTGGACCCTGGGCTTAGCAACAAAAGACAAACGGGCTCAGATGGCCCCAAACAAAACGACCCGCAAATAAGTGAAGCACCAATCCTCCATAGGATAAATGGGGTATATCCCACCCGGAATGAATCAAGTAAGGGGCCAGAGAAGGGGCCAAACACACTGAATGAGAAAGTTCTGAACCAACCAATAGGCATTCGACCTAACATCTCCCCAGAATGCACTCTGTACATAATTGTATTAGAAAGCGTTCCTACCTTGGTTCATCCCCATACAGAATCACATGCATCTCTTCTGAACAAAGTCACACTGGCTACAAAAGCACTCTGGATGGTCCAGTGACCTCTCTAAAAACATTATTTCAACGAGGAGGGTCTCCTGGATTGGACTACAACCTAAGAGCTCACAGGGGGATTGTATAATCATTAATTTTAACAGACTAAGCCTGGTCAGGCAACTATTACATTCACTCAGCCAAAATCTAACTTCCCCAGAGGCTATTCGAGCACTGCCGCTGGCTTTTTTCTACCCTCCAAGGGCCCCTGCCCCCTTGCCATGCAGTAACACTGACAATGGGTATTTGGGTATACCAAATGACACAACTTTAAGCCATCATCTGAACCGCCCCCTTTCTTTATTTAACAGGTTTACCCCTCTGGCCTCTTTAGAACAACTGGATTGACTACCTACTACAGCGCCCCGATCAAACTCAATTGATTACCATCCCCCACTCCCAGAATCAACTCAACGGGCATCTCATGACGCTCACCAACAAGAGGGGATTTTTGGCTTAATCTCTTGGAACGTGACAGGCCTGCGATCCAAACTGGAAGTCCCGGAATGGCTGAACCTAGTAGGCAGTTATCAAATAGTGTGTTGTCCAGAGAACTGGCTACTGGATCCACCATATATAAATGGCTTTGTGACCTTTCATGTCCCAGCAACCCCCTCAACATCAGGTCGAGCCAAAGGGGGATTGGTAACATTTGTCTCCTTGTCTTTGACGGACTGTAAGTCCTCTGAAGTGGTTATCACTCCGTTCTATCACATACTCCTGTTCACTCTGAAGAAATCTTTTGACCTACTACTGGTTAACTATTATTACAACATATTTGACCCTACAGAATTATGATCGTGGATGGGATAGAGGACACTTTGCAAAAGACTCTAAATGATCATGGAAAGGAGTTACTAATTTTGTGGGTTGGAGATTTTAACATAGAAGTGTGTGGTAAGGGCTTCTCCGCAATGTGTGGAATCTGTGATCATTTTGGGAATCCCTCACGCACTTTAGACACACCCCTTATGGGGATGCACTAAGCAGAGTGTCTTTTGCAAATAATTTGGTATTTGCACACAATTATAGTACGGGGACCCCTGTCCAGACTCCTACATATATTGGGTCAGGGTCTAACTCCGTCATAGACCATATACTAATCTCTAAAGAACTGTTCACTCACAAACAACAGGAGATTAGTCGGGTCTTGGGAGAGGACTCCAGTCCAACAGAGGTAATCCAGGCCTTTACCTCTCTCACAAAGTATATGGCAGATAAATTGACCCAAAAAGCTGGAAAATCTCATACTGGCCCAAGGTGGTTCAATAGTACCTGCTCTAAAGCTCATAAACTCCTAAGGAGTGCTCTCCGAAAACGTCCACGGGACACAATAGGAGTAGTGATGGCCAGAAAAATCTACAAAGAGGCCATCTCAAAAAGAAAAGAAGAAATAAGAGAGAAGGCCTGGGATGAGTCAAGAGCTGCTAGTGAGCTGAAAGATTCTCAAGCTTTTTGGCAGGTAGTACATTTTCAGACCCTTTAAGTCCCTTCCAAAAAAATTGAGTGTTATTCCTAGTGATTCCTGGGTGAACAACTTTTCAAAATCTTTTGGCCCAAAGGCACAGACACCGACACAATTTTTAGACGCCATACTCATCAGTGATCCAAGCTCTAATTGGGAATTAGACGGATCTATTGAGGTCTCTGACGTTACTCTAGCAATTGAAAAAATTGCCGTCCGAGAAAGCCCCAGGACCCGACAGAATTCCCGCAGATATTTTTAAATCCCTACCACAGTTCTGGGCTCCTTTAATAACTATTGTCCTAAGATCTGCAATTATTGGGCCCATAGTTAAAACCTGGGACAAGGCCACTATTATTCCCATCTTTAAAAAGGAGATAAAAGCCAGCCACATTGCTATGGACCAATTTCACTCTTGGGTAGCACGGTAAAAATTCTAGTAAGGGCCATATTGACAAAATTGGAAAGCTGGGCTGCAGAGACTCGGGGGTTATCAGACTTACAGTTTGGGTTTCGGCCAGGCCTGGGAACAGTGGAGCAGACTTTAAACCTGTCCCTCCTAGTCCAAAAATATACAAAGGCAAAAAAAGGATGTGTTCATTTTGCCTTTATGGACCCAACAAGTGCTTTTGACACACTGGGTCGCCCCATATTATGGCCAATAATGACTGACGGGTCTAGATAGTGCAATAATTTCCTTGCGGCATAGGCTCCACGCACATACCACAGCTAGAGTGCGTTACACTATGAACGGGGATCTCACAGAAGACTTTCCGTCAGTAACGGGGGTTAGGCAGGGCTGTGTCCTGGCCCCATTTCTCTTTTTAATTTACATAAATGCCCTTGGTTACCACTTAGTAACGGCTGGAAAAGATATCCCCAAAATCAATTCACAAGAAATTCCTGTCCTGCTCTACGCAGATGATGCTGTCCTAATTGCTCGAACAGCAAATGGCCTACAATTCTTGTTAGATGCTTTTAATAATTTTATGGATAACCTAGGACTTAAAACTAACCGAACGAAGTCATTTATAATGAAATATGGCCCAAAAATGTCGAAGACCAGAAAGTTTTTGCTCGTTGGAGAAGTGGAAAAAACCTTCCACTTCACTTACCTGGGCATTCCTATTGATACTGATTCTAATTCCTGGTTTTTATTGAATGTCAGAGTTTTACAGTTTCAAAGGGCAATTGATGCAGTTTTTAGATTTGCAAAAAAGGCTGGGACATAAATCCACAAGTGAGCTGCTATGTATTTTTAGAAGCAAATGTCTATTGGTTGCAACATATGGGGCAGGTATCTGGGGACATACAAATTGTAAAGCCCTCCAGACAGTACAGAACAAGTTTATTCCACACTCCACCCCAACATCATTTTGCCACAAGGAGGTAGGGCTAAACTACCTGGAGGATTGTATCAAATTACAACCCCTCTTACTGTGGCAGCATATTTGAAAAAACCCAGAAGCCCAATTATGTAGATCAGTGCTCTCAGATTGTATGAATCTGGACAATTGCTTAGACATCCCTTGGCTTAAATCTGTTAAAAAGGGATTCGAAAGTTTGGACATCCCAGCTTTTCATCATAGCCCCGCTCCTTCATCAAACATTTCCTCAGCACACATAAAAAATCTTTTTTATCAATGTGCGCAGAAAGCACGGCTGGATGATAGCCGGGAAGAGTGCTGAGTTAACCTTCAGGCTCCACTATTACGCCCAGCACTTTACTTACATTATCTGAAAGAGACAATTAGTTATAGCTTCCTTACCTGTAGAATTACCCCCAGGCGTCAGACTGGATCCGGAGAATTTTTCGTCAGCAGTACCCCTGCAAGTCAAAAGGTGGCGTTGGTCGGCTCCGCGTTCGTCGTTGGCGTAGTGGTCGCTGGGATGACGTCACGGTAGCTACTTAGACGCCGCCCTCACGCGCTGACGTCAGTTCTTTCTTTTCCGCACCAGCCAGCGCAGATCCGGAGAGAGCTGTACCTCCAGTCACTTTTTGACTGACTTTTTTGCTGACTTTTGTCGACATTGTTTTGAGTCTTTGACTCATGGTGCACGTCAGGGATGCCCGGTTTCAAGGCTTGCGGTTCCTGCCAAAAACTGATGTCGGTGACGGATCCGCACCGCGTGTGCCTGTGGTGCCTGGAACGCGACCACGATCCCAAGTCGTGTTCCGACTGCCGGACCATGAATCCGAAGTCTTTGCGGGAGCGGTCCTGAAAGCTTCTCGAGGCCCGGCAGTCGGCTCTGCACGGTTCGAGATCCCGGTTGCGCGGGAGGTCAAGGGACTGGTCGCGGAGCCACCACCACCACTCGTCTTCGCACTCCTCAGGTAAGTTGACGCACAAGAAGAAGTCGAAGAAGCATCGTTGCTCTAAGTCTTCTCCCCGTCCGTAGGCCGACGCGATGAGGGATGCGGGTGGTGCCCCTCCCGCGGCTCCGCGTACGGAGCCCGAAGGGTTGGCTCCGCGTTTCCGCTCCTTTCCGGGACCCGGAGCGACCCCTGCCCAGCTTCGAAGTTTTTATGAAGCGATGCATGCCATCTTTGGGCAGCCCGACTCTGCTGGTGTGCCTTTGGGCCCCTCGTACTTGGCTGGCCGCCCTGGGCCTTCGAAGACAACGCTGGCGGCTTTTGGCCCCGGCACCGCAGGGTCCCCTTGGATCCAGGCCTGGATCCGGATCGGCGCCGGTTGACCTCATAACACCTCCACTGGCGTCGATCCAACCGGCACCTCGCCCGCAGGTTGTGTCCCCAGCCGGCGTCGACCACGACGTGGACACGGAGCCGGACCGACGTCGGATCCGGCGCCGACTGGTACTTTTGTGCCACTGTTCCACCCTGGTTCTTTCAGGCCAGATTGGCAACCAGAGGAGGACTGGGAGGGGTCTGGAAACCCTTTAAGTGACCAGTTGGAGTATGATCCGGACTGGCGAGAGGAGTTGGGGGATGCCAGTGGTCTGGATACTTCTCCAGACCTTGGCATGTTTTCTCCTCCTACAGTGGCTACGGAGGAGGGAGCTTCTTACGCAGTGGTGTTGCGTAGGGCGGCCGAGGCTCTCAACCTCGAGCTACCTACGGTGGCGGTCAGGACTAACCTCCTGACGGAGGTACTTCAACCGGCAGCGAGCTCTTCGGAGCCCTAACTGACATCCTTTTGGGCACCTGGTCCAGGCCCAACACAGGGGCTCCTGTGGATAGGATGACTGCCTGACGCCACCGCCCGGTTCCGGGCGACCCCTCTTTCCTCTCCCAATGCCCCTCCCCTGAGAGCTTGGAGGTCCAAGCCTCGATGTCCAAAAGGCGCATTCCCTACCGCTCCACCTGATAGGGAATCCAAAAAGCCGGACCATCTTGGGAAGATGTTTTCTTCCTCCAGCTTGGGACTGCGATCGGTACACACCGCATGTCTGTTGGGCCGTAACACCCACTCTGTGTGGGATACGGTGGCGCAGGTGCTGCCCCAGTGCCCGGAGGAGGCCCAGGCCGTACTCTCCCGTGCAGTTGCCGAGGGGAGAGACGCAGCCAAGTTTACCATTAGATGTGGGCTGAAAACCGCCGACTCGCTAGGCAGGACGATTTCAACGTCGGTAGCCCTTCGACGCTACGCCTGGCTGAGGTCGACTGGTTTTTCAGGGGATGTCCAAGCTACCCTAATGGACATGCCCTTTGATGGCCGTCGCCTGTTTGGGGACAAAGCAGACAACGCGCTAGAGCGCTTCAAGGACTCTCTGGCTATGGCCAAGTTCTTGGGCCTCTCCACCCCTTTCGTGGCTACGGAAGTTGTGCCCCACCACGTTCCGTCCAGAGCCACAGGCCGGCGCAAGCTGTTCAGCCCCTGCGCGGCAGGGGAATTGAGACCCACCACTGTGGGTCTGGGGACCAGCGAGCGGGCCAGTCCACCACCGTCCCCTCTGCAGCAGCCTCCAAACCCTCCTACTCCGACCTTTCAGGGCCACCAATCACCAGTGGACGGCAGGATTCTCCCCCCCTCACTGGCGCACTATCACGTCAGACAGGTGGGTTTTGCAGATAGTCCCAAGGGGCTCCTCCCTCCCCTTCGAGACTACCCCTCCATTCTTGCCACCTCAGCACCATCGCATGTCGGAGGATCATCTGGCCCTTCTCCAATAGGAAGTTTCGGCTCTCTTGGTCAAGGGAGCCATCGAGCGAGTTCCTACCCCAGAAGTAGGTCGTAGTTGCTATTCCCACTACTTTCTGGTGCCCAAGAAGGACAAAGGCCTGCGTCCTATCTTGGATCTCAGGAACGCCAACTGCCTCTTCCGGAAGGAGAAGTTCAAAATGTTGACGCTAGCTCAGGTCCTGTCTGCCCTCGAACCTGGAGACTGGATGGTATCATTGGACTTGCAGGACGCTTATTTTCACATCCCCGTCCTGCCGGCCCACCGGCGTTACCTGTGGTTCACCGTGGGCCACGAGCACTTTCAGTTTACCGTGCTCCACTTTGGCCTTACCAGCGCCCCTCGGGGGTTCACGATGGTGATGGCGGTGGCTGCAGCTCATCTGCGCAGATCAGGGGTTCCAGTCTTCCCCTATCTAGACGACTGGCTGTTGAAGGCGGACTCGCCCCAGGCAGTCGTCTCCAACCTCCAGACTACGGCGGACCTCCTGCACTCGCTGGGGTTTACTATGAACGTGGCGAAGTCACACCTGACTCCCTCTCAGAAGCTCCTTTCATTAGAGCGGTTCTGGACACGACGCAGTTTCGGGTTTATCCTCCCGAGAAGCGAGTCCGGGATATTCGGGCTATGATTCCGATCTTTCAGCCTTTATCCCGGGTTTTGGTCAGAATGACCCTGAGACTGCTGGGCCTCATGGCCTCCGGCATCCTGCTGGTAGATCATGCCAGGTGGCATATGCGGATTCTGCAGTGGGACCTGAAGTTCCAGTGGGCACAGCATCAGGGGAATCTGTCCGATTGGGTTCAGATCTCGGAGGGCACTGCACGCCAATTGCCGTGGTGGCTAACGAACCAGGATTGGGTCAATGGCAGATCCCTCTCCCTTCCCCAACCGGAGTACACAGTGGTGACGGATGCATCACTTCTAGGGTGGGGCGGCCACATGGGAGAGGCGGAGATCAGAGGCCTCTGGTCTCTGGCGGAGTCCGGGCTCCACATCAACCTTCTGGAGCTTCGGGCGATCCGTCGTGCACTAAAAGCATTCCTTCCCTCTGTCCGGGGAAGAGTGGTGCAGGCGTTCACGGACAACACCACCGCCATGTGGTACTGCAACAAACCGGGCGGGGTGGGGTCGTGGAACCTATGTCAAGAGGCTCTCCGTCTCTTGACATGGCTGGAACATCTGGCATATCCCTGGTGGTTCAACACCTAGCAGGTTCACTGAACTCCAGGGCGGACGAACTCAGCCGCAGGTGCATGATGGATCACGAATGGCGTCTTCACTCGGAGGTGGCGCAAGGTCTCTTTTGGTTAGATCTATTCGCCACCGAAAAGAACGCGCAATGTCAGCGATTCTGCACGTTTGAATTTCCAAGGCGGCACTCGCTTTTCGGCACAAGTGGAGTTGCGGTCTCCTATACGCCTTTCCGCCTATACCGCTTCTGCCCAGAGTGCTGAAGAAGATCAAGTGCGACCGGGCCCAAGTCATCCTTGTGGCTCCGGATTGGGCACGAAGAGTCTGGTATCCCGAGCTGTTACACATGGCCATCGGTCCTCCGATCCGACTGCCTCTTCGGGAGGATCTTCTGTCGCAGCAGCGGGGAACGATTCTCCACCTCCTTGCGTGGAGATTGAGCGGCAACAGTTGACAGCCTTTGACCTTCCTCATGAAGTCTGTGATGTTATCTTGGCAGCCGGCATCGCTCCACTAAGACGGTATACGCCTGCAGATGAAGCAAATTAGTGGCATGGTGCACAGCAAAGGCTGTGGATCCCCTTTATGCCCCTCTTTCTGAGATTCTCTTGTTCCTCCTGTCTTTGGCCCAGCAGGGCTCTGCTCTGAACACTCCGACGGGCTACTTCTCAGCCATCTCAGCCTTTCTTAGGCTTCCTGATCAGCCTTCTCTTTTCAAGTCCCCTGTTGTAAATCGCTTCCTTAAGGGCATTACTCATCTTTTTCCTCCTGTTCCCTTCGTAATGCCTCAGTGGGACTTGAACTTGGTTCTTACTTACCTTGTGTGCTCCCTTTGAGCCGCTTCATACACTAAAGACTGCCTTTCTGGTTGCCATCACCTCTGCTCGCAGGGTGAGTGAGCTACAAGCTCTTTCTTCAAAGCCTCCTTTTCTGGCTGTTCATCCGGACAAGGTCGTCCTCAGAACCAGACATTCCTTTCTTCCCAAGGTGGTTACTTCTTTCCACATTGGTCAAACCATCACTTTGCCCACCTTCTTTCCGCCTCCGCATCCTTCTAAGGAGGAAGAGAGGCTCCACCGTCTAGATCCAAAACATGCGCTTTCCTTTTATTTGGATCGCACCAAGCAATTCCGGGTGGATGACCAGCTCTTTGTTGGCTACTTGGGCGCCAAAAAAGGTCGGGCTGTGCACAAACTGACCATCTCTAGGTGGGTCGTTTTGTGCATTAAAGCTAGCTACTCTTTGGCAAAGAAGGAGCCTCCAGTGGGACTTGCCGCCCATTCCACCAGGGTGACGCAGCGACCACTGCATTGGGGCGTGGTGTCCCCTTACAAGACATCTGTCAGGCAGCTACGTGGGCATCTCTGCACACATTCACAAAACACTACTGCCTGGACAGCCAAGTCCGGAGAGACTGCTTCTTTGGCCGTTCTGTTCTCCAGGACTTTCTGGTGTGAACTTGGTTCGCAGACCCACCCTGCGGGGTTGGTATTGGTGGGGTATCTATTCTAAGGTAAGGAATCTATAACTAACTGTTTCTTTCAGATGAACAAGTTACTTACCTTCGGTAACGATATATCTGTAAGAAACATAGGTTAGTTATAGATTCCTTACCGCCCCACCCATCCTCGCCGTTCTGCGAACTGACTTCTGGGGTCAGGGAATCCCTTTTAGGGCCCTAATTTTGTGCACCAGTGGTCAGTGTCTTGCATGGCTCTGCGCTTCTGGCATGGAATGTTGTGTAAAAGAACTGACGTCAGCGCAGCGTCCAAGTAGCTACCGCGACGTCATCCCGGTGACCACGAGGCCAACGACGAACGTGGAGCCGACCAACGCCACCTTTCGACGCGCAGGGGTACTGCTGGCGAAAAATTCTCTGGATCCAGTCTGACACCTGGGGGTAATTCTACAGGTAAGGAATCTATAACTAATCTATGTCTCTTACAGATATATCGTTACCGAAGGTAAGTAACTTGTTCTTATTGTAGATGAAAGACAGAAGTTTCTACTCACAAGGTTTCGACTATAAACCATACACTTTCTGGTGGCTTACCCCACCAAAGGTACTTGGTTTTCATCTTTACCTCTCTGTCATTGTGAGATCCCTGCTGAACAGAGCTCTTCTCACTTTACATTACTTTGCACATTTTATCTACATCAAAGAAGGCAGTTCCTGCGCCCCATATCGCGTGCTTTGGACTCAAGATCCCACATAGCAGCCTTTTCTTACTTGCAGTGCCTGGGAAATAAAACTGTTATTATTGCCATTTGAAATTACATCTTAAGTTCCCTGAGACTACTTTCTAAATATTGAAACTTTTCGGTATTGTGCTGCTATCATATTATTTAATGGATCTTATCTGAAGTTTTTATGGTGTATTATTTGTACTGTGTATTTTATATTATCTGAAAGAGACACGTTAGTGATAGATTCCTTACCTTAGAATATCCCCAGGCGTCAGACTGGATCCGGAAAGTTTTTCATCAGCAGTACCCCTGCGCGTCGGTAGGTGCCGTCGTGTGGCTCCGCGTTCTTCGCTGGCGTCGTAGGCGCCGAGATGACGTCACGGAGACTACTTAGGCGCCACCCATGCGCGCTGACATCAGTTCTTTCCTTTTCCGCGCCAGCAAGCGCAGATCCGGTTAGAGCACGTACCTTAGTCACTTTTTGACTAGTTGTTTTTTGGGACTTTTGTCTCTAATCTCTATATTTGACTCCTGGTGCCACGTAGGGATGCCTGGTTTTAAAACCTGCGGGGCCTGCCGCCGTACGATGTCGGTGGCCGACCCCATGGCGTCTGTCTCTACTGTCTAGAGCGCGACCATGACTCCCGGTCATGTTCCGACTGTCTGGCCATGGCTCCGAAGGCTTTGCGGGAGCGGTCCCGAAAGCTGCTAGAGGCCCGACAGTTGTCTCCGCGCCGTTCCAGGGGTCGCTCGAGGGACCGACCGCGGAGTCGCCATCATCGCTCCTCGGGGTCCAAGTCGTCGCCCTCGGATTCCGATAAGCGACATCATAAAAAGAAGTCGAAGAAGCGCGTACGCTCTTCGACCTCCCCTTGTCGGTCTTCTGACGCGGACGAGGGGACCCGGGGTCTTTCCCCCGCTGCTCCGTTGGAGCCTGTCAGTCCCGCAGCCTACCCGCCATACCCGGGTCCGTCGGCGACTCCGGCCCAGGTGCAAGAGTTTCTTGCTGCCATGGACTGCCTTTTCGGGCCTAGGGCTCCCGGCGGTGCGCCTTCGGGCCCCGCGGTCCCATTTGGGGGCCCTTGGTTGCCGGCGGCGGCTCCGGCGCCCCAAGGTCCTCTGCCGGCGGCTCTGGCCCCGGCGTCGCAAGGTCCTTCGCCGGCGGCTCCGGCCCCGGCGCCGCAGGGTCCTCCGCCAGCGGCTCCGGGCCCGGCGCCCCCTGCGGCTCCCTTCCCGGCGCCGCCCTGGGTGCCGTTCGGCCCACCTCCGCCCTTGTCCGCGTTTCCACTTTGGAACCCGAATTGGGCCTTGGAGTCGGAGCGGCACCGATCGGCGCCGGTGGAGCATTTCTTTTCCCCTGTGCCTCCCTCGCCTTTGCAGCCTGTGCCTCGGGCTGTTGGGGAAGAGGAGGACTGGGAGGGGTCGGAGGACCCTCTTGCACGGCAGTGTGAGTCCGAACAGGAATGGGCAGCAGAAGACTCAGAGGATGCCAGTGGCCTTGACCTCTCCTCTGAGCCTGGTTTGTGTCTCCTCCCACTCTCATGGAGGAAGGCGCCACCTACACTGTGGTGCTCCGTAGAGCAGCTGAGACTCTTGGCCTTGAATTGCCTACTGTTGCCCTCCAAACTAACCTCCTTACTGAGGTGCTTCAGCCTACAGCAGGTTCTGTAGAACCTCTGCTTCCGTTCAATGAGGCCTTGACGGATGTTTTGATGGGTACCTGGTCTAGGCCAGCCACAGGGGTCCCTGTGGATAAAAATGTGGGCAGACGTCACCGTCCGGCACCGGGTGACCCTGCCTTTCTGACAACTCATCCGACACCGGAGCTCCTGGTCATTCAGGCTTCCACTTCCCAAACAGCATTCCCTACCGCTCCGCCGGATAAGGAATCCAAAAAGCTGGAGCAGCTTGGCAAAAAGTTGTTTTCCTCTGCCAGCCTGGGGCTGCGGTCAGTCAACACCACATGCCTCTTGGGCCGCTATTCTCAAGCTGTGGGGGACACGGTGGCGCAAACTCTGCCCCAGTGCCCCGAAGAGGTTCGGGCTGTGCTTTCCCCAAGCTGTTGCAGAGGGGAAGGATGCAGCGAAGTTCGCCATTCGGTGTGGGTTGGACACCGCAGACTCTTTGGGAAGAGCAATTTCCACCACAGTGGCCTTGCGGCGACATGCCTGGCTGCGGTCCACGGGGTTTTCGGGGGATGTCCAGAGTTCCCTCATGGACATGCCTTTTGATGGTACTCGCCTTTTTGGCAATAAGGCAGACAGTGCGCTGGAGCGTTTTAAGGACTCTCGGGCTACAGCCAAGTCCTTGGGTCTCTCCACCTCCCGCCCAGCCACGTCTACTTTTCGTTCCTTTCGTGGCTGCGACAGGGGCGCCTCTACTCGTCCGTTCCAAAGGCCTGCGCAGAACCAGCCTCAGCGTGGCCGCGGGCGTGGTGGCCGCCGTGGCGGCACAGGGGGCCAGCGTGCGGGGCAGCCCACCTCCGCTCCTGCAGCATCCGCCTCAAAGCCTTCCTAGTCCGCGCTTTGGGGTGCACCCCACGCCGGTGGGCGGCAGGATTCAGCATCACCTCCCCCGCTGGCGCTCTGTCACTTCGGACAGCTGGGTGCTACAAATAATCCGAAGGGGCTATTCCCTCCCCTTCGAGTCTGCCCCCCGTCCATGCCACCTCAGTTCCACCGCATTTCGGGGATCACTTAGCGCTTTCTCCAACAGGAAGTCACGGCCCTCTTGGCCAAGGGGGCCATCGAGCGCGTTCCTGGGCCAGAAGTAGGACATGGATGTTATTCCCACTACTTTCTGGTCCCCAAAAGGACAAGGGGGCTTGCGCCCCATCTTGGACCTCCGAAACGTCAATCGCTCCTCCGGAGGGAGAAGTTCAAGATGTTGACTCTGGCTCAGGTCTTGGCTGCCCTCGACCCTGGAGACTGGATGGTAGCGTTGGACTTGCAGGACGCATATTTTCACATTCCCGTCCTGCCGGCCCACCGGCGTTACCTGCGGTTCGTGGTGGGCCAGGAGCATTTTCAGTTTACCGCGCTCCCCTTCGGCCTTACAAGCGCACCTCGGGTGTTCACGAAAGTGATGGCGGTGGTCGCAGCTCATCTGCGCAGGTCAGGGGTGTCAGTCTTCCCTACCTCGACGACTGGTTGTTGAAGGCGGGCTCGCCCCAGGCAGTCGTCACCCACCTTCAGACTACGGCCGACCTCCTGCAGTTGCTGGGGTTCTCCATCAACGTGCCAAAGTCGCACCTGAGTCCTTCTCAGAAGCTCCCCTTCATCGGAGCGGTTCTGGATTCGACGCAGTTTCGGGTTTATCCTCCCGAGCGGCGAGTCCGGGATATTCAGGCTATGATTCCCATCTTTCAGCCTCTATCCCGGGTTTGTCAGGATGACCCTCCGGCTCCTGGGCCTGATGGCCTCCTGTATTCTGCTAGTGCAACATGCCAGGTGGCATATGCGGGCTCTGCAGTGGGACCTGAAGTTCCAGTGGGCGCAGCATTAGGGCAACCTGTCCGATCTTGTCCAGATCTCGGAGGGCACTGCACAACAATTGCAGTGGTGGCTCACGAATCGCGATTGGGTCAATGGCAGATCCCTCTCCTTTCCCCAACCGGAGCACACAGTGGTGACGGATGCGTCCCTCCTGGGATGGGGCGGCCACCTGGGAGAGGCGGAGATCAGAGGCCTCTGGTCTCCGGCGGAGTCCCAGCTCCATATCAATCTTTTGGAGCTGCGGGCGATCCGACTTGCACTGAAGGGATTCCTTCCCTCTGTCCGGGGAAGTGTAGTGCAGGTGTTCACGGACAACACCACCGCCATGTGGTATTGCAACAAACAGGGCTGGGTGGGGTCGTGGACCCTATGTCAGGAGGCTCTGCGCCTCTGGACATGGCTGGAACATCAAGGTATTACCTTGGTGGTTCAACACCTGGCAGGTTCTCTGAACGCCAGGGCAGACAAACTCAGCTGCCGGTGCTTGATGGATCACGAATGGCGTCTGAACTTGGACGTGACGCAAGGTCTCTTTCTGCAGTGGGGAGAGCCTTGGTTAGATCTATTCGCCACCGAAGAGAACGCGCAACGTCATCAGTTCTGCGCGTTGGAATTTCCAAGGCGGCACTCGCTCGGCGACACTTTTCGTCGCGAATGGAGTTGCGGTCTGTTGTACGCCTTTCCGCCTATACCACTTCTGCCCAGAGTGCTGAAGAAGATTCGGCGCGACCGGGCCCAAGTCATCCTTGTGGCTCCGGATTGGGCACGAAGATACTGGTATCCCGAGCTACTCAACATGGCGATCGGTCCCCCGATCCGACTGCCTCTTCGGGAGGATCTTCTGTCGCAGCAACAGGGGACGGTCCTCCACCCGAACCTGTCCAGCCTCCACCTCCATGCGTGGAGATTGAGCGGCGACAGCTGATTCCATTTGACTTGCCTCCTGAAGTCTGTGATGTCATTCTGGCAGCCAGGCGTCCCTCCACTAAATCGGTATACGCCTGCAGGTGGAACAAATTTGTGGCATGGTGCACAGCTAAGTCTGTGGATCCCCTTTCTGCCCCTCTTTCTGAGGTCCTTCTATTCCTACTATCCTTGGCCCGGCAGGGCTCTGCTCTGGGCACTCTCAAAGGTTATCTTTCGGCCATCTCCGCCTTTCTCAGGCTTCCAGATCAGCCTTCTCTCTTAAGTCCCCGGTTGTTAACCGTTTCCTCAAAGGCATTACACACACGTTTCCTCCCGTGCCTTTCATAATGCCTCAATGGGACTTAAATCTTGTCTTGACCTATCTGATGTGCGCTCCTTTGAGCCCCTTCATAACTGTCCTTTATGTCTTCTTACTCTCAAGACGGCTTTCCTGGTAGCTATCACCTCTGCCAGAAGAGTGAGTGAGCTCCAGGCTCTTTCTTCTAAGCCTCCTTTCCTTTCTGTTCATCCGGACAAGGTGGTTTTAAGGACCCGTCCTTCTTTCTTGCCAAAGGTTGTCACGCCCTTCCACATCGGGCAGACCATCACTTTGCCCACTTTCTTTCCGCCTCCGCATCCTTCAAAAGAGGAAGAGAGGCTCCATCGTCTGGACCCAAAACGTGCGCTCTCGTTCTATTTAAAACGCACACAACAGTTCCGGGTGGATGACCTGCTCTTTGTTGGCTACGTGGGCGCCAAAAAAGGTCGGGCCGTGCACAAACGCACCATCTCTCGGTGGGTTGTTTTGTGCATCAAAGCGTGTTACTCCGTGGCTAAAAAGGAGCCTCCTGTGGGGCTGCGTGCCTATTCTACCAGGGCAAAAGCAGCCACTACTGCCTTGGGACGCGGCGTTCCCTTGCAAGATATTTGTCAGGCAGCCACGTGGGGCTCGCTGCACACATTTACCAAGCATTACTGCCTTGACAGTCAAGTCCGGAGAGACTGCTTCTTTGGCCGTTCTGTTCTCCGTGACTTTCTGGTGTAATCTATTCGCAGACCCACCACCGGGGTTGGTATTGCTGGGGTATCTATTCTAAGGTAAGTAATCTATCACTAACGTGTCTCTTTCAGATGCACAAGTTACTACTTGTGTAACGATATATTTGTAAGAGACATTAGTTAGTGATAGATTCCTACCGCCCCACCCATCCTCCCCATTCTGCGAACTGATTCTAGGGTTAAGGTCATCCCTTTCAGGGCCCTAGTTTCATGGCATCAGTGTTCAGTTTCTTGCATGGCTCTGCGTTCCTGGCGCGGAAAGTCGTGTACAGAACTGACGTCAGCGCGCATGGGTGGCGCCTAAGTAGTCTCCGTGACGTCATCTCGGCGCCTACGACGCCAGCGACGAACGCGGAGCCGCACAACGCCACCTACGGACGCGCAGGGGTACTGCTGACGAAAAACTTTCCGGATCCAGTCTGACGCCTGGGGATATTCTAAGGTAAGGAATCTATCACTAACTAATGTCTCTTACAGATATATCGTTACACAAGTAGTAACTTGTGCATATGACTTTTATGGCTCGTTAGAGCCGAATGATGAATTTGATGATGATGACTCGTCACTTACCCATTGTTCGTTCACCACTCTGGTCGGGTCGGGGTAACCATCAGCAATTATCTGATAGAGTGGAAGAATTTTAACAAAACAGATGGGTGCAAAATGCCCATACTCAATGCCTTCTAAATTTGCTGCAACTTGAGGTAAGCATTCTTCGGTGCAAAAAAATCAAAGTTGTGGAAATGGTCTCTGCTTCTTAAAAAGTAAATGGAAATGATTCCTATTAATTTCAATTTTGAAAGTAGGTCCAAAGCAGGAATACCAACCCATTCTTGATCTAATGACAGAAACAAACCAGTAAAGAGGGAGAAGCTTTGAAATTTGGCTTTTCATCAAATCTGCACGCTACTCCATCAGGGGAGTCGGTGTGCTCCACAGACCTCCAGGAAACCTATTTCCACATTCCCATAATGCAGAAACACCACAAGCTCATCAGATTTTTGATGGGCAGTGTTCACATGCAATTCAGAGACCTGACCTTCAACCTCAAGCCAGCTCCAAGAGCGTTTTCAAAGTGCATGGCCTTAGTCACTACACATCTAAAATGTTCTTTTATTCCCTACTTGGTCGACTAGGTAATGAATGCAGCCACTTTAAAGGCGCAACAGCAGTTCAACATGACCACTCATGTCCTCCAACACTTGGGTGTCCAAGTTAATCACTTGAAGTAGACTGAAATCCAATTTCAAGCTGTTTATTACCTGACGTCAGCTCTGTACACACTGGCAGCTAGCATGTATCTTTCAGAGGAGAGACTGTTTTCTATTCATCTGACGTGCCAGAAACGTTTAACAATGACAAATCAAATAACCTGTCAAATTTCATCCTTACTGGGGTCCATGGAATCTTGCATTTTTCTAGTAACAAAAGCCTATCTTGCAAATTATACCACTCTAGGACAGCCTGGAAGATCAGTGGTGCCAGAACTCAGACAGCTGGAAGACAGACTCTCTCCAAGGCCACAATTCAGTCTCTTGCCTGGTGGTGTGGAACAACCAATCTTCTGAGTCCTATTCGTCAGGACATTTTAACCCGAACCATTGTGATGGATGCTTCCCTGCTAGTTTAGGGAGCACACCTGTTCCACCTTCAAGTGCAGAGAAATATGGTCAGCGGGAGAGAGATGTCCCATCTTAACAACCATGTAGAGTTTGAAGTTCTTTATCATGCTCTCAATTCTTTTCTACAAACTATCAAAATGGACTTCATACTTGTAGAAACAGAGAACCTAACCACTATTACTTCAGGCACAGTGGCGGTTGGTCTATAGGGGCGCCGGGGCAGCGCCCCACAAAAGAAACTGCTCACTGCAGTTCGGGCAACAGGAATGTAAGCAGACGAATTGACAGCTTTCACAATTCGTCTGTTTACATTTCCGGGCCGGCCTGTGCTTCACGGGTGAAAGTGCGCATGTCAAGGCAAAGCGCACGCAGGCGAGAGCAGGAGTCCAGAAGATGGTCTGACTGCGCATGTGAGCGAGGAGCGTTGCTCCTCACTCACATTCACAAACCATTAGGTATGCTGCGCATGCCTAGTGTAGTGCAGGCGTCTGAAGATAGGCTTCTGCTCGGGCGGTGACGTGTTTTTCGCAAAATCGCCCCATGCCCTATCAAATGCCAGGATACAGAGTAAACAAGGGTCAGTCTCCGGGCCCCCCGTCGCATCCAGTCTCCTGATTTGGCAGTTAGTATTCCTGTTGAGCGGCAAAAGAAAAGAGCGGGAAGAAGTTAGTTCCACGGTGCAGAGGAGACCTGATGCGACGCGGGACCGGAGGAGATGCCTGGTAAATTTTATTCATTAAATTGACCCCGTACCCCCCCCCGTCATACCAGCCGCGACTGTATAGCGAGCTTCCACTCAAATTCCCACGTTTTGCCATTTCTAGTTGTTTTGCTTTCACGTTGTGGTGTATTTTCAGTAACTAAGTGAACGTTGGCAAGGCGTTCGTGGGCGTGTCGATGGCTCTGTGTAGGTAGTGCTTAACATCGATTATTCCTAGGAGCTTTTTGTTTTTGCATGAGAAACACAATGCTGCCCAGCCCTCAGTTTCGCGTTTTATGGCACCGTAAATAGCAGCTGCTCTTACTATTTTAGTAGTGCTCAGTGTATCGATCCGGTGAGGAAGAAGGGCTGAGTGAGCACTGCTGGGACTCAGACCTGTGTGACCCGTAGCAGTGAGTACTTTACTCGCAGAGCTGTAATATAGGATTAAAGGCGCACTACTGTCTACCCAGATTCACAAAGCTGGGTCGGGTGAGTTGAGTTTAGATTACAGATCTTCGGTTTCCTTCGGCGCAAGAAGGCTTGGGAAGAGGTATTATGTGAACATCCGCTTAAAAGTGCAAATTATTCACTGGCGAAATAGAGGATGACAGACCAACAAGTGTAAAATAGCGCATCATCAGTGAGAAGTGCTCCCAAAAGCTTCTTGTTTTTTTACCACAAAGAGGGTTATTCAGTCTGGCAGCAAAGACAATGCGCTTGTGTTCGATAACGTTCAAGAAGAAGGACCTCCTCCTACCAGACCAGCAGAGAAGGCACTCCAACCAAGAATGAACACACTGTATCTGCCTTGCGCCTTGAGCAGTTCAGGACCCCTCTTGGTAGCTATATTAGGTTACTTGGAGGCTCATGTCATCGGTGTTACCATGCTCCCAGCCTCGTGCTTCCATTTAAAAACATAATGGTTCCTGGCAGTTGTAATAGTGGGCTGTACTTCACTTGAGCAGTGACGATAGCCACATGTAATATAGTTCAGTGATGTACATGGTATCTCTGAGAGGTGTTTGTATGTCTCCCTAGCAATACACGTCACAGGATGTAATTCTGGCAAGGCCGACTTAGCCCTTCATTCTTGTGAGGCCAATCAGTTAGGAAAATTGAGAACCACTTAGTGACTGTAACACCTATTACTTGCATAACTACAGAATATTAACTTTACAATGGGAAGTACTCTGTAAAAACACATTATTATAAAAATGTGTGGGAGGAAAGCTCTGGACTTGTGGTGTTATGGCCCGCAGTGTAATGATGATAGGTTTATGGCCAATAGCTGACGCAATCCTGAATGTTACCAATATTGAATGTAAGAGCCGACTAATGAGCAACTAATTATTTTTGAGTGTTACTCGGAAGCCCAGCAACCGAAAAGGAAAACAAAATCAGACCGGCAAAAATAGGAAATGTTTAGGAGCCTAGTTTGATCAGCGCAGAAACGAATCAGTCGGTATTCATATTAAGTGTGTATTGTACAATTGAACTTGTTAGGGTTATGCGGTTATCCATGAGAGATGAGACAGATATACCCGTGAGAGATGAGACTCAGAGTTTCTGCGTGACGAGGACACAAACATTCTGGCCTCTGTAGTAAATTCGAATACTGTGTTGTGTAAGCCTGCGCATCTTTTTCTGTTGTATTTGTCTTCATTTTAAAGATTTATTTGAACTAATTGTTTAAAATCTAAAACTGCCACGTACAGTGCTAGCGATATTCGTCAGAGATGTGTTTTAGCTAAAAACGAGAAATATAGAACTGAAGACAAAGAATGGCTTGGCGCGTGACTGCTGGGTCGGACATGGCAACCTTGACGCGACCCTTATTTGCTATATGTGTGTGTTTAATCCCCATTCTCATTTTATCTGGGCGTTTTTAGTTATTATATCACAGTCATGTCTCCGTCAATCTCACTGCTTTTATTTGTTTGCTTCGTTTTTTTTCTTTTCTGCCTCGCCGTACTTGCTTTTCCATCCTTGTAAATGTGACGCCTAAAGTGACAGAATAATTGTCTGGTAGCCCAAGTGTATGATCAGATAAACAGACACAATTGATATCCTGTGGATGGTCTGAGAAGCCGTGGGGGCTGCAGCAAGTGAGAAGCACAGGAGCTCAGCAGCAGCTCGCCACCTTCTGTCCATCTTTTCACTCGAGCCACTCTGCCCCCTTCCTCTGCCTTTTTTTCCCCTGGTCAAATTATAAGCATTCTCTCCCCCTCCGTGAATGGGTGTTTACTACGGTCTTCTAAATGCAGAAAAGCCCATCAATGGCTCATCAAACAGTGAGATATGGGGCGGAGGGAGGGTTAGGACGCCTGGGGGTAGAGGAGAGTGAGAGAGAGGCACTTCTTTCACACGTCTGATTAAGTTAAAGCAATGAAAATACGTCACGGAGCGGTGGACTTGATTTCCTTGCACGCCTTTTTACCTTTCCGTGCACAGACTGTGGACATGTTGCAATGGCTAGCAATCGTGTGCGCCCATAGCTACGCCCCGGAGCCACAGGCCTCAAACTACCACCCACCTGAGCACAGTAGTTCAACAAGTCTTCTTTTTCTGGGTATTTTTATTTACGGTGCATGGTTGTTTAGTGGAGCGTTCACCAATTTATCTGCCTCTTGGCGTTTTAAAGTTTAGTTGCAGATTGATGTCTTCGTGATTTCCCGCATGAGGCTTTTCCAAAGGGAATACCCTTTCACCATGCTATCCAAGTAAACGGAGGTCACGAGCTACTGCACATTTCTGGGCATATGCTTTATTGCACTGTTCAGGAAGCATGCATGTACTTCAGTCTCAATGTCTTCTGTACAGAATGCGAGGTAAAGATGTAATGTGATTGGACTGTCCGAAGTGAGTCTGGTGTGGATGTGGACACATTAAGCATGTATTTCATGTTCTTTGGTCACAGACTCTGTTCTGTATGTAGTGTAGTCCATTGAACTTGTTCACATCACTAACTAGTGTTTTCTATTGGAAAGGGTAGAGCCAAAGCAGTCTTGCTTAGTACCCTAGCCCTCTTCAGAAGTCAGACTTGCTTGGCAACCCAGAAATTCTCTGAAATAATGTATGAGTTTTCTTTTATGAATGCCTAGAAGAACTGAATTTTTAGTCCATTTATCACAGAAATAATGCTGAAAATCGCACCTAAAAGATGCCAATTTTTAAAAAGTTTCTCCACGGGGGAGAACCCCCCGCACTCCCCTTCTTGCCGTCGAGCTCGTTCGCTGCGCTCGCTCGCGTACGTTGATTCGTTCTGCATTCGCCTCACCAGTTTCAAATTCCACCAGCCGCCACTGTTCAGGCAGCTGGAAGTAACAAAATCCAGGGTTCTACTTTTAGAAGCACAGACTATTTGAAAATGGTTTCTTGCCAGGGGCTTGCACCTCTCTGCATTTCATTTCCCTGGTGACCATAATTCAGAAGCAGACTTTCTCAGCACATTTCAGGAGAATCACATATGGATGCTTAACAATTCAGTGCTGCACAATCTTTTTTTTTTCTTCTGAATGGGGTTGCCCCTTAAATGATCTATTAACAAACTTATAAAACAGAAACTGATCTTTTGAGAAGCTGGTAAAAGATGTTTGTGTATGCATTTCCTCTAGTGCCTATGATTCCATCTGTCATCAAATTGATAACAAACAGCTTGAATAATTATCATGCCAGAGAGGCCATCAATGGTGGTTTTCCGATCTTCAGCATCTCTGAACATCTTCTCAAGACACTGCATGCAGACCGGATCACTTGTTAAAGTTTGGGAGCTACTTCCTCATCTCAATCTTTCATAGTTCAGATTGGCTTCTGAACTCTCAAAATATGGTTATTTGAATATTCCGTAGGATTGCATGAACATTTGACAAGAAGCTAAGCGTCCATCTACCAGGCAATCCTTAGCTTTCACATGGAATATGTAATTCCTCTAGGTCATCCAGAAATATATTGATCAAACCAGATGACAAGAAGGGGTACTACATACCATGTTATTTGGTAAAAGCTGGGATGCAGTTTTCTTTGATAAAGATACATCATGCAGCCTTTACACTTATAGAAAATTCTTTCATTTCACAAACCATTTTGTTTCTTTAAACTTCCAGTCATAAGAGATTTTTTTGGAAGGGATTAAAAAAGTCTTTGTTCCCTTAAGAACACCTTCCATTCCACAGAAATGTAATTAAGTGCTTTTCAAATTATTGACCCTTCTCAGTTATACAGCAGCATTACAACATATTTCATGAAAGTAGCAGTATTGGGTGCCATCACTTCAATCCTTAGGGTTAGTGAAATTTAGGCTCTATGCTGTACGGAACCATATGAGGTTTTTCACAAGGATTAAGTTATGATGAGCACTCATGTCAGACTATTTCCCTTCAAGTATTTTCCAGAATTTCTCCACTCCAGCAAAGAGGACTTTAAATTCTTTAGAAGTTAAAAGGGTTAAACAATTTCATCTAGATAAAACTAATAACATTAGACAGTCAAATAATATTTAGTAATTACAGCCCATTTGTATTGGGTTAGCTACTTTGAAACATTACATTTCTAGGTTGAATCGTCTCCTGTATTTTCTCAATTATAGTAATACTAATAGAAGTTTGCCTCATCCAGCGCTTGTTCACAAGAAGTAAACCAGCCACCACTGGACCACCAGTGAGCATGACCATTGCAGATATATGTAAAACAGGCACTTAGAGGACCGTGAATACGTTTGAGACATTAATGGCATCACTTACTAACGCAAAAAAATCAGTGTTTTGATGAATACATCTATCTTTACATTCTTCACCTTCTAAATAGCCTTGCAGTTCTTAACTTGTCTGGAAAGCTTTTTCCCAGAAGTGACTCTCCAGCACCGCCAGGTGCCACAGTATGGCTTCAGCCTCGACTCTACCCGTCCGACATAACATCAGAGTATGTTAGGAGCCAATCAGCATGATGGCGTTCGTTCCTGATTTTCTACACCTCATTTACGCATGTCTGCAGCTTTTCTGGTCTTAGCCAACAAAGTTTTTCAGCATTTTGATGGCCACCAGGTCAAAAATCTCCTTCAAAACTCTCTGGGTTTAAACCCTGCTGCTGAAGCCGCATGAGGGCATCAATCGGACCTACTTGACATCTGCATCTGGTATTTAGACTTGAAAAATGATGGAGCAGCCAATGACTCCTGTACTTTGATGCACCCCAATGCCAACAGAGAGCAAAAGGCCAAACTTTTTTTGGCAAATGCTTATGATATGAAAAGGGAAACCCCCCTCACCTGTGGTAAGTCACCTGACACAAAAAGCACCTTAAGTCGTCTTCTTCCTAGAGGAAACTATCAATCTCCTGGGATCTTTGGATGTCTCCTTGCCATTCCCCTATAATGGACTCTTCCTCATCCCGAGCACGATCTGGACCTTGAAAAAGAGGAGTTCCTGGTCCCATCGGCCACTCTTGCATTGTTAAAGAGTTCCATCTAGCAGTATTGGATTTGCTCAGGATGGTTTCCATACCCTCTGAGCTGCCCCCTTCCAGCCTCCCTCCACCCCCAGTGGGAAGGCCGACCATGCGAGGTTGGAGCCTCTGGTTGCTCCTAATTTTGTGCCTCCATATGCGGTGCATTCTTGGGCTCCAACACATAAGATGATGATTAAACATGTCAAAGCACGGTCCCCTCATTACCTCAGAACCGCCTTAGGTGCCCATTCAGACACTAATCTTGGAGTAGGCTATGCCACCAAAGTCACCCTGTAGGTCCCCGGTCACGGAGCAAATTCCCCAACTGATTCCAGTGTGCCCAAGATTCCCAGGCCATCTGCTTTGGTGCAGCAGATTGAAGTCTTGAAGGAGGCTATGCTGCAGGTTTTCGGCACACTTCTGCCTGCAAGGAACCTGCAGGGGTCTCAAGTCAGGCTACCGCCGTCAGATCCATCCCAGCACCTTCTGTCCCTATAGGACCCTCTGTCAGTCAGTCAAACCACTTTATTCGATTAATTAAAATCATAAAAGTACAATACACAAAACAGAAGTATTATCATTCAATACAAATGAGCGATATAAATGGTATAAAATTCCTGCAAGAGATCTATAATTCATCAGGGCTTAAAAATTATCAGGTAAAAACAATTACATTAGAATAAAAATTGAAAAATTCATACGTCATTAATCATAGGAAATCTCCTTTTCCTAAGGCGGACAGCAGCAACAAGAAAACTAGCAATGTTAAAAATATTCTGTGTATCATCTAGCAATTGAAGATACATTATGGCTGGTCTAACCTGTAGGAAGCCCTTTCCCCTCAATAGAGGGGCTAGAAACCTCCTCCGTATGTCATTGTAAAAATCACAAAACATGATAAAGTGCATTGTATCCTGTGGTGAGAAATTGTCGCACTGACACGGGCCTATATCCTCTGATTTACACCATCCAGGAAGGTTACCCAGCGAAAAATGAATCAAATTGAAGCGGAACCTAGTCAGGAGTCAACGATGATAAGGCTTGGACACAATTCTCAGGTAGGGCTCAATTAATGGGGAAGAATTAATTAGATAATGAGCCGTAACCAAAGGTTTTTGTATCTCCCGTTCCTCCCGTTCCAACATCAAAATATTCAAAAATTGTGATTTCACCCATTTTACATCATCTTTTTTGATCTTTTCTGGGACGTTATAAATATCGGGTCGCCCTAGTTTAAGAAACATGCACTTAACGTAAGGCAGCCACGGAATGCTGCTGGCTTTATCCAGGGCAACACAGTCCCGTAAGATCTGGTGGTTCAAAGTTATTTCTGGATTGAGCCAGGTTTTAATCCAGCAAACCAAGGGGGCCAGTCTCAGCGAGTCAGTCACATATCCCAACCCCAATTCCTGATGAATGGCAAAAGTTGGGGTTGATTGGGGCACAGACAGGAGGGTACGTAAAAATTTATTTTCAGCCAACTGCATCCCTGCCAACTGTTTGTAGCCCCAAATGACAGAACCATATGTAGCAATAGCCAGACATTTAGATCTATGGATGGAAAGAATAGCTTCAAAAGGCCTGGCTCCTAATCGCTGTGAGAACCCCAATAAAGCTGACGTCGATCTAACTACAGCGTTTTTTTTAGCTTTATGTTGGGGGACCCAGGAACATCTGTCATCAAATAAAACCCCCAGATATGTAAAAGAGGTCACTCTGGACACCTCAGCTCCATTGCATGAGAAAGTTTTATCTTTTCTATTTCTTTGGCCCATTATCATGACATGTGATTTCGACATATTCACAACCAGATCCAGGGATTTCATGTAAGCCCCAAATGCATCCAACAGTCTCTGAAGACCTATGGCAGTTCGGGATAATAAAACGGCATCGTCCGCGTATAGGAGGACCGGAATAGTCCTAGTCCCTACGCGCGGAATATCCAAACTGGCCTGATCCAGGGTTTTATCTAGGGCATTGATATAAAGGGTAAAAAGTAATCGCGCCTATATACAACCCTGGCGGACACCTCTGCCTGATTTAAAGTGACTAGTGCATTTGCCGTCCTGAGTGACCCTGACAGCTGCTGAAAGATCCCGATGTAAATCTGCTAAAGAGTGAACCAAACAGGGATCAATACCCATATCAAGTAAAATAGGCCAGAGCTTCGATCTGTTTACCAGATCGAATGCGGAGGTGAGGTCCATAAAAGCCATTTGCAAGGAACCTTTTTTGGCTACGGTGTATTTGCCTATTAATAAATATAAATTAAGGCACTGATCCATGGTGCTTCTGCCTTGTCTAAAACCATACTGAAGATTGGATAAAACCCCATTATCATTTACCCAATCAGTGACTTTAGCCAAGATCACTTTACGTAAAATTTTGACGCCAGAATCAATCAATGATATAGGTCTGTAGCACCGTGGATCTCCTCTCTGTCCTTTTTTCAAAACTGGTATAATTGTAGACAGGGAGCAGGATGCAGGAAACCCCTGCACAACTGAGGCATTAAACACATTTGCCAAAATCTTGGCCCAAAATTTAGGTTCACCTTTATACAGGTCTGCAGGGACACAATCAGGGCCAGGTGCCTTATTGCTGGATGTCTCTATTATTGCCTTTTCAATGTCCGCCTCTTTAAAAACCAACAAAGGTAAATCACCATGTGTATCTGAAGCTGGAAAGGGATCCTGAACCTCGCTTGATCCATAAATAATCTTAAAGTGCGCTAGCCACTGCTCTTCTGAGATATTAGTTTCCAGGATGTCATTCTCTGAACCCGAGAAGAAAGGTGTGTTAACAATAGCCCAAAATTTCGAACTATCCTTTAGGCCTTCAACAGACATTAGAGCATTCCAGGCCTCTGATTTGATCTCACTTTTACGGGTATATACCGCTAGCTTATAGTGCTTCCTGAGACTAGCTATCTGCTCCCTGTCTCTTGGTTTATTTTTCAGGGTTTGTACTAAATTTCGATGGGCCCTAGAGCAATTTGCGTCAAACCACCTTTCACCTGGGTTAGATCTGGGTTTAGTTTTAACAGTCAAGTCAATTGCTACCTGGCCACAGATACCTTCAAAGGCTCTAATGACCTCAGCCTTTGGGGTGGAATAATCCGCGCATTTTGTGATATCATTTTTAGCCTTCATGCATAAATTAACAAAGAAAGATTCAGGAATTACCTTAGACCATTTGAGCCTCCTCCCTTGCTCACTTGTTGCCACGTGATTAACTCCAGTGTTCCTGCCCAGTGAGCACAGAAGACCCAAGTCTTTGTTTAATTCAAGAATTACTGGGTTATGATCGCTAAAGGGGGACAACCTAGCGTTATAGAGCACTACATTAGCTAGCATTGAGGGGGACAAGAATATGTAATCAATAATGGTATCCCTTCCCTTAGCCTTAAATGTCGGAACCCGCTCAGATAAATCATTGAAACCAGGTTCGAAGAGGTCAGCTCCTGCCAGGAGGTCCTCCAGAGCCTCCCCCTTTTGCGTTTGCTCAAAGTGGGGTGACACCGAATAATCAGGGCCCAAATGATCATCAGCATAACAATTCAGATCGCACAGATGAATATTAAAATCGCCCATAAGTATGATATAATAAAAAGTGGATTGCTTCGATCTATAAACTTCTAAAAAAACATTTCAAATATGATAGGTGTTCATTCATAAAGTCGCATTCCCCAGAGTTATAAAAATTAATTAATAATGTTTTAGGGCAATTGGGGGTGCATAGTTCTTTTAGACAATTATGGGAGCTTACCTCCATCATCTTTATGGACCCTTTTAACTTTAAAGAAAAAAGGAGCACTAAGCCCCCCTTGGCTCTACCTGCCGGAGTAGGACGTGCAGGTGAGCAGAAAGTTTTAAACCCATCCAGCCAAAAGTTGCTCTCCCTCTCCCATGTTTCCTGGAGAGCAATAATGTCGTATTTTTTTATAAACTCAAGCCAGCTAGGATCATCTCTTTTAGATCTAAGCCCCGCAATGTTCCAGCTAATGATCTTGCAATTGGGGGCAACTTCTAAGTCAATAGGCTGAAGATTATGACTGGAGTCAGGTAAACAATCATGGGGTAACTCTAGTCAATCATTCTCGTCTAGCTGAGACAGTGGAGAAAATCTATTTGATAGGGCTATGCCCACTCCTTCGCGGCCTATTTGCGTAGGAAGAGTTTGCGGGACTATTATGTCTCTAACACTAAAACTTTCTGGGTGGAGCTCCAAATTTTTAATTTCAACAAGGCGTTGAGGAGACTGATAGGGCCTCCTCGAGTATACCTCAGAGTGGGTTTTAACAAGTACATTCGATCGTCTTACTGGGGGATAAAAATAACCCAATGGCAGGGCTCTGATACCCCCCTTCCCCTTCTCCAGGTCCAGATCCGAGGCATCCCAAAACAGTCTATCAGCTGCATTTCCTGTGTTAAAATTAACAATAATACAATCGCCGTCAACTTGTTTCGGGCGATTACCCACCCACCCCACCTGTCTGGCCATTATAATGCTAGAAGAGATCTCGGTATTTCCAGTACAATATTGTTCACACCATTTTTTGGCTTTTAGTAGGAGGGCAGGGATGGATTCATTATCATCAGCACCAAGTGGTGGTACCCTTACAAGGACCGCAACCAGTGGGGTCGCTTCTGGGGGGAGATTAAGACTACAGCAATTGGGTTTTACAAGCCTCACATGTGAGGGTGGGGGCTCCCTAGTAACCAAGGTCTGGGCATTAGCTGTCATGACCACAGGGTTCCTGTCGCGACGGCTGGAATTCCCCCACCACCCAGGGCGGCCCTGGTGTGCCCCAACTCTCTCCATGAATCCGGATTCTGGCCTTACCCGTGATGGGGAAAGTGGTTGACCACCCGAGTGGTCTACACCAGTGCGTAGCCTGGTCTCTAGCTGGGCTTTAGGGAGCATAATTGAACTAGGAGAAACGTGCAGAGGTTTCGGAGCTGTTAAAAAAGAATCAATACGCTCACATTTTTTCAAAATCCCAGCAACACAAGTGTTCAAAGTGTCAATAATGTCTTTAGCTATGCTAGTAAGAGCAGATTCCAGCCGTGAGGTAAAGATCTCCTCCACTATATTCCGAACTATCAGGTCGATGTTTTCGCTCACAACATTCCCTTTACTTGGGTAGAATTACTTTATTTTAAGCCTATGTCCCGTTTGCAGGTTTTTCTGGTGAATCTCCTTTTCCCAGCGGGCCCCAGGGACATCCCTTTTGGTGCCTTTTCCAACACAGGCAAAGGTTCTTTAGTGACGTCATCCATGCCCCCGGTCTGAACAACATTGCATGTTAGAGTGCCCTGCGCGACTGACGGTGTCGTTATCAGTACCGTGGGTTCCAAGGGAACGGGAATTATTGTCACAAGGTCGGGTGTAGCATTCCCCTCGTCTGGCTCTTGGCTCGGTCCCAAACCCAGCTCTTATTCTGCGTTAGCGATTTCCTTGTTTAGGGCTCCCACCGCCGAAGTTAAATATGATATAATAGATGCCGACTTTCTTGGGATTTGTGCTTTTACCCCCCCCCCCCTGATCTTGACTGCACAATTGTTTTCGCTTACCCACTGTTGACGTTAGAGGGGTGGCCCAGCCCGGCCTCTTCCGGTCACTGACGGGCAAGGACGGGCCCGCCCTTGGCTTGGGCACGCCCGCCCTCGTCCCGCGAAGCGGGAGCCGCGAGGAGCTTTATGCGCCTTCTGGCGCGTGTTGGACACAGCTGCGGCAGCCCAGGGAGCAGTCTGGAAGCTGTAGTCTCCCCCCGTCAGGAAGTTGCTGGTGGTGCCGGTGTTGCGCGGGTACCAGAGGCGTCGTGCACTTTTGATGCTTGTGATGCTGTTACTGCCAAGGGAGGTGGCCCTGCTCTGCCTGCCTCTGACGGGCTCGGATGAGCCCACCCTTGTCCCGGGCGCCGCCCGCGCGCGTCCCGCGCTGTGGGAGCCCTGCCTGGTTTTTAAAGGCGCCTCCTGGCGCGGTTGCTGCTGGTGCTGTCGTGTGCGGCGAGAGTCAGTCGTGGTGCTGCCTGGGGCTTGCAGTCCGCCCTCGTCCCGGTCGCGGCAGAAGTGGCGGCTGTAAGAACGGGCAAGAGGTCAAAATCAGCTCAACTCAGAAGAACATTGTGAGGAATGTTATTTTATCCTTTATCCTTGCTCAATTATCATTTACTTTATGGAGATAGATAGAAAATTGACAGTACACTTTGATTTTATATAACTGACTCAATTTTGAATGTAGAAATCATCATCTGCCACGAATATGCAAAAGTTTGGTGGTTTACGATCCAACCAGTGTTTGTCAATAGTCAATTTGGCAACAGTCACTGCACAGCTTTCCTGGCCCTGAAACATTCAGCGATATTCTTCTCAAAGAAGGTGGTCGGCTCGGAGTATCATCTGAGCTGAGTTCTGACACTGGCTCCAGATCCCTCCCCGGCGGTGTCTCTTCCCGGATTCCTCTCCTTGGCTCCGTCGTCCTCCAACTGGCTTAGTGGCCGGTACCCCGCCTCCATAGCTCGGCCACCGCACCCCCTGAAGGTCTCCAGGGCATAGTGTTGTCTGAAACCCAGACCCTCTACTGACTATGGTACACATGTCTTCTCCGAACCAATACCTAGACCGGTCCCTTCCTTGACAGCGCCGGTACCGATTCCACCGGTGCTGATTCAGATGTCTCGCACTGAACAGTCTTCGACTGATGTTGCACAACGAGATTACAGAAGTGCAGCCGGTCGTCTGACGCCTGACTCTGAACAAGTACCTCTACTGGGGAAGATGCCAGCAGTGACTCTATTATCTTGGTCTGAACAAGTTACACCCCAAGAGTGGGATGATGGGGGAGAGGGGGTTGATTTTCTTCCCCCTCCCTATACAGATGATAACTTTTACATGGACTTGCAATAGGCCATTGTGCTTCATACCTCCCCTGAAGCAGTGTTTGACTCGCCACTTGGACATCCAAGAGAAGAGTGTGCATCATTTGCAGTAGGGGTCCGGCGCACAGCTGAAGTTCTGGATTTGTATCTGTCTTCAGTTGAGACCAAATTGAGCATACTAATGGAAACTGTGCCGCTTGGGCCACCACATCTCAACCCTTGCTTCCTTTTCACCAGGCCCTCACCCATATCTTGATGGCCACTTGGTCAAAGCACTTTTCCTGCCCAGGTGAAACGTCGAGTGGTAAGGCATCATGGACCGGCACCTGGCAATCTTGATTTTCTCAAGAAACAAAATACTCGAGAGCCTGGTCGTTCAGGCATCAGCCAGCGTGGTGAACCCACGCCCCCCTCCCCCCCCCCCCCCGACTCCTCATCTGAGAGGACTGAGGCATTTGAAAAACATGGTTTTCCCTGCTACCCTAGCATTGAAATTTGTCAGTGCTGTTTGTTTATTGGATCGCTACACACAGGCCCTCTGAGACTTGCCCAACGAGACCTTGCCAGCAGTCTCGGAAGTAGGGGTGCAGAATTTCACTCCCGGAATTCCACAGTTACATAACAATTCCACAAGATTCTGTGGAGTTCCGCCAATGGGCTGAAGTATGCACATTGCGCTGGGACTTAGCGCCAGTAGCGCGTTCCACGCTGAAAAATTAGCACAAATGGCACCACACAGTGTGCAAGAATTTGCTGCCATTCAAGTTATTTTGCTGCTCGAGTAGAATATCTACTCACGAAGCAGCCCTCTGACCGCACCGCTTTAGAAAATCTCACTAGAAGTCCTCCTAGCTACCGGATATCGCACTGGGGGATGGCAAATCTCTCTCACCAGCTCCCATTTCTGGAGCTTCGCGAGGGAAACAATTCCGCCATGCAACGATTAGCAGAATTTGGCCGGAACTCTGCGTTACAAGAGTAATGCAGAGTAGCCAAATTCCACCAATTCCCCAAGTGGAATGAAATTTTCCACCCGGGCCTACACGGAAGACCTTAAGGCCTCGGAGTCACACAATTCATGATGGGCAAGAGATGGCCAAATAAGGGATTCTTGCTGGCATAGAAACTACTGATTGCCTAGGAAGGGCAGTTGGAACCATTGTTGAACTCCACTGATGTGTGGATGCTTTCAACAGGTTTTCCTGGAAGTGTACAAACCTCTCTCACGGATATGCCCTTTGATGGCTCATGTAGAGCCAAGGCAAGCCTTCTAGGTCTTGTTTACCGCTGCCAGTCAGTTCAGAAAATCCAGAGGCTACTTGAGGGGGTTGGCTTACAGCAATGACAGAGTACCCGACCATTTCTGCAGAAACCCCACCCTTTTGAGGCCGGGTATGTGGATCTGGCAGGCAGTGGCACAAGGTCTTCTAGTCCCCTGTGGCAATAGCCACCAAACCACTTTAGTTTGTCCTTCGTGGCACACACCCATCATGTGGGTATCATGATTCAGCACTTCTCGCCAGGTGGTGATCTACCACATTTGACCGATCTTTCCTACAAGTTGTTCATCATGACTATGCCTTACCTTTCTTGTTGCCCCGCCAGATCTTCGCCCTTACAGTTCATCCCTCGTTCAGTGTTCTATCTGGACAATGTGTTCCTCTCTACCTTCCCAGCCTTATTGCCCAACATACTTTTAAACCATCAACGTCAACCTCACCCTAATTGACCTTTGTAGGTGCAGTGGTAGACACGACCCGCATTAAAGCCTTACTTCCTCATCAGAATATACTCAACATTTGAGAGGGAATGCCAAAAAATCTTATTCAAAGGCATCTGTTGAATCTACATGTCTTACATCAGCTTGGCCTCATGGCCTCATTCATCCTGCTTGTTCTGCACACCAGAGGGGGGCCCTTCCGTGGTCCCTGAGACGGCAGTGGCTTCAGCATCGAGAAAGCCTAGTAGCTCGGGTGCAGATTTTCTCATTGGTAGGTGGGTCTTCCGTTAAGACCTCCGCAATAGTAGGCTTCGACAGTCATCAACACCTAGTGGCTGGACTGGGCTACCCATCTAAGCGGCATGACCGCATGGGACCTTTCTTCCACATCAAAGCAGTGTGTGTATATATATATATATATATATATATATATATATATATATATATATATATATATATATATATATATATATATATATATATATATATATATATATATATATATATATATATATACATATACACATATACACATATATACATATATACATATACATACACGTGCTGCAGCCAGTGCGTTTTGCCATGAGGGCAATTCTCCCTTCCTACTGAGTAAGAGCCATTCAGTCTTGTTGGACAAAACCACCACCATCCATTACTGGGTTGTTTGAAGTCATGGGTGGTGATTGGTCTGTGAAAATGGCCTAAGTTACAGGTGAATTTCCCAGTAGCAGCCCAACTGGTTAGTTTCTTCTGAGTGAGAGTGGATGCTTAGTTGCCTTTCGTTGGAGGACCATGAATAGAATCTACACCCCAAAGTGACAGAGTTGATCTTCATCAGACTGGAGTGTCCATTCATAGACCTCTTCACAATGACCCGGCACAGGAAATATCTTTTGTTTTGTACCATGCACTTACCTCTGCATTGTTTTCTGAACAATACCTTATTGTTCAGATGGTCTTGGGGCCTGCTGTATGTGTTGCCGCCTGTAGGAAACCCACCTCTCTATATAATGCATCACAACGGGGTACACTGTGCAGAGAGGTCAGAGAGAACCTTATTGGTTTATAGAGGCAAAAGTAAATAATACTAATGCTCTATTTTGTAGTAATGTGGGCAAGCAGTTGGGCTTATCAGAGGATAGTGCTCAGCATTTGTTGTACTCACAGAGCCAATAAATGGAACACAAACAAGAATGAAGTCAAGACCGATTTATTAATAAAATTAAAAAAAATAGCAAGTCTTTTTATATATATTTTGAACCGAGAACTTTAGTTACAGATAAGTATGTAATACGTTTCAGCAATAAGCAAGGTAAGTACAGGTAATATACAGTTGTCCGCAATTACGCACAATGTTATCCTATGGAGAAAAACATAGAATGCAATAAATCATAGTGCAGTAGGACTTAGGGGTTCACCTTCTAGAATTTGAATGTTGGGGAGCCAGGGTCCAAAGTTCTACCAGCAGTTTCTCAGGAGCGTCGAAGATTCTGTGGTAGCAGGGTGCTGGGAGAGTAAGTAGCTGGTGCACCATGAAGAATGGGTGCCATCTAAAAACAGGCTGCACAGGGGGACTTGTAGGTAAGTTCGGGGACACTCAAAAGAGTGTAAAGGTCGCAAGGGCCTGGGGACCACGGGAGCACAAAGATTTCAGAGATTCCCCGGCCAGTGGGGCTGGGTCAGAGCAAACAGGTGATCTAAGCTCTGGTTCGCAAAGTGCACCTCGCGGTTAGGAGCAAACACCTCAGAGGGGCAGGTGAAGGATGGCTGGGCCACTCATCGAGTGGGTTCCAGGGCTCCTGATGTCCCTCGACTGGTGCTTGGTCCTCAGGCAGTCCTAGTCCGGCTTGGACTCTTGTAGTGGGTCTTGGGTTGTAGGGTGTCTGGTACCCCGGGGTTGTTGCTGCTCGGCTCCTGAAGATCCTGGTGCTTCCAAACTTGGTGAGGACGCAGAGTTTATCCGTCATAGATGCAGTTCCTTCTCCTTGGCAGTTTAGGCGTCGGTGGGGCCGGGGAGCTGAGAGGCGAGAGTTCGGACTCTGCTGTTCAAGTGCCTGCGATGTAGGGGAGTAGCTCCTCTACTCCAGTGGAGTTCTTAGGCAAAATGGCGAAGTTCTGGAGGTCCCCGGGGATTTGTAGAGTTCTCTCAGCAGCAGGACGAGACAGGGTTTCGCGATTGCCAAGTCTTTGGGCTGCAGGCCGGGTTTCGCGTTTAAATCCAGTCCAAGCTCTGTTCTCGCGGTCAGCTGCTCTTCTTTGTTCTTGGTGTTCTTGGGTCTGTAGAATCTGAAATTCAAGGCTCAGGGGTGACACCTAAATACTACATTTAGGGCCGGTTTAAAAGGTGCGCCAAGTAGTAGCTAATGGGCTTCCTCCTTTTTGGGTGCTAACCCAACGTGGGAGGGTGGGCATGACCCTGAACCTGATGGGCTAGTTTCCCCATCTTCAAGATGGTGGAAAGTGAGCTGGGGGGTACACATCGCCTGCCTCTCCTTACGGGTTGTGCAGGTTGACTGTGGGGACCCTCCTCCTCATCTGACTAATTTTCCCACCTATCTTACTGCCGAAAGTGGTGTCAGGACAGGGGGGTTGCCAACTGCTATCAGGATAGGCGTGGGTCGGAGTTCAAAGGCAGCATCGCCTTTGAAGCTTCCCACCCTGGAAAGCTGTTTCTGCCAGGGTAGGCATTGTTTCTGGCCCCTGAGAGCGAAGGCTCTCACCCCATGGGTCCAGAAACATGTCTAGTAGAGGCAGGCTGGTGAAGACCAGTCAGGAACACACTAGAAGTCAGTAGATTTTAGGGGACCCTTCTAAAGGGACCTCTGTGTGAAATTAATAATAAATCTGACACTGGAATTAGTGCAGGTTTATTAAGAAGAGATGTTTGGTACCAAACATCCCATAATACAGTGAAGCCATTATGGAGCCGGGGAATTCGTAATAACAAGTTTCCAGCCCATGTACTCTCTGTGGGGTCTCTATTCACTTACAATATCCAAGAATCAACATGGATATTGCAGGGGCATATCTGCTCATGCAGATATAGCCTCACATTGGAAAAAGTGCACCCTGCCTTAAGGCAAAGGCCTGCTAGAGGGGATGGTTCACCTATATGCCATGCAGTGGATGTGGGCATGGCACACAGGGATGTGTGCCATGTCAACTCTTCGGTTTTGTCTGCACCAAGGCACGCAGTCTGCAGTGGCAGCATGCATTGCCTTAGTGAGGGGACCCTACGGGGACACTATTCGTGCTGCTACCCTGGAGGTCCCTTCTTCAGTGCCAATGCCCTAGGTACCATTTACTAGGGCCTTACAAGGGGTACTGAAGTTGTGTCAATTGGGAAACAGGAGGTACATTTTTTGGGAAAGAGCTGTGGCACAGGGGACCTGGTTGGGAGGGACCCTGTGCACTTCCAGTCAAAATTACATCATTTTCCAGGCAAAAAGTGGGGGCTAACCATGTCCAAAAGACCACCTATTCCACTTCTGACGAATGACCTGCAGATGGTGAGGGAGGAAATGGCATCACTGATCCTTATCACCCCAGGTTGGGCAAGAAGGATATGGTATGCCAATCTGTTGGCAATCTACCTTTCTACTGCAGCAGTCCTCCACTCCAGTCCCCAAATGCAGCGGCTGCAAGCGTGGCTATTTTGCTTTGTTAAATGGAGTCAGTTGTTCTCCCTGACAAAGAGGCATCCATCATCTTGGCTTCCAAAAAAAACACTACCAGAAGTTATGGAACCTTATAAACCACTCCTTTCTTGCATTGTTCATTTCACAATGTCTCTTGCACAGCAGGGACTGGCACTGGCTACAGTCAAGGTTTACCTATTAGCCCTATTGGCTTTCATGTGTCTCCATGTTCAGCCCCATCTTAGTAAGTTGCCTTTAGTGGTGTGTTTCTGTAGAGTGTGCTTTACCGGTTTCCTTCTACTCTGTTGTTCCTGAATTGGAATTTGAATCTTTTTGTTGACTTTCTTAATGACATCCCTGTTGGAGCTGTTACAAAGTGGTACTCATCTAATTCGTACCTTGAAGACGGTGTCTTTGGCCATGATCACATCAGCTCATAGGGTTGCAGAAGTTCAGGACCTTTTAGTTTGTCCCGCGTTCTGTTTGTTAACATGGTCTTTCCTCTCTATCTGTCCAGCCTTATTGCCCAATATGAGACCCACATTTCATATCTCAGTGTGTCAACCTTCCATCATTCTTCCTTCCTTATCCTCACTCCCCAAAAAGTTTTTATGAGCTTGACTCTAGGCATGCAGTCGTGTACTATATTAACCACACTTCACTGGACGGAGTAGATGATCAGCTCTTTTTCCATGAGCCATGGCAAGGTCAATGACCTAATGCATTAGCTCATTTTTTGTCATACTATGTATCAAGATCTGCTACATCTTGCCCACAAAAGACCCTCCTGAAGGTAGTCATGCATACTCCACTAGTGCCTTGGCTCTTACCAGAGCTATTTCAATGGCTCACATCTGCCAAGCGGCCTGGTGGACGTCTCTGCATATGTTTGATAAACATTATTGCCTAATGGACCAAGCTCCAAGTAACAGATACTTTGCCAGGAATGTGTTGCATTGCTTCCTTGGTTAAGTGGCACTGCTTATTGCTACCTCTCGAACTGTATTGCTTTGGGACTCATTCTTAAGGTGAAGAATCCTTGAAAAGATGAATCTATCAGAAGTAAAAGTTACTTAGATTCTGTAACGGTATTCCTCACTACCCTCCCTCCTCTCCTGATTAGTCAGTGCCATATATAAAAGGATCCAAGGCATGTAAACTTGAGTGATGATATTGTCACTTTCATTGATGCACTCTTTTCCTCTTCACACTCCTTACTGAGCCATGGAAAAAGTATTAGGATCAGACATCAGTGTGCATGTCGGTGCCTAGTATTTGCCAATGTCATCATGTCCCGTGGATTGAGTCTCAGCTAAAGCGGCATGGTGCCACCAGCTGTGCCATAGAGACACTGCTAGGGAAGAAAGTTTTCTGTCAAATAGTTTATTAGATCCTTCTCAGTCTGGTTTTAGACCATCACACAGCACAGAGGCGGCTTTGTTAGCGGTCACCGACCACATCAAATGCTCTCTTGATGCAAATGTACCTTCAGTGCTGGTGGGTTTGCTACGGTATCCCATCTTAGGCTTCTTGGTAGGCTACAAGAGATTGGGGTCCATGGAATAGCTTTGCAGTGGCTGGCTGACTACCTTTCGATGAGGATCCAAATGGTGATTCTGAGCCCTTATAAGTCTTGAACCATGACTCTGGAGTACCACAGGGCTCTTGTCTCAGCCCGACGCTTTTCAACAGTTATGTGGCTCCCCTCGCCAAAATTGTTAGAGCTTTTGGCTTTGAGATCATATCATATGCAGACGATACCCAGCTTCTCTTTTCCTTTGAGAAAAGTCTTTCTAAAACTAAAGAATCTTTTTCTGCTGGGATGAAAGCCATCGCTACCTGAATGTCCAAAAGTAGACTCCAGCTTAACGCCGCAAAAATGGAAATTGTTGTTTGGGAGGGCCCAACAACTTTGGTCACCGGATTGGTGGCCCCCAGTACTGGGTATGGCCCCCTCACCCAAACTAGTTGTAAAAAATCTAAGAGTCTGGCTGGATCAATCCCTTTCTAAAAAAGAACAAATGTCGGCCACTACATTCTTATGCTGTTACATGATGCGTCTGCTGAGAAGAGTTTTTCCTCTACTACCACTTTCCACAAGGAAACTTTTAGTCCAGGCACCGGTCATCAGCCGTCTAGACTATGGCAATGCATTTTTGGCCTCCGCCAATGAGATGTTGCTATCTAAGCTTCAGGTAGTACAGAACATCACTGCATGTCTTATTTGTAATCTCCCCTCTGGAAAGGCATCTGCCCCTCTTCTACAGACCTTACATTGGCTACCTGTGAGAAGCAGAATTATTTTTAAGATCTGCTGTTTAACTCACAAAGCTCTACATGGTAAAGGGCCTACCTATATGTCACCAAAGCTCACTTGCTATACCCCCTTCCAGACTCTTTAAGATCATGCGACAAGGCTTTGCTGAAGGTCCCCAGGTTCAGAAAGTCCAGGTCAGGATGCAGGTTGTTTTCCTTCCTTGCTCCCTACTATTGGAATAACCTGCCACTGCAATAACGTATTTGTGAGGACCACTTCCACTTCATAAAATTACTCAAGACTCACCTATTTTAAAGGTAGCCCTCTTTGTTTGTTGTTTTGGTCTGACTCCGAGATACCCCTCCGTGCGTGTAATGAATCAAAATTACATAAAAGGATTTGCTTCTAGAGATGTTTATCTATTTTGAATATAGATGCTGTTTTGCATAGGTGGACTTTGGTTTCCTTCTATTAATGTGTCCGTTCAATCTGATAGAGACTTCTAGCTGCAGATTCCTTATTTTAGAGTATTCCCATAGCGTCAGACTGAATCTGGAAAGTTTTGAGCAGTACTCCTGCGCACTAGTAGGTGGCATCATTCGGCATGGACCGCGATGGAAGTGACATGTGCAGTGCCAGCGGCTGACAATCTTTTCTTTCCTGGCCAGTTGGCGCTGATCTGTGAAGATGTGAAGAGCTACCCGTCAGTCACTTTTGGACTTTTTTTTTCCCTCCACTTTTTGTCAACAATTTTTTGAGAATATATTCTCCTCGTGTCACAAGGATGTCCCCTAAGAAACCTAAGGGTTTCAAACCATGTGATGCAGGTGACAGGCAAATGTTTGTGGCTGACACACTTGGTATGTCTATGGTGATTGGAGAGGGAACACGACTCCAAGACCTGCGAGGACTGCTGCGTCATGCACGCGAAGGCGCTGAGGCAGCTTTCCCTCAAACTCCTCACTGCCTGACATCAGACGACCCTGCGATGTTCACTATCACGGTTGAGCAGAAGGTCCCGGGACCGCTCGCCGAACCGTACCTGAAAGTCGTCATCTCGATCCAAGTGGTTGAATAAGTCCCACTTTGAAGAGATCTTTCACTTCGCTGCGCCCTCCATAATCCTCGGATTGGGCACAGGAGTGTTGGCACTACAGGCCTCGCTCCTATGCATAGCCTGCACCAGGGTCCACTCTGCACCTCCCTGACTTTCCCAGAGCCGGAGTGACCCCCGCACAACTAAGAGTTCTGTGAGGTCATGCACCTCATATTTGGATGGCCCGACCCCTCTGGAGCACTCAAGGCCTCATGGGTGCGGGATAGGCCCTCACTGGATTCCCTCTGGCAGATTCGCCCTCTGCGCCAGGTGGGTCCCTTGGATCCGGAGCGGCATCCGACCACAAGACCACGGCCTTCCTCAGCACTCGCTCAAGTACTGACTCTCCAGTCTGTGCCATCGCCATAGTCATTGCTGACTCCGACACAGAGCCGACGGGCGTAGTCCGACACTGTCGACGACCGGGACCAAGGTGGAGCCAGTACATTTTTCATTCGACAGGCCTGGAGAGGGAGACGAATGGGAGGGGTCTAAGGACACTTATGGATACCAGCATCCCCTAGAGGGCACAGAGGACAACTAGTATGAGGAACTGGCTGATGCCAATAGGTTACACACCTCACCAGACACTGGCTTGGTCTCTCCCTTTACCATTGCTATGGAGCAGGGTGCTTCATTCACTATGATGATTTGAAGGGTGGCTGAGGTCTTGGACCTCAGTTGCACTCAGTGGCAGTCCAGACTAATGTCTTGACAGAGGTGCTTCAGCTGGGAGTTACCCTCTCCAAACCCTTACTCCCATTTAATGAAGCCCTTACCAATGTCCCACTTGGGGCCCCTTGCAGAGGATAATTGCCTTCCACCATCGCCCCGCTCCAGGGGACCCGTTTTCTCACCCAGCACCCCACCCCAGCGAGCTTGGTGGTCCAAGTCGCCACCTCCCAAGTCAACCCTGCTGCGTTCCCAACCACTCCACTGGATACCTTCGATAATAGGATGTTCTCTTCCGCCAGCCTATCACTGCAGTCAGTCAACATTGTGTGCCTCTTGGGCAAATACACCCATACGATCTGGGACTCTGCTATCCAAGTGCTGCCCATGGTCTTAGAGGAAGCCTGAACCATACTGTCAAAGGCAACTGCAGAAGGCAGAGACGCAGCGAAGTCCTCCATCAGATGTGGGCTAGATACGACCTACTCATCTGGCAGATCGATTTCATCATCGATGGCCCTTAGGCACCACGCCTGGCTGAGAACCACTGACTTTTCGGAGGATGTCCAAGCTTCACTGATGGACATTCCCTTTGGCTCTCGCTTTTCTGGTGAGAAAGCACACTCAACAATAGAACATTTTAAGGATACCAGAGCTACAGCCAGGTACTTGGGCTTATCCATGGCTGCTCACCAGCCTCAGTCTACCTTCCCCCCCCCATTTGTGCCTAGGGAAGAGGCTCACAGCTGCGTTCATTCCCATCTAGCCACCGCGGCCAACTGGCTTCCAAACCTTTTAGCGGCTGAGGAAGCGGGTCCTACAGACCACATGAGGCCTCTAGCCAGTGGTCGACCGAGTCCTCCACCCCCAGCAGCTGCATCCTCCAAACCCCTTTAGTGTGCCCTTATACCAACAAGGGCACCCAGTAGGGGCCAGGATGTGCCATCACCTGCACTTCTTGCAGTCGATAAAATCCGACAAATGGGTTTTACAGATTGTCTAAATGGGCTACTCCATCCCCTTTCTGAAAACCCATGCCACCCACTTATGTCCGGCTGACAAAGGACCATCTCTCCTTGCTCAGTCAGGAAGTGTTGGCTGTCTTTGCCAAGGGAGCCATCAAGAGGATGCTGGCATCAGAAGTAGGTTGTGGTTGCTATTCCCACTACTTTCTGATGCCCAAGAAGGAAGGAGGCCTTTGTTCCATCCTAGACCTGCACCTTCTCACCTTCTTTCCGGAAAAAGAAGTTCAAAATTCTCACATTAACTCAAGTGCTGTCTGCTCTGGATGCTGGAGACTTGATGGTAGGGTTGAACTTGCAGGATGCATATTTCCAAATTCCTGTCCTGCCTGCCCTGCGGTTCATGGTGGGCCAAGAGCACTTCCAGTTTGCCGTGCTTCCTTTCAGCCTCACCAGCACTTCGAGGGTGTTCACGAAAGTGATGGCGGTGGTTGCAGCACATTTGCGGAAGTCGGGGTTCTACTCTTCCTCTATCTCGACGATTGGCTGTTGAAGGTGGGGTCACCCCAGGCAGTTGTCTCCTACTTCCAGACTACAGCGGATCTCCTGTATTCGCTGGGGTTCAATACAAACGTGCCAAAGTCACACATGACATTCTCTCACACGCTCCCTTTCATCGGAGCTGTTCTAGACACAGTTCAGTTTCAGGCCTATCCCCTTGAACGGCAAGTCCAGGGTATTCGGGCTATGTTACTGATGTTTCAGTCTCTATCCTGAATTTCAGTGAGACTGACCCTGAGGCTGTTGGGCCTGATGTTCTCCTGCATTCTGCTAGTTACACATGCCTGTTGGCATATGCAGGCTCTGCAATGGGACCTGATGTCCCCGTGGGCACAGCATCAGGGAAATCTCCCCGACATGGTACAGATCTGGGAGGTAACTGCAAAGGTCTTGCAGTGGTGGCTGACAAACCACGATTGGGTCAGGGGCAGACCCCTCTCCCTTCCCCCAGTTTACAGTTGACTGTAGTGACAGATGTGTCACTCCTGGGCTGGCCATCTGGGAAAGTGGAGATCATAGAACTCTGGTCTCCGGCAGAGTCTGGGCTCGACATCTACCAGTTGGCGTGTTAGGCAATTTAATTGGCATTGAAGTCCTTTCTTACCTTGATCCGGAGAAGTGTGGTTTAAGTGTTCACCGACCACACCATTGCCATGTGGTACTGCAACAAACAGGGCGATTTGAGGTTATGGACCCTTTGTCAAGAGGCCCTGCGTCTCTGGACATGACTGGAACGTCAGGGCATTTCCCTGGTTGTTCAACACCTGGCGGGCTCTGTGAACGCCAGGGTGGACAAACTCAGCCATAGATGCCTAGCGGGTCACGAATGGCGTCTCCACCCGGAAGTGGTGCAAGGTCTCTTTCATGAATGGGGAGAGCCTTTGTTAGATCGGTTTGCCACCGCAGAGAACATGCATTGTCAGCTCTTCAGCGAGCTGGAGTTTCCAAGGCGGCTCCCACTCAGAGGCACTTTTTATCTTGAGTGGAGTTCCGGCCTCCTGTACCCCTTCCCACCAGTATCACTCCTGCCCAGAGCTCTCAAGAAGATCAGGAAGACCGAGCCCAAGTCATTCTTGTGGCTCCAGATTGGGCACAGAGAGTTTGGTGTCTCGAACTATTGAGCATGAGCATCGGTCCTCTAGGCAGGTTACCTCTTTAGGAGGATCTTCTGTTGCAGCAACAGGGGAGGGGGGGGTCCTGCACCCGAACCTGTGCACCCTCTGCCTTCATGCGTGGAGATTGAATGGCAACAGTTGACAGTTTTCGACCTTCATTCCAAAGTCTGTGATGTTATTCTGGCAGCCAGACGTCTCCACCAGGACCTGTCTGCCGCTGGGACAAGTTTGTGGCATGGTGTGCATCAAAGTCCATCAACCCTCTCTCTGCACCCTTTTCTCTGGTTTTACTATTTGTTCTCTTTAGCCCAGCAGGGCTCTGCTCACGCCACAGGTAAGGGCTATTTATCAGTCATTTCGGCATTTTTGCGGTTGCCGGACCAACCTTCTTTGTTCAACTCACCGGTTGTGACTATGTTTCTTAACATATGTTTCCTCTGAGGTCATTCATCATACCACAGTGGGACTTAAACTTAGTTCTGGCTTTTCTGATGTGCGGCGCCTTTTGATCTGCTGTTCAACTGCTCCCTGTGGTTGCTAATCATAAAGACAGCTTTACTTGTGGCCATATCGGCCAGAAGGGTCAGCGAACTAGCAGGCACTGTGTGCGCACACACTCCTTATACCAGCTTTTACCCAGACTAGCTGATCCTTCAGACATGTGCCTCTTTCCTTCCGAAAGTAGTGACACCTTTTCATGTAGTCCATAATATCACCTTGCCTACCTTCTTTGCTCTGGCTCACCCTTCTAAAGAAGAGGAGAGACTCCACCGCCTGGAACAAAAAAGATCGTTGTCGTTCTACCTTGGTCGTACCAATGAGTTCCGGGTGGACGATAAGCTCTCTGTAAGACATGTTGGAGCTAAGAAGGGGAAGGCCAGGCAGAAACAGACCACCTCATGATGGATAGTGCTTTGCATAAAGATCTGCCACAAACTGGCCAAAAAGCAACCCAATGAGGGCTGCCGTGCTCATTCCACCAGAGCCAAGGCTGCGACCACTGCGTTAGCTGGCGGAGTCCCTGTCCTGGACATCTGTCAAGCAACTATGTAGTCATCTCTCTCTGCACATGTTTACCTAACACAACTGCCCGTACAGTGAGGTCCATGGTGATATCCCCTTTGCCCATCGGTCCTGCAGGACTTTTTGGTCTAAATCTGATTTGCTGACCTATCTGTGGGGAGGCATTGCTTGGGTATCTATCTATTCCAAAGTAAGGAATCCACAGCTAGTAGTCTGTCAGATGAACAAGTTAAGTTACCTTCAGTAATGCCTTATCTACTAGAGAGACGATCTAGTCGCAGATCCCTTACCGACCATCCCATCCTCCCCACGCTGCAAACTGATTAGTGTGTGTGTGTGTGTGTGTGTGTGTGTGTGTGTGTGTGTGTGTGTGTGTGTGTGTGTGTGTGTGTGTGTGTGTGTGTGTGTGTCAGTCAGTCAGTCAGTCAGTCAGTCAGTCAGTCACTCTTCTAGGGGACTTAGAAATTCACACCGGTTTTCAGTGTTCCTCGTTTCTCCACGCCCCTAGTGTGTAAAGTCACAAAAAGACATAGCGCGCTCGGGGGGCACCTATATAGGCACAGTGCACATCACTCTGGTGCCACCGCAGACGCGTAGGGAAACAAAGCCAACTACCAGCGCTTAGGGGTACGACTCGAAAATGTCCGGATCCGGTCTGACGCTTGGGGAAACTTCTAAGGTTAGTAATCTCCGGGCAGATGGTCTCTACCAGATAAGGCGGTATCCAAGGCAAGTAACTTGTTCTTTAATTCTTCCAAAATCAATTGTAACAGGCCTGCACTCCTTCCAGTGGTCCTTAATTACACTGCGTTATATACAAACATCTGAGCTGATATCAACTTACTCCTCATTTATGGTGTCCTCTCACATTCCCTGTTCTTTTGTATGATACTTTCTTCCTGAGTGACCGTGGTTAGGGGCTCCTACCCTAGAGCTACTTTCAAATGTATCTGTTTCTCTACTACCGTCTGTTGAACAGATAACAAGGGTATTTCTGTAAACATATTCTCTTGTTTTGTAGAATTTGTATTATGAATGTAAAGGGAATTTATTCTCTTCATTTTCCTTCCAATATAGTCTCATTTCTCTCCTCTCCAATAAGTAATTTTCACTGGGTTGCATGCACTTTTTCCTGTATCTTCCTGTGGACCAAGGGTCCCTTTGAGATGCTTGGCTCTGATGGTAGCTAAGACTCCAATTCCCCCCACTGAATAACTTTATCTGATAGAGACATCTAGCCACAGATTCCTTAACTTAGAATATCCCCAGGCGTCAGACTGGATCCGGATCATTTTTTGCAGCAGCACCCCTGCGCGCCGGGGGGCGGCGCCGCATGGCTCCGCCCTGACGTCGTCCACGGACATGACGTCAGCGGAGCCATATAAGTCCCTCCCGGCGCGCTGATGTCAGTTTCCTTCTTTCTGCGTCCCAACGCGGATCCAGGAGTAAGCGGTTCCTCTGGCCTGTTCAGGCCTTCTCGACGCCTTCGGCGTCAGGGAACAGTGTGCGATGCCTTCGGGTTTCAAGGCATGTGAGACCTGTACGCGGCAGATGTCAGCGACGGATCCGCACGCGATCTGTATGTGGTGCCTAGGAGAGCACCACGACTCAGAGGAGTGCGACGCCTGCCGGCAGATGAAGCCGAAGTCCCTGCGGGAGCGCCGGATGAAGTTGTCCGCCCGGATGTCCCGCTCGGAGCCTTCGCGCCGCCGATCTCCATCTCGAGCTGGGGCTTTTGTTCAGGTCCGGTCTCGGAGTCGTTCCCGCGGACGTCGTTCGCCTGTCGCAGGTAAGCACAAGTCACGGAGGTCGGCGACCTCACATACACGTGACGACGGGGCCCACTGCTCCCGGTCCCTACCGGGCGCAGGTGCCCAGGAGTCTGTCCCCTTCTACCCGCCCTTTCCGGGTGTTGGGGCGACTCGGGCCCAGATGGAAGCCTATTCCAAGGCTCTTCACTCCATCTTTGGGTCACCCCCTCTCCCTGGCGCGCCCTCGGGCCCCACAGAGGGGGTAGGGACTCAGGTCGGGTCCTCGCCGGCGGGTTCGCCCTCGGCACCGGCCGAGTTCCTCGACTCCGGTTCCGGAGTCGCTGCGACGTCGGGACACGGCCCGGAGGGGCATCCCAGTCAGACGTCAAGCCCTTCTGCCCCGTCTCCGCATAGCCCTTTGGGGCTCCCTGCGCCGACTACGGATGCGGCAGCAGCACGGAGCTCGACTCCTTGTCGACATCCTTCCTCCCCGCAGGCCTCAGTAGAGGGCGGATCGACGCCGGTCCGACGCTAGTCCGAGTCACCCTTGGTTATTGTCGACGTCGATCGACGCCAGTCCCTGTTGTTCCTGTGTTCGAAGAGGATGAGGACCCGGAGCACCCGGGGTTGTTTCCACGCTCTCTGGCTCCGCGGCCCCCTGGCCAGTGGCCCTTTCCTCGGCCTCCGGCTGCGGCGTCTCTCCTTTCTGGGGGACGCGTTAGCCTTCAACCGTCCCCTACAGATGGTTTGTTATCGCCACCTAGGATGGCTACAGAGGCTAGCGCGGCATTTGCGAGGGCTGTTCGCAGGGCTACAGATATTTTACACCTGCAACCCCCCTCAGTCTCCTTGCCTTCTGATCCATTATTGGATCTCCTCCACCAGGATGCTGTGGAGGTGGAGCCCTTGCTGCCTTTTGGCGGGTCGTTATTTGACACCCTTCTTGACACGTGGGCACGGCCCTCCTCAGGAGACCCTGCGGATCGGGCCATCGCACGTCGGCATCGCCCGGCTCCAGATGACCCTGTCTGTTTGTCTCTTCATCCTAGGGCTCACGGCCGGGTGGTCCAGGCGGCTTTCGCCTCGCAACCTTCCTCTACTCTACCGTTGCTACCTCCCACTAGGGAGTCTCGTTGGTTGGAGACATGTGGCCGCCAAATTTTTGCGTCCACTAGTTCGGGCATCCGTGCTATCAACACGTCTTGCGTGTTTGCACGGGCTACTTTTGCCCTTTGGGACTTGGTAGAGCGTGTTCTTCCCTCTCTTCCAGAGGGTCCCCGTGCTGACCTGGATCGTCTCCTTCATGATGGCCGAGAAATGGCACAATTTACCATTCGGTCGGCTATGGACACCACTGACTCTGTGGGTCGGGCGATGGCCAGGTCCGTTGCTCTGCGTCGCCATGCCTGGCTGCACGAGGGCGGTTTCCCTGACAATGTTCGGGAGAGTCTTCGAGATTTGCCATTTGATGGCGTCGCCCTTTTTGACAGTCATGCGGACTCGGCAGTCAACCGCCTCATGTCTGGGCTCCCATGACTTTATGCTTTTTAGTCCTTTTGTGGACTTTTGTTTTCCGGTGCAGTGTTGTCTCTGCTTGTTCTGGGCCCTGGGTTCATGACATAATACCCAGACGGCCTGTACGGCTTCCCGCATTTTTGCTCTTTTAGTGCAGCTGATTCTGATTTCTTTTGACTCCTCTGTCTATGAGTTCGTGCTCAAGAGGTGCCCCTAGCTGGGGTTGTGGCTTGCCCTATGTGGGGTATTCTTTGGCTATTGTATAGCTGTCTTCCTTACACAGAAGGCTTGGTAGGCTCCTGTGGAGTCTTCTTCAAAGGGGTTGTCCTGCGGATCAGACTGTGGTCTCTTTCTGCTGTTGTGGACCCTTCCTTTTCCTTCTTGCAGCCCACAGGTTGGCATCGCTCAATTGCCTGTCCGTTGGGGTCTGCGGTTGGTCTGTAGCACTCCCCTGCATGTCGGTGCTCGCTTTCTCGAGGTTCTGCCTCGCCTCTCTCTTCCAGGAGTGTAATTTCAGCTTCACCCTCCTTGTCTATGATAGCTGCCCTCATTGTCAGCCATTGTCCTTTGGACCACCTTGTTCTGTTCCATTCCGGCACAGTTCGTCCTGCCCATGGACGAGCTCAGGGCGGAGCCTTGTGGCGCTGCCCCCAGGCACACAGGGCTGACGTGGCACGATTTCTCTGTGTTCCTCTTCCCCTGCTGCTTTCCGTGCAGGAGTTTCACACTTCTACTTCGGGCGGCTGCTGCTCTCTGTGGAAGTGTTCTCTTCAGGGCTGTCTTGTATGTACATCTCTTTACAATTTCCTGTTACTCTATGTATGTTTAGTACTAACTCTTTCTTGTACTGCTCAGTCTCCCGGTCTGTCTCGCGGTGGACCGTGGCTCCTCCCTGCCGGGTGGCTGATGTCGCTTACGGATCTGGACATTGCTCTGTCCGGTTCTGCTCCAACATAGCTGTTGGTACCTATGGTGCACTCTTGTATTCTTTTATGAACGCATCCTTCATGCCTGTGTCCTTTCTTGATCTATATTCTGTCCTGCGCTCTACACACAACCAAGGGTCACGCATGCTAGGGTTTCCTTGCTGCGGTGTCCGTGGTCTTGCTCTCAGCCTTCTCTTGGGAGCAAGCCTTCTCTGTGTGTCCAGCTTGCCTGATCCCTTTTGCCGGTTGACTACCTGGTGATGCATCTTTCGCATCTGGGCTGTTCTTGCTGCGTTCCATTGTGCAATTCCTTTTACGTAGTGTGGTTCTAGCAGTACACACGGTCTGCCCATGTGTACTTCTGTCCGCCGCATGCATGTCTCTTCTTGTAGTCATGGTTATATGTCATTCTGCTTGTTGTCGTCCGCCTCTCACATGTCTTTTTGTGAAGGGGCGATTGCGCAATGGCAGGTCTTGTGTCTCTAGTAACACAGGCTTTTTCTGGACATGGTCAGACTCCTACCACTGCTGTCCAGGTTTCCTAGCTGGTACGCTTGCAACAGTGCTTCTTCCACTGTTATGCATGCTCAACCTGTATGCTCTGACTCGGTCATACCGTCTTGTCCTCTCTCTGGGTCTTTGTCTCTTCCAGATCCATCGGATCTTGCGGATCCATTGGCTCCTATGATCAGTTCACCTTCTTTTGTGGAAGTTATAGACCCTCACATTCTGCACTGACATTCTGGTTCTGTGCTCCCTCTCAACCCTGAATAAACGAGAGGGTTTTCATGCCGTCCCTGGGCGGCTTATGATGCCTTTGCCTCCCATTGTTTTTCCGCTCCTTACAGAGCTTACTGGTCTGGTGTTGGCCACGCTGGCATTGCTGCCCCCACTGTGTTGGTCAACTTGTTGACGACTGGGTTCTCTTTGGAACTTGGTGTGGTTCAGTCGCAGACCCACCTCCTATGGGGTATGGCTTTGGTATCTACTCTAAGTTAAGGAATCTGCGGCTAGATGTCTCTATCAGATGAACGAGTTACTTACCTTCGGTAACGATGTGTCTGGTAGACACACAGTCTAGCCGCAGATTCCTTAACGCCCGCCCATCCTCCCCGCTCTGCGAGGACCTTTTCAGGTTGGGTTTTATGCACTCGCCTCCTTCCGGGTGGCTTTTGTCTTCCTGCTGGGTGGCGTCTTTCACCTCCTCCTCGGTAGGATTATTCATTCTGTTTTACTTGTTCTACTCCACCCATTCTCCCGATTGGGTGGTGGGTTCATGTATCCTTCTACATCCCTACACCCTGGTTCTTCCAGTGTGGGGCCTACTAATGATCTTCTTCCCTCCCTCCCACCTTCTCCATTCCTTTGGGTCTCTTGACCCCACTACCGTCAATTGGTTTGGGGTCTATTTGACTGTGCTTCAGTCCATAGATCTCTTACAGGGGATACGGCATTCCTTGTGTTGCCGACCTGTGGTAGATCGTCGTTACTTACGTGGTTCCGGTCTTGTTGCCCTTTACGGTTAAATCTTGAGATTGCAGGCTTCCTGTCGTCTGCCTTGACATTCTTTTCATATGTCGTTTTGCCTCGGGGGAGGGCATAGCCTTCGCTTTTGCGGGGCTGTTTCTCAGAGCGGTGCTCTGCTCTTTCCCTTCAATTGCTTTCAGTATACAGTGCTTATCTGAAAGAGACACGTTAGTGATAGATTCCTTACCTTAGAATATCCCCAGGCGTCAGACTGGATCCGGAAAGTTTTCGTCAGCAGTACCCCTGCGCGCGTCGGTAGGCGTCGTCGGGCGACTCCGCGTACGTTGCTGGCGTCGTAGTCGCCGAGATGACGTAGTCTGAGCTACTTAGACACACCCACGCGCGCTGACGTCAGTTCTTTCTTTTTACGCGCCAGCAAGCGCAGATCCGAGAGAGAGCGGAACTCCTAGTTAATATTTTAACTTGGTTTCTGGAACTTGTTTTGTCGAATACTCGACTTCTGGTGCAGTAGGGAACCATGTCGGTGGCGGACCCGCATGACGTGTGTCTCTTCTGCTTCGGGCACGCCGAGACGTGCCCCGATTGTCCGGCCATGGCGCCGAAGGCTTTACAGGAGCGTTCCCGAAAGTTGTTCAAGGCCCGGCAATCGGTTCCACTCAAGGTCCCGCTCCCGTGGGAGGTCGAGGGACAGGTCGCGGAGCCGACACCATCATTCGTCGGCATCAGCAGGTAAGTCAAAGCGCCATAACAAATCGAAGTAGCGACGTCGCTCTTCGTCTACCCCTCACCGGTCGCGGGACGCGGTGGAGGGGGCGGGCGGTCACTCCCCCCGCGGCTCCGGTGGAGCCTCCGTTGTTGCCTGCGGCCTACCCGCCTTTCCCGGGGCCGTACCTGACTCCGGAAGAAATACAGGTATTCCTGTCGGCCATGGGCCGTTTATTGCCCCATCGGGTCCCTCCGGAGCGCCTTCGGGCCCCGTGGACCCGTTGGGTGGTTCTGCCTCCGTGCCGCCCCCTTTGGCCCCGGCTACGCCGACATGATACCCTGCGGTGCCGTTGGCTCCGGCCTCTGCGCCCCTCCCGGGTCCCTCCGGAGCGCCTTCGGGCCCCGTGGACCGTTGGGTGGTTCCGCCCCGTGCCGCCGCCTTTGGCCCCGGATTCGCCGGCAGGATACATTGCGGCGCTGTTGGCTCCGGCCTCGGCGCCGGGCCCAGCACCGCCTCCGGCGCCTATATCGGGCCCGGCTACGCCGGCAGGATACCCTGCGGCGCCATTGGCTCCGGCTCCGAGCCCGGCGCCGGGGCCGCCGCCAGACGCCATTGCTATTACCCCCAATTCCTATTCCAGGGGGGGAATTTATTCCCTTTCCCCGGGCCCCTCGTCCTTACCAGCCTCTTAAACAGACGGTGGACGAAGGGGACTACTAGGAGGGCTCTGAGGACCCCCTCGCAGCTCAGTGTGAGGATGAGCTGGAATGGGAGGGCGATGTATAGGGTCCAAGCGATCTGGATTTCTCTCCGCACCCTGGTACACTGTCCCCTTCTTCCGTAGCTCCGGACGAGGTTGGGTCCTTTTCTGTGGTGTTGCGTAGGGCGGCTGAGGTTCTTAACCTCGAGCTCCCCATCCGTGCCTATCAGGACTAATCTCCTGACTGAAGTGTTGCAGCCGGCGGCCTCCTCGGCAGAGCCTGCTACTGCCCTTTAATAACGCGCTTACAGATATTCTATTAGGCACCTGGACGCCATCGCCTGGCCCCGGGCGACCCCAGTTTTCTCACGCAACACCCAACGCCTAAGAGTCTAGTTGTCTAGGCCTCTGCCTCTCCGAGCGCATTCCCTTCCGCACCTGCGGACAAGGAATCCAAAAACCTTGAGCTCCTGGCTCAGAACAACTGGCTTCTCAGGGGATGTCCAGAACACTTTGTTGGACATGCCTTTTGATGGCACACGCCTCTTTGGTGACAGCACATTGGAACGCTTTAAAGACTCCTGGGCTACGGCCCAGTCCTTGGGTCTTGCCACCACGCGCACTCCCTTGGGGTCTGCCTTTCGCCTTTCAATGTCAAGGTCCAGGCACACAAACACGTTCCTTTCAGGGCCGCCGGCCTGCGCAGCAACAGTCTCAGTGCAGCCGCGGTCGGGGGGCCCGCCGCACTGGGTCACAGGGCCAGCGGACGGGTCGGGCCACTGCCACCACTGCCTCAAAACCTTCCTAGTCCGGTGTTTCAGGCCCACCGAAAGCCAGTGGGCGGCAGGATTCGCCATCGAGCACGTTCCGACGCCAAAATTAGGTTGTGGTTGTTACTCCCACTACTTCCTGGTTCCAAAGAAAGACAAGGGCCTGCGTCCTATCTTAGACCTCCGGAACGTCAATCGCTTCCTCCGGAAGGAGAAGTTCAAAATGCTTACGCTTACTCAGGTCTTGTCTGCTCTAGACCCGCAAGACTGGATGGTAGCGTTGGACTTGCAGCATGCTTATTTTCATATCCCCATCCTGCCGGCCCACCGGCGTTACCTGCAGTTCACGGTTGGCCATGAGCACTTTCAGTTCACCGTGCTCCCTTTCAACCTTACCAGCGCCCCTCGGGTGTTCTCGGGTGTTCACGAAAGTGATGGCGGTGGTCGCAGCTTATCTGCGCAGATCAGGGGGTCTGTCTTCCCCTATCTCAACGTCTGGTTGTTGTAGGCGGGATCGCCCCAAGCAGTCGTCTCCCACCTCCAGACTACGCCGACCTCCTGCATTTGCTGGGGTTCTCCATCACCGTGCCAAAGTCGCATCTGATTCCCTCTCAGAAGCTCCTCTTCATCGGAGCGGTTCTGGACACGGCGCAATTTCGGGTTGATCCTCCCGAACAGCGAGTCCGGGACACTCTGGCTATGATTCCGTTCTTTTAGCCCTGGTCCTGGGTTTCGGTCAGGAAGACACTGAAACTGCTGGGCCTCTTGGCCTCCTGCATCCTACCGATCAATCATGCCAGATGGCATATGCGGGCTCTGCAGTGGGACCTGCAGTTCCAATGGACGCAGCATCAGGGAAATCTGTCCGACTACGTCCAGATCTCGGAGGTCACTGCACAGGACTTGCAGTGGTGGCTCACGGACCAGTGTTGGATCAGCAGCAGATCCCTCTTTCGTCCCCAACCGGAGCACAGAGTGGTGACGGATGGGTCCCTCCTGGGATGGGGCGCCCACATGGGAGAGGCGGAGATCAGAGGCCTCTGGTCTCCGGCGGAGTCCAACCTCCATATCAATCTTTTGGAGCTCAGGGCAATCCTACTTGCACTGACAGCATTCCTTCCCTCTGTCAAGGGGAGGGTAGTGCAGGTGTTCACAGACAACACCACCGCCATGTGGTACTGCAACAAGCAAGGCGGGGTGGGGTCGTGGACCCTATGTCAGGAGGCTCTGCGCCTCTGGACGTGGCTGGAACGCCGGGGCGTTATCCTGGTGGTTCAACACTTGGCAGGTTCTTTGAACGCTAGGGCGGACGAACTCACCCGCCGGTGCATAATGGATCACGAATGGCGTCTTCACTCGGAGGTGGCACAAGGTCTCTTTCAGCAGTGGGGAGTACCTTGATTAGATCTATTCGCCACCACAGAGAACGCGCAATGTCAGCAGTTCTGTGCGTTGGAGTTTCCAAGGCGGCACTCGCTCGGAGACGCTTTTCGTCGCGAGTGGAGCTGCGGTATGTTGTACGCCTTTCCACCTATACCTCTTTTACCCAGAGTGCTAAAGAACATCAGACGCGCCCTGGCCCAAGTCATTCTTGGGGCACTGGACTGGGCTCAAACAGTTTGGTATCCCGAGCTACTCAGTATAAGCGTGGCTCCACCTATCCGGCTACCTCTTCGGGAGGATCTTCTGTCGCAGCAACAGGGGACGGTCCTCCACCCGAACCTGTCCAGCCTCCACCTCCTTCCGTGGAGATTCAACGGCAACAGTTGATTCCAATTGATTTGCCTCCTGAAGTCTGTAATGTGATCCTGGCAGCCAGGCATCCCTCGACTAAAACGGTCTACGCCTGCCGGTGGAACAACTTTGTGGCATAGTGCACAGCCAAAGCTGTAGACCCCCTTTCTGCCCCTCTTTCTGAGGTCCTATTGTTCCTTCTCTTTTTGGCCCAGCAGGGCTCTGCTCTCGGCACTCTCAAGGGCTACCTTTCAGCCTTTCTCAGGCTGCCTAATCAGCCCTCTCTTTTCAAGTCCCCTGTTGTCAATAGATTTCTCAAAGGCATTACTCACCTTTTTCCTCCTATTCCCTTTGTGATGCCTCAGTGGGACTTGAACCTGGTTCTCACATCCTTAATGTGCACTCCCTTTGAGCCTCTTCATAACTGTCCTTTGCGGTTATTAACTTTGAAAACTGTCTTCCTGGTGGCCATCACCTCCGCTAGGCGGGTGAGTGAGCTCCAGGCTCTTTCATGTAAACCTCCTTTCCTGGCGATTCATCCGGACAAGGTTGTGCTTCGCCCACGTCCCTCCTTTCTACCGAAAGCAGTAACTGCCTTTCATCTTGGGCAAACTGTCACTCTGCCCACTTTCTTTCTCAGCACCCTTCGAAAGAGGAAGAGAGGCTCCACCGTCTGGACCCGAAATGTGCGCTTTCATTCTATCTCAACCGCACACAACAGTTCCGGGTGGATGACCAGCTCTTTGTTGGCTACCTGGGCGCCAAGAAAGGTCCCACTGTACACAAGCGGGCTCTCTCCCGATGGGTTGTCTTGTGTATTAAAGCCTGTTACTCTGGCTAAAAAGGAACCTCCGGTAGGGCTGCGCGCCCGTTCTACCAGGGCAACGGCAGCTACTACAGCATTGGGACGTGGAGTCCCCATGCAATACATCTGTCAGGCTGCCACTTGGGCCTCGCTGCATACTTTCACTAAGCACTATTGCCTTGACAGTCAAGTCCGGGGAGACGGCTTCTTTAGCCGTTCGGTTCTCCGTGACTTTCTGGTGTAATCTCACTTCGCAGACCCACCACCGGGGTTGGTATTGCTTGGGTATGTATTCTAAGGTAACGAATCTATCACTAACGTGTCTCTTTCAGATGCACAAGTTACTTACTTGTGTAACGATATATCTGTAAGAGACATTAGTTAGTGATAGATTCCTACCGCCCACCCATCCTCCCCGTTCTGCGAACTGTTCTCTAGGGTTCAGGTAGTCCCTTTCAGGGCCCTAGTTCTATTGCACCAGTAGTCGGTCTCTGGCATGGCTCTGCATTCCTGGCGCGGAAAGTCGTGTACAGAACTGACGTCAGCGCGCGTGGGCGCGTCTAAGTAGCTCCGACTACGTCATCTCGGCAACTACGACGCCAGCGACGTACGCGGAGCCGCCCAACGACGCCTACCGACGCGCAGGGGTACTGCTGACGAAACCTTTCCGGATCCAGTCTGATGCCTGGGGATATTCTAGGGTAAGGAATCTATCACTAACTAATGTCTCTTACAGATATATCGTTACACAAGTAAGTAACTTGTGCGTCACTGTCATTTATAGTGATGCTTCTCACCATTCGATTCTTTCTGATTTTTCATCTTGTTCGCACACTGTTCCCATACTCTCACAGTTTTTGGTGGTGGCTCCGCGTTTTGGCGCGGAAAAGTTTCTCCGAAGAAAACTAACGTCAGCGCGCCGGGAGGGACTTATATGGCTCCGCTGACGTCATGTCCATGGACGACGTCAGGGCGGAGCCATGCAGCGGCGCGCAGAGGTGCTGCTGCAAAAAATTCTCCAGATCCAGTCTGACGCCTGGGGATATTCTAAGTTAAGGAATCTGCGGCTAGACTGTGTCTCTACCAGATACATTGTTACCGAAGGTAAGTAACTCGTTCTTTACTCGTGGAAAAATCTGCCAGCCATGAACAGGAAATGTCGGAGACAGTGAAAAAAACAACATTCGTAAGCTCAGTAACATTGATTAAAACTTTGCATGGGGCTGTGGTGTTCTCTCCAATCATGCATTTGGAGGTTTGGTAGCTAATTGTGCATTATAAAGCACAGTTCTGGGGATGGAAAACTATACAATATCCTCTACAAATAGGAAGTACTGACTCCATTATTCATAATTCAGGGAATATCTTTGATTCTAATTTTCCCTTTGTCAACCTAGCCCAAGTTGTGAGTCTGCATCATGAGACGATTTAGCTGCATAAAATCCAGAAGCACCATGGGTTCCTCCCAATAAATGGTTGGGAATGAGGGGCATAGGAATTAGGCGAAGAAACGATCTACTGCTTCTTAATTCAGCTCCTTCCCCTGTTTTTTTGTTGAGAGCATGTCTAAGCAGCATGCTATTACTTGAGCTGACAAAACAAAAATACATTACCAACTGCTTGTGAAACGCACACATTAATGTAGACTCTTTACATTAAGCATCAATGACAGTACTGTGTATTAGAACATTGGAATGTTGGGAGCTCCATTGTAGACAATGGAGTGCTCCCTGCTTCTACGGGCCGGTAAAGGCCCGCAGAGCAACATTCCAATGTCTTACAAAGGCCTCTCGGAGCTCGAGGGGATTTAAATCCCCTCGAGCTCCGAGACGCCTTTGTTTTATTTGTTAGAACATTCTGCCCTCTAGTGGCAGAATGTTCTAATAGCCTTATAGCCCTTCGTAGCAGGGCTATACCGGCTATTAAAGTCCTGCTACCTTGTTAAAGTCCCTCGCCTTCGGCTCGGGCCTTTAACGCGGTAGCGGGCCTTTTAATAGCCGGTATAGCCCGCTACGGCGGGCTATAAGTCTATAATCAAAGTTCACAGAATCCTTTGTAATAGAACCTTTTGACACTGTAACAATCTCATATTGTGACTTGGCCATGGCTTCAAACTTAGAAGTCCGCCATCTCCCTGGTGAACCTACCTGAATATAACTGCAGAATGCAACAATGCAGAAATCAACACCTTCCCCCATCAACCTAAGGAACACTTTAAATATAGGCCATGTTTGCAGCCACAGAATTTACAAACAAAGCAAGTTTTGTAAATTGGACAATCCCGGCAGCGTAAATTCAAACTGTATGTTTTATATGTAGGTGAGGAAGTTTACTCTCTTCTTCAATAATAGGGTTCAAGAAAATGGATGGCAGATTTCCTGCTCTATTTAAAATTAAGAAACCATTTTAGAATTTAGCGCAAGGCCTGGTCGCAGTCCCACTTTATCAAGAAGCACTCTATGGTAAAAGAAATTGGTTGTGAGAGGTTATGTTGTTTGGGGAAAAAAGTGAGAAATTCAGTTGATGGAGTTGCAAAAGTTTCAAAGGGACTATCCTGTAAGGAAGGCACAACTCTAAGTAGGTTCCATATGCGAGAGAGGTATTTCATTAGACTCTCACTCAACATGCCCTAATACTGGCTAACCCTCCCTAAGGTTCCCTAAACATCAGATTGCACTCTTTTTTTTTTTTTTTTTTGTCATTGCGCTATTTATTTAGTGCGGACCTCACCACATGGGTAGTGAAGCACATCACATAAAACGGGTTACTTAGAACTAGCAGTTGTATGTGTAAGTACTGTGTGTATGGATATAGCATGCCAAACCCAAAAACTATATGATATATGAACTAAGCTATCAAACCATACAATGAACAGTTACAGTTATTGACATAAGAGAGTCCATTCTTTTTTTTTGTTTCGGGAATCATTGGAAAAGGTGAATTTTTTATATTCTTACGCAAGGTTAGGTAGTTTAAAGTGCATTTGCCATCTGCAGGAGGGCTGCCCAATTTCTGGGAGCTTGATATGGGTAAGTTTGATTGAGAGTTCTAGATTTTGTTTTGGTTATTTCATGGAAACTTAAAGAAATAGTCTATTTGCCTCTTGTGTTTGTCTGACCGCCTGTGAGTTAAAGGACAAGTTATTTACCCTTTGGTAACGCCTTATCTGGTTGAGACAGACACTAGCTGCAGATTCCTTGTCTTAGAATCCTCCCCAGGCGTCAGACTCGATCATGAACTTTTTTCAGCAGTACCTCTGCCCATCAGTAGAGGGCTTTGAGCGACTCCGTAGCTACGTTGTCTCTGAATATGTCGTCAACAGAGTCCATATAAGCCCTCCCCCGATGCGCTGACGTTATTTTCTTTTGTGACTATTTTTACGTCAACAACGCAGAGCCACTTACAGAAACAGTCTCTGGAAACAGTGTGCCAAAAAAGGAAAAATCATTAAGCAACAAGTACAGATTGAAAGAACTGTAGTAGTATGCAAAGAGAGGATCTTGGAGACGACAGGGCCCTCAGTTCGCAGAGCAGGGAGGATGGGTGGGTCCATAAGGAGTGTGCGGCTAGATCCTATCTCTACCAGATAAGGCGTTACTGAAGGTAAGTAACTTGTCCATCTGAAAGAGATCTAGCCGCAGATTCCTTATCTTATAAACATATATCCAAGCAATACCATCTGTAGGAAAGTAGGTTCTGCTTTCATGGTTACCCCCACTTTTTGCCTGGTGTCAGTGTGTTTTGACTGTAGTTTGCTGGGATCCTGCTAATCAGGACCATAGCATCTGTTCTCTTTCTCCCAAAATGGCTTTGGTAAGTACTTTTGTACCCCCACTCTTTGCAGATGTCAGTCTGTTTTTTGACTAATCTGACTGGAATCCTGATAATCAGGCCCCCAGTCACTGTGCTTCCTCCCTAAATTGACCACGGTAAGTACTTCTGCACCTCCACAATTGGCTACTTGTGTGCCCTTGTAAGTCCCTAGTATATGATACTGAGGTACCCAGGGCATAGGTACTCCAGGGGTCTCCCATAGGCTGCAGCATATATTGTTCGCCCTAAGTTGGCAGGGTATGCCCAGACGTGGGTCCCTTGCTCACTTTGCCACTGGATTCAAGCTAGCCTGGCTGATGACGGCTGAATGGCCAGAAACCGGTCCCAGGATGCTTGTTTCCGGTCCAGGGAAGACATGGCTTGGCAGTTCGGGCTGGACTGTTCCCATGAGGCACAGGGTCAGACTGATTTGCATATGGCCATGTCTGAACTGGGGTGGTGGAGTGAGCTAAAGAATGATGATGGATTAAACCCAGATCAGTTGACTGGGGGTGAGTGTTTGATTAGCTCAAACGCTCCGTCCATCATCCCCTTTGGTATCGCATATATTGTGCTGCCCATGGGAAACCACTCAAACTCTGACTACAGGCTTGCCATTGCAGCCTGTGTGAGATGGTGCTTGCACCTCTCATGACAGATATGTTACCTCATATCTGGGGTCTCTACACTTAAAACCTATAAGTCGCCCCTATGGCAGGCTCTTCAGTCCTGAGGGCAGGGTGCTTGGTTATAAGTGTGAGGGTGCCCCTGCATGAGCAGGACACCCATACAAACCCCGACGTCGATTCTCCAGGCTTTGTAAGTGTGGTCAGCCATTTTAATACATATAGTGGACATCAGTCATTACGAGATGTCTAACTATATAGTGGCTGCACTGAACCCGGTCATGTTTGGTATCAAATATGTTGGAATCATACCTCAACACCGATTCCAGTGTTAGAAGTATGATCCCATGTACTGGGGGGCTCCCTTGGGGTACCCCGCTGTAACAGCCTTTCATGGTCAGCCTTTCAGGGTCTGACAGCAAGCTAGTGCTGCTGCCGACCACAGACCCAATTCTGCCCTCCACAGACCCAATTCTGCCCTCCTGCTGCTCAAGCTGGGGAAGGTAGAACAATAGGTTTTCTGTCACAGTGAGGTGTGCCCACCTCCCAGACAGGACTTAGTGTATTGGGTTGGGGTGGGGGTGCTTGCCAGCGCCAACAGACTGCTTTGAAGGGCACATTTGATGCCCTCCATGTGTACTCCAGTTTGAGCCAGTTCAGGAAGCCCTTGGCTTCCACTCTGGTCCGAAACTGGACAAAGGACATGGGAGCATCCTCCTTTGGGAGGGACCCCTGAGTTGCTCCGACCCTTTCCCTAGGGTACTTAAAGGCTTACTTGTGTGTGGCTCCTAAAATGTGTCATGGGACAAGACCAATTCAAGCTTGAGACCACGTCACTCTTCAACCGTCTGGACACTTGGACTTCGCATGGAACCGAGACTGCATCAAGGAAGACTCCTGCTGCTCCTGGTCTCACTGTTCTGCAAGTCTTTTTCGTTGTCTGTGTCTGTGCTTCTTTTAGGATCTTCACCAGGCCTGTGGGCATCAAGGACACCCGAAGTAATCTCACTTGGAGTAAAGGAGTCACTCCCCTGCATCTTCAGGCACCACAACGAAGCTGACAGGTCTGCTGCTTCTGATGTCCTACGGACTACGAAAGGCAACACAGAACTCTCTCGAGGCCTGACCTGTCCTCCCTACAATTTTGAGGTCAGTATCCCTCGTCCGAACCGCTGGGACCGAACCACTGTGCACCGCGTCGAATTGCCGTTGCCAAGACTTGTTGGCTCTGCTCCGCAGAGATCTTCGGGCTACAAGAAGCTCCAGCCTCCAGCATTTCTTCCTGCCAAGTACAGCGCCCTCACTTCATCCTCTGCACCGAGGGCATTCCTTCTTTGTGAGCTGTTCGAGGTTCTCTTCCGACTCCTGTGCCTTTGGCCTGTGGGTCCTCCTGAGGGTCTTGCTGAGGGTCTTCTCCTGCTTCAGTGGGCTTCCCTGCTTGCTCAGGGCCTTGTCTGACTCTCCTGCTGTTGGTGAGTTGGACTTTGCTGGTCCCAACGCTGTTCCTTTTTCGTTCTCCACGCCAGTTGCGGCTCCCGCTGGACACAAACCGCCTAGTCATCTACATCCGATGTTGGACAGCTCATGCACGCCTCCTGGTCTTCCTCAGTGTGGCCAGGTCCTCACAGCTGCAGCGACAAGGTCACCATCAACACTTCTGAACCATCCGACATAGGTGGGCATTGCTCTTCCGTGCCTCCTGGTCACTCCTGAGTGGCATAGAAGACTGTCCCCTCTGCTTGCAGATTCTTCACTTCCAGAATCCACCCTTGGATTCCATCCGACTTTTGCAGCTTAATTTCCAGAGGCACTTTTCTCCAAATCTTCTATTGTCGTCTACGGAGGTTTCTGATTTCTCTTTACCGCTATGCACCTGGCTTCCCTGGTGTAGGTAACCTGGTTCCTGGGGCATCCACAGGTGGGGTGGCTCTCCAACCTTCCATCCTCTAAGGGATTTCTTCAGGGTCCTCTGATAAGGGTCCTTCTTCTGCAAAACTGCAACCGCGACTTCTCCATTGACTTCCATTGGTCACGCAGCTGTGTTCCCACTCTGCACACAGCCTCCGTGGGGTTCCTGGGTACTTACCTTGGGTGGTTCCTTGTGTCCCTGGCTCCTATAGGTCTTCTGGTCCAAGTACAGTCCTCCTTCGCAGTTTGCATTGCACTTTCTTAATATATGGTTTGGATTCCCCCTGGCGACCACTGTATTTTGTGCTGCTTGCCTTATTGCAGTTGAAGTATTTTTGGTGTATTGTGTTATCTCTGGGTAGGAGATATGCCAATGTGTTAGTGAGGGTTGTGTAATAATTAGAAGTAATTTTATGTGTACACTGTGTGGTTCTTTTTCATTTATCCTGCACTACATGATTAAACTGGTAAAACAAGCTGCTTAACACTCCAAGATAAGCCTAATGCTGCTCTCCAGAGCCACCACTTTGAGAGCTTTCTATTGTTATCAAAGACCACTAAAATCACCATAAGGGTTGCCTGGATTAGTGCAAGGTGCATCACTTAAGGGGAATACGTAAAAGACACATTTCCATGGAATGGGCCATGTTGCTGCACCAGTTCCGCCAACACGGGGCTATCACACAGCAACCAGTATTGCCCCTGAATGTGCCTGAGGGCTCAAACCATGCTACACAGCCCGGGCCCTTCCCTGCTGCGAGCGACAGCGATCCCCAGCCGCACCAAGAGTCATGACTAGGCGATATCTCCTTAAAATGGAACACTAAGACAACGCATAATACTCTGGTCGAAAAGCATTCCCAACGACTTACGCGCTCCTGACAGGGTCCCTGACCCCCATCTGCTTATGAAAACATATAGCGAAATATATCCCTTCGACCCCAAAGGATAAAGCAGACAATCTAGGTCGCCCGACTGAATCCCCAAGTTCTATCCCTAGTTAGGCACACGTGCCGGTAGGTTCTTCCCTTTAACAAACCAGCTTCATATTCCCCGACACACCACTCTGTTAAGGTAAACATTGAACCTTATCAAGACACCACACGATGCCGCAAGATATGTATGGTTCAATTGCATTTATTTATTTTTTTTTTACTTGTAACTTCAGGTTCTCATCTGAACCAGCGAATCGCAACATACGATTGTAAAGTCTTGATTAACTACCATGCTTATATGCCTACTTGTATGTGAAATAATAAAATGGCAATAGAATTGTTTAAAAAAAAAAAAAAGGTGCATCACTTAAATAAGTGTGCACCATATGCTAAGCCAGCCTCCTACAAATACATTTTGCAATATCCCTGTTTTTCAATGTAAAAAGTGGACACTGCATTTTTCAATCAATACAATGTTATCCTATGGGAAGAAACGCACAAGTTACTAACTTGTGTAATGATATATCTGTAAGAGACAGTAGTTAGTGACAGATTCCTTACCTTAGAATATACCCAGGCGTCAGGCTGGATCCGGAAAGTTTTTTGCGTAGCAGTACCCTTGCGCGTCGGTAGGCGGCGTCGTGCGGCTCCGTCGTCGGCGTGGTGATCGCCGGGATGACGTCGCGGGCAGTACTTAGACGCCGCCCCTGCGCGCTGACGTCAGTTCTGTACACGACTTTCCGCGCCAGGAACGCAGAGCCATGCAAGAAGCTGACATAGGTGTCTGAAAAATACTAGGGCCCTGAAAGGGATGTCCTTAACCCTAGAAATCAGTTAGCAGAACGGGGAGGATGGGTGGGGCGGTAAGGAATCTGTCACTAACTACTGTCTCTTACAGATATATCGTTACAAAAGTTAGTAACTTGTGCATCTGAAAGAGACACATTAGTGACAGATTCCTTACCTTAGAATAGATACCCCAGCAAAACCAACCCCGGTGGTGGGTCTGCGAACAAAGATCAGACAAGGAAGTCCCGGAGGACAGAACGGCCAAAGAAGCCGTCCCTCCGGACCTGACTGTCAAGGCAGTAATGTTTTGTAAATGTGTGCAGCGAGGCCCACGTAGCTGCCTGACAGATATCCTGCAGCGGAACAGCGCGGCCCAAAGCCGTGGTAGCAGCCGTTGCCCTGGTGGAATGGGCACGCAGCCCAATAGGAGGCTCCTTCTTAGCCAAAGAATAGCAGGCTTTGATACACAAGGTTACCCAGCGGGAGATGGTTCTCTTGTGCACCGCCCAACCTTTTTGGCGCCCACGTAGCCAACAAAGAGCTGGTCATCCACCCGGAAGTGTTGTGTGCGGTTGATATAAAAGGAAAGCGCACGTTTTGGGTCCAGACGGTGGAGCCTCTCTTCCTCTCTGGAAGGATGCAGAGGCGGAAAGAAGGTGGGCAAAGTGATGGTCTGCCCGATGTGGAAGGCAGTAACCACCTTTGGCAAGAAGGACGGACGCGTCCTAAGAACAACCTTGTCTGGATGGACAGACAGAAAGGGAGGTTTGCATGATAGAGCCTGGAGCTCACTCACCCGCCGAGCGGAGGTGATGGCCACCAGAAAGGCTGTCTTCAGAGTCAGAAGACGAAGAGGACAGTTATGTAGAGGCTCAAAGGGAGCGCACATGAGAAAGGTAAGAACTAAGTTCAAGTCCCACTGAGGCATCACAAACGGAACAGGAGGGAAGAGGTGTGTAATGCCTTTAGGAACCTGTTAACAACAGGGGACTTGAAAAGGGAGGGCTGATCAGGAAGCCTGAGGAAGGCCGAGATTGCACAAAGATAGCCCTTGATGGTACCCAGGGCAGAACCCTGTTGGGCCAGAGAAAGAAGGAACAGAAGAACCTCAGAAAGAGGGGCAGAGAGGGGATTCACAGCCTTTGCTGTGCACCATGCCACAAACTTGTTCCACCTGCAGGCGTATACCACCTTAGTGGAGGGACGCCTGGCTGCCAGAATCACATCCCAAACTTCGGGAGGCAAGTCGAAAGGAATCAACTGCCGCCGCTCAATCTCCACACAAGCAGGTGGAGGCTGGACAGGTTCGGGTGGAGGACCGTCCCCTGCTGCTGCGACAGAAGATCCTCCCGAAGAGGCAGACGGATCGGTGGATCGACGCTCATACTGAGTAGCTCGGGATACCAAACTCTTCGAGCCCAGTCCGGAGCCACAAGGATGACTTGGGCCCGGTCGCGCCGAATCTTCTTCAACACTCTGGGTAGAAGTGGTATAGGCGGAAAGGCGTACAACAGACCGCAACTCCACTCGCGACAAAGCGTCGCCGAGCGAGTGCCGCCTTGGAAATTCCAACGCGCAGAACTGATGACATTGCGCGTTCTCTTCGGTGGCGAATAGATCTAACCAAGGCTCTCCCCATTGCAGAAAGAGACCTTGCGCCACTTCCGAGTGAAGACGCCATTCGTGATCCATCATGCACCTGCGGCTGAGTTCGTCCGCCCTGGCGTTCAGGGAACCTGCCAGGTGTTGAACCATCAGGAACATGCCCTGATGTTCCAGCCATGTCCAGAGGCGCAGAGCCTCCTGACAAAGGGTCCACGACCCCACCCCGCCTTGTTTGTTGCAGTACCACATGGCGGTGGTGTTGTCTGTGAACACCTGCACTACCTTCCCTTTGACAGAGGGAAGGAATGCTTTGAGTGCAAGTCGGATCGCCCGGAGTTCCAGAAGGTTGATATGGAGCCGGGACTTCGCCGGAGACCAGAGGCCTCTGATCTCCGCCTCTCCCATGTGACCGCCTCAGCCCAGAAGGGACGCGTCCGTCACAACTGTGTGCTCTGGCTGGGGAAGGAAAAGGGATCTGCCCATGACCCATTGCCGGTTCGAGAGCCACCACTGCAACTGTTTTGCAGCCCCCTCCGAGATCTGGACGTGATCGGACAGGTTGCCCTGGTGCTGCGCCCACTGGAACTTCAGGTCCCACTGCAGAGCCCGCATATGCCATCTGGCATGATCGACCAGCAGGATGCAGGAGGCCATGAGGCCCAGCAACCTCAGGGTCATCCGTACCGAAACCCAGGATAAAGGCTGAAAGATCGGAATCATAGCCTGAATATCCCGGACTCGCCGTTCGGGAGGATAGGCCCGAAACTGCGTCGTGTCCAGAACTGCTCCGATGAAAAGGAGCTGTGGAGAAGGAATCAGATGCAACTTCGGCACATTGATGGAGAACCCCAGCGAGTGCAGGAGTTTGGCCGTAGTCTGGAGGTGGGAGACGACTGCCTGGGATGAGCCCGCCTTCAGCAGCCAGTCGTCGAGGTAGGGGAAGACTGGAACCCCTGCCCGGCGCAGATGAGCTGCGACCACCCCCATCACTTTCGTGAACACCCGAGGGGCACTTGTAAGGCCAAAGGGGAGCACAGTGAACTGAAAATGCTCGTGGCCTACCGTGAACCGAAGGGAACGCCGGTGGGCCGGCAGGACGGGGATGTGGAAATAAGCGTCCTGCAAGTCCAACGCTACCAACCAGTCTCCAGGGTCGAGGGCAGTCAAGACCTGAGCTAGGGTGAGCATCTTGAACTTCTCCTTCCGGAGGAAGCGATTGACGTTCCGGAGGTCTAAGATAGGACGCATGTCCTCCTTGTCCTTTTTGGGCACCAGAAAGTAGTGGGAGTAGCAACCACGTCCTACTTCTGGGGTCGGAACATGCTCGATGGCCCTCTTGGCCAAGAGGGCCGTGACTTCCTTCTGCAGAAGCACCAAGTGATCCCCCGACATGCGGTGGAATTGAGGTGGCATGGCTGGGGGTGCGGTCTCGAAGGGGAGGGAGTAGCCCCTTCGGACAATGTCCAAGACCCACCTGTCCGAGGTGATGGCACGCCAGTGGTGAAGGTGATGGCGGACCCTGCCCCCTACTGGCGTGCTGTGCACCTGAAAGGAGGGATTAGGAGTGCTTGGAGGCCGCGGACGGGATGGAGGTGGTGGCCTGACCCGCACGCTGGTTGCCCGAACCGCCACGGCGGTATCCACGTCCTCGGCCACGCGAAGACGCTTGCTGCGCGGGCCGGTGGCTGGGCAGCGGACGTGACTGGGCGCCCCTTCCGTGGCCACGAAAGGGGCGAAAAGCAGAGGTTAGCGGAGGGCGCACAACAGAAAGGCCCAGGGACTTGGCAGTAGCCCGTGAGTCCTTAAAACGCTCCAGCGCATGGTCTGCTTTGGAACCAGAAAGACCGACTCCATCAAAGGGCATGTCCATGAGTGTACATGCCATGCCAGAAATGTTTGTCCTCTGAACACATTCATATAATTATCCTGTTTGTATGTCTGTGATATTAATTGTAGTGTGTCAAATAATTTCTTATATATCAATGAATAACACTGTGTATATCATGTATCAGATTATGTATAAATAAGAAAACCATCTTTGTTATTTGACCCTCTTGAACCCAGTGTAAATATATACACACAGAGGACTATATATTTCATGATTGTTTTTTGTGTATTCAGTTATAATTATTTATTTTTAAAAAAAATAATAAAAAATATTTTTGATACTACTGAATCAAGTTTGCATGTATATATGTTTTTTTATATTGTTCAGGTCTACAACTACCTTCTTTGTTCCTAAATATTATGATATTTACACACTGGTCATTTTCCCTGATTTAGGAACTTACGTCAGGGGTACCCTTTTTCTTTACAAACATGAGTGTATTCTGGACATCACCCGAGAAACCAGTTGTTCTCAGCCAGGCGTGGCGACGCAGCGCCACCGTCGTTGCAAGCGATCTGCCCAGCGAGTCGGCGGTATCAAGGCCACAACGTATGGTGTACTTTGCCGCATCCCTACCTTCCGCAATGGTGCGGGTAAGCAGTGTCTGGACCTCCTCAGAACACTGGGGCAAAACAGCCGCCACCGAATCCCACAGGGAGTGGGTATATCGGCCCAAAAGGCAAGTGGTGTTGACGGACCGCAAGCCAGCACTGGAGGAAGAAAAAGCCTTCTTCCCAAATTGGTCCAGGCGTTTGGATTCCCTATCCGGAGGGGCGGTAGGGAAGTCGGTTTGGGAGGCAGAGGCTTGGACAACCAAGCTCTCGGGGTGGGATGTTGAGAGAGAAACAAGGGGTCGCCCGGAGCAGGGCGATGGCGTCGGGCCACGTTCCTATCCACAGGAGCCCCTGTGGTGGGCTTGGACCAGGTGCCCAAAAGAACGTCAGATAGTGCATCATTAAACGGCAGCACAGTCTCCGATGAGGAAGCTGCCGGCTGAAGCACTTCCGTCAGGAGATTAGTCCTGACAGCCACAGTAGGCAATTGGAGGTGTAAGGCTCCAGCTGCTCTACGCAACACCGTTGCGAAATTTGCTCCCTCCTCCGTAGCCACGGGAGGAGACAGCATGCCAGTGTCAGGGGAAGTGTCTAGACCACTGGCATCCCCAAGTTCCTCTGCCCAGTCCTGATCATACTCACACTGCTGTGTGAGAGGGTCTTCCGACCCCTCCCAGCTCTCCCGGTCCTCCTCTGGTTCAAAATATGGAGGAGGGACATCTGGGACCCAAGGTCTCATCGGCGCCGGAGCCGGCGTCGAGCGACGTCGGTCCGGCTCCATGTCCGGAGCCGGAGAGAACCGGGGAACGACGCCGCCCGGAGCCCCGGACGGCGTCAGGAACGGCACCGGGTACATCGGCGCCGGCGGAGGCGTGGTTAGGTCAACCAGCGTCGATGGGGGTTGCGGTACCACCTGAGCCGGGATCGAGGCCGGGGCCGGAGCCGAGGCCGGGATCAGGGCTGGCGGGACAGGCGACGCCGGGACCGGAGTCGTCTGCGACGCCGGAGCAACCCCATCAGGGCCCGCGGGGCCCGAAGGCGCACCGGAGGGACCTTGAGGCCCGAAGAGGCGGGCCATGGCCGACAGGAATTCCTGTATTTCGGCCGGAGTCGCCCCCGAACCCGGAAAGGACGGGTAATGCGGGGGCAGCTCTACAGGCACGTCCGGGGCCGCGGGGACGGTGCTGACAGGGGCCTCAGCCGAGTCGCGAGACCGGCGAGGCGAAGTCTTAGAGCGATGATGCTTCTTAGACTTTTTGTGCTTCGACTTACCCGAGGAGCGCGAAGACTTGGACTCCGACGACCGGAAAAAGAAGAACTGACGGCAGCGCGCAGGGGCGGCGTCTAAGTACTGCCCGCGACGTCATCCCGGCAATCACGACGCCGACGACGGACGCGGAGCCGCACGACGACGCCTACCGACGCGCAAGGGTACTGCTACGCAAAAAACTTTCCGGATCCAGCCTGGGGATATTCTTAGGTAAGGAATCTGTCACTAACGTGTCTCTTTCAGATACAATCAGCAATATGCAGGTAAGTAAACTAGGTTCAGGTTAGTGACAAAACTGCACCACCAGCGGCACTGGGGCGGCTAGGTGTGGAGGTCAAACTCGGGACCTGGTGCCAATGTTATCCAATAGAGAAAGGGGGCAATTGAAGTGGTACTATTTGCAGGTGAGTAGCACGTTTTTGAAACCCAGTCTCCGGAGATTAAGGTAAGCACAGGGGGGGCCACAAAGTAGCGCCAAACTTACACCTCCAGCTGCCGCTGGGGCGGCCGAGTGTAGAGTACCAACACAGCGTTGGGCGCCCAATGCAAACTATTGGGGAATCTCAAACTTGGAAAAAGGCTGTAGGCTCAGGCCAGGAGGCTGGATGAAAGTTACCTATAGCTTCACAGGTAAGTTGGGATGTGCTGGAGCATCAGGACACTGTTGATAGATCTCCCCGAGGCCCAGTGGCTCTGGGTGCAGGGTTGTCCTTTAGCGTCGCAAGTCACTTACCAGTGCGGTTGGGGGAAAGGGCAGGGGCATCGCGCAGAGGCTGCAGGCTTCGATGTGGAGTCTGGTAGGGGTCAACCCACGATGGACTCTTGTTCAGGATCACTAAGGAACCTATTCTGCATCGCTGGGCCTTTTGGACTCTGGCTGTGGGCGTGGGGTGCAGAGGTGGTCGACTTCACGGTTCCACGGGCAGAGCTCTGGTCTTTAAACTTGGTTTTCTTCTGGACAGGTCCACTGTCCACAGGAGATCAGGAGTCTTATTAGAAGGCAGGCACTCCCTCCCAGGGTTCTAGAGGTCACTGGACTGCAGGACGAGTCGCTCTTCTGTAGCAGGGTCTTTGAGGGCTGCAGACAGGCTGGTAGGGCTGAAGCCAAGTCAGTTAGCGTCTTCAGTCCTCGCTGCTGCACGGCTCTTATTTGACTGCTTCTTCATAGGTCGTCAGTAATCTGAGGATCTGAAAGAGACACGTTAGTGACAGATTCCTTACCTTAGAATATCCCCAGGCGTCAGGCTGGATCCGGAAAGTTTTTTGCGTAGCAGTACCCTTGCGCGTCGGTAGGTGGCGTCGTGCGGCTCCGCGTCCGACGTCGGCATCGTGATAGCCGGGATGACGTCGCGGGCAGTACTTAGACGCCGCCCCTGCGCGCTGACGTCAGTTCTTCTTTTTCCGCGCCAGTAAGCGCAGATCCGGGAAAAGCAGTGCCCTAGTCAATTTTTGACAAAATTTTGGGTGATTTTTTCACTGTTTCTTTTCGAGTCTTCTCGACTCCTAGGTGTCGGTAGGGATGCCCGGCTTCAAGCCATGCGACGTCTGTGGTCGAATGATGTCGATCACAGACCCGCACTTAGAGTGTCTCTACTGTCTCGGCCGAGACCACGACACGAAGTCGTGCCCTGACTGCCGGGCCTTACACCCGAAGGCTTTGCGAGAGCGGTCTCGAAAACTCCTCGAGGTCCGGCAGTCGGCTCCGCGCCGCACCAAGCCCCGGTCCCGGGAGAGGTCGAGGGGCCGGTCGCGGAGCCCCCGCCGGTCGTCGGAGTCCAAGTCTTCACACTTCTCGGGTAAGTCGAAGCACAAGAAATCTAAGAAGCACCATCGCTCTAAGACTTCGCCTCGCCGGTCTCGCAACTCGGCTGAGGCCCCTGTCGGCACCGTCCCCGCGGCTCCGGATGTGCCTGTGGCGCCGCCCCCGCATTACCCGTCCTTCCCGGGTTCGGGGGCGACTCCGGCCAAAATACAGGAATTCCTGTCGGCCATGGCCCGCCTTTTCGGGCCTCAAGATCCCTCCGGTGCGCCTTCGGGCCCCGCGGGCCCTGATGGGGTTGTTCCGGCGTTGCCGACGACTCCGGTCCCGGCGTCGCCTGTCCCGCCAGCCTTGATCCCGGCCTTGGCTCCGGCCTCTATCCCGGCTCCGGTGGTTCCGCAACCCCGATCGATGCCGGTTGACCTAACCACGCCTCCGCCGGCACCGATGTCCCCGGTGCCGTTCCTGACGCCGTCCGGGGCTCCAGGCGGCGTCGTTCCCCGGTTCTCTCCGGTTCCGGACATGGAGCCGGACCGACGTCGCTCTACGCCGGCTCCGGCGCCGATGAGACCTTGGGTCCCAGATGTCCCTCCTCCTCCAGAGGAGGACCAGGAGAGCTGGGAGGGGTCGGAAGACCCTCTCACACAGCAGTTTGAGTATGATCAGGACTGGGCAGAGGAACTTGGGGATGCCAGTGGTCTAGACACTTCCCCTGACACTGGCATGCTGTCTCCTCCCGTGGCTACGGAGGAGGGAGCAAATTTCGCTACGGTGTTGCGTAGAGCAGCTGGAGCCTTGCACCTCCAATTGCCTACTGTGGCTGTCAGGACTAATCTCCTGACGGAAGTGCTTCAGCCGGCAGCTTCCTCCTCGGAGACTGTGCTGCCGTTTAATGATGCACTGTCTGACGTTCTTTTGGGCACCTGGTCCAAGCCCACCACAGGGGCTCCTGTGGATAGGAACGTGGCCCGACGCCATCGCCCTGCTCCGGGCGACCCCTTGTTTCTCTCTCAACATCCCACCCCCGAGAGCTTGGTTGTCCAAGCCTCTGCCTCCCAAACCGCCTTCCCTACCGCCCCTCCGGATAGGGAATCCAAACGCCTGGACCAGTTTGGGAAGAAGGCTTTTTCTTCCTCCAGTGCTGGCTTGCGGTCCGTCAACACCGCTTGCCTTTTGGGCCGATATACCCACTTCCTGTGGGATTCGGTGGCGGCTGTTTTGCCCCAGTGTTCTGAGGAGGTCCAGACACTGCTTACCCGCACCATTGCGGAAGGTAGGGATGCGGCAAAGTACACGATACGTTGTGGCCTTGATACCGCCGACTCGCTGGGCAGATCGCTTGCAACGACGGTGGCGCTGCGTCGCCACGCCTGGCTGAGAACAACTGGTTTCTCGGGTGATGTCCAGAATACACTCATGGACATGCCCTTTGATGGAGTCGGTCTTTTTGGTTCCAAAGCAGACCATGCGCTGGAGCGCTTTAAGGACTCACGGGCTACTGCCAAGTCCCTGGGCCTTTCTGTTGTGCGCCCTCTGCTAACCTCTGCTTTTCGCCCCTTTCGTGGCCACGGAAGGGGCGCCCAGCCACGTCCGCTGCCCAGCCACCGGCCCGCGCAGCAAGCGTCTTCGCGTGGCCGAGGACGTGGCTACCGCCGTGGCGGTTCGGGCAACCAGCGTGCGGGTCAGGCCACCAACTCCGCCCCGTCCGCGGCCTCCAAGCCCTCCTAGTCCCTCCTTTCAGGTGCACAGCACGCCAGTAGGGGGCAGGGTCCGCCATCACCTTCACCACTGGCGTGCCATCACCTCGGACAGGTGGGTCTTGGACATTGTCCGAAGGGGCTACTCCCTCCCCTTCGAGACCACCCCCCAGCCATGCCACCTCAATTCCACCGCATGTCAGGGGATCACTTGGTGCTTCTGCAGAAGGAAGTCACAGGCCCTCTTGGCCAAGAGGGCCATCGAGCATGTTCCGACCCCAGAAGTAGGACGTGGTTGCTACTCCCACTACTTTCTGGTGCCCAAAAAGGACAAGGAGGACATGCGTCCTATCTTGGACCTCCGGAACGTCAATCGCTTCCTCCGGAAGGAGAAGTTCAAGATGCTCACCCTAGCTCAGGTCTTGACTGCTCTCGACCCTGGAGACTGGTTGGTATCGTTGGACTTACAGGACGCTTATTTTCACATCCCCGTCCTGCCGGCCCACCGGCGTTACCTTCGGTTCACGGTAGGCCTCGAGCATTTTCAGTTCACCATGCTCCCCTTTGGCCTTACAAGTGCCCCTCGGGTGTTCACGAAAGTGATGGCGGTGGTCGCAGCTCATCTGCGCCGGACAGGGGTTCCAGTCTTCCCCTACCTCGACGACTGGCTGCTGAAGGCGGGCTCGTCCCAGGCAGTCGTCTCCCACCTCCAGACTAGGGCCAAACTCCTGCACTCGCTGGGGTTCTCCATCAATGTGCCGAAGTCGCATCTGATTCCTTCTCCACAGCTCCTTTTCATCGGAGCAGTTCTGGACACGACGCAGTTTCGGGCCTATCCTCCCGAACGGCGAGTCCTGGATATTCAGGCTATGATTCCGATCTTTCAGCCTTTATCCTGGGTTTCAGTACGGATGACCCTGAGGCTGCTGGGCCTCATGGCCTCCTGCATCCTGCTGGTCGATCATGCCAGATGACATATGTGGGCTCTGCAGTGGGACCTGAAGTTCCAGTGGGCGCAGCACCAGGGCAACCTGTCCGATCACGTCCAGATCTCGGAGGGGGCTGCAAAACAGTTGCAGTGGTGGCTCTCGAACCGGCAATGGGTCATGGGCAGATCCCTCTCCCTTCCCCAGCCAGAGCACACAGTTGTGACAGACGCATCCCTTCTGGAATGGGGCGGTCACATGGGAGAGGCGGAGATCAGAGGCCTCTGGTCTCCGGCGGAGTCCCGGCTCCATATCAACCTTCTGGAGCTCCGGGCGATCCGACTTGCACTCAAGGCATTCCTTCCCTCTGTCAAAGGGAAGGTAGTGCAGGTGTTCACAGACAACACCACCGCCATGTGGTACTGCAACAAACAGGGCGGGGTGGGGTCGTGGACCCTCTGTCAGGAGGCTCTGCGCCTCTGGACATGGCTGGAACATCAGGGCATATTCCTGATGGTTCAACACCTGGCAGGTTCCCTGAACGCCAGGGCGGACGAACTCAGCCGCAGGTGCATGATGGATCACGAATGGCGTCTTCACTCGGAAGTGGCGCAAGGACTCTTTCACAGGGGAGAGCCTTGGTTAGATCTATTCGCCACCGAAGAGAACGCGCAATGTCATCAGTTCTGCGCGTTGGAATTTCCAAGGCGGCACTCGCTCGGCGACGCTTTTCGTCGCGAGTGGAGTTGCGGTCTGTTGTACGCCTTTCCGCCTATACCACTTCTACCCAGAGTGTTGAAGAAGATTCGGCGCGACCGGGCCCAAGTCATCCTTGTGGCTCCGGACTGGGCTCGAAGAGTTTGGTATCCCGAGCTACTCAGTATGAGCGTCGATCCCCCGATCCGTCTGCCTCTTCGGGAGGATCTTCTGTCTCAGCAGCAGGGGACGGTCCTCCACCCGAACCTGTCCAGCCTCCACCTGCTTGCGTGGAGATTGAGCGGCGGCAGTTGATTCCTTTCGACTTGCCTCCCGAAGTTTGTGATGTGATTCTGGCAGCCAGGCGTCCCTCCACTAAGGTGGTATACGCCTGCAGGTGGAACAAGTTTGTGGCATGGTGCACAGCAAAGGCTGTGAATCCTCTCTCTGCCCCTCTTTCTGAGGTTCTTCTGTTCCTTCTTTCCCTGGCCCAACAGGGTTCTGCCCTGGGTACCATCAAGGGCTATCTTTGTGCCATCTCGGACTTCCTCAGGCTTCCTGATCAGCCCTCCCTTTTCAAGTCCCCTGTTGTTAACAGGTTCCTAAAAGGCATTACACACCTCTTCCCTCCTGTTCCGTTTGTGATGCCTCAGTGGGACTTGAACTTGGTTCTTACCTTTCTCATGTGCGCTCCCTTTGAGCCTCTACATAACTGTCCTCTTCGTCTTCTGACTCTGAAGACAGCCTTTCTGGTGGCCATCACCTCCGCTCGGCGGGTGAGTGAGCTCCAGGCTCTATCATGCAAACCTCCCTTTCTGTCTGTCCATCCAGACAAGGTTGTTCTTAGGACGCGTCCGTCCTTCTTGCCAAAGGTGGTTACTGCCTTCCACATTGGGCAGACCATCACTTTGCCCACCTTCTTTCCGCCTCCGCATCCTTCCAGAGAGGAAGAGAGGCTCCACCGTCTGGACCCAAAACGTGCGCTTTCCTTTTATATCAACCGCACACAACACTTCCGGGTGGATGACCAGCTCTTTGTTGGCTACGTGGCCGCCAAAAAAGGTTGGGCGGTGCACAAGAGAACCATCTCCCGCTGGGTAACCTTGTGTATCAAAGCCTGCTATTCTTTGGCTAAGAAGGAGCCTCCTGTTGGGCTGCGTGCCCATTCCACCAGGGCAAAGGCTGCTACCACAGCTTTAGGCCGCGGTGTTCCGCTGCAGGATATCTGTCAGGCAGCTACGTGGGCCTCGCTGCACACGTTTACAAAGCATTACTGCCTTGACAGTCGGGTCCGGAGGGACGGCTTCTTTGGCCGTTCTGTCCTCCGGGACTTCCTTGTCTGATCTTTGTTCGCAGACCCACCACCGGGGTTGGTATTGCTGGGGTATCTATTCTAAGGTAAGGAATCTGTCACTAACGTGTCTCTTTCAGATGCACAAGTTACTAACTTGTGTAACGATATATCTGTAAGAGACAGTAGTTAGTGACAGATTCTCTACCGCCCCACCCATCCTCCCCGTTCTGCGAACTGATTTCTAGGGTTAAGGACATCCCTATCTGAAAGAGACACGTTAGTGACAGATTCCTTACCTTAGAATATCCCCAGGCGTCAGGCTGGATCCGGAAAGTTTTTTGCGTAGCAGTACCCTTGCGCGTCGGTAGGCGGCGTCGTGCGGCTCCGCGTCCGTCGTCGGCGTCGTGATCGCCGGGATGACGTCGCGGGCAGTACTTAGGCGCCGCCCCTGCGCGCTGACGTCAGTTCTTCTTTTTCCGCGCCAGTAAGCGCAGATCCGGGAAGAGCAGTGCCCTAGTCACTTTTTGACTATCTTTTTGTGAAATTTTTCACTGTTCTCTTCAACGAGTCTTCACGACTCCTAAGGTGTCGTAGGGATGCCCGGCTTTAAGCCCTGCGAGGTATGTGGTCGTATGATGTCCATCACGGACCCCCACCTCGAGTGTCTCTTCTGCCTCGGCCGAGGCCACGACACGAAGTCGTGCCCTGACTGCCGGAAACTTCATCCGAAGGCTTTGCGAGAGCGGTCTCGAAAGCTCCTTGAAGTCCGGCAGTCGGCTCCGCGCCGCAGCAAGCCCCGGTCCCGGGAGAGGTCGAGGGGCCGGACGCGGAGTCCCCGCCGTTCGTCGGAATCCAAGTCTTCGCGCTCCTCCGGTAAGTCGAAGCACAAGAAGTCTAAGCGGCGTCATCGCTCTAAGACTTCGCCTCGCCGGTCGCGCGACTCGGCTGAGGTCCCTGTCGGCACCGTCCCCGCCCCGCGGCCCCGGACGTGCCTGTCGAGTTGCCCCCGCATTACCCGTCCTTCCCGGGTTCGGGGGCGACTCCGGCCGAAGTACAGAAATTCCTGTCGGCCATGGCCCGCCTCTTCGGGCCTCAAGGTCCCTCCGGTGCGCCTTCGGGCCCCGCGGGCCCAGATGGGGTTGCTCCGGCGTCGCCGTCGACTCCGGTCCCGGCGTCGCCTGTCCCACCAGCCTTCGTCCCGGCCTCGGCTCCGGCCCCGGCCTCGACCCCGGTTCCGGTGGTGCCGCAACCTCCATCGACGCCGGTTGACCTAACCACGCCTCCGCCGACGCCGATGTCCCCGGTGCCGTTTCCGACGCCGTCCGGGGCTCCGGGCGGCGTCGTTCCCCGGTTCTCCCCGGGTCCGGACATGGAGCCGGACCGGCGCCGCCCGACGCCGGTTCCGGCGCCGATGAGGCCTTGGGTCCCTTATGTCCCTCCTCCTCCATCTTTTCAACCTGAGGAGGACCAGGAGAGCTGGGAGGGGTCTGACGACCCTCTCACACAACAGTGCGAGTTTGACCCGGACTGGGTTGAGGAACTTGGGGATGCCAGTGGGCTGGATACCTCCCCCGACTCTGGCATGCTGTCTCCTCCCGTGGCAACGGAGGAGGGGGCTAATTTTGCAACGGTGTTGCGTAGAGCTGCTGGAGCCTTAAATCTCCAGTTGCCTACAGTGGCCGTCAGGACTAACCTCCTGACTGAAGTGCTTCAGCCGGCGGCCTCCTCTTCGGAGCCTGTGCTGCCGTTCAACGATGCACTCACTGACGTTCTTTTGGGTGCCTGGTCCAAACCCACCACAGGGGCTCCTGTGGATAGGAACGTGGCCCGACGCCATCGCCCGGCTCCGGGCGACCCCCTGTTTCTCTCCCAACACCCCACCCCTGAGAGCTTGGTTGTCCAAGCCTCTGCCTCCCAAACAGCCTTCCCTACCGCCCTCCGGATAGGGAATCCAAGCGCCTGGATCACTTTGGGAAGAAGGCTTTCTCTTCCTCCAGTGCTGGCTTGCGGTCTGTTAATACCGCTTGCCTCTTGGGCCGATACACCCACTCCCTGTGGGATTCGGTGGCTGATGTTTTGCCGCAGTGTTCTGAGGAGGTCCAGACACTGCTTACCCGCGCTATTGCGGAAGGGCGTGATGCGGCTAAGTATACCATCCGCTGTGGCCTTGATACCGCCGACTCGCTGGGCAGATCGCTTGCAACGACGGTGGCGCTGCGTCGCCACGCCTGGCTGAGAACCACTGGTTTTTCAGGGGATGTCCAGAATACTCTCATGGACATGCCCTTTGATGGAGTCGGTCTCTTTGGTTCAAAGGCGGACCATGCGCTGGAGCGTTTCAAGGATTCACGGGCTACTGCTAAGTCCCTGGGCCTTGCTGTTGTGCGCCCTCCGCAAACGTCTGCTTTTCGCCCCTTTCGTGGCCACGGAAGGGGCGCCCAGTCACGTCCACAGCCCGGCCAACGGCCCGCGCAGCAAGCGCCTTCGCGTGGCCGAGGACGTGGATACCGCCGTGGCGGTTCGGGCAACCAGCGTGCGGGTCAGGCCACCACCTCCAACCCGTCCGCGGCCTCCAAGCCCTCCTAGTCCCTCCTTTCAGGTGCACAGCACGCCAGTCGGGGGCAGGGTCCGCCATCACCTTCACCACTGGCGTCCCATCACCTCGGACAAGTGGGTCTTGGACATTGTCCGAAGGGGCTACTCCCTCCCCTTCGAGACCACCCCCCAGCCATGCCACCTCAATTCCACCGCATGTCAGGGGATCACTTGGTGCTTCTACAGAAGGAAGTCACGGCCCTCTTGGCCAAGAGGGCCATCGAGCATGTTCCGACCCCAGAAGTAGGGCGTGGTTGCTACTCCCACTACTTTCTGGTGCCCAAAAAGGACAAGGAGGACATGCGTCCTATCTTGGACCTCCGGAACGTCAATCGCTTCCTCCGGAAGGAGAAGTTCAAGATGCTCACCCTAGCTCAGGTCTTGACTGCCCTCGACCCCGGAGACTGGTTGGTAGCGTTGGACTTGCAGGACGCCTATTTCCACATCCTCGTCCTGCCGGCCCACCGGCGTTACCTTCGGTTCACGGTAGGCCTCGAGCATTTTCAGTTCACCGTGCTCCCCTTTGGCCTTACCAGTGCCCCTCGGGTGTTCACGAAAGTGATGGCGGTGGTCGCAGCTCATCTGCGCCGGGCAGGGGTTTCAGTCTTCCCCTACCTCGACGACTGGCTGCTGAAGGCGGGCTCGTCCCAGGCAGTTGTCTCCCACCTCCAGACTACGGCCGAACTCCTGCACTCGCTGGGGTTCTCCATCAATGTGCCAAAGTCGCATCTGATTCCTTCTCCACAGCTCCTTTTCATCGGAGCAGTTCTGGACACGACGCAGTTTCGGGCCTATCCTCCCGAACGGCGAGTCCGGGATATTCAGGCTATGATTCCGATCTTTCAGCCCTTATCCTGGGTTTCGGTACGGATGACCCTGAGGCTGCTGGGCCTCATGGCCTCCTGCATCCTGCTGGTCACTCATGCCAGATGGCATATGCGGGCTCTGCAGTGGGACCTGAAGTTCCAGTGGGCGCAGCACCAGGGCGACCTGTCCGATCACGTCCAGATCTCGGAGGGGACTGCAAAACAGTTGCAGTGGTGGCTCTCGAACCGGCAATGGGTCATGGGCAGATCCCTCTCCCTTCCCCAGCCAGAGCACACAGTTGTGACGGACGCGTCCCTTCTGGGATGGGGCGGTCACATGGGAGAGGCGGAGATCAGAGGCCTCTGGTCTCCGGCGGAGTCCCGGCTCCATATCAACCTTCTGGAGCTCCGGGCGATCCGACTTGCACTCAAGGCATTCCTTCCCTCTGTCAAAGGGAAGGTAGTGCAGGTGTTCACAGACAACACCACTGCCATGTGGTACTGCAACAAACAAGGCGGGGTGGGGTCGTGGACCCTTTGTCAGGAGGCTCTGCGCCTCTGGACATGGCTGGAACACCAGGGCATGTTCCTGGTGGTTCAACACCTGGCAGGTTCCCTGAACGCCAGGGCGGACGAACTCAGCCGCAGGTGCATGATGGATCACGAATGGCGTCTTCACTCGGAAGTGGCGCAAGGACTCTTTCTACAGTGGGGAGAGCCTTGGTTAGATCTATTCGCCACCGAAGAGAACGCGCAATGTCATCAGTTCTGCGCGTTGGAATTTCCAAGGCGGCACTCGCTCGGCGACGCTTTTCGTCACGAGTGGAGTTGCGGTCTATTGTACGCCTTTCCGCCTATACCACTTCTACCCAGAGTGTTGAAGAAGATTCGGCACGACCGGGCCCAAGTCATTCTTGTGGCTCCGGACTGGGCTCGAAGAGTTTGGTATCCCGAGCTACTCAATATGAGCGTAGATCCCCCGATCCGTCTGCCTCTTCGGGAGGATCTTCTGTCGCAGCAGCAGGGGACGGTCCTCCACCCGAACCTGTCCAGTCTACACCTGCTTGCGTGGAGATTGAGCGGCGGCAGTTGATTCCTTTCGACTTGCCTCCCGAAGTTTGTGATGTGATTCTGGCAGCCAGGCGTCCCTCCACTAAGGTGGTATACGCCTGCAGGTGGAACAAATTTGTGGCATGGTGCACAGCAAAGGCTGTGGATCCCCTTTCTGCCCCTCTTTCTGAGGTCCTTCTGTTCCTTCTCTCTCTGGCCCAACAGGGTTCTGCCCTGGGTACCATCAAGGGTTATCTTTGTGCTATCTCGGCCTTCCTCAGGCTCCCTGATCAGCCCTCCTTTTCAAGTCCCCTGTTGTTAACAGGTTCTTAAAAGGCATTACTCACCTCTTCCCTCCTGTTCCGTTTGTGATGCCTCAGTGGGACTTAAACTTGGTTCTTACCTTTTTAATGTGCGCTCCCTTTGAGCCTCTACATAACTGTCCTCTTCGTCTTCTGACTCTGAAGACAGCCTTTCTGGTGGCCATCACCTCCGCTCGGCGGGTGAGTGAGCTCCAGGCTCTATCTTGCAAACCTCCCTTTCTGTCTGTTCATCCAGACAAGGTTGTTCTTCGGACGCGTCCGTCCTTCTTGCCAAAGGTGGTTACTGCTTTCCACATTGGGCAGACCATCACTTTGCCCACCTTCTTTCCGCCTCCGCATCCTTCCAGAGAGGAAGAGAGGCTCCACCGTCTGGACCCAAAACGTGCGCTCTCCTTCTATATTGACCGCACAAAACACTTCCGGGTGGATGACCAGCTCTTTGTTGGCTACGTGGGCGCCAAAAAGGTCGGGCGGTGCACAAGAGGACCATCTCCCGCTGGGTTACCTTGTGCATCAAGACCTGCTATTCTTTGGCTAAAAGGAGCCTCCTGTTGGGCTGCGTGCCCATTCCACCAGGGCAACGGCTGCTACCACGGCCTTGGGCCGCGGTGTTCCGCTGCCGGTTATCTGTCAGGCAGCTACGTGGGCCTCGCTGCACACGTTTACAAAGCATTACTGCCTTGACAGTCAGGTCCGGAGGGACGGCTTCTTTGGCCGTTCTGTCCTCCAGGACTTCCTTGTCTGATCTTTGTTCGCAGACCCACCACCGGGGTTGGTATTGCTGGGGTATCTATTCTAAGGTAAGGAATCTGTCACTAACGTGTCTCTTTCAGATGCACAAGTTACTAACTTGTGTAACGATATATCTGTAAGAGACAGTAGTTAGTGACAGATTCCTTACCGCCCCACCCATCCTCCCCGTTCTGCGAACTGATTTCTAGGGTTAAGGACATCCCTTTCAGGGCCCTAGTATTTTTCAGACACCTATGTCAGCTTCTTGCATGGCTCTGCGTTCCTGGCGCGGAAAGTCGTGTACAGAACTGACGTCAGCGCGCAGGGGCGGCGCCTAAGTACTGCCCGCGACGTCATCCCGGCGATCACGACGCCGACGACGGACGCGGAGCCGCACGACGCCGCCTACCGACGCGCAAGGGTACTGCTACGCAAAAACTTTCCGGATCCAGCCTGACGCCTGGGGATATTCTAAGGTAAGGAATCTGTCACTAACTACTGTCTCTTACAGATATATCGTTACACAAGTTAGTAACTTGTGCTTCAGGGCCCTAGTATTTTTCAGACACCTATGTCAGCTTCTTGCATGGCTCTGCGTTCCTGGCGCGGAAAGTCGTGTACAGAACTGACGTCAGCGCGCAGGGGCGGCGTCTAAGTACTGCCCGCGACGTCATCCCGGCGATCACGACGACGGACGCGGAGCCGCACGACGCCGCCTACCGACGCGCAAGGGTACTGCTACGCAAAAAAACTTTCCGGATCCAGCCTGACGCCTGGGGATATTCTAAGGTAAGGAATCTGTCACTAACTACTGTCTCTTACAGATATATCGTTACACAAGTTAGTAACTTGTGCATTAAGGTTCAAGGGTGCCCCTAAATAGTCAATTTCGGGGTGTTACAGGGGTTAGAAGGTAGTAGCCAATGGGCTTCTTACCTTTAGGGTCACTGCACCCTTTATATGTCCACTCCCTCTGGGGAGGGGGCATACCCCTAACCCTATTGGCTTGAATCCTCCAAAACAATATGGAGGATTTTCAAAGGAGTGTGTCACTTCAGCTCTAGGCACCTTAGGGGTGTTCTTGGCTGAGAGGGGACATACCTCCCCTGCTTACTAATTTTCCCATCGACCTTGCCGCCAAAAGTAGGGCTTGGTCAAGGGGGTCGGACATCTCCACTAGCTGGAGGTTCCCTGGTCAGCATTACAAAAAGCAGAAAGCCTTTTAGGCTCACCGCCGTGCTAATCTGTTCCTGCTCGAAGGTTGTTGTGAAGCACCTCCTCGGAGAGCAGGCTTTGTTTGTCTGACCCATGAGAGCAAAAGGCTGCCACTTCAGTGGGTCAGAAACCTGTCTAGAAGTGGCAGACTGGTGCAGTCCAGTCAGGCACACACTAGTGGGTTGGTAGGTTTTCAGGGGGCACCTCTGAGGTGCCCTCTGAGTGCATTTATTAATGAATCCAACACTGGCATCAGTGTGGGCTCGTTAATCTGAGATGTGTGGTACCAAATGTCTTGGAATTCAGTGAAGCCATCATGAAGCTGTGGAACTCATAGTGAAAAGCTCCCAGCCCATGTACTTATTATGGCTTCACTGTGCACTTTTAATGTCTAAGAATGGACTTATACACTGTAGGGGCATACCTGCTCATTCAGGTATGCCCTCAAAAGAGGTATAGTGTACCCTGGCTTAGGGCTGTAAGGCCTGCTGTAGGGATGACCTAGCTATGCCTCTTGCAATGCTGGTAGTCCTGGCACACAGGGATGTGTACCAGGTCGACTCTTCACTTTTATCTGCATCAAAACACGAGGCTGCAGTGTGCATGTGTTTTGTGAGGGGTCTCTTATGGTGGCACAGTACATTCTGCAGCCCTTAGAGACCCTCTCTTTTTCACAAGGCCCTTTGTAACACTGGTACCTTTTACAAGAGACTTACATGTGTTCCAGAGGTGTGCCAATTGTGGAAACAAAGGTACAGTTTTGGAAAAGAACCCAGGCACTGGGAACCTGGTTAGCAGGAACCCAGTTAACATTCAGTCAAAGATGCATCAGTCAGGCAAAAAATGGGTGGGGGGGGTGTATTGCCACAGAAATCCACTTTCCTACAAGTCCCTCCTCAGGGTAGGAGTATTGCTTGGGTATATATTCAAAGGTAAGGAATCTGCAGCTAGATGTCTGTATCAGATGGACAGGTTACTTAACTTCTGTAATGCCTTATCTGGTAGAGACTAGATCTAGCTGCAGATTCCTTACCAATCCACCTATCCTCCCCGCACTGAGGACAGGTTTCTAGGGTCAGGGCTGGTCCTTTTTAGGGCCCTAGTTTTTCTCCGAGCCTCCCTCCCTTCCCGGGAGCCGGGGCGACCCCTGCCCAACTTCGTAGCTTTTACGGAGCCCTCCACTCCATCTTTGGGCAGCCCGACTTCGCCGGCGCGCCTTCGGGCCCCACGGACTCGGCTGGGGTTCTAGGCCTTCGATGCCGGCGGCTTCGGCTCCAGTGCCGCAGGGATCCAGGCCTGGATCCGGATCGGCACCGGTCGACCTTACGACACCTCCGGCGCCGAATCCATTGGCGACACCTCCGGCCCTTCCGACGCCAGTTGTGTCACCAGCCGGCGTCGACCCTGGACTCCCCCTCGACATGGACACGGAGCCGGACCGGCGCCAACCGGTACTTTTGAGGGTGAGGAGGACTGGAAGGTGTCTATTGACCCTATAGCAGACCAGCTGGAAGAGCCGGACTGGAGAGATGAACTGCGTGAGGCCAGTGGTCTGGATACATCCCCAGACCTTGGCATGCTTTCTCCAGCTACCGTGGCTATGGAGGAGGGAGCCTCCTACGCTGTGGTGTTGCGTAGGGCGGCTGAGGCCCTGGGCCTTGAGCTACCTACGGTGGCTGTCAGGAGGTGCTTCAACCAGCAGCAGCCTCTTCAGAGCCCCTGCTGCCGTTCAATGAGGCCCTCACAGACTTCCTTCTGGGCTTCTGGTCCAAGCCCAGCACAGGGGCTCCTGTGGATAGGATGATTGCCCGACGCCACCGCCCGCCCCGGGCGACCCCACTTTCCTCTCCCAACACTCTACCACTGAAAGCTTGGTGGTCCAAGCCTCAACGTCCAAAGGCGCGTTCCCTACTGCTCCCCCAGATAGGGAATCCAAGAAGCTGGATCATTTTGGGAAGATGTTCTCTTCCGCCAGCTTAGGACTGTGGTCGGTGAACACTGCATGTCTTTTGGGCCGTTACACAACTCTGTGTGGGACACGGTTGCGCAGGTGCTTCCACAGTGCCTGGAGGAGACCCGGGCCGTACTCCAGTGCGGTCGCTGAAGGGAGGGACGCAGCACAGTTCGCCATTCGCTGTGGGCTGGACACCCCCGACTTGCTAGGCAGGACGATTTTAACGTCGGTAGCCCTGAGACGCCACGCCTGGCTGAGTTCCACTTGCTTTTCGGGTGATGTTCAATCGACTGTTTTGGACATGCCCTTTGATGGCCATCGCTTGTTTGCGACAAGCGGACAATGCGCTCAAGCTTTTCAAGGATTCTGGGGCTACGGCCTGATCCTTGGGCCTCTCTACCACTTCTTGCCCCGCGCAGTCTGCTTTCCGCCCCTTTCGTGGCTACAGAAGGAGTGCCTCACCATGTTCTGCCCAGAGCCACAGGCCCGCACAAGCTGTCCAGCCTCTGCGGCGCCGGGGACGTGGGACTCACCGTCGTAGGTCTGGGGGCCAGCGAGCAGGCCACTCCACCAGTGCCCCCTCTGCAGCAGCCTCCAAACCCTCCTAGTCCGACCTTTCAGGGCCACCGATCACCAGTGGGCGGCAGGATCCGCCATCACCTCCCCCACTGGCGCACCATCACGTCGGACAGGTGGGCTTTGCAGATAGTCCGAAGGGGCTACTCCCTCCCCTTCGAGACTACCCCCCCAGCCATGCCACCTCAGTACCATCGTATGTCGAGGATCATCTGGCCCTTCTCCAACAGGAAGTTACGGCTCTCTTGGCCAAGGGAGCCATCGAGCGAGTTCCTGCCCCAGAAGTAGGTCCTGGTTGCTATTCGCACTACTTTCTGGTGTCCAAGAAGGACAAAGGCCTGCGTCCTATCTTGGACCTCAGGAACGTCAACCGCTTCCTCCAGAAGGAGAAGTTCAAAATGTTGACGCTAGCTCAGGTCCCGTCTGCCCTCGACCCTGGAGACTGGATGGTAGCGTTGGACTTGCAGGACGCCTACTTTCACATTCCCGTCCTGCCGGCCCACCGGCGTTACCTGCGGTTCACGGTAGGCCACTTTCCGTTTACCGTGCTCCCCTTTGGCCCCTCGGGTGTTCACGAAAGTGATGGCGGTGGTCGCAGCTCATCTGTGCAGATCAGGGGTTCCAGTCTTCCCCTAACTCGACGACTGGCTGTTGAAGGCGGGCTCGCCCCAGGCAGTCGTATCCCACCTCCAGACTACGGCAGACCTCCTGCATTCGCTGGTGTTTACTATCAACGTGCCGAAGTCACACCTGATTCCCTCTCAGAAGCTCCTTTTCATCGGAGCGGTTCTGGACACGATGCAGTTTCGGGTTTATCCTCCCGAGCAGCGAGTCTGGGATATTCGGGCTATGATTCCAATCTTGCAGCCGCTATCCCGGGTTTCGGTCACAATGACCCTTTAGGCTGCTGGGCCTCATGGCCTCCTGCATCCTGCTGGTAGATCATGCCAGGTGGCATATGCGGGCTCTGCAGTGGGACCTGAAGTTCCAGTGCGCACAACATCAGGGGAATCTGTCCGATTGCGTTCAGATCTCGGAGGGCACTGCACGACATTTGCAGTGGATTCTAACGAACCGGGATTGGGTCAACGGCAAATCCCTCTCTCTTCCCCAACCGGAGTTCACAGTGGTGACGGACGCCTCCCTCCTGGGATGGGGCGGCCACATGGGAGAGGCGGAGATCAGAGGCCTCTGGTCTCCGGCGGAGTCCGGACTCCACATCAACCTTCTGGAGCTCCGGGCGATCCGTCTTGCGCTGAAAGCATTCCTTCCCTCTGTCCGGGGAAGAGTAGTCAGGTGTTCACGGACAACAACACCGCCATGTGGTACTGCAACGGGTGGGGTGGGGTCGCGGACCCTATGTCAAGAGGCTCTCCGTCTCTGGACATGGCTGGAACATCAGGGCATATCCTTGGTGGTTCAACACCTGGCAGGTTCACTGAACGCCAGGGCGGACGAACTCAGCCGCAGGTGCATGATGGATCACGAATGACGTCTTCACTCGGAGGTGGTGCAAGGTCTTTTTCGGCAGTGGGGAGAGCCTTGGTTAGATCTATTCGCCACCGAAGTGAATGCGCAATGTCAGCAATTCTGCGCGTTGGAATTTCCAAGGCGGCACTCGCTAGGCGACGCTTTTCGTCGCGAGTGGAGTTGCAGTCTTCTATATTCCTTTCCGCCTATACCACTTCTGCCCAGGGTGCTGAAGAAAATCAAGCGCGACCGGGACCAAGTCATTCTTGTGGCTCCGGATTGGGCACAAAGAGTCTGGTATCCCGAGCTATTACACATGGCCATCGATCCTCCGCTCAGACTGCCTCTTCGGGAGGATCTTCTGTCGCAGCAGCAGGGGACGATCTTCCACCCGAACCTGTCCAGCCTCCACCTCCTTGCGTGGAGATTGAGCGGTGACAGTTGACAGCCTTTGACCTTCCTCCCGAAGTCTGTGAAGTTATCTTGGCAGCCAGGCGTCCCTCCACTAAAACGGTATACGCCTGCAGATGGAACAAATTTGTGGCATGGTGTGCAGCAAAGGCTGTGGATCCCCTTTCTGCCCCTCTTTCTGAGGTTCTCTTAATCCTCCTTTCTTTAGCCCAGCCTTCCTTATGCTTCCTGATCAGCCTTCTCTTTTCAAGTCCCGTGTTGTAAATCATTTTCTTAAGGGCATTACTCCTCTTTTTCCTCCTGTTCCCTTCGTAATGCCTCAGTGGGACTTGAACTTGGTTCTTAATTTTGTTATGTGCGCTCCCTTTGAGCCGCTCCATAACTGTCCTCTCAGACTTCTCCTTTAAAGACAGCCTTTCTGGATGCCATCACTTCTGCTCGCAGAGTGAGTGAGCTCCAGGCTCTTTCCTCAAAACCTCCTTTTCTGGCAGTTCATCCAGACAAGGTTGTCCTTAGAACTCGCCCCTCTTTTCTCCCCAAAGTGGTTACTTCTTTCCACATTGGTCAAACAATCACTTTGCCTACCTTCTTTTCGCCTCCGCATCCTTTTAAGGAGGAAGAGAGGCTCCACCGTCTGGATCCAAAACGTGCGCTTTCCTTTTATTTGGATCGCACCAAGCAATTCCGGGTGGATGACCAGTTCTTTGTTGGCTGCGTGGGCGTCAAAAAAGGTTGGGCCGTGCACAAACGGACCATCTCCAGGTGGGTCGTTTTGTGCATCAAAGCTTGCTACTCTTTGGCAAAGAAGGAACCTCCACTGGGACTGCGCGCCCATTCCACCAGGGCGACGGCAGCCACTACTGCTTTGGGACGAGGAGTCCCTCTGCATGACATTTGCCAGGCAGCGACGTGGGCATCCTTGCACACGTTCACTAAACACTAATGCCTGGACAGCCAAGTCTGAAGAGACGGCTTCTTTGGCCGTTCTGTTCTCAAGGATTTTCTGGTGTGAACTTGGTTCGCAGACCCACCTCCGGGGTTGGTATTGCTGGGGTATCTATTCTAAGGTAAGGAATCTATAACTAACTGTTTCTTTCAGATGAACAAGTTACTTACCTTCGGTAACGATATATCTGTAAAAAACATAGGTTAGTTATAGATTCCTTACTGTCCCACCCATCCTCCCCGTTCTGCGAACTGACTTCTAGGGTTAAGGACATCCTTTCAGGGCCCTAGTTTTGTGCACCAGTGGTCAGTGTCTTGCATGGCTCTGCGTTTCTGGCGTGGAAAGTCGTGTACAGAACTGAAGTCGGCACACGAGGGCGGCGTCTAAGTAGCTACCGTGACGTCATCCCGGCGACCACGACGCCAACGACGGACGCAGAGCAGACCGACGCCACCTTTCGACGCGCAGAGGTACTGCTGACGAAAAACTTTCCGGATCCAGTCTGACGCCTGGGGGTAATTCTAAGGTAAGGAATCTATAACTAACCTATGTTTCTTACAGATATATCGTTACCGAAGGTAAGTAACTTGTTTGTTCTACACTACAGCAGAAGTGGAATACACTTGCTGGCTTGAGAGGTGGTGCTTGGCCAGGGAAGTCAAGGCAAAGGGTGAGAGAAGGGCTTTCAAATAGAGGATTGAGTGAGTGGGCCTGCCTGGAATTGAGAGATGGATGTCTAGAAAACATGGGCAGTGGTTGGGGGGGAGGGGGGGGGGAGGTGGAACCATCATTCTGGGATCTCCTTACTTGTAGACTTAGAGACTAGGAGGAGCATTTCCCAGGTTCAACACATGCATCTTCTGAGAGACTTTGAGATGGCACATCCACCCACCATCATGCAGGAGAGATGGAACGCTTTCATCAAACAAATCCAATCCAAAGTGGGTACCATTTGTTAGGATAGTAAACATGCCTCCATGATCTAAAAAGTGAAATCACAGATCCAGGTACTCCCAGAGTTGGTTCACCGTGTAGTGTAGAGGTCACCGACATAAAAGATACTTGTGTGACCAGCATAAACACCCGATTACTTGCTGACTGTTGTTGACGGCTTTGAGGTGCTGGAGTATGGCATCTGGAGGCAACTGACTGATCCACGATAAGGGAAAAGAATCTGTAGAGGTTAAATCTGTTGAAAAGCAGCAATTACCTTGTTACGTTGTGGGTTAGGATTTGACACCATCTAAAAGCACAATCTCTTTCAGTGCTCTGAATTGCTTCACAGGTATGTTATTCCTTGAGAATACTTTTTGGTTCACACATGCAATTATTTATTGTTGGCTGTACCGACTATCACTCTTATTTTTCGGACAAAACCAAATATGTTTGAACAAGTTATATCACCATTCAAGGTCACTAATTTCCCTAAAGGCTCCAGAAATAGCTCTAATGTTTTAGAATTTCACTATTGTATTTTTAGGTCGAGCCTACAACAGCGCATGCGCTCTCTCTTGCTGAGTCGCTAATGTTCACAGTAAAGGGCTGGAGCCCCCCCATTGCATACCATTTGTTGGCTTCATTGCCACTCTAATGTGCTGGCGCCTAATTGGCCAGCTAAGGCCAAGCGTCACTTCCGGTCTTTTCTGTGGCGCAGAGACCAAGCACAGATTGATTCTACTTAATCAGTGCCTGTTCGTTGCCAAAATATCTCTGGAAGGGGCGACTGAAATCTTTCCCCGGATGTGATCTTCGATAGAACGGGCCCCCTAGACACAACACATGGCAGAGATAGAGCGATACTGGGAGACATCCGTGATGATCATAGGTTGACTGACATTTGGCTTTTACTACATCCTTCAGATAAGGGGTTTACATATCACTCTGCGGTACATGATTCCTATTCTAGAATAGACTATTTCCTTATTTCACATTCTATCATACCACATGTACTTGATTGTGATATTTAAGAAATTGCACTTTCAGATCATGTTCCTATCAGTCTACAGCTTGATTGGGGTCTGAAACGCCCTTGTAAGAAACCATACCGTTAAACATATCCCAATACAAACTACCGACAGAAAAATCAGAATTACAATCACATTTGACTTCTTATGTGAAAGACAACAAAGGTTCAGTTTCTTCTCCACAAATGCTATGGGCAGCTGCAAAAGCCACCATTAGGGGGCAAATTATGAGAGATTCTGCCATAGCCAATACGTAAAACAGAACAACAGACTATTTTAGAAAATGATATCAAAACCCTGACATATGCTCATTTTACCAATCCAACCGAAGCTTCCAGATGTAGATTGGAAAAGGCTAAAATGGAGCTTAATACACTATATACTTAGAAAGCAGAATATATGTTATATAGACTTAAGGCTCGAAATTAGAAACAAGGAGAAAAAGCTGGTCGTTTACTAGCTGCACGATTAAAACAGAGAGAAGCTATGACAGCTATTCCAGCTATTTATAATTCTGAAGGTAAGCTAATAACTGAGACTCAGGAAATAGCTAATACATTTGCAGATTATTATCAGAAGTTATATAGCTCAGAGGTTGATGATGATCACCACAAAGATCAGGAATTTTTGGATAAAATAACACTCCCCCGCCTCAATGAACAGGATCGGCTCATACTGGCAGGGGAAATAACAAAGGATGAAATTGCCCAAGCAATCTCTAATCTTCCATACAATAAAGCACCAGGAGAAGATGGTTTTCCTGGGGAATTTTACCGTTGGGTAAAACCAGAAGCAATAGACACCCTTTATGAGGCCTATAAAGAAGCAGAGGAGACTGGTAGCCTCTCCTCTCTCACAAATAAAGCTATCATAACGGTCCTTACCAAACCTGAGAAAGATCCATTATACTGCAGTAACTATTGTCCAATTTCCCTTCTGAATACAGATTCAAAGATATTAGCCACCATTCTCGCCAAAAGACTCAAACAAGTTATCGCTAAACTCATACATAATTCTGAAGTGGGATTCATGCCAGGCAGAAACTCTTGTAACCATCTACGAACTTTGGCTTACATACTCTGACTTTCCAAGGATGCTGGAGAAGACAGAGTAGCCTCATCCTTAGATGCAGGCAAGGCCTTTGACTGTATTGATTGGAGCTATATGTTCCGTACACCAGATAGGCTGGGATTAGGCAATGAATATATCTCTAAGGTCAAATGGTTATATGAGACACCATCCGCACAAGTGAATTGTGGGGGTTTCCTTTCAAAATCTGTTCTAGTGCGAAGAGGAACCCGCCAGGGTTGCCCTTTATCGCCCCTTTTGTTCCTTCTTGCACTTGAATCCCTGGCTGCCGCAGTAAGACAGTGTTCACAAATAGCAGGCATTCCTACACCAGCAGGGATCTCAAAAATACTTCTTTATGTAGATGACATATTGCTCACACTTACTGATCTGCCTACTTCACTCCCGAGACTCATGTCTACCATTTCTCGCTTCTCGATCATTTCTGGCTACAAAGTCAATTGGAATAAGAGTGAAGCTCTCCCATTGTCCAGGGGTACAACGAAAGCAGCTATTTTGGGCTATAATTTTCAATGAAAAGTGGACCGCCTGAAGTATTTAGGTATTTATATCAACACAGGTTTGGAACGTATGATTCAAGATAATTTAGATCCACTTATTGACAAAACAAAGTCAGAGTATGAAAAATGGTCCCATCTTAACCTGTCTTTTTGGGGTAGAGTACAGGCAGTGAAAATGATTATAGTGCCCCGTTTCACTTATGTTTTAGGTATGTTGCCTTTGACAGTTAAAATATCAATATTGCGAGATATCGACAAAGGTATTAAAGCCTTTATTTGGGGATCCCTGAGACCTAGACTTAAAATCTCAAAATTGATTGCTCACAGGCGATATGGGGGTCTTAGTTTACCGTGTATTCAGCATTACTATACAGCCCTCCATTTATCTCAATTGGTTTATCTTTGGCCCAGACAGGATGATACCCCACTATGGGTTCTCATTGAAAGACACACTGTACAGGCAACTTCAGGTTTGCATATGTTTTACACTCATAAATCACCTGCTTTACCAACTTCCAACCCTATTATTCAAGCTATGCTTAAGATTTGGATACATGCCCACAAACTCCTTAAGAGTAACCCGAAACTACATGGAAAGGCCCCCATATGGCATAACGCTGATATTAGAATAGGTAAACAGACTATATCCTGGGATATGAGAGAGCGCAGGTATTCTAACGTTGGATCACTTACTCACTTTAGAAGGTGAGCTCAAAACCTTTGTGATGCTTCAGATAGAATTTCAACTCCCCACCTCCCAAGAGGGAAAATACTTACAACTAAAACAAGCCCTATTTCGTAGACCAGGACCATTTCCTTGGATAGTTGAGGATTCCCCAGTGTTACTATACTTAAAGATTTGGGGGAAATTCAAAGGCGCAGTCTCTGGATTTTATAATCTCATAGTGCATAAATTACACTCATACCCATTACTAGCACAACTTCACGTCAAATGGCAAGGGTTAATTACTGTAGCTTATTCCAATGAGGAATGGGATGATGTTATTATGAACATGGATAAGGGAATCAGAGAGGCCAGAATGAAATTTACTCTTAAAAATTCTTCATAACTGGTACTGGTCACCTCAAAAACTCAAGGCAGCAGGTTTACTACACCAATCTATCTGTTGGAGGTGCCCACAGGAGGACTGCGATATACTACACATTTTATTCCGATGTCCAATTTTGAAGGAATATTGGTCTTCCGTAACTGCCTCTCTACACAGAGCTATACAAGTGTCCATTCCTTTAACCGAAAAATTAGTTCTATTACATGATGTTACTGATCTCCCAAATCTCACAAACCATACAAGACAATTGATAGCTATTGCACTCACTGTAGGAAAAATTTGTATATCTGAAAGAGACACGTTAGTGACAGATTCCTTACCTTAGAATATCCCCAGGCGTCAGGCTGGATCCGGAAAGTTTTTGCGTAGCAGTACCCTTGCGCGTCGGTAGGCGGCGTCGTGCGGCTCCGCGTCCGGCGTCAGGATCGCCGGGATGACATCGCGGGCAGTACTTAGACACCGCCCCTGCGCGCTGACATCAGTTCTTTCTTTTTCCGCGCCAGTAAGCGCAGATCCGGGAAGAGCAGTGCCATAGTCATTTTTTGACTAAGTTTTTGGGTGATTTTTTCACTGTTTTCTCGAAGTCTCTCGACTCCGAAGGTGTCGGTAGGGATGCCCGGCTTCAAGCCATGCGACGCCTGTGGTCGAATGATGTCGATCACACACCCGCATCAGGAGTGTCTTTACTGCCTCGGCCGCGACCACGACACCAAGTCGTGCCCCGACTTCCGGGCCTTGCATCCGAAGGCTTTGCGAGAGCGGTCTCGAAAGCTCCTAGAGGTTCGGCAGTCGGCTCCGCGCCACGGTCACGCGAGAGGTCGAGGGGCCGGTCGCGGAGTCCTCATCGGTCGTCGGGGTCCAAGTCTTCGCACTCCTCCGGTAAGTCGAAGCATAAGAAGTCGAAGAAGCGTCATCGCTCAACGACTTCCCCTCGCCGGTCTCGCGACTCGGCTGAGGGTCCTGTCGGCACCATCCCCGCGGCTCAGGGAGTGCCTGTGGAGCCGCCCCCGCATTACCCGTCCTTCCCGGGTTCGGGGGCGACTCCGGCCGAGATACAGGAGTTCCTGTCGGCCATGGCCCGCCTCTTCGGGCCTCAAAGTCCCCCCGGTGCGCCTTCGGGCCCCGCGGGCCCTGATGGGGTTTCTCCGGCGCCGCCGGCAACTCCGGTCCCGGCGCCACCTGTCACACCAGCCTCGGTCCCGGCCTCGACCCCGGTGCTGTCACAACCCCGATCGACGCCGGTTGACCTGACGACACCTCCACCGGCGCCGTTCTCTCCGGTGCCGTTCCCGACTCCGCCCGGGGCTCCGGGCGGCGTCGTTCCCCGGTTCTCTCCGGACCGGCGTCACTCGACGCTGGCTCCGACGCCGATGAGACCTTGGGTCCCGCATGTCCCTCCTCCTTATTTTGAACCAGAATTGGAGGACGAAGAGAACTGGGAGGGGTCTGATGACCCTCTCACACAGCAGTGTGAGTTTGATCAGGACTGGGCTGAGGAGCTCGGGGATGCCAGTGGTCTGGACACCTCCCCTGACTCTGGCATGCTGTCTCCTCCTTCCGTGGCAACGGAGGAGGGAGCAAACTTTGCAACGGTGTTGCGTAGAGCAGCTGGGGCCTTACACCTCCAGTTGCCTACAGTGGCTGTCAGGACTAACATCCTGACGGAAGTGCTTCAGCCGGCGGCTACCTACTCGAAGCCACTGCTGCCGTTTAACGAGGCGCTTTCAGACGTTCTTTTGGGCACCAGGTCCAAGCCCACCACAGGGGCTCCTGTGGATAGGAACGTGGCCCGACGCCATCGCCCTGCTCCGGGCGACCCCTTGTTTCTCTCTCAACATCCCACCCCCGAGAGCTTGGTTGTCCAAGCCTCTGCCTCCCAAACCGCCTTCCCTACCGCCCCTCCGGATAGGGAATCCAAACGCCTGGACCAGTTTGGGAAGAAGGCTTTTTCTTCCTCCAGTGCTGGCTTGCGGTCCGTCAACACCGCTTGCCTTTTGGGCCGATATACCCACTCCCTGTGGGATTCGGTGGCGACTGTTTTGCCCCAGTGTTCTGAGGAGGTCCAGACACTGCTTACCCGCACCATTGCGGAAGGTAGGGATGCGGCAAAGTACACCATACGTTGTGGCCTTGATACCGCCGACGCGCTGGGCAGATCGCTTGCAACGACGGTGGCGCTGCGTCGCCACGCCTGGCTGAGAACAACTGGTTTCTCGGGTGATGTCCAGAATACACTCATGGACATGCCCTTTGATGGAGTCGGTCTTTTTGGTTCCAAAGCAGACCATGCGCTGGAGCGTTTTAAGGACTCACGGGCTACTGCCAAGTCCCTGGGCCTTTCTGTTGTGCGCCCTCCGCTAACCTCTGCTTTTCGCCCCTTTCGTGGCCACGGAAGGGGCGCCCAGTCACGTCCGCTGCCCAGCCACCGGCCCGCGCAGCAAGCGTCTTCGCGTGTCCGAGGACGTGGCTACCGCCGTGGCGGTTCGGGCAACCAGCGTGCGGGTCAGGCCACCAACTCCGCCGCGGCCTCCAAGCCCTCCTAGTCCCTCCTTTCAGGTGCACAGCACGCCAGTAGGGGGCAGGGTCCGCCATCACCTTCACCACTGGCGTGCCATCACCTCAGACAGGTGGGTCTTGGACATTGTCCGAAGGGGCTACTCCCTCCCCTTCGAGACCACCCCCCCAGCCATGCCACCTCAATTCCACCGCATGTCAGGGGATCACTTGGTGCTTCTGCAGAAGGAAGTCATGGCCCTCTTGGCCAAGAGGGCCATCGAGCATGTTCCGACCCCAAAAGTAGGACGTGGTTGCTACTCCCACTACTTTCTGGGGCCCAAAAAGGACAAGGTGGACATGCGTCCTATCTTGGACCTCCGGAACGTCAATCGCTTCCTCCGGAAGGAGAAGTTCAAGATGCTCACCCTAGCTCCGGTCTTGACTGCCCTCGACCCTGGAGACTGGTTGGTAGCGTTGGACTTGCAGGACGCTTATTTTCACATCCCCGTCCTGCTGGCCCACCGGCGTTACCTTCGGTTCACGGTAGGCCTCGAGCATTTTCAGTTCACCGTGCTCCCCTTTGGCCTTACAAGTGCCCCTCGGGTGTTCACGAAAGTGATGGCGGTGGTCGCAGCTCATCTGCGCAGGGCAGGGGTTCCAGTCTTCCCCTACCTCGACGACTGGCTGCTGAAGGCGGGCTCGTCCGAGGCAGTCGTCTCCCACCTCCAGACTACGGCCGAACTCCTGCACTCGCTGGGGTTCTCCATCAATGTGCCGAAGTCGCATCTGATTCCTTCTCCACAGCTCCTTTTCATCGGAGCAGTTCTGGACACGACGCAGTTTCGGGCCTATCCTCCCGAACGGCGAGTCCGGGATATTCAGGCTATGATTCCGATCTTTCAGCCTCTATCCTGGGTTTCGGTACGGATGACCCTGAGGCTGCTGGGCCTCATGGCCTCCTGCATCCTGCTGGTCGATCATGCCAGATGGCATATGCGAGCTCTGCAGTGGGACCTGAAGTTCCAGTGGGCGCAGCACCAGGGCAACCAGTCCGATCACGTCCAGATCTCGGAGGGGGCTGCAAAACAGTTGCAGTGGTGGCTCTCGAACCGGCAATGGGTCATAGGCAGATCCCTCTCCCTTCCCCAGCCAGAGCACACAGTTGTGACGGACGCGTCCCTTCTGGGATGGGGCGGTCACATGGGAGAGGCGGAGATCAGAGGCCTCTGGTCTCCGGCGGAGTCCCGGCTCCATATCAACATTCTGGAGCTCCGGGCGATCCGACTTGCACTCAAGGCATTCCTTCCCTCTGTGAAAGGGAAGGTAGTGCAGGTGTTCACAGACAACACCACCGCCATGTGGTACTGCAACAAACAGGGCGGGGTGGGGTCGTGGACCCTCTGTCAGGAGGCTCTGCGCCTCTGGACATGGCTGGAACATCAGGGCATGTTCCTGATGGTTCAACACCTGGCAGGTTCCCTGAACGCCAGGGCGGACGAACTCAGCCGCAGGTGCATGATGGATCACGAATGGCGTCTTCACTCGGAAGTGGCGCAAGGACTCTTTCTGCAGTGGGGAGAGCCTTGGTTAGATCTATTCGCCACCAAAGAGAACGCGCAATGTCATCAGTTCTGCGCGTTGGAATTCCCAAGGCGGCACTCGCTCGGCGACGCTTTTCGTCGCGAGTAGAGTTGCGGTCTGTTGTACGCCTTTCCGCCTATACCACTTCTACCCAGAGTGTTGAAGAAGATTCGGCGCGACCGGGCCCAAGTCATCCTTGTGGCTCCGGACTGGGCTCGAAGAGTTTGGTATCCCGAGCTACTCAGTATGAGCGTCGATCCCCTGATCCGTCTGCCTCTTCGGGAGGATCTTCTGTCGCAGCAGCAGGGGACGGTCCTCCACCCGAACCTGTCCAGCCTCTACCTGCTTGCGTGGAGATTGAGCGGCGGCAGTTGATTCCTTTCGACTTGCCTCCCGAAGTTTGTGATGTGATTCTGGCAGCCAGGCGTCCCTCCACTAAGGTGGTATACGCCTGCAGGTGGAACAAGTTTGTGGCATTGTGCACAGCAAAGGCTGTGAACCCTCTCTCTGCCCCTCTTTCTGAGGTTCTTCTGTTCCTTCTTTCCCTGGCCCAACAGGGTTCTTTCTGCCCTGGGTACCATCAAGGGCTATCTTTGTGCCATCTCGGCCTTCCTCAGGCTTCCTGATCAGCCCTCCCTTTTCAAGTCCCCTGTTGTTAACAGGTTCCTAAAAGGCATTACACACCTCTTCCCTCCTGTTCCGTTTGTGATGCCTCAGTGGGACTTGAACTTGGTTCTTACCTTTCTCATGTGCGCTCCCTTTGAGCCTCTACATAACTGTCCTCTTCGTCTTCTGACTCTGAAGACAGCCTTTCTGGTGGCCATCACCTACGCTCGGAGGGTGAGTGAGCTCCAGGCTGTATCTTGCAAACCTCCCTTTCTGTCTGTTCATCCAGACAAGGTTGTTCTTCGGACGCGTCCGTCCTTCTTGCCAAAGGTGGTTACTGCTTTCCACATTGGGCAGACCATCACTTTGCCCACCTTCTTTCCGCCTCTGCATCCTTCCAGAGAGGAAGAGAGGCTCCACCGTCTGGACCCAAAACGTGCGCTCTCCTTCTATATCGACCGCACAAAACACTTCCGGGTGGATGACCAGCTCTTTGTTGGCTACGTGGGCGCCAAAAAGGTCGGGCGGTGCACAAGAGGACCATCTCCCGCTGGGTTACCTTGTGCATCAAGACCTGCTATTCTTTGGCTAAGAAGGAGCCTCCTGTTGGGCTGCGTGCCCATTCCACCAGGGCAACGGCTGCTACCACGGCCTTGGGCCGCGGTGTTCCGCTGCCGGTTATCTGTCAGGCAGCTACGTGGGCCTCGCTGCACACGTTTACAAAGCATTACTGCCTTGACAGTCAGGTCCGGAGGGACGGCTTCTTTGGCCGTTCTGTCCTCCAGGACTTCCTTGTCTGATCTTTGTTCGCAGACCCACCACCGGGGTTGGTATTGCTGGGGTATCTATTCTAAGGTAAGGAATCTGTCACTAACGTGTCTCTTTCAGATGCACAAGTTACTAACTTGTGTAACGATATATCTGTAAGAGACAGTAGTTAGTGACAGATTCCTTACCGCCCCACCCATCCTCCCCGTTCAGCGAACTGATTTCTAGGGTTAAGGACATCCCTTTCAGGGCCCTAGTATTTTTCAGACACCTATGTCAGCTTCTTGCATGGCTCTGCGTTCCTGGCGCGGAAAGTCGTGTACAGAACTGACGTCAGCGCGCAGGGGTGGCGTCTAAGTACTGCCCGCGACGTCATCCCGGGAATCACGACGCCGACGACGGACGCGGAGCCGCACGACGCCGCCTACCGACGCGCAAGGGTACTGCTACGCAAAAACTTTCCGGATCCAGCCTGACGCCTGGGGATATTCTAAGGTAAGGAATCTGTCACTAACTACTGTCTCTTACAGATATATCGTTACACAAGTTAGTAACTTGTGCATCACGAATGGCGTCTTCACTCGGAGGTGGCGCAAGGTCTCTTTCAGCAGTGGGGAGAGCCTTGGTTAGATCTGTTCCCCACCGAAGAGAACGCCCAATGTCAGCAGTTCTGCGCGTTGGAATTTCCAAGGCGGCACTCGCTCGGCGACGCTTTTCGTCGCGAGTGGAGTTGCGGTCTGTTGTACGCCTTTCCGCCTATACCACTTCTTCCCAGAGTGTTGAAGAAGATTCGGCGCGACCGGGCCCAAGTCATTCTTGTGGCTCCGGACTGGGCTCGAAGAGTTTGGTATCCCGAGCTACTCAGTATGAGCGTCGATCCCCCGATCCGTCTGCCTCTTCGGGAGGATCTTCTGTCGCAGCAGCAGGGGACGGTCCTCCACCCGAACCTGTCCAGCCTCCACCTGCTTGCGTGGAGATTGAGCGGCGGCAGTTGATTCCTTTCGACTTGCCTCCCGAAGTTTGTGATGTGATTCTGGCAGCCAGGCGTCCCTCCACTAAGGTGGTATAGGCCTGCAGGTGGAACAAGTTTGTGGCATGGTGCACAGCAAAGGCTGTGAATCCCCTTTCTGCCCCTCTTTGAGGTTCTTCTGTTACTTCTTTCTCTGGCCCAACAGGGTTCTTCCCTGGGTACCATCAAGGGCTATCTTTGTGCCATCTCGGCCTTCCTCAGGCTTCCTGATCAGCCCTCTCTTTTTAAGTCCCCTGTTGTTAACAGGTTTTTTAAAGGCATTACACACCTCTTTCCTCCTGTTCCGTTTATAATGCCTCAGTGGGACTTAAATTTGGTTCTTACTTTCTTAATGTGCGCTCCCTTTGAGCCTCTGCATAACTGTCCTCTTCGTCTTCTTACTCTGAAGACAGCCTTTCTGGTAGCCATCACCTCCGCTCGGCGGGTGAGTGAACTCCAGGCTCTTTCATGCAAACCCCCCTTTCTGTCTGTTCATCCAGACAAGGTTGTTCTTAGGACGAGTCCGTCCTTCTTGCCAAAAGTGGTTACTGCCTTCCACATTGGGCAGACCATCACTTTGCCCACCTTCTTTCCGCCTCCGCATCCTTCCAGAGAGGAAGAGAGGCTCCACCGTCTGGACCCAAAACGTGCGCTTTCCTTTTACATCAACCGCACACAAGTTCCGGGTGGACGACCAGCTCTTTGTTGGCTACGTGGGCGCCAAAAAAGGTTGGGCGGTACACAAAAGGACCATCTCCCGCTGGGTCATCTTGTGTATCAAGGCCTGCTATTCTTTGGCTAAGAAGGAGCCTCCTGTTGGGCTGCGTGCCCATTCCACCAGGGCAACGGCTGCGCCGCGGTGTTCCGTTACAGGATATATGTCCGGCAGCTACGTGGGCCTCGCTGCACACGTTTACCAAACATTACTGCCTTGACAGCCAGGTCCGGAGGGACGGCTTCTTTGGCCGTTCTGTCCTCCGGGACTTCCTTGTCTGAATCTGTTCGCAGATCCACCACCGGGGTTGGTATTGCTGGGGTATCTATTCTAAGGTAAGGAATCTGTCACTAACGTGTCTCTTTCAGATGCACAAGTTACTAACTTGTGTAACGATATATCGGTAAGAGACAGTAGTTAGTGACAGATTCCTTACCGCCCCACCCATCCTCCCCGTTCTGCAAACTGATTTCTAGAATTAAGGACATCCCTTTCAGGGCCCTAGTATTTTTCAGAGACCTATGTCAGCTTCTTGCATGTCTCTGCGTTCCTGGCGCGGAAAGTCGTGTACAGAACTGACGTCAGCGCGCAGGGGCGGCGTCTAAGTACTGCCCGCGACGTCATCCCAGCGATCCCGACGACGGACGCGGAGCCGCACGACGCCGCCTACCGACGCGCAAGGGTACTGCTACGCAAAAACTTTCCGGATCCAGCCTGACGCCTGGGGATATTCTAAAATAAGGAATCTGTCACTAACTACTGTCTCTTACAGATATATCGTTACACAAGTTAGTAACTTGTGCATTAAGACTTGCTGTTCACCTATTGGAAATTGTTGAGTTAGTGGGAATATCTCCACTTGAAATATTATATTTGTATATTATCGCTACTATCTTCCAACGATCTATAATATATGGTTTACTACATATTGTATACTATCTTTATCAACTCCTCCCTAGTCCACCTTTCCTATTTCTTCCTTTCCAGGTTTTATGAGTATCTCAGATATTGTATCTTTTGATATCTGTATTATCTTTTTTGTATTTAGAAATCTGAGAAGTAACATTTCATAGTAATTTGTGTGGCCATAATTTGATTTATTGTTTATTCTCCTTTTTTTTTAATCTATTGTTTATAAACTGACATGTACTTTTCAATAAAAATATACAACAAAAAAAAGAAAAATGCTATAACGACGTTCACGCTGGCCACGTCATAGCGCATTTTTTGTTGTTGTTTATTGCTGCTTTTCATTCCTGGGTGAGATGATGGTGTTATAGGGGCGGCTAGATTAAGGATAGACTGTACTCCTGATGAGGTACGTGGTGTTAGAGACCACTGTAGTTGAAGATTTAGCTTACTTTTTACACTTCCAATATTGCGAAACCATTAGTGGTCTATCTTGAACAACTGCTTCATTGGTGACTCTCTGCTTTCATGTACTTCTACCGGTGATTGCAGCCTGGACTGCTGCCTAGACTGATGTGTGACATATTGAGCCTATTAGCCCGTCGCGGAGTTGAAAAATTGCAAACTAATGAACTTTTTTGAAAGCCTGTTGGACTTTTGATTCTCTGATTGGTGTGGGTGGGTTAAGGCTCTTTCTGATACAGAAAATTATTTTATAATAAATTGGCTTTACATTGTGGATTAAATATCGTTTCTTTTCACGAGGTTTAATTTACATTGATTAGTGGAGTACTACGTTGTTTTGAGGAGCTATTTGGGCAAATTTGACTTTAATACGTTTCATATGTCTGAGGATTTAAATTGCGTACACGTCCACATGAGGTTTTAATTTGTGTTTCAAATCGGAGATCACTTTAACTACCACACAGGGCGGGTAATAAGATTTAGCTACCCTGGGGTGTGGTAGATGGGAAGCTTTTACTAGCTTGAAATGGCTAAAGGTTTAACTGTGTAAGGTCCAATAGGAATGTGGGCTTTGTTTATGTTCCCTTATGGAACAGTGCTTTAAAAACTGAATCTCTATAGGATGTAAGGAAGAGTAAATCACAAGTTTTTTTGGGGGGGACTGGTAGGCAGTGTAACTTTCATTGCAGAAAACATTTTGACATAAAATGCATGTAGCAGTAATTACCTGATTTCTAGTTCCCAGTTTTGATTAGTGATTGGCGTTTAACAGAACCCTGACAGTATAAATACCTCGTGTTTGCAATGCCAGATTTTGATAGAAAACAAAGTAGGGGTGTGGTTAATCATAAAATTGTTTGTAACTTATTTGTAAAAGTGACTCAGATCATGGTGTTGACCTCTGAGCTCCTCCTTTTTAGGTCTCGCCTATGCAGCACGCATGCGCTGCATAGGAAAAAGACCTTTAGCAATCGCTTCACTTTTGCAGGCACAAATGTGCACGCGTTGCATTGCTTTCAATGGCAACGCGTGCACGTTTGGCGATTCCCTTGCGGGAGCGAGCTTTGACAGATGGTTCCTGCTCGCTCCCGCAAGGGAATCCGGCACAGGCCCCCTCCTCTCTCCCCTCCCCCTGCAGCCTCCTCCTCCTCCTCGTCAGCGCGAGGCGCGCGCGCTTGTTTTTGTCATGTTGTGGGTATTTAAAATGCAGCGTAGAAGGGTGTTATAATGCTCGCAGATTTGGTTAAGGGCACACGGAGGAATTTGCTTCAACCGTTCCCTGTACAACGGGGTCAGGTGAGGACCATGTCTTCATGCAATCAAATCTCTGGCAGAAAAAAACAAGTGTTCCATTTTTGCGGCAAAGAACTTAAAGGGTTTGGTCTAACGACCCTCCAGAAAGTAACGCACCGGGGAAGGTGAAAGGTGAAAGAAAAACGAATGCCCTCCTTTTCTGCCTCGTTTTCTACATCGTTCTGTTTTACGAGCTGAAGCGATGCTTGCTTCCCTCGTGCACACTGCATGTGCTGCTGCACAATCCCTTTGACCCGTCTTGTGTTTGTGGTGGTCTGGTTCCCTGCTTTGGTGAGGGGCACAGGGTGGTTGTTCAATCACTGTATCAGAGGTGCCCAACGAACGAGTGAAACAGTTTGTGACAATGTTTGCTGCCTGTGTGATAGAAAGGAGCAAGCAGGCTTTTTTTTCTTCAGCACAGAAATGTGTGTATTGGAGAGAAAAAAAGAACAAAATGACTGTGAACCATTGTTATAAAATGTGTAGGAAATGCGTTATTTGAAAAGCTTAATAGAAAAATTACCAAAGATACGTGAAGCCTGGATAATTACCTAAGAAAAGAACACACCGTCTCTGCCCAACTTGTTTTACGTATTCGATGCAGAACGGGACAGCCTCCGTTTGCCTCAAACTTCGTGCCATCGTTTGTCTTTAAAAATAAGCTTTGCTCCGCTGAAAAAAACAACAGCTCACGGAAAATGCCGTTTGCTCCATTCTGATTGTCACAGTGAATAAAAAATAGCGCAATATATATATTTTTTTTTCACAAGTGCCAAGTGTTTGTGATGCAGCTTCAGGTATAGGCACTAGGTGTAGTTTTTTTTTGGGGGGCGGGAGGGGGAGAGTTTTATATAGCGCGCAGCTGAACTCGACCCGAAGGTATTGAAGCGCTTTACATGAGCACCAGCTGCGTTACAGATTGACACGTTCATTTTGTTAGGCACGGGGAGATTAGGTTATTTGCCCAGAATCACAGGATGCCGAGCGTCCCTGCCGTGTAAGATTACAGTTTCATGACGTTTCTCACCCAGCAGACAGTTAATATCAAATTCGTATGACATTAAACACGGTACTTTTGTTGTATTTATTGAAAAAACGCTTTTTTCAAATGTACCAACCAAATGTACGCCCCCTTCGGTTTAACAGGTTCTCACTGTGAGCCACATATTAAGTCAACGGCGCGTTAATATGTGGAAAATATACCTGAGATTTGAAATTGGTGGAACAACTTTTCGTGTTCACTTCACGTTTGCATTTATGACAATATCTAGCTGATTGTTGTTTTTGTCTAGCGCTCAGAAAGCCTGGAGACCGCTTTTGAGCACTAATAAAACAAACACAAACTTCTGAGACATTATATCCACATCAGAAATAAGTGCATATGCTTCGATAGTGATCGTTGGTGTTAATTCCACGAGTCTCGCGTATAAGTAATAACGTGATCATGGCCCCTAGGGCTCCAGTGGAGATGTCGCTGATAACAAAAAAAAGACGGTGCTCCCCAGCTCGTTACAAAATGCAGTAACCTCAAGGCGCTTTACAGGTTTGTGTTAAGGTACTTTACTACTCTGCATTCCCAGGATAAACTGATTTTTGTCAGACTCTCCTTCGGGGACTGATCTCACAATGGGCACCTCGGCAAATCCAAACAGCCCCAGACACATGACGCAGCCACAGGCGTGCTTTTGATGTCCCAGGCTGCTCACACCAGCGGAGGAGACTTCTGCAAACACACTTAGCACATGAAAGGGTGTTTGGTGTAGTCACACTGCCCAGTGCCAGGGCGGGCAGGGCCGCTAGAAGCACCTTTTGTTTTTCTGGTAATCAGATTGTAAGTCTGTTGTTGTGACAACTGCTTTACATTCTCGGCTCTAATCTTTGCTGAGTGGCTCAGACAGGGGGCAGGTGATGTCTCAATGACCACAACTACTGACTGCAGGGCGATGTCAGCATGGCTGGGGGAAGTCAGTAGGATTTCTTATAGCGCTTTCTGTCCCACTTCTGCACGCTGTGTGGAACAGGTGTCACTATATCCCAATTTAATGGTACTCAGTTTGCCGAAATATGAACGGCTGAGGTGGCCTTTCATGGATTCTTGGACTCGTGGACTGCTCTTCACCTCCTGCGTCAGCAGCGAGCGTGCTTCTGGGAATCAGTGAATGTTCTGCTCAGAGGTCACTGCACCCGGGCCAAGCCCTGCTGAGGGTTGCACGGCTCCCGACTGCCTCCCTGCGTTAGTAGTGCCTTTATTACTGGCCCGTTAGTGGTACGTGCCGCAGCAGGTGATGAGTTAATGGCCTGGGCTCACGGCTCATGCAGTTAGCCTCACTCAGGGATGTGCTGGGGTGACTGACCCACTACTGCCATTACACTGGATGCTGTACATTTCCTGAAAATACAGCTAATATGGTAAAAGTGCTGTCCCAATTTGTGATGTTTGAGGCCAACAAAGACCCTCTTAGAAAAGGGGGTTGGCGGTGATAAAACATTCAGGGGCCCATTGACTAAAAAGCAATTATTACAATCAGGAGAGTTGGGTTAGAGTCACAGCTTCCCCCACTTGAGGACCAAAGAGTGTGCTCCTGGGGCAATCACCCTTTATCTCCCTGTGCCACCACGGAAATCGTGCCTGGCCAAACTGCACAGCGCCTAGAGGTGATCCAGTTTGCACTGTGCAGGAAAAATATGTTTATTTTTACAACAAAATGTATGCAGAGCTGAGATTTATCAGGGTTGACCTGAGGTGTTTCTGGTAGAGTTGACGATAATTTAATAAATGGAACCAACTTTGGGCTGGATGGTGGTGACTGTGAGGTAAAATGTGACCTGTGACCTGTTCTGCTATGTAGCTAAAATGTGGTGTACGGGAGAGAAGTCCGTCTCAGCAGCAAGAGCGTATTCATGGCTTCCCCTCTCTGGCGCAACACATGTTATTTCTGTACCTGCACAATGTGCAAAATGAGCAGAGCAACCCAATATGCAACACATGCAGGAAATATAATATTGCTCGCTGTGTAAATTGTTTACCAAAATTGCCAATAATGGAGATGTATATTCCAGCAATGCCCATGACAACATATACATTTTGAAGCACAATACATCTAGGACTTCAGAAACACTGATAGAGCAGTGGTGACAACAGTGGGACTGTGCCGTGTGACGAAACTCATCCACGCACTAAAGATTTCATGCATTCTGCCTTATAGCACCCCCCCTCACAAAAAGCTGTAGTAGTCTATTGATACCAATGTAAAAAGAAAGTAAATTGATTCTCAGACTGTGAGCTTTTCACAATGGACTCAATATTGACAAGAAAAAACATATTTTTCTCAAATAATTCAATTAATGACATCACCGTGAACTGTAGGTGACATTACACCTGTAAACAAGCATTGGCATAGCCAATAAGTCTCGCTTTTGGGACCTTATAAGTATTTAGTTATGCAGCACAATATCCTTGGTGCAACAACATCAACTGTTGCATGGCTAAACACTTATATAAAGTCCCAAAAGCGAGACCTATTGGCTATGCCAATGCTTGTTGGAGGTTACTGCTATTGTGTGGATGCATTCTTGAATGGGGCTTCATCTGATTTTTTTTTTCTCGATCTGTCAAAGGATCCACTGTACATTTGATAAAGGTGATCTAGTAGACCACCACTGGACTATGGAATCCAATATCTCGCCACTCCACATTACACTACTCCACATTACACTACTCCAAACTACACTACGCCAAACTACTCTACGCCACTCCACTGTATGTCACTCCATGCCACTATGCTCTGTCACTCCACACCTCTCCACGCCACAATACTCTATGCACTCCACCCTACGCCACTTCACTCTATACCACTACACTCTACAACACTCCATGCCGCTCTACACTACTCCGCATGACTAATCTACGTCACTCTACTCTGCCATGCCACGCCACTTTGTCACTCCAATCTACACTCCACTCATTTCCACTCTACACCACTGTACTCTACGCCACTCTACACTACGCCACTCTATCTGTGCCTCTCCACTCTATTCTATGCCACTCCACTCTACAGTATTCCATGCCACTCTACTCAGTGCCACTCTTCTCTACATTGTGCCACTAACGTTTAGCCATGCTGAACAGCAGCCCCACTGCTGTACAACGTAGCCAAAGGAAATTAGCATAGCCATTAGCTCTTGCAATGGTTGTTATTGAAATAGAATTTTTTTCTGCTTTCATCGCTCATTTATCAAACATTTCTTCTGATTGATTTCTCTCAAGTCCATAATGAATGTGTCAAAAAAATTCAATCCGCTTAATGACGGAAATAAATAATGTAATTTATGTGTTTTGGAGTTGAGATCCTACATTAAGGTGATTTCCTGTTTTTGTAAAATTCACATGTCTACAAGAGAGACAGAGAATATATTAAACAATTTAATGTTTCATATTCTAGTTAAATACCTTTAGCAAATTCACAAGATTAAACATCATAGCTTCTTCTGCTCCCATAAATTAATTAAAACACTTATTCCAACATGCATTAGATCTGTCTCAGATGTATTACATAATTGTCTTTTTTATGGTGGCCAGTCTGTTGTTTGGGTAGACTATGGACACAGAGGTGACATCTGTATATAAAATGAAGTTCTCAGAATGTCTGGTTCAGAAAAGGCGCAGCAGCATCAACTTAAGTTTATAACAAGATTAAACATGTGGTGAGGGTGACTGGTATTTTGTGGGGGCGCCTAGCTGCTCTGTGTGTAATATGATGCAAGACTATCTGCTAGAGACATCTAGCCGCAGATTCCTTACTTTACAATCCTCCCCAGGGACGAGACTGGATTCGGAATTTTTATTTTACAGCACATCCGTGCGCCGGCACAGGGCACCTCGTGACTCCATATCAAGGTCGTCCACCGGATGCGATGGTAACGGAGTCCACATAACTCCCTCGCTGAGGCACCGACGTCTGTTCCTTTTCCACGCTTGCAACGTGGATCCGGAGTGATTAAGGGAATTTTTTTCTGGCTCATCTCAGTGTCTTGTCGAGAGAACAGTGTGCTTTTTTAAGCGATGTCGTCGTGGTTTAAACCCTCCGTTACTTGTGATAGACAGATGTCGATCACGGATCCGCATACTGTCTGTTTGTGGTGCCTTGGAGAACATCATGACTCCGAGGACTGTGGTTCCTGCCAGTGTCTTCGACCAAAGGCATTGAAAGAGCGCTGTAGGAAACTCCTGGCGGCGCTCTTTTCTGAAAAACCGAGGCGTCTAACCTCACTGAAGTCTAGGGACCAGTTGAGGAGTCATTCGGGTGAGGAGTCACGTCCGTCGACGTCAAGGAAGGCTCCGAGAACCCAAAGGTCAAAATGCAAGTCTGATGCCGTCTCCCAGCCATTGGTTGAGGAGCGTTTACAGGAGTCTACCCCGCACCTTCCTAAATATCCTGGAGCCGGGGCAACTCTAGTCTCAATGTGGGAATATTATTTTTCCCTGCAAAAGGTTTTTGGGCATCAGTCCCCCTCTGGTGCACCCTCTGGCCTCAAGAACATTGGAGGCGCCCTGGCTGGATCCTCACAGGAAGTTTCGACCTCGGTGAAATTTGGGCCATCTGACTGAGTTATCGGATTCGAGACGGCACCGATGCACAGCCCTTCAGTGTTCACACCTTCAGCATCCGTTCAACGTATGAACTTGGCGGCTTGGTCGGCTTCAACCCTGGTGCTTCGGAGTATATTCAGCCAGTGACGACGGCGGCACCAGTAGACGCTGATCCCATTCCTATTTCCGATGTCGAGATGACGCAACGGCGTCGGATAGCGCCGGGTTCGGCGCCAACAGTTCTGTCATCTCTATCTGCTGTTATTCAGCCCTTGTCTGTTTTTCCTACTGGAACACACAGTTTGGTGACCAAGGGAGAGAATATTGAGGGGCAAAACCCTTTACATGCTGCCCAACCTCCTGTGGAGTGAAATTGCATGACAGAACTGGGGGAGGTTAGTGGATTAGAGTCCTCTCCAGTTTCAGATTCACTTTCTCTACCTGGTATAGCAACTGAGGAAAGATAATTCTTTGGCTGAAATATTAAAGAGGGCAGCTGTGTTGTTGGATTGCCAGTTTCTCTTAGTGGAGTTGGCCACGGATACTGTGGTGAATATTCATCAAGGCGAGACAGGAGTGGAGCCTGTGCTCCCTTTTAATGAGTCTCTGTTTGACCTGCTATTAGGAGCTTGGGCAAAACTCGTATCTGATAGAGACATCTAGCCGCAGATTCCTTTACTTAGAATATCCCCAGGCGTCAGACTGGATCCGGAAAATTTTGCGCAGCAGTACCTCTGTGTGCCGGGGGGCGGCGCCGCCTGGCTCCGCCCTGACGTCGTCCCCGGACATGACGTCAGTGGAGCCATATAGGACCCTCCCGGCGCGCTGACGTCAGTTTCCTTCTTTTCCGCGTTACAACGCGGATCCGGGATTCAGCTGTTCCTCTGGCCTGTTTTTATTCAGGCCCTTTTCGACGTCGTTGGCATCGGGGAACAGTGTGCGATGCCTTCGGGCTTTAAATTGTGCGAGACTTGTTCGCGTCAGATGTCGGACCCGCACGCCATTTGCATGTGGTGTCTTGGGTCGCACCACGACTCCGTGGAGTCGATCAATCAATCAGGGGTTTGTTAAAGCGCGACTACTCACCCGTAAGGGTCTCAAGGCGCTAGGGGTGGAGGGGGGGTGCAGGTTCCATCCATCAAGGAGGGGGTCTGTCGAAGAGCCAGGTTTTGAGGTTAATCCTGTGTGACGCCTGCCGGCAGATGCGTCCGAAGTCCCTATGGGAGCGGCGGATGAAGCTCTTGGCCGCCCGGTTGACCCGCACGGCGTCTCCCCGACGGTCTCCCCAACGTTCTCCGGTGGGTTCTTCTCTCCGCGCCTGCTCCCGGAGTCGATCCCGCGAACGTCGATCTACAGGTAAGCACAAGTCACGGAAGTCGAAGTCCTCGCTTCCACGTGACGATGGGGGCCATGGTTCCCGCTCCCTCGCGGAGCCGTGCCCCCCGGAGTCGGCCTCCATTTACCCGCCCTTTCTGGGTACTGGTGCGACTCGACCCCAGATGGAAGCCTATTACCAGGCTCTGCACTCCATCTTCGGGTCACCTCCACTCCCTGGTGCGCCTTCGGGTCCCACAGTGGAGGTAGGCATTCAGGTCGGGTCTCCGCCGGCGGGTTCGTCCTCGGCGCCGGCCGAATGCCTCGACTCCGGCTCCGGAGTCGTGCCGGCGTCGGTTTCCAACCCTGAAGGGCGTTCCAGCCCCACGCCGAGCCATTCTGCCTTGTCCCCGCATAGCCCCTGGCGGCTCCCTGCGTCGACATCGGCACCGGCGGCACTATGCCTGTCGTCTCCTGGCCCTCAGGCACTTTCTCCGCACCTCTCGGAGGTGGAGGCGTCGCCGCCCACTCGTCCAGCCGAGACGCCCCTCATGGAGCTCGACGTCGCTTAGACGCCAGTTCGGTGCCTTTCGACATCGGAGCGGCGTCGTTCGACGCCGGAAAGGACGCCGGTACCTATTGGCTCTCTGCTTCCAGAGGACACAGAACCGGTATGCTCGGGCTTGTCTCCATGCCCGTTGGCTCCGCCGCCATGGGGGCAGTGGCCCCTTATTCCTCCTGCTGGGGGACGTGTTAGCTTGCAACCGTCCCCTACAGATGGGCTATTGTCGCCCCCCAGGACGCCCACTGATGCTGGTACTTTATTTTTACGGGGTGTTCGCAGGGCGGCAGCTGTTTTGCACTTGCACCCTCCTTCTGTCCTCTTGTCCTCTGATCCGTTATTGGATTTCCTCCACCAAGGTGCAGTGGATCTTGAGCCCTTGCTGCCCTTTAGCGGCTTGTTGTTCGACGCCCTTCTCGGGACTTGGGCGCGACCCTCTTCAGGAGATGCTGTCGACAGGGCCATTGCGCATAGGCATCGTCCGGCCCCTGGGGGCCCATCCTGTTTGTCCCTTCAGCCTAGTGCTCACGGCCTCGTGGTACAGGTGTCTTTCGCCATGCAGCCTTCTTCTCCGCCTCTACTGCAGCCTCCTACTAGGGAGTCTCGTTGGCTGGAGACATGTGGGCGCCTCCTTTTTGCGTCCGCTAGTTCTGCATTACGTGCTCTAAACACAGTTTGCGTTTTTGCCAGGGCTTCTTCTGCCCTTTGGGACTCTGTGGAGTGTCTTTTGCCTACCCTCCCTGAGTGTCCTCGGGCTGACATGGCTTGTCTCATTCACGAAGGCAGAGAGATGCCGCGGTTTGCGATTCGGTCCACCGTTGATTCTACCGATTCGGTGGGTAGGACAATGGCGCGGTCCGTTACCTTGCGCCGCCATGCCTGGCTGCGCGACGGGGGTTTCCCCGACAATGTCCGTGACAGTCTCCGGGATTTGCCTTTTAATCGTGTGTCCCTGTTTGACACCCATGCGGACTCTGCGGTTCGCCGCCTTCTGTCTAACCTTCCGTAGTTTTTGTTTCGGTTGAGGTCCTTGTCCTCACCCTGCTCTGTTGTCTTGACTTCATGTTGGGCCCGGGTTCATGCTGTAAAACCTGAACGGCCTGGGCGGCTCCTCGCCGTATTTTCTTTCCTTTATGCAGCAGATTTGCTGCTTATCCTTCTCAGTTCCTATAGCCTGGTGGTTAAGGTTGCACCCTTGCTCCATGGGTTATGTGTTCGGAGCCTGTGGTTTCTAAGTTACACTTTTACGACCTCTGTCTAAGAGCTCACGCTCCAGAGGTGCCCCTGGGTGGGGTTGATACTTACCCTATGTGGGGTATTTGTTTGCTATTGTATAGTTGCCTTCCTCCTACAGTAGCCTTTGTTCGCTTCTGTGGGGTCCCTTTCACTAGGTCCTCCTGCAGCTGTGCCTGTATGTTTTGCACGCTGCTGCTGCGGGCCCTTCAGGGGCCTTCTTGCGAGCCATTTGTTGGGTGTCGGCTGCTGGCCTGCATTTTTCCGATACCTTTCTTCAGGACGGAAGGGCTTTCTGATCCCTCCCGTCCCCTCATGGTTCTTTGCTGCGGCTGTTCCATCTGTGGCCGCCCTACCGGAAGGCCCTGTCGTTGTCCCCGAGCACTCATACTTAGCTCGGCACTATCCCTCTGTGTTCTATCGGCGTACCATGCCTGATCCCTAGTGTCACCGGCTGGTGCGTTTTTTCCGGCGACTTTATGTTGCCTCGTTCTACTCTGCTATATCCATGCTGCGTAGCCCTTTCAATCAATCAATCAATCAATCAGGTCACTTATAAAGCGCACTACATACCCGTGAGGGTCTCAAGGCGCTGGGGGAGGAGGGGGGGGGGGGGGTGCTGCTACTGATCGAAGAGCCAGGTCTTGAGGAGTCTTCTGAAGGCCAGTAGGTCTTGGGTCTGCCGAAGGTTGGTGGGGAGGGTGTTCCAGGTCTTGGCGGCGAGGTGGGAGAAGGATCTGCCGCCGCCGGTCGTTTTCCGGATGCGGGGGGACTGTGGCGAGGGCGAGGCTGGTGGAGCGGAGCTGGCGGGTGGGGGTGTAGAAGCTGAGTCGTCTGTTGAGGTAGGCTGGTCCGGAGTTGTGGAGTGCTTTGTGTGCGTGGGTGAGGAGCTTGAAGGTTATCCTCTTGTTGACAGGGAGCCAGTGCAGGTCTCAGGTGGGGTGTGATGTTGCTGCGGCGGGGGATGTCGAGGATAAGACGTGCAGAGGCGTTCTGGATGCGTTGCAGCCGTCTCAGGAGCTTAGCCGTCGTTCCTGCATAGAGGGCGTTTCCGTAGTCCAGCCTGCTGGTGACGAGGGCCTGGGTGACTGTTTTTCTTGTTTCGGTGGGGATCCACTTGAAGATCCTGCGGAGCATTCGGAGGGTGTTGAAGCAGGATGAGGAAACGGCGTTGACCTGCTTAGTCATGGAGAGGGTGGGGTCGAGGATGACCCCTAGGTTGCGTGCGTTGGTCGGTGGGTGTCGGGGCTGTTCCCAGTGATGTCGGCCACCAGGAGTCGTCCCAGGCTGAAGGGTTGGAGCCAAGGATGAGGACCTCAGTCTTGTCCGAGTTCAGCTTCAGGCGGCTGGTCCTCATCCATTCGGCGACGGCCTTCATTCCTTCGTGGAGGTGGGTTTTGGCGGTGTCAGGGTCTTTAGTGAGGGAGAGGATCAGCTGGGTGGCGTAGGAGATGATGTTGAGGTTGTGCTGTCGTGCGACGTGGGCGAGGGGTGCCATGTAGATGTTGAACAGCGTCAGGCTGAGGGAGGAGCCTTGGGGTACGCCGCAGATGATCTTGGTGGCCTTGGATCGGAAGGGGGCGAGGCGGACGCTTTGAGTTCTGCCGGAAAGGAAGGATGTGGTCCAGTCCAGGGCCTTCTCTTGGATCCCGGCGTTGTGAAGGCGTGTTCGTAGTGTGTGGTGGCAGACCGTGTCGAAGGCGGCTGATAGGTCCAGGAGGATGAGGGCTGCTGTTTCTCCGTTGTCTAGCAGGGTCTTGATGTCATCGGTGGCAGCGATGAGGGCAGTTTCGGTGCTGTGGTTGCTGCGGAAGCCGGACTGGGTAGGGTCCAGGATGTTGTTCTCCTCGAGGTAGCGGGTCAGTTGTTTGTTGACGATTTTCTCGGTGCCTTCGCGGGGAACGGGAGCAGAGAGATGGGTCGGAAGTTCTTGAGGTCCTTGGGGTCTGCCTTGGGTTTCTTGAGTAAGGCGGTGATCTCGGCGTGCTTCCAGCTTTCCGGGAAGGTTGCTGTCTCGAAGGAGATGTTGATTATTTTCCGGAGATGGGGCGCGATGGCTGTACTGGCTTTGTTGAAGACGTGGTGAGGGCACGGGTCTAGCGGTGAACCGGAGTGGATGGTGTTCATGATCTCGCTGGTGTCCTCGTCGTTGATGTTGGTCCAGGAGAGCAGGCGGTTGGTGGTCGTGGGGGCAGTGGTCTCGGTGGTTGCCGGGGCGGTCGTGGTGTTGAAGCTGTCGTGGATGTCTGCGATTTTGCGGTGGAAGTAGGTGGCCAGTGAGTCGCACAGGTCTCGCGACGGCGGGATGTCGTTGGTGTTGGAGCTGGGGTTGGAGAGTTCCTTCACGATGTTGAAGAGCTCTTTGCTGTTGTGTGCGTTGTTGTCTAGGCGGTCTTTGAGTGAGGCCCTTTTGGCGGATCTGATGAGGTGATGGTGACTGCGGGTGGCGCTCTTGTGGGCGGCGTAGCTGTTCGCTGTCCGTTCGTGGAGCCAGATCTTCTCCAGTTTTCGGCATGTTCGTTTGGAGGCCTGGAGGTCTTCGGTGAACCAGGTGGCTTTCTTGCTGGTGTGGCTGTTGGGCGGATTCTTGAGCGGGGCGAGGGTGTTGGCGCAGTCGTCGATCCACTGTCTGAGGTTGCGGGCGGCAATGTCGGGGTCGGAGGGTTCGGCGGGTGGGCTCAGGGCGAGGGTGGTGGTTAGCTGGTCTTCGGTGACTCTGCTCCAGCAGCGGCGAGGCATTTGTTGGGTGCGGTGGTGCGTGGTGGGCTTCCTGTAGGTGAAGTGGATGCAGTGGTGGTCGGTCCAGTGGGGTTCGGAGGTGTGGTTGAAGGAGACGTGTGGGCTTGCGGAAAAGATGGAGTCTAGCGTGTGGCCGGCGGCGTGGGTGGGTGTAGTCACGAGCTGTCTGAGTCCGAGGGTGGCGAGGTTGTCGATCAGGGTGGTGGAGTTGGTGTCCTTGTTGTTCTCGAGGTGGAAGTTCAGGTCCCCGAGGAGGATGTAGTCCGTGGAGGCGATGGCGTGTGTGCTGACGAAGTCAGCGATGGAATCGCTGAACTGTGGTCGGGGTCCGGGGCGTCTGTAGATGAGGGTACCTCTGAGGGTGGTGTTGGGATCGGTGTGGATCTGGAAGTGCATGTGTTCGGCGGTGCTGAGGGTGTCGTCGGTGTTGGTTGAGACTCTGAGGGTGTTCCTGTGGACGATGGCGATGCCTCCTCCGACTCCGTTGGTGCGGTCCCTGCGGGTGATCTTGTAGCCGTCCGGGATGGCAATGGCGATGTCGGGGGCTGAAGCGGGGTTCAGCCAGGTCTCCGTCAGGAAGGCGACGTCTGGGGAGGTTGAGTCGAGAAGGTCCCAGAGTTCGATGGCGTGTTTGCGGGCGGAGCGGGTGTTGAGGAGGATGCATCTGAGGTAGTTGGGTTCTTTCCTGGGCGGTGGTTTGGCGGGGCGGGTGCTGGCGAAGCTGCAGTTCCGGCAGGTGAAGGGCCCTTGGGTGCGCTTCGGGGTGGCCCGGTAGCAGGCGTGATCTTTTCCGGCGTTGAGTGCGTGGAGGGTGCTGGCGTCGTATCGGCGTCTGTTGATGTGGCGGGCGCGGGGGATGCACGGACCAGGGGTTCTGGCGCTGGGCGCGGACGGGCGCAGACGGGCTTGCCTTAGGCGCGCCCGCTGCGCACGTCCGCTGCGCGGCCACGCAGCGGCCGCCATAAATGGGGAGGTGGGAGGGAGGAGCAGGGAATGGGGCAGCGAATGGGCAGTGAGGTGGCGGGGCCGCAGGGGCGCAGCGGCGGGAAACAGGCACAGAGGAAAACGAGCACAATCAGGGGCAGCAAGGGGCACAGAGGAAAAAAACGAGCACAATCGGGGGCAGCAAGGGGGCACAGAGGAAAAACGGGCACAATCAGGGGCAGCAAGGGGGCACAGAGGAAAAAACGAGCACAATCAGGGGCAGCAAGGGGGCACAGAGGAAAAAAACGAGCACAATCAGGGGCAGCAAGGGGGCACAGAGGAAAAAACGAGCACAATCGGGGGCAGCAAGGGGGCACAGAGGAAAAAACGGGCACAATCAGGGGCAGCAAGGGGGCACATAGGAAAAAACGAGCACAATCAGGGGCAGCAGCAGGGCACAGAGGAAAAAACGGGCACAATCAGGGGCAGCAGCAGGGCACAGAGGAAAAAAAACGAGCACAATCAGCTGGCAGCAGCAGGGCACACAGACGGAGCTGTGTGGTGGGGGAGCGACCTACCAGTCAAGGTCAGGGGTCGCTTTCATGGTGGACTTCGCTCTCCATGGTGGCGTTCTGGCTCGTGCCTTGCTTTTGGCACTTCCTCTGCCACCGTTTCTCATGCCCCTGTTGCGTTCCGCGCAGGTGTTGTTGTGCTTTCCTTCGGGCTGCGGTTGCTGCTCTCAGCGGGGGCGTTCTCCTCAGAGCATTGTTGTCTAATGGGGAGTCTTCGGGGAGCGGATGTGGTCTCCCGGCTAGATGCCGATTTTCGAGCTGGAAAACGAGGTTCCGGTCTCATGTCCGGGGACGACGTCAGGGCGGAGCCAGGCGGCGCCGCCCCCCCGGCGCGCAGAGGTACTGCTGCGCAAAATTTTCCAGATCCAGTCTGACGCCTGGGGATATTCTAAGTTAAGGAATCTGCGGCTAGACAACGTTACCGAAGGTAAGTAACTCGTACGACGGGAGCTCCAGTTGACTGGGCTGTGCGCAATAGGCATCGACCCGCCTCTGCGGACCTTCTTTGTCTCCTACAACATCCCACTACAAAAGGGCTGGTGGTTCAAGCTTCTGCAGTGTCTTCGGACCCTAATGCCCTTCCTTTCGTTTCATCAGGCAGAGAATCCAGATGGTAAAAAAAGTTGTGGGAGGAATATATTTTCTTCTGTAAGCTTGGCTTTGAGGTCTCTAAAGACTACATGTGTTATGGGCAGGTTTTCTCATGCTTTATGGGACTCTGTGGCGCAGAGGCTACCTTCTCTGTTCAAGGAAGCAAGCCAGAAATGAGTTATTGCAGGTGGTGCAAGATGGCCGGGAGGCAGCAAGATTTACCATCAAATGTAGCTTGGACACCACTGATTCTGTGGGTAGCGCTATGGCACAGTCAGTTGCTCTGCGTAGGCATGCATGGCTGCGTCAGTCTGGGTTTTCAGATCCCGTGCAGGAGAGCCTCAAAGATATGTCATTTGATGGTATCCATTTATTTGTTGAACAGTCTGATTCAGCCTTAAGAAGATTCAGAGCTGGTAGATCTGATAAGTCCACTTGAGTTATTTTGTAAGCTTGAGTTTGGTGTTCAGTCTTGTGTAAAGAGGTTTCTACACGGCTGAGGTATGATGATTCATCTGGTACGTCCAAGATAGGGCTTTGCTTACTGTGAATGTTTATTGATACCTGGTGTTTTTAATCCTGGACAGTTGGGACTACAGAAGTTTTGTTCCACGAAATGTGTTTTTCTTGGTTATTCTGCTAGCTGCAGAAGTGCTGGACTTTGTCGATGACAGTTTTTCAGTGTTTAATTTGTGCTATTTTGTTTATTTGAGCCTTTTTATACAGATCTTACATTTTGCCTTACTCTGGGGAAGAGTTTAGGCTCAAGAGTGATACCTTTGTTATATACTATACTTTATGTGGTGTATTGTTGGTATGCTGTAGTGAGCATTTCTAAGTGTGGTTGTGTGTGTGTGTGTGTGTGTGTGTGTGTGTGTGTATATGTATATGTATATATATATATATATTATCTACTGGCGGTCGCCAGTAGATAGTTATAGTTACAACCTATTATCCATAGGAAATCCGCGACATTCTATTTGAAATAACTCTCTTGCCGGTTGACGTATCTTCGCGAAATTTTCAAACTTCGTGGGGCGCTCCGGTCCGCTCCTACCCTGAAAGTCTCGGGGTGATACGTCAAGCGGGGGCCGAGAAAAAAGGGGGGTCCCAAAACGCGTTTTCCCCATGCATTTTCCCATAGGAAACTTTAGACACGGCTACAGCCCGAACTGCTGAACGGAATTACACCAAATTTGGCAAAGAGGTAGTTCTTGGTTCAGAAAGAACCCTTTTTGTTAAATGGTGTAAATCCGTTCAGTAGTTGCTGAGAAAATCAAAAAGTAAAAGTACATATATATCTATGGGCACGGAGGATTCGCGCACCCTCCCGATCACGAGCTGCATGTTAATTGGCTGTCAGCTGGCTGTCAACATTCCGATTCAGGAAATGTTGGCAGCCATTTTGTCCCTCGGTAGAACCGAGGGACAGAAACAAGTGCGCAAAGCGCACAAAGGGGGAGGGTAGAAACACCCTGACCCCCTAGGTTTGCTCAGGGGTCCCACAAGGACCCCCTGGGCAAAAAATAAAAAAATTTTTAAATCGGCAGGATGCGCTCAGGGAGCGCGAACCCTGCCGAAAAATCGAAGCGCGGTCTCCCGCGCTCGATGTTAATTGGCCCCCGGGTGGCCCAAGTCCCGGGGGCATGCTGGAGGGGTTAATTTTATGTGTGGGGGCCTCTAGGGCCCCCAAGCCCCGGGGACCACCACCCCCGGGGCTTTATGTACAATGGTGCGGGAGGGCTCTGAGCCCTCCCGCAGCCCCGGGACCACCACCTCCCGGGGCTTCTTTTTTTTTATTAAAAACCTGTGTGGGGGCTCCAGCCCCCACACGCCCGGGACCACCACCTCCCGGGGCACTAAGAAAAATTACAATGGGGGTCCGTTTTGGACCCCCAGAGCCCCGGGGACCACCACCTCCCCGGGGCTGTGCACTGAATGGGAGGGGGCCGCGCGGCCCCCCTCCTGGAGCCCTTGATGGCCCTGGGGACCACCACCCCCAGGGCCGGCTCCTGCAGTGTCCCGGGTGCCTACCCCCGGGACACTGCTGTTTGCAATGACAGGACGGGAGCCTCGCGGCTCCCGTCCTGTCATTGCAAACTTGCTTGGATATTGGAAGAGAGCAGGAAACCTGCTCTCTCTTCCAATATCCAAAGCCGATAGCTTTCCACATGGGGAGCTGCATCTTAGCAGCTCCCCATGTGTAAAAGCAATGCCGGCTCCGTAGGACACGGGGAGCCGGCGGGACTGTGGGGGATTGGGGACCCCCACAGTCCCCAACGAGAGGGCCAGCCCCGGGGGATGGGGTCCCCGGGGCAAGTAGTGGCCCGGGAGGGGGCCACGCGGCCCCCCTCCCCCCAAAAAAAAAATTTAACAAAAAAAAAAAAAACGATCGGGCCCGCAGGCCCCGCCCCTTCCTTCACCACTCTGCAAACGCGCCCCTGGCGCGTTTGCAGAGGGGAACGAATCCCCTTGAATACTGGGGGTCCCTGGGGCCAACTAGCCCACCAGGAACCTCCAGTATGCGCCAGGGGCTGCCTTGCAGAGAGGTGTACAGAGGCCACGCCCCTTTTACACCTCTCTGCAACGCAGCTCTATGGCGCTTTTGGAGGTATATGGTGGGCTAGTTGGACTCCGGGGACCCTCAGGATTCAAGGGGACTTAATCCCCAACTTAAAACGCGCCACGGGGCGCGTTTGCACAGTGGTGAAGGGAGGGGCGGGGCTTGAGGTGACATGTGTGCAAACAGGCCCCGTGGCGCGTTTTAAGATGGGGAATTAAATCCCCTTCAATCCTGAGGGTCCCTGGGGGCCAACTAGCCCAACAGGTACATCCAGAAAGCGCCACAGAGCTGCGTTGCAGAGAGGTGTAAAAGGGGTGTGGCCTCTCTACACGTCTCTGCAACGCAGCCCCTGGCGCATATTGGAGGTTCCTGGTGGTCTAGTTGGCCCCTAGGGACCCTCAGGATTCAAGGGAACTTAATCCCCAACTTAAAACGCGCCACGGGGCGCGTTTGCAAAGATGTCACCTCAGGCCCCGCCCCTCCCTTCACCATTGTGCAAATATTCCTCTAAAATCAGCCGAAATAGGAATTCCGATTTACTCACCTGTTATAAGGAGAGACCTCAGTGCTGTATCTTTCAGCCCAGTACTGGTCCTGAAAAGTAATTTTAACCGTACTTACCGGTAACTTGAATTTCCTTCATAGGCTAACATTGACTGGTTTCACTTGGAAATTCTTCTAAGTGTGGAGTTTTGGAACTTTAAAATATTCCTCTAAAATCAGCCGAAATACGAATTCCGATTTACTCACCTGTTATCAGGAGAGACCTCAGTGCTGCATCTTTCAGCCCAGTACTGATCCTCAAAAGTAATTTTAACCGTACTTACCGGTAATTTGAATTTCCTTCATAGGCTAACATTGACTGGTTTCACTTGGAAATTCTTCTAAGTGTGGAGTTTTGGAACTTTAAAATATTCCTCTAAAATCAGCCGAAATACGAATTCCGATTTACTCACCTGTTATCAGGAGAGACCTCAGTGCTGCATCTTTCAGCCCAGTACTGATCCTGAAAAGTAATTTTAACCGTACTTACCGGTAACTTGAATTTCCTTCATAGGCTAACATTGACTGGTTTCACTTGGAAATTCTTCTAAGTGTTGATTTTTGAAACATACAAATATTCCTCTAAAATCAGCCGAAATCCGAATTCTGATTTACTCACCTGTTATCAGGAGAGACCTCAGTGCTGCATCTTTCAGCCCAGTACTGGTCCTGAAAAGTAATTTTAACCGTACTTACCAGTAACTTGAATTTCCTTCCATAGGCTAACATTGACTGGTTTCACTTGGAAATTCTTCTAAGTGTGGAGTTTTGGAACTTTAAAATATTCCTCTAAAATCAGCCGAAATACGAATTCTGATTTACTCACCTGTTATCAGGAGAGACCTCAGTGCTGCATGTTTCAGCCCAGTACTGATCCTCAAAAGTAATTTTAACCGTACTTACCGGTAACTTGAATTTCCTTCATAGGCTAACATTGACTGGTTTTCAGCAAAAAAGTTTCAAAGTGTTGATTTTCACAAACTACAAATATTCCTTAAAATCGCCTGTATGACTTAAACGCATTCTTTCAACTGTTTACAGGAGATGCACCAGTGCTGGATCCAGGATCCAACACTGAGTAAGAAAAAGTAACGATAACAGTTTTTACCTGCTAAGTGAATTTCCTTCCATAGGATAACATTGGTGATTCTATGAGAAAAAGTTTCAAAGTGTCAACTTTTAAAATACAATAATATTCCTTAAAAATCACGACTGTAACCAAAACGCTTTTACTCAACTGTTTACAGGAGATGTACCAGGACTGAATCTAGGATCCAGTCCTGTGGTTACAAAAGTAATCCATAAAGTAACTAATTGCATTTAACTAGAAATTCACATTGAGCTGAATGTTGCATTGTGTTTGAAAATGTGTTGCCCATTGCAACAACTGTAACTACTGTACTTAAAAGTCTATTGCCTATCTGCAAAGTATTTAAACTAAAGTAATTCATTCTGAGAAAGTATTTTTTGTAATGTAATGTATAATGTAATTACAATGTAATTTGACAAATAAAATATGTAAAAAAAAATTGTTTCTAAAAATGTAGTAAATCAGTATGAAAAAAATTAATATAACAATTAATACATTTAAAAATTGTCATTTACAAAACCTTTGAAATTCACTGAAAAAACCGTAGGTTTCAGGCACGTTATAGTTAGAAATTAGCATTTAAAAAACCTTTGAAATTCACTGAAAAAACCATAGGTTTCAGACACGTTATAGTTACAAATTAGCATTTAAAAAACCTTTGAAATTCACTGAAAAAACCATAGGTTTCAGACACGTTATAGTTACAAATTAGCATTTAAAAAACCTTTGAAATTCACTGAAAAAACCATAGGTTTTAGGGATAGTTATAGTTACTTGGACATTGCACTCGTACAAAACCCGTGAAATTCCCCCGTTATAGTTAGTTCAGCTAACTATAACTCGCGCCCCACAATGCACTGCTGATGACGTCACATATTACATCACTCATGACATGGTCAGTGACATCACTGATGACATCACTGATGACATCTCAAATGACATCACTGATGACATCATCCACGTGATAATCTGATGCACCTCCTCACACCCTAATATAATCTTTGATACACCCACTCTAAATTACAGACTGCCATTCGCAAAACCATAGACACTCCAACACCAATAACTACATACCCACTCACTGATTCTTAGGTCTACACACACACATCCACTCACTCACCCGTACAGTCACTCATACTTACGGTCACTCAGTACAGGACTATCATATGCACTCTTACTCCTATATAGACACTCAAACAACGCCACTCATCCATAGAGATACTCACACACCTAGTCAGTCATGCAAATAATTAAACACACTGCCATTTACTCACCTATACAGTTATACACACACCAGCTCACTTACTCATACAAATAGTAGCACATTGTTACGCTCTTATACAATCACTGATACAAGCACACAATCATCCATACAGCCACTATCACAATCACTCACTCTTGCTTATAGCTATTTATATACTCCAACACACATATATACTGCCTTTCACATATGTAGTTACTCACACATGTACCACTGGGACATACATTCACTCACTAACACACTCTTACACACACTTACCCACCCATACAGTCTATCACAGATGCACTCTTGAAACCATCCACCCAGTGAATCACCCACTCACACATCTATGCACAGAGTTGCACACACCCCTCCCACACAAACACTCAGGCACCCATACAGATACTCAGACAAGCATTCAATAACTCATATAGAAAATCATTTAGCTATTCACAAACACATGCAGCCACTTACACAGCAACAGACAGACGGATACAGACATACACCCACTTTAGTCACTAACCCATGCATTCAGTAAGATACGTTAAATCACTCACTTATAGAGTCAGTCACGCACCTACTAAATCATCCATACAGACACTTAGACACCCACTCATTCTTCAATACGTCTTTTCCTATATATTTTAAAAATATTTAAACTTTACAGAAACACACAGTCACTGGATGATGTCATCAGTGATGTCATTTGAGATGTCATCAGTGATGTCATCAGTGATGTCACTGACCATGTCATGAGTGATGTAATATGTGACGTCATCAGCAGTGCATTGCGGGGCGCGAGTTATAGTTAGCTGAACTAACTATAACGGGGGAATTTCACGGGTTTTGTACGAGTGCAATGTCCAAGTAACTATAACTATCCCTAAAACCTATGGTTTTTTCAGTGAATATATATATATATGTATATGTTTTGGGGAGGAATTTACTCACCTTATGCATTTTTTTCTCACGTTTAAGTGGGCTGAGTTCTACTGTATGTGTAGGATAACTTATCTGTGGTACTATAGAATGTGTACCCCATTGAAGCCTTGGGGTATATAATTTGTCCATTAATGAGAGGCTTAGGTGCAAAGACCCTTTTTTTTTTTTTTTTTAAATCTTTTTATTGTCATTTACAATTTCTGACGATGCAGTACAGCAATAGATCAACGACACCGTATACCAAGAGAAAATAAAATAGCATATCATATGTTGAGGACACAGTGGTGATAGCATGTAAGTAATGTGTCCAGCATGAGGAATTAAGGATGTCCGCATCGTTAGGACACCTGAGTGAAGGTGTAAATGTGTGTTCTGCCATCAAGTTGCGCAGTTTATTGCTGATCTGTGTGTGGTGCAGTGCATCTCTGAATAGTGGGCAGAGGGTTCAACAAAATGAGGATAAAATAACTCAACAAAGGGAAGGGGATAACCTCCCGTGACCTAAGGCCGCAGAGTGTTGCATCAGGTGTTTGGCTGCTTGTAGTGTGCATTAGGTTCCTATGATATGCCTGGCCGAGTAGGGATTGAGGGACGCTGCCCCACCTAAGGCGTCACAGTAGCGACAGCGATATGTGGCATTAGAGCCGTTTAGACTTCTGACTCCTCCTGTGTGTCCTCAGCGGGTGTAACTATCTTCTGCAATTCGCATACATTAGTCCCCCAGTCAATAGCTAGGGGAAACTTGCGAAGCCCTAGCAGGTCTTCCCTTTGCAGGGCCACGCCCTCCGCCCTGGCCCAGTTGGGCAAAGAGCGGCGCCAGGCCAATGCATGGGGTGCCACAGGCGCTTTCCATCTTTTAGTGATCAGGCGTTTTGCTGTGACTAGGCCCAGGTCCAAGAATCGTGAGGTGACCCTGTTTTTCCTGCTCCTCTTAAAAAGGTGCAAAATACACATCTCCCAATGAAAAGAGATGTTGCGCTTGGTACAGCAGGCTAAAGTGGTCACTATGATAGCCCAGTACTCTCCTAGGGCAGGGCATTGACAGAGCATATGTAGTAGGTCTGCATCAGGCAGACGGCATCTGGGGCATTCAGAGTCAGCGCGGTGGAAATACTTATCTGGGCGGGGGAGAGGTATGCACGATGTATAATGAAGTATTGAATCTGCCGGAAGCGCTGGTTACGAGGGACACGTGTCGGGCTTTCTATCATTGCCACCCATTCCTTCTCTGACAGGGCACTCCCTAGGTCCTCCTACCAATGCTGTTTCAGGGGGGGTCAGTGAGATCGCCGTATGCTGACGGAGGGACGAAGCAAACCAACGTATCAAATGTCCCCCTGCGCCCATTATATGTAAGTACTGCATCAAGTGGTGTGTGGGAGGCTATGTTGTTAAGCTACCCCACCTAGATGAGTGAAGCGTTGAGCACGCGGTGTAATGGGAAAGCCCCGGGGATAGACAGTCTTCTGAAATTAGATCTGCATATGGGATTAAAGCGCCGTCCCTAAAGAGGTCCCCTGTGTCGTGGATGTCCGCTGCTTCCCAACCACGCAACTCCGCTGACGTGGTAGGCAACCCACCCCTTGGTGTTCCCAGTAGAGGAATAGCCGGGGCATATGGTGTGGTGTTGCGGGTGATGTATATGCTTCTGTGGTAACATTTGTACGCTATGATAAGTAGCAAAGAGCCCGCTTTTCTGGGCTTCGCACAGGGGTGGAACATATAGAGTAGAGTGTGGAGCGCCATTGGTGGATACAGTGTGGCTGTATCTGACAGGTGACATGAAGCTAGCCATCTGGCTACCCATTGCAGCTGAGCTGCTAAGTAATAGTGCTCGAAGTTAGGCACCGAAAGCCCGCCCTGTCCCGCTGGTAAATAAAGCTTCCTAATGGACACCCTGTGCCTAGACGTCCCCCAGAGAATATCCCTGACCATTGTTTCCAATTTGTAGAAGTAAGGGGGGGGGGATGTAGAGAGGCAGGGCAGTGAAATAGTGAAGAAGTCGTGGGAGGGTCACCATCTCCGCGAGGACCACTTTACCTGAGATAGACAGCGCAAGAGTTTTCCAGAAATTCATCTGCGAGTAGCAAGAGGAGGTGGCCCTAGTAATGTTCCCGTCGAATAGGTCGGCTTTGGTCCGATATATTCGGACACCTAAGTAGCGGAAGGCGTCCATGCACCACATCACTGGGACCTCCCCCAGTGAATACCCCGGGTCTGAAGTGGTCGATGAGAACGGGAAGAGAATGGACTTCCCCGCGTTGACCCTCAGCCCTGATATTGTGGCAAATAGTGTAAGTGCTGAATCTAGCGAGGAAGGGATGGGAGTGAAGGTCTCTTGCTTATAGCAAGATGTCGGCATACTAGGAGATTGCATGCGTGCAGTCGCCCAGAGGGATACCCATGTCCACTCCAGCATGAATGAATGCCTCCAGGGAGAAGAGGAGTGGGGAGAGTGGGCAGCCTTGACGAGTCCCACGGCCCACTCGAATAGAGTCCGAGATATAGGGCACAGTTTTCACTTGAATCGTTGGGCGCTTATATAGTAGCGTGACTATGTTGACGAAGGAAGGGCCTATGCCGAACCTTGGCCAGCACTGCAAAGAGATAGTCCCACTCAAAGGAGTCGAATGCTCTCTCGAGGTCGAGCACTAGGCAGCCCGAACGTGGCCAGTCCAGAGGAGCATACTCTGCCACTATGAAGTAGCGGCGAAGGTTGAGCGAGGTGTTCCGGCCCGGGACGAATCCATTCTGGTCTGCGTGTACCAAGGAGGGCACGTAGGGAGCAAGTCAGTTAGCGAGGGCTTTCTCCAGGATTTTATAATCCGTGTTTAGGATCGCTATGGGTCTGTAAGACCCCAGGCCCATGAGGTCCTTGCCTGGCTTCAATAGGGAGACCACATTAGCAGTACAAAGAGAGGGAGGGAGGGCTGCGTTATCCAGCGCAGAGGTGTAGAGCACATGTAGGCGCGGTACCAGGGTCTCAGAGTATGTCTTGAAGAACTCTGTAGGAAACCTGTCGGGGCCTGGCGTCTTCCCCGATGCCAGTGACGCAAGCGCTTCCCGGATCTCCTCTGCTGACAAGGGGGAATCTAGATCTAGGAGTTGGTCAATGGATAGGGTAGGCAGCTGAACAGAGTCCAGAAAGGAGCCTATTTGGAGGGAGTCTCCATGCGCGCTGGATGAATGAAGTGTAGTGTAATGTTTGGTCATGGCCTCGTGAATGTCCCGTTGTGTGTATCTGATCTGCCCTAGCTCATCCCTAATAGCGTGTATGGAACGGTGTGGGTGTTCCTGTCTAATAAGGAAAGCAAGCAGTTTGCCCGCCCTGTCAGATGACTAGTGGGTGCGGGCAGAGTGGGCTAGGTAGTTGTGACAGCGCAGCTTTTCTAGAAGTTCTAGCCGGTTCGCTTGTAGAGCATCTAGCTGTGCCCTTGCCTCAGGGCATGTGTCCGACAGGATTTCGCAATGGAGGAGCTTCCGCTCTATAGAGGTGAGGGAGGTGCCCAATTGCTTGCGGGTGCTCCAGGTAAGTCCCCAGGCAGTGCCCTCTAGTCGTGACCTTAAAGGCTTCCCATTCTATCAGGGGGAAACTCGTATAGCCGACATTGTGCTCGAAATACCCGAGCAACGCCGTTTCTAAGGAGCAGCGGAAGGCCTGATCTTCCAGCACTTCTGTCTGTAGCTGCCAGGTTGGGTTCGGTGGGGACTCTCTCCTCCCAGCTTAGCGACATGGTCTGTGGATTATGATCTGAATGGGTCCGGCCCAGGTAACCGGTGTCTTGGATTAAGGGGAGCAGCCCTGCTGATGCCAATATGCGATCCAGCCGCACACGGAGATCATGAACTGATGAATAAAAGGAATATACCCGAGAGTCAGGGTTGCGTGCGAGCCACACATCCGTTAGGGACAAGTGCCCCAGCCAGCTGCCCAGTGCCTGTGCGTTCGATGAGGTGCGGGTAAGGGGTGGGAAGGAGCGGTCGAGTGATGCGTCTAGGACCAAATTTAAATCCGCACCCAGTGGCCACGGCCATCTCCCCATCTGGATAGTGTGGTGGAGAGGCTGCCAAGGAACGCGCTCTGATCAGTGTTGGGAGCATAAATTGAGCCTAGCAGGAGAATCTGCCCGTTGAGTCTACCATATCAGGGCACCTCTAGCCTGGGATGAATAGTTAGTGCTGTACACATGTCCGCGCCAGCGGATCAGCTTCTAGCGTCTCTTGTAGGAAAGCAATCCCAGCGGGCCTGCGCCGTAAGTAGGCGTGTATGGAATACCTGCGCGGAGGGGTTTGAATGCCCCTAACGTTCCAGGAAATTATGTTAATGCTCGTCATGTGTCCGGTGCAGGTCTGTAGAACCCAGTCAGTAGAGCGGCTTCGTTGTGTAGATGTGAAAAGGTAGGCCTCAGGTCTCTGGAAAGGGCAACGTCAATACAAGGAGAAACAATAATACTCAATCTAGTTTGAAGAACTACATAGGAGCGAACCCCAAACAGGGATTGACCCAAACAGGTGAGCCTAACCATCGCAATTAATATGTACCCCAATGTTGACCGTTAAGGAGGGGTGCGCGAAGGAGGGATAGCTCCTAGTGACCCATCCCCCGGTTATGTAACGCCAAGAACTGGCATCCTGAGGCGCTTTTGTTTATGTATAACCTGACGGTAGCGTGTGACGCAGGGCGTCAGAGTGCGTGCTTGAGGAACAATTGCATAACGCTACAAAAAACACAATCCATATCTGTGGTGAGAGCTGATACAATCTGTTTTGTTATCAATATTGTCCGATGTTTGAGGCGTGACGTCTGGGGGGGGCGAGGCGAGTCCGGGTCGGCGGACCAAGCCTGCAAGGAATCAGCGTCACCTTTGGAACTGGAAGGCGATGAAGGGGACACTGATGGCGAACTAGTGGATTGGAGGGTTGATGCAATATGTAGTGCGTCCTGATGTTCCGATAGGATCTGTTCTGGGTCTGGGGCATTGATTAGCGAGATCTGCCGCTGCGATCTGCCGCCCCTCCCTCTCCGACGTCTGGGCCTGTACCTCTTCTGTACCGAGGGATCTTTCTATGGCCTAGATACCGTTGCTTGTCCATTTTCTTCCAGCCAGTCAAAGCATCGGAGGAGGAGTCGAAGAGCCAAGCAGTGCCATTGTGAATTACCCGGAGGCGGATGGGAATAGCAGTGAATATCGTAGATCCTGAGCTCTCAGCTGAAGTTTCACTGCTCCAAAGTTGGCGTGTCTCTTCTGTACCTGAGCAGTGTAGTCTGGGAAGAGGGAGACCGAGACGTTTTGTACATTGGGACCCGGGGATCTCCCCACTTCTCTCAGTATCGCATCTCGGTCCCGGAAGTTTAACAGGCGGATTTGAAAAGGACGTGGGTTAGCCCCGGGAGGTGGTTTATGAGCAGGGACCCTGTGCGCCCGTTCAACAACAAGCTGGGGGGAGTAACTCTTTAAACCTGGTTTCCGCGTTCCCACCGCATCACGTCCCTCTGTTCCCTCCGGCAGGCCTATCACTTGCACGTTGTTTCAACGCGAGCGACCCTCTGCGTCATCCAGTTTCTCCTCAAGGGTGCAGACCCGGTCAAGGAGATCCTGTAAGGTTACAGTGTGATTGCGGGTTTTGGGTTGCAGGTTCGCCAGTGTAACATCAGCCTCTTGCACGCACTCTGACAGCTTTTGATGATCCGCGCATAATAGCATGAAGTCGGAGGTGATGCTGTCTATTATGCCTTCAAGAGAGGTGCGGGTTTGGTCCAATGCTGTGCCTATCCGTTCCACCGCAACCAGTACTGAGTCCAGTTTAGCCGAGAGGTCTGATCAGTTTGGTTCTGAAGACTTCCCCACTCCTCCGGATGCCTTCCTAGCCGTGCCTTGAGGTGGGCCGTCTTGGAGGGTGGGAGAGCAAAGACGGCCCATAGCCATCTGCTGCGCACTGGGCATAAAGAGGAGCTGGCGCGGCGGTCCTATCCGCTGCAGCTGTGAGAGGACAGGCCGCTGCTGCCGCTCGTGGTGCCCCGTATACTTAGGGAGGTGCATTGGGTGACTGCGCTCCAGGCCTACCGGGAACGCTCCGAGGCCAAATACCCACGGGCCATGGGGTGGTGGGCAAGTCGCGGCAGTTCTGAGGACACTCAGCCCCTTCAAGCCACCCGCCGCAATAGGGACTAGCAATGGGGGGCTATAGGTAAACCCTGGATGTTGTCCTTTCTAGTCGCGTTGTGAGGCTCGCTTTGGGGGAGCCTAGATTGATTCAGACGATCTAGAAGTGCCTTCCGCTGTAGTCCCAGGGTCTGACCCTGCACACAGTCACAGGCCTGCAGGAGCAGCGCTTCCAGTAGGTTCAGCACAAAGAGGCGTGCCAGGCCAGCGAACGGGTGATCCGGTTCCAACCGAACTCGCAGTCCGCGTAAGCACTATTCAGGAGGGGAGGGGAACAGCCTGGGCCCGATGCGGCCCCCGGACCAGCAGAGCCGCAGCGCTTTCCTCCCGCTCCCACAGCTACTGCGTCAACAACTGCCAGACGCCGCCAGGAAGGTCCAGGCCCGTCCGGCCCCTCCGACTTGGTGGGTCCAGAGGCTACCACAGGCAAAGGGAGGGACAGCCCAGGCCCGAATCGACCCTCGTGCTGGCAGTCAAGATAGTAGTGTTGTTGTAGGCCTCGCCTTCACCCCTATAAACACGCCTTAGGGGGCCTAGGCCCGACCGACCTCCATGCCCCCCCCTTCCCAGGATGAGTGCTGCCAGCACACCATGCAGGCCTACCTTCTCAATTAAATCAACGCCAGCTGTCCTCTGGTGCAGCGGGGGTCTGTAGTGCCGCAGGCCAGGAGTCTCGACGCCATCCACTGCAGTTTTTCGCTTGGCCCGCACCGCTCAGCTCATTGCTGGCCTCGGATCACCGTTCCCCCCCTCCCAGGGGCCGCTCCGTCCCGAACACGTTCCCGCCATGCATCGGCTGCGAGACTCTCTTGGATGTCACCTAGGGCGCGGGCCCGCGCCGGGTAGATGCCTCACCCCGGTAGTAGAGGGGCGTAGGGCCTCAGCCCCGGGCTCCCAGCGGGGGCCGAGACACAGCAGCGAAGCAGGCTGCCGTCATAAAAACAAAAAGGTGAATTAAAGCCAAAGCCCATAATCACCAAAAAGATTCACCCAGTGACAAGACCAAACAAATTATATAAAGTGCAAAGTGGTGATATTGTTATTAGAGATTTGTGTTTGGTGAGTGGCGATTTTATGTATTATTTAAGCTGTTTTGACTTTGCACGAAGAGGGTTGCATGTCATCTGACCTCTGCGATTAGTCTGTTTGTCTTGCTTTTTGGAGCACAATTCTTTTTCTTTGCACTTTATATAATTTGTTTGGTCTTGTCACTGGGTGAATCTTTTTGGTGATTATGGGCTTTGGCTTTAATTCACCTTTTTGTTTTTATGTTTATACAAAACCCCTTGGTTCTGATTTTAAATATAGAGTAATTATATGCTATTTATTCAAGATGGATAATATTATACACATATTTTTTGTTGTAGCCCTGAGGAAGTCATCGGGTGATTCTCCCCGAGACGAAACACGTGTTGGCTATTGGCTACATTTGGTGATGTTATCTACACCAACTTATCTACTGTGAATCTGTGTATAACTTAACGATGTTTGTGACAAAGATAAAGAAAACAAGAAAATAAAATGAAGAATAACTATTTGAGAAGATCTTGAATTTGGACATTTTATTGGACTGATGATTTGTTATGGTTCAATTTTGAATGTTAATTTGCTTTTTGCTCGGGAGCAATATTCTGTTTACATTATTATTAATACGGCTTCTGCTTTTTGCCCTGGTATTGGCCTTATCTCTTACATCATATATGAAGTGCTCTACATCTGCTGAATGTAGAACATTGTAGCCAAATGCTTGTCTTGTGAAGTTCTATGACATATTACTATTCAAGTTCTGTCTTATGGCCTGTGATATTGAGCATGTTCATGCTTTCTCACCATTAGTGATTGCTGACTTTCCTGGTATTATATCATGTTATATTTGATCTTCAGGCAGTTATAGTATTCCTGACATTCAGGATCTTTGTTCTCTTAAGGGTCAATTCATTTTGTTAAGTTTCTGTCTGTAGTTGCTGGCAGGTAACGCTTCTCCTTATTTCCTACCTCCAGGGACTGTAAGTTGGGTTCTCACAATGTAAAGTGTGGTTCCTAGAGGGTCAGACAGATTATTGTTCGGCTTTCTCAGTGGTTGTATTCTTTTATTTTGGAATCCCATTTTAAAGTTTTAGATTTTGGTCTTTTACCGGACCGTTGGCAGATGGGCTCTATTCATAAAGCAAGGTCTTACGTAGACTTTTTGCTTTAGCTAGGTTATCAATATTTCTTTTTTTTCTTGATATGTTATTCAATGTTATGTTACCATTGTTTAATGGTGGTCTTTTAGGTAACTTACAGTACCCTGATGGGTTGGATGCCGTTGCTTTTCTATGGCTATGATTTCGCCATATTCACATGCTGTTAAGTCTCTGTTGCCTGCGGATTATTGTCTCAATTTACTATCATGTTACTTCTATGATATATATATATATATATATATATATATATATCCATCCCCAGACCTGAGCAGGGCGGGCAGTGTTTCGAAACGAAGCTTTGCGGTACATAAACACCCACACCTTCTCCTTTGTTCTTGGCAAGAAGTACACCGGCTCAGGCTGTGTACAAACTGGTTTTATTCCATGAAACATGCAGGCAAGAGGCTCACACACACTACGCGTTTTAGCTCAGCAAGCCTTGGTCACGGGAAAAGTCTCTCTATTTTGAAAATGCCCACGTGGTTTTTAAAAAGGCAGGCCGTATTTCCTCTTTACAGCACGCATGGGAAAAAGTAAAGTAACTTTATATTCCAGGTGAGTAGCGTTATTCAAAATATCACTCCAATGTTCCACGCTAAACAACCATGCTTGTAATTGTTTCCCATTGCGAAAAAATGTTCTGTGCACCTCATATGCAATTTCAGCTTTGTACATTTCATTTTAAACCTTTTGTTTAAACACAACAGCCAGCAAATGGAAATGTTCCTCTTCGCATCCCTTACTTGCCTTCTCACTTTTTTTATAGAAGGAAATCCTTTCTTTATCCAAGGGGGCAAGCAGGTCGGGCTCCAATAAATCAACTTCACCAACATGTGCTTCGTTAGGAGCCCCAGACCTGAGCAGGGCGGCCAGTGTTTCGGAATGAAGCTTTCCGGTACATAAACACCCACACCTTCTCCTTTGTTCTTGGCAAGAAGTACACCGGCTCAGGCTGTGTGTACAAACTGGTTTTATTCCATGAAACATGCAGGCAAGAGGCTCACACTCCCTACGCGTTTTAGCTCAGCAAGCCTTGGTCACGGGAAAAGTCTCTCTATTTTGAAAATGCCCACGTGGTTTTTAAAAAGGCAGGCCGTATTTCCTCTTTACAGCACGCATGGGAAAAAGTAAAATAACTTTATATTCCAGGTGAGTAGCGTTATTCAAAATATCACTCCAATGTTCCACGCTAAACAACCATGCTTGTAATTGTTTCCCATTGCGAAAAAATGTTCTGTGCACCTCATATGCAATTTCAGCTTTGTACATTTCATTTTAAACCTTTTGTTTAAACACAACAGCCAGCAAATGGAAATGTTCCTCTTCGCATCCCTTACTTGCCTTCTCACTTTTTTTATAGAAGGAAATCCTTTCTTTATCCAAGGGGGCAAGCAGGTCGGGCTCCAATAAATCAACTTCACCAACATGTGCTTCGTTAGGAGCCCCAGACCTGAGCAGGGCGGCCAGTGTTTCGGAATGAAGCTTTCCGGTACATAAACACCCACACCTTCTCCTTTGTTCTTGGCAAGAAGTACACCGGCTCAGGCTGTGTGTACAAACTGGTTTTATTCCATGAAACATGCAGGCAAGAGGCTCACACTCCCTACGCGTTTTAGCTCAGCAAGCCTTGGTCACGGGAAAAGTCTCTCTATTTTGAAAATGCTCACGTGGTTTTTAAAAAGGCAGGCCGTATTTCCTCTTTAGAGCACGCATGGGAAAAAGTAAAATAACTTTATATTCCAGGTGAGTAGCGTTATTAAAAATTGCCAGTCTGTTGTTTAAGCACACTGTTCACTAGACAGTTCGTGGCTCCGCGTTTCAAGTGCGGAAAATACATACGGAAGAAACTGACGTTGGCAAGAAAGTTATATGGACTCTGTTGAGGTCACATCCAGTGCGATGTCCTTTGCTGGTGCGTGGATGTACTGTGGAAAAAAAAATCTGGATCAAGTCTTGCGCCTAGGGAGGATTCTAAAGTAAGAAATCTGCGGCTAGATCCTGTCTCTACCAGATAATGCGTTACCGAAGGTAAGTAATTTGTTCGTTATGTACCCAAGAATTGGGGACTGCATTGGGACTCATCCCAATAACTAACTCTCCCAAATGCTTTGATAACAATCTATAATTATACCTTTTATGAAATGGATTAATTTTGTTAAGAATTGTAGGAAACCAATGAAAAACTGATAATTTCAGTAAAAATACAATGGCCAAGTAACCTGAAGGAAAGTGAGATGCAAACTGAGGAGGTATGAGGGGGGGCTGCCTGAAATGTAGAGAACGATGAGGGGAAAATAACATAGGCAGTTTGTGGGGAGGGTAACTAGGGCTGGACACTGACGAAGTGGAGCAGAGGGTCAGTATCAAGTGAGAGAAAATTGATTTGTAAAGGAGTATGGAAAAGTGCACAGTATCAAGGGTCAAAGAAACATGATTGCACAAAAGGGGTTGTTGGCGCAGACATACGGCTACCCTGAAGGCAAAGGACGAAAACATTAAATATTCTGATAAAAGGGTGTGTATGATGCTTCAAATCTTCTCCAAAGGTAATTATACAGAAAACGAAAGCAAGGAGTAGGTATACTTATCTCACTTAGAGCAGAAATCAAAATAGGCTATATTCAATGAGAAAATGTAATTTGAAGACGTTTCATCAATGGTATGGTGATTAACTGCTAGGACTAGGCTATTAAATGAGTCTTTTTACATACTCTATGCCTCCTTGCCTTACTTAAACAATCAGAAAGTACACGTATGTGTAAATAACACTTCATTTCATTCACTTTTTGTTGGGGGTAGCGGAGTTTCCATTTTCTCAGCATTTTCTAGGTGTTGTCCTCCAATGTCTTGTAGTATTTATGAATCATAAATGCAATGCTGGTGAATTCCTGGGGCCTTGCAGGACTCAAAGGCCCATAATTCCTGCTGCTTAGCCTAGAGGCGGGTGCCTTCACCTTGCCAGCAGTGCGTGACGTGCCCAGGCTCGTGTCCCAGAGAACACTTGGCTAAGGGCGGGCCCATCGGCGCCTAAACGAGGCTGGGCAGGGCCCTCTTTCTTGGCCCTGAAGAAATGAAGGACTCGATCACCAGAATTTTTAAGGTAGCTTCTTTTGTCACTTAACCTGTCTGGATACATTTTATCAGCTATATATTTCTTTGCCTCTTTGACCTACGTTGGACCTGGACTTACTATTAGTTATCCCTTACTTCAACCTTGTTGGGGCTATATCGTTTGATTTTATTCTCGTAGCTTTCTCATTGTCACGGCCAAGCGAAAATCTTCACCGGTCCTTTCCACCCACAAGAGGGCTGGAAGCAGATCAAATATTTTGACTTTTCTTATATCCCTGGTAGGTGCCATTATGGACGAGATTACCATTGTTGGGAAGGAACTTCGGTCGGCTGTTAGTACCAGTGCCTCTGTTGCTGGTACTTTCGTCGCAACTTTTGCCTCCCTTTCAAAGAATTCTTCAATTGTACCTTCTGGTGCAACATCTGATAACTCCAAAATTAATTCCCAGCTTCCCTGTACTGTATAATCTGTTGATGTGATTGTTCATCAGCCTTGTGACTTCACTCCTACTGATATTGGTGTTTTACCCAAAAGGAAGAGGAGAGCTAAAACAGTAGCTCCTGCCAAAGTTGTTCCTCAGGACTCCGGGGCTGATTGTTTCTCCAATGTGCCATACTATCCTCAATTGTGTAATCTAATGTCGACCCTGGAAAATCTCATAGATCTTTCAAGCAATGTTATGATGGATTATACAATAAAGAAAGTTTACTTGATCAACTTACTAAAACCCCTCACATCTCTCCTGCTAGTACCCTGGCACCCAGAGTTGTTACAGTTTCTGTAGCTACATCCACTCCTGATGTGAGCACCCCTGTGGGGCCTAAGCATTTTCCTAATGTTTTTGAAACAGGGTACAAGGGTCAAAAGGTAAAGTCAAGTGCATTGGTGTCTGTTCTTCTGCCGAGTGAGCGAACGCTGCCTGTGTGCAAGACAGCACGACCTGCGCATTGAGGGGGCGCTCCGTTTAGGAAGGGGGGGTGGCTGTCACAGGCACTGATCATTTGTGTTTAGATCTCCCCCACGCAGCTTCCCCGCTTGTTGTTTTGGCTAACATCCCTATCCTTAAGGCTGGGATCATAGAGGATAGTCACCAATTAAGAAATAGGGGTGTCCACTGGCTTCACAAACAATTGGGCTTTTTGCTGTCATTCTTTAATCACATCAGTGTGGTCAGACAGGTCTCATGGTTGGGCAAGGGTCCTAAAACGTTGGCTGGTGACTATATAATAATCAATTTTAAAAATGCTTTCCTAGTGAGTCGCATCTTAAGGGACCTAGTATCTCAGCACAGACCTGTCTCTGGCATATTACCTTTTCCTCTGGACTACTTTTATAAACATCTGTATGTGAGTGCTGGTGGCGCTGGCTCCGTATCTACAATGTTTAGTAGTGCTGCACATTCAATTCATCCAGCGCAGGGCTAACTTTACTGTACTTGCATCAAACGCTTTTGAACCCTTGACTAGTCTGGATGCTAATGATTGACTTCCTTCTTTGTCAACATCTGCATCCTCCATGACCCAGAGCCCAATTGCGTTGGAGAGTACTATCCATTCAATCAACTCCTCCCTTACACTAGACATCATCTCTTGGAACATTGCGGGCATTAGGGGTGATCCTTCCCTCCTGGCTGCCTCTATTAAGGATACTTAACATAATTTGCCTCCAAGAAACTTGGGAAGTTAACCACAGTTTCTTTTTAGACTTTTTTTGTAGCTTTTCTGTTCCTGCTTGCAATCCGGTAGGACCAAGGGTGGTCTTTTGACACTGGTTTTTGCCGACCTCAATTGTAAGCTGCAACAATTAACTCTGGCTCACCTAATATTCTTGTCCTGCCTTTGACTTTTTCCAGCTCCCACAGGATGATTGTTGTCAACTTTTATAATGCCAACAGTTCTCATTCTACTGGCGACAATGTTAGAGCTCTTAAATCCTTGTTTGATAATTCTTTTTATACTACTGATGTTTCTACCACTGTGATTTAGCTGGGCGATTTTAATTCACATCCATGTCCAAGCTACAGGCCCACCAACATGGCTTTTTCTCCCAATTCTGATATTCATTTTGAGTAGACCATTGAAAGGGAACTGCTTATTGCTGTGCTCAACGATTATAATTTGCTAGCTTTGATGACAATGTGTAGTCTGATCTTAGTGCCTTAATGTCTGTTTATTGGGAGAGGTGCTGCTACTGTGATCGATTCTTTTTGTTTCTGTTCCCCTGCTTCATTTGCTGACAGCACATAAAGTACTCTATGACACTCAGAGTGACCATAACCCTCTTGACAGCCTCTTTTCTTTGGGTGCCTAACACAGCCTGATTGAGAATGTCTACTTTGGGTCTGTGACCCCACATGACCAGGGACGCAGACTCGGATGGAAGGTCATTAGTCCTGACTCCTTTCATCGTAAATTATTTCATTTTTGCTCGGATGCCTTCCTAACTTGCCTTGATGATCACCTCCATGATGACTCTTACCTCTTTTAATACCATAACCCACAATGTTAGGGGGATCCTTACTTCTTCTAGAGAACATCTACCTTCCCTTGTGAGATGGTTTGATCACTCCTGCACCAAGGCTCAAGGAGATCTCCTAAAGACTTGCACTATGTGCTGCCGGTTGTGTCATCGAGTCGCACTCTGTTTTAGCACCTCACAGTGGTTTTTTACTTTCGTTTGAGTGAGATGAAGTCAGAGATGCGATTCTTGCTCTGCCTAGCAATAAAACTCTGGGCCCCGACGTGCCAATTAAATCTGAAAGAGACACGTTAGTGACAGATTCCCTACCTTAGAATATCCCCAGGCGTCAGACTGGATCCGGAAAGTTTTTGCGTAGCAGTACACTTGCGCGTCAGTAGGCGGCGTCGTGCGGCTCCGCGTCAGTCGTCGGCGTCGGGACCGCCGGGATGACGTCGCGGGCAGTACTTAGACGCCGCCCCTGCGCGCTGACGTCAGTTCTTCTTTTTTCCGCGCCAGTAAGCGCAGATCCGGGAAGAGCAGTGCCCTAGTCATTTTTGACTAAACTTTTTGGTGATTTTTCACTGTTTTTCTTCGAGTCATCTAGGCTCCGTGGTGTCGGTAGGGATGCCCGGCTTCAAGCCATGCGACGCCTGTGGTCGAATAATGTCGATCACAGACCCGCACTTAGAGTGTCTCTACTGCCTCGGCCGCGACCACGACACAAAGTCGTGTTCCGACTGCCGGGCCTTACACCCGAAGGCTTTGCGAGAGCGGTCTCGAAAGCTACTCGAGGTCCGGCAGTCCGCTCCGCGCCACACCAAGCCCCGGTCACGGGAGAGGTCGAGGGGCCGGTCGCGGAGCCCTCGCCGGTCGTCGGAGTCCAAGTCTTCGCACTCCTCGGGTAAGTCGAAGCACAAAAAGTCTAAGAAGCACCATCGCTCTAAGACTTCGCCTCGCCGGTCTCGCGACTCGGCTGAGGCCCCTGTCGGCACCGTCCCCGCGGCTCCGGAGGTGCCTATGGAGCCGCGCCCGCATTACCCGTCCTTCCCGGGTTCGGGGGCGACTCCGGCCGAGATACAGACATTCCTGTCGGCCATGGCCCGCCTCTTCGGGCCTCAAGGCCCCTCCGGTGCGCCTTCGGGCCCCGCGGGCCCTGATGGGGTTGCCCCGGCGCCGCCGACGACTCCGGTCCCGGCGCCACCTGTCTCACCAGCCTCGTTCCCGGCTTCGGCCCCGGCCTCGATCCCGGCTCCGGTGGTACCGCAACCCCCATCGACGCCGGTTGACCTAACCACGCCTCCGCCGACGCCGATGTCCCCGGTGCCGTTCCTGACGCCGTCCGGGGCTCCGGGCGGCGTCGTTCCCCGGTTCTCTCCGGATCCGGACGCGGCGTGGGACCGACGTCGCCCGACGCCGGCTCCGGCGCCAATGAGACCTTGGGTCCCTGACGTCCCCCCTCCTCCTTATTTTCAATCGGAGGAGGACCAGGAGAGCTGGGAGGGGTCGGAAGACCCTCTCACACAGCAGTGTGGGTATGATCAGGACTGGGCAGAGGAACTTGGGGATGCCAGTGATCTGGACACTTCTCCTGACACTGGCATGCTGTCTCCTCCTTCCGTGGCTACGGAGGAGGGAGCAAATTCGCAACGGTGTTGCATAGAGCAGCTGGAGCCTTGCACCTCCAATTGCCTACTGTGGCTGTCAGGACTAACCTCCTGACGGAAGTGCTTCAGCCGGCAGCTACCTCCTCGGAGCCATTGCTGCCGTTTAATGATGCACTGTCTGACGTTCTTTTGGGCACCTGGTCCAAGCCCACCACAGGGGCTCCAGTGGATAGGAACGTGGCCCGACGCCATCGCCCTGCTCCGGGCGACCCCTTGTTTCTCTCTCAACATCCCACCCCGAGAGCTTGGTTGTCCAAGCCTCTGCCTCCCAAACCGCCTTCCCTACCGCCCCTCCGGATAGGGAATCCAAACGCCTGGACCAATTTGGGAAGAAGGCCTTTTCTTCCTCCAGTGCTGGCTTGCGGTCCGTCAACACCGCTTGCCTTTTGGCCGATATTCCCACTCTCTGGGATTCGGTGGTGGCCGTTTTGCCCCAGTGTTCTGAGGAGGTCCAGACACTGCTTACCCGCACCATTGCGGAAGGTAGGGATGCGGCAAAGTACACCATACGTTGTGGCCTTGATACCGCCGACTCGCTGGGCAGATCGCTTGCAACGACGGTGGCGCTGCGTCGTCACGCCTGGCTGAGAACAACTGGTTTCTCGGGTGATGTCCAGAATACACTCATGGACATGCCCTTTGATGGAGTCTGTCTTTTTGGTTCCAAAGCAGACCATGCGCTGGAGCGTTTTAAGGACTCACGGGCTACTGCCAAGTCCCTGGGCCTTTCTGCTGTGCGCCCTCCGCTAACCTCTGCTTTTCGCCCCTTTCGTGGCCACGGACGGGCGCCCAGTCACGTCCGCTGCCCAGCCACCGGCCCGCGCAGCAAGCGTCTTCGCGTGGCCGAGGACGTGGCTCCCGCTGTGGCGGGTCGGGCAACCAGCGTGCGGGTCAGGCCACCAACTCCGCCCCATCCGCGGCCTCCAAGCCCTCCTAGTCCTTCCTTTCAGGTGCACAGCACGCCAGTAGGGGGCAGGGTCCGCCATCACCTTCACCACTGGCGTGCCATCACCTCGGACAGGTGGGTCTTGGACATTGTCCGAAGGGGCTACTCCCTCCCCTTCGAGACCACCCCCCCAGCCATGCCACCTCAATTCCACTGCATGTCAGGGGATCACTTGGTGCTTCTGCAGAAGGAAGTCACGGCCCTCTTGGCCAAGAGGGCCATCGAGCATGTTCCGACCCCAGAAGTAGGACGTGGTTGCTACTCCCACTACTTTCTGGTGCCCAAAAAGGACAAGGAGGACATGCGTCCTATCTTAGACCTCCGGAACGTCAATCGCTTCCTCCGGAAGGAGAAGTTCAAGATGCTCACCCTAGCTCAGGTCTTGACTGCCCTCGACCCTGGAGACTGGTTGGTAGCGTTGGACTTGCAGGACGCTTATTTCCACATCCCCGTCCTGCCGGCCCACCGACGTTACCTGCGGTTCACGGTAGGCCTCGAGCATTTTCAGTTCACCGTGCTCCCCTTTGGCCTTACAAGTGCCCCTCGGGTGTTCACGAAAGTGATGGCGGTGGTCGCAGCTCATCTGCGCCGGGCAGGGGGTTCCAGTCTTCCCCTACCTCGACGACTGGCTGCTGAAGGCGGGCTCGTCCTAGGCAGTCGTCTCCCACCTCCAGACTACGGCCGAACTCCTGCACTCGCTGGGGTTCTCCATCAATGTGCCGAAGTCGCATCTGATTCCTTCTCCACAGCTCCTTTTCATCGGAGCAGTTCTGGACACGACGCAGTTTCGGGCCTATCCTCCCGAACGGCGAGTCCGGGATATTCAGGCTATGATTCCGATCTTTCAGCCTTTATCCTGGGTTTCGGTACGGATGACCCTGAGGCTGCTGGGCCTCATGGCCTCCTGCTGGTCGATCATGCCAAATGGCATATGCGGGCTCTGCAGTGGGACCTGAAGTTCCAGTGGGCGCAGCACCAGGGCAACCTGTCCGATCACGTCCATATCTCGGAGGGGACTGCAAAACAGTTGCAGTGGTGGCTCTCGAACCGGCAATGGGTCATGGGCAGATCCCTCTCCCTTCCCCAGCCAGAGCACACCGTTGTGATGGACACGTCCCTGCTGGGATGGGGCGGTCACATGGGAGAGGCGGAGATCAGAGGCCTCTGGTCTCCGGCGGAGTCCCGGCTCCATATCAACCTTCTGGAGCTCCGGGCGATCCGACTTGCACTCAAGGCATTCCTTCCCTCTGTCAAAGGGAAGGTAGTGCAGGTGTTCACAGACAACACCACCGCCATGTGGTACTGCAACAAACAAGGCGGGGTGGGGTCGTGGACCCTCTGTCAGGAGGCTCTGCGCCTCTGGACATGGCTGGAACATCAGGGCATGTTCCTGATGGTTCAACACCTGGCAGGTTCCCTGAACGCCAGGGCGGACGAACTCAGCCGCAGGTGCATGATGGATCACGAATGGCGTCTTCACTCGGAAGTGGCGCAAGGACTCTTTCTGCAGTAGGGAGAGCCTTGGTTAGATCTATTCGCCACCGAAGAGAACGCGCAATGTCATCAGTTCTGCGCGTTGGAATTTCCAAGGCGGCACTCGCTCGGCGACGCTTTTCGTTGCGAGTGGAGTTGCGGTCTGTTGTACGCCTTTCCGCCTATACCACTTCTACCCAGAGTGTTGAAGAAGATTCGGCGCGACCGGGCCCAAGTCATCCTTGTGGCTCCGGACTGGGCTCGAAGAGTTTGGTATCCCGAGCTACTCAGTATGAGCGTCGATCCCCGATCCGTCTGCCTCTTCGGGAGGATCTTCTGTCGCAGCAGCAGGGGACGGTCCTCCACCCGAACCTGTCCAGCCTCCACCTGCTTGCGTGGAGATTGAGCGGCGGCAGTTGATTCCTTTCGACTTGCCTCCCGAAGTTTGTGATGTGATTCTGGCAGCCAGGCGTCCCTCCACTAAGGTGGTATACGCCTGCAGGTGGAACAAGTTTGTGGCATGGTGCACAGCAAAGGCTGTGAATCCCCTCTCTGCCCCTCTTTCTGAGGTTCTTCTGTTCCTTCTTTCCCTGGCCCAACAGGGTTCTGCCCTGGGTACCATCAAGGGCTATCTTTGTGCCATCTCGGCCTTCCTCAGGCTTCCTGATCAGCCCTCCCTTTTCAAGTCCCCTGTTGTTAACAGGTTCCTAAAAGGCATTACACACCTCTTCCCTCCTGTTCCGTTTGTGATGCCTCAGTGGGACTTGAACTTGGTTCTAACCTTTCTCATGTGCTCTCCCTTTGAGCCTCTACATAACTGTCCTCTTCGTCTTCTGACTCTGAAGACAGCCTTTCTGGTGGCCATCACCTCCGCTCGGCGGGTGAGTGAGCTCCAGGCTCTAGCATGCAAACCTCCCTTTCTGTCTGTCCATCCAGACAAGGTTGTTCTTCGGACGCGTCCGTCCTTCTTGCCAAAGGTGGTTACTGCCTTCCACATTGGGCAGACCATCACTTTGCCCACCTTCTTTCCGCCTCCGCATCCTTCCAGAGAGGAAGAGAGGCTCCACCGTCTGGACCCAAAACGTGCGCTTTCCTTTTATATCAACCGCACACAACACTTCCGGGTGGATGACCAGCTCTTTGTTGGCTACGTGGGCGCCAAAAAGGTCGGGCGGTGCACAAGAGAACCATCTCCCGCTGGGTAACCTTGTGTATCAAAGCCTGCTATTCTTTGGCTAAGAAGGAGCCTCCTGTTGGGCTGCGTGCCCATTCCACCAGGGCAACGGCTGCTACCACGGCTTTAGGCCGCGGTGTTCCGCTGCAGGATATCTGTCAGGCAGCTACGTGGGCCTCGCTGCACACGTTTACAAAGCATTACTGCCTTGACAGTCAGGTCCGGAGGGACGGCTTCTTTGGCCGTTCTGTCCTCCGGGACTTCCTTGTCTGATCTTTGTTCGCAGACCCACCACCGGGGTTGGTATTGCTGGGGTATCTATTCTAAGGTAGGGAATCTGTCACTAACGTGTCTCTTTCAGATGCACAAGTTACTAACTTGTGTAACGATATATCTGTAAGAGACAGTAGTTAGTGACAGATTCCTTACCGCCCCACCCATCCTCCCCGTTCTGCGAACTGATTTCTAGGGTTAAGGACATCCCTTTCAGGGCCCTAGTAATTTTCAGACACCTATGTCAGCTTCTTGCATGGGTCTGCGTTCCTGGCGCGGAAAGTCGTGTACAGAACTGACGTCAGCGCGCAGGGGCGGCGTCTAAGTACTGCCCGCGACGTCATCCCGGCGGTCCCGACGACGGACGCGGAGCCGCACGACGCCGCCTACCGACGCGCAAGGGTACTGCTACGCAAAAACTTTCCGGATCCAGTCTGACGCCTGGGGATATTCTAAGGTAGGGAATCTGTCACTAACTACTGTCTCTTACAGATATATCGTTACACAAGTTAAATCATGCGTGAGGAGGAGGGAGACGCTGGAGGTGGGAGTAGTCTTGGTGAGACAAATATTTTAAACGGTATAAATTCACCTGTAATTTGTGATACTGATGAAGCGTCATGGCTTAGATTTGAAACACTGGTTTCTTTACTTTTAAATCCTATTACAGAAAGGCTGACCCAGATGGATCAAAAAATTACTGATCTTGGGGTGTTTGTATTGGAATTACACAATACGATGGAGGTACGAAGGAATAAGATACAGAAGCAGGATCCCCTTACCCTGGCCGCGGAAATGTGGCAAAATGATCCAAGTTCGAGTAGTTTAAGAGGGTCTAATTCAGAGTCGAATATCTCTGAAGTCCAGAATGCAAAGCTGCTTATTGCTTCCAACACTGGGCTGTCAGATGTAGACAGGGCTCAAAGGGGTACTGAAAGTACTAGTACTGGCTTGATAGGGAGCCATCAGGATAGGCACCTAGGTAACAATAGTAGGGTTACCAGTGTACCTGGAATGGTTGAGGGGTCGGCGGAAGTGGGCCTACGCGGGGATGCCATACGGAGGGAAACAGGTTTGAATAAAGGGGGCGGGGAGGATGGACCAAACGCTATATCTCCCACCAGCGGCAGCACCTTTGGTCTTAGTACTTGGAAATGTTCCCCAGTTAAGGAGGGATCAAGTTGAGTCTACCCCACAATTGATACTGAAAGCCTTTTATTGGCTAAATCAAAATCTAAACAAAATAGGAGTGTTTGGAGGGTTGGGAGCGAACCAAATATTGATGGCAAGAAGGGTCGCATGGGTGGGGCCGACAAGGAAGCACTGGGAGGGGGATTGCGTGGTTGTAAATTTTAATAGTAGGCACGTCGTAGGATTTATTTTAGCACACTTAGGCCAGATGTTCCCGAGTAGCTCTAATATTAAAGCTTTAACTTTGGGTTATTTTTATAGGCCGCCCAGACCACAGAGATTTCAGCCACAGATCCCGCACACCGATCGCAGGGGCTTGAAAATGCAGAGGGGCTTGAACACGCAGCGGGTTCAAAGTACCGGGGGCACATTAGATATGAACCATCAGAACCGCTTTGCACCCCTATCTGGTTTAGAGGAGTGTGATTGACGTCAAGCCAACCCATTACATGCTGAAAGTTGTTTAGAGGGCCAGATACCCCCAACCAATAATAACATTAAAGTAATTCATCCAGTAGAGGGAGCAATTACAAACAGTCTCCGTTCTAAGAACATCCTAGTAAAAGACATGACTGAAGGGAATATCTATAATCTAAACCCATCCGTAGGAACAAGTTTCCAGTACCAAACAGATAAACAGAGAGTAAAAAATACTGATATAGTAGGAGAGCTAGTTATTCCACAAAATGTAGCACATAGTCGGACGTTATCGTCCAATTTACATAGTTCCTCATACATTGATAATCAGACACAGGAATCAGCTAATCCAAATAGTATTACGGTACTTTTCTGGAATGTTGCAGGACTTCGGTCTAAACTACAGAATAAGCTATGGCTAAATTTTGTGAGTAAATTTGACATATTTTGCCTGCAGGAAACATGGTCGTTGGAAGAAAATCATATTGAAGGCTATAAAACTTTTAACACTACTGCTCGACCATCGGCAAGTGGGAGGCCAAAGGGTGGCCTGTGTATGTATGTGTCGAATTTATTAAAGATAACCAAACTATGGTTGACTCTCTCAGAACCAAATTATCAAGTATTGGTCATAAACATAGATAAGCGAGATACAGTTATTCTTGTAAATTTTTATAACAATGCACAAAGGGAACATGTATTTCAAATGTTAAAACAGCTTAGAAATGCAATGCAGAGTACTCTGAATGATCATAGGGAAATTGGTCTATTAGTCTGGGGAGGTGATTTTAATACTGCTTTGTGTCCGCATAATGATGTCGCGTTATGTGGCATAGTAGATGAAAGGGAATGTAATCTCCCACATTTTTCACACAATTTACAGGGTGATGCCCTAAATGAGATTTTATTCTTTTTAGACATGAGTTTTGTAAATATGTTGACTTCGCCTCCTATCCAGTTTACACAGACTTTTCATGGAAGGGGGCGAATACAATTATAGATTTTATAATAACAACAAATAGATCAGCCTCCAGGGTTTTGAGTTTTAAAACCCATAAAAACGTCTTAAGTGACCACTTCCCACAAAGCATGAGTCTATCATTGGCAGCAAAAACACGGATAGTACACCCGAAAGGACTCAACGACTACAGGGCTTAGAAATAAACAAAATAAATGGATATTCCTTAAAGTGGGCCCAGGTAGAACCATCTGTAATTATGAAAGAAGTGGTGGAAAACAGTAGGGAAAATATTATGAAATGTCTCGACGAGACTGCGCCACACGAAGATATATTGGGATCCTATATTTGTATAACGGAAAATATTAGGAACATGTTGAAAAGAGAAATGAGAAATAGGAAGGACAAGAAGGTTGGATGGTTTGACAATAATTGCACGAGAGCATATGCCACCTTGAAGAACGTTTTACACAAAAGAAACGGGATAGAGAAGAAATAGCCAAAGCCAGGCGAGCATATAACCTAGCTTTAAAAACTAGAAAGAGGGAAATCAAAGCGAACGCTTGGGCTGATTTACACAAGGCTGCCATAGAGGGTAATAATATTGCATTTTGGCGCGTGGTCAAATCTCCTTTTTGAGATTTGAGTTAATGCCAAGAATAGAAATTGCAATCGATGAAGGGCAATGGGTTGAGCACTTTTCTAAAATGTATGCCAAGAAACAGGAGTCTAGTATTCAAATCGCCGGTCGCTGTGTCTCTACCCGTATAAACGATCCATTCCCAATTAATATAGACTTCACTTTAGAAGAAGTAGAACTAGCTGTGAAAGCTAGTAAGGGCGGAAAGGCACCAGGACCAGATGGGGTACCCGTAGATATATTTAAACAAAATACGGAGCTATGGGGCCCCTTAATAAAACAAGTCCTTGCAGCAGCATGCAAGGTAGGACTCATAGGATCTTGGTCTGAGTCATTAATGGTCCCAATTTTTAAGAAAGGTGACAGACAAAATCCTTCATGTTACCGTCCAATCTCCTTATTAGATTCAGTGGGAAAGGTCTTAGGCCGTATTATTTTAAACCGTCTCCAAGAATGGGCTGAAGAAAACAACGTATTAACGGATCTACAATTCGGATTCAGGGAAGGATTAGGAACATTAGAACAGGGCCTTAATTTAACAATCCTGACCGAGAAATATGTTAAAGTAAAAAAGGAAAAATGTACTTAGCCTTCGTAGATCTTTCTACTGCGTTTGATTCCGTATGTCATAATAAATTGTGGAAGATTCTCGAAGTAATGGGAGTCGAACTAGCCTTAATTCAAGTTGTGAGAGAATTATATTCTGGGGCTAGTTCTAGAGTACGGTATGGACCAAATGGGGAATACACAGCTACATTTGCAGTAGACAGGGGGGTAAGACAGGGCTGTGTCCTGGCACCCTTCTTGTTCACCATGTATACTAACGGCCTTGAGCAGGTGATGCTTGAGGGGTGCCAGGATCTACCACAGGTGGAAGGTCGACCCATTCCTATCTTACTCTATGCCGATGATGCGGTGATAATGGCCCGAACACCACTTGAGCTACAGCGGGCTATAAATAAATACAATGCTTATATGGAAAGCCTTGACCTAAAGATCAACGTTACTAAAACTTTTACAATGAGCTTTGGGAAAACTACCAAGAAAGAAAGACCCATTTTTATTGGAAATAATAAGCTAGAAACAACAAAAACATATCCTTATTTAGGTATTCTTGTGGATAATAAGGGTACATGGCTGCAGGCTATAAGGGCAAAAAAATTGACATTTATGAAAACTACAACAGCACTTGTAAATTTTGCTCAGAAATTAGGAAAACGGCCACCTTTGGAACTGGTTAAAATCTACCAATCCAAGTGCGTCAGTGCTGTACTGTACGGGGCGGGGATCTGGGGATACTGTAACGTAGTAGACATACAGAAAGTGGAAAATGCTTTTATCCGTTATATATTGGCTGTCCCTCGCTCGACTTCAACCTTTGTATGTCACAAGGAGTTGGGGTTAGAATACATCACGGACAAAATAAGGGTCCAGCCAGTTTTATTATGGCATCGAATCTGGACCTCAACAAAAACTACATTTAATCAAAGGGTCTTAAAAGATTCTCTTAAATTGGACCAAGCCTTAACTATTAAATTGTTGAAGCACATTAAAGATTTTATGGGGGACTTAGGACAGCTAGAATTTTTGAAGATCCTTTAAAGATGACTAATATTTCTAGGAAAGATTTTAAAAAACGATGTATTTCACACTTGGAAGAACTTAGATATGAAAGCGAAGTCCACAAACCGACAGTTCTCCAAAACCAGATGATCCTCGTTTCCACTGAAATGCAACCTTATTTGACCTACTATGGAACTGGGTATGACAGATTCGTGCTTGCACGTTTTAGATTAGATTCCTTTCATCGTTTGGTAGCGTTTCCCATAATAAATGATTGGACAAAAAATTTAGAAGCTTGCCCATGTGATGGTGAAGCATCCCAAACGACAATTCATACTGTTTTATTTTGTAAATATTACAGGGAATGCAGAAAAAGGTGGATTTACCCTATTTTAAAAATCTGGGGTCTGAGGCAATGTCGCCCCGCCTATCTTGCATTGCAATTATTGGATAGTGAATGTTTTACTAGAAATATTGCAATATTTTTAAAAGCGGTAATCAAGTGTAGGAAACAATTGTAATATTTTTATCTATTGGTTTTATCTGTATAAATTGTTTTAATGAACTCAGCCTGATTTGGTCAGTCGTTTCATACTTGAAAAATCGAACAAAGAAGTACTATTATTATCTGGTGGTTCGTACTTTTTAATAATGATTTTAAAATTGAATGTTTAAAATGTATAATGCTGTAATTTTGTATTTGTGTACCGTGCTTTTATGATTTTTCGTAGCCAAACATGAAAATCGAATAAAGCGAATTTGAAAAATGAAAAGTTAGTAACTTGTGCTTTAAGGCCATTGTTTTTGTGGGCCCCTCTGCTTACTATTAAAATGAATGTGTTTAAAAAAGGGCTCGAGAGATCACCCTTGGTGTTGTCACCTGATCTCTCTGATAGACACAGAGCTTAAGGTTTTAGGGAAAATGGTACTCTCCAGATTAATGCCCTGGGCCAGACATCCCCACATGCTCTCTGTCCAGTATGGCTTCAGATTTTGAAAGTACACTGGATCAGTGCTTGAGCTTGTATCGTATTATTAGTAAGTACACTGTGGCCAGATCTGGAACAATACATTTGGCCTTTATGAACCTGAGCTCCACCTTTGACCGGGTCAGCCGAGAGAAACTGTGGTGTATGTTGGATTTGAGGATTGAGAAAAATGTTCCTTTTCCTGCGTGATTCGCACCTTACCCTGAACGCCTCTGTAAGATATGGACTGTAAGGAGAATGCACTGAGCACTTTTTACTCAATTGGGGGGGGTTAGGCAAGGGTGTGTTATGGTCCCCTTTTATTTGCCCTCTACATGAAGAAGCTGGAACAAGGTTTAGCTGCAGAGGGACCTATGCTAGGTGGCAGGTATGTCCCAGCCTTGCTATATGCTAACAACATTGTTTTAATTTGTCAAATGTCCCAAGGCCTTCAAATTTTATAGGACATATTTGACAAATATATGGACTCACTTCATCGGAGTATTACTTCTGTTATATTGCACACTATGACTCTAGGGCCCCAAAACACCAAATGCAGAACTCATTTTTGCAAAGGAAAAACATTCTTAGCAAAGTTAAAGCATTTGCCTATCTTGGTATTATGTTGTGACTCTTCCATTAGTTGGTCACCATTAATTAGGCACGTCTTTGCTAGAAATATTGCTTTCATCTTCGTTTTTGCCACCAGGCTTGGGTGCAAGTTGGTTGGAGCAATGCTTGAGTTCTAAACGGCCAAATGTGTGCCCATAGGGACGTACAGTTGTGATTTGTGGGGTATGCCAACATAACTAACTTGCAGTGTGTTGAGAATGTTTTTGAGAAGACTCCTCGCACATCCTAATACTTCCTCTACATTTATTGCTCATAAATAGTTGGAGCTGGGTTTCCTTTGTGATATAATTCGACTGAGACTCCTTATGTTGTGGTTGTCTGTCTGGCTTAAGCCTGAGCTGGAAATCAATAGAAGGTTTGTACTGGACTGAAATAGAGATCTTCAAACTGGGAGGCTGTGGATGTGTTCCCAGGGTCGCAAATGGGTCTGCAATTACATGTAAATGAAGATAGGCCGGAACCCCGAAATGCTCGTTTCTAGGCTGTCTTCATCTCCATGCAGCAGTTAAAGCCCATAAAAATAGTATGAGCCCTGTACTACTGAGTGAGATGGGGCAGAGTCAGAAAGTGTAAAGTCAGGGTAAAAGACATGGCTAAAAAAGAATGAAATAGGCATTTTATTGTTTTTTTGTTCGCCTTCGGGTAACTGCATATAAAAACATTCACATTCCTCAAATGAAAAATAAATGCATGTTAAACTAATCAAAGGGAAATAAACTTGTTTACCTTCTGAAACCTCAGTTGGCTAATATGATCACTGCAGAAGTCTTTGTGTGTGACCAGAGAGTCACAGAATTAAATCCTGATTGGTGCAGTGAGGAATAGTGACTTGTTTATAGTGCTACAATGTCCCATTCCATGACATCACTGGGAATGTCATTATTTTAAAATGTTATTACACTAGTGATAAGCATGGGCCGCCGCAGCCATGGTGGCGGTGCGGGCACCACCACACCAGTGGTCCGACCGCCCTATTACGAGTTGGGCAGTCGGACCGCCAAAGGACTGCAACTGCCGGGGATCCCGGATCCCTGTCGGTGTCACTGCCAAGCATATTACAAGTTTCCTCACTGCCACAGTTTTCAAGGCAGTGAGCCAGCCATGAAAAGTGTGGCGGTGTGGAAAAAGCCCTGTTGCCTCAGGGCCGAGGTGATGCATACAGAGGGGCCCATAGACCCCAGTTATGGCACTTACTATAAAAAAAGAACATGGGGTGCATTTTCCTTGCTAGCATTGGGGCCCAGGTCACCATTGTTGTGCACGGAATGGGGTCCAAGCAATAGGGGAGGAGAGGGGTATAAAGGTGCTTTTTTGTTGTTTTTTACACAAAGCGGCAGAAAGCCTGCTTTGCAGTGCTGTAGGTATCATTGGTGCTGCAGCTTCATTAGAGGCCCAGGACATACTTGCTGTTCCACTGATTCTTTAAGCCTCCGAGCAATGGCACAAGGCAGGGGAATAATGAAGCAGAGGGGACACTTTGATTTGGGCACCAGAGAGATGAGATGTATGGTGTGAGATGTGAGCCCATGTTGTTAACAAACGTCAGAGACGACAGCAAGGCTGTAGCTATCATTTGTTTTTATTGTTTTATCCTTATATTTGCATTTTACATTGCATTTGAAGACAACCACATTTAATACAATTCAGATCTCAGCTTTATATAAACAAAGCACTTATAACATTCAATATGTTGGTCATCAACTTCTGTTACGGATCTCCTGTATTAACAATTGGCTTAACAGCGTAGTATAGCCTCTTTAATGTATGATTAACTTAATCGAAAACACAACATGGAACAGTTTACCCTGCACCCAGAGCACTTACAGTAAAGCTACACATTTCCCCACGTGTCACCCCCACGAAGGCTGTAGCCATCATTAGAGAAACAGGTGTAGTGATACTTTTGCCCAGGGGCCCACTGCATCACAATTATAAATGTTTAACAATAAAAATTGGGCTTGGGGGTTAATTTTCCTTGCTAGCATTTGGGCAGATAGCAGGCGCCTTTGGCACAAAAAAGGGGGAGGCAGCATGCAGTAGCTCATTTTCTTTTAGAAAGTGACCGGACTTGTTCGATATTGAAGTGATGGTCAGACATGGTGGGGAAGGAGTGAAAGAAGAGGAGATACCATGCTACTCGGGACTAGAGCCATCAGTGCAGCAGGTGGAGTGCATGGAGGCCCACAGCACCCCATTTATGTGCAGTTGCGTTTCTGTCATCTCTGTTCTTGTTTGATGCTGTTGCATTTTATAAGTCCCACATTTAGTGTGGATTAATAGCTACAGAAAAGCACCCCTGAAATGATCACATGATCCCCGCCCCCTGTGATCATCCCTCCCATTCCCCAAATCCTTGCCATATAGGTTTGGAGGGGGCCCAACTTCAAAACATTTTGCTTAGAGGGGGGCTCAGAGCAAAAAAGTTTGAAGACCTCTGACTTAGACTATTCCCTATGGATCCCATGGCTCAGCTATGTTGCAGAGCTTTTTTTTTTATATTTGTCCGCCCCTCGTTCTTTTGCAACTCAGAGTATAGTTAAAGTGGATCTTGCCTGGGTTAAGGATTCCTTCTTTAGACAGCAACTTGATGAGAGAAAATCCTCTGTCCATCAAAAGTTTGTTTGGTTGTACGTTTTACTAAAGACCACTGCGTCAGTTAAGCCTTATCTTTTATATAATGTCTAACTCGCATAGCTCTCTGCTAACCCGTTTTAGGTCAAATTGATAAAAAATGTATTTAGCGTCTCTAAGGGATGGTCCATTAATGCAGATTGTCCTTCTTGCCTTTGTAACTTGATATCTAGACAAGAGATAATGCACTTTCTTTTGTTTTGTCCAGTCTATAAACAACTGAGCCTCCGTTTTTAAGGCCACTCTTAGTTGGAAGAAATACTACGCAAGCCAGGCCTGCTTTACTAGTCTCACATTTACTTTGTGACACCCAGAAAATATGTTGTTCTGTTGCTTGTTTTTAAGCTGTGCCATCAGACAAAGGAATTCCATGATTATTGATTCATGATGTATTGTTTTTTAACAGTTTTGTATGCTTTTTTGCTGCTTTTTATCTGTGTTTGACTGATGGTTTTTAATAACTCTGTATTTTGTTGATTTTTATTTGTATTTGACTTATACGGTTTTAGCAATTTGAAACCAAATAAAGTATTTGATGATGAGGACTCATAGTTTGTGTATTAATAAAACGGGTGCATACACATCAAATTTCCTCATTATTGTTACGAAAGAGAGGTGAAAAATAACATTTATAGCATAATTAAACATAGATGTCTTTAAAATCCCAGGTTAAGTGCCACCAGTACTGGCCAGAGCCTACAAGAAGTTCTTCATTCGGAAACTACCAAATTACCTGCCAGTCTGAAGAAGGAAATGCTGCCTATGTCGTCAGAGGAATGATTCTAACGGATATAGAGGTATGAAGAAATCATGCTTAATTGCGTTAATTCGTCTGGGACAAAAATTGCATTGTTCTGATGGATAGACCTTTCCTCAAATTCCTCACCTTATGTATCCTCCTTCCAGGATTCAGTCTGGTTTCTTAGTCTTTTACCTCCTGAAATGACTCTATCGCCACCATGTGGTGCACCACACAGCTCCAGAAACAACCGTGCCTCCAGACATGACATCACCGTATATTAGGCGGCAAACGACACACTGGCACCAGTTCTTGTTTTTTTGTCTCATCAAAGCAGTTTGGAGCTCTCTCTAGCTCTGTCTCACTGACAAATTTCTCAGCTATTCAACAGCAGCTAGGTCAAATGTCACCTCAAAGAGCTTCAAGGCTTGCTGGTGATTCTGCTAGAGGATGTTCCCTTTGGTTCCCCACGACAACTGTATATGGTGTCTCTGATCAGGATATGATGTTACATCTTGTGACTCTTGTATCTCCAAGTTCCCAAATGCCACCTAGGAGTGGGATGCCAAGATATTTCTAACTAAGGCCCACAGGGAGACTCACAAATGAATTCCCTCTTCCAAAGGTTATTCACCATTCGGGAAGTGTTCTCCTAAGAGATCTTCAAACAAAAAGCACCAGTACTCTTCTTACTCAAGGAAGTGGAGTCTCAAATGTTGTTGCCTGATTCTGGACTCTTTAGCAGCAACGGGCGGTCCATGACCCCACACCCTTGTTCCCCCAATATGCTGCCTAAAAAGGTGAGGCTGGAGTTCTCTGGCCCTTTGGCATACCCCACATAGGTCAAGCCCTTCAGGCTAGTGATGGTGGATGGATCTTCAGCTCTCTGGGCTACTCCCAAGAGGTGAGTCTGTTCCTGCTGGCTTGGCGACTCCAGCAGTTCTGATCTGAAGTCACATCTCTGAGCTCTGATGTTTAAGGTACTAAGGCGAAGTCGGAAACAGCCAGGGTGATGCTTCACGTTGATTCGGGTCCTTCTTTGGTGCCAGTCTCAAAGTTGATAATGTTGCCGATTAAGTAAACTGGTACCAGGCAAGGAGTTGATAGAGCAAAGCATTATATATGTGGAGAAGGAAAAGGTCCGGGTGAATTTTGATGATGAATGCTACGTGAGACTCTCTCCAGGGCCCAAAGATTCACCTGATTGTAGGAGAATTTTGGCTCAGATTCATAGGCTGCAATGAGGATGACAAATCATAAGCTGATCATCTCGGCACCTTACAGTACTGATGCCAGCATTTACTTGGACTTTCAGATACCAGTGGCCTAGATACTACACCAGAATGGTGACATTTCCTAACCCTCTAGCTCGGCTGATGAGGTTTCGTCGTTTACAACAAATTGGAATGTGGCGGAGGCCTTAAAATTGATTTTGATGTCTGGTTAAGGGAAATCTAATATTCTTACAGAAATCTTGCATTGATCTACAAATTCTTAAGAGCCTTCGCTTCTGTTAAATGAGACTCTACTATATCGTATAATGATTGCTGGGAGAAACTGTTCACTGCCAGAGGTCCATAGGGAGATCACCATAAGCCTGCTATAAGTGACCTGCTTTTTATGCCCTCCCACCCATCTCCAGAGTCTGGTTGTTAAGACATCATTTTCTAAACAGAACCCAAATGTCTTCCTTGTGTCACCCAAAATCAGGGAATCTAAGAAGCTGGACATCTTGGGTCGCAGTCTTTTCGAGCCTTGTAACTTTTCCCTCCCCACAGCTATGCCACCTTCCTCTATGTTCACTGTTATGGGAACTGGCAAATTTTAAGGTTGCCACACCATATGAAGATGCCATACTCTGACCGGGTATGTGATGGCTACGATGTATCAAAACAGATCCTGGTTTTGACTCCACTGACACTGTTGGTCGATTTACAACAGTAATGCCACGTCAACATGTTTTGATTTATTCAACCAGTGCTTCTGGAGACTTAAAACTCTACGAAAGTTCCTCCACTATCTCCCTATGGAATGTAGGAAAACGGTGGTGCATGCACTGGTTACATCACAATTGGACTATGCCAACAGTCTGTATCTAGGCCTCCCTGCATATCTGATCAGGAAACTGCAGATGATCCAAAATTCGGCTGCAAGACTGATCAGGAATGTACCACTCCTCCACCACATCTCCCCACATCTACGCAGCCTGCATTGGCTACCAGTAGGGAAAAGAATTGAATTTAAAGCTCTGACCCTAGCCTACAGAGCTTTGGGGGAGAAAGGTCCAAAATACCTGAAAAAGAGAATACAGAAATATTCCCAGACCAGGGTCCTAAGATCCAATCTCCAGGAATTGCTGGTTACCCCACGATTCAAAAAATCCAGAATTGGCGGGTGCTCGTTCTCAGTGAAAACGGCGGCCATTTGGAATACTATGCCAGTACACATCAGGAAGGCTAAGACAGAAAGACTATTTAGGAAATCACTGAAAACGTGGCTATTTAGCCTTCCCTGAAACCCCTCATATGGCTTAAATCCTGCTGCTGTTACCGTACTAGCGCCGGGACACCCCCGTTGGAGGTAGCCGTGCGCTCTACAAATGGTAGTAATAATAATAATAATAATAACCAGAATTTTAGGGAAGAGCATGCTACATTCATGTGCATGGCCTTCGACTGAGAGCGGCTATTTGAAGTGAAGGCTGACTCCTCCTTGGAATATGTCAAAAATAGCAGGCTATGGGTTGTGCCATAGGCCTGGTGTCACCTGCATCATCAATACCAAAATTTCGGAGGTTATTCCAGGGGTGTGCAGTCGGACAACTGCTGTCTCAGCCCATCCAGATAACACAGCCAGTAATTCCCTCCTTTCAAGGTAGGGGTAGATCTAGAATGCAGCAGCAGATCCAGTGCCCCCTGCAGGTTCTGCTGCCTCAAAACCCCATTGACTACCCCAAATCACACCACCATCTTCCGGTGTTCATTTGGTCACTCAGTGGAAGGTGATAACTGCATATCAGCTGAGTAGTCCAGCTCATCCACTGGAGCTATGTCCTTCCCTTCATATCTACCCATGAGATCACTCCTCTTCCTTTACAAAGAGCTCACTGTCTCATGCCTCGATCTTGGAAGTGGACTTCTGTGACTTAATGGTGAAAGGGACCGTAGAAGTGAGGATCACAGTGGGCACAGGATTTTACTCCCTTTACTTCTTGGTCCCCAAGCAGGTCAAAAGCCTGAGACCTAGCTTAGGTCTCCACCTTCTGATCCTGTTCAAGGACAAATTCAAGAGGCTGTCCTTGAGCAATGTCCTGTTGGACTTGAACTCTGGTAGTGATTGGTGTCCCTCGACCTCCAGGTCACCTACCTTTGTGTTCCAATGTTCCCTTCACGCTTGCGCTACTTAACGTGAATGGAGGGATTCCAGCTGTTTCACTATGTAGTCCTCCCATTCAAAGGTTCTGGCATCCGTGGCAGGTGAAAGCAGAATCCTCTAAGTTGGTTCAAGAACCTCGCCAACATGCTTGATGACTCTTCTATGGCCTGTGCTTTACCATCAATGTCCAGAAATCTAAACTCACTCCCATACAGATGCTGAGTTTTATTGGGGCGGTGCCTGAAACAACACTTGGGAGACCCTTCTGTCCTCCTCGTGGTATCAGTGATATTTATGCAATGATTCCGATGTGCCTGATGCAAACTCAGATCCCAGTCATGTAAGTCTTGCACCAATTTGGCCTCATGCACCCTCTTGTTATTTGATGCCAGATGACTGATGAGAACACTTCACTGGCATCTGAAACGCCAAGGAAGCCATTTGGCCGAAGTGCAGATTTTCCATTCAGTGAATAATGATCTGCCTTGATGGATCACCTCCTCTAGAACTATGAGGTTGGCCATTCAGCCACATGCAAGCTCACGCTATTTTGGTCACCGGTGCATCCACGCTAGACTGCGTGCATATCTGGGTAATTAAACCGTAAGGGGCCCTTGTTCAGAATCACAGCATACTGTCACATAAATGTTTTTAGAAAAGGGAGGTCTGCATTGCCATTAAGGACTTTACCACTTGCATCTCAGGAAGCAACACGTTGTTTCTGTTGGACAACACCACCATCAACATCCACTATATCAATACGCAAGACTGTGTGGAGTCATGGATCCTGTTTTGGGAAGCAGCTTGCCTTTGTTCAGGCTTGAAGTGATATGGGATTTGTCTGGTATCTGTTCCCCTAGCAGGCCCCCTCAGTGTGAAGATGCATGTTCTGTCATGTCTCGCTAGAAAACCATGAATGGGAGCTACACCCTAAAGTGACGAAGGTCATCTTCTCCAGATTGGTTTGTGGATCTCTACGCAGCACACTGCCATACACTTCCCTCTGAACGGTTCCCTGGAAGCTGCCTTCACATTCGACTGGTTTCAGGGCCTGCTGTGCACATAGTCGGCCAATCCTACTACTGTTAAAATGTCAGCAGAAGGTGTGGCAGGATTGAGGGCATTTGATTCTGATTGCCCCATCCAGGCCAAGGAGGATCTGGTACATGGTTTTGTTGACACTCCGCATTCAGTCACCCCTTCCCCTTCCATGGAGAGTGGACCTGCTGTTCCAGAAGGATGGTCCTATTCTCAACCTCGGCTGAGGCTGCGAGTGTACGTGTGGAGATTGAGCAATGTCGGTTAGATTCCTTTGGCCTTCCTCATGAGGTCGTTGATGTAATCTTGCCAGCCAGGAAGCCAGCTACTAAATGTGCTAGCTTCTGAACTAAGCTTAATAAATGGTCCAAGCCTGAAGGCATCAACTCCTTTCAATAATGCCTTTCTTACGATGTGCGTGGTCACTCACTCTGCAGGGCGTGTTGGTGGCTACAGTTAAGGACTGTCTAGTGGCCATTTCTGCTTTCCTGTGCTTGCCTTAAGGACTGTCTAGCAGCCCTGTCTGCTTTCCTGTGCTCGTCTCATCAACCTTCCTTTTTTAGATCACCACTAGTGGTGCGTTTTCTGAAAGGTTAGCCCGGTGTGACACCAACAATACAGACTCATTACAGACCAAACTGTTTGTTTTATTTTATCTTTGGCCCAGAAATTACTTGCAGTGGGCACCGTTAAAGGTTTTCTGTTGTGTTTTTTTTATCTGAAAGAGACCATGGGTTATAGATTCCTTACCTTAGAATTACCCCCAGGCGTCAGACTGGATCCGGAGAATTTTTCTCTAGCAGTACCCCTGCTTATGGGTAGGTGGCATCTGTCGACTCCGCGTCCATCGTCTGCGTCGTGGTCGCCGGTATGACGTTGTGATGTCTACTTAGACGCCACCCCTGCACGCTGATGTCAGTTCTTTCTTTTTCCGCACCAGCCTAGCGCATATCCGGAGAGAGCTACCCCTTAGTCACTTTGAGACTAACTTTTTTGTCAACTTCTTTTTGAGTCTATCGCCTCATGGTGTACGAGGGATGTCCCATCGTCAGACCGGGTTTAAACCGTGTGAGGCCTATAACCACCTGATGTCGGTTATGGACCCCCACCTCGTGTGCCTTTGGTGCCTGGAGCGTGACCACGACCCGAAGTCATGCTCCGACTGCCGGGCCATGAATCCAATAGTCTTTGCAGGAGCGGGCCCGAAAGCTCTTGGAGGCCCGGCAGTCGGCTCCACGTCGCTCGAGGTCCCGGTCGAGAGGAAGGTCTCGGGACCGGTCGCGCAGCCACCATCACCATTCGTCATCAAAGTCTTCAAGATCCTCGGGTAACTCGCAGCACAAGACGAAGGCAAAGAAGTAGCGTTGCTCTTCGCCTTCTCCCCATCGGTTAGCTGACGCTACGCGGGAGCGTCGTTGCTCTCCAGCTCCATCTTCGGAGCCTGCTCCAGGGACGGCTCCGAGTTTTCCTCCCTTTCCCGGAGCGTCCGCTGCCCAGCTTCGAGCTTTCTACAAAGTGCTTCACAGCATCTTTGTAAGCGCGACTCAGCCGGTGCGCCTCGGCTGAGGGCCCTAGGCCTTCGATGTCGGCAGCTCCGGCGCCAGAGGGCCCCCGAGGATTCAGGCCTGGATCCGAATCGACGCCGGTACCTTCCCCCACGCCAATCCCGGTGACAACACCACCTGGCGCCGGTCGTGCCCCCAACCGGCACCGACCCCAGCCTCACCCCCGACTTGGACGACGTCGCTACCGGCGCCTCAAGGTATGTTTGTACCTCTGTTCATTCCTGGTGTTCCCTTCAGGCCTGAATGGCAACCAGAGGACGGTGAGGAGGACTGGGAGGGGGTCTGTGGACCCTTTGGCTGACAAGCTGGAAGAGCCGGACTGGCGAGAGGACCTGGGTGACTCCAGTGGTTTGGATACCTCCCCAGACCTTGGCATGCTCTCTCCCCCTCCCCCCCTTCCGTGGCTACGGAGGAGGGAGCCTCATACGCAGTGGTGTTGCGTAGGGCTGCTGAGGCCTTGGGCCTGGAGCTTCCTATGGTGGCAGTCAGGACTAACCTCCTGACGGAGGTGCTTCATCCGGCAGCGGCCTCTTCAGAGCCCCTTATGCCTTTCAATGAAGCCCTCACCGACGTCCTTCTGGGCACTTGGTCCAAGCCCAGCACACAGGCTCCTGTGGACAGGATGATTGCCTGATGCCACCGCCCGGCCCACCCACTTTTCCTCTCCCAACACCCGACCCCTGAGAGCTTGGTGGTCCAAGCCTCGTCCTCTAAGGCGCATTCCCTACTGCTTCCCCAGTTAGGGAATCCAAGAAGCTGGACCACCTTGGGAAGCTGACGTTTTCTTCCGCCAGCTTAGCATTGTGGTCGGTAAATACTGGATGCCTCTTGGGCCGTTATACGCATACAGTGTGGGATACGGTTGCACAAGTGCTGCCACAGTGCCCGGAGGAGGCCCGGGCCGTTCTCGCACACGCAGTGGCAGAGGGTCGAGACACAGCTAAATTCACCATCAGATGTGGGTTGGATACAACCGACTCACTGGGCAGAATGGTTTCAGCGTCAGTAGGCCCTAAGGCGCTACGCCTGGTTGAAGACATCTGGTTTTTCTGGGGATGTCCAATCCACCTTCCTGGACATGCCATTTGATGGCAGTCGCCTTTTCGGTGACAAGGCAGACTTGGCGCTCGAGCGGTTTAAGGATTTTAGGGCTCTGGCCAGATCCTTGGGCCTCACGGCAACCTCTCGCCCCACACAGTCTGCATTTCGCCCCTTTTGTAGCTACGGAAGGGGTGCCCCACCATGTTCGACCCAGTCTACCCGCCCATTCACGCAAGCTGCCCAGCCTGTGCGTGGCCGCGGACGTGGGACCCAGCGACGCGGGTCTGGGGGCCAGCGGGTGGGCCAGTCCACCCATAACCCCCCTGCAGCAGCCTCCAAACCCTCCTAGTCCGACCTTTCAGGGCGACCAGAGGCCAGTGGGCGGCAGGATTCGCCATCGCCTCCCCCACTGGCAAAACAACTCGTCGGACAGATGGGTTTTGCAGATAGTCCGAAGGGGCTACTCCCTCTCTTGAGACTACCCCTCCATGCCACCATCCTTGCATCGCATGTCAAAGGATCACTTGGCCCTTCTCCACGAGGAAGTTGCAGCTCTCTTGGCCAAGGGAACTATCGAAAGGGTCCCTGTGCCAGAAGTAGGTCGTGGTTGCTACTCCCACTACTTTCTGGTGCCCAAGAAGGACAAAGGCCTGCGTCCTATCTTAGACCTCAGTGTCCTCAACTGCTTCCTCCGGAAGGAGAAGTTCAAGATGCCCATATTGGCCCAGGTCCTGTCTGCCCTCGACACCAGAGACTTGATGGTAGCGTTGGACTTGCAAGACACATTTCCATATCCCCTTCCTGCCGGCCCACAGGCGTTACCTATGGTTCACGTTAGGCCACAAGCATTTTCAGTTTACCATGCTCCCCTTTGGCCTTAGCAGCTCCCCTCTGGTGTTCACGAAAGTGATGGCGGTGGTCGCAGCTCATCTGCGCAGATCAATCAATCAATCAATCATGTCACTTATAAAGCGCACTACATACCCGCGAGGGTCTCAAGGCGCTGGGGGAAGAGGGGGGTGGTGCTGCTACTGATCGAAGAGCCAGGTCTTGAGGAGTCTTCTGAAGGCCAGTAGGTCTTGGGTCTGTCGGAGGTTGGTGGGGAGGGTGTTCCAGGTCTTGGCGGCGAGGTGGGAGAAGGATCTGCCGCCGGCGGTCGTTTTCCGGATGCGGGGGACTGTGGCGAGGGCGAGGCTGGTGGAGCGGAGCTGGCGGGTGGGGGTGTAGAAGCTGAGTCGTCTGTTGAGGTAGGCTGGTCCGGAGTTGTGGAGTGCTTTGTGTGCGTGGGTGAGGAGCTTGAAGGTTATCCTCTTGTTGACAGGGAGCCAGTGCAGGTCTCTCAGGTGGGGTGTGATGTGGCTGCGTCGGGGATGTCGAGGATAAGACGTGCAGAGGTGTTCTGGATGCGTTGCAGCCGTCTCAGGAGCTTAGCCGTCGTTCCTGCGTAGAGGGCGTTTCCGTAGTCCAGCCTGCTGGTGACGAGGGCCTGGGTGACTGTTTTTCTTGTTTCGGTGGGGATCCACTTGAAGATCCTGCGGAGCATTCGGAGGATGTTGAAGCAGGATGAGGAAACGGCGTTGACCTGCTTAGTCATGGAGAGGGTGGGGTCGAGGATGACCCCTAGGTTGCGTACGTGGTCGGTGGGTGGCGGTGCTGTTCCCAGTGATGTTGGCCACCAGGAGTCGTCCCAGGCTGAAGGGTTGGAACCAAGGATGAGGACCTCCGTCTTGTCCGAGTTCAGCTTCAGGCGGCTGGTCCTCATCCATTCGGCGACGGCCTTCATTCCTTCGTGGAGGTGGGCTTTGGCGGTGTGAGGGTCTTTGGTGAGGGAGAGGATCAGCTGGGTGTCGTCGGCGTAGGAGATGATGTTGAGGTTGTGCTGTCGGGCGACGTGGGCGAGGGTGCCATGTAGATGTTGAACAGCGTTGGGCTGAGGGAGGAGCCTTGGGGTACGCCGCAGATGATCTTGGTGGCCTTGGATCGGAAGGGGGCGAGGCGGACGCTTTGTGTTCTGCCGGAAAGGAAGGATGTGGTCCAGTCCAGGGCCTTCTCTTGGATCCCGGCGTCGTGAAGGCGTGTTCGTAGTGTGTGGTGGCAGACCGTGTCGAAGGCGGCTGATAGGTCCAGGAGGATGAGGGCTGCTGTTTCTCCGTTGTCTAGCAGGGTCCTGATGTCATCGGTGGCGGCGATGAGGGCGGTTTCGGTGCTGTGGTTGCTGCGGAAGCCGGAGTGGGAAGGGTCCAGGATGTTGTTCTCCTCGAGGTAGCGGGTCAGTTGTTTGTTGACGATTTTCTCGGTGACCTTCGCGGGGAACGGGAGCAGAGAGATGGGTCGGAAGTTCTTGAGGTCCTTGGGGTCTGCCTTGGGTTTCTTGAGTAAGGCGGTGATCTCGGCGTGCTTCCAGCTTTCCGGGAAGGTTGCTGTCTCGAAGGAGATGTTGATTATTTTCCGGAGATGGGGCGCGATGGCTGTACTGGCTTTGTTGAAGATGTGGTGAGGGCACGGGTCTAGCGGTGAACCGGAGTGGATGGTGTTCATGATCTCGCTGGTGTCCTCTTCGTTGATGTTGGTCCAGGAGAGCAGGCGGTTGGTGGTTGTGGGGGCAGTGGTCTCGGTGGTTGCCGGGGCGGTCGTGGTGTTGAAGCTGTCGTGGATGTCGGCGATTTTGCGGTGGAAGAAGGTGGCCAGAGAGTCGCACAGGTCTCGCGAAGGCTGGATGTCGTTGGTGTTGGAGCTGGGGTTGGAGAGTTCCTTCACGATGTTGAAGAGCTCTTTGCTGTTGTGTGCGTTGTTGTCTAGGCGGTCTTTGAGTGAGGCCCTTTTGGCGGATCTGATGAGGTGATGGTGACTGCGGGTGGCGCTCTTGTGGGCGGCGTAGCTGTCCGCTGTCCGTTCGTGGAGCCAGATCTTCTCCAGTTTTCGGCATGTTCGTTTGGAGGCCTGGAGGTCTTCGGTGAACCAGGTGGCTTTCTTGCTGGTGTGGCTGTTGGGCGGATTCTTGAGCGGGGCGAGGGTGTTGGCGCAGTCGTCGATCCACTGTCTGAGGTTGCGGGCGGCGGTGTCGGGGTCGGAGGGTTCGGCGGGTGAGCTCAGGGCGAGGGTTGTGGTTAGCTGGTCTTCCGTGACTCTGCTCCAGCAGCGGCGAGGCATTTGTTCGGTGCGGTGGTGCGTGGTGGGCTTCCTGTAGGTGAAGTGGATGCAGTGGTGGTCAGTCCAGTGGGGTTCGGAGGTGTGGTTGAAGGAGACGTGTGGGCTTGAGGAAAAGATGGAGTCTAGCGTGTGGCCGGCGGCGTGGGTGGGTGTAGTCACGAGCTGTCTGAGTCCGAGGGTGGCGAGGTTGTCGATCAGGGTGGTGGAGTTGGTGTCCTTGTTGTTCTCGAGGTGGAAGTTCAGGTCCCCGAGGAGGATGTAGTCCGTGGAGGCGATGGCGTGTGTGCTGACGAAGTCAGCGATGGAATCGCTGAACTGTGGTCGGGGTCCGGGGGTCTGTAGATGAGGGTTCCTCTGAGGGTGGTGTTGGGATCGGTGTGGATCTGGAAGTGCATGTGTTCGGCGGTGCTGAGGGTGTCGTCGGTGTTGGTTGAGACTCTGAGGGTGTTCCTGTGGACGATGGCGATGCCTCCTCCGACTCCGTTGGTGCGGTCCCTGCGGGTGATCTTGTATCCGTCCGGGATGGCAATGGCGATGTCGGGGGCTGAAGCGGGATTCAGGGGTTCCAGTCTTCCCCTTTCTCGACGACTGCCTGTTGGAGGCGTACTCGCCCCAGGCTGTCATCTCTCACCTCCAGACTACGGCGGACCTCTTGCATTCGCTGGGGTTCACTATCAACGTGCCGAAGTCACACCTGACACCCTCTCAGAAGCTCCTTTTCATCGGAGCAGTTCTGGATACAGCGCAGTTTCGGGTTTATCCTCCCGTGCAGGGAGTCCGAGATATTCGGGCTATGATACCGATGTTTCAGCCTCTATCCCAGATTTCGGTGAGATTGACCCTGAGGCTGCTGGGCCTCATGGCCTCCTGCATCCTGCTGGTGGATTATGCCAGATGGCATATGCGGGCTCTACAGTGGGACCTGAAGCTCCTGTGGGTGTTTATCAGGAGAATCTTTCCGATGTCGTCCAGATCTCGGAGGGGACTGCATATCAATTGCAGTGGTGGCTCAAGAACCAGGATTGGGTCAGCGGCAGATCCCTCTTCCCTTCCCCAACCAGAGTTGACAGTGGTATCTGAAAGAGACACGTTAGTGACAGATTCCTTACCTTAGAATATCCCCAGGCATCAGGCTGGATCCGGAAAGTTTTTTGCGTAGCAGTACCCTTGCGCGTCGGTAGGCGGCGTCGTGCGGCTCCGCGTCCATCGTCGGCGCCGGGATGACGTCGCGGGCAGTACTTAGACGCCGCCCCTGCGCGCTGACGTCAGTTCTTCTTTTTCCGCGCCAGTAAGCGCAGATCCGGGAAGAGCAGTGCCCTAGTCAATTTTTGACTAAATTTTTGGTGATTTTTTCACTGTTTCTTTTCGAGTCTTCTCGACTCTTAGGTGTCGGTAGGGATGCCCGGCTTCAAGCCATGCGACGTCTGTGGTCGAATGATGTCGATCACAGACCCGCACTTGTCTCTACTGTCTCGGCCGAGACCACGACACGAAGTCGTGCCCTGACTGCCGGAAATTACACCCGAAGGCTTTGCGAGAGCGGTCTCGAAAGCTCCTCGAAGTCGGCTCCGCGCCGCACCAAGCCCCGGTCCCGGGAGAGGTCGAGGGGCCGGTCGCGAAGCCCCCGCCGGTCGTCGGAGTCCAAGTCTTCGCACTCCTCGGGTAAGCATCATCGCTCTAAGACTTCGCCTCGCCGGTCTCGCGACTCGGCTGAGGCCCCTGTCGGCACCGTCCCCGCGGCCCCGGACGTGCCTGTGGAGCCGCCCCCGCATCCTTTCCGGGTTCGGGGGCTACTCCGGCCCAAATACAGGAATTCCTGTCGGCCATGGCCCGCCTCTTCGGGCCTCAAGGTCCCTCCGGTGCGCCTTCGGGCCCCGCGGGCCCTGATCGGGTTGCTCCGGCGTCGCCGACGACTCCGGTCCCTGCGTCGCCTGTCCCGCCAGCCTTGATCCCGACCTCGGCTCCGGCCCCGATCCCGGCTCCGGTGGTACCGCAACCCCCATCGACGCCGGTTGACCTAACCACGCCTCCGCCGGCGCCGATGTCCCCGGTGCCGTTCCTGACGCCGCCCGGGGCTCCGGGCGGCGTCGTTCCCCGGTTCTCTCCGGTTCCGGACATGGAGCTGGACCGACGTCGCTCGACGCCGGCTCCGGCGCCGATGAGACCTTGGGTCCCAGATGTCCCTCCTCCTCCATATTTTGAACCAGAGGAGGACCAGGAGAGCTGGGAGGGGTCGGAAGACCCTCTCACACAGCAGTGTGAGTATGATCAGGACTGGGCAGAGGAACTTGGGGATGCCAGTGGTCTAGACACTTCCCCTGACACTGGCATGCTGTCTCCTCCCGTGGCTACGGAGGAGGGAGCAAATTCGCCACGGTGTTGCGTAGAGTAGCTGGAGCCTTGCACCTCCAATTGCCTACTGTGGCTGTCAGGACTAATCTCCTGACGGAAGTGCTTCAGCCGGCAGCTTCCTCATCGGAGACTGTGCTGCCGTTTAATGATGCACTGTCTGACGTTCTTTTGGACACCTGGTCCAAGCCCACCACAGGGGCTCCTGTGGATAGGAACGTGGCCCGACGCCATCGCCCTGCTCCGGGCGACCCCTTGTTTCTCTCTCAACATCCCACCCCGAGAGCTTGGTTGTCCAAGCCTCTGCCTCCCAAACCGCCTTCCCTACCGCCCCTCCGGATAGGGAATCCAAACGCCTGGACCAATTTGGGAAGAAGGCTTTTCTTCCTCCAGTGCTGGCTTGCGGTCCGCCAACACCGCTTGCCTTTTGGGCCGATATACCCACTCCCTGTGGGATTCGGTGGCGGCTGTTTTGCCCCAGTGTTCTGAGGAGGTCCAGACACTGCTTACCCGCACCATTGCGGAAGGTAGGGATGCGGCAAAGTACACCATACGTTGTGGCCTTGATACCGCCGACTCGCTGGGCAGATCGCTTGCAACGACGGTGGCGCTGCGTCGCCACGCCTGGCTGAGAACAACTGGTTTCTCGGGTGATGTCCAGAATACACTCATGGACATGCCCTTTGATGGAGTTGGTCTTTTTGGTTCCAAAGCAGACCATGCGCTGGAGCGTTTTAAGGACTCACGGGCTACTGCCAAGTCCCTGGGCCTTTCTGTTGTGCGCCCTCCGCTAACCTCTGCTTTTCGCCCCTTTCGTGGCCACGGAAGGGGCGCCCAGTCACTTCCGCTGCCCAGCCACCGGCCCGCGCAGCAAGCGTCTTCGCGTGGCCGAGGACGTGGCTACCGCCGTGGCGGTTCGGGCAACCAGCGTGCGGGTCAGGCCACCAACTCCGGCCCGTCCGCGGCCTCCAAGCCCTCCTAGTCCCTCCTTTCAGGTGCACAGCACGCCAGTAGGGGCAGGGTCCGCCATCACCTTCACCACTGGCGTGCCATCACCTCGGACAGGTGGGTCTTGGACATTGTCCGAAGGGGCTACTCCCTCCCCTTCGAGACCACCCCCAGCCATGCCACCTCAATTCCACCGCATGTCAGGGGATCACTTGGTGCTTCTGCAGAAGGAAGTCACGGCCCTCTTGGCCAAGAGGGCCATCGAGCATGTTCCGACCCCAGAAGTAGGACGTGGTTGCTACTCCCACTACTTTCTGGTGCCCAAAAGGACAAGGAGGACATGCGTCCTATCTTAGACCTCCGGAACGTCAATCGCTTCCTCCGGAAGGAGAAGTTCAAGATGCTCACCCTAGCTCAGGTCTTGACTGCCCTCGACCCTGGAGACTGGTTGGTAGCGTTGGACTTGCAGGACGCTTATTTCCACATCCCCGTCCTGCCGGCCCACCGGCGTTACCTTCGGTTCACGGTAGGCCTCGAGCATTTTCAGTTCACCATGCTCCGATTTGGCCTTACAAGTGCCCCTCGGGTGTTCACGAAAGTGATGGTGGTGGTCGCAGCTCATCTGTGCCGGGCAGGGGTTCCAGTCTTCCCCTACCTCGACGACTGGCTACTGAAGGCGGGCTCGTCCCAGGCAGTCGTCTCCCACCTCCAGACTACGGCCGAACTCCTGCACTCGCTGGGGTTCTCCATCAATGTGCCGAAGTCGCATCTGATTCCTTCTCCACAGCTCCTTTTCATCGGAGCAGTTCTGGACACGACGCAGTTTCTGGCCTATCCTCCCGAATGGCGAGTCCGGGATATTCAGGCTATGATTCCGATCTTTCAGCCTTTATCCTGGGTTTCGGTACGGATGACCCTGAGGCTGCTGGGCCTCACGGCCTCCTGCATCCTGCTGGTCGATCATGCCAGATGGCATATGCGGGCTCTGCAGTGGGACCTGAAGTTCCAGTGGGCGCAGCACCAGGGCAACCTGTCCGATCACGTCCAGATCTCGGAGGGGGCTGCAAAACAGTTGCAGTGGTGGCTCTCGAACCGGCAATGGGTCATGGGCAGATCCCTCTCCCTTCCCCAGCCAGAGCACACAGTTGTGACGGACGCGTCCCTTCTGGGATGGGGCGGTCACATGGGAGAGGCGGAGATCAGAGGCCTCTGGTCTCAGGCGGAGTCCCGGCTCCATATCAACCTTCTGGAGCTCCGGGCGATCCGACTTGCACTCAAGGCATTCCTTCCCTCTGTCAAAGGGACGGTAGTGCAGGTGTTCACAGACAACACCACCGCCATGTGGTACTGCAACAAACAAGGCGGGGTGGGGTCGTGGACCCTCTGTCAGGAGGCTCTGCGCCTCTGGACATGGCTGGAACATCAGGGCATGTTCCTGATGTTTCAACACCTGGCAGGTTCCCTGAACGCCAGGGCGGACGAACTCAGCCGCAGGTGCATGATGGATCACGAATGGCGTCTTCACTCGGAAGTGGCGCAAGGTCTCTTTCTGCAATGGGGAGAGCCTTGGTTAGATCTATTCGCCACCAAAGAGAACGCGCAATGTCATCAGTTCTGCGCGTTGGAATTTCCAAGGCGGCACTCGCTCGGTGACGCTTTTCGTCGCGAGTGGAGTTGCGGTCTGTTGTACGCCTTTCCGCCTATACCACTTCTACCCAGAGTGTTGAAGAAGATTCGGCGCAACCGGGCCCAAGTCATCCTTGTGGCTCCGGACTGGGCTCGAAGAGTTTGGTATCCCGAGCTACTCAGTATGAGCGTCGATCCCCCGATCCGTCTGCCTCTTCGGGAGGATCTTCTGTCGCAGCAGCAGGGGACGGTCCTCCACCCGAACCTGTCCAGCCTCCACCTGCTTGCGTGGAGACTGAGCGGCGGCAGTTGATTCCTTTCGACTTGCCTCCCGAAGTTTGTGATGTGATTCTGGCAGCCAGGCGTCCCTCCACTAAGGTGGTATACGCCTGCAGGTGGAACAAATTTGTGGTATGGTGCACAGCAAAGGCTGTGAATCCCCTCTCTGCCCCTCTTTCTGAGTTTCTTCTGTTCCTTCTTTCACTGGCCCAACAGGGTTCTGCCCTGGGTACCATCAAGGGCTATCTTTGTGCCATTTCGGCCTTCCTCAGGCTTCCTGATCAGCCCTCCCTTTTCAAGTCCCCTGTTGTTAACAGGTTTCTAAAAGGCATTACACACCTCTTCCCTCCTGTTCCGTTTGTGATGCCTCAGTGGGACTTGAACTTGGTTCTTACCTTTCTCATGTGCGCTCCCTTTGAGCCTCTACATAACTATCCTCTTCGTCTTCTGACTCTGAAGACAGCCTTTCTGGTGGCCATCACCTCCGCTCGGCGGGTGAGTGAGCTCCAGGCTCTATCATGCAAACCTCCCTTTCTGTCTGCCCATCCAGACAAGGTTGTTCTTAGGACGCGTCCGTCCTTCTTGCCAAAGGTGGTTACTGCCTTCCACATTGGGCAGACCATCACTTTGCCCACCTTCTTTCCGCCTCCGCATCCTTCCAGAGAGGAAGAGAGGCTCCACCGTCTGGACCCAAAACGTGCGCTTTCCTTTTATATCAACCGCACACAACACTTCCGGGTGGATGACCAGCTCTTTGTTGGCTACGTGGGCGCCAAAAAGGTCGGGCGGTGCACAAGAGAACCATCTCCCGCTGGGTAACCTTGTGTATCAAAGCCTGCTATTCTTTGGCTAAGAAGGAGCCTCCTGTTGGGCTGCGTGCCCATTCCACCAGGGCAACGGCTGCTACCACGGCTTTGGGCCGCGGTGTTCCGCTGCAGGATATCTGTCAGGCAGCTACGTGGGCCTCGCTGCACACGTTTACAAAGCATTACTGCCTTGACAGTCAGGTCCGGAGGGACGGCTTCTTTGGCCGTTCTGTCCTCCGGGACTTCCTTGTCTGATCTTTGTTCGCAGACCCACCACCGGGGTTGGTATTGCTGGGGTATCTATTCTAAGGTCAGGAATCTGTCACTAACGTGTCTCTTTCAGATGCACAAGTTACTAACTTGTGTAACGATATATCTGTAAGAGACAGTAGTTAGTGACAGATTCCTTACCGCCCCACCCATCCTCCCCGTTCAGCGAACTGATTTCTAGGGTTAAGGACATCCCTTTCAGGGCCCTAGTATTTTTCAGACACCCATGTCAGCTTCTTGCATGGCTCTGCGTTCCTGGCGCGGAAAGTCGTGTACAGAACGGACGTCAGCGCGCAGGGGCGGCGTCTAAGTACTGCCCGCGACGTCATCCCGGCGATCACGACGCCGACGACGGACGCGGATCCGCACGACGCCGCCTACCGACGCGCAAGGGTACTGCTACGCAAAAAACTTTCCGGATCCAGCCTGACGCCTGGGGATATTCTAAGGTAAGGAATCTGTCACTAACTACTGTCTCTTACAGATATATCGTTACACAAGTTAGTAACTTGTGCGACGGATGCGTCACTCTTGCGATGGGGGGGTCATCTGGGAGAGGCGGAGATCAGAGGTCTCTGGTCTCCGGCGGAATCCGGTCTCCACATCAACCTTTTGGAGCTTTGGGCGATCCGTCTTGCACTGAAGGTATTCCTTCCTTCTGTCAAGGGAAGAGTAGTGCAGGTGTTCACAGACAATACCACCGCCATGTGGTACTGCAACAAACAGAGCGGGGTGGGGTCGTGGACCCTATGTCAAGAGGCTCTTCGCCTTTGGACATGGCTGGAACATCAGGGCATATTCCTGGTGGTTCAACACCTGGCAGGTTCTCTGAACGCCAGGGCGGACGAGCTCAGCCGTCGGTGCATGATGGATCACGAATGGCGTCTTCACAAGGAGGTGGTGCAAGGTCTCTTTCAGCAGTGGGGAGAGCCTTGGTTAGATCTGTTCGCCACCGAAGAGAACATGCAGTGTCAGCAGTTCTGCGCGTTGGAATTTCCAAGGCGGCACTCGCTCGACGACGCTTTTCATATCGAGTGGAGTTGCGGCCTCATGTACGCCTTTCCGCCTGTACCACTTCTGCCCAGAGTGCTGAGGAACATCAAACGCGAACGGGCCCAAGTCATTCTTGTGGCTCCGGACTGGGCACGAAGAGTCTGGTACCCCGAGCTCTTGAGCATGGCCATCGATCCTCCGATCAGACTGCCTCTGCGGGAGGATCTTCTGTCACAGCAGCAGGGGATGGACCTCCACCCGAACCTGACCAGCCTCCACCTCCTTGCGTGGAGGTTGAGCGGTGGCAGTTGACAGCTTTTGAACTTCCTCCCGAAGTATGTAACGTCATCTTGGCAGCCAGGCGTCCCTCCACTAAAACGGTATACGCCTGTAGATGGAACAAGTTTGTGGCATGGTGCACAGCAAAGGCTGTCGATCCTCTCTCTGCCCCTCTTTATGAGGTCCTCTTGTTCATCCTTTCTTTAGCCCAGCAGGGCTCTGCTTTGGGCACTCTTAAAGGCTGCCTCTCGGCCATATCTGCCTTTCTTCGCCTTCCTGATCAGCATTCTCTCTTCAAGTTCCCTATTGTAAATAGATTCCTGAAGGGCATTACTCATCTATTTTCTCCTTCCCCTTTCGTAATGCCCCAATGGGACTTGAATCTGGTCCTTACTTACCTTATGTGTGCTCCTTTCGAGCCATTATATAACTGTCCTCTTCGACTTCTTACTTTGAAGACTGTCTTACTGCTCGCCATTACCTCTGCTTGCAGGGTGAGTGAGCTTCAGGCTCTATCCTCAAAGCCTCCTTTTATTGCAGTCCATCCAGACAAAGTGGTCCTTCGCACTAGGCCCTCTTTTCTACCCAAAGTGATTACCTCTTTCCACATAGGTCAGACCATCACTTTGCCCACCTTTTTCCCGCCTCCGCACCCTTCCAAAGTGGAGGAGAGACTCCACCGTCTGGACCCTAAGCATGCGCTGTCCTTCTACCTTGACCGCACTAAAGATTTTCAGGTGGACGATCAACTCTTCATTGGTTATGTGGGCGCCAAGAACGGTCGGGCCGTACACAAACGCACCATCTCTCGATGGGTTGTCCTATGCTTTAAAATCTACTATTTATTGGCGAAAAAGGAACCTCCAGTGGGACTGCGCACCCACTCTACCTGGACGCGGCAGCCTCTACCTCTGGGATGTGGAGTTCCACTTATTGACATCTGCCAGGCAGCCACGTGGGCATCCTTGCACACGTTCACCAAACATTATTGCCTGGTAGCAGAGTTCAGAGAGACTGCATTTTTGGCCATTTGGTTCCCCAGGACTTTCTGGTGTTAACTTGGTTCTCAGACCCACCTCCGGGGTTGGCATTGCTGAGGCATCTGTTCTAAGGTGAGGAATCTATAGCTAATGGTCTCTTTCAGATGAATAAGTTACTTACCTTCAGTAACGATGTATCTGTACGAGACATACATTAGTTATAGATTCCTTACCGCCCCACACATCCTCCCTGTTCTGCGAACTGACTTCTAGGGATAGGGACTCCCCTCCAGGGCCCTAGTTATGTGCACCAGTGGTCAGTGTCTTGCATGGCTCTGCGCTTCTGGTGTAGAAAGTCATTTCAGAACTGACAGCGCGCAGGGGCGGCGTCTAAGTAGATATCGCAACGTCATCCCGGCCGACGACGGATGCGACCGACGCCACCTACCGACGCGCAGGGGTACTGCTAGGGAAAAATTCTCCGGATCCAGTCTGACGCCTGGGTATGATTCTAAGGTAAGGAATCTATAACTAATGTATGTCTCTTACAGATACATCGTTACCGAAGGTAAGTAACTTGTTGATTTGAAAGAAACACGTAGTGATATATTCCTTACCTTAGAATATCCCCAGGCGTCAGTCTGGATCCGGAAAGTTTTCGTCAGCAGTACCCCTGCGCGTCGGAAGGTGGCGTTGTGCGGCTCTGCGTCCGTCGTAGGCGTCGTGATCGCCGGGATGACGTCGCGGCAGCTACTTAGACGCCGCCCTTGCGCGCTGACATCAGTTCTTTCTTTTTCCGTGCCAGCAAGCGCAGATCCGGAGAGAGCGGTACCCCCAGTCTTTTTTGACTGAGTTTTTGGAGATTTTTTGTCCCAGCTTTTTGAGTTGCTCGACTCCTGGTGCAGTTAGGGATGCCCGGGTTTAAGTCTTGCGAGGACTGTCATCGGATGATGTCGGTGACGGACCCGCACCGCATGTGTCTCTTCTGCCTGGGGCGCGACCACGACCCCAAGTCGTGCCCCGACTGCCGGTCCATGGCACCGAAGTCTTTGCGGGAGCGGTCATGAAAGCTGCTTGAAGCCCGGCAGTCGGCTCCGCGCCGTGAAAGGTCCCGGTCCAGAGGGAGGTCGAGGGACCGGTCGCGGAGTCACCACCATCGGAAATCGTCCAAATCGAAAGTCTTCGCACTCTGGGTCATCCCCGTTCCCCGACTTCCCCTCGCGCGACTTGGCTGAGGGTGCGGGTAGTGCCACCCCCGCGGCTCAGGCGGAGCCTACGCAGTCACCGGTGACCTACCCGCCCTTCCCGGTTTCGTCGGCGACTCCGGCCCAGGTACAGGACTTCCTGTCCACTATGGCTCGCCTATTTGGGCCGTCGGGCCCCTCCGGTGTGCCTACGGGCCCCGCGGGCCCGACTGGGAGTCCTTGCCCTTAGACGCCGGTGGCTCCGGCATCGCCGTCGGCTCCGGCTTTGGCGCCGCAGGACTCCCGTGGATCCCGGTCGACGCCGGTTGACCTCGTGACACCTCCACCGACGTCGACCCCACCGGCACCACGTTTCGCGTCGCCTGGCGCGCCGGACGACGTCGTCCCCGGTTTCAGCCCCGATGTGGAGACGGTGCTGGAACGGTGTCGACCGACGCCGATTCCAACGCCGTTTGGGAATCTGTTTCCCTATCTCCATCCTCCTCCTTTTCTGCCTGTACAACAGCATGAGGAGGAAGGGGAGGACTGGGAGGGGTCTGAGGACCCTCTCGCTGCTCAATGCGAGTATGACCCGGACTGGGCAGAGGAGTGGGGGGGGGATGCCAGTTGTCTGGACACCTCTCCAGACATTGGCATGCTGTCTCCTCCTACCGTGGCTACGGAGGAGGGTGCTTCTTTTTCTGTGGTGTTGCGTAGGGCAGCCGGGGCTCTCCACCTCGAGCTACCTACTGTGGCCGTCAGGACTAATCTCCTGACGGAAGTGCTTCAGCCAGCAGTTACCTCTGCGGAACCACTGCTGCCCTTTAATGACGCACTTTCAGACATTCTTTTGGGCTCCTGGTCCAGGCCCAACACAGGGGCTCCTGTGGACAGGAACCTGGCCCGACGCCATCGCCCGGCCCCGGGCGACCCCATCTTCCTCTCCCAACACCCCACCCCTGAAGCTAGGTTGTCCAAGCCTCCACTTCCCCAAACGCATTCCCTTCCGCACCCCCGGATAGGGAATCCAAGATACTGGAACAGTTTGGGAAGAAGGTTTTTTCTTCCGCCAGTCTAGGGCTGCGGTCTGTGAACACTGCATGCCTCTTGGGCCGTTATTCTCACTCTCTGTGGGATACGGTGGCGCCGGTGCTGCCTCAGTGTCCGGAGGAGGCTCGGACACTACTCTCCCAGGCTATTGCTGAGGGGAGAGATGCAGCCAAGTTCACGATCCGTTGTGGCCTTGACACCGCCGACTTGCTGGGCAGGGCGATTTCCACGACAGTGGCGCTCCACCGCCATGCCTGGCTGAGAACAACTGGCTTCTCGGGGGATGTCCAAAACACTTTGATGGACATGCCCTTTGATGGCATTCGCCTCTTTGGCAACAAGGCAGACAGTGCTTTGGAGAGATTTAAGGATTCACGGGCTACGGCCAAGTCCTTGGGCCTTTCGGCCACACGGCCTCCTCAGCCTTCTGCCTTTCGCTCCTTTCGTGCTCGCGGAAGGGGCAGCCCACCAAGTTCGCAACAGAGCCACAGGCCTGCGCAACAGTCCACGTGCGGCTGCGGACGTGGGAACCGCCGCGGCGGTTCAGGGGGCCAGCGGACGGGTCAGTCCACCACCACCCCAGCCACCTCTGCCTCCAAACCTTTCCTAGTCCGACCTTTCAAGCGCACCAAACGCCAGTGGGTGGCAGGCTTCGCCATCTCCCCCACTGGCGCACCATCACGTCGGACAGGTGGGTTTTACAGATAGTCCGAAGGGGCTACTCCCTCCCCTTCAAGACTGCCCCTCCAGCCATGCCACCTCAATACCACCGCATGTCGGGGGATCACTTGGCACTTCTCCAGCAGGAAGTTGTGGCCCTCTTGACCAAGGGGGCCATAGAGCGCGTTCCAACGCCAGAAGAAGGTCGTGGTTGTTATTCCCACTACTTTCTGATTCCAAAGAAGGACAAAGGCCTGCATCCTATCTTAGACCTTCGGAACGTCAATCTCTTCCTCCGGAAGGAGAAGTTCAAGCTGCTCACACTTGCTCAGGTCTTGTCTGCCCTGGACCCACAAGACTGGATGGTAGCGTTGGACTTGCAGGACACTTACTTTCATATCCCCGTCCTGCCGGCCCACCTGCGATACCTGCGGTTCACGGTAGGCCACGAGCATTTTCAGTTCACCGTGCTTCCTTTTGGCCTTACCAGCGCCCCTCGGGTGTTCACGAAAGTGATGGCGGTGGTCGCAGCTCATCTGCGCAGATCAGGGGTTTCAGTCTTCCCCTATCTCGACGACTGGTTGTTGAAGGCGGGCTCGCCCCAGGCAGTCGTCTCCCACCTCCAGACTACGGCCGACCTCCTGCATTTGCTGGGGTTCTCCATCAACGTGCCGAAGTCGCACCCGATTCCCTCGCAGAAGCTCCTCTTCATCGGACCAGTTCTGGACACAGTGCAATTTCGGGTCTATCCTCCCGAACAGCGAGTCCGGGATATTCGGGCTATGATTCCAATCTTTCAGCCCTTATCCTGCGTTTCGGTCAGGATGACCTTGAGGCTGCTGGGCCTCATGGCCTCCTGCATCCTGCTGATCAATCATGCCAGATGGCATATGCGGGCTCTGCAGTGGGACCTGAAGTTCCAGTGGGCGCAGCATCAGGGAAATCTGTCCGACTACGTCCAGATCTCGGAGGGCACTGCAAGACAGTTGCAGTGGTTGCTCACGAACCAGCATTGGGTCAGCGGCAGATCCCTCTCCCTTCCCCAACCGGAGCACACAGTGGTGACGGACGTGTCCCTCCTGGGATGGGGCGGCCACATGGGAGAGGCGGAGATCAGAGGCCTGTGGTCTCCGGCGGAGTCCAAGCTCCATATCAACATTTTGGAGCTTCGGGCGATCCTACTTGCGCTCAAAGCATTCCTTCCCTCTGTCAAGGGGAGAGTAGTGCAGGTGTTCACAGACAACACCACCGCCATGTGGTACTGCAACAAACAGGGCGGGGTGGGGTCGTGGACCCTATGTCAGGAGGCTCTACGTCTCTGGACATGGCTGGAACATCAGGGCATTTCCCTAGTGGTTCAACACCTCGTGGGTTCACTGAACGTCAGGGCGGACGAACTCAGCCGCATGTGGATGATGGATCTCGAATGGCGTCTTCACTCCGACGTGGCGCAAGGTCTATTTCAACAGTGGGGAGAGCCTTGGTTAGATCTATTCGCCACCGAAGAGAACGCGCAATGTCAGCAGTTCTGCACGTTGGAATTTCCAAGGCGTCACTCGCTCGGCAACGCTTTTCGTCGCGAGTGGAGTTGCGGTCTATTCTACACCTTTCCGCCTATACCACTTCTACCCAGAGTGCTGAAGATCAGACGTGACCGGGCCCAAGTCATTCTTGTGGCTCCGGACTGGGCTCGAAGAGTTTGGTATCCCGAGCTACTCATTATGAGCGTGGACCCCCGATCCGACTGCCTCTTAGGGAGGATCTTCTGTCACAGCAGCAGGGGACGGTCCTCCACCCGAACCTGTCCAGCCTCCACCTCCTTGCGTGGAGGTTGAGCGGCGACAGTTGATTCCATTTCACTTGCCTCCCGAAGTCTGTGATGTAATTCTGGCAGCCAGGCGTCCCTCCACTAAATCAGTATACGCCTGCAGGTGGAACAAATTTGTGGCATGGTGCACAGCAAAGGCTGTGGATCCGCTTTCTGCCCCTCTTTCTGAGGTCCTCCTGTTCCTTCTTTCTTTAGCCCAGCAGGGCTCTGCTCTGGGCACTATCAAGGGCTACCTTTCTGCAATTTCAGCCTTTCTCAGGCTACCTGATCAGCCCTCTCTTTTCAAGTCCCCTGTTGTAAATAGATTTCTCAAAGGCATTACTCACCTTTTCCCTCCTATTCCGTTTGTGATGCCACAGTGGGACTTGAATCTGGTTCTTACTTATTTGATGTGCGCTCCCTTTGAGCTGCTTCACAACTGTCCGCTTCGTTTATTAACCTTGAAGACTGCTTTCCTGGGTGAGTGAGCTCCAGGCTCTTTCATGTAAACCTCCTTTTCTGTCTGTTCATCCAGACAAGGTTGTGCTACGCACACGTCCATCCTTTTTACCAAAGGTTGTTACTGCCTTCCATATCGGGCAGACTATTACCTTGCCCACCTTCTTTCCACCTCCGCATCCTTCCAGAGAGGAAGAGAGGCTCCACCGTCTGGACCCAAAACGTGCGATCTCATTCTACCTCGACTGCACACAACAGTTCCGGGTGGATGACCAGCTCTTTGTTGGCTACGTAGGCGCCAAGAAAGGCCGGGCTGTACACAAGAGGACTATCTCCCGCTGGGTTGTCTTGTGTATAAAAGCCTGCTATTCTCTGGCTAAAAATGAGCCTCCGGTGGGGCTGCGCGCCCATTCTACCAGGGCAACAGCAGCTACTACTGCATTGGGACGTGGTGTCCCCCTGCAAGACATCTGTCAGGCAGCCACGTGGGCTTCGCTGCACACTTTTATCTGAAAGAGACACGTTAGTGACAGATTCCTTACCTTAGAATATCCCCAGGCGTCAGGCTGGATCCGGAAAGTTTTTGCGTAGCAGTACCCTTGCGCGTCGGTAGGCGGCGTCGTGCGGCTCCGCGTCCGTCGTCGGCGTCGTGATCGCCGGGATGACGTCGCGGGCAGTACTTAGACGCCGCCCCTGCGCGCTGACGTCAGTTCTTCTTTTTCCGCTCTTACTGGCCTTGTTTCTCTCCCAACATCCCACCCCGAGAGCTTGGTTGTCCAAGCCTCTGCCTCCCAAACCGCCTTCCCTACCGCCCCTCCGGATAGGGAATCCAAACGCCTGGACCAATTTGGGAAGAAGGCTTTTTCTTCCTCCAGTGCTGGCTTGCGGTCCGTCAACACCGCTTGCCTTTTGGGCCGATATACCCACTCCCTGTGGGATTCAGTGGCGGCTGTTTTGCCGCAGTGTTCTGAGGAGGTCCAGACACTGCTTACCCGCGCCATAGCGGAAGGGCGAGATGCGCCTAAATACACCATACGTTGTGGCCTTGATACCGCCGACTCGCTGGGCAGATCGCTTGCGACGACGGTGGCGCTACGTCGCCACGCCTGGCTGAGAACAACTGGTTTCTCGGGTGATGTCCAGAATACACTCATGGACATGCCCTTTGATGGAGTCGGTCTTTTTGGTTCAAAGGCAGACCATGCGCTGGAGCGTTTTAAGGACTCACTAGCTACTGCCAAGTCCCTGGGCCTTTCTGTTGTATGCCCTCCGCTAACCTCTGCTTTCCGCCCCTTTCGTGGCCACGGAAGGGGCGCCCAGTCACGTCAGCTGCCCAACCACCGGCCCGCGCAGCAAGCGTCTTCGCGTGGCCGAAGACGTGGATACCGCCGTGGCGGTTCGGGCAACCAGCGTGCGGGTCAGGCCACTACCTCCAACCCGTCCGCGGCCTCCAAGCCCTCCTAGTCCTTCCTTTCAGGTGTACAGCACGCCAGTAGGGGGCAGGGTCCGCCATCACCTTCACCACTGGCGTCCCATCACCTCGGACAGGTGGGTCTTGGACATTGTCCGAAGGGGCTACTCCCTCCCCTTCGAGACCACCCCCAGCCATGCCACCTCAATTCCACCGCATGTCAGGGGATCACTTGGTACTTCTGCAGAAGGAAGTCACGGCCCTCTTGGCCAAGAGGGCCATCGAGCATGTTCCGACCCCAGAAGTAGGACGTGGTTGCTACTCCCACTACTTTCTGGTGCCCAAAAAGGACAAGGAGGACATGCGTCCTATCTTGGACCTCCGGAACGTCAATCGCTTCCTCCGGAAGGAGAAGTTCAAGATGCTCACCCTAGCTCAGGTCTTGACTGCCCTCGACCCTGGAGACTGGTTGGTAGCGTTGGACTTGCAGGACGCTTATTTTCACATCCCCGTCCTGCCGGCCCACCGGCGTTACCTGCGGTTCACGGTAGGCCTCGAGCATTTTCAGTTCACCGTGCTCCCCTTTGGCCTTACAAGTGCCCCTCGGGTGTTCACGAAAGTGATGGCGGTGGTCGCAGCTCATCTGCGCCGGGCAGGGGTTCCAGTCTTCCCCTACCTCGACGACTGGCTGCTGAAGGCGGGCTCGTCCCAGGCAGTCGTCTCCCACCTCCAGACTACGGCCGTACTCCTGCACTCGCTGGGGTTCTCCGTCAATGTGCCGAAGTCGCATCTGATTCCTTCTCCACAGCTCCTTTTCATCGGAGCAGTTCTGGACACGACGCAGTTTCGGGCCTATCCTCCCGAACGGCGAGTCCGGGATATTCAGGCTATGATTCCGATCTTTCAGCCTTTATCCTGGGTTTCGGTACGGATGACCCTGAGGCTGCTGGGCCTCATGGCCTCCTGCATCCTGCTGGTCAATCATGCCAGATGGCATATGCGGGCTCTGCAGTGGGACCTGAAGTTCCAGTGGGCGCAGCACCAGGGCAACCTGTCCGATCACGTCCAGATCTCGGAGGGGACTGCAAAACAGTTGCAGTGGTGGCTCTCGAACCGGCAATGGATCATGGGCAGATCCCTCTCCCTTTCCCAGCCAGAGCACACAGTTGTGACGGACGCGTCCCTTCTGGGATGGGGCGGTCACATGGGAGAGGCGGAGATCAGAGGCCTCTGGTCTCCGGCGGAGTCCCGGCTCCATATCAACCTTCTGGAGCTCCGGGCGATCCGACTTGCACTCAAGGCATTCCTTCCCTCTGTCAAAGGGAAGGTAGTGCAGGTGTTCACAGACAACACCACCGCCATGTGGTACTGCAACAAACAAGGCGGGGTGGGGTCGTGGACCCTCTGTCAGGAGGCTCTGCGCCTCTGGACATGGCTGGAACATCAGGGCATGTTCCTGATGGTTCAACACCTGGCAGGTTCCCTGAACACCAGGGCGGACTAACTCAGCCGCAGGTGCATGATGGATCACGAATGGCATCTTCACTCGGAAGTGGCGCAAGGACTCTTTCTACAGTGGGGAGAGCCTTGGTTAGATCTATTCGCCAACGAAGAGAACGCGCAATGTCATCAGTTCTGCGCGTTGGAATTTCCAAGGCGGCACTCGCTCGGCAACGCTTTTCGTCGCGAGTGGAGTTGCGGTCTGTTGTACGCCTTTCCGCCTATACTACTTCTACCCAGAGTGTTGAAGAAGATTCGGCATGACCGGGCCCAAGTCATCCTTGTGGCTCCGGACTGGGCTCGAAGAGTTTGGTATCCCGAGCTACTCAGTATGAGCGTAGATCCCCGATCAGTCTGCCTCTTCGGGAGGATCTTCTGTCGCAGCAGCAGGGGACGGTCCTCCACCCGAACCTGTCCAGCCTCCACCTGCTTGCGTGGAGATTGAGCGGCGGCAGTTGATTCCTTTCGACTTGCCTCCCGAAGTTTGTGATGTGATTCTGGCAGCCAGGCGTCCCTCCACTAAGGTGGTATACGCCTGCAGGTGGAACAAGTTTGTGGCATGGTGCACAGCAAAGACTGTGAATCCCCTTTCTGCCCCTCTTTCTGAGGTTCTTCTTTTCCTTCTTTCTCTGGCCCAACAGGGTTCTGCCCTGGGTACCATCAAGGGCTATCTTTGTGCCATCTCGGCCTTCCTCAGGCTTCCTGATCAGCCCTCCCTTTTCAAGTCCCCTGTTGTTAACAGGTTTCTAAAAGGCATTACACACCTCTTCCCTCCTGTTCCGTTTGTGATGCCTCAGTGGGACTTGAACTTGGTTCTTACCTTTCTTATGTGCGCTCCCTTTGAGCCTCTACATAACTGTCCTCTTCGTCTTCTAACTCTGAAGACAGCCTTTCTGGTGGCCATCACCTCCGCTCGGCGGGTGAGTGAGCTCCAGGCTCTTTCGTGCAAACCTCCCTTTCTGTCTGTCCATCCAGACAAGGTTGTTCTTAGGACGCGCCCGTCCTTCTTGCCAAAGGTGGTTACTGCCTTCCACATTGGGCAGACCATCACTTTGCCCACCTTCTTTCCGCCTCCGGATCCTTCCAGAGAGGAAGAGAGGCTCCACCGTCTGGACCCAAAACGTGCGCTTTCCTTTTATATCAACCGCACACAACACTTCCGGGTGGATGACCAGCTCTTTGTTGGCTACGTGGGCGCCAAAAAGGTCGGGGGTGCACAAGAGAACCATCTCCCGCTGGGTAACCTTGTGTATCAAAGCCTGCTATTTGGCTAAGAAGGAGCCTCCTGTTGGGCTGCGTGCCCATTCCACCAGGGCAACGGCTGCTACCACGGCCTTAGGCCGCGGTGTTCCGCTGCAGGATATCTGTCAGGCAGCTACGTGGGCCTCGCTGCACACGTTTACCAAGCATTACTGCCTTGACAGCCAGGTCCGGAGGGACGGCTTCTTTGGCCGTTCTGTCCTCCGGGACTTCCTTGTCTGATCTTTGTTCGCAGACCCACCACCGGGGTTGGTATTGCTGGGGTATCTATTCTAAGGTAAGGAATCTGTCACTAACGTGTCTCTTTCAGATGCACAAGTTACTAACTTGTGTAACGATATATCTGTAAGAGACAGTAGTTAGTGACAGATTCCTACCGCCCACCCATCCTCCCCGTTCTGCAAACTGATTTCTAGGGTTAAGGTCATCCCTTTCAGGGCCCTAGTTTCAATGCACCAGTGGTCAGTATCTTGCATGGCTCTGCGTTCCTGGCGGGGAAAGTCGTGTACAGAACGGACGTCAGTGCGCAAGGGCGGCGTCTAAGTAGCTGCCGCGACGTCATCCCGGCGATCACGACGCCTACGACGGACGCGGAGCCGCACAACGCCACCTTCCAATGCGCAGGGGTACTGCTGACAAAAACTTTCCGGATCCAGACTGATGCCTGGGGATATTCTAAGGTAAGGAATCTATCACTACTAATGTTTCTTACAGATATATCGTTACCGAAGGTAAGTAACTTGTTCTTTAGCCCTTTTTACATTTGAAGTATCATTTGTCCTTGTTAAAATCACCTTTTGTGTTGAGGTTTCTAAAAGGTGTGACTTTTTTGTTTCCTCCCAAACCCGCTGTGATGCCACAATGGAATCTCAATTTGGACCTTACTTTCCTTATGTGCACTCCCTTCTAACCAATGGGCAGTTATCCTCTTCGCCTCCTCACTAAGATTGTCTTCTTGGTCATGGAAACTTCAGGTTGTCCTATAAGTGAACTTCAAGCTTTCTCAGTGCAGCTGCATAACACCATGTTTTTCCCAGATAAAGTGCTGTTGAGGACCGGGGCAGCCTTTTTGGCACACGTCTTGACTGCTTTCCTTGTTAGGCATTTGTAGGAAGCTGGCTCTGTATATACTATACCAAAGTATAGTATAGTGTGCACAGAGTCCAGTGGATCCCCAGAAGTATAGCCGAGGCAAAAGTAGATAACACCTTACTCTCTTTTGTGGTAGTTTGGTTGAGCAGTCAGGCTTATCAGAGGGTAGTGTTGAGCATTTGTTGTACATACTGAGGCAAGAAATGATGTCACACACTCGGAGATTGAAGGCAGACCAATTGTTTGTATAAAATGTTATTTTGTTGTTTTATCTAGAACCAAGATTCACTTAGTAGCAGGTAAGTTAAACTCTTCATACAATGTTACTTTGAGCAGGACAGTGAAAACTGGACCTGCAGAAACATAAAGATAACTTTTTGCAGTTGAGAACATTAAAACAATGCAGCTAAGTATTTTTGATTACTTTTCGATTAACTTTGGATTACAGTTATGGTTTGGTATGATACAAAATCCTAACACAGTTTACACCACACAGGACATTTGTAAGCGGGTTAATTCTTGTGCAAGCAATAGATTACTGTTTGTGCAGTACAAGACAGTTCAACGCTTAGAAGAATTTTTAGAGAAAAACCCACCATTCAGTCCTATGAGAAAAATGAAGTGTTCGGCTATTGGTGAGTAAATCGGTTTTGGAATTAGAGTTTTGGGGGGTAGAACCAAGGTTCAGGTTGGCAGACACGGGGCACCACCAGCAGCACTAGGGCCGCCGGGTGCAGAGTGCAGGGTGCCAATGTTAGCCAGTGGGGCTAAAGGGCACCTTGATTGTGGACTGCTCACGGGCAGGCCACTCGGTCTCAGGAGCCAAGCTCCTAGGGTTAAGATCAGGGCATAGGGGCCCAGGTTAGCAACAAGTCCACACCACCAGCGGCGTAGGGGCGGCCGAGTGCAGGGTGCTCAGGAGGTTTTGGAAGCCCAGTGCAAATTCTTTTTTATAAACCATTTTATTTTGTTTTCCACATTTTAGGATCATAACACATTATTATTAACCAAGGTTACATGTATAGTACTGGAAGACATATAAGTACTGAATCATGGTAACAGGCTGGTGAGAATAGAAACTGACATTGTGAAGGGGTCAAATGATGCTTCAAGGGAACTTGCTTTCCGCCGGAGGGAGGGGGAGGGGGTAACGAACTGTGAACTCTGGGACGAACCAGGGTAAGTTGACTGGGGTTGGAGGCATGGATACTTGACGCTTGTGGCTATGCTGTTGGGGTTAAGGGCTCAGGCGAGAGGTGGCTTGGGCGGGTCCCAGAAGTGGCTGTCAGTGTTGAGCGTGCATGTATATCGTGTGAGGAACTACGGGAGAGCGGGAGCCTGCTTGAGGCCTCGGGAGGGATCATGCGGCAGGACACCCCGGTTGGGACCGACTATGCCATTTGTGGTTGGGCATCCTTCATCAAGGTCGGTGGAGGTCATCCAACGCTGGCACTCAGGTCAGGATCGCCGGGGGGACCTCGCTGGGGTGTTGGGCCACTCGAACTCGGGCTGTGGGTGTCTGGTGCAGAGTGGTGAGGACTCGCGGATCCGGCATGATCTGGAGTCCTGACTTGGGTTGATGCTGGACAAATCCAGTGTCCACGGGAGATAGGAAGTGTTTGTGAAGGAAGGGCAGGTCTCCGGAGTTCTTGGAGGCTGCTGGATGCAGGACTCGCCGGGTTCAGAGCAGGAGACAGGCCGGTAGGGCTGGGGCCAAGGCAGTTGTCGCCATCCTGCAGTGCGGCTCTTCGGTCCTCCTCCTTCTCGTCACGTATATGAAGAGGCAGGATTCAGGGGTGCCCCTAAATACTAGATTTAGGGGCATTACAGGGGTGTGCAGGTTGGGACCAATGGGTCCCTTCCCTCGGGTTTCTACAGCCGCTAATATGTCGTAGGGGGGCATAAGCCTCTTCCTGATTGGAGGGGTCCCCCCATCTACAAGATGGCGGGGACTGAGATGTGTGCTTCACCTTGCCCCCCACATCCTTCCACCTGAGAGGGGTTGGCAAAGGTGGGCCCACCTCCCTTCTTGGCTAGGTTTTCCTACCGGTTCTTGCAACCAAAATGGGGGTCAGAACCGGTGGGAGCCAGTTGTTGATAGCAGCAAAAGGCTCACAATTTCTTCACTGCACTTGCAATGTCTGTGAACGGCACAGACACTGTAGGGACATATTGCTCTTGCAGCTAGGCCCTCACCTGGACATGGTGCACCTTTCCTTTAGGGCTGTAAGGCCTGCTAGAGGGATGACTTACTCATGCCGCAAGCAGTGTCGATGGGCATGGCACACACAAATGTGTCTTGAAATGTCCTGAAGCACACCCTAATTATTTCGTACTTTTCAGTTCAAATAACCTTCTTTTTCAAGTTTGGCATGCAGCACCCGTGTTGGTGCGCCGTTCCCTTCGCACCAGAACATAATTCACTCTGAAATGGTGGCCCGCTGGTTTAGCAGGTCACGTAAGGGTTGCACAGCCGTGTAAACATTGGTATTTCAAAATAATACACATCCACTGCTGTAATCCAATTTCTGTCTTTTTATTTTCTCATTGTTTCTCATGGTTTGTCCATCTTTAACCATCACGTCAAAAGGCACGAAATTCGTTAATTTTTTGGCATTTTAATGATTCGATGCATTGCCCATCCAGGCCTATACATGAACATATGGCGAATTTCCAGACCTCCACCAGAATCGATACAGTTCCTACTCAATGCATTTCGGTTTTAAAAAGAAAAAAGAAAAAAAACCTTCCTCAGGAGTATCTATGAATTGTAAAAATATATATATTTCAGTCACAGTTGCATATAAACCCCACACATTCCAAAAACATATCAACCTTAATTTACCATTCTACTCTTATCAAAACATTTAAACTTATTACCGAGCAATATTATATTTAAAGTGTCAATTAATAACAATCCCATAACCCCACAACGTGACTATAAACTGCAACTCAACAGTGCAAAACAATACGTACAACCCTCGAATTTACCCGCCAACCCAACCACTGCATCATGATTAAAAAACAATATGCTTTTAACCCACACTCCCTCGATCCACTGCAACCCTGAAATCAATCGCCTATAAACCTCCAACCCTCTGTACCCAACTAAAAAAAAAACCAAAACAAGAAATACACTCTTTCCCTGTGTCCAGTTTAATCACCTTTCCAACCCCCCGTATATACCTGATGAAAAGATTCCCAGCGCATCAACCTCCTCATCCGCGCTCGTAATTTGTTTAATGCGACCAAGCTACTCGTCCCAAATTTAAATTGATGTTACCCGCCCCTCCTCTATGGTCATAGGTGTAAACCATCACGTGTTTTTCCATCCCCACCTAATCACGATGCCTCTAATAATTTAAAGTGCTAACAGTGCTAATAATGTTCATAAACCCACATCAAAGACCCCCTCTACCTCATTGAACATATTTGTTATAAACATAAGCATTGCGTGCTTCGTATCCAACTGTAAACAATATATAAATAAACGGTCACTGTAAATGACTTCTCTGTAATTCGAACGTGGTGAGCCGCTTTTGACGTGAAACACGATATTCTCCTTTGCTCTCGTTTTTTTTGTTATTCTTAACGGGGTGCTATCAGGTGTTGAAACGGTGTATATAACGACATGACTTGAAATGTCCTGAAGCACACCCTAATTATTTCGTACTTTTCAGTTCAAATAACCTTCTTTTTCAAGTTTGCCATATCGACTCTTAAGTTTGGTCTGCACAGAAACACCCACTCTAAACTGGCAGGGTGGGGGTGTTAAGGTGAGGGGTCTCTGAGGGTAGCATAATACATGCTACAGCCCTCAGAGGCCCTCTCTGGTCACAAGGCCCTTGGTACTAGGGATACCTTTTACACTGGACTTACAGGTGGCCCAGAGGTGTGCCAATTGTGGGTACAAAGGTACCGTTTTAGGAAATTACACAGGTGCTAGTGCCTGGTTAGCAGGTGCCTAGCACACACTGTCAAGTTGGCATCCGGTATCTGGCAAAATGTTAGGGGGTAACCATGCAAAAAGGGGCTCTTTCCTACAGCATTCCATTATTCTTCCAGCGTACTTTGCTCTACCTCACCCTTAGGAAAAGGAGGAGAGACTTCATTGGCTGGACCCCAAAGGAGCTGTGTGCTTTTACATAGATCACACCGAAGACCATCTGGTGGATGATCAGCTCTTTGTCAAAGAAAGGCACGGTAGTGCAGAGGACTTTGTAAAGGTAGCTAGTCCTCTGCATTAAGATCTGCTAAGCACTGGCCAAATAGCAGGCTCTTGAAAGATTGAGGGCCTGTGTTACCTAGGCCAAGACTGCTACCACTTCACTGGCACGCAGAAGGCCTGTCCTTGACATCGGTCAGGCCGCAACGTGGGCATCAGTACACACATTCATGAAGCAGTGCGCACGGACAGCCAGGTCTGACAGGAAAGGCATTTTGCCTGTTCTGTCTTACAGGACTTTTTGGTCTAAACCTTTCCACGGACCCACCACCTTGGCAGGTACTGCTTTGGTATCTATTCTAAAGATTGGAAATCTGCAGTTAGAAGTATCCATCGGAACAACAGGTTACTTTCCTTCAGAAACGCACTTTCTGGTGGATACTCTATCTAACCATAGATTCCTCACTGCCCTCCTGGCTCCGCGTTCCGTGGAATGGTCTCTCATTTTCCATCTAAAAAGGTCCCAATCCAGAGAGAGATCTGCACACTTCTATGTCTGCTTGTTGTTGGGCTTCGAGTTTAAAAAAAAAAACTGATGTCAACTCGCAGTTGTGACGTTTTGGTGCGGCTCCATTGTCTCTTCCAGGGCAGAATGAAGTTAGCTCTGAGCGGCACAGTGCCACATACCGGCATGCTGGAACAATCCTGTTTAAATCTTCCAGATCCAGTCTGGGATGTTCTAAAGGTTAGAAGTTTGTGGTTAGATAGAGTGTAGGAGAGTAGGATCTGCCTCTTATGTTGCCCCCACTTTTTTTCTGATGTTTACACTGGTTTCTGGCTATAGTCAGGCTGGGACCCTGCTAATCCGGGCCCCAGCCTCTCTGTTCTCTCTAAACGATTTGGAGTGCACTCTAGGTGCACTAGTGATTGGATACTGTGGTACCTTATGAGTCCCTAGTATATGGTACCTTAGGTACCAAGGGCATAGGTACTTCACAGGCCTACCAGGGGCTGAAGCATGTATTATGCCACCCCTGGGAAGCAGACTAAATCTGACACACAGGCCTGCTACTGCAGCCTGGGTGAGATGGTGCTAGCACTCACTGAGATATAGGTCCCCTATATCTCTCCTGCACACCCATATGAACCTATCAGTCACCCCTAAGGCAGGCCCTATCAATCCTGAGGGCAGGGTGCTTGGCTTCTATGTGAGGGGGTGCCTCTGCCTGAGCAGGGCCCCTCTGCAGCTCTCAGAGTCCATTCTCTGGTGCTGTTTGTGGATGCGATTAAACCATATACTTTTAAGTGCATTATATCCTCGCAGTAGAATGCTAACTTTGGAATGGCTGCATCGAAACATGTCGTGTTTGGTGTCAAACATCTTGGAATACTACCCCCCCCGCCAGTCCTGGCGGCGGGAGTAGCATTCCACCCTTCTAGAGGGATAGACATGTACCTACTGTGGAAACGCGGTAGAATCCTGCAGAGCCCTGGCATCACAAAATGGATGCCACCAGTCACAGACACTGGGCTGCCCTCCTGCTGATGACCAACACTCGCAGTGGAGGAAGCCCAACAATAGATATCCTGTCCCAAGGGGTGTGACCACCTTCCAGACAGGGTTTAGTGTATTGGGGCTGGGTGGGTGCACTCTTAGAGTGCTTTGAAGTCCTGCACTGGGGGAGCAGAAGGCTCCTCTGTGCATATGCCAGTTCAAACCGGCTCAGGGGCTACCTGTCCCTGCTCTGGCGCGAAACTGGACAAAGGGAAGTGGGTGTAGCCACCCACTCCCCTGACCCTCCCATAGGTAGGGTCATAGAGCTAGTCCCTCCCTTTCTTTTAGTATAAGAGGGGAACCTGTGCATTGCACCCTAGATTTCCCTGGATGGCGCTCTGAAGAAGAATCCCGGACCTTCGACGTTCCACTACCTTTGGAAGACTGAAGAATCTCCCTTGGAGTCAAGGAGTGACTCCCCTGCTTGGCAGGCACCAAAAACTACAAACGACGGTCGCAAACTACGCCGCTCCCGCCGGAGTCCGAAGTCCCTGCAGCCCAAGAAGTGGATTTCCTGACTTCTCAAAGGCCATCGTGAGTCCCCAGCAAAGCTAAGGCCAGTGGACCCCAAGAGTAACGAGGAACCGCGACCCCTGGGTACCGTGCACTATTGTCGAGTGCAACCCCTCCACAACGTTCCACGAACTTGTGCTTTGGACCACGTGTGGTCCCAGCCTCCAGCAGGAATCCCTCCTAAGATCAGAGGCCTACCACGTCCCGAGTGACCGTGGGCCCCTGTGAGCGGATCCCCCCGAGGCGTCTTCACGATCCCTTGCCAGCCGGCTTGTGGGTCCCCAGAAGACTTTCTAAAGAAACCAAAGGGCTCCCCTAGTTGCTCCAGGCCTGCTCTGACTTACCCTCGCTGGGTGAGTCCCACAGACCTTGCTGGTCTGCGCCATTGCCTCTTCACACTTTCTCCGAGACTTGCTGTTATCAAGGCTTGTTGGCTCCAATCGAGTCGCCGACACCGCAGTAAGCTGCAGACATCGTGGGACACGCCGAATCCAGCTCCTGGTCGTCGTCGACGCCTCCTGGACCTCGTGGCTGAAGAGTCAAGGCAACCGCGAACGACCTGAATCTTGCGACGACGGTGGGCATTCATCTTCCTTGCCCCGAGTCACTGCCAAGTGACTTTGAACACTGTCCCCTCTGCTTTCAGGTCTTCCATCTTCTGAATCCAGGCTTGGATTCCTCCGGACACTTCTCCTGTCGCCGCAAGCAGCAAGTCTTCACTGGCTCCCATTGAAAACGAGGCCGCGACCCGACACCAAAGAACACCTATGCACCCGGCTCCCCTGGGTGAGGTAACTTCAGCACTACGGTGCTCCTGTGGGTGTGGGCCCTAGAACTACTTACCCTGTAAGTGACTTGCTTGTAGCTTCCCTAGAAGTGTCCTAAAACTCTAACTTTCTAAGTGCGACAATTGCGCTGACTCGTTCAGGGTTCGCGTCTGTGTTAGACACACCGCGTCCATCTCCTTTGCAACACTATCTAGAACTGTATCCTTCGACTCGTACTGAGTCCAATCGGTGTTCGCCTCGAACACACAAAGGGCCTGTAACACTGAGATCTCCATTGCACTGACTCGCACAAGGTTCGCGTCTGTGTTAGACACAGCGCGTCCATCTCCCTTGCAACTCTATCTATAACCGCGTCCTTCGACTCGTACAAGGACCGATCGGCGTGTTCGCCTCGAACACGCAAGGGACCTTTAACATTGATATCCCAATCGCGTCTGAGCGCATAGACTCGCACAGGACTGGCACCGGTGCCAGGTCACCGCGTCCGTCCCCTGTGGGTCTCCTACAACTACCTGGGGTGGTTCTTGGGGGTCCCTCGATTCTAGATGCCCTAGACCTAGGTCTAGCTAACTAAGATTGTGATATTCGATTGTGCTAAACTTATTGTGATAACATTTGACTTGTACATATGTTCCTGACCTCTAATCTCATAAAGAGATTAGTGAGTGTTTATTAATAAATACATATATATCTGAAAGAGACACGTTAGTGACAGATTCCCTACCTTAGAATATCCCCAGGCGTCAGGCTGGATCCGGAAAGTTTTCTGCGTAGCAGTACCCTTTCGCGTCGGTAGGCGGCGTCGTGCGGCTCCGCGTCCGTCGTCGGCGTCGTGATCGCCGGGATGACGTCGCGGGCAGTACTTAGACGCCGCCCCTGCGCGCTGACGTCAGTTCTTCTTTTTCCGCGCCAGTAAGCGCAGATCCGGGAAGAGCAGTGCCCTAGTAACTTTTTGACTATCTTTTTTGTGAATTTTATCACTGTTTCTTCAACGAGTCTTCACGACTCCTAAGGTGTCGTAGGGATGCCCGGCTTTAAGCCCTGCGAGGAATGTGGTCGCATGATGTCGATCACGGACCCGCATCTCGAGTGTCTCTTCTGTCTCGGCCGAGACCACGACACGAAGTCGTGCCCTGACTGCCGGAAACTTAATCCGAAGGCTTTGCGAGAGCGGTCTCGAAAGCTCCTCGAGGTCCGGCAGTCGGCTCCGCGCCGCACCAAGCCCCGGTCCCGGGAGAGGTCGAGGGGCCGGACGCGGAGACCCCGCCGTTCGTCGGAATCCAAGTCTTCGCGCTCCTCCGGTAAGTCGAAGCACAAGAAGTCTAAGCGGCATCATCGCTCTAAGACTTCGCCTCGCCGGTCTCGCGACTCGGCTGAGGTCCCTGTCGGCACCGTCCCCGCGGCCCCGGACGTGCCTGTCGAGTTACCCCCGCATTACCCGTCATTCCCGGGTTCGGGGGCGACTCCGGCCCAAATACAGGAGTTCCTGTCGGCTATGGCCCGCCTCTTCGGGCCTCAAGGTCCCTCCGGTGCGCCTTCGGGCCCCGCGGGCCACAGTGGGGTTGCTCCGGCGTCGCCGTCGACTCCGGTCCCGGCGTCGCCTGTCCCACCGGCCTTAATCCCGGCCTCGGCTCCGGCCCCGGCCTCGATCCCGGCTCCGGTGGTGCCGCAACCCCCATCGACGCCGGTTGACCTAACCACGCCGACGCCGATGTCCCCGGTGCCGTTCCTGACGCCGTCCGGGGCTCCGGACAGCGTCGTTCCCCGGCTCTCTCCGGCTCCGGACATGGAGCCGGACCGACGTCGCCCGACGCCGGTTCCGGCGCCGATGAGACCTTGGGTCCCTAATGTCCCTCCTCCTCCATATTATGAACCTGAGGAGGACCAGGAGAGCTGGGAGGGGTCTGAGGACCCTCTCACACAACAGTGCGAGTTTGACCCGGACTGGGTTGAGGAACTTAGGGATGCCAGTGGTCTGGACACCTCCCCTGACTCTGGCATGCTGTCTCCTCCCGTGGCTACGGAGGAGGGGCTAATTTTGCAACGGTGTTGCGTAGAGCTGCTGGAGCCTTGAATCTCCAGTTGCCTACGGTGGCCGTCAGGACTAACCTCCTGACAGAAGTGCTTCAGCCGGCGGCCTCCTCTTCGGAGACTGTGCTGCCGTTCAATGATGCACTCACTGACGTTCTTTTGGGTGCCTGGTCCAAGCCCACCACAGGGGCTCCTGTGGATAGGAACGTGGCCCGACGCCATCGCCCTGCTCCGGGCGACCCCCTGTTTCTCTCCCAACACCCCACCCTGAGAGCTTGGTTGTCCAAGCCTCTGCCTCCCAAACCGCCTTCCCTACCGCCCCTCCGGATACGGAATCCAAGCGCCTGGATCACTTTGGGAAGAAGGCTTTCTCTTCCTCCAGTGCTGGCTTGCGGTCCGTTAACACCGCTTGCCTCTTGGGCCGATATACCCACTCTCTGTGGGACTCGGTGGCGACTGTTTTGCCGCAGTATTCTGAGGAGGTCCAGACACTGCTTACCCGCGCCATTGCGGAAGGGTGAGATGCGGCTAAATACACCATACGTTGTGGCCTTGATACCGCCGACTCGCTGGGCAGATCGCTTGCAACGACGGTGGCGCTGCGTCGCCACGCCTGGCTGAGGACCACTGGTTTTTCGGGTGATGTCCAGAATACACTCATGGACATGCCCTTTGATGGAGTCGGTCTTTTTGGATCAAAAGCAGACCATGCGCTGGAGCGTTTCAAGGACTCGAGGGCTACTGCAAGGTCCCTGGGCCTTGCTGTTGTGCGCCCTCCGCTCACATCTGCTTTTCGCCCCTTTCGTGGCCACGAGAGGGCGCCCAGTCACGTCAGCAGCCCGGCCAACGGCCCGCGCAGCAAGCGCCTTCGCGTGGCCGAGGACGTGGATACCGCCGTGGCGGTTCGGGCAACCGGCGTGCGGGTCAGGCCACCACCTCCAACCCGTCCGCGGCCTCCAAGCCCTCCTAGTCCCTCCTTTCAGGTGCACGGCACGCCCAGTAGAGGGCAGGGTCCGCCATCACCTTCACCACTGGCGTCCCATCACCTCGGACAGGTGGGTCTTGGACATTGTCCGAAGGGGCTACTCCCTCCCCTTCGAGACCACCCCCAGCCATGCCACCTCAATTCCACCGCATGTCAGGGGATCACTTGGTGCTTCTACAGAAGGAAGTCACGGCCCTCTTGGCCAAGAGGGCCGTCTAACATGTTCCGACCCCAGAAGTAGGACGTGGTTGCTACTCCCACTACTTTCTGGTGCCCAAAAAGGACAAGGAGGACATGCGTCCTATCTTGGACCTCCGGAACATCAATCGCTTCCTCCGGAAGGAGAAGTTCAAGATGCTCACCCTAGCTCAGGTCTTGACTGCCCTCGACCCTGGAGACTGGTTGGTAGCGTTGGACTTGCAGGACGCTTATTTCCACATCCCCGTCCTGCCGGCCCACCGGCGTTACCTACGGTTCACGGTAGGCCTCGAGCATTTTCAGTTCACCGTGCTCCCCTTTGGTCTTACCAGTGCCCCTCGGGTGTTCACGAAAGTGATGGCGGTGGTCGCAGCTCATCTGCGCCGAGCTGGGGTTTCAGTCTTCCCCTACCTCGACGACTGGCTGCTGAAGGCGGGCTCGTCCCAGGCAGTCGTCTCCCACCTCCAGACTACGGCCGAACTCCTGCACTCGCTGGGGTTCTCCATCAATGTGCCGAAGTCGCATCTGATTCCTTCTCCACAGCTCCTTTTCATCGGAGCAGTTCTGGACACGACGCAGTTTCGGGCCTATCCTCCCGAACGGCGAGCCCGGGATATTCAGGCTATGATTCCGATCTTTCAGCCTTTATCCTGGGTTTCGGTACGGATGACCCTGAGGCTGCTGGGCCTCATGGCCTCCTGCATCCTGTTGGTCAATCATGCCAGATGGCATATGCGGGCTCTGCAGTGGGACCTGAAGTTCCAGTGGGCGCAGCACCAGGGCAACCTGTCCGACCCCTTCCAGATCTCGGAGGGGACTGCACAACAGTTGCAGTGGTGGCTCTCGAACCGGCAATGCGTCATGGGCAGATCCCTCTCCCTTCCCCAGCCAGAGCACACAGTTGTGACGGACGCGTCCCTTCTGGGATGGGGCGGTCACATGGAAGAGGCGGAGATCAGAGGCCTCTGGTCTCCGGCGGAGTCCCGGCTCCATATCAACCTTCTGGAGCTCCGGGCGATCCGACTTGCACTCGAGGCATTCCTTCCCTCTGTCAAAGGGAAGGTGGTGCAGGTGTTCACAGACAACACCACCGCCATGTGGTACTGCAACAAACAGGGCGGGGTGGGGTCGTGGACCCTCTGTCAGGAGGCTCTGCGCCTCTGGACATGGCTGGAACATCAGGGCATGTTCCTGATGGTTCAACACCTGGCAGGTACCCTGAACGCCAGGGCGGACGGACTCAGCCGCAGGTGCATGATGGATCACGAATGGCGTCTTCACTCGGAGGTGGCGCAAGGACTCTTTCTACAGTGGGGAGAGCCTTGGTTAGATCTATCTGAAAGAGACACGTTAGTGACAGATTCCTTACCTTAGAATATCCCCAGGCGTCAGGCTGGATCCGGAAAGTTTTTGCGTAGCAGTACCCTTGCGCGTCAGTAGGCGGCGTCGTGCGGCTCCGCGTCCGTCGTCGGCGTTGTGATCGCCGGGATGACGTCGCGGGCAGTACTTAGGCGCCACCCCTGCGCGCTGACGTCAGTTCTTCTTTTTCCGCGCCAGCAAGCGCAGATCCGGGAAGAGCAGTGCCCTGGTCATTTTTTGACCAAACTTTTTGGTGAATTTTTCACTGTTTTTCTTCAATCGACTTCAAGGTGTCGTAGGGATGCCCGGGTTTAAACGTTGCGGCGCCTGTGCTCGGATGATGTCCATCACAGACCCGCATTGGGATTGTCTCTTCTGCCTCGGCCGAGGCCACGACACGGAGTCTTGTTCCGACTGCCGGGCCCTCAACCCGAAAGCTTTGCGAGAGCGGTCTCGAAAGCTCCTCGAGGCCCGGCATTCGGCTCCGCGCAAGCCCCGGTCGCGTGAGAGGTCCAGGGGTCGATCGCGGAGTCCACACCGGTCGTCGGCATCGAAGTCTTCTTCGTCCGGTAAGTCAAAACACAAAAAGTCCAAAAAGCATCGTCGCTCTAGGACTTCGCCTCGCCGGTCTCGCGACTCGGCTGAGGCTCCTCCCGGCACCGTCCCCTCCCCCGCGGCCCCGGACATGCCTGTGGAGTCGCCCCCGCAATACCCGTCCTTCCCGGGTTCGGGGGCGGATCCGGCCAAAGTACAGGAATTCCTGTCGGCCATGGTCCGCCTCTTCGGGCCTCCAGGTCCCTCCGGTGCGCCTTCGGGCCCCGCGGGCCCTGATGGGGTTGCTCCGGCGTCGCCGACGGCTCCGGCCCCGGCGTCGCCCGTGCCTCCAGCCTCGATCTTGGCTCCGGTCCCGGCCTCGATCCCGGCTCCACAACCCCCATCGACGCCGGTCGACCTAACGACACCTCCGCCGGCGCCGATGTCTCCGGTGCCGTTCTCGACGCCGCCTGGGGCTCCGGGCGGCGTCGTCCCCAGTTCCTTCCGGCTCCGGACATGGACCCGGACCGACGTCGCTCGGCGCCGGTTCCGGCGCCGATGAGACCTTGGGTCCCAAATGTCCCTCCTCCCCCTTATTTTGAACCAGAGGAGGACCAGGAGGACTGGGAGGGGTCTGATGACCCTCTGGCACAACAGTGTCATTACGATGAGGACTGGACAGAGGGTCTAGGGGATGCCAGTGGTCTAGATACTTCCCCTGACACTGGCATGCTGTCTCCTCCCGTGGCTACGGAGGAGGGAGCCAATTTTGCAACGGTGTTGCGTAGGGCGGCTGGAGCCTTACATCTCCAACTCCCTACTGTGGCGGTCAAGACTAATCTCTTGACAGAGGTGCTTCAGCCGGCAGCCTCCTCTACGGAGACTGTGCTGCCTTTTAACGACGCCCTCACTGACGTTCTTTTGGGCGCCTGGTCCAAGCCCAACACAGGGGCTCCTGTGGATAGGAACGTGTCCCGACGCCATCGCCCAGCTCCGGGCGACCCCCTGTTTCTTTCTATCCACCCCACCCCTGAGAGCTTGGTTGTCCAAGCCTCCGCTTCCCAAACCGCCTTCCCTACCGCCCCTCCGGATAGGGAATCCAAACGCCTGGATCAATTTGGGAAGAAGGGTTTTCTTCCTCCAATGCTGGCTTGCGGTCCATCAACACCGCTTGTCTTTTGGGCCGATATACCCACTCCTTGTGGGATTCGGTGGCGAATGTTTTGCCCCAGTGTTCTGAGGAGGTCCAGACACTGCTTTCCCGCGCCATTGCGGAAGGAAGGGATGCGGCCAAATACACAATACGATGTGGCCTTGATACCGCCGACTCGCTGGGCAGGTCTATTGCAACGACGGTGGCGCTACGACGCCACGCCTGGCTGAGAACCACTGGTTTTTCAGGGGATGTCCAGAATACTCTCATGGACATGCCCTTTGATGGAGTCGGTCTTTTTGGGTCCAAAGCAGACCATGCGTTGGAGCGCTTTAAGGACTCGCGGGCTACTGCAAAGTCCCTGGGCCTTTCTGCTACACGCCCTCCGCTGACTTCTGCTTTTCGCCCCTATCGTGGCCACGGTAGGGGCGCCCCTTCACGTCAGCAGCCCAGCCACCGGCCCGCGCAGCAGGCATCTTCGCGTGGCCGAATACGTGGATTCCGCCGTGGCGGATCGGGCAACCAGCGTGCGGGTCAGGCCACCACCTCCAACCCGTCCGCGGCCTCCAAACCCTCCTAGTCCCTCCTTTCAGGTGCACAGCACGCCAGTAGGGGGCAGGGTCCGCCATCACCTTCCCCACTGGCGTGCCATCACCTCGGACAGGTGGGTCTTGGACATTGTCCGAAGGGGCTATTCCCTCCCCTTCGAGTCCACCCCCCCAGCCATGCCACCTCAATTCCACCGCATGTCAGGGGATCACTTGGTACTTCTGCAGAAGGAAGTCACGGCCCTCTTGGCCAAGAGGGCCATCGAGCATGTTCCAACCCCAGAAGTAGGGCGTGGTTGCTACTCCCACTACTTCCTGGTGCCCAAAAAGGACAAGGAGGACATGCGTCCTATCTTGGACCTCCGGAACGTCAATCGCTTCCTCCGGAAGGAGAAGTTCAAGATGCTCACCCTAGCTCAGGTCTTGACTGCCCTCGACCCTGGAGACTGGTTGGTAGCGTTGGACTTGCAGGACGCATATTTCCACATCCCCGTCCTGCCGGCCCACCGGCGTTACCTTCGGTTCACGGTAGGCCCCGAGCATTTTCAGTTCACCGTGCTCCCCTTTGGCCTTACCAGTGCCCCTCGGGTGTTCACGAAAGTGATGGCGGTAGTCGCAGCTCATCTGCGCCGGGCAGGGGTTTCAGTCTTCCCCTACCTCGACGACTGGCTGCTGAAGGTGGGCTCATCCCAGGCAGTCGTCTCCCACCTCCAGACTACGGCCGAACTCCTGCACTTGCTGGGGTTCTCCATCAATGTGCCGAAGTCACATCTGATTCCTTCTCCACAGCTCCTTTTCATCGGAGCAGTTCTGGACACGACGCAGTTTCGGGCCTTTCCTCCCGAACGGCGAGTCCGGGATATTCAGGCTATGATTCCGATCTTTCAGCCTTTATCCTGGGTTTCGGTACGGATGACCCTGAGGCTGCTGGGCCTCATGGCCTCCTGCATCCTGCTAGTCAATCATGCCAGGTGGCATATGCGGGCTCTGCAGTGGGACCTGAAGTTCCAGTGGGCGCAGCACCAGGGCAACCTGTAGCTGCCACGTCCAGATCTCGGAGTGAACTGCTAAACAGTTGCAGTGGTGGCTCTCGAACCGGCAATGGGTCATGGGCAGATCCCTCTCCCTTCCCCAGCCAGAGCATACAGTTGTGACGGACGCGTCCCTTCTGGGATGGGGCGGTCACATGGGAGAGGCGGAGATCAGAGGCCTCTGGTCTCCGGCGGAGTCCCGGCTCCATATCAACATTCTGGAGCTCCGGGCGATCCGGCTTGCACTCAAGGCATTCCTTCCCTCTGTCAAAGGGAAGGAAGTGCAGGTGTTCACAGACAACACCACCGCCATGTGGTACTGCAACAAACAGGGCGGGGTGGGGTCTTGGACCCTTTGTCAGGAGGCTCTGCGCCTCTGGACATGGCTGGAACATCAGGGCATGTCTGATGGTTCAACACCTGGCAGGTTCCCTGAACGCCAGGGCGGACGAACTCAGCCGCAGGTGCATGATGGATCACGAATGGCGTCTTCACTCGGAAGTGGCGCAAGGACTCTTTCTACAGTGGGGAGAGCCTTGGTTAGATCTATTCGCCACCGAAGAGAACGCGCAATGTCATCAGTTCTGCGCGTTGGAATTTCCAAGGCGGCACTCGCTCGGCGAAGCTTTTCGTCGCGAGTGGAGTTGCGGTCTGTTGTACGCCTTTCCGCCTATACCACTTCTACCCAGAGTGTTGAAGAAGATTCGGCACGACCGGGCCCAAGTCATTCTTGTGGCTCCGGACTGGGCTCGAAGAGTTTGGTATCCCGAGCTACTCAATATGAGCGTAGATACCCCGATCCGTCTGCCTCTTCGGGAGGATCTTCTGTCGCAGCAGCAGGGGACGGTCCTCCACCCGAACCTGTCCAGTCTACACCTGCTTGCGTGGAGATTGAGCGGCGGCAGTTGATTCCTTTCGACTTGCCTCCCGAAGTTTGTGATGTGATTCTGGCAGCCAGGCGTCCCTCCACTAAGGTGGTATACGCCTGCAGGTGGAACAAATTTGTGGCATGGTGCACAGCAAAGGCTGTGAATCCCCTTTCTGCCCCTCTTTCTGAGGTCCTTCTGTTCCTTCTTTCTCTGGCCCAACAGGGTTCTGCCCTGGGTACCATCAAGGGTTATCTTTGTGCTATCTCGGCCTTCCTCAGGCTCCCTGATCAGCCCTCCCTTTTCAAGTCCCCTGTTGTTAACAGGTTCTTAAAGGCATTACACACCTCTTCCCTCCTGTTCCGTTTGTAATGCCTCAGTGGGACTTGAACTTGGTTCTTACTTTTTTAATGTGCGCTCCCTTTGAGCCTCTACATAACTGTCCTCTTCGTCTTCTGACTCTGAAGACAGCCTTTCTGGTGGCCATCACCTCCGCTCGGCGGGTGAGTGAGCTCCAGGCTCTATCTTGCAAACCTCCCTTTCTGTCTGTTCATCCAGATAAGGTTGTTCTTCGGACGCGTCCGTCCTTCTTGCCAAAGGTGGTTACTGCCTTCCACATTGGGCAGACCATCACTTTGCCTACCTTCTTTCCGCCTCCGCATCCTTCCAGAGAGGAAGAGAGGCTCCACCGTCTGGACCCAAAACGTGCGCTCTCCTTCTATATCGACCGCACAAAACGCTTCCGGGTGGATGACCAACTCTTTGTTGGCTACGTGGGCGCCAAAAAAGGTCGGGCGGTGCACAAGAGAACCATCTCCCGCTGGGTTACCTTGTGCATCAAGACCTGCTATTCTTTGGCTAAGAAGGAGCCTCCTGTTGGGCTGCGTGCCCATTCCACCAGGGCAACGGCTGCTACCACGGCCTTGGGCCGAGGTGTTCCGCTGCCGGTTATCTGTTCGGCAGCTACGTGGGCCTCGCTGCACACGTTTACAAAGCATTACTGCCTTGACAGTCGGGTCCGGAGGGACGGCTTCTTTGGCCGTTCTGTCCTCCAGGACTTCCTTGTCTGATCTTTGTTCGCAGACCCACCACCGGGGTTGGTATTGCTGGGGTATCTATTCTAAGGTAAGGAATCTGTCACTAACGTGTCTCTTTCAGATGCACAAGTTACTAACTTGTGTAACGATATATCTGTAAGAGACAGTAGTTAGTAACAGATTCCTCACGCCCACCCATCCTCCCGTTCTGCGAACTGATTTCTAGGGTTAAGGACATCCCTTTCAGGGCCCTAGTATTTTTCAGACACCTATGTCAGCTTCTTGCATGGCTCTGCGTTCCTGGCGCGGAAAGTCGTGTACAGAACTGACGTCAGCGCGCAGGGCGGCGTCTAAGTACTGCCCGCGACGTCATCCCTGCGATCACGACGCCGACGACGGACGCGGAGCCGCACGACGCCGCCTACCGACGCGCAAGGGTACTGCTACGCAGAAAACTTTCCGGATCCAGCCTGACGCCTGGGGATATTCTAAGGTAGGGAATCTGTCACTAACTACTGTCTCTTACAGATATATCGTTACACAAGTTAGTAACTTGTGCATTTGATATATATACCTGTGTGGTGTCTTTTCATTTGGTGATTCAAGAGATTGTGTGGTAAAACAAGCTGCTTTACATTCCTTCAAGACTTAGCCTGAAGGCTGCTCTCCACAGCTACCACTAGGATAGCTTTCTATAAAGGTTGTCTTAAACCTATCTACCATAAGAGTCTAATTGTTCTGGTGCAAGGTGTCCACTTTAATTAGTGAACAGCATATACCAGGCCAACTTCTCACATAGAGCATACATCAGAAAGAGCTTTACCAAAGGTATATAACTTGGTTGTTTTGACCGTCCATTCGAGGTGGTGGATGTTTCATGGTGGCTTGCTGACCATCCAGAAAGTCAATTTATTCCGGCTGTTGATATACATTTGTCACCGATTGTGAAGAGAAGCTGGTTGATATTATTTAAGCTCAGTTGTGATATTCTTCTGTATATATTTTATCTTTGGACCAGCAAAGTTTTGCTGTGGGCACTACTAAAGGCTGCTTATTAGCAATTTTTGCTTTTCTTCACTTGTCTGATTAGCCCGGTTTGTTCAAATCGTCCGTGGAGATGCTTTTTTTGAAAGGGCTTTCATGTATGTTTCTCCCTTTCCCATTCATTATGCCAAAGTAGGGCCTTCAGTTGGTCCTAACTTTTGTGAGTGTGCCTCCTTCGATCATCTGAACTGTCTATCTTATTGCCATAACCTTTCTGCATCAAGTCAATGAGCTTCAAGTGTTGTCAGTCCAACCTCTTTATACCACCTTTTACCCTAACATGTTGGTTCTTTCTATACGTACATTCTTCATCCCAAAGTTGATGTCACCCTCTCATACTACATTTTCCTCTGTGCCACATCAATCTAAGGAGGAGAGTCTCTATTGGTTAGATCCCTGAAGGGGCCGTAGTTTCTACATTGAAAGGTCCTAGGAGTAGTAAAGGTTTTTGGGGGGATTCGCTGGTACGAAGTGGGGGACATCAGTTCACAAACAGTCCTTTGCATCAAACTGTGTAATGTCTAGACCAAAAAGGATCCCCTGAAAGGCATTGGGACTCATTCCACCAGGGGAGAAGGCCTCTCCTACAGCCTGTGGTTTTCCTGTTTTGGGTTTCTGCCATATGTGCATCCTCCATACTTTCACCAGGTGCTATTGTCTTCAGACTCAGGTTTGCAGTGAAGGTAATTTTGCCCACTTGGTCCTACCGGACTTCCTGCTGTAAAATTCACCTCTGACCCTCCTTGAAGGACATTGCTTTGATAGCAGTTCACAAGTGTTGAATCTGTATTTAGACGTATCCATCAGAATAACAAGTTACTTACGTTCCGAAATACTCTTCCTGGTCAATACTCCATTTGCAGATTCCTCACCAGCTGCCCTCCTCCATGGTCTGTGAAGCGGACTTTTGTAGGTAACACGGTTCCAAATAAGATTACGCACACTTTTGATATTGTAAATTTGTCAGATGTGCTTCATGTCTGAGGGCACAGAAAATGTAATTGGCTAAAGGGGTGTCAGGGTGCAGGTGTGGGCGCATGCATGCAGCTCCATGATTTCTGAAGTCCTGGACCTAGTCACAACTGAGGATAGTGGCACCAACTGTTGGTGTGACAGAGCTATTGCAGTTTTCCAGATCCAGTATGGCACCTGGGAATATTAACAAGGTGTGGAATCTGCGATTTTATAGTTTGTCCATGAGAAAGAGCATATCTGAAAGTAGATTGCATGTTCTTCTAGACACCCCCTCCCCAAATTCCCACTGTTTATGCAAAAAGGTCCAATGAGATGTTACTTGGCAAGGGAGCAATTGAGATTGTGCCCCAGGTGGCACAGTCCATGCCCTTAAAAAAGACAGGGGCCCAAGACAAATTCTAGACCGGAAGTTTCTAAAGTCGATTTTCAAGAAGAGGGTAGTCAAGATGATAACCATTGCAGTGGTTCTGGTGTGCTTGGGTCATGAAAATTGGATGGTGTTCCTTGACCTGCGGAAAGTTTCATATGCCCATCCTGCAGTTCCACAGGAAGTATCTCCATTTTGTCGTAGGATCAAAACATTTTCAGCTCATTGTCATGACTTTGAGCATAACATCGGCCTCTCACGTCTTTATGAATTTTGTGTTGTTTGTGTGTTGTGTTTGCAGGATGTGGATACATGTGTTTTCATACTGTGATGACTGGTTGTTGAAGGCAGGGCTCACCTCAGTTAGTTTCAGGAAGTCCGCAGAAAACAAAGTTGTCCACCCTTGGGGTTTCCATCAGCAAATTCAAGCATGTTCAACATTCACAGAGGTCGCCTTTCACCGGTGGTCATCCCGGACTGGGTCACCATAAATGCCTTTCTTATGATGGAAAGTTTTCTTATGTGGTAGACGTTGGCAGGGTGGCAGAAGTCCTGAAATTACTGCAACCCTCAGAAGGCAACAGTGATTTTCTCACAGAAATGTTGTAACCTTGGTCATCGAACTCTGAGCCCTTGTTGCCTTTCAGTGATACCCTGACTGACTCAGTCCTGGATGCTTGGTCAAAACCATTTTCTAGTGGATACTTATAACCTTTGATTCCTCATTTGAGGATATCTCCCAGGCACCAGACAGGATCTAGAGAATTTTGTAACAGTGCTCGTGTGCACCAAAAGATAGCGCTGTGCTGCTCCATGTTGACTCTGTACCGTCCTGTAAGTGATACCGCAGAGCCACATATGAGCACTATCCCTACAGGCTGTTGTCCGTTCCTTTATTTCGGCTCCTTCCAGCGCTGATCCAGATTTCTGCTTCCACTTTGTCGGTTTTCCAATGACTCCTAAAAACAGCTCTTGCTAGGAAACACTGTCATCACCGAAAACTGCAGGATTCAAGCTGTGCCACAACTGGTAGAAACAGATATTGGTCACGGACCTGCACGAGTGCCTTTGGTGCCTGGGCTCGGGAACTTGACTTGAAGGTGTTTGATAAATGTGCACTAAAGTATCGAAAAGCAATTCGATCCTTGGAGGTGAAGTTGTATGCTGCCGAATATGAGTTGTAGTTGCTGTCCTCATGCAAGTCCTACTCCCTCTGCAAATCATTGTCCTGTTCTCGGTCACAGGCCATTTCCGTGACCACTTCGCTTATCATCAGGGAAGTCCAAGCAAAAGAAACTGAAGCAGAACTCTACTCCACTGCAGCGCCCCGACTCCAAAGAAGAGGTGTGAGGGCTTCAAGATTTAAATTGCACTTATTCAAGGTTCACCGGCCACGTAAGTGATTCATCTGAAAGAGACACGTTAGTGATAGATTCCTTACCTTAGAATATCCCCAGGCGTCAGGCTGGATCCGGAAAGTTTTTGCGTAGCAGTACCCTTGCGCGTCGGTAGGCGGCGTCGTGCGGCTCCGCGTCCGTCGTCGGCGTCGTGATCGCCGGGAAGACGTCGCGGGCAGTACTTAGGCGCCGCCCCAGCGCGCTGACGTCGGTTCTTCTTTTTCCGCGCCAGCGAGCGCAGATCCGGGAAGAGCAGTGCCCTAGTCATTTTTTGACTAACATTTTTGTGAATTTTTTCACTGTTTCTTTTCGAGTCTTCATCGACTCCTAGGTGTCGTAGGGATGCCCGGCTTCAAGCCATGCGACGCCTGTGGTCGAATGATGTCGATCACAGACCCGCATCTGGAGTGTCTCTTCTGTCTCGGCCGAGACCACGACACGAAGTCGTGCCCTGACTGCCGGAAACTTCACCCGAAGGCTTTGCGAGAGCGGTCCCGAAAGCTACTCGAGGTCCGGCAGTCGGCTCCGCGCCGCACCAAGCCCCGGTCCCGGGAGAGGTCGAGGGGCCGGTCGCGGAGTCCCCGCCGGTCGTCGGAGTCCAAGTCTTCGCGCTCCTCGGGTAAGTCGAAGCACAAAAAGTCTAAGAAGCGTCATCGCTCTAAGACTTCGCCTCGCCGGTCTCGCGACTCGGCTGAGGCCCCAGTCGGCACCGTCCTCGCGGCCCCGGACATGCCTATGGAGCCGCCCCGCATTACCCGTCCTTTCCGGGTTCGGGGCGACTCCGGCCGAGCTACTAGGAATTCCTGTCGGCCATGGCCCGCCTCTTCGGGCCTCCAGGTCCCTCCGGTGCGCCTTCGGGCCCCGCGGGCCCTGATGGGGTTGCTCCGGCGTCGCCGTCGACTCCGGTCCCGGCGCCGCCTGTCCCACCAGCCTTCGTCCCGGCCTCGGCTCCGGCCTCGATCCCGGCGGTACCGCAACCCCCATCGACGACGGTTGACCTAACCACGCCGACGTCCCCGGTGCCGTTCCTGACGCCGTCCGGGGCTCCGGACGGCGTCGGTCCCCGGCTCTCTCCGGCTCCGGACATGGAGCCGGACCGACGTCCGCTCGACGCCGGCTCCGGCGCCGATGAGACCTTGGGTCCCAAATGTCCCTCCTCCTCCATATTTTGAACCTGAGGAGGACCAAAGAGAGCTGGGAGGGGTCCGAAGACCCTCTCACACAACAGTGTGAGTATGATCAGGACTGGGCTGAGGAACTTGGGGATGCCAGTGGTCTAGACACCTCCCCTGACACTGGCATGCTGTCTCCTCCCGTGGCTACGGAGGAGGGAGCTAATTTTGCAACGGTGTTGCGTAGAGCAGCTGGAGCCCTACATCTCCAATTGCCTACTGTGGCTGTCAGGACTAATCTCCTGATGGAAGTGCTTCAGCCGGCAGCTTCCTCCTCGGAGACTGTGCTGCCGTTTAATGATGCACTCACTGACGTTCTTTTGGGTGCCTGGTCCAAGCCCACCACAGGGGCTCCTGTGGATAGGAACGTGGCCCGACGCCATCGCCCTGCTCCGGGCGACCCCTTGTTTCTCTCCCAACATCCCACCCCGAGAGCTTGGTTGTCCAAGCCTCTGCCTCCCAAACCGCCTTCCCTACCGCCCCTCCGGATAGGGAATCCAAACGCCTGGACCAATTTGGGAAGAAGGCTTTTCTTCCTCCAGTGCTGGCTTGCGGTCCGTCAACACCGCTTGCCTTTTGGGCCGATATACCCACTCCCTGTGGGATTCGGTGGCGGCTGTTTTGCCGCAGTGTTCTGAGGAGGTCCAGACACTGCTTACCCGCGCCATTGCGGAAGGGCGAGATGCGGCTAAATACACCATACGTTGTGGCCTTGATACCGCCGACTCGCTGGGCAGATCGCTTGCAACGACGGTGGCGCTACGTCGCCACGCCTGGCTGAGAACAACTGGTTTCTCGGGTGATGTCCAGAATACACTCATGGACATGCCCTTTGATGGAGTCGGTCTTTTTGGTTCAAAGGCAGACCATGCGCTGGAGCGTTTTAAGGACTCACGGGCTACTGCCAAGTCCCTGGGCCTTTCTGTTGTACGCCCTCCGCTAACCTCTGCTTTTCGCCCCTTTCGTGGCCACGGAAGGGGCGCCCAGTCACGTCAGCTGCCCAGCCACCGGCCCGCGCAGCAAGCGTCTTCGCGTGGCCGAGGACGTGGATACCGCCGTGGCAGTTCGGGCAACCAGCGTGCGGGTCAGGCCACTACCTCCAACCCGTCCGCGGCCTCCAAGCCCTCCTAGTCCTTCCTTTCAGGTGCACAGCACGCCAGTAGAGGGCAGGGTCCGCCATCACCTTCACCACTGGCGTCCCATCACCTCGGACAGGTGGGTCTTGGACATTGTCCGAAGGGCTACTCCCTCCCCTTCGAGACCACCCCCCAGCCATGCCACCTCAATTCCACCGCATGTCAGGGGATCACTTGGTGCTTCTGCAGAAGGAAGTTACGGCCCTCTTGGCCAAGATGGCCATCGAGCATGTTCCGACCCCAGAAGTAGGACGTGGTTGCTACTCCCACTACTTTCTGGTGCCCAAAAAGGACAAGGAGGACATGCGTCCTATCTTGGACCTCAGGAACGTCAATCGCTTCCTCCGGAAGGAGAAGTTCAAGATGCTCACCCTAGCTCAGGTCTTGACTGCCCTCGACCCTGGAGACTGGTTGGTAGCGTGGGACTTGCAGGACGCTTATTTTCACATCCCCGTCCTGCCGGCCCACCGGCGTTACCTGCGGTTCACGGTAGGCCTCGAGCATTTTCAGTTCACTGTGCTCCCCTTTGGCCTTACAAGTGCCCCTCGGGTGTTCACGAAAGTGATGGCGGTGGTCGCAGCTCATCTGCGCCGGGCAGGGGTTCCAGTCTTCCCCTACCTCGACGACTGGCTGCTGAAGGCGGGCTCGTCCCAGGCAGTCATCTCCCACCTCCAGACTACGGCCGAACTCCTGCACTCGCTGGGGTTCTCCATCAATGTGCCGAAGTCGCATCTGATTCCTTCTCCACAGCTCCTTTTCATCGGAGCAGTTCTGGACACGACGCAGTTTCGGGCCTCTCCTCCCGAACGGCGAGTCCGGGATATTCAGGCTATGATTCCGATCTTTCAGCCTTTATCCTGGGTTTCGGTACGGATGACCCTGAGGCTGCTGGGCCTCATGGCCTCCTGCATCCTGCTGGTCAATCATGCCAGATGGCATATGCGGGCTCTGCAGTGGGACCTGAAGTTCCAGTGGGCGCATCACCAGGGCAACCTGTCCGATCACGTCCAGATCTCGGAGGGGACTGCAAAACAGTTGCAGTGGTGGCTCTCGAATCGGCAATGGGTCATGGGCAGATCCCTCTCCCTTCACCAGCCAGAGCACACAGTTGTGACGGACGCGTCCCTTCTGGGATGGGGCGGTCACATGGGAGAGGCGGAGATCAGAGGCCTCTGGTCTCCGGCGGAGTCCCGGTTCCATATCAACCTTCTGGAGCTCCGGGCGATCCGACTTGCACTCAAGGCATTCCTTCCCTCTGTCAAAGGGAAGGTAGTGCAGGTGTTCACAGACAACACCACCGCCATGTGGTACTGCAACAAACAAGGCGGGGTGGGGTCGTGGACCCTCTGTCAGGAGGCTCTGCGACTCTGTACATGGCTGGAACATCAGGGCATGTTCCTGATGGTTCAACACCTGGCAGGTTCCCTGAACGCCAGGGCGGACGAACTCAGCCGCAGGTGCATGATGGATCACGAATGGCGTCTTCACTCAGAAGTGGCGCAAGGACTCTTTCTACAGTCGGGAGAGCCTTGGTTAGATCTATTCGCCACCGAAGAGAACGCGCAATGTCATCAGTTCTGCGTGTTGGAATTTCCAAGGCGGCACTCGCTCGGCGACGCTTTTCGTCGCGAGTGGAGTTGCGGTCTGTTGTACGCCTTTCCGCCTATACCACTTCTACCCAGAGTGTTGAAGAAGATTCGGCACGACCGGGCCCAAGTCATCCTTGTGGCTCCAGACTGGGCTCGAAGAGTTTGGTATCCCGAGCTACTCAGTATGAGCGTAGATCCCCCGATCCGTCTGCCTCTTCGGGAGGATCTTCTGTCGCAGCAGCAGGGGACGGTCCTCCACCCGAACCTGTCCAGCCTCCACCTGCTTGCGTGGAGAATGAGCGGCGGCAGTTGATTCCTTTCGACTTGCCTCCCGAAGTTTGTGATGTGATTCTGGCAGCCAGGCGTCCCTCCACTAAGGTGGTATACGCCTGCAGGTGGAACAAGTTTGTGGCATGGTGCACAGCAAAGGCTGTGAATCCCCTTTCTGCCCCTCTTTCTGAGGTTCTTCTGTTCCTTCTTTCCCTGGCCCAACAGGGTTCTGCCCTGGGTACCATCAAGGGCTATCTTTGTGCCATCTCGGCCTTCCTCAGGCTTCCTGATCAGCCCTCCCTTTTCAAGTCCCCTGTTGTTAACAGGTTTCTAAAAGGCATTACACACCTCTTCCCTCCTGTTCCGTTTGTGATGCCTCAGTGGGACTTGAACTTTGTTCTTACCTTTCTTATGTGCGCTCCCTTTGAGCCTCTACATAACTGTCCTCTTCGTCTTCTGACTCTGAAGACAGCCTTTCTGGTGGCCATCACCTCCGCTCGGCGGGTGAGTGAGCTCCAGGCTCTATCATGTAAACCTCCCTTTCTGTCTGTCCATCCAGACAAGGTTGTTCTTAGGACGCGTCCGGCCTTCTTGCCAAAGGTGGTTACTGCCTTCCACATTGGGCAGACCATCACTTTGCCCACCTTCTTTCCGCCTCCGCATCCTTCCAGAGAGGAAGAGAGGCTCCACCGCCTGGAACCAAAACGTGCGCTTTCCTTTTATATCGACCGCACACAACACTTCCGGGTGGATGACCAGCTCTTTGTTGGCTACATGGGTGCCAAAAAAGGTCGGGCGGTGCACAAGCGAACCATCTCCCGCTGGGTAACCTTGTGCATCAAAACCTGCTATTCTTTGGCTAAGAAGGAGCCTCCTGTTGGGCTGCGTGCCCATTCCACCAGGGCAACGGCTGCTACCACGGCCTTAGGCCGCGGTGTTCCGCTGCAGGATATATGTCAGGCAGCTACGTGGGCCTCGCTGCACACGTTTACCAAGCATTACTGCCTTGACAATCTGAAAGAGACACGTTAGTGATAGATTCCTTACCTTAGAATATCCCCAGGCGTCAGGCTGGATCCGGAAAGTTTTGCGTAGCAGTACCCTTGCGCGTCGGTAGGCGGCGTCGTGCGGCTCCGCGTCCGTCGTCGGCGTCGTGATCGCCGGGATGACGTCGCGGGCAGTACTTAGGCGCCGCCCCTGCGCGCTGACGTCAGTTCTTCTTTTTCCGCGCCAGCAAGCGCAGATCCGGGAAGAGCAGTGCCCTGGTCATTTTTTACCATACTTTTTGGTGATTTTTTCACTGTTTTTCCATCTTTCGAGGTGTCGTAGGGATGCCCGGCTTCAAGTGATGCGGCGCCTGTGCGCGGATGATGTCCGTCACCGACCCGCATCGGGAGTGTCTCTTCTGCCTCGGCCGAGGCCACGACACGGCGTCCTGTACCGACTGCCAGGCCCTCCACCCGAAAGCTTTGCGAGAGCGGTCTCGAAAGCTCCTCGAGGCCCGGCATTCGGCTCCGCGGAAGGCCCGGTCGCGTGAGAGGTCCAGGGGTCGATCGCGGAGTCCACACCGGTCGTCGGCGTCGAAGTCTTCTTCGTCCGGTAAGTCGAAGCACAAAAAGTCCAAAAGCATCATCGCTCTAGGACTTCGCCTCGCCGGTCTCGCGACTCGGCTGAGGCCCCTCCCGGCACCGTCCCCGCCCCCGCGGCCCCGGACATGCCTGTGGAGTCGCCCCCGTCATACCCGCCCTTCCCGGGTTCGGGGGCGGATCCGGCCAAGATACAGGAATTCCTGTCGGCCATGGCCCGCCTCTTCGGGCCTTCAGGCCCTCCGGTGCGCCTTCGGGCCCCGCGGGCCCTGATGGGGTTGCTCCGGCGTCGCCGGCGGCTCCGGCCCCGGCGTCGCCCGTGCCTCCAGCCTCGATCCCGGCTCCGGCTCCGGCCCGGCCTCGATCCCGGCTCCACAACCCCCATCGACGCCGGTCGACCTAACGACGCCTCCGCCGGCGCCGATGTCTCCGGTGCCGTTCTCGACGCCGCCCTGGGCTCCGGGCGGCGTCGTCCCCAGTTCCTTCCGGCTCCGGACATGGACCCGGAGCGACGTCGCTCGACGCCGGCTCCGGCGCCGATGGGACCTTGGGTCCCCAATGTCCCTCCTCCTCCTTATTTTGCACCAGAGGAGGACCAGGAGGACTGGGAGGGGTCTGATGACCCTCTGACGCGCAACTGTCAGTTTGATGAGGACTGGACAGAGAGTCTAGGGAGGCCAGTGGTCTGGATACTTCCCCTGACACTGGCATGCTGTCTCCTCCCGTGGCTACGGAGGAGGGGGCCAATTTTGTTACGGTGTTGCGTAGGGCTGCTGGGGCCTTACGTCTCCAGCTCCCTACTTTGACGGTCAAGCCTAACATCTTGACAGAGGTGCTTCAGCCGGCAGCCTCCTCTGCGGAGACTGTGCTGCCGTTTAACGACGCCCTCACTGACGTTCTTTTGGGCGCCTGGTCCAAGCCCAACACAGGGGCTCCTGTGGATCGGAACGTGTCACGACGCCATCGCCCTGCTCCGGGCGACCCCCTGTTTCTTTCTGTCCACCCCACTCCTGAGAGCTTGGTTGTCCAAGCCTCCGCTTCCCAAACCGCCTTCCCTACCGCTCCTCCGGATAGGGAATCCAAACGCCTGGATCAGTTTGGGAAGAAAGGTTTTCTTCCTCCAGTGCTGGCTTGCGGTCCGTTAACACCGCTTGTCTTTTGGGCCGATATACCCACTCCCTGTGGGATTCGGTGGCGGATGTTTTGCCCCAGTGCCCTGAGGAGGTCCAGGCACTGCTTTCCCGCGCCATTGCGGAAGGAAGGGATGCGGCCAAATACACTATCCGTTGTGGCCTTGACACCGCCGACTCGCTGGGCAGATCGATTGCAACGACGGTGGCGCTCCGACGCCACGCCTGGCTGAGAACCACTGGTTTTTCAGGGGATGTCCAGAATACTCTCATGGACATGCCCTTTGATGGAGTCGGTCTTTTTGGGTCCAAAGCAGACCATGCGTTGGAGCGCTTTAAGGACTCACGGGCTACTGCCAAGTCCCTGGGCCTTACTGCTACACGCCCTCCGCTGCCTTCTGCTTTTCGCCCCTATCGTGGCCACGGTAGGGGCGCCCTTCACGTCAGCAGCCCAGCCACCGGCCCGCGCAGCAGGCGTCTTTGCGTGGCCGAGGACGTGGATTCCGCCGTGGCGGATCGGGCAACCAGCGTGCGGGTCAGGCCACCACCTCCAACCCGTCCGCGGCCTCCAAGCCCTCCTAGTCCCTCCTTTCAGGTGCACAGCACGCCAGTAGAGGGCAGGGTCCGCCATCACCTTCCCCACTGGCGCACCATCACCTCGGACAGGTGGGTCTTGGACATTGTCCGAAGGGGCTACTCCCTCCCCTTCGAGACCACCCCCCCCAGCCATGCCACCTCAATTCCACCGCATGTCAGGGGATCACTTGGTGCTTCTACAGAAGGAAGTCACGGCCCTCTTGGCCAAGAGGGCCATCGAGCATGTTCCGACCCCAGAAGTAGGGCGTGGTTGCTACTCCCACTACTTTCTGGTGCCCAAAAAGGACAAGGAGGACATGCGTCCTATCTTGGACCTCCGGAACGTCAATCGCTTCCTCCGGAAGGAGAAGTTCAAGATGCTCACCCTAGCTCAGGTCTTGACTGCCCTCGACCCAGGAGACTGGTTGGTAGCGTGGGACTTGCAGGACGCTTATTTTCACATCCCCGTCCTGCCGGCCCACCGGCGTTACCTTCGGTTCACGGTAGGCCCCGAGCATTTTCAGTTCACCGTGCTCCCCTTTGGCCTTACCAGTGCCCCTCGGGTGTTCACGAAAGTGATGGCGGTGGTCGCAGCTCATCTGCGCCGGGCAGGGGTTTCAGTCTTCCCCTACCTCGACGACTGGCTGCTGAAGGCGGGCTCGTCCCAGGCAGTCGTCTCCCACCTCCAGACTACGGCCGAACTCCTGCACTCGCTGGGGTTCTCCATCAATGTGCCGAAGTCGCATCTGATTCCTTCTCCACAGCTCCTTTTCATCGGAGCAGTTCTGGACACGACGCAGTTTCGGGCCTATCCTCCCGAACGGCGAGTCCGGGATATTCAGGCTATGATTCCGATCTTTCGGCCTTTATCCTGGGTTTCGGTAAGGATGACCCTGAGGCTGCTGGGCCTCATGGCCTCCTGCATCCTGCTGGTCAATCATGCCAGATGGCATATGCGGGCTCTGCAGTGGGACCTGAAGTTCCAGTGGGCGCAGCACCAGGGCAACCTGTCCGATCACGTCCAGATCTCGGAGGGGACTGCAAAACAGTTGCAGTGGTGGCTCTCGAACCGGCAATGGGTCATGGGCAGATCCCTCTCCTTCCCCAGCCAGAGCATACAGTTGTGACGGACGCGTCCCTTCTGGGATGGGGCGGTCACATGGGAGAGGCGGAGATCAGAGGCCTCTGGTCTCCGGCGGAGTCCCGGCTCCATATCAACATTCTGGAGCTCCGGGCGATCCGGCTTGCACTCAAGGCATTCCTTCCCTCTGTCAAAGGGAAGGTAGTGCAGGTGTTCACAGACAACACCACCGCCATGTGGTACTGCAACAAACAGGGCGGGGTGGGGTCTTGGACCCTTTGTCAGGAGGCTCTGCGCCTCTGGACATGGCTGGAACATCAGGGCATGTTCCTGATGGTTCAACACCTGGCAGGTTCTCTGAACGCCAGGGCGGACGAACTCAGCCGCAGGTGCATGATGGATCACGAATGGCGTCTTCACTCGGAAGTGGCGCAAGGACTCTTTCTACAGTGGGGAGAGCCTTGGTTAGATCTATTCGCCACCGAAGAGAACGCGCAATGTCATCAGTTCTGCGCGTTGGAATTTCCAAGGCGGCACTCGCTCGGCGACGCTTTTCGTCGCGAGTGGAGTTGCGGTCTGTTGTACGCCTTTCCGCCTATACCACTTCTACCCAGAGTGTTGAAGAAGATTCGGCACGACCGGGCCCAAGTCATTCTTGTGGCTCCGGACTGGGCTCGAAGAGTTTGGTATCCCGAGCTACTCAATATGAGCATAGATCCCCCGATCCGTCTGCCTCTTCGGGAGGATCTTCTGTCGCAGCAGCAGGGGACGGTCCTCCACCCGAACCTGTCCAGTCTACACCTGCTTGCGTGGAGATTGAGCGGCGGCAGTTGATTCCTTTCGACTTGCCTCCCGAAGTTTGTGATGTGATTCTGGCAGCCAGGCGTCCCTCCACTAAGGTGGTATACGCCTGCAGGTGGAACAAATTTGTGGCATGGTGCACAGCAAAGGCTGTGGATCCCCTTTCTGCCCCTCTTTCTGAGGTCCTTCTGTTCCTTCTCTCTCTGGCCCAACAGGGTTCTGCCCTGGGTACCATCAAGGGTTATCTTTGTGCTATCTCGGCCTTCCTCAGGCTCCCTGATCAGCCCTCCCTTTTCAAGTCCCCTGTTGTTAACAGGTTCTTAAAGAGCATTACTCACCTCTTCCCTCCTGTTCCGTTTGTGATGCCTCAGTGGGACTTGAACTTGGTTCTTACCTTTTTAATGTGCGCTCCCTTTGAGCCTCTGCATAACTGTCCTCTTCGTCTTCTGACTCTAAAGACAGCCTTTCTGGTGGCCATCACCTCCGCTCGGCGGGTGAGTGAGCTCCAGGCTCTTTCTTGCAAACCTCCCTTTCTGTCTGTTCATCCAGACAAGGTTGTTCTTCGGACGCGTCCGTCCTTCTTGCCAAAGGTGGTTACTGCTTTCCACATTGGGCAGACCATCACTTTGCCCACCTTCTTTCCGCCTCCGCATCCTTCCAGAGAGGAAGAGAGGCTCCACCGTCTGGACCCAAAACGTGCGCTCTCCTTCTATATCGACCGCACAAAACACTTCCGGGTGGATGACCAGCTCTTTGTTGGCTACGTGGGCGCCAAAAATGTCGGGCGGTGCACAAGAGGACCATCTCCCGCTGGGTTACCTTGTGCATCAAGACCTGCTATTCTTTGGCCAAGAAGGAGCCTCCTGTTGGGCTGCGTGCCCATTCCACCAGGGCAACGGCTGCTACCACGGCCTTGGGCCGCGGTGTTCCGCTGCCGGTTATCTGTCAGGCAGCTACGTGGGCCTCGCTGCACACGTTTACTAAGCATTACTGCCTTGACAGTCAGGTCCGGAGGGACGGCTTTTTTGGCCGTTCTGTCCTCCAGGACTTCCTTGTCTGATCTTTGTTCGCAGACCCACCACCGGGGTTGGTATTGCTGGGGTATCTATTCTAAGGTAAGGAATCTATCACTAACGTGTCTCTTTCAGATGCACAAGTTACTAACTTGTGTAACGATATATCTGTAAGAGACAGTAGTTAGTGATAGATTCCTTACCGCCCACCCATCCTCCCCGTTCTGCGAACTGATTTCTAGGGTTAAGGACATCCCTTTCAGGGCCCTAGTATTTTTCAGACACCTGTGTCAGCTTCTTGCATGGCTCTGCGTTCCTGGCGCGGAAAGTCGTGTACAGAACTGACGTCAGCGCGCAGGGCGGCGCCTAAGTACTGCCCGCGACGTCATCCCGGCGATCACGACGCCGACGGACGGACGCGGAGCCGCACGACGCCGCCTACCGACGCGCAAGGGTACTGCTACGCAAAACTTTCCGGATCCAGCCTGACGCCTGGGGATATTCTAAGGTAAGGAATCTATCACTAACTACTGTCTCTTACAGATATATCGTTACACAAGTTAGTAACTTGTGCGTCAGGTCCGGAGGGACGGCTTCTTTGGCCGTTCTGTCCTCCGGGACTTCCTTGTCTGATCTTTGTTCGCAGACCCACCACCGGGGTTGGTATTGCTGGGGTATCTATTCTAAGGTAAGGAATCTGTCACTAACGTGTCTCTTTCAGATGCACAAGTTACTAACTTGTGTAACGATATATCTGTAAGAGACAGTAGTTAGTGACAGATTCCTACCGCCCACCCATCCTCCCCGTTCTGCGAACTGATTTCTAGGGTTAAGGACATCCCTTTCAGGGCCCTAGTATTTTTCAGACACCTATGTCAGCTTCTTGCATGGCTCTGCGTTCCTGGCACAGAAAGTCGTGTACAGAACTGACGTCAGCGCGCAGGGGCGGCGCCTAAGTACTGCCCGCGACGTCATCCCGGCGATCACGACGCCGACGACGGACGCGGAGCCGCACAACGCCGCCTACCGACGCGCAAGGGTACTGCTACGCAAAAACTTTCCGGATTCAGCCTGACGCCTGGGGATATTCTAAGGTAAGGAATCTGTCACTAACTACTGTCTCTTACAGATATATCGTTACACAAGTTAGTAACTTGTGCGTCAGTTGGTGCTGATGCGCCCGGAATGCCCTGGGCCATTTTTGTCCCAGCAGTAGATTGCGTTGAGAGAGGCCATACTGCAAATCTTTAGTGTGCTTCCAGTTTCTTTGGACGTCGCCTTCAGGCCCCCCAGACCCCTAGATCGAGCCTAGTGCCGGCCCCCATGTTGGACGCAGGCTCTGTCGTCACGAGCTCAACCAATGTCACACTACGAAATTACAGAAGTGCACCCAGTTGTCATACAACGTGACCGTAACTCAGTGCCCCGGCAGAGTTGCAACTATCAGCAGAGACTCCATTTTCTTTTTGGTTCCAACTCTGATCCTGTGCTATAGAAGGTTACACCTCAGAATACTGATGATGATGGGGAGGGGGTGGATTGCTACTCCACTCATTATACTGATGATGCCTAATACCTTGATTTACAAAATGCCAAGTGGTTTTTCCTGAGATGGTACTTGACTTGTGACATGGTCACTAATGAAAGAAAGTGTCTCATTTGCAGTAGTGGTTTGAACTGGAAGCTGATGTACTAGAATTACAACTTGTATCAAAGAATGATGAGCAGTGTAAATAGATACTCCAGGATTATTGGCGCTTACACGTAAATACACAGCACAGAACTTACATTACTATCTATAAGAAGTCATCCTTAATGGAAGAGGAAACCTCACACACTAATAGTGTCATGCTTCATCATAGGAATACTCTCCCCACCCCGATAGGACAGTGCCACCAGGGCGGACTCAACCTCCTCGAAGACTCGATAGGAGGGAGTTCTTGCATAAATCTTGCTGGACAAAAACAAAAGTGATGGGGATCAAGATAGATACTTAAAAATACCTTAGTGTGCCCGCGGGAATACCTTTATTCAATGGGACACTAGGTATGGTTAAAAATCAAACTTTGGGTATCTGGAGAGGATTCCTATGATGAAGCATGACACTATTAGTGTGTGAGGTTTCCTCTTCCATTAAGGATTACTTCTTATAGATAGTAATCCAAGTTCTGTGCTGTGTATTTACGTGTAAGAGCCAATAATTTTGGAGTATCTATTTACACTGCTTATCATTCTTTGATACTTGTCACCGTACCATTATGTTGTGTTAATCTTTGTGAAGGGACGTACGGTGTCATTCCCTTCTCCTCTCCCTCATCTGTTTTTTCCTAGAATTACAACTGCCCTCCATTGAGACAAAGACAAATGTTTTGAATTACATTTTGCAGCCTGGGCCAGCAACATTAGAGCTCTTGCTTCCATTTAATGACGCCCTCCCAGATGCTTTTATGGTAACCTGATTGAATCCATATTCTCACCCACCTGTTAGTCAGCAGGTAGCCAGGAGACATAGGTAGGCTCCTGGTAACCCATATTATCTGATAGAGACTTCTACTGCAGATTCCTCACCTTTGAATTCCCCAGGCATCAGGCTGGATCCGGAAACTTTTGCTGACCAATACCCCTTGCGGCCGTCGTCGGGTGGCTCTATTTGGCTCCACGTGACGTCGTTGGCGTCGTTTATGACGTTGCGGTGCCTACATAGGCGCCACCCAGGCGCACGGACGTAAGTTCTTTTCTTTCTGCGCCAGTTAAGCGCCGATCCGGGAAGAGCTAACCCTCTGCCGCTTTTTGGCAGGCTTTTTTCATGGCTTTGGTTAACATTTTTTGTGTAGCGACTTAGTGTGCGAGAGATGTCTGGTAGGAAGACTGGTTTTAAACCATGCAGGACTTGTTCCCGCATGATGTCGGTTACCGATCCCCACCGCGTATGTCTGTGGTGTCTTGAACGCAACCACGATTCGAAGTCTTGTTCGGACTGTCGGGCGATGGCTTCGAAGACCTTGAGGGAGCAGGCGATGAAGTTGCTTGCGGCCCGGCAGTCGACACCGTTAAGCGAGACTCAGAGGAGGACACGGTCCCGTTCGAAGAAGAGGCGGTCGCGGGACGGCTCACGGAGCCCTAAGTCCTCTTCCTCCCATTCGAGGTCGTCTGGAGACTCTGGGAAGAGGCACAAGAAGAAGAAGTCCAAGCTGACTTCGACTTCACCTCAACTGGCGTCCGTCTTCGAGAGAGGTAAGGAGCACCGACGCTCTAGGCACGGTTCTGCATAGCCGGAGCCTTTCCGGGAGCCGGAGCGACTCGCGCTCAAATTAAAGATTTTTACGAGGCCATGCGCCGCGTATTTGAAAGGAACGACCCTGTTGGTGAGCCCTTGGGGCCCCTCGGGGTCGGATGGGGCCCCTCGGGTTCGACGCCGTCGGCTTCGGCCCCGGCGCCGGTGGGGCCTCAGGGATCCGATCCTGGATCCGGGTCGATGCCGGTAGTACCAACACGACCTCCCCGGGCGTCGAACCTGAAGTCGGTGCCTGCGACGTCGCTGATGCCCGTCGGTGACGCAAGCCCCATCCTCATCCCCGACGACACGGAGCCGGAACGGCATCAAGCAACGCCGATTCTGACGTCGACAGAACCCAGGGGTTCTATGTTGTCGCCTGAGCACTTTGTGGATGTGCTGGGCTCAGGAGAGGAATGGGAGGAGTCTGGAGACCCTCTAGAGAACCAGGATGTCTCCGAGGAGACTATGGACTGGTATGGGGTACTTGGGGAAGCCAGTGGTCTGGATACTTCTCCAGACACTGGCATGCTCTCTCCTCGTACAGTGGCTACGGAGGAAGGGGCGTCCTATGCCATGGTGGTTAAGAGGGCAGCTGAGGTCCTTGGACTGGAGTTGCCCTCAGTGCAGGTCAGGACTAATCTCCTGACCAAAGTGCTTCAACCTGGGCCTTCCACCTCTGAACCCCTATTGCCCTTTAATGAGGCACTTACGGACGTCCGTCTAGGAACATGGTCCAAGCCTAGCACAGGGGCCGCTGTGAATAGGACGTTTACACGCCGCCATCGCCCAGCTCCTGGCGACCCAAAGTTCCTCAGCCAACACCCCACCCCAGAAAGTTTGGTGGTGCAGGCCTCTACTTCCCAGGGCGCATTCCCTTCCGCCCCTCCGGATAGGGAATCCAAGAGACTGGACTCATTTGGGAAGAAGATGTTTACTTCCTCCAGTCTGGCATTGCGGTCGGTGAATACCGCATGCTTATTGGGCCGTTTCTCCCACTCTCTTTGCTCTCCCAAGCTGTCAAAGACGGGAGAGATGCAGCTAAATTCGCCATACGGTGTGGTTTGGATACGACCGATTCACTGGGCAGATCAATTTCAACGACGGTGGCCTTGAGGCACCACACCTGGCTTCGTACAACTGGCTTCTCGGGGATGTCCAGGCCAATTTGATGGACATGCCCTTTGATGGAACCCGCCTTTTTGGTGAAAAGGCAGATTCAGCCCTGGTCAGCTTCAAGGACTCTCGAGCTACGGCCAGATCCTTGGGCCTCTCCTCCACTCCTCGTGGCCAATCTTCCTTTCGCCCCTTTCGTGGCAACCGAAGGGGTTTCCAGCCGCGTCAGCCCTATCCCAGCCACCGTCCTGCACAGACTGCCCAAGTTGTGCGTGGATGTAGATGCGGTACATTCCGTCCTCGGAATGGAGGCCAGAAGTCGTCCACCACACTACCCCCAGCAGCCGCAGCCTCCAAGCACTCCTAGGCTGATTCTGCAGGACCACACTACTCCAGTGGGTGGGAGAATTTGTCATCTCCCCCGCTGGAGATCTATAACAACAGACAAGTGGGTCTTGCAGAACGTCCAGGAGGGCTATTCTCTTCCTTTCCTTTCCTCCTCCTATTCCGCCAACTCAGGATCGGCTGGCGGAGGATCATTTGAAACTGCTCCAAGAGGAAGTTACAGCTCTTTTGGCCAAAGAAGCTATAGAAAGGGTCCCAGCTTCAGAAGTAGGCAGTGGCTGTTATTCCCGCTACTTTCTAATTCCGAAGAACAAGGGGCTTCAGCTCATTTTAGATCTTCGGACCGTCAATCTCTTCCTCAAAAAGGAGAAATTCAAAATGCTCATATTGGCTCACGTCTTGTCTGCCCTAGACCAAGGAGACTGGATGGTGGCGTTGGACCTGCAGGATGCGTATTTTCACATTCCCATCCTGCCGGGCCACAGGCGTTACCTGCGGTTCAAGGTAGGCTACAAGCACTTTCCGTTTACCGTGCTCCCCTTCGGTGATGGCGGTGGTTGCAGCTCATCTGCGCAGGTTAGGGGTTTCAGTCTTCCCCTACCTAGACGACTGGCTGTTGAAGGCGTCCTCGCCCTAGGCAGTCATCTCCCACCTTTAGACTACGGCGGACCTCCTGCATTCGCTGGGGGTCTCTATAAACGTGCCGAAGTCACACCTGACTCCTTCACAGACACTTCCTTTCATCGGAGCTGTTCTGGACACAGTGCAGTTTCGGGCTTATCCTCCTGCGCAGCGAGTCCAGGATATTCAGGTTATGATTCCGATGTTTCAGCCTCTATCCTGGATTTCGGTGAGACTGACTCTGAGGCTGTTGGGTCTCATGGCTTCCTGCATCCTGTTGGTAAGACACGCCAGGTGGTCTATGCAGGCTATGCTGTGGGACTTGAAGTTCCAATGGGCACAGCATCGGGGAAATCTAACCTACGTGGTTCAGATCTCGGATGGAACTGCGAAGGATCTGCAGTGGTGGTTAACGAACCGCGATTGGGTCAACGGCAGACCTCTCTCCCTTCCCCAACCAGATTTCACAGTTGACGGATGCGTCTCTTCTGGGATGGGGCGGCCACATGGGAGAGGCGGAGATCAGGGGTCACTGGTCTCCGGAGGAGACGGGGCTCCATATAAACTTGTTGGAGCTCTGGGCGATTCGGTTGGCATTGAAAGCATTCCTTCCCTCTGTCAAGGGGAAGTTGGTGCAGGTGTTCACGGACAACACCACCGCCATGTGGTACTGCAACAAACAAGGCGTGGTGGGGTCGTGGACCCTTTGTCGAGAGGCCCTGCGTCTCTGGACATGGCTGGAACAGCAGGGCATAACCCTGGTGGTTCAACACCTGGCAGGTTCTCTGAACGCCAGGGTGAACGATCTCAGCCGTCGATGCCTTCAGGATCAAGAATGGCGTCTCCAGTCGGAGGTGGCGCAAGGTCTCTTTAAACAGTGGGAAGAACCTGGGTTAGATTTGTTCGCCTCCGAAGAGAACGCGCGATGTCAGCTGTACTGAGCGCTGGAGTTTCCAAGGCGGCTATCGCTCGGCGACGCGTTTCGTCGAGAGTGGAGCTCAGGCCTATTGTACTCCTTTCCGCCCATACCACTCCTACCCAGGGTTCTGAAGAAGATCAGGAGCGACTGGGCCCAAGTCATCCTTGTGGCGCCGGAATGGGCAAGGAAAGTCTGGTATCCAGAGCTTCTGAGCATGAGTGTCGATCCTCCGATCAGGCTGCCCCTTCGGGAGGATCTTCTGTCGCAGCAGCAGGGGAGGGTTCTCCACCCGAACCTGTCAACTCTGCGCCTCCATGCGTGGAGATTGAGCGGCGTCATTTGATGGCCTTTGACCTTCCTCCCGAAGTATGTAATGTTATTCTGGCGGCCCTCCACTAAGTCAGTATACGCCTGCCGTTGGCGGAAATTTGTATTATACTGTACAGAAAGGTCTATTGACCCTCTTTCTGCTCCTCTTTCTACTGTCCTTTTGTTCATTCTAACCCTTGCCCAGCAGGGCTCTGCTTTGGGAACTCTCAAGGGTTACCTTTCTGCTCTGTCTGCTTTTTTGCGGCCAGACCAGCCTTCTCTCTTTAAATCTCCTATTGTAAATAGATTTCTGAAAGGGTTGGTTCATTTATTCCCACCTACACCCTTTGTTATACCACAATGGGACCTTAATTTGGTCCTCAATTATCTGATGTGCGCTCCTTTCGAGCCTTTGGACAATTGTCCCCTAGGGCTGTTGACCATCAAAACAGCCTTCTTAGTAGCGATTACATCAGTTCGGAGGGTGAGTGAATTACAGGCGTTATCCAGCTCGCCCCCTTATCTCATGTCCTTTCTGGACAAAGTGGTGCTTCGCACCAGGGCATCATTCTTGCCAAAGGTTGTGAGCCCATTCCATCTGGGTCAGTCCATTACGTTGCCCACCTTCTTTGCTCCCCCACATCCCTCTTGAGGAGGAGGAGCGTCTCCGCCGACTGGACCCAAAAAGAGCGTTGTCCTTCTACCTTGACCGCATAAAAGAGTTCTGGGTGGATGACCAACTCTTTGTGGGGTATGTGGGAGCAAAGAAGGGAAAGGCAGTGCAGAAAAGAACCATCTCTCTCTGGGTTGTTTTCTGCATTAAAATCTGTTATGCCTTGGCGAAGAAGCAGCCCCCTGAGGGATTAAGGGTCCATTCCACCAGGGCAAAGGCTGCGACTACGGCCTTGGCACGGGGTGTCCTAGTTCAAGACATCCGTCAGGCAGAGACGTGGGCATCATTGCACACGTTCGCGAAACATTATTGCCTTGATGGTCAAGTGCGTAGGGAGGGGCACTTTGCCCGCTCAGTCCTGCAAGACTTTTTAGTCTAGCTCATGAGTCCGCAACCCACCGCCGGGATGGTATGGCTCCGGGTATCTGATTCAAAGGTAAGGAATCTGCAGCTAGAAGTCTCTATCAGATGAACAAGTTACTTACCTTCGGTAACACATTATCTGGTAGAGACTCTATCTAGCTGCAGATTCCTTCCAGCCCCACCGATGCCTCCCCGCTTTGCGGACTGATGTTGTAGGTCTAGGGTTTCTCCCCTTTCAGGGCCCTAGTTTTGCACACGTTTTCTTAAGTCACTTCGTAGCTCTGCGCTTCTGGCATGGAAAAAACAAAAAGTACTGACGTCCGCGCACCTGGGTGGCGCCTATGTAGGCACCGCGACGACATAACCGATGCTACCGACACCAATGACGTCACGCGGAGCCGAATGGAGCCACCCGACGTCGTGCGCAAGGGGTATTGTTCAGCAAAAGTTTCTGGATCCAGCCTGACGCCTGGGGAATTCAAAGGTAAGGAATCTGCAGCTAGATAGTCTCTACCAGATAATGCGTTACCGAAGGTAAGTAACTTGTTCGTCTCACCAGCACCCTACTAGTGAGAGACTCGTTTTACAGGCTTCAACCAGTAAGGTAAATTCTAATTCATTTCAGACCAATCCCCTGGATAGAGAATCCAAAACAATTGATGCCTTTGTCTTGCATACGTTTTCCTCAGCCCACCTGGAACTGACCTCTGTAAATGCAGTCTGTCAGCTGGGATGTTACACATGTACCCTCTGGGACATGATCAGCGAGAACTTGCTGGCAGTCTTGGAGGACCTAAGGGCCCCTCTGGCTCAGAAAATCCATGATGGGCAGGACTTGCCAAGGTATGTCATCTGTGTAGGCATACTGCATTGGTAGAGCGGTTGGTACCAGTGTTGTGCTTCGCAGACATACCTGGATGAGATTAACCAGGTTTTCCAGCCATGTGCAGGCGTCGCTAATGGATATGCCCCTGGATGGGTTTTCCCTCTTTGGAGAGAAAGCAGACACTGCTCTGGAGCGTTTTAAAGATAGCAGAGCTACAGTGCATTCCTTGGGGCAGTTAGTGCCAGCAAAGCAATTTCTGCAGCAGTACTGAAAATTTAGATGCTATCCAGGGGGTTGGCATATAGGCAACAGCCTGCCGAGCCAGTGCTGCAGTTGACAGCCCAGTAGTTTTGGGGCCACAAGTGTGGAACCGTCAGATAGCTCACAGGCCAGGACATTCACTAGTCCTCCAGTTCTGCTTCCTCTGCTACAGCAGCCAGCAAACCACTTTAGTTTGTCGTCAGTTGCTCATGCCCAACCAGTGGGGGGCATGATTTAACAATTACTCCTGTTAACGATCTATCACGCCTGACGCACTAGTCTTGCAAATTGTTCAAAAAGTCTATGCCCTATCTCTTCTTTTCTCCCCACCCAATACTCCTCCTGGACTCAGATAACGGTGGTGGGTGTTATTCCCCCTATTTTCTAGTCCAGAAAAAGAGTAGGGGCCTCAAGCCTTCCTTGGACCCCTAATTTTTTTTAACTCTTTCCTGTGAAAGGAGAAATTGAGCCTGCTTACATTGGCTCTGATCCTTTCTGCCTTGGACCTTGGAGACTGAATGGGGTATCTGGACTTGCAGGATGCATATTTTTATTTAACTTCTTTATCTGAAAGAAACACATAGTGATAGATTCCTTACCTTAGAATATCCCCAGGCGTCAGACTGGATCCGGAAAGTTTTTGTCAGCAGTACCCCTGCGTGTCGGTAGGGGCGTTGTGCGGCTCCGCGTCAGTCGTTGGTGTCGTGGTCGCTGAGACGGCGTCGCGGGTGCTACTTGGACGCCGCCCACGCGCGCTGACGTCAGTTCTTTCTTTTTCCGCGCCAGCAAGCGCAGATCCGGAGAGAGCGGTACCCCTAGTCTTTTTTGACTAAGTTTTTGGAGATCTTTTTCTCACCCTTTTCGAGTTGATACGACTCCTGGTGCAGTTAGGGATGCCCGGGTTTAAGTCCTGCGAGGACTGTCATCGGATGATGTCGGTGACGGACCCGCACCGCGTGTCTCTTCTGCCTGGGGCGCGACCACGACCCCAAGTCGTGCCCCGACTGCCGGTCCATGGCGCCGAAATCTTTGCGGGAGCGGTCCCGAAAGCTGATTGAAGCCCGGCAGTCGGCTCCGCGCCGTGAGAGGTCCCGGTCCAGAGGGAGGTCGAGGGGCCGTGCGCGGAGTCGTCATCTGCGATCGTCGGGATCGAAGTCTTCGCACTCGGGGTCAGGTAAGGCGAAGCACAAAAAGTCGAAGAAATGTCATCGTTCTCAGACTTCCCCTTGCTGGTCGCGCGACGCGGCTGAGGGTACGGGTGGTGCCACCCCCGCGGCTCCGGCGGAGTCCATGGAGTCACCGCCCGACTTCCCGCCCTTCCCGGGGTCGTCGGCGACTCCTGCCCAGATACAGGACTTCCTGTCGGCCATGGCTCGCCTCTTTGGGCCGTCGGGTCCCGCCGGTGCGCCTTCGGGCCCCGCGGTCCCGCATGGGTGTCCTCGCGTTTCCTCGCCGGCGGCTCCGGCGTCGCTGTTGGCTCCGGCCCCAGCGCCGCAGGACACCCTTGGATCCAGGCCTGGATCCCGGTCGACGCCGGTTGACCTTGTTACGCCTCCACCGACGTCGACTCCACCGGCACCGATCCTGACGCCGCCCGCTCCTCGGGACGACTTCGACCTCCGATTCAGCCCCGAAGTGGACGTGGCGTCGGTCCGGCGTCGATCGATGCCGTTCTCGACGCCGTTTGGGGATTTCTATCCCCATGTCCCTACTCCTTATTTTAGGCCTGTTGAACAGCCTGAGGAGCAAGGGGAAGACTGGGAGGGGTCGGACGACCCTCTCGCTGCAGCCTGCGAGTCTGAACAGGACTGGGCTGAGGAATTGGGGGACGCCAGTGGTCTGGATACCTCACCAGACCTTGGCATGCTGTCTCCTCCTACCGTGGCTACGGAGGAGGGAGCCAGTTATGCAGTGGTGTTGCGTAGGGGGGCGGAGGCCCTACACCTCCAGCTCCCTACTGTGGCCGTCAGGACTAACCTCCTGACAGAGGTGCTTCAGCCAGCAGCTACTTCTGCGGAGCCGCTGCTGCCCTTTTATGAAGCCCTTTCGGACGTTCTTTTGGGCACTTGGTCCAGGCCCACCACAGGGGCTCCTCTGGATAGGAACGTGGCCCGACGCCATCGCCCGGCTCCGGGTGACCCCATTTTCCTCTCCCAACATCCCACCCCCGAGAGCTTGGTTGTCCAAGCCTCTGCTTCCCCAACCGCCTTCCCTTCCGTCCCACCGGATAGGGAATCCAAGAAGCTTAATCAGTTTGGGAAGATTTTCTCTTCCACCAGCTCTGCGCTGCGGTCCGTGAACACCGCATGCCTCTTGGGCCGTTATTCCCACTGTCTGTGGGATACGGTGGCGAACGTGCTGCCCCAGTGTCCGGAGGAGGCCCGGCCTGCTCTCGCCCAGGCTGTTGCAGAGGGGAGAGACGCAGCAAAGTTCATGATCCGTTGTGGTCTAGACACCGCCGACTCACTGGGCAGATCCATTGCAACGACGGTGGCGGTTCGCCGTCACGTCTGGTTGAAAACCACTGGATTTTCAGGGGATGTCCAAAACACCCTTATGGACATGCCCTTTGATGGCCGTCGCCTCTTGGGCGACAAAGCGGACAGCGCGTTGGCGAGGTTCAAGGACTCACGGGCTACGGCCAAGTCCTTGGGACACTAGGCAGTCCGCCCTCCTCCGCCTTCCGCTCCTTTCGTGGCACAGGAAGGGGCGCCCCGCAGCGTTCGCAACAGAGCCACAGGCCGGCGCAGCAATCATCCCAGCTCGGACGCGGGTTCCGCCGTGGCGGACAAAGGGGCCAGCGGGCGGGTCAGTCCACCACCACCCCGGCCACCACTGCCTCCAAACCTTCCTAGTCCGAACTTTCAGGCCCATCAAACGCCAGTGGGCGGCAGGCTCCGCCATCACCTCCCCCACTGGCGCACCATCACTTCGGACAGGTGGGTTTTAGAGATAGTCCGAAGGGGCTACTCCCTCCCCTTCGAGACTACCCCCCCAGCCATGCCACCTCAATACCACCGCATGTCGGGGGATCACTTGGTGCTTCTTCAGCAGGAAGTTGCGGCCCTCTTGGCCAAGGGGGCCATCAAGCGTTCCGACGCACGAAGTAGGTCGTGGTTGTTATTCCCACTACTTTGTGGTGCCCAAGAAGGACAAAGGCCTGCGTCCTATCTTAGACCTCCGGAACGTCAATCGCTTCCTCCGCAAGGAGAAGTTCAAGATGCTCACTCTAGCTCAGGTCTTGTCTGCTCTTGACCCACAAGACTGGATGGTGGCGCTGGACTTGCAGGACGCCTATTTCCACATCCCCGTCCTGCCAGCCCACCAGCGCTACCTACGGTTCACAGTAGGCCACGAGCACTTTCAGTTCACCGTGCTCCCCTTTGGCCTTACCAGCGCCCCTCGGGTGTTCACCAAGGTGATGGCGGTGGTCGCAGCTCATCTGCGCAGATCAGGGGTCTCAGTCTTCCCCTATCTCGACGATTGGTTGTTGAAGGCGGGCTCGCCCCAGACAGTCGTCTCCCACCTCCAGACTACGGCCGCCCTCCTGCACTTGCTGGGGTTCTCCATCAATGTGCCGAATTCGCACCTGATTCCCTCCCAGATGCTCCTCTTTATCGGAGCGGTTCTGGACATGGCGCAGTTTCGGGTCTATCCTCCCGAACAGCGAGTCCGGGATATTCGGGCTCTGATTCCCATCTTTCAGCCCTTGTCCCGGGTTTCAGTCACAGTGACGCTGAGGCTGCTGGGCATCCTGCATCCTGCTGGTCAATCATGCCAGGTGGCATATGCGGGCTCTGCAGTGGGACCTGAAGTTCCAGTGGGCGCAGCATCAGGGAAACCTGTCCGATCACGTCCAGATCTCGGAGGGCACTGCACGACAATTGCAGTGGTGGCTCACGAACCGGCATTGGGTCGACGGCAGATCCCTCTCCCTTCCCCAACCGGAGTTCACAGTAGTGACGGATACGTCCCTCCTGGGATGGGGCGGCCACATGGGAGAGACGGAGATCAGAGGCCTCTGGTCTCCGGCGGAGTCCCGGCTCCATATCAACCTTTTGGAGCTGCGGGCGATCAGGCTTGCACTAAAGGCATTCCTTCCGTCTGTCAAGGGGAGAGTAGTGCAGGTGTTCACAGACACCACCGCCATGTGGTACTGCAACAAACAAGGTCAGGAGGCTCTGCGTCTCTGGACATGGCTGGAACATCAGGGCATGTCCCTGGTGGTTCAACATCTGGCAGGTTGTCTGAACGCCAGGGTGGACGAACTCAGCCGCAGGTGCATGCTCGATCGCGAATGGTGTCTTCACTCGGAGGTGGCGCAAGGTCTCTTTCAGCAGTGGGGAGAGCCTTGGTTAGATCTATTCGCCACCAAAGAGAACGCGCAATGTCATCAGTTCTGCGCGTTGGAATTTCCAAGGCGGCACTCGCTCGGCGACGCTTTACGTCACGAGTGGAGTTGCGGTCTGATGTACGCCTTTCCGCCTATACTACTTCTGCCCAGAGTGCTGAAGAAGATCAGGCGCGACCGGGTCCAAGTCATTCTTGTGGCTCCGGACTGGGCTCGAAGAGTATGGTATCCCGAGCTACTCAGTATGAGCATCGATCCCCCGATCCGACTGCCTCTTCGGGAGGATCTTCTGTCGCAGCAGCAGGGGACGGTCCTCCACCCGAACCTGTCCAGCCTCCACCTCTTTGCGTGGAGATTGAGCGGCGGCAGTTGATTCCCTTCGACTTGCCTCCTGAAGTTTGTGACGTTATTCTGGCAGCCAGGCGTCCCTCTACTAAAGTGGTATACGCCTGCAGGTGGAACAAATTTGTGGCATGGTGCACAGCAAAGGCTGTGGATCCCCTTTCTGCCCCTCTTTCTGAGGTTCTACTGTTCCTTCTTTCTTTGGCCCAGCAGGGCTCTGCTCTGGGCACTATCAAGGGCTACCTTTCTGCTATTTCGGCCTTTCTCAGGCTCCTGATCAGCCCTCTCTTTTCAAGTCCCCTGTTGTAAATAGGTTTCTTAAAAGCATTACTCACCTTTTTCCTCCTATTCCTTTCGTGATGCCTCAGTGGGACTTGAATCTGGTTCTGACGTATTTGATGTGCGCTCCCTTTGAGCCCCTTCACAAATGTCCTCTTCGTCTTTTGACGTTAAAGACTGCCTTCCTGGTGGCCATCACTTCCGCCAGGCGAGTGAGTGAGCTCCAGGCTCTTTCCTTTAAGCCTCCTTTCCTTTCAGTCCATCCGGACAAGGTTGTGCTCAGGCCCCGTCCTTCCTTTATGCCAAAAGTGGTTACGGCCTTTCACATTGGGCAGACTATTACCTTGCCCACCTTTTTTCCGCCTCCGCATCCTTCCAGAGAGGAAGAGAGGCTCCACCGTCTGGACCCAAATCGTGCTCTTTCTTTTTATCTCAACCGCACACAGCAGTTCCGGGTGGATGACCAGCTTTTTGTTGGCTACGTTGGCACCAAGAAAGGTCGGGCGGGCCATAAGAGAACCATCTCCCGCTGGGTTGTCTTGTGTATCAAAGCCTGTTACTCTTTGGCTAAAAAAGAACCTCCGGTGGGGCTGCGTGCTCATTCCACCAGAGCTACTGCAGCCACTACTGCATTGGGACGTGGTGTCCCCCTGCAAGACATATGTCAGGCAGCCACGTGGGCCTCGCTGCACACGTTTACCAAACATTACTGCCTGGACAGCCAAGTCCGGAGAGACAGCTTCTTTGGCCGTTCTGTTCTCCGTGACTTTCTGGTGTGATCTTAGTTCGTAGACCCACCACCGGGGTTGGTATTGCTGGGTTATCTATTCTAAGGTAAGGAATCTATCACTATGTGTTTCTTTCAGATGCACAAGTTACTTACCTTCGGTAACGATATATCTGTAAGAAACATTAGTAGTGATAGATTCCTTACCGCCCCACCCATCCTCCCCGTTCTGCGAACTGATTTCTAGGGTTAAGGTCATCCCTTTCAGGGCCCTAGTTTCAATGCACCAGTGGTCAGTATCTTGCATGGCTCTGCGTTCCTGGCGCGGAAAGTCGTGTACAGAACTGACGTCAGCACGCGTGGGCGGCGTCCAAGTAGCGCCCGCAACGTCATCTCGGCGACCACGACGCCAACGACGGACGCGGAGCCGCACGATGCCCCTACCGACGCGCAGGGGTACTGCTAACGAAAACTTTCCGGATCCAGTCTGACGCCTGGGGATATTCTAAGGTAAGGAATCTATCACTACTAATGTTTCTTACAGATATATCGTTACCGAAGGTAAGTAACTTGTGCGTCGCCCACCACATGGCAGGCGTCCTCTGGCAGATGACGATTGATGGTAACATACTGAGGTGCTGCAGGTTTTGTTCGACCAGTGTGGAGTACCCTGGCCAGATCTTTTCTCCGCACTGTTAACACGCAGTGTCAACTATTTGCACGTTGGATTTTTTGTAAGAGCATTCGTTGGAATGTAACAAGGGACTTATGTATGCTTTCCCAGCACTACCTCTCATGCCTAGAGTTCTGAAGAAGATAAAGTATGACCAGGCCCAAGTCCACCTCGTTCCAAATTTGGCCAGTAGTGTGTGGTACCCAGGGCAACTAAGCAGGAGTCCTCCGATCAGCCTACCACTTTGCAAGGCCTCCCATCTCAGTGACAGGGCTCTGTCCTCCACCTTAACCTTCGCAACTTAATTCTCCATCCATGGAGAATGAGCAGCACAATTGACTGAATTCAGTTTGACATCTGAAGTGGTGGATGTGATACTTGCTGACATGCTCCCCTTAAAGAAACCCTTCTATGTTGGGTGCTGGGACAAGTTCATAAGCTGGTGGGGTGTCTCTTACACTGACCCCTTACAAGCGAAGCTGTCACAAGTCATTTGTTTATTTTGTCCTTAGCCAAGCAAGACCTTGTGATGGCCACTGTAAAAGGTTATTTGTCAGTCATTTTGACATTTCTATGTTTGCTGGACATAGCGTCCTTGTTTAAATAAATCACTGTATGTGGTCAGGTTTCTTACATTTTTGACACATATGCTCCCTCCCAAATGGTTTGTGATGCTTCAATGGGATCTTAACTTGTTTTTGGCATTTCCACATGTATGCTCTTCGAGCCTATGCACAATTGCTCACTACATCACCTGGCTCTAAAAACAGTCTACCTCATTTGGATAATTTTATTTCAGCCACCCTACTTCACCACCTTTTCTGACACATTAGTGCAAAGGACTTGGGCAGCCTTCTTACCGAACATTGTGACTCTTCCACATTGGGCAGTCAGTAACTACCAGCATACTTGGCTTTCCCTCGAAAGAGGGGGAAAGGCTGCCTCGTTTGGACTCCAAAGGGCTTCAAGTTTTTACATTGATTGTACCAAGGACAAACATCTTTGTGGTGGTTTGTAGTAAAAAGAAAGGGAAGGTTGTGCAGAAAATGGCCCCATTGTTAGGGACAGTCCTCTCCATCAAGATGTGCTACGCATTGACCTAGCAACAGCCCCTGGTAGGTCTGAGAGCCCATTCAACCAGGGCCACTACCATGCGCTGACATGAGGGATACCCCTTATTGATATCTGCCTCGCTGCAATGCTGGCACTTATGCATATGTTCAGAAAGCACATGCCTCCAGTTTACTCTTCGGTTTTGGCGAATCATACCACAATTCTGTCAAATCAACTGATTATGCTGTTCACCAAAGGAGCGATGAAAATAGTACCAGAAGTGGAAAAATTACTAGGTTGTTATTCCTGGTACTTTGATTCCCAAGAAGGACAGTAAACTTAGACCAGTTCTAAACCTCAGCCTCCTGAAGTCCTTCCTCTGAAAGAAGCTGAAAATGATGACACTTGCTCAGGTTTTGCATGTTTTAGGGCCTGAGAACTGGCTGGTGTCCCAGGTATACATTACAGGTATGTTGTTCTGCTGATCCTGCAGTTCCACAGGAGGTACTTAGCTTTGTGTTGGGGTCAGTGTAGGAAGCTGGCTCTGTATATATTATACCAAAGTAAGGTATAGTGTGCACAGAGTCCAGGGGATCCCCAGAGGTATAGCAGAGGCTAAATTAGATAATCACGAACAACGCTCTTTCTGGTAGTGTGGTCGAGCAGTTAGGCTTATCCGGAGGGTGTGTTAAGCATTTATTGTATTCACTCAATCAAGGATGATTACACACACTGAGATACAAAATCCAGACCAATTAGGCAAGTATAAAAAACGTATACTTATGTTTTATTTCTAGAACCAAGCAGGACTTTGTACGGGTAAGTAGGATGTGCTTTCAAATGCAAATCTTTACAAGGAAATGCAGTTGTGGATGCAATTGTTACAGGTTTGTATTTGCCACTAACAGGTAAGTACTACAATTTTGGGTTTAAAGCAAAGTTACTTTGTTTTCAATACAAAAGTTCAGCTCGACACTTAGAACATTTTTGTGCAAAAATCATAACATTGGTTCCTATGGAAGAAAAGAGGGTTAACGGTTTACAGGTAAGTAAATAGCCTGCAAGTATGGTTTTTGGGGTTTAGGACCAAGGTTCCCAAAGGTCCAGGTAGGCACCTAATCGCACCACCAGCTGCACAGGGGCAGCCAGGTGCAGAGGCCCAATGTTAGCCAATGGGGGTACTTTGGTTGGGGGCTGCTTACGGACAAGCCACTCAGTCTTGGTAGCTAAACTCCTAGGGTTGAGATCAGGGCGAAGGGGGGTCCCAGGTTGGCACCACGTCCACACCACCAGCGGCGCAGGGGCGGCTGGGTGAAGGGTGCTTAGGAGGGGTCGGGAGCCCAATGCAATCCCATGGAGGTTGCCGGTTTTGGATTTGGGCTGCAGGCTCGGTCCAGAAAGTCATCCGGGAGGAACCAATAGCTGGGCAGGTAAGTTGGAGGGCTTGGGACGTAGGTGCACCTCAGGTCCTCTTCTCCAGGGCGCAGGGCAGCCGGATGCAGGGGTGCCTTTTGAGGTCAGATTTCTCCTTACCTGGCCACTCACGGTTGGGGGGGGGGGGGGGAGGGTCTCCGTGCAGAGGCTGCAGGTGACGTCTGGGAGTCCTGAAGGGGTCAACCCACAGTGGTCTCAGACACTGGAGCACTGGGGGACCTCACTGGGACTGGTGGGCCACTTGAACATGAGCTGTAGGCGACGGGTCCAGTGGTGGTTCCAGGCGTTGAGTTTCTTCTTCCACAGCAGGCTCAGAGTCTTTCTTTGGAGTTTCTTTGGAACAGAGCTGCTGTACGCAGGAGATCCGGTCTTTGTGGATGGCAGTCAGTCCTCCTAGGGTTCTGGAGGTTGATGGCTGCAGGACAAGTCGACTTTTGGCACAGGATCCCTGGAAACTGCAGACGGGACGTTAGTGCTGGGGCCAAGTCAGTTCTTCTCTACACTCTCAGGCTTTGCGTCTTCTTCCGTTCTTCTTCTTCGTAGGTTGCATGAATCTGCGGAGGCAAAGGTGGGCACACCTCTCCTCCTAACTTGGTTTTCCCACCGATTCTCCCGCCCAAAGTGGGGGTCGGAACCGGTGAGAGCCAGTTGCTGGGGGCAGCAAAAGGTAGGGACAGCTTACAAAAGCAGCAGGCCTTTGAAGCTTCCCCTTCGTGGACCAAGTCCACCCTGGGGGAGGAGGCAGGACACCTCTACCCATTATGGGCTTTGTTTCTGGACCCAGAGAGCGGAGGCCTTCTACCCAGGGGTCCAGAAACCTGTCTGGTGGTGGCAAATGGCGGGCAGCCATTCAGGAACCACACCAGGGCTGTGCTTTTTTTCAGGGGCTTCTCTAATATACCCTCTGAGTGCATTTTACATTAAATCCCACACTGGCATTAGTGTGGGTTTAATGTGCTGAGAAGTTTGCTACCAAACTTCCCAGGTTTCAATAAAGCCATTATGGAGCTGTGGAGTTCGTAATGACCAACTCCCAGACCATATACTCTTCATGGTTTTACTGCACTTACAATGTCTAAGAATGGACTTGACACTGTAGGGGTACAGTGCTCATGCAACTGTACCCTCACCTGTGGGCCAGTGCACCCTGCTAGGCCCCAGGCAGTGGGTTGCAGACACGGCACACAGGGATGTGTGCCGTGTCGACTCTTCACTTTTCTCTGCACCAAAACACGCAGCCTGCAATGGCAGTATGTGGGTGTTAAGGTGCAGGGTCTCTAAGCGTGGCACAATAGGTGCTGCAGCCCTTCCCTGGTCATAGTGCCATTGGTACTCATGGTAACTTTTACAAGGGGCTTACCTGTGGCCAGAGATGTGCCAATTGTGGGTACAAAGGTACAGTCTTGGGGGGTGTGGCCAAGCACCTAAGATGGCGGACGTGCTCTAGAGACGCTCCGAGTCCCATCCCCCGGTTATCCTGTGAATCGCGGTGTTAAACAGCTGGGAACTCACCCTACTAGTCTGGAGGGCGTAGGGGGTCCTTGCTGGCTCTGGAGAGGGGTCCCTCGTCATTCTAGGCACCACAGTGACGGAGCTCTGGACCGTGGCCTGCCATGCGCCCCGAGCGCACGTCGGCCAGAGCGGCGGAGACCCTCGGCGGACGTGAAGGGGTGCGGCACCAGGCGGGAGGCAGCGGTGTGTGCCGGGGCTGCGCCGCTGGTCTATCCACTGTTGCAGCAAGAAGAGCTGAGCGACGGCCGCGACTGGGCCTGCGGAGACGTCGGGGGTGCCCTCGCTGAGCCAGGAGGAGGGACTTCCCCTCTCTTCTCCCCCCCCCCGCGGCGTTGTGGGCAGCGACGGAGCTCTGCGGCGACTGTCGGCCGGTAGATCGCCCTGCCAGCCTGAGGGGCACAGAGGAATCCTAGCCAGATTTGGAGATGAGTCCCTCTCCATAGTGTGACCAGCGGTATCGGAGCTTTGGGCGGCGGGCTGCCACGCGCCTGGGGATACCGGAGGCGGACCTGAGCAGACACGGCGCCCTACGGTGAGCTGCGGAGCGAGCCTGGACTGATCCGCCCACAGCCGCGATGAGAGGAGGTGAGCAGCGGCCAGAACCGGCCCGATTGAAACGGAGGGGAGCCCCCGCTGAGTCGAAGGGGGGCCCCCTCCACCCACTGCAGACGTGGGGCAACGGAGCAGCTGTGCAGCGGGGACTGAGGCGCAGACTGGCCCGGGAAAGAGCAGCTGAGTCCAGTGTCGGGGTCGCGGCACCCACGAGCACACGTAGAGCATCCCCAGGGCCATCGGACACTGCGGCAGCCCTGCACGACGGAGAGGGCCCTCGGCGGCGAAGAAGTCAATTGGAGGCTCCCGCCTGGGACAGTGGACCCCATCTTAAGAAGCCCGCATCTCCTGGGTCTGAGACGTGATAGGTGAGCCTGCGGCAGCGCTGCTAGACTGAGGTGGAAAGCGGGGGGTCCAGGGGTCGATCGGGCCTAGCCCCCCCCTGCTGTGAGGGGGGTGCGACAGAGGGCAGCCATCAGGCATCTGAGGGCAGTGCAGGGCCGGTTCGGGCCTTAGCTGACACCAATCCTTCTTTGACGCATATGAGTCCTTGACTGCTGTGGGCGCAGCCGTTTGGGGTGGGGAGGGGTCCAGGGGCCGGTCGGGCCTAGTCTCTCCCCACACGATCTTCTCAGTGCTGGTTCCAAGATACAGTGGCGGTACTGGGGTTGAGCAGGGTTGGTCCTGCTGGACACTCCTCGCTGCGGTAGCAGGGTGGCGAACTGAAACGGACTGCCCTCCCCGGACCCTCCTCTCTGCACACTGATGAAGGGTGGGGTGCGGCCTGGTCCTGCCCCGGAGGATCGTTGAGGGGATGTTGTCCCCCCTGTGCGGTTGGACACTGTGGCAGTGCACAGATCATAAGCGACTGGAGGGTGCAGTAAGCAAGACCTATTCTTGAGGAAGTGCAGCAGCGTCCATAGACAAGCTCCGCTCGCATCCCGCCCCCTATGCCGAGCGCACAGCAGTTAGCCATGGGCCGTCTCTGCTCCAACGCCCACCGGTCTGACTGAGGGAACGCCCAAGAACACTGGACCATCCACAGGGGCGAACCAGCCTGACCTCTCATCCAAATTGGACTCGGTGCTAGCAGCGGTGGAGAGAATAGGTACCACGCTGAAACAGACGCACACCTCCCTGGAGGGTAGGATGGACACCATTACCTCCGACTTCACGCTCTTACGAGCAGACCAACACAAATTGGCTGACAGGGTCCGCGAAAATGAGGCAGTGCTAGCGGATCTCTAGCCCAGATCCTGTAATTTCGCGACCACTCTGCAAGACCTGATGGATCGGGTGTGCACCCTAGAGGAGAAAGTAGATGAGGCCGAAGAGAGGTCGCGCCGCAACAATATGAGGGTGATTGGTCTGCCGTAGGGGACAGAAGGCCAAGACACAGAGGGCTACACGGAATCCTGGATGAGAGAATTGCTCATCCCGGGATCGCTCTCACCACAGTTTGTGGTAGAACGGGCCCATAGAGTTCCTGCCCGCAGGCCTCCCCCGGGAGCCCGCCCTAGCCCTTTCCTGTTTCGCCTATTGAACTTTGGGGACTGAGATGTGATACTGCGGGAAATAGGCAAACACCCCGGCCCCAGGGTGCAAAATGTTACCGTCTCTTTCTTCAAAGACTACACTGCACAAGTACAAAGAAGGCGTGCCCCTTCGACGCAGTCCAGAAACGACTCAGAGAATTGGATCAGAGAATTGGATCTCTGATTCTCTCTGCTTTTCCCTGCCCACCTTCGAGTCATCCGGAACGGCAACACCCAATACTTCGATTCCCCTACGGAGACCTGGGACTGGCTAGAAGAGAACAGGCTGACAACAGCACCTAGGCCTCCAGCAGACATCCAGTTACACAGGAGACCCCGCCACGGCCGGTGCAGGAAGCCAGGCAAAGACACGTGGCAGCCCCGGACCAGATCAAATCGGAGCGCCAGGAAGCACTACAGGTAGCGGCGGCCCTCCAGCCCGCAAGATCGCCATCGCCGACAAGTTCTACCATGTCCCCGTCGAGGTCCCGGGGAGGTGCTGACTCCATGCCAGAATGGTCAACAGATGCTGGTTCGCCTCAGCTACCAGACGTCACTCCTCAAACTTTGGATGGTATGATTTGAGATCAAGTCACACACTGCTCCCACGGTGCCTAGAACTCACAAAATAAAGGAGCCTATGGGCTCTAGACTTTGTACCTGTTCCCATTGCTTCAAGCTCTATTCCTGTGCATCAACATACACACGCACGAACCCATCGTTGTACCACCTAACACAGATGAGTAAAAAGGGGGATGGAACACGCAAGCTACCTCCCTCTCCTTTTCCGCGTCCCACCCCCCCCCCCCCAAGTCAAACAACAACGTTGAACTAACTGCCATGAATAGGCGTAACTGTTAGGGTCGATCTCCCTGTTGGGGTCCGCTCTTATGATGTTATATGACCAATTGATTTTAACTTTGTTTTTCCCCTTTGAAACGTTGCCACGCTTAGAGACCTGTTGCCACTACATATGCTCATTTAGTTGATATCCAATGCACGAATGGACTCTGATAAACTTGCACCACCCCCATGACTAACCTAAACATTGTCACTTGGAATGTTAGAGGCATTCACACTCTTGCCAGATGCTACTCCATATATTCAAACTTACAACGTAGAGCGGTCAGTATCGCTCTATTGCAGGAAACGCACCTAATGAGCCCAGAAGCTGTCTGATTACGACGTCACTGGCGAGGTCAGATCTATAGCACTAACTACTTTTCCATGGCCAGAGGGACACTCATCTGGGTAAAGGCTGGGGTTCCATGGGAGGAGGAGGAGGTGGATCCCGCTGGACGGTATGTGCTGCTCAAGGGTAGGTTAAACGGCCACCCTATTTTGCTGGGCTCCATCTATGCCCCCAATACTGACCAAAGCGCCTTCCTCTGTAGCATGTCGACACTGTTGCCCCGATATAAAGGTGTCCCATGGCTGCTGTGAGGTGATTTTAATTCTGTTTTGGATGTCTCTCTTGATAGCTCCTACCCTCCTCTGAATCGTACCTCAGCTTCTTCAAACGCACAATCCCTATGTACTTGGATGGGGCATTGGTCACTGACTGACATCTGGCACGAACGCCACCCTCACACTAAGATTTACTCCTTTTACTCGCCGGTCCACAATTTGCACGTGCGGCTAGACCGCATATTAACTTTGGCGGCCCTAATCCCACTGATTCTGACCACAGAATATCTAGGTCGGACACACTCAGGCCATAACCCACAAATAATGTGCCTGGCATGGGAGGCGAGAGCGCTTACAGACGGCAGTGCTGGAAGACCCGGCGTTCCGGAGCTCACTGGAGTCTGAGTTGATCGGATACTTTGAGCTCAATACGGGCTCTGCAGAATCAGTATTGACGGAGTGGGAGGCCTTTAAAGTGGTGACCAGAGGGCATTGTTTAGGGCATACCTGGATCATCAGTAAACAACTTGACACATCCCTGTCCGCCATCGAGTGACGATTGCTCAGACTAGAAACGCTGGCCATTGACCGACCTGAAAAGCAAAAGCAGCTTGATGAAACCCATCCTAGGAGAGCAGTGTTACTAGAAAGGTTACGTTGTCACAATTATCTGGCGCATTCGGCCTGCTCACACTCTACAGCAGACAAGGCGGGCAAACTATTGGCTTACTTAATAAGACAACAACACCCTCAACGCCCTATACAGCTATTAGTGGATGAGCTACTAGAGCATAGGAAATGTAGACAGAGCGACATTCATGCAGTAATAACAGAACATTACACCAGGTTATATGCGTCCCAACTGACTGGGAATGGCCTACATATTGAGTCATTTCTCTCCACAGTGGAACTGCCCACACTGACGATTGATTAATTCCTCACCCTGGACTCCCCCTTGACAGTGGACGAAATCCGGGAAGCGCTGCGATCACTAGCGTCCGGAAAGACTCCGGGACCTGACGGGCTCCCCACTGAATTTTTCAAGACCTACGCGGAGACTCTAGTGCCCCGTCTGCACTCCTTATACACCTCTGCAATCAATGACATGACCCTATCACCCTCACTGTGTAGGCTAATGTGGTCCCTCTGTTGAACCCGGGTAAAGATCCAACCTCCCCTGGATCATATAGACCGATAGCGATATTAAATGTCGACTATAACATTTTAGCAAAGATCTTAGCTAACCGACTGGTACCCCTCGTTTCCAACCTGGTGCACCCCGACCAGAATGGGTTTGTCCCTCACTGTAATACTGCACTGAACATCTTCCGCTACTTTAGGGTAGTCGAGTGCGCCCCATCAACTGGCCTCGATCGGGGTGCATGGTACTGGACCTCGAAAAGGCCTTTGATTCGCTCGATTGGAAGTTCCTTTCCGCCGCCCTGGCCCAGTATAGCATGGTGCCTCATTTCCTTAGTATGGTTAAGCTGCTATTTAAACGCCCAACCGTCCGAGTTCGGGCGATCCCCTATATATCGGACCCCATACAGGTAAGGCATGGGACTCGGCAAGGATGCCCGTTGTCCCCTCTCCTCTTTGCGCTGGCGGTTGAACCACTTGCGGCACACATCCGTGCGCGCACGTGGACATGGGAGTCACCTTGGGAGATGGCACACACGTCATCTCGCTATACGCCGACGATTTGCTGTTGTATGTACGAGTCCTTCATAACATCCCGCCTTCCTTAGACCGGGCTCTAACACGCTTCGCCATGGCTTCGGGACTGATGGTCAATGCCGCGAAATCTATTCTCTCCCCGATTCTGCAGGCTACCCTGGATCCAGGATACTCCCTGGGGGAAGTCTCGGTGACATGGTGTACTGATCCTTTTGGATAGCTAGGGGTACGCATATACCGTACTAAGGAGAATCTGTTCGAAGGGAACATAATCAGAGCCACCACAACCATCCAGTCACAAATGTGCTTCTGGAAGACCCTCCCATTGGCTATTTCGGGTAGGGTTGCCCTTGTAAAAATTGTGGTCCTCCTCTGCTATTTCACTACCTTACCTATTACCATCTCCCCTCCCTTTTTTCGCAAATGGGAAAGGACAATAAGGGACTTTATATGGGGAACGTCAAGACACAGTGTCTATGGGGAAACTATATCTGCCAGCGGAACAGGGGGGGTTGGCGGTGCCCAACTTCGAACACTACTATCTGGCCTCCCAGCTCCAGTGGATTGCCCGTTGGCCATCATCTCGACATCTAGCAGACACAGCTTCATTGCAACCCCCAATACCACATCATACCTTGCTGCATCTTTCACCCATGCATGAAACTCAGACCCCTGGGATTGCTTTTACCCACCGTAGCTTACAAGTGCTTCCGTAGATGCCTCTTCCTCACCAGGACTATCACACCATATGCCCCCGCCATCCCATTACTAGAAACACCAACAGGTGACATATGCACCACGGCATCCGAGCTGCGACACTGGGACACAGAAGGCATTCAGGACATGGGGGACCTTTATCGGGATAGCTCACTCATTCCATACCAGGAGATCATGTCTGAAGAGAATATGTACCTGGGACAGTTTTTATTACACCAGGCGCTTATAGGCTCGCTGGCATCTAAGTGGGGCAATCTTGCCCAGGAACCGCCCACACACCATACGATACAGTACCTGCATGTGATGGGAAATTTGGGGCACTTGACTCGATGGTTCGCGTTCTCACTCCGCCAATACACAGAGATTGGCCTGACCCTCTTGAAGCAACACTGGGAGGAGGCTTTGGGGAGGGCATTCACAGACAGGGAGTGGGTTGCCGCCCGGGGAGGTCCGACGCATACCCCACGCAATAAGCGTTTTAAACACATTAAATTTTTTTAATTACATCGGGCATACCTCGCCCCAGCCCAAATCAATAAGTACTTCCTCAGATCGGATGCAGCCTGCCCTAGATGCCACCTATTAAACGCAGACATACTTCACATGCTATGGCATTGCCCTGCCTTAAGCGAATATTTGGCCAATGTGACGACTACGCTGGCCGCCTGTACAACTCGCGACATCCCCTTTCATTGGGAGGTGCACATACTGCACCTATTCAGTAGGAATAAGAAAAACAGGGCAACCACCCGATTTCTCGATCTGGGGCTAATTGCGGCAAAACGCCTAATCACCTAAAGATGGAAATCCCCAATGGCACCTCACACAATAGCCTGGCGCCGTTCCCTACTCAACTAGGCTAGGGCGGAGGGGTGGCGCTGCGCCGAGAAGACCGGCTTGGGATCCGTAAGTTTCCTCTGGCGAATCACTGGGACGCTATGGTATCGAACTTGCAGGGCATGGACACTACCACAGAGGAGCCCCAGGAAGGGGAACAAGACCAATAAGCTAGCGCTTAGCGCCTGGAAGTACACATACGCAGTGCAGGTCCCACTCACATAACATAGGATCCTACACTACGGAGCTGCTACCATTAGGTTCTGACAGGGCTGTCCCTTTCTAGCACACGCGGCAAAGGGTCTCAGGCGACTACCCTACCCCTCCTTTGGTTACTTGGTCCTCATTTTGTTGAACCCCACGTCCACAGTTTGATTATGTAATGCACTATATCTAGAATGGCTAATAAGTGACATAGCATAATGTCTAATTAGCATTGCCATGGTTATTGTAATGACACTATTCCAGTAACTATTACAAGTAATTTGCTCGCTGGCTAACCTGTTAATACGATGGTTTGTGTTCCGAATTGTATTGCTTCGACGTTGTCAAAACATGGTGTCAATACACTGTTCATGTTGTATGGAAATAAGAAAATGCCAGTAAAAAGATTTAAACAAAAAAAAACAAAGGTACAGTCTTGGGAATCAACACACGCCTTGGGAACCTGATTGGCAGGGACCTAGGGCACATCAAGTCAAAGTGCATCAGAATCCTGTCAAAGGTTGGGGGGGAGGGGGTTACTGCAATAGAAACCCATTTCCCTACAATCAGACCATTTACAATTCACCATACTGCCCTTGGGTCTTCACAAAGGTCATGTTAGTGGTTGTGACACATCGAAGCAGGTCAGGGATTCACTTAATCCTGCATCTTGACAACTGACTGCTAAAGGCGAGCTCTCTGCTGCTAGTCTGGCAGTCTACAGGAAATTGTTTTATTTGCTGTCCACCCTGGGGTTCTCAGTGAGCTTAATCCCATCTCCTGCCATTGCAGTGGATTTCCTTTAGCTGAACTGTTATTTGCACGGTTGCCCTGAAGGCCTTCCCGTTCCATTAACAAGTCCAGAATTTCAGGCTAGGATTGCAATGTTTTGAGCGAAAGCTTCTTTTAAGACCATTGGTATCCTGTATCCGCTGGTGCCCCACACGCCCTGGCATATGCTTGCACTTCAAATGACTCTGTCGCTCCAATTGGCCCAACATTTAAGATGCCTTTCAGACAGAATTTGCAAGTCTTGATCATCAATAGTGTTTGACGGACGGCAATCTGACATGTTTCATGCCATTTTTCTTTACCCTTTGGAGCTCACAGTAGTGGTGGGTATTTTATCTTTGGACTGGGTAGGTCACTTGGGTGAGGAGAAGATTAGAGACTTTGGTCTCAGATATAGAAGCACTACCACATTAATCTTCTGCAGCTGTGATCCATGTAGCTGACACTAAGGTCTTTTTCTGTTCCATCAGTGGCAGGTCGATCGAGGTGCTTATGGACAGCACAACTGCCCTGTGGTACTGCAACAAACAAGGGAGGGGTGGGATCTCTCTTAATACTTAGGCTTTGACAATGGCTGGCAATTCATTGGATTTCCCTGACAGTTCATTATCTGCTGGATCCCTCAGCATCAGGGCAGTCAAACGAAGCAAGCGTCGACTGGCTGATCACAAGTGGGCCCTGCTCTCTAAGGTGGCATGGGCTATCTTCGTCTATTAGATCATACTCTTAGTGGACCTATTCACAGCCTCTGGAAATTCTCATCATCCAGCCTTTTGCCCTCTGCAGTTTCCTCCTCATACTGAAAGGGAGACTCATTTTGTCTATGGTTTGACTCCAGCCTTCTATTTGCATTTCCATCCCTGCCGTTGAATCCACTGAATGTGAAGAAAGTCGGCTGGGACAGTGGACAATTTGGCTGCTCCTGATCATCTGCCCTTCAGTTTGGTCTCCTCTTCAGGAGGACCTCCTGCGTAAACAGAGAGGCAGAGTGTGTGTAACCGAACCTCCACAATCAACACGTTCATGTGTGAAGATTGAACAGACCCAAATGAGTGTCTTTGATCTTCTGACTGAGATCATTGATGTAATTTTGGTCTCCTGCCGCACTTCCTCCAATCAGTTTATCTGAAAGAGACACGTTAGTGACAGATTCCTTACCTTAGAATATCCCCAGGCGTCAGGCTGGATCCGGAAAGTTTTTGCGTAGCAGTACCCTTGCGCGTCGGTAGGCGGCGTCGTGCGGCTCCGCGTCCGTCGTCGGCGTCGTGATCGCCGGGATGACGTCGCGGGCAGTACTTAGACGCCGCCCCTGCGCGCTGACGTCAGTTCTTCTTTTTCCGCGCCAGCAAGCGCAGATCCGGGAAGAGCAGTGCCCTAGTCATTTTTTGACTAACTTTTTTGGTGAATTTTTTCACTGTTTCTTCGAATCGACTCCAAGGTGTCGTAGGGATGCCCGGCTTTAAACGTTGCGACGCCTGTGCTCGGATGATGTCCATCACAGACCCGCATCTGTAGTGTCTCTTCTGCCTCGGCCGAGGCCACGACACGAAGTCGTGTTCCGACTGCCGGGCCCTCAACCCGAAAGCTTTGCGAGAGCGGTCTCGAAAGCTCCTCAAGGCCCGGCAGTCGGCTCCGCGCCATTCCAAGCCCCGGTCGCGTGAGAGGTCGAGGGGTCGGTCGCGGAGTCCTCACCGGTCGTCGGGATCCAAGTCTTCGTCGTCCGGTAAGTCTAAGCACAAGAAGTCCAAAAAGCATCATCGCTCTAGGACTTCGCCTCGCTGGTCTCGGCTCCCGGCACCGTCCCCACGGCCCCAGACATGCCTGTGGAGTCGCCCCCGCAATACCCGTCCTTTCCGGGTTCGGGGGCGGATCCAGCCCAAATACAGGAATTCCTGTCGGCCATGGCCCGCCTCTTCGGGCCTCAAGGTCCCTCCGGTGCGCCTTCGGGCCCCGCGGGCCCTGATGGGGTTGCCCCGGCATCGCCGCCGACTCCGGTCCCGGCGTCGCTCGTGCCTCCAGCCTCGATCCCGGCTCCGGCTTCGGCCCCGGCCTCGATCCCAGCTCCGGTGGTACCGCAACCCCCATCGACGCCGGTCGACCTGACCACGCCTCCGCCGGCGCCGATGTCTCCGGTACCCCCGGGTGGCGTCGTCCCCATGTACTCTCCGGCTCCGGACATGGAGCCGGACCGACGTCGCTCGACGCCGGTTCCGGCGCCGATGGGACCTTGGGTCCCAAATGTCCCTCCTCCTCCTTATTTTGAACCAGAGGAGGACCAGGAGGACTGGGAGGGGTCTGAGGACCCTCTGGCACAGCAGTGTCAGTATGATGAGGACTGGGCAGAGGAACTAGGGGATGCCAGTGGTCTAGATACTTCCCCTGACACTGGCATGCTGTCTCCTCCCGTGGCTACGGAGGAGGGAGCCAATTTTGCAACGGTGTTGCGTAGGGCAGCTGGAGCCTTACATCTCCGACTCCCTACGGTGACGGTCAAGACTAATCTCTTGACAGAAGTGCTTCAGCCGGCGGCCTCCTCCTTGGAGACTGTGCTGCCGTTTAACGATGCACTTACTGACGTTCTTTTGGGCGCCTGGTCCAAGCCCAACACAGGGGCTCCTGTGGATAGGAACGTGTCCCGACACCATCGCCCAGCTCCGGGGCGACCCCTTGTTTCTCTCTGTCCACCCCACCCCTGAGAGCTTGGTTGTCCAAGCCTCCGCTTCCCAAACCGCCTTCCCTACCGCCCCTCCGGATAGGGAATCCAAACGCCTGGATCAATTTGGGAAGAAGGGTTTTTCTTCCTCCAGTGCTGGCTTGCGGTCCATCAACACCGCTTGCCTTTTGGGCCGATATACCCACTCCTTGTGGGATTCGGTGGCGACTGTTTTGCCCCAGTGTTCTGAGGAGGTCCAGACACTGCTTTCCCGCGCCATTGCGGAAGGAAGGGATGCGGCCAAATACACCATACGATGTGGCCTTGATACCGCCGACTCGCTGGGCAGATCTATTGCAACGACGGTGGCGCTGCGTCGCCACGCCTGGCTGAGAACCACTGGTTTTTCAGGGGATGTCCAGAATACTCTCATGGACATGCCCTTTGATGGAGTCGGTCTTTTTGGTTCCAAAGCAGACCATGCGTTGGAGCGCTTTAAGGACTCACGGGCTACTGCCAAGTCCCTGGGCCTTTCTGCTACACGCCCTCCGCTGACCTTCTGCTTTTCGCCCCTATCGTGGCCACGGAAGGGGCGCCCAGTCACGTCAGCAGCCCAGCCACCGGCCCGCGCAGCAGGCGTCTTCGCGTGGCCGAGGACGTGGATACCGCTGTGGCGGTTCGGGCAACCAGCGTGCGGGTCAGGCCACCACCTCCAACCCGTCCGCGGCCTCCAAGCCCTCCTAGTCCCTCCTTTCAGGTGCACAGCACGCCAGTAGAGGGCAGGGTCCGCCATCACCTTCACCGCTGGCGTCCCATCACCTCGGACAGGTGGGTCTTGGACATTGTCCGAAGGGGCTACTCCCTCCCCTTCGAGACCAACCCCCAGCCATGCCACCTCAATTCCACCGCATGTCAGGGGATCACTTGGTGCTTCTACAGAAGGAAGTCACGGCCCTCTTGGCCAAGAGGGCCATCGAGCATGTTCCGACCCCAGAAGTAGGGCGTGGTTGCTACTCCCACTACTTTCTGGTGCCCAAAAGGACAAGGAGGACATGCGTCCTATCTTGGACCTCCGGAACGTCAATCGCTTCCTCCGGAAGGAGAAGTTCAAGATGCTCACCCTAGCTCAGGTCTTGACTGCCCTAGACCCTGGAGACTGGTTGGTAGCGTTGGACTTGCAGGACGCCTATTTCCACATCCCCGTCCTGCCGGCCCACCGGCGTTACCTTCGGTTCACGGTAGGCCTCGAGCATTTTCAGTTCACCGTGCTCCCCTTTGGCCTTACCAGTGCTCCTCGGGTGTTCACGAAAGTGATGGCGGTGGTCGCAGCTCATCTGCGCCGGGCTGGGGTTTCAGTCTTCCCCTACCTCGACAACTGGCTGCTGAAGGCGGGCTCGTCCCAGGCAGTCGTCTCCCACCTCCAGACTACGGCCGAACTCCTGCACTCGCTGGGGTTCTCCATCAATGTGCCGAAGTCACATCTGATTCCTTCTCCACAGCTCCTTTTCATCGGAGCAGTTCTGGACACGACGCAGTTTCGGGCCTATCCTCCCGAACGGCGAGTCCGGGATATTCAGGCTATGATTCCGATCTTTCAGCCTTTATCCTGGGTTTCGGTACGGATGACCTTGAGGCTGCTGGGCCTCATGGCCTCCTGCATCCTGCTGGTCAATCATGCCAGATGGCATATGCGGGCTCTGCAGTGGGACCTGAAGTTCCAGTGGGCGCAGCACCAGGGCAACCTGTCCGATCACGTCCAGATCTCGGAGGGGACTGCAAAACAGTTGCAGTGGTGGCTCTCGAACCGGCAATGGGTCATGGGCAGATCCCTCTCCCTTCCCCAGCCAGAGCACACAGTTGTGACGGACGCGTCCCTTCTGGGATTGGGCGGTCACATGGGAGAGGCGGAGATCAGAGGCCTCTGGTCTCCGGCGGAGTCCCGGCTCCATATCAACATTCTGGAGCTCCGGGCGATCCGACTTGCACTCAAGGCATTCCTTCCCTCTGTCAAAGGGAAGGTAGTGCAGGTGTTCACAGACAACACCACCGCCATGTGGTACTGCAACAAACAAGGCGGGGTGGGGTCGTGGACCCTTTGTCAGGAGGCTCTGCGCCTCTGGACATGGCTGGAACATCAGGGCATGTTCCTGATGGTTCAACACCTGGCAGGTTCCCTGAACGCCAGGGTGGACGAACTCAGCCGCAGGTGCATGATGGATCACGAATGGCGTCTTCACTCGGAAGTGGCGCAAGGACTCTTTCTACAGTGGGGAGAGCCTTGGTTAGAGCTATTCGCCACCGAAGAGAACGCGCAATGTCATCAGTTCTGCGCGTTGGAATTTCCAAGGCGGCACTCGCTCGGCGACGCTTTTCGTCACGAGTGGAGTTGCGGTCTATTGTACGCCTTTCCGCCTATACCACTTCTACCCAGAGTGTTGAAGAAGATTCGGCACGACCGGGCCCAAGTCATTCTTGTGGCTCCGGACTGGGCTCGAAGAGTTTGGTATCCCGAGCTACTCAGTATGAGCGTAGATCCCCGATCCGTCTGCCTCTTCGGGAGGATCTTCTGTCGCAGCAGCAGGGGACGGTCCTCCACCCGAACCTGTCCAGTCTACACCTGCTTGCGTGGAGATTGAGCGGCGGCAGTTGATTCCTTTCGACTTGCCTCCCGAAGTTTGTGATGTGATTCTGGCAGCCAGGCGTCCCTCCACTAAGGTGGTATACGCCTGCAGGTGGAACAAATTTGTGGCATGGTGCACAGCAAAGGCTGTGAATCCCCTTTCTGCCCCTCTTTCTGAGGTCCTTCTGTTCCTTCTTTCTCTGGCCCAACAGGGTTCTGCCCTGGGTACCATCAAGGGTTATCTTTGTGCTATCTCGGCCTTCCTCAGGCTCCCTGATCAGCCCTCCCTTTTCAAGTCCCCTGTTGTTAACAGGTTCTTAAAAGGCATTACACACCTCTTCCCTCCTGTTCCGTTTGTAATGCCTCAGTGGGACTTGAACTTGGTTCTTACCTTTTTAATGTGCGCTCCCTTTGAGCCTCTACATAACTGTCCTCTTCGTCTTCTGACTCTGAAGACAGCCTTTCTGGTGGCCATCACCTCCGCTCGGCGGGTGAGTGAGCTCCAGGCTCTATCATGCAAACCTCCCTTTCTGTCTGTTCATCCGGACAAGGTTGTTCTTCGGACGCGTCCGTCCTTCTTGCCAAAAGTGGTTACTGCCTTCCACATTGGGCAGACCATCACTTTGCCTACCTTCTTTCCGCCTCCGCATCCTTCCAGAGAGGAAGAGAGGCTCCACCGTCTGGACCCAAAACGTGCGCTCTCCTTCTATATCGACCGCACAAAACACTTCCGGGTGGTTGACCAGCTCTTTGTTGGCTACGTGGGCGCCAAAAAAGGTCGGGCGGTGCACAAGAGAACCATCTCCCGCTGGGTTACCTTGTGTATCAAAGCCTGCTATTCTTTGGCTAAGAAGGAGCCTCCTGTTGGGCTGCGTGCCCATTCCACCAGGGCAACGGCTGCTACCACGGCTCTAGGCCGCGGTGTTCCGCTGCAGGATATCTGTCAGGCAGCTACGTGGGCCTCGCTGCACACGTTTACAAAACATTATTGCCTTGACAGTCCGGTCCGGAGGGACGGCTACTTTGGGCGTTCTGTCCTCCGGGACTTCCTTGTCTGATCTTTGTTCGCAGACCCACCACCGGGGTTGGTATTGCTGGGGTATCTATTCTAAGGTAAGGAATCTGTCACTAACGTGTCTCTTTCAGGTGCACAAGTTACTAACTTGTGTAACGATATATCTGTAAGAGACAGTAGTTAGTGACAGATTCCTTACCGCCCCACCCATCCTCCCCGTTCTGCGAACTGATTTCTAGGGTTAAGGACATCCCTTTCAGGGCCCTAGTATTTTTCAGAGACCTATGTCAGCTTCTTGCATGGCTCTGCGTTCCTGGCGCGGAAAGTCGTGTACAGAACTGACGTCAGCGCGCAGGGGCGGCGTCTAAGTACTGCCCGCGACGTCATCCCGGCGATCACGACGACGGACGCGGAGCCGCACGATGCCGCCTACCGACGCGCAAGGGTACTGCTACGCAAAAACTTTCCGGATCCAGCCTGACGCCTGGGGATATTCTAAGGTAAGGAATCTGTCACTAACTACTGTCTCTTACAGATATATCGTTACACAAGTTAGTAACTTGTGCATTCAGACTACTGATCCAAGTGTGTCGCCTGGTGCAAAGAGAAGCAAGTTGACCCTCTGCCGGCTACATTGTCTAATATACTGTTGTTCATGTTATCTTTGTCCCCGCAAGACTTTGATGTGGGCACTGTTTAGAGTTATTTATTGGCCCTTTCAGCCTACCCTAGCTTGCCTAATCAACCTTCATTGTACAAATTATCACATATGTTAATTTGGTTATAATATTCTTGACGTGTGCTCCTTTCAAGTTTGTCCACAGTTTTACTCTGAGACTGGTGACTCCTAAGACCATGTTTCTCATTGCTATCACTTGTCATGTCAGCAAGCTGCAGGCCTTGTCTGTTCAGTGTCCATAAGCGGCTTTTTGTTATTGACAAACTGATGCCCATGACGTGCATTCTTTCTACCGAAAGTGGTGTTCCCTCTACCATATCAGAAGAGGAGGAAAGGATACTCCGATTGGATCTCGCTCTGTGTCCTTAGTTTCTGTAATTATAGGACTGAGGAGTATTGGGGGGTTGATCAGTTGTTTGTTGGGTTCACTGTTGCAAAGCAAGGAAAGTGCCTTTTTGGATTGTTTGCTGAATCAAACTATTATACCCTCATTCCATCAGAGCAAAGGCCACTATTATCATTTCAGACTGTGGCATTCGAGTTTTGGACATCTGCTAAACAGCCATGTGTGTATCTATCTGAAAGAGACCATTAGTTATAGATTCCTTACCTTCGAATTACCCCGAGGCGTCAGACTGGATCTCGAGAGTTTTTCTCTTAGCAGTACCCCTGTGCGTCGGTAGGTGGCGTCGGTCGACTCTGCGTCCATCGTCGGCGTCGTGGTCACCGGGGTGATGTTGCGATGTCTACTTAGACTCTGCCCCTGCGCGCTGACGTCAGTTCTTTCTTTTTGGGTTGTCCTATGCATTAAAATCTGCTATTTATTGGCGAAAAAAGGAACCTCCAGTGGGACTGCGCGCCCATTCTACCGGGGCGACGGCAGCCTCTAGTGCTTTGGGACGTGGAGTTCCGCTCATTGACATCTGCCAGCTAGCCACATGGGCATCCTTGCACGCGTTCACCAAACATTATTGCCTGGATAGCCAAGTCCGGAGAGACGGCTTTTTTGGCCGTTCTGTTCTACAGGACTTTCTGGTGTGAAATTCGTTTGCAGACCCACCTCCGGAGTTGGCATTGCTGGGGTGTCTATTCTAAGGTAAGGAATCTATAACTGATGGTCTCTTTCAGATGAACAAGTCACTTACCTTCGGTAACGATGTATCTGTAAGAGACTTACATTAGTTACAGATTCCTTACCGCCCCACCCATTCTCCCCGTTCTGCGAACTGACTTCTAGGGATAGGGCCCTAGTTATGTGCACCAGTGGTCAGTGTCTTGAATGGCTATGTGCTTCTGGCGTGGAAAGTCGTGTCAGAACTGATAGTGCGCAGGGGCGGCGTCTAAGTAGACATTGCGACGTCATCCCGGTGACCACGATGCCGACGATGGACGTGGCGTCGACCGACACCACCTACCGACGCACAGGGGTACTGCTAAGAGAAAAATTCTCCGGATCCAGTCTGACGCCTGGGGGTAATTCTAAGGTAAGGATTCTATAACTAATGTATGTCTCTTACAAATACATTGTTACCGAAGTTAAGTAACTTGTTCTTCCACGCACTAATGCATCGATTAGCAAGTCCACAGGAATGGTCATGTCACTCGTTCGGTCCTGCAGTATTTCTTAGAGTAAAGTCCAAGAGACCCACCTCCTTGGAGGGGGTCTTGTTTTGGCATTGATTCACAATGGGAGGAATCTGCGGATAGAGATGTCAAGCAGAATAATAAGTTACTTTTCTTTTGAAAATCTTTATCTGAAAGAGACACGTTAGTGACAGATTCCTTACCTTAGAATATCCCCAGGCGTCAGGCTGGATCCGGAAAGTTTTGCGTAGCAGTACCCCTGCGCGTCGGTAGGCGGTGTCGTGCGGCTCCGCGTTCGGCGTCGTGATCGCCGGGATGACGTCGCGGCCAGTACTTAGACGCCGCCCATGCGCGCTGGCGTCAGTTCTTTCTTTTTTCGCGCCAGTAAGTGCAGATCCGGATTGAGCAGTGCCCCAGTCATTTTTTGACTGAGTATTTTTTGTGACTTTTTGTCCAAGTTTTTCGAGTCGTTTCGACTCCAAGGTGTCAGTAGGGATGCCCGGCTTCAAGCCATGCGAGATCTGTAATCGCATGATGTCGATTACGGATCCGCACCGAGAGTGTCTCCTCTGCCTGGGCGCGGCCACGACCCCCAGTCGTGCCCCGAGTGTCAGTCCCTCGCCCGAAGGCTTTGCGAGAGCGGTCTCGAAAGCTTCTCGAGGCCCGGCACTCGGCTCCGCGCCGCTCGAGGTCCCGGGAGAGGTCGAGGGCCGGTCGCGGAGCCGTCGCTGGGGTCGAAGTCTTCGTCCTCAGGTAAGGCGAAGCACAAGAGGTCTAAGAAGCGTCGCTCTAAGACCTCCCTCGCCGGTCTCACGACCCGGCCGAGGGTCCAGATGGTACCGCCCCGTGGCTCCGGGGTACCCGCGCAGCCGACGCCGGCCTACCCGCCTGTTCCGGGTCCGACGTCGACTCCGGCCGAGATACAGGACATCCTGTCGGCCATGGCTCGCATCTTCGGGCCTAAGGGTTACCCCGGTGCGCCTTCGGGCCCCAGTGGGAGTCCTCCCTCGGCACCACTGGCGGCTCCGGCCCCGGTGTCTCCGGCGGCTCCGGCCCCGGCGCCGCAGGACCCCCTCGGATCCAGGCCTGGATCCCGGTAGACGCCGGTTGACCTAACCACACCTCCACCGGCGCCGACCTCACCGGTACCGTCCCCAGGTTCTCCACGGCACCGGACACGGAGCCGGATCGTGTCGCTCGACGCCAATTCCGACTCCTCCATACTTTTCACCTGTTTTGGAGGACGAGGAGGACTGGGAGGGGTCGGAAGACCCTCTCACAGCTCAATGTGAGCCTTATCAGGACTGGGCTGAGGAACTGGGTGATGCCAGTGGTCTGGACACCTCTCCTGACCATGGCATGCTGTCTCCTCCTTCCGTGGCTACGGAGGAGGAGGGAGCAAGTTATGCACCGGTGTTGCGTAGGGCGGCCGATGCCTTGCGCCTCGAGCTCCCTACGGTGGCTGTCAGGACTAACCTCCTGACGGAAGTGCTTCAGCCGGCGGCTACCTCATCGGAGCCACTGCTGCCGTTTAACGACGCACTTTTGGACGTTCTTTTGGGCACCTGGTCCAGGCCCACCACAGGGGTTCCTGTGGACAGGAACGTAGCCCGACGCCATAGTCCGGCCCCGGGCGACCCTCTGTTCCTCTCCCAACACCCCACCCCCGAGAGCTTGGTTGTCCAAGCCTCTACCTCTCAGAGCGCCTTCCCTACGGCTCCGCCGGATAGGGAATCCAAAAAACTGGACCAATTTGGGAAGAAGGTTTTTTCTTCCTCCAGTGCTGGCTTGCGGTCCGTGAACACCGCTTGCCTTTTGGGCCGTTACTCCCACTCTCTGTGGGATTCGGTGGCGCAGGTGCTGCCCAAGTGTCCTGAGGAGGTCCAGACACTTCTCTCCCGTGCTATTGCAGACGGGAGAGACGCAGCGAAGTTCACTATCCGATGTGGCCTAGACACCGCTGACTCGCTAGGCAGATCGCTTGCTACGACAGTGGCGCTGCGCCGTCACGCCTGGCTGAGGACCACTGGTTTCTCGGGCGATGTCCAAAACACCCTTATGGACATGCCCTTTGATGGTATCCGCCTTTTGGCAATAAGGCAGACAGCGCGCTGGAGCGCTTTAAGGACTCGCGGGCTACGGCCAAGTCCTTGAGCCTCTCCGCCTCGCGCCCTCCACAGCAGTCTGCTTTTCGCCCCTTTCGTGGCCACAGAAGGGGCGCCCAGTCACGTCCACTGCCCAGCCACCGGCCTGCGCAGCAAGCGCCTTCGCGCGGCCGAGGACGTGGCTCCCGCCGAGGCGGGTCGGGTAACCAGCGAGCGGGTCAGGCCACCACCTCCGCCCCGTCCGCGGCCTCCAAACCCTCCTAGTCCATCCTTTCCAGTCCACAGCACGCCAGTGGGGGGCAGGGTCCGCCATCACCTTCCCCACTGGCGCACCATCACATCGGACAGGTGGGTTTTGGACATTGTCCGAAGGGGCTACTCCCTCCCCTTCGAGACTATTCCCCACCCCGCCACCTCAGCACCACCGCATGTCGGGGGACCATTTGGTACTTCTTCGACAGGAAGTTGCGGCCCTCTTGGCCAAGGGGGCCATCGAGCGCGTTGCGACCCCAGTAGTAGGACGTGGTTGCACTCCCACTACTTTCTGGTGCCCAAAAAGGACAAGGAGGACATGCGTCCTATCTTGGACCTCCGGAACGTCAATCGCTTCCTCCGGAAGGAGAAGTTCAAGATGCTCACCCTAGCTCAGGTCTTGACTGCCCTCGACCCTGGAGACTGGATGGTAGCGTTGGACTTGCAGAACGCATATTTTCACATCCCCGTACTGCCGGCCCACCGGCGTTACCTGCGGTTCACGGTAGGCCTCGAGCACTTTCAGTTCACCGTGCTTCCCTTTGGACTTACCAGCGCCACTCGGGTGTTCACGAAGGTGATGGCGGTGGTCGCAGCTCATCTGCGCCGGGCAGGGGTTCCAGTCTTCCCCTACCTCGACGACTGGTTGCTGAAGGCGGGCTCGTCTCAGGCAGTCGTCTCCCACCTCCAGACTACGGCCGGACTCCTGCACTCGCTGGGGTTCTCCATCAATGTGCCGAAGTCGCACCTGGTTCCTTCTCCACAGCTCCTTTTCATTGGAGCAGTTCTGGACACAACACAGTTTCGGGCCTATCCTCCCGAACGGCGAGTCCAGGATATTCAGGCTATGATTCCGATCTTTCAGCCTCTATACTGGGTTTCGGTACGGATGACCCTGAGGCTGCTGGGCCTCATGGCCTCCTGCATCCTGCTGGTCGATCATGCCAGATGGCATATGCGGGCTCTGCAGTGGGACCTAAAGTTCCAGTGGGCGCAGCATCAGGGGAACCTGTCCGATTACGTCCAGATCTCGGAGGGAACTGCACGACAGTTGCAGTGGTGGCTCTCGAACCGGCAATGGGTCACGGGCAGATCCCTCTCCCTTCCCCAGCCAGAGCACACAGTTGTGACGGATGCGTCCCTTCTGGGATGGGGCGGTCACATGGGCGAGGCGGAGATCAGAAGCCTCTGGTCTCCGGCGGAGTCCCGGCTCCATATCAACCTTCTGGTGCTCCGGGCGATCCGACTTGCACTGAAGGCATTCCTTCCCTCTGTCAAAGGGAAGGTAGTGCAGGTGTTCACAGACAACACCACCGCCATGTGGTACTGCAACAAACAAGGCGGGGTGGGGTCGTGGACCCTATGTCAGGAGGCTCTGCGTCTCTGGACATGGCTGGAACATCAGGGCATATTCCTGATGGTTCAACACCTGGCAGGTTCCTTGAACGCCAGGGCGGACGAACTCAGCCGCAGGTGCATGATGGATCACGAATGGCGTCTTCACTCGGAAGTGGCGCAAGGACTCTTTCTACAGTGGGGAGAGCCTTGGTTAGATCTATTCGCCACCGAAGAGAACGCGCAATGTCAGCAATTCTGCGCGTTGGAATTTCCAAGGCGGCACTCGCTCGGCGACGCTTTCATCGCGAGTGGAGTTGCGGTCTGTTGTACGCCTTTCCGCCTATACCACTTCTGCCCAGAGTGTTGAAGAAGATTCGGCGCGACCGGGCCCAAGTCATTCTTGTGGCTCCGGACTGGGCTCGAAGAGTTTGGTATCCCGAGCTACTCAGTATGAGCATCGATCCCCGATCCGTCTGCCTCTTCGGGAGGATCTTCTGTCGCAGCAGCAGGGGACGGTCCTCCACCCGAACCTGTCCAGTCTCCACCTCCTTGCATGGAGATTGAGCGGCGGCAGTTGATTCCTTTCGACTTGCCTCCCGAAGTTTGCGATGTGATTCTGTCAGCCAGGCGTCCCTCCACTAAGGTGGTATACGCCTGCAGGCGGAACAAGTTTGTGGCGTGCTGCACAGCAAAGTCTGTGAATCCCCTTTCTGCCCCTCTTTCTGAGGTTCTTCTGTTCCTTCTTTCTCTGGCCCAACAGGGTTCTGCCCTGGGTACCATCAAGGGCTACCTTTGTGCAATCTCGGCCTTTCTCAGGCTTCCTGATCAGCCCTCTCTTTTCAAGTCCCCTGTTGTTAACAGGTTTCTTAAAGACATTACACACCTTTTCCCTCCTGTTCCGTTTGTGATGCCTCAGTGGGACTTGAACTTGGTTCTTACTTTTTTAATGTGCGCTCCCTTTGAGCCTCTCCTCTTCGTCTTCTCACTCTGAAGACAGCCTTTCTGGTCGCTATCACCTCCGCTCGGCGGGTGAGTGAGCTGCAGGCTCTCTCTTGCAAACCCCCCTTTCTGTCTGTCCATCCAGACAAGGTTGTTCTTAGGACGCGTCCGTCCTTCTTGCCAAAGGTGGTTACTGCCTTCCACATTGGGCAGACCATCACTTGCCCACCTTCTTTCCGCCTCCGCATCCTTCCAGAGAGGAAGAGAGGCTCCACCGTCAGGACCCAAAGCGTGCGATTTCTTTCTATCTGAACCGCACACAACAGTTCCGGGTGGATGACCAGCTCTTTGTTGGCTACGTGGGCGCCAAAAGGTCGGGGCGGTACACAGCGGACCATCTCCCGCTGGGTTGTCTTGTGTATCAAAGCCTGCTATTCTTTGGCTAAGAAGGAGCCCCCTGTTGGGCTACGTGCCCATTCCACCAGGGCGACAGCCGCCACCACGGCTTTGGGACGTGGTGTCCCATTGCAGGACATTTGTCAGGCCGCTACGTGGGCCTCGCTGCACACGTTTACCAAGCATTACTGCCTTGACAGCCAAGTCCGGAGAGACGGCTTCTTTGGCCGTTCTGTTCTCCGAGACTCCCTCGTCTGATCTTTGTTCGCAGACCCACCACCGGGGTTGGTATTGCTGGGGTATCTATTCTAAGGTAAGGAATCTGTCACTAACGTGTCTCTTTCAGATGCACAAGTTACTAACTTGTGTAACGATATATCTGTAAGAGACAGTAGTTAGTGACAGATTCCTTACCGCCCCACCCATCCTCCCCGTTCTGCGAACTGATTTCTAGGGTTAAGGTCATCCCTTTCAGGGCCCTAGTTTTCAGACACCAGTGTCAGTTTCTTGCATGGCTCTGCGTTTCTGGCGCGGAAAGTAGTGTACAGAACTGATGCCAGCGCGCATGGGCGGCGTCTAAGTACTGGCCACGATGTCATCCCGGCGATCACGACGACGGACGCGGAGCCGCACGACGCCGCCTACCGACGCGCAGGAGTACTGCTACGCAAAACTTTCCGGATCCAGCCTGACGCCTGGGGATATTCTAAGGTAAGGAATCTGTCACTAACTACTGTCTCTTACAGATATATCGTTACACAAGTTAGTAACTTGTGCATTTGGTAGATACTGTAACTGCATGCTTGCCCTCCTCCCTGGTCTGTAAAGTGGACTTTTAGGTGTTAATAAGGTTCCAAACTAGATTTTGCCCACTGTCACTGCTCTCAAAAAGCTAGATACTCTCTGCATCTGAGGGTGTAGGAAAGACATATGAATTTGTTTGTGGTCATCTCATGGTCTCGTCGATCCCACCTATCCATCAGACAATTCCACTGTTCCCAACCCCCCACTGCTGCCTCTGTTGCTGAAATTCTCTCTTTTTTTTTTTTACTCATGTGGGGGGCATGGAAATCACACTCTTGTACCAAAAATGTGTGTTCAAGGCATGTGTAGCTGTAGATACACATGCTTTGCATACTCCCATCTAGTGTTCGATCCAGATGTGTGCAAGTTGTGTGACTCCTCCTCTGGGTGATATTGCACACAGGCATCGATTCCATTCTTAGATTGTGTTTTTTTCCACCGTCTGGTTCAGATGTGTGTGCTTGCACTTCAGGTCGAGACCGTACAGATCTCTTTTTGGTTCCAAATCCACTCTAACCCATGCCGGTATTGTTTCAATTCCATTTCCACTGTGCTTATCAAGGAACACATGCCCGTCGGATCGATGAGCTTCTACTGTGGCCCCTCTAGGGCCTCGCCCTTCGGGGTCTTTTACATTACTTTCTACCAGGTTCTCCACAAACGGCCATCCTGGTGATAGAACAGACGCCTTTCTGTTTCTGCCCCCACTTCCACACAAAATACCCACGGACAGACTCCCATCAGGTCTGTAACCTGTGTTTGTCATCGGAACGTAGGGAAGCGGATTGCGAGGCTTTGATCTTTATGCTCCAAAAAGACTCTCTGGGATCAATGAGCACTCTGGCTCAATATGCAGTGGAGGGCCACTAACGACACACCTGACCTCTTTAGCCATAAAGACATCGGGGAACACCCACAGGCTTCCATAGCGGGGGAGGAAGCATTCTCGATCGAAGACACTTCGGAATCCAAGCATGAACAGGAGTTCGAAATCACTGAATCCACAACTGAGGGTGACGTAGTGAGTACTATAACCACTGCCCCTCAGCCCCGGGTGGAACACCATTAAAAAGAAATCCACCACCTCTACAAAAAAAGGTATCTGATAGAGACATCTAGTCGCAGATTCCTTCTAATCTTCCCCAGACTCCGGGATGGATATGGAAATATTTTCAGCAGTACCTCTGCGCGTCGGTAGAGGGCGTTGAGCCATTCCGTAGCGACGTAGTCTCCTGAATGTGACGTCAATGGAGTCCATATAAGCCCTCTCCCGACGCGCTAATGTCAGTTCTTTCAGAATCCGCACTGCAGTTCCTCCAGCTGGTTTTCAGCCTACTTGACATTTTTTCGTCGACTGAGCAGTGCGCCTTTTTCAACCCTGTTTTCAATGTCCTCGAGGCTCAAGCCTTGTGAGTCCTGTGAACAACAAATGTCTGCCACTGATCCTCATTTGGTTTCCACATGGTGTCTGGGTGAGCACCAGGACTCTGACGAGTGCGACTCTGGTCATCCGCTCAAATCGAAGGCATGAAGAAAATGTTGCATTAAGCTCCTTGCGTCGTGGATGTCAGTGATCAGTCTTCTCATCGTCCTGTGTCCCTTATGCGCTCTACAGACCAACCAGGCTTCTGCTCTAGGAGGTGTTCCCGCAGGCTTCATTCTCTTTCGACGTCTGGAGGCAAGTTTCACGTAGGCGGTCGAAGTCGCAGAACCTCCCACCTTCGTCGCCTACCACTGGTCCCCACTCTTCTGTTGAAGTGTCCGGGCATGAGTTTGCCCCACGTCTCCCCACCTATGCTGGGCCCAAGGCGTCTTTGACCCAGTTGAGAAAATATTATCAATCTCTTCATTCTATTTTTGGGTCATCACCTTCCTCTGGAGTTCCCTCGGGCCCCGCGGAGGTGCATGAGGTCGTGCCTGTGTCCCCGCTGGTATGTTCTCCCTTGGCTTCAGATCGGCCTCCTGTTTCTGACACCTTAGCGACGCCGGTGCACAGCCCGTCGAGGCTACTACCTCCAGTTCCTGATTCTGGTCTACCGACTCCAATGCCAGTGTCGGCGTCGGGCTCTTGTCTGCTGTCGACGCCAATCAATAATCCTTCCAATGTCGAGACATCGCTTTCTCAGCGTCGACCAGCTTCGGTTGCGGCCTCAGATGCTGCACTGATGGAGCAGACCGTCTCTGACTCCCTTCCTTCAATTTTTCCTTCTGAGGACCATGGTTGTGGAGGTACTACAGAAGGTGTGGTGTCACTTCCCATTTCGCACACAGTTCCTACCCCCTATGCAGTATAGCTAGTTACTTGACCTGGGTGACGCCAGTGGCTTAGAAACTTCTCCAGCCTCCTGACTCCTCCTGGTTTGGCTACGGAGGCGAGTTCTGCTCTGGCGGTCATGTTCAATCGAGTTTCAGTTGTACTGGATTTACAACTTCCTTCTGTGGAATAGTCAACAGATCCTTTACCTAGCGTTTTTCATCCTGACCAGTCTAACATAGTCTGTCTCCTTCCTTATAGTGACTGTCCTTTTGATATCCTGTTGGGTGCTTGGGCTAAACATGAAACAGGACTCCCTGTGGATCGCTCTATTTCTCACAGGCATCTCCCGACCCCAGAGGATCCATCCTGACTTCTTAGACATCCATTAAATCAGAGCTTTGTGGTACAGGCTGCTTTAGCCACCCAAAATATTGCTTTTATGCCTCCTGTCCCTCCGGAAAGAGAGACCAGGAAATGTGACACTTGTGGTAGGCATATATTCTCCTCTTCTAGCTGTACCCTGCGGTCTGTGAACACTTGTGTCCTCGCCCGCTTCTCCCACTCCTTGTGGGACTCAGTTGAGTGCCTTTTTCCCCTCCCTTCCGGAGGAAGCCCGGAATGCTCTTGTTCCATTGGTACCAGATAGGCAACAAGCTGCCACACTTAGCATTCGCTGTGGTTTGTATACCACCTATTCTGTTGGTCACCCTATTGCCTCTTCCGTAGCTCTTTGTCAGCGTGCATGGTTGCGTACTTCCAGATTTTCGGAGGTTGTGCAAACTACTTTGATTGACATGCCTTTTGATGGCGCCTCCTTTTTTGGCGCACATGCTGTTTCGGCTTTACGCCGGTTCAGAGATAGTCATGGTGGTACCAAGTCTTAACTTTGTTGTTGTGCTAGGTTTGTCGGAGACAATTTGTTTCTCCCTGTTCAGCCTTCATTGGGCAGAGTACTCCTCTCCTTTCCAGGGTTGCACCCGGTGCAGTATTTCTGTTTGCTGCATGTGCTTTTCTTCTGATTTATGCTGTCAGTGACAGGTTTAGTTTCTAGCCATCTGGAACATATCTTACTTTACAGCCTTGTGGAAGCCTTTTTCTTACAGCTTCTTTTTGCCGCTTTTTATTTTTCTACCCGAGTACTTACTCTATGGCGGGTATTCTATTGATGTTGTGTGGATGCACTATAGCCTTGTTCCCCGTTTTTCGGGGACCTTATTTTGTATGCCTTAGGTGCATTTTGTGAGCTACCTATGCACTTGGTATCCCTTATAGGGACTTCAACTTTTCTCTTCTCCTAATCTCCATGTGGGCGATAATGGTACCAAAGGCAGGCAGATTCTTTGGCCTGGGTAACTTTCATTACGGTCTATGACCTTCGGTGTGGACCTTCTCTTTGTTATGTTTTACTCTGTGGGACACACGGATTTTCTCCTACTCATCTTTGTGTTCCTATTGGATCGGGCCTGGGTTCCACGAATCCACCTCCGCCTTATTGTGTTTTCATTTTTCCTAATGCCCTTGTGATATCTTTTTGACGTATTAGTTCGCATTGCGCCTGGGTACCGCTTTCTTGTGTAAGCTCTTTTTCTTCTTTATCATGCTCCGGATGCTGTTTATCTTCAACAGTTTTTTATTCCTGTATCTGTTTTTACCCTTTAATTGTTCTTACCTACCTAATTAGTTTACAGCCACTCCTGTTGCTTCCTGCGGGGAATTATTTTATACATATCTGCCATCGCACCTGTGGGGTAGCTGTTGTGTCTACTGTTCGTTTCAGTTCTGTTCCCCTGAGACACCAGTCCCCTTGATTGTTTGGATCCATGTCTTCGTATCCATATTTCCCAGGAGGCTAGGTTTCCCTTTCTTTCATTTATCTTTCCTCCCTCCTCGTCGGTGGAGATACTGTTTTCTCCCTTACATCTCTGTATGCCACTCCCGCCTTTTCATGGCGTGTTTGTGTTGTGGGAGAGTTTCTGTTTACCCTTTTTTTGGTGGGGGTATTTCCTTACTTTTTCTTTGGGCGTATCCTATGTTCTCCCCAACTATGTATTTCTGCTGCTTCTGCACTGTCATCGAATGTTGGGCGCTTGTTTTCCCCTTCCTGGGGCTTGTTCCCCCTCATACTCTGTAATCTCAGTTTTTCTTTACAGCTTTGGATTAGGCTTATTACCGGTTTCTCATGTTTCCGTGGAGCATTGGTCAGGTTTCTTACCGGTTTGTCATGCTTCCATGGGTTGGAAAATGTGTGATTGTCAAAATAGACTATCTGTTTCCCTTAGTTTCCGCTAATCCTTTGTTTCACCCTGGCAGTCGTTTTCTTCATGGTGGACTTTCCACATGCTTTCATTCTTTGTTTAACCTTTTACCGCCTGTGGGCATCCTTCCTCAGTCAGTGGTCGCTGGTTCTTCGACAGTTGCCCTTGTTTCCTGTAGTGTGTGATGCCTTCTACTCTTACTCTTTTTTTTTTTTTTTGATAATCAATTTTATTGATTTTATGAAGACCAACGAAAGATAACAATACCAGCTTTTGTACAATTATCAGTGCAAAGCAAAGACAAGAGAATATTACACCAGCATACATGAATTGACAGACAAGGAGAAGATGGCGTCGCACCCAACCCAGTCCTTGGTTGCTCATTTGAAGTTATCAGTCCTCTACCACCCCGACCCATTTACCCCACATTCTACGAAACTTCTTCGGGCAGCCTCTGGCCTCATACAGGGGCCGTTCCTGTGCAGTGCACCAATCCACCCCCCTGTGCCAACGCGCCATGGTGGGAGCAGCCGAGTTCAGCTAGTTGGCCGCAATGTCTCTTTTGGCCACCATCATAGCCGTGTTTAAAAAGAGTTTTTCAGCTCTGGAACCATCCATCCCCTCAGTGATACCCAGGAGCACATTCATTGGGCTAAGGGGAACCTCCCAGCCCAGGACCTCAGTGAGCTCTCCTGTTATTAACTCACAATAGCGTGTGATTGCAGGGCAAAGCCATACCATGTGGTAAAAGTCAGCCTGGGAGTAGTTGCAGCGGGGACAGGATGCATCGGGTCGGAGCCCAGCACGATGGAGACGCAGCGGCGTGAGGTAGGCAGCGTGAAGATAGTATATTTGGACTAGGCGAAGCCTTGCTGAGACGATGACTGTTTTGGGAACCATCAATGCGTCCCTCCAATCAGCGTCATCCAGGGACCCAAGCCAACCCTCCCATCTGCCCCTGAGTTGGGATAGTGTGTTGGGGGTGTTATTTGTGAGGGAACAATGGATACGGGAAATCCCACCCTTCCCCAGGTTACCGGTCATGACCTGGGCTTCAGGCGGACTATATTCGGGCAGGGAGGTGTCCTCCGAGATGTGAGAGTGGAGAGCATGGCGTAGCTGCAAGTATCAGTAAAACTGGGAAGCGTGGAGAGAGTATCGGGTCTGCAAATCCTGAAAGGTGCGTATGTGTCTCCCACCCCAGACATCCCCCAGTTGTGAGATTCCAATGAGATCCCATGCTCTAAAACCAGAGAGATTGGCGACCTCCCGGAGCCATGTACCGCACCACAATGGGGTATATTGGGTCAATTTATCCGACCAGTGGGTATGGCGCAGAGGCCCGCCAGGCCAGAAGCACCCCGCGCGTGACCTCAGGCAGAGTTCAGGAAATGGTGCTCCCGTACAACAGCCCCTGAATGTTAGACAAACCCAGGGTGTGTAGTTCCAAACGGTATGCCGGGTCCGACCAGCCGCCATTAAACCAATCATGTACAGTGAGGAGCCGAGTCACTAAATAATAGAGGTATAGATTTGTCATTCCCAGACCGCCATCAAAGGGTGGGATCCGGCACTGGGCGAGGGCCAGCCTCGGCCTCCGACCTCCCCACAAGAACTTGGTGGCCAAGCTGTCCATCTTCCGGAACCACAACCGTGAAAAAGAGAGGTGCGTATTCTGAAGCATGTAAAGGAATCTGGGCAGAATCATCATCTTAAAGAGAGCTATGCCCATGGGGTTCAATGGCAGCGTTTGCCATTTGAGGAGGTCAGCCCGAACCCGTTTCACTAGTGGGGTTACATTGAGCGACCAAGCGAGGTCGGGGAGAAGGGCAACCCAGATCCCCAGGTATTTGAAGGACTGCTGCCGAAGGGGTATCGACGACTGCCAATCAAAGCACTCTCGAGAGAGGTGGAGGGGGACCAGAATAGACTTGGCCGAATTCAGTCGAAGGCCAGAGATTCGTTCGAAAAAACTCAGGGCCCGGAGGCATCGGGGTCCCGACCGAGCCGGATCTGACAAGAATATCAGAACGTCATCAGCGTAGAGAGCGATCTTATCCTCTTCCAAGCCGGGCCATCCCCATCCCGTGAGAAGTTGATCAGCTCGGGCAAGACATGCAAAGGGCTCCATCGCCAACGCGAAGAGAAGAGGCGAGAGGGGGCATCCTTGCCTCGTGCCTCTCTTGATGGGGAAGGGACGTGACAGAGCTCCATTGACCAGTACCTGGGCCTGCGGTTTACAATATAGCGTCCTAATCAGGTTGCGGAAAGGGATTCCAAAACCCATTTCCGTCAATCCCGCCTCTAGGTACCGCCAATCCACGGAATCAAATGCTTTCTCGAAATCCACGAGAAGAGATAAATAGGGGGTCAGTTGTTGTCAATTCGCTAGGGCGAGATGGAGACGTCGAAGGCAGTGTCTGGTTCCCCGGGAGGGCATGAAGCCGCACTGGTCGGGGTGGACCAGCTTGGCCAAGTATGGTCGTATGCGGTTGGCTAGGACAGAGGCGAATATTTTGAGCTCCGAATTGATGAGGGAGATGGGGCGATAGTCAGAGCAATGCTTCGAGGGAGGCTGGGACTTAGGGATCACCACGATGGTGGCCAAGTCCGTCTCGGGACGGAACGAGCCGTGGTCAGCCGCCTCTTGATATACCTCTAAAAGGTGGGGAACCAGCGTGTCTTGGTAGGACGCATAGAATTCTTGCGGGAGCCCCTCTGTCCCTGGTGTCTTACCCGCGGCCATGCGCGAAATGGCATCATTGATCTCCTCTGGGGTAACAGGAAGGTCTAGCGCCTCTGCCTCAGATTCGCTGAGTCGCGGAAGGGAGAGCCGTTCGCGCTGGAGGAGTTCCGAGAGTGAGAATTGGGAGGCTGTGCAGAGTAAAGAGTAGCGTAATATGTGGCAAAGCATTGGGCCACCGTCACGGGGATGGGCTGGAGCGCTCCATCTGAGTCGATCACCTCAGGGATGATACGGTTGACCATAGGATAGGTGGCTAGACGATGAAGAAGCTTCCCATTTATTTTTATCCCCCCACCCATACACTCGTGCGACAGAGGACCTCCACAACAGCTTGGCGGCTTCCAGGGAGGTCTGCTTAATCTCGTCCCTCAGAAATGCTAGTCTCCTGTCCTGGGCCTCAGCTCTCTTCTCCGGCGGTTGAGCCTCAATCAGGACAGCCTGGGCCTCCAGAAGTGTGAGGCGGGAGTCCTGGGTCGCGCGCTTAAGTTTGAGTTGGCCTTTGGCAAAGCCCCCCGGATGGTGGCCTTACTGGCCTCCCATAGGGTGCCAGGAGAGGAAACCGATCCCTGATTAGTGGTAAAGTAGTGACGGAGTTCGTCCCCCACTTGATCTCTGAATTCCTTGTCCTGGAGGAACCAGGCATTTAACCGCCGGATCTGAAAGAGACACGTTAGTGACAGATTCCTTACCTTAGAATATCCCCAGGCGTCAGGCTGGATCCGGAAAGTTTTTGCGTAGCAGTACCCTTGCGCGTCGGTAGGCGGCGTCGTGCGGCTCCGCGTCCGTCGTCGGCGTCGTGATCGCCGGGATGACGTCGCGGGCAGTACTTAGACACCGCCCCTGCGCGCTGACGTCAGTTCTTCTTTTTCCGCGCCAGTAAGCGCTGATCCGGGAAGAGCAGTGTCCTAGTCAATTTTTGACTAAATTTTTGGTGATTTTTTCACTGTTTCTTTTCGAGTCTTCTCGACTCCTAGGTGTCGGTAGGGATGCCCGGCTTCAAGCCATGCGACGTCTATGGTCGAATGATGTCGATCACAGACCTGCACTTAGTGTCTCTCTACTGTCTCGGCCGAGACCACGACACGAAGTCGTGCCCTGACTGCCGGGCCTTACACCCGAAGGCTTTGCAAGAGCGGTCTCGAAAGCTCCTCGAGGTCCGGCAGTCGGCTCCGCGCCGCACCAAGCCCCGGTCCCGTGAGAGGTCGAGGGGCCGGTCGCGGAGCCCCCGCCGGTCGTCGGAGTCCAAGTCTTCGCACTCCTCGGGTAAGTCGAAGCACAAGAATTCTAAGAAGCACCATCGCTCTAAGACTTTGCCTCGCCGGTCTCGCGACTCGGCTGAGGCCCCTGTCGGCACCGTCCCCGCCCCCGCGGCTCCGGATGTGCCTGTGGCGCCGCCCCCGCATTACCCGTCCTTCCCGGGTTCGGGGGCGACTCCGGCCGAGATACAGGAATTCCTGTCGGCCATGGCACGCCTCTTCGGGCCTCAAGGTCCCTCCGGTGCGCCTTCGGGCCCCGTGGGCCCTGATGGGGTTGCTCCGGCGTCGCCGACGACTCCGGTCCCGGCGTCGCCTGTCCCGCCAGCCTTGATCTCGGCTCCGGCCTCGATCCCGGCTCCGGTGGTACCGCAACCCCGATCGACGCCGGTTGACCTAACCACGCCTCCGCCGATGTCCCCGGTGCCGTTCCTGACGCCGCCCGGGGCTCCGTGCGGCGTCGTTCCCCGGTTCTCTCCGGTTCCGGACATGGAGCCGGACCGACGTCGCTTGACGCCGGCTCCGGCGCCGATGAGACCTTGGGTCCCAGATGTCCCTCCTCCTCCATGTTTTGAACCAGAGGAGGACCAGGAGAGCTGGGAGGGGTCGGAAGACCCTCTCACACAGCAGTGTGAGTATGATCAGGACTGGGCAGAGGAACTTGGGGATGCCAGTGGTCTAGACACTTCCCCTGACACTGGCATGCTGTCTCCTCCCGTGGCTACGGAGGAGGGAGCAAATTTCGCAACGGTGTTGCGTAGAGCAGCTGGAGCCTTGCACCTCCAATTGCCTACTGTGGCTGTCAAGACTAATCTCCTGACGGAAGTGCTTCAGCCGGCAGCCTCCTCCTCGGAGACTGTGCTGCCGTTTAATGATGCACTGTCTGACGTTCTTTTGGGCACCTGGTCCAAGCCCACCACAGGGGCTCCTGTGGATAGGAACGTGGCCCGACGCCATCGCCCTGCTTCGGGCGACCCCTTGTTTCTCTCTCAACATCCCACCCCGAGAGCTTGGTTGTCCAAGCCTCTGCCTCCCAAACCGCCTTCCCTACCGCCCCTCCGGATAGGAAATCCAAACGCCTGGACCAATTTGGGAAGAAGGCTTTTTCTTCCTCCAGTGCTGGCTTGCGGTCCGTCAACACCGCTTGCCTTTTGGGCCGATATACCCACTCCCTGTGGGATTCGGTGGCGGCTGTTTTGCCCCAGTGTTCTGAGGAGGTCCAGACACTGCTTACCCGCACCATTGCGGAAGGTAGGGATGCGGCAAAGTACACCATAAGTTGTGGCCTTGATACCACCGACTCGCTGGGCAGATCGCTTGCAACGACGGTGGCGCTGCGTCGCCACGCCTGGCTGAGAACAACTGGTTTCTCGGGTGATGTCCAGAATACACTCATGGACATGCCCTTTGATGGAGTTGGTCTTTTTGGTTCCAAAGCAGACCATGCGCTGGAGCGTTTTAAGGACTCACGGGCTACTGCCAAGTCCCTGGGCCTTTCTGTTGTGCGCCTCCGCTAACCTCTGCTTTTCGCCCCTTTCGTGGCCACGGAAGGGGCGCCCAATCACGTCCGCTGCCCAGCCACCGGCCCGCGCAGCAAGCGTCTTCGCGTGGCCGAGGACGTGGCTACCGCCGTGGCGGTTCGGGCAACCAGCGTGCGGGTCAGGCCACCAACTCCGCCCCGTCCGCGGCCTCCAAGCCCTCCTAGTCCCTCCTTTCAGGTGCACAGCACGCCAGTAGGGGGCAGGGTCCGCCATCACCTTCACCACTGGCGTGCCATCACCTCGGACAGGTGGGTCTTGGACATTGTCCGAAGGGGCTACTCCATCCCCTTCGAGACCACCCCCAGCCATGCCACCTCAATTCCACCGCATGTCAGGGGATCACTTGGTGCTTCTGCAGAAGGAAGTCACGGGCCTCTTGGCCAAGAGGGCCATCGAGCATGTTCCGACCCCAGAAGTAGGACGTGGTTGCTACTCCCACTACTTTCTGGTGCCCAAAAGGACAAGGAGGACATGCGTCCTATCTTGGACCTCCGGAACGTCAATCGCTTCCTCCGGAAGGAGAAGTTCAAGATGCTCACCCTAGCTCAGGTCTTGACTGCCCTCGACCCTGGAGACTGGTTGGTAGCGTTGGACTTGCAGGACGCTTATTTCCACATCCCCGTCCTGCCGGCCCACCGGCGTTACCTGCGGTTCACGGTAGGCCTCGAGCATTTTCAGTTCACCGTGCTCCCCTTTGGCCTTACAAGTGCCCCTCGGGTGTTCACGAAAGTGATGGCGGTGGTCGCAGCTCATCTGCGCCGGGCAGGGGTTCCAGTCTTCCCCTACCTCGACGACTGGCTGCTGAAGGCGGGCTCGTCCCAGGCAGTCGTCTCCCACCTCCAGACTACGGCCGAACTCCTGCACTCGCTGGGGTTCTCCATCAATGTGCCGAAGTCTCATCTGATTCCTTCTCCACAGCTCCTTTTCATCGGAGCAGTTCTGGACACGATGCAGTTTCGGGCCTATCCTCCCGAACGGCGAGTCCGGGATATTCAGGCTATGATTCCGATCTTTCAGCCTTTATCCTGGGTGTCGGTACGGATGACCCTGAGGCTGCTGGGCCTCATGGCCTCCTGCATCCTGCTAGTCGATCATGCCAGATGGCATATGCGGGCTCTGCAGTGGGACCTGAAGTTCCAGTGGGCGCAGCACCAGGGCAACCTGTCCGATCACGTCCAGATCTCGGAGGGGACTGCAAAACAGTTGCAGTGGTGGCTCTCGAACCGGCAATGGGTCATGGGAAGATCCCTCTCCCTTCCCCAGCCAGAGCACACAGTTGTGACGGACGCGTCCCTTCTGGGATGGGGCGGTCACATGGGAGAGGCGGAGATCAGAGGCCTCTGGTCTCCGGCGGAGTCCCGGCTCCATATCAACCTTCTGGAGCTCCGGGCGATCCGACTTGCACTCAAGGCATTCCTTCCCTCTGTCAAAGGGAAGGTAGTGCAGGTGTTCACAGACAACACCACCGCCATGTGGTACTGCATCAAACAGGACGGGGTGGGGTCGTGGACCCTGTGTCAGGAGGCTCTGCGCCTCTGGACATGGCTGGAACATCAGGGCATATTCCTAATGGTTCAACACCTGGCAGGTTCCCTGAACGCCAGGGCGGACGAACTCAGCCGCAGGTGCATGATGGATCACGAATGGCGTCTTCACTCGGAAGTGGCGCAAGGACTCTTTCTTCAGTGGGGAGAGCCTTGGTTAGATCTATTCGCCACCGAAGAGAACGCGCAATGTCAGCGGTTCTGCGCGTTGGAATTTCCAAGGCGGCACTCGCTCGGCGACGCTTTTCGTCGCGAGTGGAGTTGCGGTCTGTTGTACGCCTTTCCGCCTATACCACTTCTACCCAGAGTGTTGAAGAAGATTCGGCGCGACCGGGCCCAAGTCATCCTTGTGGCTCCGGACTGGGCTTGAAGAGTTTGGTATGCCGAGCTACTCAGTATGAGCGTCGATCCCCCGATCCGTCTGCCTCTTCGGGAGGATCTTCTGTCGCAGCAGCAGGGGACGGTCCTCCACCCGAACCTGTCTAGTCTCCACCTGCTTGCGTGGAGATTGAGCGCCGGCAGTTGATTCCTTTCGACTTGCCTCCCGAAGTTTGTGATGTGATTCTGGCAGCCAGGCGTCCCTCCACTAAGGTGGTATACGCCTGCAGGTGGAACAAGTTTGTGGCATGGTGCACAGCAAAGGCTGTGGATCCCCTCTCTGCCCCTCTTTCTGAGGTTCTTCTGTTCCTTCTTTCTCTGGCCCAACAGGGTTCTGCCCTGGGTACCATCAAGGGCTATCTTTGTGCAATCTCGGCCTTCCCAGGCTTCCTGATCAGCCCTCTCTTTTTAAGTCCCCTGTTGTTAACAGGTTTCTTAAAGGCATTTCACACCTCTTTCCTCCTGTTCCGTTTATAATGCCTCAGTGGGACTTAAATTTGGTTCTTACTTTCTTAATGTGCGCTCCCTTTGAGCCTCTGCATTACTGTCCTCTTCGTCTTCTTACTCTGAAGACAGCCTTTCTGGTAGCCATCACCTCCGCTCGGCGGGTGAGTGAGCTCCAGGCTCTTTAATGCAAACCCCCCTTTCTGTCTGTTCATCCAGACAAGGTTGTTCTTAGGACGCGTCCGTCCTTCTTGCCAAAGGTGGTTACTGCCTTCCACATTGGGCAGACCATCACTTTGCCCACCTTCTTTCCGCCTCCGCATCCTTCCAGAGAGGCAGAGAGGCTCCACCGTCTGGACCCAAAACGTGCGCTTTCCTTTTACATCAACCGCACACAACACTTCCGGGTGGATGACCAGCTCTTTGTTGCCTACGTGGGCGCCAAAAAAGGTCGGGCGGTGCACAAGAGGACCATCTCCCGCTGGGTAACCTTGTGTATCAAAGCCTGCTATTCTTTGGCTAAGAAGGAGCCTCCTGTTGGGCTGCGTGCCCATTCCACCAGGGCAACGGCTGCTACCACGGCTTTAGGCCGCGGTGTTCCGCTGCAGGATACCTGTCAGGCAGCTACGTGGGCCTCGCTGCACACGTTTACAAAGCATTACTGCCTTGACAGTCCGGTCCGGAGGGACGGCTTCTTTGGCCGTTCTGTCCTCCGGGACTTCCTTGTCTGACCTTTGTTCGCAGACCCACCACCGGGGTTGGTATTGCTGGGGTATCTATTCTAAGGTAAGGAATCTGTCACTAACGTGTCTCTTTCAGATGCACAAGTTACTAACTTGTGTAACGATATATCTGTAAGAGACAGTAGTTAGTGACAGATTCCTACCGCCCCACCCATCCTCCCCGTTCTGCGAACTGATTTCTAGGGTTAAGGACATCCCTTTCAGGGCCCTAGTATTTTTCAGACACCTATGTCAGCTTCTTGCATGGCTCTGCGTTCCTGGCGCGGAAAGTCGTGTACAGAACTGATGTCAGCGCGCAGGGGCGGCGTCTAAGTACTGCCCGCGACGTCATCCCGGCGGTGCCGACGACGGACGCGGAGCCGCACGACGCCACCTACCGACGCGCAAGGGTACTGCTACGCAAAAACTTTCCAGATCCAGCCTGACGCCTGGGGATATTCTAAGGTAAGGAATCTGTCACTAACTACTGTCTCTTACAGATATATCGTTACACAAGTTAGTAACTTGTGCATTAGTCATGCCAGTCTGCGGATAGGCTCTGCATCTGACGGCGAGGACAGCCTTATAAAGCAACTGGCGTTGGTGCCATGTGTGGCGCTTTAATGCTGATTGATTTGCCACTCCAGAGCTGAACTACATGGGTGTTTTAGCTGCACGACGCCACCGACCAGCGAGTAGGAGTACCTCTTTAAAGTTTCCCAGGTCCCATCAGATGCCTGGGGGAATAATCATAGGTTAAGCGGTCTGCGGTTAGAAGGGTATCAACCAAAACAATTTGTTACCAAAGGCAGGTAACTTGTTCTTCATGACTTCCTGAATAGGGCGTTGGATGCACAGTCTGGACTCATCTGAAAGAGACACGTTAGTGACAGATTCCTTACCTTAGAATATCCCCAGGCGTCAGGCTGGATCCGGAAAGTTTTTTGCGTAGCAGTACCCTTGCGCGTCGGTAGGCGGCGTCGTGCGGCTCCGCGTCCGTCGTCGGCGTCGTGATCGCCGGGATGACGTCGCGGGCAGTACTTAGGCGCCGCCCCTGCGCGCTGACGTCAGTTCTTCTTTTTCCGCGCCAGTAGCGCAGATCCGGGAAGAGCAGTGCCCTAGTCACTTTTTGACTATCTTTTTTGGTGAATTTTTTCACTGTTTCTTCAACGAGTCTTCACGACTCCTAAGGTGTCGTAGGGATGCCCGGCTTTAAGCCCTGCGAGGAATGTGGTCGCATGATGTCGATCACGGACCCGCACCTCGAGTGTCTCTTTTGTCTTGGCCGAGACCACGACACGAAGTCGTGTCCTGACTGCCGGAAACTTCATCCTAAGGCTTTGCGAGAGCGGTCTCGAAAGCTCCTTGAAGTCCGGCATTCGGCTCCGCGCCGCACCAAGCCCCGGTCCCGGGAGAGGTCGAGGGGCCGGACGCGGAATCCCCGCCGTTCGTCGGATTCAAAGTCTTCGCGCTCCTCCGGTAAGTCGAAGCACAAGAAGTCTAAGCGGCGTCATCGCTCTAAGACTTCGCCTCGCCGGTCTCGCGACTCGGCTGAGGTCCCTGTCGGCCCCGCCCCCGCGGCCCCGGACGTGCCTGTCGAGTTACCCCCGCAGTACCCGCCCTACCCGGGCTCGGGGCGACTCAGGCCGATATACAGGAATTCCTGTCGGCCATGGCCCGCCTCTACGGGCCTCAAGGTCCCTCCGGTGCGCCTTCCGGGCCCCGCGGGCCCTGATTGGGTTGCTCCGGCGTCGCCGTCGACTCCGGTCCCGGCGTCGCCTGTCCCACCAGCCTTCGTCCCGGCCTCGGCTCCGGTCCCGGCCTCGACCCCGGCTCCGGTGGGGCCGCAACCCCCATCGACGCCGGTTGACCTAACCACGCCTCCGCCGACGCCGATGTCCCCGGTGCCGTTTCCGACGCCGTCCGGGGCTCCGGGCGGCGTCGTTCCCGGTTCTCTCCGGGTCCGGACATGGTGCCGGAGCAGGCGTCGCCCGACGCCGTATCCGGCGCCGATGAGACCTTGGGTCCCTGATGTCCCTCCTCCTCCATATTTTCAACCTGAGGAGGACCAGGAGAGCTGGGAGGGGTCTGACGACCCTCTCACACAACAGTGCGAGTTTGACCCGGACTGGGTTGAGGAACTTGGGGATGCCAGTGGTCTGGATACCTCCCCTGACTCTGGCATGCTGTCTCCTCCCGTGGCAACGGAGGAGGGGGCTAATTTTGCAACGGTGTTGCGTAGAGCTGCTGGAGCCTTGAATCTCCAGTTGCCTACAGTGGTCGTCAGGTCTAACATCCTGACTGAAGTGCTTCAGCCGGCGGCCTCCTCTTCGGAGACTGTGCTACCGTTCAACGAGGCCCTGACTGACGTTCTTTTGGGTGCCTGGTCCAAACCCACCACAGGGGCTCCTGTGGATAGGAACGTGGCCCGACGCCATCGCCCTGCTCCGGGCGACCCCCTGTTTCTCTCCCAACACCCCACCCCTGAGAGCTTGGTTGTCCAAGCCTCTGCCTCCCAAACCGCCTTCCCTACCGCCCCTCCGGATAGGGAATCCAAGCGCCTGGATCACTTTGGGAAGAAGGCTTTCTCTTCCTCCAGTGCTGGCTTGCGGTCTGTTAATACCGCTTGCCTCTTGGGCCGATACACCCACTCCCTGTGGGATTCGGTGGCAACTGTTTTGCCGCAGTGTTCTGAGGAGGTCCAGACACTGCTTACCCGCGCCATTGCGGAAGGGCGTGATGCGGCTAAATATACCATCCGCTGTGGCCTTGATACCGCCGACTCGCTGGGCAGATCGCTTGCAACGACGGTGGCGCTGCGTCGCCACGCCTGGCTGAGAACCACTGGTTTTTCGGGAGATGTCCAGAATACACTCATGGACATGCCCTTTGATGGTGTCGGTCTTTTTGGTTCGAAGGCAGACCATGCGCTGGAGCGTTTCAAGGACTCTCGGGCTACTGCTAAGTCCCTGGGCCTTGCTGTTGTGCGCCCTCCGCTCACGTCTGCTTTTCGCCCCTTTCGTGGCCACGGAAGGGGCGCCCAGTCACGTCCGCAGCCCGGCCAACGGCCCGCGCAGCAAGCGCCTTCGCGTGGCCGAGGACGTGGATACCGCCGTGGCGGTTCGGGCAACCAGCGTGCGGGTCAGGCCACCACCTCCAACCCGTCCGCGGCCTCCAAGCCCTCCTAGTCCCTCCTTTCAGGTGCACAGTACGCCAGTCGGGGCAGGGTCCGCCATCACCTTCACCTCTGGCGTCCCATCACCTCGGACAGGTGGGTCTTGGACATTGTCCGAAGGGGCTACTCCCTCCCCTTCGAGACCACCCCCCAGCCATGCCACCTCAATTCCACCGCATGTCAGGGGATCACTTGGCGCTTCTACAGAAGGAAGTCACGGCCCTCTTGGCCAAGAGGGCCATCGAGCATGTTCCGACCCCAGAAGTAGGGCGTGGTTGCTACTCCCACTACTTTCTGGTGCCCAAAAGGACAAGGAGGACATGCGTCCTATCTTGGACCTCCGGAACTTCAATCGCTTCCTCCGGAAGGAGAAGTTCAAGATGCTCACCCTAGCTCAGGTCTTGACTGCCCTCGACCCCGGAGACTGGTTGGTAGCGTTGGACTTGCGGGACGCCTATTTCCACATCCCCGTCCTGCCGGCCCACCGGCGTTACCTTCGGTTCACGGTAGGCCTCGAGCATTTTCAGTTCACCGTGCTCCCCTTTGGCCTTACCAGTGCCCCTCGGGTGTTCACGAAAGTGATGGCGGTGGTCGCAGCTCATCTGCGCCGGGCAGGGGTTTCAGTCTTCCCCTACCTCGACGACTGGCTGCTGAAGGCGGGCTCGTCCCAGGCAGTCGTCTCCCACCTCCAGACTACGGCCGAACTCCTGCACTCGCTGGGGTTCTCCATCAATGTGCCAAAGTCGCATCTGATTCCTTCTCCACAGCTCCTTTTCATCGGAGCAGTTCTGGACACGACGCAGTTTCGGGCCTATCCTCCCGAACGGCGAGTCCGGGATATTCAGGCTATGATTCCGATCTTTCAGCCTTTATCCTGGGTTTCGGTACGGATGACCCTGAGGCTGCTGGGCCTCATGGCCTCCTGCATCCTGCTGGTCACTCATGCCAGATGGCATATGCGGGCTCTGCAGTGGGACCTGAAGTTCCAGTGGGCGCAGCACCAGGGCGACCTGTCCGATCATGTCCAGATCTCGGAGGGGACTGCAAAACAGTTGCAGTGGTGGCTCTCGAACCGGCAATGGGTCATGGGCAGATCCCTCTCCCTTCCCCAGCCAGAGCACACAGTTGTGACGGACGCGTCCCTTCTGGGATGGGGCGGTCACATGGGAGAGGCGGAGATCAGAGGCCTCTGGTCTCCGGCGGAGTCCCGGCTCCATATCAACCTTCTGGAGCTCCGGGCGATCCGACTTGCACTCAAGGCATTCCTTCCCTCTGTCAAAGGGAAGGTAGTGCAGGTGTTCACAGACAACACCACCGCCATGTGGTACTGCAACAAACAAGGCGGGGTGGGGTCGTGGACCCTTTGTCAGGAGGCTCTGCGCCTCTGGACATGGCTGGAACATCAGGGCATGTTCCTGGTGGTTCAACACCTGGCAGGTTCCCTGAACGCCAGGGCGGACGAACTCAGCCGCAGGTGCATAATGGATCACGAATGGCGTCTTCACTCGGAAGTGGCGCAAGGACTCTTTCTACAGTGGGGAGAGCCTTGGTTAGATCTATTCGCCACCGAAGAGAACGCGCAATGTCATCAGTTCTGCGCGTTGGAATTTCCAAGGCGGCACTCGCTCGGCGACGCTTTTCGTCACGAGTGGAGTTGCGGTCTATTGTACGCCTTTCCGCCTATACCACTTCTACCCAGAGTGTTGAAGAAGATTCGGCACGACCGGGCCCAAGTCATTCTTGTGGCTCCGGACTGGGCTCGAAGAGTTTGGTATCCCGAGCTACTCAATATGAGCGTAGATCCCCCGATCCGTCTGCCTCTTCGGGAGGATCTTCTGTCGCAGCAGCAGGGGACGGTCCTCCACCCGAACCTGTCCAGTCTACACCTGCTTGCGTGGAGATTGAGCGGCGGCAGTTGATTCCTTTCGACTTGCCTCCCGAAGTTTGTGATGTGATTCTGGCAGCCAGGCGTCCCTCCACTAAGGTGGTATACGCCTGCAGGTGGAACAAATTTGTGGCATGGTGCACAGCAAAGGCTGTGAATCCCCTTTCTGCCCCTCTTTCTGAGGTCCTTCTGTTCCTTCTCTCTCTGGCCCAACAGGGTTCTGCCCTGGGTACCATCAAGGGTTATCTTTGTGCTATCTCGGCCTTCCTCAGGCTCCCTGATCAGCCCTCCCTTTTCAAGTCCCCTGTTGTTAACAGGTTCTTAAAAGGCATTACTCACCTCTTCCCTCCTGTTCCGTTTGTGATGCCTCAGTGGGACTTGAACTTGGTTCTTACCTTTTAATGTGCGCTCCCTTTGAGCCTCTACATAACTGTCCTCTTCGTCTTCTGACTCTGAAGACAGCCTTTCTGGTGGCCATCACCTCCGCTCGGCGGGTGAGTGAGCTCCAGGCTCTATCTTGCAAACCTCCCTTTCTGTCTGTTCATCCAGACAAGGTTGTTCTTCGGACGCGTCCGTCCTTCTTGCCAAAGGTGGTTACTGCTTTCCACATTGGGCAGACCATCACTTTGCCCACCTTCTTTCCGCCTCCGCATCCTTCCAGAGAGGAAGAGAGGCTCCACCGTCTGGACCCAAAACGTGCGCTCTCTTTCTATATTGACCGCACAAAACACTTCCGGGTGGATGACCAGCTCTTTGTTGGCTACGTGGGCGCCAAAAGGTCGGGCGGTGCACAAGAGGACCATCTCCCGCTGGGTTACCTTGTGCATCAAGACCTGCTATTCTTTGGCTAAGAAGGAGCCTCCTGTTGGGCTGCGTGCCCATTCCACCAGGGCAACGGCTGCTACCACGGCCTTGGGCCGCGGTGTTCCGCTGCCGGTTATCTGTCAGGCAGCTACGTGGGCCTCGCTGCACACGTTTACAAAGCATTACTGCCTTGACAGTCAGGTCCGGAGGGACGGCTTCTTTGGCCGTTCTGTCCTCCAGGACTTCCTTGTCTGATCTTTGTTCGCAGACCCACCACCGGGGTTGGTATTGCTGGGGTATCTATTCTAAGGTAAGGAATCTGTCACTAACGTGTCTCTTTCAGATGCACAAGTTACTAACTTGTGTAACGATATATCTGTAAGAGACAGTAGTTAGTGACAGATTCCTACCGCCCACCCATCCTCCCCGTTCTGCGAACTGATTTCTAGGGTTAAGGACATCCCTTTCAGGGCCCTAGTATTTTTCAGACACCTATGTCCGCTTCTTGCATGGCTCTGCGTTCCTGGCGCGGAAAGTCGTGTACAGAACTGACGTCAGCGCGCAGGGCGGTGCCTAAGTACTGCCCGCGACGTCATCCCGGCGATCACGACGCCGACGACGGACGCGGAGCCGCACGACGCCGCCTACCGACGCGCAAGGGTACTGCTACGCAAAAAACTTTCCGGATCAAGCCTGACGCCTGGGGATATTCCAAGGTAAGGAATCTGTCACTAACTACTGTCTCTTACAGATATATCGTTACACAAGTTAGTAACTTGTGCATTAAGGCACTATTAGAGAGAAGCCCAACTGTTCGAGAGATTTACGGGCTTTCACTGTCTGCATGGAAACTGGTATCCTCTTTATCATCTGCAAGGCATTCTGCTGTGGCAACGCATTTGGTTATGATCAAGATAAAAACCTTTGGTGCTATGCCCAAGACATGCAGTAACAGTAGCACCAGACTCGAAGCAATCAAATGCAGAAACTAGAAGATGGGCATAAGACATTCTTGTGCTCTTCTTTACTGTTCTGGACAGCCATCTTACTCCAGATCTGCCAGGCCTGCCGGAATATTTACTCTTCTACTGTGCTCAGCTGTTTTGTCACTAGGTTTGTGCAAAATTATATGCAACTAAGTCTTCAAAACTCTAAAGGCATTGACATAGTTTGAACTTTACAGGTGCGTCGAGTTTCTCTGTTGACTGCACTAAGAAGTGTCATTCACAGGGCCAGTTGTATCTAATGGTAATTGCATTTTTTATATAATGTTTACAACTCCTTACGAGGCATTGACTTGCTTTATGACGAGTAGCACGCTACCAGAACGTAAGGTTAGTAGTTAATCTAGTGGTCATTGTTGGTTATTGGGATTAGTCATGTACTCATTGTTTGCCAGGAGGGTTGGGTGACCATATTTCACAAACTGCGAAACAGGCGAAATCTGTCTCTTTTAAATGTGACTGCAGAGGAAAATATGACTACAAGACATGTCCAAATTAGCTAGGCAGTTGAACCTGAGAGAAGGGCGGATTTCAGGCATATTCATGCGGTTCATGTGCTTCGAATAAGTCTCTCGATTGCAAAGTGAGGTCAGTCCTAGAAGAATACCACAAACTTTGCAACCTGCCCAGGAACAGGACAGATTGTGTGGTACTTAAAGGACCTAATTTTACTAGAACAACTAAATAAACTGCACAGTGTGCGTTTTGTGGCAGGAATCCTCAATTTCTTTTACCTCTCTGGTATGCCAAAGATAATTTTGCAGAATTTTGTCTACGTTTTTGCTCACTGAAAAATAACAAACAATTTCCACCAATGTTAGTTGCCAGCAGATTCACCACTTTATAAACCATTCAGCGTACTCGGAGAGGAAATGATGCCCTTAGCACCTGCAACAGAGTGTTCCTCCCATGATTCACAAGAAAGGGCAGAGGTGAAAATAGGAAACCCTGTTGTTGGTATGTTTTTGGAATGAGATTTTCAGTAAATATTTTTGTGCTAATGTAACACTTTCTGTAACATCTTACTGTTTTAATGACCATTCAGGGTCACTTTATGTGGCATCACTGACATCAAAAGTGATTTCACAAATTAGATCCAAACAAAGATTGCAGCACCAACCTGGAGAAGAACTCTTGGCAGCTCGCATTCAAATACAATTAAGTGCAATTAAATACATTTAAATACTTATACTCCTAAACATGTCTGAAGCTTTTAGGGCAGAGTACAAGATCCTAAATTACAAAGTTGTTCTAAAATGGGCAATCTTTATTTAATCTGCACTTGTCATAGCACATAAGCTAAGCAACGCACTGTGGGGGATGGTGGAACGAGAATGTCCCCAAGGGACTAGGCAGATGCTTAAACCAGTCAACACTGTCCACATAAGTAAAGCATAACATACACACAAAGCGTAGCAGGCACTCCAGTGAGAAGCTGGAGATAAATGAGTACCATTGAGTTGGGTAACAATAAACATCTGTTGTTCAGCGCCAAGATACCTTTCTTGGTGAACGTGTACTATACAAATACACGTTATGTTATAAGCCCAGGCACAAGGGTGGGAGCCAAAGTCTCTTACCCGGAGGTAGAGGCTGCTCTGCTCTTTGCTTAGGGTTACTAGCATTTTAGGATCAAGAGTCTCTTGTGTTGCTCCTGAAAGAGAAGGTGTTGTAGAGTTTTCAAGTTTGAACACTGGTAGGGCAGTTTCAACGCAAGCGTTTCCTAGATGGACCTCTGCTTTGCATAAAGCTTTGCTGTAAGATTGCCAAAAAAGATGCTCTTGAAGGCATTCTAGTATATTCCACTAGAGGTAGAGCAGCAGCCCCAGTTCTCTTCAGGGACCGTTATTATCATCTGTCAAGTGGCTACTTGAGCTTTGCTCATTCGTTTGTTGAAGATTACTTGCTAGATATGAATGCTCAGAAATGGTTTCATTTATGTGGCACTGCAGCAGTTGTCGTTGTAGCCTGATCTGCGCATCTGTAATTTATGTGCTGTGCAGGCCCTCTTCCTTTGATACATGATTTTAATGGAGTCTTTGAAAATATAGCATCGATTAGAAGAATGAGTTGCACAACTTGAGTACTGTTTTTTTCTCTTGGACACGTTAGGGCAGATTAAACATGCTTCCTCCTCTGTATGACCAGTGTTTTGCTTTGTAATGCTGTTTTAAATTGTTTTACTGTCTTGCTCTGTCTATTTCTCTTGGTCTCCATGGAGTGAAGAGGTAGAGTGACTTTTTTGACACTAGACACTTACACATCCAGTGACACAAATGCTAATCTGTAACCTGTGTTGCGCCATTGGCATTTTGCTGCGATTGCAAATTTACTCTTTCTGCTTGGGATATTTCAGAAGATGCTCAGTCTGGGGAAAGATAGATCATGTATCCGAAAGAGTTACTGAAAGTAAGAACAAGTCCATTTTGTAATTATGATTATGTACTAATACTTGGAGCTTCACTTAAGACAACAGGTGGAACACGTGTTTCAACTTTTGAAGAGTATTACCAAATTACTTATTACTTTGCTCTGTTTGTTTTTAGAAAAATGAAAGTAGAGAACTTACCCAGATCCAGTACATTGCATGGCCTGACCATGGAGTACCCGATGATTCTAGCGACTTCCTTGATTTTGTTTCACTTGTGCGAGAAAAGAGGTCTAGCAGAGATGAACCAGTAGTCGTGCACTGCAGGTAACAAGACTTTTGCATATTAAAGAATACATTAGAAAGGCAGTAATTTTTGCTTTATCTTGTAAGAAGAGCCATACTTTTAAACATAGCTTAATACTGTGCACTATTTTTTGTCATTGAGCATTAAAAAGTGAACGTCTTAGGGGGGTGGCTAAGGGAGCCAACATGGTGCGCAGAGTTTAGTTTTGTTCTGGTCTCGGCCTCAGTCCCTCTCCCCCCTTTTCTTATTGATACTAAGGTCCCTCGATGTGGCTGCCGATGATGGACCATGGATTGAACTGTGCCCGGGCCTGGACATTAGAGAGAACCGCAGCCCACCAATTGGCTCCTTTCAAGATGGTGGCCCGCGCCCATGACTGATTGGACGAAAACCTGTGAGGCCCCGGACCAGCTGCGGGAGGAGAGCCGAGGAGCAAGGCAGACAGGGGAGAGGAAGCTGACCGACACCTGCCTCATGCAGCAATGCTGAGCAGAAGGCTCGACTGGGCCCAGACGGGCAGGGGCTGTACCCTAAATCTCCTGTGACACCGCTCCTTCTGGTTTCTGGGCATGGTGATGTGCAGTGTTGGGGCCCAGATGGAAAGACTGTAAAAAGGCCCTGGTTCTTGGTGGGGGAGCGGCCGCCGGCCACGGGCTGAACGGAGCACAACAACGGAGGCGGGAAGAGCAAAGCATTTTGAACCACCATCCGGCCCAATCAAGAGTGCGAGAGACAGGTCTTGGCGCCCATGAAGCGCAAACAGTGATAGATCAGTCAAAGAGGCACTGCACAAACTGTGATGATGAGTGTGAGATAGGGAGTGTACTGCTTGTGTGAGAATACATCTTAGGACTTGACTTCACATGAGCATTGGGGTGACTGTGAATCTCTGCTTCCCTACTTGGGCAGCCATTACCCCCCTCAGTTTTATACTCTCCTCTTACTGATACAAACACTGCATCAAGTGTAGTGTCTCATAGGCCTTTGGGATTGCCACATCGAGGTGTGTGGGTGCAGGTTGCTCACTGTGTGGTTGGACAGAGGAACCAACAGCCTCCAGGCCAGTGATTAACTAGAGAGCACTCCTGCAGCCTTGAGCTCTTGCTCCATGTTTTCCTGGAAATCACCTATGACTGACGTCTTGAGACCTGATTATTAGTGGGTCCTCTGTAGTGAGAGAGTCCTAGGGCAAGGGCCTGCAGATGGGGGCCTCTCCACTTGCAACCTGCCCTGCAGCCTCCATCTGGGTTGCTGGGTCTAGTTGCACCCAAAACTTATACGAAGAAGGCCTTTGCCCTGACTGCTTGTGCTGCCCTGGGTGGTAAGCGGGTCGTGGAGATATGCCACTTTGCACTGGACCCTGAGGTGTATCAGACAATATGGGGCGAGAAGAACCCCCTACCCCAGCCCAAACGAAGATTGACCAGTATATGAGACAGGCCTCGAGTGCCACAGGGGCCACTGACCGCCCCCCAGTATTGCTGAGGCGGTCCGCGCGAACCTTACCTTGCATCCATCCTCAATGCAATTCAGGATTCAAGAGAGGACATGGAGGCGAAGGTGGACGAAGTCAAAGTGGATGTCTCACTGCTGCGCCAAGACCTCAGGAATGTCACCAATCGGGTGACGGAGGCAGAAAGCCGGGTGTCCTCTGTGGAAGACGAAGTAGCCACTCTTAAAACGCAGGTCTAAAAGTTGCTCTCGACAACAGCAGTGCTCAAGGAACGTGCCAAAGATGCTGAAAATAATAACGCAGAAATAACCTCCGGTTTGTTGGTTTCCCCGAGGGCTCTGACGCCTCTGACACGGAGTGCTTGCTGGAGGGTTGGCTGTGGTCATAGGTCTCGGACGATAAGCTGTTGCCATGGTTTGTGGTGCAATGCTGTCATAGGTCCCTGGCCCAGCGACCCTTCCGGACACTCCGGCACACCCAGTGATCGCTTGGATTCTTTACTATTGTGGCCGGGGTGCTATCCTTCGAGATGCCAGAAAACAACAGGACCTCCACTTTCAAGACTCGCGTATTATAATCCTGACTACATGCAAGCAGTTCAGTAGCATATGTGCTCATTCAAGGAGGTGAAAAAGCTTTGTGCCCTCAACCTGCAGTACATGCTCATGTTTTCTGAGAAATTAGAGGTGATCTTTAATTCCAAAACGTATTTCTTTGACACACTGGAGCAGGCTTGGGCAGCAGAGAGAGCTCATTCAGACTAATGGATTTGGGGAGCCCGAACAGAGAGTGATTGGGAGCTCCCCCCCTCCCTACAAACCACCTAGGAGGAAGCAAGCGTGATCACATAAAAACCATTTGCGTCGCCATGGATGCCGGGACTCCTCCGGTTCGAAAGTGGAGAGCGTGGTAGCCGAGGGATGGGCTGGGAAGACATGTCGATGGGCACACCAGAACTCGTCGAGTCCCAGGGCGAGGAACCCGGGGCTCCCCCATGAAGAACTATACGGGCCTGGCGAGTCCGTCTTGGTGACCGGTACTACTTTACACAAATGAGACTATAGCAGTTGTCAGGCACAGGAATCCTACAAAAGATGAGGCCCCAATTTAGGCTTTTGGCCTAGGGGATTGTTGTAGTCAGCGCTATAACACGTTTTAGGGTGACCGATGCTTCCAGGGTAGAAGTATGGGGTGGGGGAAGGGTAGTTATACTTGTTGCAGGTTATTGAACACACAGCTCACTGACCACGACAGTCACACTCAGATGCACTCTTCCTGAGAAGCAGAATCCCACACAAGGAGAGTCGTCTTTGCAGCACCAGGCCTAAATACATTCCTGTCACTTGAGCCAGGGCCACCTGATTCCTAGCCCTTATGCTGGCAGTTAAACTAATGTCTTGGAACGTGAAGGGCATGCTGGATCACATTAAAAGATCCACCATCCTTAGGTATGTTAAACAAATTCAACCTGCAGTTCTTATGTTTCAAGAAACCCACTTACTGGGAGATGATTGTCCTTTCCTTCCCCCCCATGGCTATGACAGTCTATCATGCAAAGAGTCATGGGGGTAGGCTTTTTGCTGCATAGAAGTTTACTGTTTGGTGACCAACTCACAGGCAGACCTTCAAGGGAGATACATTGGGATAGATGGTCAGCTGGAAAGCAGACAATACAACTCCCTATTGGTTTACGTCCCTCAACAGCAGCTTCTTAGCACACTGAACTCCCTGGGGTCCCCCCTGTTGACACTCCCGCAGGCTCTTACTATAGTGGGAGGGGATTTTAATGCTGTTCCTAACCCAGCGATGTATGCCACCAGCTCCCCAAGGCCGGGGTGTCAGGCACACTCCCGCCAGCTATCAGCTTGGGGCGATTCTGTGGGACTGTGTAATGTTTGGAAAACATGACATCCCGAGATCTTGCATATACTCGCACCTCGGTGGCCCACAAAATCTTGTCTCGTAACCATCTCCTTTGGCTTCTGACTACAGACATCCCTCAGTTGTCTCAGGTTGAAGCCCTACCCTGGGGAATATCAGATCACCCTTCACTTCTCTTACAGTTGGGATACCCAGGTGCAACCCACGGCCTATGTGGTGCCTCAATGCTTGTTACCTAACTGACAAAGATTGCTCTAACTACATAGAGTCAGAGAATCCTACTTCGAGACCAGTCGGGGTACCGTGAAGTCAGCTGGTACTCTTTGGGTGCCCAGCAAACCCACAGTTAAGGGATACATTCGAAGCAGGGAGAAAAAGAAATCGGCACAAATCCCAAGCCTAGAGGCCCAAATCCTTGCCTTGGAATGTCGGGCACTTCCAAGACCCTTAACCGAGCTTGACTGGCGATTGGTGTTAAGGAGAGGAGTTGGCCTAACGGCTAGGGCGGTCGACCTTGAATCTGGGGAACCAGGTTCGAGTCTCGGCAATGACGCGCAACATCCTGTGATTCTGGGCAAATCACTTAATCTCCCCGTGCCTAACAAAAATGAATGTGTCCTCATGTAATGCAACTGTTGCTCATGTAAAGCGTTCTGATACCCGATACCTTCGGGTCAAGTTTGCACTATATAAAACTCCGTAAAAAAGAAAGAAAACTGGTGCAACAAATCTTGCTGGAGGAGGCTCAGCAGTGCTGTAGGGCGTCGACCGAACAGGTTTATGAACACTGTGATAAGTCTGGGAAGCTCCTTTACTGGCTGGCCACCAGAGATTGCCTCCAGGGTGGTCCCCAAAAAGAGACGCCGAGGGGTGCTTACATGTTCATGCCTCCGATATTGCACAAGTCTTTCCAAACTACTACCAAACATGATACGAGGATAGACCCAGGCCCCCACAGAGTGGCACACCTGGTGTTGCAGGACATCCCGCTGCCCTTGATTCCCCCAATCGCTGGCCAAGGACCTTGATCAGCTGCTCACAGCTGAAAAATTGGAGAGGCATTATCAGAGATGTCTCCAGGTAACACACCGGGCCCAGACAGGTTTCCCTTAGAATACTATCGGAAATTCCAAAATCTATTGCTCCATCTGCTTCCGCTGTACAGTGAAGCAGCAGACTTGGGGACCTTCCCCCTCCGAGCTGGACAAAGCTACAATAGTGGTGATCCCTAAGCCGGGCCAACTATTGGACAAATGTACCTCATATAGGCCTATTTCCCTTATTAATTCCAAATTCAAGGTGTTTGCTAAGGTCCTAGCCAACCGGCTGCACTGGACATTGCCATATTCGATTAATCCGGACCAGTGTGGCTTTACGCCGACCCGCAACACCAGGCATTGTATCCGGAGAGTCCAGGTCACCCTTTTCTAAGCACACCGACTTTACTACCCCCCGGCCCTGCTATTAGTAGACTTTGAAAGGGCCTTTGACACAGTCTATTCGTCCTTCCGAAGTGCCGTGCTGGAACTACATGGTTTGGGGAGTTACTTCTCTACCCTGGTTAAATTTTGTACACTCAACCAACCGCTCAAGTCTAGGTTAACAGGATCCTTTCGTCCTCCTTTCCTATCTGCAGAGGTACCCCGCAAGGTTGCCCCCTTTCCCCACTCCTATTTGCCCTAGTAATTGAGCCCCTGGCTCGACTCTTACGATGTGACGCCCGTATACAAGGGTGGTGATGGGATAATGGGCCATAGGAACACATTGCGCTATACACGAATAACATCTTGCTCTTTTTAGCGAACCCGTAGTCCTCGGGCACATTGTCTACAGACACTCGAAATTTATGAGGAAGCATCGGGTCTCCGAGTGAACAAAACCAAAGCCATGCTGGTCTCAATAACAGGCGAGTCTAGTGTCTGCTTTTGTTATTCCATGATCCTCATGCACCACCTATCATTCCAGTACCTGGGCATTTACATCTCTCGCCTCCCAGAGCTGGTGTGGAGCCTTAATTTGACCCTCCTTTGTAACTAAAATGAGACAGGACCTCAAGAAGTGGAGGCGTCCCCCGCGCCATGTCCTGGGAAGAGTGGTCCTCTTCAAAATGATATTGCCCCACTTTTATGTCTTCCAAATTTTTTCCCATCCACTTCCCAGGCAATGGTTCCAGAATCTCAACTCTGTAGTCCGTATCTTCCTTTGGGCAGACGGCCAGCCCCAAATGGCCCAAGTTACCTGCCTGCAGTCCCTCTATGATGGAGGGATGGGAATGGTAGACTTATACTTTTATTACTTGGCCTCATAGTAGGTTGCGGTAAATGACTGGTTAACTGGGGGATGGGATGATCCGGCATACCACGTCGAGCTAACCTTGCTTGACCTTATCTGATAGAGACATCTAGCCGCAGATTCCTTAACTTTTGAGTTCTCCCTAGGCGTCAGACTGGATGTGGACATTTTTCAGCAGTCCCTCTGCGTGCGGGGGGAAGGTACCTTACGACTCCGTGATGGCGTTGACTCCGGTTGTGACGTCAGTGAAGTCTTATAAGTCCCCTCTTGTGCGCAGATGTCAGTTTCTTCTTTTTGTCGCTGCAACGCGGATCTGGGAAATCGGTTCCTCAGGCCATTTTTTCTGGCCTTCTTCGACAGTTTTTGTCGGTTGGGAACAGTGTGCCTTTTTCTCTGTTGTCAGGCTTTAAGCCTTGTGGGTCCTGTTCTCGACAATTGTCCGCTACAGATTCGCATTCCGTTTGTATCTGGTGGCTTGCGGCTCCTGCCTGAGGCTGAAGCCGAAGGCCCTCGGAGTCTTCACGGACTCGGTCGTCGTTTTCTCATACGGAGGTCCATTCACGAGGCCGTTCCAGGAGCCGATCTCGGGCAGAGACGTCCAAAGGTAAGCGTAGGCATTTGAAGTCGCGGCACCCCTCGACTTCGCCGCATGGAGACTGTCTCCCACTGCTCCTCCTGCTCACCGGTTCAGGAGGCCGTTCACAACTCCGCCCCGGGAGCCGGGACAACGATGGCCCAGATGAGGGAGTATTATAACTCTCTACATCTGAAGGAGACTATTAGTTATGGATTCCTCACCTTAGAATTACCCCCAGGCGTCAGACTGGATTCGGAGATTTTTTCTTTAGCAGTATCCCCTGGGCGTCGGTCGACTCCGCGTTCGTCGTTGACGTCGTGGTCGCTGGCATGACGTCGCGGTATCTACTTAGACGCAGCCCCTGCGCGCTGACGTCAGTTCTTTTTTGGTTTTTTTTTCGCGCCAGCCAGCGCAGATCCTGAGAGAGCGGTACCTCGAGTCACTTTTTGACTTTCTTTTTGTGACATTTTGTCGACATCTTTTCGAGTCGTCCGACTCCTGATGCACAGGGATGTCATCTCAACGGACCGGCATCAAGCCTTGTGGCTCCTGCCACAAGCTGATGTCGGTGACGGACCCCCATCTCGTGTGCCTATGGTGCCTGGAGCGTGACCACGCCCCGTATTCTTTGCAGGAGTGGTCCCGAAAGCTTCTGGATGCCCGGCAGTCGACTTCGCGTTGCTCGAGGTCCCGGTCGAGAGGGACGTCACGGGACCGGTCGCGGAGCCATCACCACCACTCCTCGTCAAAGTCTTCGTCTTCGGGTAATTCGAAGCACAAAAAGAAGGCGAAGAAGCATTGTCGCCCTGCACGTTCTCCTGGTCCGTCGGCCGAAGCGGGATGCGGAAGGTAGTCGCCTGGCTCCGCCCATGGAGCCTGTTGGGTCGGCTCCGAGCCTCCCTCCCTTTCCGGGAGCCGCAGCGACCCCTGCACAAGTTCGTAGCTTTTACGAAGCCCTCCATTCCATCTTTGGGCAGCCCAACTCCACTGGCGCGACTTCAGGCCCCGCAGACTCGGCTGGGGGTTCTAGGCCTTCGATGCCGGCGGCTTCAGCTCCGGCACCACAGGGCCCCCAGGGATCCCAGGCCTGGATCCGGATCGGTGCCGGTCGACCTTACAACACCTCCTCCGGCGCCGAATCTGTTGGCGACACCTCCGCCCCCTCCGCCGGTTGTGTCCCCAACCGACATCCGCCCCAGCCTCCCCCTCGATTTGGACACAGAGCCGGACCAGTGTCAACCGATGTTGGGACCAGCTCTGACAGGTACTTTTGTACCCCGGTTCTCCCCTTTTGTTCCCTTTTGACTCGAGTGGCTACCAGAGGAGGGTGAGGAGGACTGGGAGGGGTCTGTGGTCCCTCTGACAGACAAGTTAGAAGAACTGGACTGGAGAGAGGAGTTGGGTGAGGCCAGTGGTCTGGGCACCTCTCCAGACCTTGGCATGCTATCTCCCCCTACCTTGGCTACGGAGGAGGATGCATCATACCCAGTGGTGTTGCGTAGGGCGGCTGAGGCCTTAAACCTTAAGCTTCCTACAGTGGCGGTCAGGACTAACCTCCTGACAGAGGTGCTTCAACCGGCAGCGGCCTCTAAGGAGCCCCTGCTGCCGTTCAATGAGGCCCTCACGGACATCCTTTTGGGCACTTAGTCCAAGCCCAACACAGGGGCTCCTGTGGATAGGATGATTGCCCGACACCACCGCCTGGCCCCGGGCGACCTCATTTTCCTCTCCCAACACCCCACCCCGAAAGCTTGGTGATCCAAGCCTCGACTTCCAAGGACGCATTCCCTACCACTTCACCTGATAGGGAATCCAAGAAGCTGGACCATCTTAGGAAGAAGATGTTTTCTTCCTCCAGCTTAGGACTGTGGTCGGTGAACACCGCACGTCTCTTGGGCCGTTGCTCCCATTTTGTGTGGGACACGGTCGCGCAGGTGCTGCCACAGTGCCCGGAGGAGGCCCGGGGTGTGCTCTCCCGTGCAGTTGCCGAAGGGAGAGACGCAGCGAAGTTCACCATACGATTTGGACTGGACACCGCCAACACGCTGGGCAGGACGATTTCAACGTCGGTAGCCCTAAGACGCTAAGCCTGGCTGAGGTCCACTGGCTTTTCGGGTGATGTCCAAGCTACACTTTTGGACATGCCCTTTGATGGCCGTCACTTGTCTGGTGACAAAGCAGACAACGCGCTCGAGCGCTTTAAGGACTCCAGGGCTACGGCCTCGCTTCTACCTCTCGCCCCGCGCAATCTGCTTTTCGCCCCTTTCGTGGCTACGGAAGGGATGCCCCACCACGTTCCGCCCAGAGCCACAGGCCTCCACAAGCTGTCCAGCCTCTGCGCGGCCAGGGACGTGGGACCCACCGTCGTGGCTCTGGGGTCAGTGGGCGGGCCAGTCGCCCAGCAATCCCTCTGCAGCAGCCTCCAAACCCACGTAGTCTGTTCTTTCAGGGCCACCAGTTGCCAGTGGGCGGCAGGATTTGCCATCACCTCCCCCACTGGCTCAACATTTATGTCAGACAGATGGGTTTTGCAGATAGTACGAAGGGGCTACTCCCTCCCCTTCGAGACTATCCCTCCATCCATGCCACCTCAATTCCATCGCATGTCGGAGGATCACTTGGCCCTTCTCCACCAGGAAGTTACGGCTCTCTTGGCCAAGGGAGCCATCGAGCGAGTTCCTGCCCCAAAAGTAGGTCGTGTTTGTTATTCCCACTACTTTCTGGTGCCCAAGAAGGACAAGGGCCTGCGTCCTATCTTGGATCTCAGGAACGTCAACCGCTTCCTCCGGAAGGAGAAGTTCAAGATGCTCACCTTAGCTCAGGTCTTGACTGCCCTCGACCCTGGACCCCGGTCTCGCGACTCGGCTAAGGCTCCTGTCGGCACCGTCCCCGCGGCTCCGGGAGTGCCTGTGGAGCCGCCCCCGCATTACCCGTCCTTCCCGGGTTCGGGGGCGACTCCGGCCGAGATACAGGAATTCCTGTCGGCCATGGCCCGCCTCTTCGGGCCTCAAGGTCCCACCGGTGCGCCTTCGGGCCCTGATGGGGTTTCCCCGGCGCCGCCGACGACCCCGGTCCCGGCGCCGCCTGTCACACCAGCCTCGATCCCGGCCCCGGCCTCGATCCCGGCTCCGGTGCTACCGCAACCCCCATCGACGCCGGTTGACCTAACTACACCTCTGCCGGCATCGATGTCTCCGGTGCCTTTTCCGACGCCGCCCGGGGCTCCGGGCGGCGTCGTTCCCCGGTTCTCTCCGGATCCGGACACGGCGCCGGACCAGCGTCGCTCGACGCCGGCTCCGTCGCCGTTGAGACCTTGGGTCCCGCGTGTCCCTCCTTCTCCTTATTTTGAACCTGAGGAGGACGAAGAGGACAGGGAGGGGTCGGAGGACCCTCTCACACAGCAGTGTGAGTACGAACAGGACTGGGCTGCGGAACTTGGGGATGCCAGTGGGCTGGACACCTCCCCTGACCCTGGCATGCTGTCTCCTCCTTCCGTGGCAACGGAGGAGGGAGCAAATTTTGCAACGGTGTTGCGTAGAGCAGCTGGGGCCTTACACCTCCAATTGCTTACAGTGGCCGTCAGGACTAACCTCCTGACGGAAGTGCTTCAGCCGGCGGCTACCTCCTCGGAGCCACTGCTGCCGTTTAATGACGCACTTTCTGACGTTCTTTGGGCACCTGGTCCAAGCCCGCCACAGGGGCTCCTGTGGATAGGAACGCGGCCCATCGCCCCGCTCCGGGCGACCCCTGTTCCTCTCCCAACACCCCACTCCTGAGAGCTTGGTTGTCCAAGCCTCTGCTTCCCAAACCGCCTTCCCTACCGCTCCTCTGGATAGGGAATCCAAACGCCTGGATCAATTTGGGAAGAAGGTCTTTTCTTCCTCCAGTGCTGGCTTGCGGTCTGTCAACACCGCTTGCCTTTTGGGCCGATATTCCCACTCTCTGTGGGACTCGGTGGCGCAAGCTTTGCCCCAGTGTCCTGAGGAGGTCCAGACACTGCTTTCCCGCGCCATTGCGGAAGGAAGAGATGCGGCTAAATTCACCATTCGATTTGGCCTTGATACCGCCGACTCGCTGGGTAGATCAATTGCAACGACAGTGGCGCTGCGCCGTCACGCCTGGCTGAGAACCACTGGTTTCTCGGGTGATGTCCAGAACACACTTATGGACATGCCCTTTGATGGGGTCGGTCTTTTTGGGAACAAGGCAGACCATGCGCTGGAGCGGTTTAAGGACTCACGGGCTACGGCCAAGTCCCTGGGCCTTTCTGCTGTACGCCCTCCGCAGCCATCTGCTTTTCGCCCCTTTCGTGTCCACGGAAGGGGCGCCCAGTCACGTCCGCTGCCCAGCCACCGGCCCGCGCAGCAAGCGTCTTCGCGTGGCCGAGGACGTGGCTCCCGCCGTGGCGGGTCGGGCAACCAGCGTGCGGGTCAGGCCACCAACCCCGCCCCGTCCGCGGCCTCCAAGCCCTCCTAGTCCTTCCTTTCAGGTGCACAGCACGCCAGTAGGGGGCAGGGTCCGCCATCACCTTCACCACTGGCGTGCCATCACCTCGGACAGGTGGGTCTTGGACATTGTCCGAAGGGGCTACTCCCTCCCTTCGAGACCACCCCCAGCCATGCCACCTCAATTCCACCGCATGTCAGGGGATCACTTGGTGCTTCTTCAGAAGGAAGTTGCGGCCCTCTTGGCCAAGAGGGCCATCGAGCGCGTTCCGACCCCAGAAGTAGGACGTGGTTGCTACTCCCACTACTTTCTGGTGCCCAAAAAGGACAAGGAGGACATGCGTCCTATCTTGGACCTCCGGAACGTCAATCGCTTCCTCCGGAAGGAGAAGTTCAAGATGCTCACCTTAGCTCAGGTCTTGACTGCCCTCGACCCTGGAGACTGGATGGTAGCGTTGGACTTGCAGGACGCTTATTTCCACATCCCCGTCCTGCCGGCCCACCGGTGTTACCTGCGGTTCCTGTTGGGCCTCGAGCATTTTCAATTCACAGTGCTCCCCTTTGGCCTCACAAGTGCCCCTCTGGTGTTCACGAAAGTGATGGCGGTGGAAGCAGCTCATCTGCGCCGGGCAGGGGTTCCAGTCTTTCCCTACCTCGACGACTGGCTGCTGAAGGCGGGCTCGTCCCAGGCAGTCGTCTCCCACCTCCAGACTACGGCCGAACTCCTGCACTCGCTGGGGTTCTCCATCAATGTGCCGAAGTCGCACCTGATTCCTTCTCCACAGCTCCTTTTCATCGGAGCAGTTCTGGACACGACGCAGTTTCGGGCCTATCCTCCCGAACGGCGAGTCCGGGATATTCAGGCTATGATTCCGATCTTTCAGCCTCTATCCTGGGTTTCGGTACGGATGACCCTGAGGCTGCTGGGCCTCATGGCCTCCTGCATCCCTCTGGTCGATCATGCCAGATGGCATATGCGGGCTCTGCAGTGGGACCTGAAGTTCCAGTGGGCGCAGCACCAGGGCAACCTGTCCGATCACGTCCAGATCTCGGAGGGGACTGCAAAACAGTTGCAGTGGTGGCTCTCGAACCGGCAATGGGTCATGGGCAGATCCCTCTCCCTTCCCCAGCCAGAGCACACAGTCGTGACGGACGCGTCCCTTCTGGGATGGGGCGGTCACATGGGAGAGGCGGAGATCAGAGGCCTCTGGTCTCCGGGCGGAGTCCCGGCTCCATATCAACCTTCTGGAGCTCCGGGCGATCCGACTTGCACTCAAGGCATTCCTTCCCTCTGTCAAAGGGAAGGTAGTGCAGGTGTTCACAGACAACACCACCGCCATGTGGTACTGCAACAAACAAGGCGGGGTGGGGTCGTGGACCCTATGGCAGGAGGCTCTGCGCCTCTGGACATGGCTGGAACATCAGGGCATATTCCTGATGGTTCAACACCTGGCAGGTTCCCTGAACGCCAAGGCGGACGAACTCAGCCGCAGGTGCATGATGGATCACGAATGGCGTCTTCACTCGGAAGTGGCGCAAGGACTCTTTCTACAGTGGGGAGAGCCTTGGTTAGATCTATTCGCCACCGAAGAGAACGCGCAATGTCATCAGTTCTGCGCGTTGGAATTTCCAAGGCGGCACTCGCTCGGCGACGCTTTTCGTCGCGAATGGAGTTGCGGTCTGTTGTACGCTTTTCCGCCTATACCACTTCTACCCAGAGTATTGAAGAAGATTCGGCGCGACCGGGCCCAAGTCATTCTTGTGGCTCCGGATTGGGCTCCAAGAGTTTGGTATCCCGAGCTACTCAGTATGAGCGTCGATCCCCCGATCCGTCTGCCTCTTCGGGAGGATCTTCTGTCGCAGCAGCAGGGGACGGTCCTCCACCTGAACCTGTCCAGTCTACACCTGCTTGCGTGGAGATTGAGCGGCGGCAGTTGATTCCTTTCGACTTGCCTCCCGAAGTTTGTGATGTGATTCTGGCAGCCAGGCGTCCCTCCACTAAGGTGGTATACGCCTGCAGGTGGAACAAGTTTGTGGCATGGTGCACAGCAAAGGCTGTGAATCCCCTCTCTGCCCCTCTTTCTGAGGTTTTTCTGTTCCTTCTTTCTCTGGCCCAACAGGGTTCTGCCCTGGGTACCATCAAGGGTTATCTTTGTGCTATGTCGGCCTTCCTCAGGCTCCCTGATCAGCCCTCCCTTTTCAAGTCCCCTGTTGTTAACAGGTTCTTAAAAGGCATTACACACCTCTTCCCTCCTGTTCCGTTTGTGATGCCTCAGTGGGACTTGAACTTGGTTCTTACCTTTTAATGTGCTCTCCCTTTGAGCCTCTACATAACTGTCCTCTTCGTCTTCTGACTCTGAAGACAGCCTTTCCGGTGGCCATCACCTCCGCTCGGCGGGTGAGTGAGCTCCAGGCTCTATCTTGCAAACCTCCCTTTCTGTCTGTTCATCCAGACAAGGTTGTTCTTCGGACGCGTCCGTCCTTCTTGCCAAAGGTGGTTACTGCTTTCCACATTGGGCAGACCATCACTTTGCCCACCTTCTTTCCGCCTCCGCATCCTTCCAGAGAGGAAGAGAGGCTCCACCGTCTGGACCCAAAACGTGCGCTCTCCTTCTATATCGACCGCACAAAACACTTCCGGGTGGATGACCAGCTCTTTGTTGGCTACGTGGGCGCCAAAAGGTCGGGCGGTGCACAAGAGGACCATCTCCAGCTGGGTTACCTTGTGCCTCAAGACCTGCTATTCTTTGGCTAAGAAGGAGCCTCCTGTTGGGCTGCGTGCCCATTCCACCAGGGCAACGGCTGCTACCACGGCCTTGGGCCGCGGTGTTCCGCTGCCGGTTATCTGTCAGGCAGCTACGTGGGCCTCGCTGCACACGTTTACAAAGCATTACTGCCTTGACAGTCAGGTCCGGAGGGACGGCTTCTTTGGCCGTTCTGTCCTCCAGGGCTTCCTTGTCTGATCTTTGTTCGCAGACCCACCACCGGGGTTGGTATTGCTGGGGTATCTATTCTAAGGTAAGGAATCTGTCACTAACGTGTCTCTTTCAGATGCACAAGTTACTAACTTGTGTAACGATATATCTGTAAGAGACAGTAGTTAGTGACAGATTCCTTACCGCCCCACCCATCCTCCCCGTTCTGCGAACTGATTTCTAGGGTTAAGGACATCCCTTTCAGGGCCCTAGTATTTTTCAGACACCTATGTCAGCTTCTTGCATGGCTCTGCGTTCCTGGCGCGGAAAGTCGTGTACAGAACTGACGTCAGCGCGCAGGGGCGGCGCCTAAGTACTGCCCGCGACGTCATCCCGGCGATCACGACGATGGACGCGGAGCCGCACGACGCCGCCTACCGACGTGCAAGGGTACTGCTACGCAAAAACTTTCCGGATCCAGCCTGACGCCTGGGGATATTCTAAGGTAAGGAATCTGTCACTAACTACTGTCTCTTACAGATATATCGTTACACAAGTTAGTAACTTGTGCATCACAGCTACTGTCAGCACACCATTCTGCAAACTTTCAGCAAGCAGTCATCTTTCTGTTTCGGAGAGTGGGGGGAGGTAGGGTACTGTTCATGCTACTTCCTTGTCTCACAGAAGGCTGGGGGCCTCAGGCCTAGCCTGGTCCTTGGCCTACTGAATGCCTTTCTGTGGAAATATAAATTCAAGTGGTTCACCTCTTCTAAAATTCTTTCTGCTCTGGACAGATTAGTTAGGATGCTTTCCCTGGACTTGCAGGACTGGTATTTTCATATACCCACCCCGCTGCCCCACCCTCGTTATCTGTTGCTCACAGTATAGTCTTAAGACTTCCAGTTTTCCTTGCTGTCCTTCGGCCTTTCCTCAGCCCCTCAGAAGTTCACAAAAGTGATGGCAGTTGCTGCCTACTTTCAAAACCAGGGATACATGTGTTCCCATAACTTGGTGACCGTTTGCTCAAGGCAGGCTCACCAGTCAGTCATCGACCACCTAGGCATGAACTCCTGACATTTTGGGTACTCCATCAACAAGCCAAAATCCCACCTATGCCCCACACAGAGGAGTCCCTTCATTGTGGCTGTCCTGAACACTGTGGCGGAAAAGGCCTCTCCACCACTGCAGCAAGTCCAGAATATTAAGGATATGATCCTGATGCTGCAGAGAGTCCCTCTGGTATCTCAGACAAGGTTTCAGTCAATATTTTCTCCTACCTTTGTCAGGAGAAAATTCCCAACCTTATACAGATTGCGAAGGGCAAGCTTAGAAAATGGTGAATATCCCTAAACATATAGGTTTGTGGGTGTACTCAAACTCACGGGGCATTCCAGTCCTAGAACAACTACTTCCCACATATTTAAACCACTTGTGAGTAGATTTGCTGACATAAAATTATTCAAGTGAGTATTATATTTTTGAGCAAAAAAACATTTTGCCTGTGGAAACCAAACTTACTTGCATAGATAGGCCATAACATTTTGATTCTGATTAGACTTTGCATATTTTTTCCAATTGTAAAATGTAAATGTTCAATCTGATAGAGACTGTTAGTTGTAGATTCCTTACCTTCGAATTTCCCTCAGGCGTTAGTCTGGATCCAGAGATTTTTTCTTCAGCAGTACCGCTGTGTGTCGTTAGGAGGTGTCGGTCGGCTCCGGCGTCGTGGGCACGGGGATGACGTTGTGGGACCTACATAGACGCCGCCCATGCACGCTGACGTCAGTTCATTCTTTTTCTGCAGCAGCCTCTCGCAGATCTGGAGAGAGCTACCCTCAGCCACTTTTTGGCTAACTATTTTCAACTTTTTGTCTAACTATTTTCGACTTTTTGTCGACGTCTTTTTCGAGTCGTAGACTCCTGGTGCGTCGAGGATGTCCTAGCAAAGGACCAGCTTCAAGAGCTGCGGTTCCTGTCACCGGATTTTGTCCATGATGGATCCACACCTCTTGTGCCTTTGGTTTCTGGAGCGCGACCACGACCGGAAGTAGTGTTCAGAGTACAGGACCATGAACCCGAAGGTTTTGCGGGAGCGGTCCCGAAAGCTGCTGAAGGCCCTGCACTCGGCTCTGCATCGTTCTCGTTCGAGGGGAAGGTCGCGGAGCCCACACTCCTCACACTCCAAGTCGTTGGGGAGATCTTCGGGTAAGTCAGGGAAACACAAGAAGTCAAAGAAGCACAGATGTTTTTCGACTTCTCTCCGTTGGTCGGCCGACACAGGATCCGTCTCCGGAGCCTACTTCATAGACTGCTCCTCGCCTCCCTCCCTTTCTGGGAGCCGGAGCATCACCTGGCCAGATCCAGAAGTTCTATGAGGCCTTGTACCTCATATTTGGCAGACCGGCGCGCCTTCGGGCCCAGCGCAGTCGGTCGGTGCTCTGGGATTTCGACGCCGGCGGCTCTGGCCCCAGAGGGTCTCTGTGGATCCAGGCCTGGATCCAGATTGACGCCGGCCGATCTCACTCAACCTTCCCCGACGACGACGCTCCCGGCGTTGACCGTGCTACTGGTCAGCGCTGACCCCATCTTCATCCCCGAAGTGGACACGGAGCCAGATTGACGTCGATTCCGATGCCGGAAGGGACTTTCGTTCCTGTGTTCATTCCTGCCCATCCTTTTGGGCCAGAAGGTGAGGAAGAGGACTGAGAGGGGCCGCTGGACTCTTTAACTTACCAGCTTAAGGAACTGGACTGGAGAATGGACCTGGGTGATGCCAGTGGTCTGGATACTTCCCTGGACACTGGCCTGCTTTCTCCCCCTAACGTGGCAACGGAGGAGGGAGCTTCCTATGCTGTGGTGGTGAGGAGGGCAGCTGAGGTCCTCTGCCTCGAGCTCCCTATGGTGACAATCAGGACTAACCTCCTGACAGTGATGCTTCAGCCTGCAGCTTCCTCTTCTGAACCCCCTATGCCGTTGAATGAAGCCCTCACGGATGTCCTTCTGGGCACTTGGTTAAAGCCCAGCACAGGGGCTCCTGCGGATAGGACGATTGGCCGCCACCGCCCGCTCGGGCGACACAGCGTTCCTGATCCAACACCTCTCCCCTGAGAGTTTGGTAGTCCAAGCCTCTTCATCAAAAGATGCATTCCCTTCTGCTTCCCCAGATAGGGAATCCAAGAAGCTGGACCATCTTGGGAAGATGTTGTTCTCTTCCTCCAGCTTGGCATTGTGGTCGGTGAATACTGCATGCCTCTTGGCCCAATACTCCCATACTATCTGGGATACGGTCGCCCAGGTGCTGCATCAGTGCCTGGAGGAGGCCCGGGCAGTTCTCTCCAAAGCAGTTGCAGACGGGAGAGAGACAGCCAAATTCACCATACGATGTAGATTGGATACCACCGACTCACTGGGCAGAACGATTACCACATCGGTAGCTGTTAGACGCTACGCCTGTTTGAGGACTTCTGGCTTCTCAGGAGATGTCCAGTCTCCCTTGATGGACATGCCCTTTGATGGCACTCGCCTTTTTGGTGACAAGGCAGACTCCGCGCTTCAAGGATTCTCGAGCTACGGCCAGATCCTTGGGACTCGCGGCTACCTCACATCCAGTTAAGTCTGCCTTTCGTCCCTTTCATGGCTACAGAAGGGGCACCCAGCAACGTCCTGTCCAGCCTACCCACAGAGTCAAGAAAACTGTCCTGTCTCTGCATGGCTGCGGATGTGGGACCCAGGGGGCGGGCCAGTTCACCCTTTCCGCCCGCCGCAGCCTCAAACCTTCCTAGTCTGACGTTTCAGGCCCATCAACGGCCAGTTTGAGGCAGGTTCCGCCATCACCTCCTCCTCCACTGGCAATCCATCACGTCGGACAGGTGGGTTTTGCAATTTATCAGTTATTGACAAACCACTTAGTATGTTCTCACAATTATGGCAAACAAAGTAACTGTGGCGCAGTGAGATGAAATGATCTACCGAGGAATTGCACCATGTGGTCAACTGGAGAATATCAAACTGGGGGCGATCTCCTTGATCCTCAGACGCCAGTGGTACTGGGCCGCAACTATAATCTTTGTTTACAGTAACATTTGTGAAATCAAGCTAATACTTACAAGTTCATTTGCCCAAACAATTCAGAAGACACGTCCTCACAAACTAAAGTAAGAAGGAGAGCAGTGATGTAGCTTGAGCACAACTATAATCAGAACTTCGCATAATGAAAGTGTTGGCATAGTCTAAGTCGTAGTGTGATTAGAAAGCTAGCTTGTACTGAGACCATTAATAACAGAGTCCTTGTACATGCAGCACATGTGAATATTCAAGGATTTGAGATAAAAAGAACCTTGGTATGTTCATATCTAGTATAAGACAGCTGTGGGATCAGAGCTTTGTTAGAATCAAACACCTGACCTAATCTGCACATTGGCATAATCATAGAGGCTATTATCATAGCTCTGATATAATGAAAACACTGCCCTTATTTTTGCTTCTCATTACTTTGCTCAAATAGATTTTTTACAGAACGAGTAGCGTTCTGAACCTTCCAGTGTCTTGGGCAAGTAGATCATTTATCTGAAAGAGACACGTTAGTGACAGATTCCTTACCTTAGAATATCCCCAGGCGTCAGGCTGGATCCGGAAAGTTTTTTGCGTAGCAGTACCCTTGCGCGTCCGTAGGCGGCGTCGTGCGGCTCCGCGTCAGTCGTCGGCGTCGTGATCGCCGGGATGACGTCGCGGGCAGTACTTAGGCGCCGCCCCTGCGCGCTGACGTCAGTTCTTCTTTTTCCGCGCCAGCAAGCGCAGATCCGGGAAGAGCAGTGCCCTGGTCATTTTTTGACCATACTTTTTGGTGAATTTTTCACTGTTTTTCTATCAAGGTGTCGTAGGGATGCCCGGTTTCAAACGTTGCGGCGCCTGTGCTCGGATGATGTCCGTCACCGACCCGCATTGGGAGTGTCTCTTCTGCCTCGGCCGAGGCCACGACACGGAGTCTTGTACCGACTGCCAGGCCCTCAACCCGAAAGCTTTGCGAGAGCGGTCTCGAAAGCTCCTCGAGGCCCGGCATTCGGCTCCGCGAAAGCCCCGGTCGCGTGAGAGGTCCAGGGGTCGATCGCGGAGTCCACACCGGTCGTCGGCATCGAAGTCTTCTTCGTCCGGTAAGTCAAAACACAAGAAGTCCAAAAAGCATCATTGCTCTAGGACTTCGCCTCGCCGGATCTCGCGACTCGGCTGAGGCCCCTCCCGGCACCGTCCCCGCCGCCCCGGACATGCCTGTGGAGTCGCCCGCCATACCCGCCCTTCCCGGGTTCGGGGCGGATCCGGCCAAAGTGCAGGAATTCCTGTCGGCCATGGCCCGCCTCTTCGGGCCTCCAGGCCCCTCCGGTGCGCCTTCGGGCCCCGCGGGCCCTGATTGGGTTGCTCGCGTCGCCCGACGGCTCCGGCCCCGGCGTCGCCCGTGCCTCCAGCCTCGATCCCGGCTTCGGCCCCGGCCTCGATCCCGGCTCCACAACCCCCATCGACGCCGGTCGACCTAACGACACCTCCGCCGGCGCCGATGTCTCCGGTGCCGTTCTCGACGCCGCCTGGGGCTCCGAGCGGCGTCGTTCCCCAGTTCCTTCCGGCTCCGGACATGGACCCGGACCGACGCCGCTCGACGCCGGTTCCGGCGCCCGATGAGACCTTGGGTCCCAAATGTCCCTCCTCCCCCTTATTTTGAACCTGAGGAGGACCAGGAGGACTGGGAGGGGTCTGATGACCCTCTGACACAACAGTGTCAGTACGATGAGGACTGGACAGAGGGTCTAGGGGATGCTAGTGGTCTAGATACTTCCCCTGACACTGGCATGCTGTCTCCTCCCGTGGCTACGGAGGAGGGAGCCAATTTTGCAACGGTGTTGCGTAGGGCAGCTGGAGCCTTACATCTCCAACTCCCTGCTGTGGCGGTCAAGGTTAATCTCTTGACAGAGGTGCTTCAGCCGGCAGCCTCCTCTTCGGAGACTGTGCTGCCGTTTAACGACGCCCTCACTGACGTTCTTTTGGGCGCCTGGTCCAAGCCCAACACAGGGGCTCCTGTGGATAGGAACGTGTCCCGACGCCATCGCCCAGCTCCGGCCGACCCCCTGTTTCTCTCTGTCCACCCCACCCCTGAGAGCTTGGTTGTCCAAGCCTCCGCTTCCCAAACCGCCTTCCCTACCGCCCCTCCGGATAGGGAATCCAAACGCCTGGATCAATTTGGGAAGAAGGGTTTTTCTTCCTCCAGTGCTGGCTTGCGGTCCGTCAACACCGCTTGCCTTTTGGGCCGATATACCCACTCCTTGTGGGATTCGGTGGCGGATGTTTTGCCCCAGTGTTCTGAGGAGGTCCAGACACTGCTTTCCCGCGCCATTGCGGAAGGAAGGGATGCGGCCAAATATACAATTCGATGTGGCCTTGATACCGCCGACTCGCTGGGCAGGTCTATTGCAACGACGGTGGCGCTACGACGCCACGCCTGGCTGAGAACCACTGGTTTTTCAGGGGATGTCAAGAATACTCTCATGGACATGCCCTTTGATGGAGTCGGTCTTTTGGGTCCAAAGCAGACCATGCGTTGGAGCGCTTTAAGGAATCACGGGCTACTGCAAAGTCCCTGGGCCTTTCTGCTACACGCCCTCCGCTGACTTCTGCTTTTCGCCCCTATCGTGGCCACGGTAGGGGCGCCCTTCACGTCAGCAGCCCAGCCACCGGCCCGCGCAGCAGGCATCTTCGCGTGGCCGAGGACGTGGATTCCGCCGTGGCGGATCGGGCAACCAGCGTGCGGGTCAGGCCACCACCTCCAACCCGTCCGCGGCCTCCAAACCCTCCTAGTCCCTCCTTTCAGGTGCACAGCACGCCAGTAGGGGGCAGGGTCCGCCATCACCTTCCCCACTGGCGTACCATCACCTCGGACAGGTGGGTCTTGGACATTGTCCGAAGGGGCTACTCCCTCCCCTTCCAGTCCACCCCCAGCCATGCCACCTCAATTCCACCGCATGTCAGGGGATCACTTGGTACTTCTGCAGAAGGAAGTCACGGCCCTCTTGGCCAAGAGGGCCATCGAGCATGTTCCGACCCCAGAAGTAGGGCGTGGTTGCTACTCCCACTACTTCCTGGTGCCCAAAAGGACAAGGAGGACATGCGTCCTATCTTGGACCTCCGGAACGTCAATCGCTTCCTCCGGAAGGAGAAGTTCAAGATGCTCACCCTAGCTCAGGTCTTGACTGCCCTCGACCCTGGAGACTGGTTGGTAGCGTTGGACTTGCAGGACGCATATTTCCACATCCCCGTCCTGCCGGCCCACCGGCGTTACCTTCGGTTCACGGTAGGCCCCGAGCATTTTCAGTTCACCGTGCTCCCCTTTGGCCTTACCAGTGCCCTCGGGTGTTCACGAAAGTGTTGGCGGTGGTCGCAGCTCATCTGCGCCGGGCAGGGGTTTCAGTCTTCCCCTACCTCGACGACTGGCTGCTGAAGGCGGGCTCGTCCCAGGCAGTCGTCTCCCACCTCCAGACTACGGCCGAACTCCTGCACTCGCTGGGGTTCTCCATCAATGTGCCGAAGTCGCATCTGATTCCTTCTCCACAGCTCCTTTTCATCGGAGCAGTTCTGGACACGACGCAGTTTCGGGCCTATCCTCCCGAACGGCGAGTCCGGGATATTCAGGCTATGATTCCGATCTTTCAGCCTTTATCCTGGGTTTCGGTACGGATGACCCTGAGGCTGCTGGGCCTCATGGCCTCCTGCATCCTGCTGGTCAATCATGCCAGATGGCATATGCGGGCTCTGCAGTGGGACCTGAAGTTCCAGTGGGCGCAGCACCAGGGCAACCTGTCCGATCACGTCCAGATCTCGGAGGGGACTGCAAAACAGTTGCAGTGGTGGCTCTCGAACCGGCAATGGGTCATGGGCAGATCCCTCTCCCTTCCCCAGCCAGAGCACACAGTTGTGACGGACGCGTCCCTTCTGGGATGGGGCGGTCACATGGGAGAGGCGGAGATCAGAGGCCTCTGGTCTCCGGCGGAGTCCCGGCTCCATATCAACATTCTGGAGCTCCGGGCGATCCAACTTGCACTCAAGGCATTCCTTCCCTCTGTCAAAGGGAAGGTAGTGCAGGTGTTCACAGACAACACCACCGCCATGTGGTACTGCAACAAACAAGGCGGGGTGGGGTCGTGGACCCTTTGTCAGGAGGCTCTGCGCCTCTGGACATGGCTGGAACATCAGGGCATGTTCCTGATGTTTCAACACCTGGCAGGTTCGCTGAACGCCAGGGCGGACGAACCCAGCCGCAGGTGCATGATGGATCACGAATGGCGTCTTCACTCGGAAGTGGCGCAAGGACTCTTTCTACAGTGGGGAGAGCCTTGGTTAGATCTATTCGCCACCGAAGAGAACGCGCAATGTCATCAGTTCTGCGCGTTGGAATTTCCAAGGCGGCACTCGCTCGGCGACGCTTTTCGTCACGAGTGGAGTTGCGGTCTGTTGTACGCCTTTCCGCCTATACCACTTCTACCCAGAGTGTTGAAGAAGATTCGGCACGACCGGGCCCAAGTCATTCTTGTGGCTCCGGACTGGGCTCGAAGAGTTTGGTATCCCGAGCTACTCAATATGAGCGTAGATCCCCGATCCGTCTGCCTCTTCGGGAGGATCTTCTGTCGCAGCAGCAGGGGACGGTCCTCCACCCGAACCTGTCCAGTCTACACCTGCTTGCGTGGAGATTGAGCGGCGGCAGTTGATTCCTTTCGACTTGCCTCCCGAAGTTTGTGATGTGATTCTGGCAGCCAGGCGTCCCTCCACTAAGGTGGTATACGCCTGCAGGTGGAACAAATTTGTGGCATGGTGCACAGCAAAGGCTGTGAATCCCTTTCTGCCCCTCTTTCTGAGGTCCTTCTGTTCCTTCTCTCTCTAGCCCAACAGGGTTCTGCCCTGGGTACCATCAAGGGTTATCTTTGTGCTATCTCGGCCTTCCTCAGGCTCCCTGATCAGCCCTCCCTTTTCAAGTCCCCTGTTGTTAACAGGTTCTTAAAAGGCATTACACACCTCTTCCCTCCTGTTCCGTTTGTGATGCCTCAGTGGGACTTGAACTTGGTTCTTACCTTTTTAATGTGCGCTCCCTTTGAGCTCTCTACATAACTGTCCTCTTCGTCTTTTGACTCTGAAGACAGCCTTTCTGGTGGCCATCACCTCCGCTCGGCGGGTGAGTGAGCTCCAGGCTCTATCTTGCAAACCTCCCTTTCTGTCTGTTCATCCAGACAAGGTTGTTCTTCGGACGCGTCCGTCCTTCTTGCCAAAGGTGGTTACTGCTTTCCACATTGGGCAGACCATCACTTTGCCCACCTTCTTTCCGCCTCCGCATCCTTCCAGAGAGGAAGAGAGGCTCCACCGTCTGGACCCAAAACGTGCGCTCTCCTTCTATATTGACCGCACAAAACACTTCCGGGTGGATGACCAGCTCTTTGTTGGCTACGTGGGCGCCAAAAAGGTCGGGGCGGTGCACAAGAGGACCATCTCCCGCTGGGTTACCTTGTGCATCAAGACCTGCTATTCTTTGGCTAAGAAGGAGCCTCCTGTTGGGCTGCGAGCCCATTCCACCAGGGCAACGGCTGCTACCACGGCCTTGGGCCGCGGTGTTCCGCTGCCGGTTATCTGTCAGGCAGCTACGTGGGCCTCGCTGCACACGTTTACAAAGCATTACTGCCTTGACAGTCAGGTCCGGAGGGACGGCTTCTTTGGCCGTTCTGTCCTCCAGGACTTCCTTGTCTGATCTTTGTTCGCAGACCCACCACCGGGGTTGGTATTGCTGGGGTATCTATTCTAAGGTAAGGAATCTGTCACTAACGTGTCTCTTTCAGATGCACAAGTTACTAACTTGTGTAACGATATATCTGTAAGAGACAGTAGTTAGTGACAGATTCCTTACCGCCCCACCCATCCTCCCCGTTCTGCGAACTGATTTCTAGGGTTAAGGACATCCCTTTCAGGGCCCTAGTATTTTTCAGACACCTGTGTCAGCTTCTTGCATGGCTCTGCGTTCCTGGCGCGGAAAGTCGTGTACAGAACTGACGTCAGCGCGCAGGGGCGGCGCCTAAGTACTGCCCGCGACGTCATCCCGGCGATCACGACGCCGACGACGGACGCGGAGCCGCACGACGCCGCCTACCGACGCGCAAGGGTACTGCTACGCAAAAAACTTTCCGGATCCAGCCTGACGCCTGGGGATATTCTAAGGTAAGGAATCTGTCACTAACTACTGTCTCTTACAGATATATCGTTACACAAGTTAGTAACTTGTGCATTAAATTCCATACCCCTGCAGTAGTGAGATAGTCTTTCCTTCTGCTGTAATTTTTGACATGTCTGTGTGCTTACAGCTACCTGAGACAAGTTTAGCCCTTACTTAGTCAGCATCTTCAGAATCTCTGGTGGAGGTTCAAATGCTTCCTTTCTTAGGGTCTAAAAACCAGACCCTGCTCTTAGAGCCCTAGGTTGTCCTGATACTTTCTTCTGATGAATGTGGTGCAGGTTTTACTGAATCCTGAATGATGAACAGAATTATGATTTACTCCTTTACAGTGAGTGCATTGGTACTCAGTGTTTTTGTTGGTTCCTGTTTTTCATTATCCCCTTATTATTTTAGCTGGTTACAACCATGCAGTGTCATGAGTTCTGATGCATACTTCTAACTGCAGATTCCTTGCTTTTAGAATGTCCAGAGGTACAAGACTGGATCTGGAGAATTTCAACAGCAGTGTTCCTGCCCACCAACAGGTGGCATAGTGAGGCTACACATTGGCTTCATACTGACCCGAAAGTGATCAGAGCTGCATATGAGCGACACTCCTGTGTGCTGACGTTCATTTATTTCTGCACGTTATGACGAGTATCCATAGATCCTCTCCCAACTTTTTCCGTTCTTATGATGATATAAAAACTTTACACAGAGTGCTAGGGATTTATATACCCTCTGAGGACTACAAACTTCAAACTGTGCTGAGACTGCAGGAAGCAGAAGTATGTCACGTACCTGCACGAGGTGTGCCTTTGGTGCCTGGGCTTCGGTCATGACTTCAAGCCATACAGTATGTGTGCTCTTGCGCTTCCAAAGACAATCCAGGACCAGGAGGCAACTACATTGCTGAACACAAGAAGAGATTGCGAACGAACCTCTGTTCTCGCTCACGCTCCAAGACACTGGCCTGGTCTTTGTCCTGGTCGTGAGGTTCCTGTGAACAAGCCCCTTACTGGTCTCTTGCGTAAGTTACTACTTCAGCGTAACTCTACAAGATGTGCTTTTCCACTCACGGGTGATACGAGTGAACTTGTTTCAGTGCACCAGCGATGAATGTGAAAGACAGGTTATTGAAGCCCCACAAAACACTATTCAATGTATAATTAAGATAGAGCCATTGCTTTTGGGCTTCTAACAATCCCATAAAGGGATCAGGGTACTGTAGAAACAGCTATAACCCTTATTTCGTTATTCACATTTTCACATACACAGTGTACAAAGATGAATTAACACTTTTCAGTTAAAACTATTTTACTACAGGAACAATGTGTTTCTCAGTACATCTAAAACAACTACACAGAATATTATAAAAACAGCAAGAAGGCACGTTATAAATAAAGAGAATAAAATGAGCATTTCTAGCATGTTTTAAAATGTCATCTAAAATCTAACACCCTTATGCCTACTTTTAAGCGCTACAGTAAGAGAGCGTGGAAGGCAGAGCAACTTGCAGTCTAGAGTTTTTTAGGGAGAAGAGACGCACGTCATACCTTACTGACAGCAAAGGCTATCTTTATCAATGGAGGCATGAAGACCGTGTTCCCCACAAAGGGCAAACACACGCTGCAGTAGCAGTCTCGTCTTCTTCCAGGACTCAGCTTTATCAGCTTCAGTCGAGATGTAACATCTGCAAATTGTGCTGGCAGTAAGTGAGACCATCTCTGGCAGAATCTTGGGCTATAATCTGGGCAAAGGACCTCTCCTGACAAGTGGTCAAATAGTAGTCCTTATATACTAAATTTTATAAGAAATTGCTATTTCTTACATAAGTTTAAGAATGTTTGACATAGATTATGTGCATCCCAGACGTTTCCTTATGGACATATAAGGTAAAAGGACATCATTTCAGAATACATTATTTTATTTATATGTCTGTATGTGTTCTTATTTAAACTTGACATGATAAAAAGTAGACATTTGACCCAGACGAATGTCGCATCATGTCTTGTATCTATGTCATCAGTCAGATGGCTTGACGATTTCACAGTTCTTAGAAAGATACGTTCAACAGACGTCTGCTTCTAATGGCAGACATGACAATGATTCTGCATCAGTTGTAAAAGATGGTGATTTCCATTATTTAAGAATAATAAGATGGCAACCTCCATTAGCCAAAATGGAGTCGGGACCTACATAAGATGGAGTTGCGACCATAGGGGCTTTACATCGGGTCATAGTCTTCGGGTAAGTGAAAGTCCAAGTGCAAACACAAAACGACAAAGCGAGACAACTCCATCCTAGCCCAAAAGAGAAAGCACAGGGGTATCACAATAAACATAGCACTCTTTAGAAGTCCCCAGTTTTGTAACCGATACCTCTGCTGGACCCAGCGTGCCCTCGGGCCCTATGTAGCTGCAGGAGTCTCCAGCTAGATTACCGCTGGTAGTTCCTCAATCAATTCTGTCTGCCCCCTTCCTGGACACCCATCCTGGAGGATGTCGGAGCTTCTCTGGTTCAAACAATACATGATTGCCAGGAGGCAAAAAAGTACATAATCCGTACAGGAATGGATACTACCAGTTGCTTTGGCAGGGCTGTTGGCCCTAGTATCGTGCTCAGGAGGCACGCATGGATGAGGGTGACTGGATTTTCTGGCGATGAGCAGCCATCTATAATGGATATGCCATTTGCTGGTTCCTGATTCTTTTGGGAAAAGGCAGACTTGACACTAGACATTAAAAGACAGCCAAGCCACTGCTTTTTATTTGGAGTTATTGACACCAGTGAAACAATTCTTCCATCAATTTTGTAAATTCAAAGGCAATTCCATAAAGCTGGCCTATAGGCAGTGTCAGTCTTACCAACCAGTGGTAATGCAAACAGAGGATGCCAAGCCGTATCTGAAAGAGACTATTAGTTATGGATTCCTTACCTTAGAATTACCCCCAGGCGCCAGACTGGATCCGGAGAATTTTTTCTTCAGCAGTACCCCTGCTCATCGGTAGGTGGCGTTGGTCGAGTCCGTCGTTGGCGTCGTGATCGCCGGAATGACGTCTCGGTATCTACTTAGACGCCGCCCTTGAGTGCTGACGTCAGTTCTTTCTTTTTCCGCGCCAGCCAGCGCAGATCCGGAGAGTGCGGTACCCTTAGTCTTTTTATGATTAGAGTTTTTTTGACTTTTGTCGACTTCTTTTTTCGAGTCTTTCGACTCCTGGTGCAAGGGATGTCACATCGTCGGACCGGCTTCAAACCTTGTGAATCCTGTCACACGTTTATGTCGGTCACGGACCCACATCTCGTGTGCCTCCGGTGCTAGGAGCGCGACCACTTCCCGAAGTCGTGCTCAGACTGCCGGGCCATGAACCCAAAGTCTTTGCAGGAGCTGTCCCTAAAGCTTCTCGAGGCCCGGCAGTCAGCTTGCGCCGCTCGAGGTCCCAGTCGAGAGGGAGGTCGTGGGACCGGTCGCGGAGTCATCACCATCACTCCTCTTCGAAGTCTTTGTCTTCGGGTAAGTCGAAGCACAAAAAGAAGGCGAAGATGCACCGTCGATCTTCGCCTTCTCCCCGTCCGTCGGCCGACGCGACGCAGGATGCGGAAGGTCGTCGCCCTTCGGCTCCTCCCGCGGAGCATGTTGGGTCGGCCCGAGCCTCCCTCCCTTCCCAGGAGCTGGGGGGATCCATGCCCAGCTTCGTAGCTTTTACAAAGCCCTCCACTCCATCTTTGGGCAGCCCGACTCTGCCGGCGCGCCTTCGGGCCCCACTGACTCGGCTGGGGGTTCTAGGCCTTCGATGCCGGCGGCTTCGGCGCCACAGGGCCCCCAGGGATCCAGGCCTGGATCCGGATCGGCGCCGATCGACATTACGACACCTCCGGTACCCAATCCATTGGCGACACCTCGGCCCCTCCGACGCCGGTGGTGTCCCCAGCCGGCGTCGACCCTGGCCTCCCCCTCGACATGGACACGGAGCCGGACCAGCGTCGACTGGTACTTTTGTACCTCTGTTCTATCCTGGCCCTTATCGCCCTGAGTGGCAGCCAGAGGAGGGTGAGGAGGACTGGGAGGGGTCTATTTGCCCACTAACAGACCAGCTGGAAGAGCCGGACTGGAGAGAGGAACTGGGTGAGGCAGTGGTCTGGATAAGACTCCAGACCTTGGTATGCTTTCTCCCCCTACCATGGCTACGGAGGAGGGAGCCTCCTACGCTGTGGTGTTGCGTAGGGCGGCTGAGGCCTTGGGCAGTCAGGACTAACCTGACCGAGGTACTTCAGCCGGCAGCAACGTCTTCGGAGCCCCTGCTGTTGTTCAATGAGGCCCTCACAGACATACTTCTGGGCACCTGGTCCAAGCCCAGCACAGGGGCTCCTGTGGATAGGATGATTGCCCGACGCCACCGCCCGGCCCGGGCGACCCCATTTTCCTCTCCCAACACCCTACCCCTGAGAGCTTGGTGGTCCAAGCCTCAACATCCAAAGGCGTGTTCCCTACTCCGCCCCCAGATAGGGAATCCAAGAAGCTGGATCATCTTGGGAAGAAGTTGTTTTCTTCCGCCAGCTTAGGACTGCGGTTGGTGAACACTGCATGTCTCTTGGGCCGTTACACCCACTCTGTGTGGGACACGGTTGCGCAGGTGCTGCCACAGTGCCCGGAGGAGTCCCGGGCCGTACTCTCCCATGTGGTCGCAGAAGGGAGGGATGCAGCAAAGTTTGCCATTCGATGTGGGCTGGACACCGCCGACTCGCTAGGCAGGACGATTTCAACGTCGGTAGCCCTGAGCTGAGGTCCACTGGCTTTTCGGGCGATGTCCAATCGACTCTTTTGGATATGCCCTTTGACGGCCGTCGCTTGTTTGGCAACAAGGCGGACAATGCGCTTGAGCGCTTCAAGGACTCTAGGGCTATGGCCAGATCATTGGAGCTCGCTACCACCTCTCGCCCCGCGCAGTCTGCTTTTTGCCCCTTTCGTGGCTATGGAAGGGGTGCCCCACCACGTTCTGCCCAGAACCACAGGCCCGCGCAGGCTGTCCGCCGTGGGTCTGGGGGCCAGCAGGCGGGCCAGTCCACCAGTGCCCCCTCTGCAGCAACCTCCAAACATTCCTAGTCCGACCTTTCAGGGCCACCAGTTGCCAGTGGGCTGCACGATCCGCCATCACCTCCCCCACTGGCACAACATCACGTCGGGCAGGTGGGTTTTGCAGATAGTCCGAAGGGGCTACTCCCTCCCCTTCGAGACTACCCTTCCCTCCATGCCATCTACACTCCATTGCATGTCGGAGGATCACCTGGCCCTTCTCCGTCAGGAAGCTGCAGCTCTCTTGGCCAAGGGAGCCATGGAGTGAGTCCCTGTGCCAGAAGTAAGTTGTGGCTGCTACTCCCACTACTTTCTGGTGCCCAAGAAGGACAAAGGCCTGCGTCCTATCTTGTACCTCAGGGACGTCCACCTCTTCCTCTGGAAGGAGAAGTTCAAAATGTTGACATTGGCTCAGGTACTGTCTGCCCTCGACCCTGGAGACTGGATGGTAGCGTTGGACTTCCAGGACGCTTATTTCCACATCCCCGTCCTGCCGGCCCACAGGCGTTACCTACGGTTCACGGTAGGCCACGAGCATTTTCAGTTCACCGTGCTCCCCTTTGGCTTTACCAGCGCCCCTCGGTGTTCACGAAAGTGATGGCGGTGGTCGCAGCTCATCTGCGCAGATCAGGGGTTCCAGTCTTCCTATCTCGATGACTGGATGTTGAAGGCGAGCTAGCCCCAGGCTGTCTTCGCCCACCTCCAGACTACGGGGGACCTCCTGCATTTGCTGGGGTTCACAGTCAACGTGCCGAAGTCGCACCTGCGCTCTTCTCAGAAGCTCCTTTTCATCGGAGCGGTCCTGGACACAGCGCAGTTTCGGGCCTATCCTCCCGAACAGCGAGTCTGGGATATTCGGGCTATGATACCGGTGTTCCAGCCACTATCCCGGATTTCGGTGAGAATGACCCTGAGGCTGCTGGGCCTCATGGCCTCCTGCATCCTGCTGATGGAGCATACCAGGTGGCATATGCGGGCTCTGCAGTGGGACCTGAAGTTCCAGTGGGCGTAGCATCAGGGGAATCTGTCCGATGTCGTCCAGATCTCGGCTGGGACTGCACACCAGTTGCAGTGGTAGCTCACGAACCAGGATTGGGTCAACGGCAGATCCCTCTCCCTTCCCCAACCAGAGTTCACAGTGGTGACGGATGCGTCCCTCATGGGATGGGGCGGCCACATGGGAGAGGTGGAGATCAGAGGCCTCTGGTCTACGGCGAAGTCCGGGCTCCACATCAACCTTCTGAGCTCCGGGTGATTCGTCTAGCACTGAAGGCATTCCTTCCTTCTGTCAAAGAGAGAGTAGTGCAGGTGTTCACAGACAACACTTCCGCCATGTGGTATTGCAACAAACAGGGCGGGGTGGGGTCGTGGACCCTCTGACAGGAGGCTCTGCGTCTCTGGACATGGCTGGATCATCAGGGCATTTCCCTGGTGGTTCAACACCTGGCAGGTTCTCTGAACGCCAGGGCGGACGAACTCAGCCGCAGGTGCATGCTCGATCACGAATGGCGTCTTCACTCGGAGGTGGTGCAAGGTCTCTTTCAGCAGTGGGGAGAGCCTTGGTTAGATCTATTCGCCACCGAAGAGAACGCGCAATGTCATCAGTTCTGCGCGTTGGAATTCCCAAGGCAGCACTCGCTTGGCGACTCTTTTCGTCGCGAGTGGAGTTGCGGTCTGTTGTACGCCTTTCTGCCTATACCACTTCTGCCCAGAGTGCTGAAGAAGATCAGGCGCGACCGGGCACAAGTCATCCTTGTGGCCCCGGACTGGGCTCGAAGAGTATGGTATCCCGAGCTACTCAGTATGAGCATCGATCCTCCGATCAGACTGCCTCTTCGGGAGGATCTTCTGTCGCAGCAGCAGGGACGGTCCTCCACCCGAACCTGTCCAGCCTCCACCTCGTTGCGTGGAGATTGAGCGGCGGCAGTTGATTCCTTTCGACTTGCCTCCTGAAGTTTGTGATGTCATTCTGGCAGCCAGGCGTCCCTCTACTAAAGTGGTATACGCCTGCAGGTGGAACAAGTTTGTGGCATGGTGCACAGCAAAGGCTGTGGATCCCCTTTCTGCCCCTCTTTCTGAGGTCCTACTGTTCCTTCTCTCTTTAGCCCGGCAGGGCTCTGCTCTGGGCACTATCAAGGGCTACCTTTCTGCAATTTCAGCCTTTCTCGGGCTACCTGATCAGCCCTCTCTTTTCAAGTCCCCTGTTGTAAATAGATTTCTCAAAGGCATTACACACCTTTTTCCTCCTATTCCTTTCGTAATTCCTCAGTGGGACTTGAATCTGGTTCTTACATACTTGATGTGCACTCCCTATGAGCCTCTTCACAACTGTCCTCTTCGTCTCTTGACATTGAAGACTGCCTTCCTGGTTGCCATCACCTCCGCTAGGCGGGTCAGTGAGCTCCAGGCTCTTTCTTGTAAGCCTCCTTTCCTTTCAGTCCATCCGGACAAAGTGGTGCTCAGGTCCCGTCCTTCCTTTTTGCCAAAAGTGGTTACGGCCTTTCACATTGGGCAGACTATTACCTTGCCCACCTTCTTTCCACCTCCACATCCTTCCAGAGAGGAAGAGAGGCTCCACCGTCTGGACCCAAAACGTGCGCTCTCATTTTATCTCAACCACACACAGCAGTTCCGGGTGGATGACCAGCTCTTTGTTGGCTACGTTGGCACCAAGAAAGGTCGGGCGGTACACAAGAGAACTATCTCCCGCTGGGTTGTCTTATGTATCAAAGCCTGTTACTCTTTGGCTAAAAAAGAACCTCCGGTGGGGCTGCGTGCTCATTCCACCAGAGCTACTGCAGCCACTACTGCATTGGGACGGGGTGTCCCCCTGCAAGACATCAGTCAGGCAGCCACGTGGGCCTCGCTGCACACGTTTACCAAGCATTATTGCCTGGACAGCCAGAGTCCGGAGAGACGGCTTCTTTGGCCGTTCTGTTCTCCGGGACTTTCTGGTGTGATCTTGGTTCGCAGACCCACCACCGGGGTTGGTATTGCTGACGGGTATCTATTCTAAGGTAAGGAATCTATCACTATGTGTTTCTTTCAGATGAACAAGTTACTTACCTTCGGTAACGATATATCTGTAAGAGACAGTAGTTAGTGACAGATTCCTTACCGCCCCACCCATCCTCCCCGTTCTGCGAACTGATTTCTAGGGTTAAGGTCATCCCTTTCAGGGCCCAAGTTTAAATGCACCAGTGGTCAGTATCTTGCATGGCACTGCGTTCCTGGCGCGGAAAGTCGTGTACAGAACTGACGTCAGCGCGCGTGGGCGGCGTCTAAGTAGCGCCCGCGACGTCATCTCGGCGACCACGACGCCAACGATGGACGCAGAGCCGCACGACGCCACCTACCGATGCGCAGGGGTACTGCTGACACAAACTTTCCGGATCCAGTCTGACGCCTGGGGATATTCGAAGGTAAGGAATCTATCACTACTAATGTTTCTTACAGATATATTGTTAACGAAGGTAAGTAACTTGTTCATTAAAATTAACATTTAAAAAAAAAAAAAAATTATTTGTGTTTACAAATTAAATAAAATGTCATTTTTGTATTTGTTTGAATGTTTTTTCTGCATTTTTCATGTACTGTTTTGCAGTTCAAATCATCAACAATGCTTAGGCTAGTGCCCTCCGCTAGCAGTCATGACTCAGTGGGGGGTCCCCGGATTCCAATAATGATTGAAGGGTAGGGGGACAGGGTCCCCGGGTTCCAGTACTGATTAATTGGGGTTCCCCAGAAGTCAAAAGGTTGAGAACCACTGTTGTAGATGATCTTGTGTGATCATCTTTACGCATTATGATCCCCTGACCTTAAACTATTTGAAATTCAAATTGGTTTTTTCCGGTGATAAAAGTTTACATGTGTGTTTTTTCATTAGCTAATTACATAAGAGGGGTTATGCCTCTTTTCATATGTAGGTGACGTTTAATTGTGGTTTTGATGGAATATCAGAACTTCTACTGTGATAGTGTCTTGGTCTAAGATGAGCCTTTTTAAAGTTAGTCTTTATTTTGCAGTGCTGGGATTGGACGGACTGGTGTTCTTATCACCATGGAAACAGCTATGTGTCTCATTGAGTGCAATCAACCCGTGTATCCACTTGACATTGTAAGAATAATGCGAGATCAGAGGGCTATGATGATTCAGACACCGGTAAGTCATATTAGTAGGATATAAAAATCTCTTTGTGTGCCCTGCATAATACAACTTCGAAGGTTTGGGTCTCTTGGAAGAGTAATAATGGCGTGTGCAGAGGTCTCAGACTTAGTGATATGTACCACTAGACCCTATAATCTCCAATCCATCTGCATCTCTCTATTAACTACTCACCTCCCCCACTTCTCAGCCCAGTTGAGAAACAGGTTTGATCACAACTCTTGACATTTCATCTGAACGGCACAGCTGAAAAAGCACACAAATAAACACTTGGAGTTATAGGGAAATATCTGAAAGAGACACATTAGTGACAGATTCCTTACCTTAGTATATCCCCAGGCGTCAGGCTGGATCCAGAAAGTTTTTTGCGTAGCAGTACCCTTGCGCGTCGGTAGGCGGCGTCGTGCGGCTCCGCGTCCGTTGGGATGACGTCGCGGGCAGTACTTAGACGCCGCCCCTGCGCGCTGACGTCAGTTCTTCTTTTTCCGCGCCAGTAAGCGCAGATCCGGGAAGAGCAGTGCCCTAGTCACTTTTTGACTATCCTTTTTGTGAATTTTTCACTGTTTCTTCAACGAGTCTTCCACGACTCCTAAGGTGTCGTAGGGATGCCCGGCTTTAAGCCCTGCGAGGCCTGTGCTCGCATGATGTCGATCACGGACCCGCATCTCGAGTGTCTCTTCTGTCTCGGCCGAGACCACGACACGAAGTCGTGCCCTGACTGCCGGAAACTTCATCCGAAGGCTTTGCGAGAGCGGTCTCGAAAGCTGCTCGAGGTCCGGCAGTCGGCTCCGCGCCGCACCAAGCCCCGGTCCCGGGAGAGGTCGAGGGGCCGGTCGCGGAGTTCCCACCGTTCGTCGGAATCCAAGTCTTCGCGCTCCTCCGGTAAGTCGAAGCACAAGAAGTCTAAGCGGCGTCATCGCTCTAAGACTTCGCCTCGCCGATCTCGCGACTCGGCTGAGGCCCCAGTCGGCACCGTCCCCGCGGCCCCGGACATGCCTGTAGAGCCGCCCCGAATTACCCGTTCTTTCCGGGGTCGGGGGCGACTCAGGCCGAAATACAGGAATTCCTGTCGGCCATGGCCCGCCTCTTCGGGCCTTCAGGTCCCTCCGGTGCGCCTTCGGGCCCCGCGGGCCCTGATGGGGTTGCCCCGGCGCCGCCGTCGACTCGGGTCCCGGCGCCGCCTGTCCCACCAGCCTTCATCCCGGCCTCGGCTCCGGCCTCGATCCGGGCTCCGGTGGTGCCGCAACCCACATCGGCGCCGGTTGACCTAACCACGCCTCCGCCCGACGTCCCCGGTGCCGTTCCTGGCGCCGTCCGGGGCTCCGGACGGCGTCGTTCCCCGGTTCTCTCCGGCTCCGGACATGGAGCCGGACCGACGTCGCCCGACGCCGGTTCCGGCGCCGATGAGACCTTGGGTCCCAAATGTCCCTCCTCCTCCATATTTTTGAACAAGAGGAGGACCAGGAGAGCTGGGAGGGGTCTGAGGACCCTCTCACACAACAGTGTGAGTTTGACCTGGACTGGGTTGAGGAACTTGGGGATGCCAGTGGTCTAGACACCTCCCCTGACACTGGCATGCTGTCTCCTCCCATGGCTACGGAGGAGGGGGCTAATTTTGCAACGGTGTTGCGTAGAGCTGCTGGAGCCTTACATCTCCAGTTGCCTACTGTGGCCGTCAGGACTAACCTCCTAACAGAGGTGCTTCAGCCGGCGGCTTCCTCTTCGGAGACTGTGCTGCCGTTTAATGATGCACTCACTGACGTTCTTTTGGGTACCTGGTCCAAACCCACCACAGGGGCTCCTGTGGATAGGAACGTGGCCCGACGCCATCGCCCTGCTCCGGGCGACCCCCTGTTTCTCTCCCAACATCCCACCCCTGAGAGCTTGGTTGTCCAAGCCTCTGCCTCCCAAACCGCCTTCCCTACCGCCCCTCCGGATAGGGAATCCAAACGCCTGGACCAATTTGGGAAGAAGGCTTTTTCTTCCTCCAGTGCTGGCTTGCGGTCCGTCAACACCGCTTGCCTTTTGGGCCGATATACCCACTCCTGTGGGATTCGGTGGCGGCTGTTTTGCCGCAGTGTTCTGAGGAGGTCCAGACACTGCTTACCCGCGCCATTGCGGAAGGGCGAGATGCGGCTAAATACACCATCCGTTGTGGCCTTGATACCGCCCGACTCGCTGGGCAGATCGCTTGCTACGACGGTGGCGCTACGTCGCCACGCCTGGCTGAGGACAACTGGTTTCTCGGGTGATGTCCAGAATACACTCATGGACATGCCCTTTGATGGAGTCGGTCTTTTTGGTTCAAAGGCAGACCATGCGCTGGAGCGGTTTAAGGACTCAAGGGCTACGGCCAAGTCCCTGGGCCTTTCTGTTGTACGCCCTCCGCTCAGCTCTGCTTTTCGCCCCTTTCGTGGCCACGGAAGGGCGCCCAGTCACGTCAGCTGCCCAGCCACCGGCCCGCACAGCAAGCGTCTACGCGTGGCCGAGGACGTGGATACCGCCGTGGCGGTTCGGGCAACCAGCGTGCGGGTCAGGCCACCACCTCCAACCCGTCCGCGGCCTCCAAGCCCTCCTAGTCCCTCCTTTCCGGTGCACGGCACGCCAGTAGAGGGCAGGGTCCGCCATCACCTTCACCACTGGCGTCCCATCACCTCGGACAGGTGGGTCTTGGACATTGTCCGAAGGGCTACTCCCTCCCCTTCGAGACCACCCCCCAGCCATGCCACCTCAATTCCACCGCATGTCAGGGGATCACTTGGTACTTCTGCAGAAGGAAGTCACGGCCCTCTTGGCCAAGAGGGCCATCGAGCATGTTCCGACCCCAGAAGTAGGACGTTGTTGCTACTCCCACTACTTCCTGGTGCCCAAAAAGGACAAGGAGGACATATGTCCTATCTTGGACCTCCGGAACGTCAATCGCTTCCTCCGGAAGGAGAAGTTCAAGATGCTCACCCTAGCTCAGGTCTTGACTGCCCTCGACCCCGGAGACTGGTTGGTAGCGTTGGACTTGCAGGACGCCTATTTCCACATCCCCGTCCTGCCGGCCCACCGGCGTTACCTGCGGTTCACGGTAGGCCTCGAGCATTTTCAGTTCACCGTGCTCCCCTTTGGCCTTACAAGTGCCCCTCGGGTGTTCACGAAAGTGATGGCGGTGGTCGCAGCTCATCTGCGCCGGGCAGGGGTTCCAGTCTTTCCCTACCTCGACGACTGGCTGCTGAAGGCGGGCTCGTCCCAGGCAGTCGTCTCCCACCTCCAGACTACGGCCGAACTCCTGCACTCGCTGGGGTTCTCCATCAATGTGCCGAAGTCGCATCTGATTCCTTCTCCACAGCTCCTTTTCATCGGAGCAGTTCTGGACACGACGCAGTTTCGGGCCTATCCTCCCGAACGGCGAGTCCGGGATATTCGGGCTATGATTCCGATCTTTCAGCCTTTATCCTGGATTTCAGTACGGATGACCCTGAGGCTGCTGGGCCTCATGGCCTCCTGCTGGTCAATCATGCCAGATGGCATATGCGGGCTCTGCAGTGGGACCTGAAGTTCCAGTGGGCGCAGCACCAGGGCAACCTGTCCGATCACGTCCAGATCTCGGAGGGGACTGCAAAACAATTGCAGTGGTGGCTCTCGAACCGGCAATGGGTCATGGGCAGATCCTCTCCCTTCCCCAGCCAGAGCACACAGTTGTGACGGACGCGTCCCTTCTGGGATGGGGCGGTCACATGGGAGAGCGGAGATCAGAGGCCTCTGGTCTCCGGCGGAGTCCCGGCTCCATATCAACCTTCTGGAGCTCCGGGCGATCCGACTTGCACTCAAGGCATTCCTTCCCTCTGTCAAAGGGAAGGTAGTGCAGGTGTTCACAGACAACACCACCGCCATGTGGTACTGCAACAAACAAGGCGGGGTGGGGTCGTGGACCCTTTGTCAGGAGGCTCTGCGCCTCTGGACATGGCTGGAACATCAGGGCATGTTCCTGATGGTTCAACACCTGGCAGGTTCCCTGAACGCCAGGGCGGACGAACTCAGCCGCAGGTGCATGATGGATCACGAATGGCGTCTTCACTCGGAAGTGGCGCAAGGACTCTTTCTACAGTGGGGAGAGCCTTGGTTAGATCTATTCGCCACCGAAGAGAACGCGCAATGTCATCAGTTCTGCGCGTTGGAATTTCCAAGGCGGCACTCGCTCGGCGACGCTTTTCGTCACGAGTGGAGTTGCGGTCTGTTGTACGCCTTTCCGCCTATACCACTTCTACCCAGAGTGTTGAAGAAGATTCGGCACGACCGGGCCCAAGTCATTCTTGTGGCTCCGGACTGGGCTCGAAGAGTTTGGTATCCCGAGCTACTCAGTATGAGCGTAGATCCCCCGATCCGTCTGCCTCTTCGGGAGGATCTTCTGTCGCAGCAGCAGGGGACGGTCCTCCACCCGAACCTGTCCAGCCTCCACCTGCTTGCGTGGAGATTGAGCGGCGGCAGTTGATTCCTTTCGACTTGCCTCCCGAAGTTTGTGATGTAATTCTGGCAGCCAGGCGTCCCTCCACTAAGGTGGTATACGCCTGCAGGTGGAACAAGTTTGTGGCATGGTGCACAGCAAAGGCTGTGAATCCCCTTTCTGCCCCTCTCTCTGATGTTCTCCTGTTCCTTCTTTCCCTGGCCCAACAGGGTTCTGCCCTGGGTACCATCAAGGGCTATCTTTGTGCCATCTCGGCCTTCCTCAGGCTTCCTGATCAGCCCTCCTTTTCAAGTCCCCTGTTGTTAACAGGTTTCTAAAAGGCATTACACACCTCTTCCCTCCTGTTCCGTTTGTGATGCCTCAGTGGGACTTGAACTTGGTTCTTACCTTTCTTATGTGCGCTCCCTTTGAGCCTCTACATAACTGTCCTCTTCGTCTTCTGACTCTGAAGACTGCCTTTCTGGTGGCCATCACCTCCGCTCGGCGGGTGAGTGAGCTCCAGGCTCTATCATGCAAACCTCCCTTTCTGTCTGTCCATCCAGACAAGGTTGTTCTTAGGACGCGTCCGTCCTTCTTGCCAAAGGTGGTTACTGCCTTCCACATTGGGCAGACCATCACTTTGCCCACCTTCTTTCCGCCTCCGCATCCTTCCAGAGAGGAAGAGAGGCTCCACCGTCTGGACCCAAAACGTGCGCTTTCCTTTTACATCGACCGCACACGCCATTTCCGGGTGGATGACCAGCTCTTTGTTGGCTACGTGGGCGCCAAAAAAGGTCGGGCGGTGCACAAGAGAACCATCTCCCGCTGGGTAACCTTGTGTATCAAAGCCTGCTATTCTTTGGCTAAGAAGGAGCCTCCTGTTGGGCTGCGTGCCCACTCCACCAGGGCAACGGCTGCTACCACGGCTTTGGGCCGCGGTGTTCCGCTGCAGGATATCTGTCAGGCAGCTACGTGGGCCTCGCTGCACACGTTTACGAAGCATTACTGCCTTGACAGTCAGGTCCGGAGGGACGGCTTCTTTGGCCATTCTGTCCTCCAGGACTTCCTTGTCTGATCTTTGTTCGCAGACCCACCACCGGGGTTGGTATTGCTGGGGTATCTATTCTAAGGTAAGGAATCTGTCACTAACGTGTCTCTTTCAGATGCACAAGTTACTAACTTGTGTAACGATATATCTGTAAGAGACAGTAGTTAGTGACAGATTCCTTACCGCCCCACCCATCCTCCCCGTTCTGCGAACTGATTTCTAGGGTTAAGGACATCCCTTTCAGGGCCCTAGTATTTTTCAGACACCTTTGTCAGCTTCTTGCATGGCTCTGCGTTCCTGGCGCGGAAAGTCGTGTACAGAACTGACGTCAGCGCGCAGGGGCGGCGCCTAAGTACTGCCCGCGACGTCATCCCGGCGACCACGACGCCGACGACGGACGCGGAGCCGCACGACGCCGCCTACCGACGCGCAAGGGTACTGCTACGCAAAAAACTTTCCGGATCCAGCCTGACGCCTGGGGATATTCTAAGGTAAGGAATCTGTCACTAACTACTGTCTCTTACAGATATATCGTTACACAAGTTAGTAACTTGTGCTTCAGTTCTTCTAAGTGCAGTTACTCTATAATGAGGGTGAGGAAGGTCTGCCTCTCTAGACTCTGGTAATGCTCTGTAACATCATTGCACCGAGCTAGACGTGCCGTGTGCCGCTGCTCCCTCGTATTTATGCGGATTCAATCACTGTGATTACGACTGTCTTTCACATCGAGAATTATTGCATCCCCGATTGTATACTTATTGCTCCGCTCGGAGTGCCTTTATCATTGCGCACAGCGTCTTCATTACAAAGCGCCCTGTATCGCCGAGTTTCTCCGGCCAATGTATACAGCTGCCTGCCTCTCTCTCTCTTACATGGGCACCCCGCTGGGTTCCCTGTAAGTTCTCTTTTTTCACTCTTCACACGGTGCCACAGTCTTTACACTGGGCAGTGCAGGATCACCCTTAGGTGTCCTTACATTCTAGGTCCTGAGGAGACCCTTTATTCAATTGAGGGTCGAAACGCTCGTCGACAATAGATCAATGCGAACCATTGCACAACACACACAATGATGATTAGTGTTGTAATATTGATTTCAAATGTTTTGGTCGCATGAATTTCATAGTGAAACCTTGTGAATATCCTTGTTGCACTTTTTGTATTTGTTAAAAAAAAAGGTTCTGTTTTTCACTGGGACACCTGACACTAATTGTTGTATTGTTTTTCTAAAAATAGTAAGATTTTGAATATGTATATATTTTCTACATAAATTTATATTGGATAAACTGCATCCCTTGTGTGGAGTTCGAGTTCTCTTTCTGACATCACTTCCGATTATAATTGCCATTGTGCATTGATTACTACTTATAAGGTTTTTTACATTCCACAGGAGCCCTTGTTGTTTTTTGAAACTGTAACATTTTGTAAGCATTTGAAAAGTGAATCTGCAACGTGGTTTCACCTTTAGGGTAGGGCAGGGCAGGCTGAAGTGGATGGATTTGGTGGCCACTGAGACTGTGGCTCTTTAATATGCACCACAGTTCAAAGCTTTCAGTGCTGATCTATTTCATAGGATTTTGCAGGGGAAGCAGTATCTTAATTCTACCCCACTAGACCTCTTTCACCTTGCATAGATGCCAGTTTGGTCATGCCACCTTACTGATCAAATGGTTTAAAATGTACTCTGGGTTTCTTCTCAGTGCTTGGTTGTATGTTCCCAACCTCCCAGGGGTGACAGCCTGTGTTTCAGTCTCTGGTTACATAAACATGCGCACTTCAAGTAAAATATGAAACTGAATAAGCAAATATATCCTGCAGCAGTTGGACAACAGTGAGCTTGCAATTTAACTTTAGAATTGGCCAAATCTTTAGAGGATGTCCATGAATAAAAGTTTAATTTCCTTCAGGTGTGCCACAGCTCTGTGGCATCCAGCAACCTGGGCAACTGGCTGGATTAGAAACCAGATGAACTACTGTCAGTCAGATGCAGTTGCTGTGCCTTGTCTTCTTTAGAAGGACATGACACAATGTGTGACTTAGGTAGGCAGCCCATCTCTTGTCCAAGGTGCAGGTTTGTCAATCACTTTGGCCACAGACTTCGCTTAAGTGTTACTTGTCTGCGGCCATAGAATGACCTGCTCAAAATGATGTTGCCCAAAGAAGGTGATTACAAAAGATAATTCAAGTAGATGTGATTCCCATCTTGGCCTATGCGCTTGACGTTGCAATGGTTTTTGCAGGAGCAGGCTACAGGAAATGAGCTGTACAGGAGTGGAACAGGAAAAAAGAGAAGGTAGCAGCTCTGACTACCACTAAACTCTGTAGTGCATATTATGCCCTTGCGATTCTATTCATATGGGGTCCCCATCCTTGGATATTCAAGCAGTCCCTGTTCAGGCACACCACATATTGTCAGTAGGAATCAGAGGGCCAATTCATGGAGCACTGATCATATCTATACAGAAAAAGCTTAAAAATGGTCTCCCTAGTGGGGTGACAGTAGAAAGACCTGTAGTTTGTTTATTAAAGCCTTCCACCAAGCTTTAGTTGTGTTTTAGCCTGGTAATGGGGCGGTAATCACCCATGATAAAAGGTGGGCTAGTTTAGATGTTCTAATATCACTAAATAATGCATAGAAACAGACAAAGTCATTTTAACCCCTTCGATGCTCATGACGAGCTCAGCTCGTCATGCTGCGCAGTGCTCGTGTGCGCATGACGAGCTGAGCTCGTCATGAACCCGCCCACTCAATGAAACGCCCCGCACAGGGCGAAAATCGGCCGCGCACACAAGGGGTTAAGTGCCTCTCGGGCTACTTGTGATACAAGTCTGCATGCAAATGTATACCGTTCGGTCAGAAGTAGAAAAATGCTGCCACGTGGCCGCTGCGCTGGATACTCGACCATTTGGGCAATCAAGAACTAATTATGGGTAAATCACCAAACCAGGTTTCCTTCTCTTTCTGTATATTATATAGAAGGAAATTGAGAATAATGTACATAAGAGCTAGGTGTCGATTGAGTAGCAGAGTATGTCTTGAAGCCGTGGGAGACAGTACTGTGAAATATGCCATATTGCATCTATAAAGAAAGAAGCGCCAGTTCCAGCATGCTACGTATCATTCTACAAAGATTTGCAGTGACAAGTGAGCAAACACAAATGAAGATGGTAGTCCCAGGATCATATTGTTTGGGCTATAGGTTACTTTAAGGGAATAAAGCATAGAATTTGGAGTCAGTGCACAAACAAAAGGGACCAGAGGAAAAAAAGGCTCAGCACAGTTCAACCCTGGTCAAAGCATCCTTAATACGCATACTGATAGAAAAAGGAGAAACTGTAGGTTTGGCTGCTGTACTCCAAACATATAGAAAAAGAATAAGCTAGTACAATTCCAATCAAAGTTAATAGCAAATTCTGAACGAATAAGAATAACCAAAGTCAAGAACATTTACTTCCTGGTAACACAGTGTTCTACACAGATGGTCTTCAGTCAATACATGTGGGCAAAAGGAAATAATGTTAGTTGCCAGCACATCTCCTAAGTCATGCCCAAAAGAAAATCCAGTAACAAACTCAACCTCCAGTTGAGTACACAAATGATCTGATAAAGACATCTAGCCACAGATTCCTTTTCTTTGAATTCTCCCCAGGCTCCAGACTGGATCCAGAAATGTTTGTACTGCAGTACCTTTGAGCATCGGTAGAGGGCATCGAGCGACTCCGTAGCGCCATCGTCCTCCGGACGTGACATCGGCGGAGTCCATATAAGCCCTCCCCGACGCGCTGACATCAGCTTCTTCTTTTTCCTGCCCTTACAATGCGGATCCGATCAGCGGTTCTTTAAGGCAGTTTTCGGCCTACCTTGACGATTTAATCAAACGGAACAGTGAGCCTTTCATATGGCCACAGGTTTCAAGCCTTGTGGGTCCTTTGGATGACAAATGTCGGCCACAGACCCTCACTCCTTTTGTATGTGGTGCTTAGGTGAGCACCATGACTGAGGAGTGCAACTCATGTCAGCGGCTTTGACCGAAAACCCTTAAGGAACGTCAGATGATGCTTCTTGCGGTGCTGTTGTTGGGGTCTTCCAAGACGTCCCATCGACCTCGGTCCCTTTCGCGCTCCAAGGACCTGCCGTGGGTCCGATCCTGGGGCCGTTTCTGTGGTCGTCACTCTCCATCGACGTCCAAAGGTAGGATAAGCAGACGTTCGAAGTCGATGTGTCTGCCTACTTCGCTGCAGAAGGCCTGTTCCTGATCTTTGGCTAAAGATTCGGTGCATGGTTCTACCCCGTGCCTTCCAGCTTACCCGGGAGCCGGGCGACTCTGACCCAAATAGCAGAATATTACAACTCTCTCTAGTTTTTTTGGGTCTTTGCTTTCCCCTGGAGTGCCCTCAGACCCCAAGGAGGTGCACAAAACCGTTACTATGTCCACACCGGCGGGTTCGCCCTCTGCGTTAGTCTGATTGCCAGATTCAAAATCTGTATCTGATAGAGACATCTAGCCACAGATTCCTTAACTTAGAATATCCCCAGGCGTCAGACTGGATCCGGAAAAAATCTTCAGCAGTACCACTGTGCTCAGGGGGACGGCGTCGCATGGCCCCGTCCTGACGTTGTCCACGGATATGACGTCAATGGAGCCATATAAGTCCCTCCCGGCGCACTGACGTCAGTTTTCCTTTTTTTCTGCATCCCAACGCGGATCCAGGAGTAGCGGTTCCTCTGGCCTGTTTTTGTTTTCAGGCCTTACCGACGCCTTTTAGCGTCCGGGAACAGTGTGTGAGGCCTTCGGGCTTCAAGTCGTGTGAGACCTATACACGGCAGATGTTGGCAACGGATCCGCACGCAATCTGTATGTGGTGCTTGCGAGAGCACCACGACTCCGAGGAGTGCGACGCCTGCCGACAGCTGAAGCCGAAGTCCCCGTGGGAACGCCGGATGTCCCGTTCGGAGTCCACGCGTCGCCGGTCTCCATCTCGAGCTGTGGCTCCTGTTCGGGACAGGTCACTGAGTCGACGTCGCTAGCCTGACGCAGGTAAGCACAAGAAAAAGTCACGGAGGTCATCGACCTCACATACCTGTGACATCGGGGCCCGCTGCTCCCGGTCTTTACCGGACACGGGCCCTCAGGAGTCGGCCCCCACCTACCCACCAGCGGTCGTCGACGTCGATGTGACGCCGTCTCGACGCCGGTGCCCTCCCCTGCTGTTGCTTTGTTGGTGGAAGAGGATGAGGCACCTGTGGTTTCTCCGCCCCCAGGGTTGTTTCGCTGTTCCTAGGAGCAGGTGCCCATGGACTGGCAGGCTCATGGGCGTCCTCGGGCTGCAGAGCCTCTGCCGTTGGGTGGGCGGGTTAGCCTACAACCGTCCCCCACGGATGACTTATTGTCGCCACCTAAGATGGCCACAGAGGCTAGTGCGGCGTTTGCAAGTGCTGTTCGCAAAGCTGCGTATATCTTACAGATACAGCCTCTGTCAGTCTCTCTGCCTTCTGATCCCTTGTTGGATCTACTCCACCAGGGCTCCGTGGAGGTGGAACCCTTGCTGCCTTTCAGCGGGTCATTATATGACATCTTTCTTGGGACTTGGGCGAGACCCTCATCAGGTGACGCTGTGGATCGTGCTATTGCACATCGTCATCGCCCGGCTCCGGATGCCCGTATCTGTTTGTCCCTCTATCCTAGGGCTCAAGGGCTGGTAGTCCAAGCAGCCTCTGTCTCACTGCCTTCCTCCCCTCCTCCGTTACTTCCTCAATTAGGGAGTCTCGATGGTTGGAGTCGTGTGGCCGCCATGTCTTTGCGTCCACCAGCTCGGGCCTTCAGTCCTTAAACACGTCTTGCGTGTTTGCAAGTACTACTTTTGCCCTTTGGGACTCGGTCGAGTGTCTCCTTCCGTCTCTTCCGAAGGGTCCTCGAGCTGACCTGGCTCGGCTACTTCATGATGGCCGGGAACTGGCACAGTTTTCCATTCGGTCGGCCATGGACACCACTGACTCTGTGGGTTAGGCTATGGCCAGGTCAGTTGCTCTGCGCCGCCGTGCCTGGGTGCGCAATGGCAGTTTTCCTAAAAATGTTCGGGAGCGTCTTCGGGATTTGCCTTTTGATGGGGCGACCCTTTTTGATGAACATGCTGACTCAGCGGTTCGCCGTCTTATGTCTGGGTGTCCATGAATTCTGTGGTTTGTAGTCCTTGTGGCGGTCTCTTATTTTTGATTGCAGTATTGTCACTGCTTTTTCTGGATAGCTGTCTGAGTTCAAGACGTTATTTCCCGGACAGACTGTACGGCGATTCAGCCAGTTTTTGCTCTTATTTTGTACAGCTAGCCAGCTGTTTCTGTTTTTCTTTTTGAGTCCTCTGTCTATGAGCTAGTCTCAAGAGGTGCCCCTTGCCTTTTAAAGGGATGTGACATGCCCTATGTGGAGTATTCGTTGGCTATTGTATAGCCGCTTTTTCCTTCCACTAGAAGTTCCATCACTGCTCCAGGGACTGTCTTCCTGGATGGTGTAGATCCTTTCGCAGGCTCCCGCGGGGTCTTCTTAGGATGGTTATCTTCTGTCCCTCAGGGGAATTTTCCTATGGTTCATACTGTAGGCTTCTCGCTTTGTCACGCTTTTCCTACTGTTGTGAGCAGGGCTGGACTGGGAACCGAAACCGGCCCTGGCAAACTGCTCGGCCGGCCCCCAGGAGGGGGCAGAGGGGTGCGGCCGAGCTATTTGCTACGGCCGGTTTCGGCCGATTTTGTTACAGGGGGCCGATATTGAAGGACCCCGGTAACAAAATCGGCCCCCAGGGGGGCCAAAACCAGCCCCACCCTAGCGGCCCACCGGGGAAATGCCTGGTGTCCGCTACGGCCTGTTCGGCCCTGGTTGTGGGACGCCCCCTCTGGTGAGACCCATAGGATTGGCGTGGCTCTCTTGGAGCTTATGCGTTGTAGTCTACGGTTGGTCCGTAGCCCTCTCCTGCCTCTGTGGATGCAGACTTCTCCGGAGTATTGTTGGGTTTCTGCCACATCTGGCTCACCCCGGCGGGTTCACGTCTTCATTTCTAGCCTTTGAATGTTCTTTCCGGTTTTTCGCTGTGCTCTTTTTGCCTACGTTGGCTGTCTTAGACGTAAGCAAGTGTCCCTTGTGGGCATGTTGATCTGAAAGAGACACGTTAGTGACAGATTCCTTACCTTAGAATATCCCCAGGCGTCAGGCTGGATCCGGAAAGTTTTTTGCGTAGCAGTACCCTTGCGCGTCGGTAGGCGGCGTCTTGCGGCTCCGCGTCCGTCGTCGGCGTCGTGATCGGCGGGATGACGTCGCGGGCAGTACTTAGGCGCCGCCCCTGCGCGCTGACGTCAGTTCTTCTATTTCCGCGCCAGCAAGCGCGAGATCCGGGAAGAGCAGTGCCCTGGTCATTTTTTGACCAAACTTTTTGGTGAATTTTTCACTGTTTTTCTCAATCGACTTCAAGGTGTCGTAGGGATGCCCGGGTTTAAACGTTGCGGCGCCTGTGCTCGGATGATGTCCGTCACAGACCCGCATTGGGAGTGTCTCTTCTGCCTCGGCCGAGGCCACGACACGGAGTCTTGTACCCGACTGCCAGGCCCTCAACCCGAAAGCTTTGCAAGAGCGGTCTCGAAAGCTCCTCGAGGCCCGGCATTCGGCTCCGCGGAAGCCCCGGTCGCGTGAGAGGTCCAGGGGTCGATCGCGGAGTCCACACCGGTCGTCGGCATCGAAGTCTTCTTCGTCCGGTAAGTCAAAACACAAAAGTCCAAAAGCATCGTCGCTCTAGGACTTCGCCTCGCCGGTCTCGCGACTCGGCTGAGGCCCCTCCCGGCACCCGTCCCCGCCCCCGCGGCCCCGGACATGCCTGTGGAGTCGCCCCGCAATACCCGTCCTTCCCGGGTTCGGGGGCGGATCCGGCCCAAGTGCAGGAATTCCTGTCGGCCATGGCCCGCCTCTTCGGGCCTCAAGGTCCCTCCCGGTGCGCCTTAGGGCCCCCGGGCCCTGATGGGGTTGCTCCGGCGCCGCCCGGCGGCTCCGGCCCTGGCGTCGCCCGTGCCTCCAGCCTCGATCCCGGCTCCGGCCCCGGCCTCGATCCCGGCTCCACAACCCCCATCGACGCCGGTCGACCTAACGACACCTCCGCCGGCGCCGATGTCTCCGGTGCCGTTCTCGGCGCCGCCTGGGGCTCCGGGCGGCGTCGTCCCCCAGTTCCTTCCGGCTCCGGACATGGACCCGGACCGGCGTCGCTCGGCCGCCGGTTCCGGCGCCCGATGAGACCTTGGGTCCCAAATGTCCCTCCTCCCCCTTATTTTGAACCTGAGGAGGACCAGGAGGACTGGGAGGGGTCTGATGACCCTCTGGCACAGCAGTGTCAGTACGATGAGGACTGGACAGAGGGTCTAGGGGATGCCAGTGGTCTAGATACTTCCCCTGACACTGGCATGCTGTCTCCTCCCGTGGCTACGGAGGAGGGAGCCAATTCTGCAACGGTGTTGCGTAGGGCGGCTGGAGCCTTACATCTCCAACTCCCTACTGTGGCGGTCAAGACTAATCTCTTGACAGAGGTGCTTCAGCCGGCAGCCTCCTCTACGGAGACTGTGCTGCCGTTTAACGACGCCCTCACTGACGTTCTTTTGGGTGCCTGGTCCAAGCCCAACACAGGGGCTCCTGTGGATAGGAACGTGTCCCGACACCATCGCCCAGCTCCGGGCGACCCCCTGTTTCTCTCTGTCATCCCCACTCCTGAGAGCTTGGTTGTCCAAGCCTCCGCTTCCCAAACCGCCTTCCCTACCGCCCCTCCGGATAGGGAATCCAAACGCCTGGATCAATTTGGGAAGAAGGGTTTTTCTTCCTCCAGTGCTGGCTTGCGGTCCATCAACACCGCCTGCCTTTTGGGCCGATATACCCACTCCTTGTGGGATTCGGTGGCGAATGTTTTGCCCCAGTGTTCTGAGGAGGTCCAGACACTGCTTTCGCGCCATTGCGGAAGGAAGGGATGCGGCCAAATACACAATAAGATGTGGCCTTAATACCGCCGACTCGCTGGGCAGGTCTATTGCAACGACAGTGGCGCTACGACGCCACGCCTGGCTGAGAACCACTGGTTTTTCAGGGGATGTCCAGAATACTCTCATGGACATGCCCTTTGATGGAAGTCGGTCTTTTGGGTCCAAAGCAGACCATGCGTTGGAGCGCTTTAAGGAATCACGGGCTACTGCAAAGTCCCTGGGCCTTTCTGCTACACGCCCTCCGCTGACTTCTGCTTTTCGCCCCTATCGTGGCCACGGTAGGGCGCCCTTCACGTCAGCAGCCCAGCCACCGGCCCGCGCAGCAGGCGTCTTTGCGTGGCCGAGGACGTGGATTCCGCCGTGGCGGATCGGGCAACCAGCGTGCGGGTCAGGCCACCACCTCCAACCCGTCCGCGGCCTCCAAACCCTCCTAGTCCCTCCTTTCAGGTGCACAGCACGCCGGTAGGGGGCAGGGTCCGCCATCACCTTCCCCACTGGCGTACCATCACCTCGGACAGGTGGGTCTTGGACATTGTCCGAAGGGGCTACTCCCTCCCCTTCGAGTCCACCCCCCCAGCCATGCCACCTCAATTCCACCGTGTGTCAGGGGATCACTTGGTACTTCTGCAGAAGGAAGTCACGGCCCTCTTGGCCAAGAGGGCCATCGAGCATGTTCCGACCCCAGAAGTAGGGCGTGGTTGCTACTCCCACTACTTCCTGGTGCCCAAAAGGACAAGGAGGACATGCGTCCTATCTTGGACCTCCGGAACGTCAATCGCTTCCTCCGGAAGGAGAAGTTCAAGATGCTCACCCTAGCTCAGGTCTTGACTGCCCTCGACCCTGGAGACTGGTTGGTAGCGTTGGACTTGCAGGACGCATATTTCCACATCCCCGTCCTGCCGGCCCACCGGCGTTACCTTCGGTTCACGGTAGTCCCGAGCATTTTCAGTTCACCGTGCTCCCCTTTGGCCTTACCAGTGCCCCTCGGGTGTTCACGAAAGTGTTGGCGGTGGTCGCAGCTCATCTGCGCCGGGCAGGGGTTTCAGTCTTCCCCTACCTCGACGACTGGCTGCTGAAGGCGGGCTCGTCCCAGGCAGTCGTCTCCCACCTCCAGACTACGGCCGAACTCCTGCACTCGCTGGGGTTCTCCATCAATGTGCCGAAGTCGCATCTGATTCCTTCTCCACAGCTCCTTTTCATCGGAGCAGTTCTGGACACGACGCAGTTTCGGGCCTATCCTCCCGAACGGCGAGTCCGGGATATTCAGGCTATGATTCCGATCTTTCAGCCTTTATCCTGGGTTTCGGTACGGATGACCCTGAGGCTGCTGGGCCTCATGGCCTCCTGCATCCTGCTGGTCAATCATGCCAGATGGCATATGCGGGCTCTGCAGTGGGACCTGAAGTTCCAGTGGGCGCAGCACCAGGGCAACCTGTCCGATCACGTCCAGATCTCGGAGGGGACTGCAAAACAGTTGCAGTGGTGGCTCTCGAACCGGCAATGGGTCATGGGCAGATCCCTCTCCCTTCCCCAGCCAGAGCACACAGTTGTGACGGACGCGTCCCTTCTGGGATGGGGCGGTCACATGGGAGAAGGCGGAGATCAGAGGCCTCTGGTCTCCGGCGGGAGTCCCGGCTCCATATCAACCTTCTGGAGCTCCGGGCGATCCGACTTGCACTCAAGGCATTCCTTCCCTCTGTCAAAGGGAAGGTAGTGCAGGTGTTCACAGACAACACCACCGCCATGTGGTACTGCAACAAACAGGGCGGGGTGGGGTCGTGGACCCTTTGTCAGGAGGCTCTGCGCCTCTGGACATGGCTGGAACATCAGGGCATGTTGCTGATGGTTCAACACCTGGCAGGATCCCTGAACGCCAGGGCGGACGAACTCAGCCGCAGGTGCATGATGGATCACGAATGGCGTCTTCACTCGGAAGTGGCGCAAGGACTCTTTCTACAGTGGGGAGAGCCTTGGTTAGATCTATTCGCCACCGAAGAGAACGCGCAATGTCATCAGTTCTGCGCGTTGGAATTTCCAAGGCGGCACTCGCTCGGCGACGCTTTTCGTCACGAGTGGAGTTGCGGTCTGTTGTACGCCTTTCCGCCTATACCACTTCTACCCAGAGTGTTGAAGAAGATTCGGCACGACCGGGCCCAAGTCATTCTTGTGGCTCCGGACTGGGCTCGAAGAGTTTGGTATCCCGAGCTACTCAATATGAGCGTAGATCCCCCGATCCGTCTGCCTCTTCGGGAGGATCTTCTGTCGCAGCAGCAGGGGACGCTCCTCCACCCGAGCCTGTCCAGTCTACACCTGCTTGCGTGGAGATTGAGCGGCGGCAGTTGATTCCTTTCGACTTGCCTCCCGAAGTTTGTGATGTGATTCTGGCAGCCAGGCGTCCCTCCACTAAGGTGGTATACGCCTGCAGGTGGAACAAATTTGTGGCATGGTGCACAGCAAAGGCTGTGAATCCCCTTTCTGCCCCTCTTTCTGAGGTCCTTCTGTTCCTTCTCTCTCTGGCCCAACAGGGTTCTGCCCTGGGTACCATCAAGGGTTATATTTGTGCTATCTCGGCCTTCCTCAGGCTCCCTGATCAGCCCTCCTTTTCAAGTCCCCTGTTGTTAACAGGTTCTTAAAAGGCATTACACACCTCTTCCCTCCTGTTCCGTTTGTAATGCCTCAGTGGGACTTGAACTTGGATCTTACCTTTTAATGTGCGCTCCCTTTGAGCCTCTACATAACTGTCCTCTTCGTCTTCTGACTCTGAAGACAGCCTTTCTGGTGGCCATCACCTCCGCTCGGCGGGTGAGTGAGCTCCAGGCTCTATCTTGCAAACCTCCCTTTCTGTCTGTTCATCCAGACAAGGTTGTTCTTCGGACGCGTCCGTCCTTCTTGCCAAAGGTGGTTACTGCTTTCCACATTGGGCAGACCATCACTTTGCCCACCTTCTTTCCGCCTCCGCATCCTTCCAGAGAGGAAGAGGCTCCACCGTCTGGACCCAAAACCTGCGCTCTCCTTCTATATCGACCGCACAAAACACTTCCGGGTGGATGACCAGCTCTTTGTTGGCTACGTGGGCGCCAAAAAAGGTCGGGCGGTGCACAAACGAACCATCTCCCGCTGGGTTACCTTGTGCATCAAGACCTGCTATTCTTTGGCTAAAAAGGAGCCTCCTGTTGGGCTGCGTGCCCATTCCACCAGGGCAACGGCTGCTACCACGGCCTTGGGCCGCGGTGTTCCGCTGCCGGTTATCTGTCAGGCAGCTACGTGGGCCTCGCTGCACACGTTTACAAAGCATTACTGCCTTGACAGTCAGGTCCGGAGGGACGGCTTCTTTGGCCGTTCTGTCCTCCAGGACTTCCTTGTCTGATCTTTGTTCGCAGACCCACCACCGGGGTTGGTATTGCTGGGGTATCTATTCTAAGGTAAGGAATCTGTCACTAACGTGTCTCTTTCAGATGCACAAGTTACTAACTTGTGTAACGATATATCTGTAAGAGACAGTAGTTAGTGACAGATTCCTACCGCCCCACCCATCCTCCCCGTTCTGCGAACTGATTTCTAGGGTTAAGGACATCCCTTTCAGGGCCCTAGTATTTTCAGACACCTATGTCAGCTTCTTGCATGGCTCTGCGTTCCTGGCGCGGAAAGTCGTGTACAGAACTGACGTCAGCGCGCAGGGGCGGCGCCTAAGTACTGCCCGCGACGTCATCCCGGCGATCACGACACCGACAACGGACGCGGAGCCGCACGACGCCGCCTACCGACGCGCAAGGGTACTGCTACGCAAAAAACTTTCTGGATCCAGCCTGACACCTTGGGATATTCTAAGGTAAGGAATCTGTCACTAACTACTGTCTCTTACAGATATATCGTTACACAAGTTAGTAACTTGTGCTTCTGTTCCGTTCCGGAATGGTTTCTATTCAGTGTTCTGTGCGGACACGCCATGTGAGTACACACTGAGTGTGGGCACAGTCACGGGGTCCCTGTGATGCACCTTGCGCCACTGACTTGGCTGCGTTCTATTCTTGTGGTGTTGTCCAGTCTTCAATCTCTGGTGTTGGGAAGTGCTTAGGTCTTCTCTCATGGCCCGGACCCTGTCTGGTTTTTTGCCTCTCGGCAGTGGAGTCTGCACCAGACACGTCACTGCTGCACGTTGCCTTGTCCCTTTTTCACTATGCACTTCCCAGGCAGGGGCTCTAGTCCCTCTGCTCCTTGCTGCGCAGAGGCTCAGGTCCTCTTGCTCCTGGCCTCTGCTGCTATCAGTGGAGGTATTCTTCTTCAGGATACTCATTGTCATTATGCAGTCTCCGTCTATGGCTATATGTACACATTCTGGCTATCTATGTTTGTGTGTTACTGACTCATTCCACGTTGGTGCGGTGGTCAGTATCCCGGCCTGTCATACGGGAGGGCAGGGTGCCATTCCCCGACGGGGAGGATGATGTCGCTTTTCAAGTGTCTTGACATATGTCATGTCCTGCTATGGTTCACATTGGTGCCGTTGGTACCAATTGTGCGGCCTCCTATATTATCTAGGGCATGCTCTTCGAGTTCCCCTTGTTTATGTATATGTCTATATGTATATATGTCATGAGATATACACACAGCTAGAGGGCAAGCATCCTAGGTTTTTCCTTGCTGTAGTATCTGGGGTTTTGCCCCAGATTCCGTTTTTCTCTCTCTCTCTCATGAGAGCGAGCCATAGGTGTGTGCCCGACTTTCGCCGGTGTCCTTTAACTATTGTACCTCTGGGTACTGTTGGCCAGTTGACTACCTGGTGATACGCTCATCTTTTCTGCCGACGCATACGTGCTGTTGATGATACATTTCATTGGGCTTTGCATAGGTGTGGTGCTCACAGTCTACACTGTCTGTTTGTGTATCCCTGTCATCCACATACATTTATATCCTGGTAGTCATGGTCCTGTATATATCTGCAGGGTGACATCTGTCCCTCCACATGTCACTTTTAGCACCCACTGTGGTGCATGCTCAGTTTGTGCGCTCTGACTCGGTCATGCTGTTTTGTCCCTTCTCTGGGACTGTCTTTTGCAGATCCATGGGATCCTGCGTTCAGTTTGCCGCCTTCTTGCAGAAGTTTATGGAATTTCTTCCATTTTGCACCGGCCCTTCTGGTTCTGTGAATCCCTTTTCGTCTCTGTCTGGACGAGAGAGGTCTTGTACCGCCCTCTGACGGATTGTGGTGCCATTGCCTCCCCTTGTTAATGCTCTCTTACAGAGCTTAATGGGTCTGGTGTCAGCCACGCTGGCATTGCTGTCCCCACCGGGATTTAGTCAATGTTTGCCGGATTAGTTCTTTTTTTTAACTTGGTGGGTTTCAGTCGCAGACCCTCCTCCAATGAGGTATAGCTTTGGTATCTATTCTAAGTTAAGGAATCTGCGGCTAGATGTCTCTATCGGATGAACAAGTTACTTAGCTTCGGTAACGATGTTTCTGGTAGAGACACAGTCTAGCCGCAGATTCCTTAACTCCCACCCATCCTCCCCGCTCTGCGAGGACCTTTCAGGTTGGGTTCTACCCACTTGCCTCCTTACAGGTGGCCTTTGTCTTTCTGCGGAGTGGTCTACTTCACCTCCCTCCTGGGCAGGATGGCTCATTCTGTTTTATCTGTTGCTTCACCCATTCTCGCAATTGGGTGGTGGGTTCATAAGTCCTTCCACGCTCCTACACTTCTTCCAGTGTGGGGATTTATCATGTTCTTCTACCCTCCCTTCCACCCTCATCTATTTTTTATCCATTACTTTGGGGTCTCTGACTGTGCTGCAGTCAATAGGTAATTTTTGGGTGTATGGTTACACATTCTCTGTTGTTGCAGAAATGTGGTCAACTACCATGAGTCCGGTTGTTCCAGTCTTGTTGCCCTTTACAGTTACATACGGTGGTTGCAGACTGCCTATCGTTTGCCATGACATTCATTTCCAATGCCGTTTTGCCTCATAGGAGGGCATGTTCTTCGCTTCTGCGAGACTGTTTCTAAGAGCAGTTTCTCTGCTCTCTCCCTTCAATCCCTTACCGTATGAAGTACTCTTTCACTGTCATACATGGTGATGTTTCTCACCATTCTATTATTTATTGTCATTGTTTCAAAGCTTTTTGATTTTTTTTGGCACACTGTTCCCATACTCACAGTTTTAGTAGTGGCTCCGCGTTGTGGTGCGGAAAAGTTTCACAGTAGAAAACTGACAGCACGCCGGGAGGGACTTATATGGCTCCATTGACGTCATATCCGTGGACGACGTCAGGACGGAGCCATGTGACGCCGTCCCCCGGCACGCAGAGGTACTTCTGAAGATTTTTTCCGGATCCAGTCTGACGCCTGGGGATATTCTAAGCTAAGGAATCTGCGGCTACACTGTCTCTACCAGATACATCGTTACCGAAGGTAAGTAACTCGTTCTTCAACGCCAATGCACAGCTCGTTGGGGTTACCACTTTCGGTGTCAGGTTCTGGTCCCCCTGACTCCGGCAACGGTGTTGAGGTCCGCCCTACGGACTTCAGTAATTGCGCTGCTTTACTCTCCACCTTTTTTCCACTCCGATGCTGAGACGTCGCCTCGTCGGTGTCGGATACGGCATCTGTGGAGCCGCCCGTTTCTGAAGTGTCATCTTATATTTCCTGCTGAGGAACATGATGATGGGGGTAATGGAGAGGGTACAGAGTTTTTCCAGCCCATTCCTGGCACGATTCAACCTCCTATGAAGTCTAGTTGGTTGACTGACTTAGGGGAAGCTAGTGGTTTGGAGTCTTCCCCTGCCTTGGGCCTCCTGTCACCTCCCAGTTTGGCTACAGAGGTGTTCTCTTCTCTGGTGGATATGCTCAGATGAGTTTCTGCAGTTCTGGAGGCAACGCTTCCCTCTGTGGAACTGACGGCAGATCCGTTACTTGAAGTGCTGTATCTGGGGTCATTGAGGGGTAAAGCCAGTGCTTCCTTATAGTGATGCTTAGTTTGATATTCTGTTGGGGGCTTGGGCTAAGCCTGAAACGGGGACCCTGTGGATCGCTCTTTCTCACAGACACCGGCCAGCCCCTGGAGATCCATCCTTAGGCATCCAAAACATCATAGTTTTGTGGTCCAGGCTGCCTTGGCTGCCCAAAATATAGATACGATCCCTGCTGTCCCCCCAGAAAGAGAGGCCAGGAAATTAGATATCTGTGGAAGGCATTTTTTTTCACCTCTACTAGTTATGCACTGCGGTCTCTCTATACTTCTTGTGTCCTTAGACGCTTCTCCCATGCATTATGGGATTCATTGGAGCGCCTGCTGCCCTCCGTTCCCAAAGAGACCTGGAACGTTCTTGTCATGTTAGTACGGGACGGGCAACTGGCTACTAAAGTGATTATTCGCTGTGGTATGGACACCACTGAGTCTGTAGTTCGGGCTATGGCCTCTTCAGTAGCACTCTGTCGTCATGCCTGGTTGCGCACCTCTGGGTTTTCAGAGGCTGTTCAGGCCACTTTGATTGATATGCCTTTTGATGGCGCCTGTCTATTTGGCTCGTATGCTGACTCTGCTTTGCAGAGATTTAGAGATAGTCAAGGTGGAGAAGATTCTTAACCCTGCCGACTGCTTTCCTAGTTTTCTTGTAATAGTTTGTATGGGGACTTCCCGTTTGCATATGAACCATTCACAGGGCGAAGCCCATTGGTTTTTACTTTCTAACTTCCCTTTCCAGGGTGATACCCGGTGAGCTATTCCTGCTTGCTGTAGGTACATTTGTTTGTATAATTCAGTCAGTGACAGGTTAAGATTCCAGTGATCTGGGACGTATGTTATTTTGTAACTTTATGTACACCTGTACTGACGGGTTTCATGCTGGAACTAGAGTTTCTACCCGAGTACTCATTCTACTGTGGCTATTTTACTTGTGTTGTTCGGATGCACTGTTGCCTTGTTCCCTGTTCTACAGGAACTATCATCGGTGTGCCTTGTGGGCATTTTAAGTTTTTCCTCTGTATGCTTAATATCCCTCATAGGGGTTACAGTACTGTTTGAACATGAAGTGTTTGTGGCTTCTGCAGCGCACCAGTGAGATGTTAACTTCTCCTCCCCCTGCAGCCATCATGTAGCTTTCTCTCCTTATAGTAAGTATTGGAAAGGGGGGGGCGATCCGTGGCCTGGGCAAGATTTGAGCCTGAACGTAAGACTTTTTATGGGGCATAGCACTTACTGCTGTTCATATTTTATTTACTCTGCATTGGCAGCAATGCTTCCTGCCTTGGCTCTCTCAAGTTCCTTGTTAGGTTATGACTTGGCGAAGATCCGTCTAAAGCAATGTTTTGGGTCTCACCTTTGCCTCAAGGTGTCCTTGGTCTGGTGCCACTGTCTTTGTCACCTCTTCTCTACTTCATCTCTGAGAGGATGTGATGTCTTGTTGTATCTGGAATGTTTATTTTCCTTGCCTCCTATAGGCATTATTCATTTACTGATTCTAACCACAGCATGTTCTCACCGTATGGTTGTTCTTAGGATATCGCCATCTCACTCCTCATTTTGGCTGTTGTTGTGCCTAATTTTCATCTAAGAGTTTCCTTCCGGAATGTGTCCCTTTGACGTTATGGTTTGATTCTTGTGAGGATTGGTTGTTATGGAGGCTGAGGTCTTATTTACCATTCTTTTCCTGGATGTTCTTTTCCCTTCTCATATGATGGAGTGGGGATTCAATCGCTCAAAGATCTGCTAAACCATTTCCACCTTATTTGTAAATTTTGTCTGATTGGAGGAATTTTTTCCTCTTCCTCTTCCTTTGGATGATGGGTCTGTATTCCCTTTTTTAGTCATGAATACAACGTATCTCAAGGTGGAACATTTCTTTCTGACCTCAATCCTTGTTGTGCTTGTATGCACTGTCATCCATTGTTTTTGTTGTTTCCATTTCGTAGGGTTTGATCCCTTCACAGCTGTGATGCTTCATCTCTTATCAAGAAACGTCAGTCAGGTCTTGCTACTTGATATCTGTTGGATGGAAATTATCTGTTGGGGCCTTATGTGTGTTGGCCTTTATTTTGACTGTGTCCCTGGTTGGACCTCCGTGGTGGTCTTAATTCCCTTCATAGCAGAAGGTTTCACGCCGGCTGTCTTCTTTTTATTTCTGGTTAGCCACTTCTTAGTAACCTTGTCAGGCAGTAAGGTTGGCTCAGGGTGGTTGCCTTAGTTTCTCTGATGTGGGTGGTGTTCCTACCACTCCCTCACTCCTTTTATACTGTATTATGGTTGCTGGTTTTCCAGCTTGGTGATATCTGTAGATCTATAATGTTCACTTGTTGCGGTCACATCTTTGGTCTATTACCTATACATTTTGGTATTTATATCTATCTTTCAATTGATACCTCTATTATACGGGGGTATCTTGTTCCTATACTGGTCTGTCCCCCTGCTTTCTGGGACTGACTGGGTGGGGGTGGGAGTGGGGGGCGGCGAGGGGTTGCTTACCCGATGGGGATGATGATACTTTTGGTGTATTCTGATAGACGTGTGGTTGTGCTGAAATACTGTCAAAAAGGTCAAAAAAGACGGGGACACTGTTCCTGGGGAGGGGTGCGTGGTGTCACTCACTCCCTTAGAGGAAGAGAAAGGAAATACGGGGATCCTAGGCCTAGGACTCACTAGTGAGAGGGAAGAACAAGTCTTGTGCCTTGCTGCCCTCACACATCCCGAAGGATGTCATGCTTCATCATCGGGCAGTTGCTCCTCGTCGGGCCGGCGCTGCAATGCCCTACGGGTCCCCCGAAGGGTCACTTAGTCGGCGATCTTCTGCGAACTGCCGTATGGTGCATGCGGGTGTGCAGGGGGAGTCCTAAGTAAGCAGTGTAAAAGTGCGCGCAGTGGTTTAAAATTTACTAAGGGTTACTAGAAAAGTATGTTTTAATATGGCGGTACCCTTGCCAAGGTAAAAAACCCGTAGGTCAAGTGTTACCCACAGAGCGTAATGTGCATGGGTAACTCAAAAGGTCGACATGTTTCGCGCCTTTAAGGTCCCGTGGGATCCGTGGCGCTTCTTCAGGACCAGGTGAATGTGTTGTGGTGTCTAGTGCACGTGATAAGAAATAATACACAAATAGAAAAATAAATAGATAAAGAGGGTCAGTCGCCCTCTGGGGGACCAGGGCAGGCCCAAACCTGTGACTACTACGGGTGGGCTACAACTGAATAGTTGAAACTGCTTCCTGATCGATGGCCTAGGGAGAAAGAAAGTAAACAATACAAGAGACATATATCAGGTAAGTTAAAGAGGCTCAATGGCATGTCACTGATATACGTAGTTTACTAATGCAGAGTGCATTCATTTGGGAGACATGAAGGACAGGTATGGTAAGTGATGTAAAGGGGCTACACGTCCCGGTGCAGCCACTGCACAAGAGTGGTAGGCGGATAGGGCGCGCAGCACTGCCACACATGTGGCAAGCCGGGCGCAATAAACCGCCATCCACCCAGGAGCAAACAACATCCAGGTCGGTGCCCTGTATCAGGGGAACCTCCGTGAGTGCCAAGAGCCGCGCTGGTCATGTAGAGCGCCTGGCACACTATGGTATTAAGCACCAGAAACGCTGCGCGGAAGATCAGCGCATGGTGAAGAATTGCAACAGTGTGCGGTGCAAACGTGCCCAGTGACGCATGGTTATACAGCACACGAGTCGATACACCCCCAGTCACTAGGAGTTTTGTGTAACAAATGTGATGCGGGGCCCTTACCTACTAAGAGGCGGAAAAGTACTCCATGGGCTAGAAACGTGGGGTGCCCGCACCTTACCGGACTAAGGGAGAAAGACAAGGCGACAGAGCAAAGCACATGAGTATCTGTCATGACATGCAGCCCGTCACACAGCGACTTACTGTTATGGGTCCTGGGTCCATGTCTCATAGTTCCTACTTACAGATAAACTCGGGTGCCGGCTCGTCAGCACCTACCCCGTCCTCACGTCTGCCCAAAAATGAGAAGGGCAGGCGGGGGCATTCCAATTATAGTAGCAGCAGTTGGAGAGCGGGCGGTATCTCCATCCGGTATGCTTAGTCATGCCGGATTGCGGTGCGCATGCGTGTGATCAGAATAGGTTGTGCGCATGCGCCAAGGAAACCGGGTGGACTGTGAGGGTCTGCGCATGTGCAGTGTTAGTGTCTCGATGTTTTATAGTGATCGGGAGATATCTCTCTAATCACAAGGCTAAGTCAATGGTGGAGTGATTTAAAATGTGTGGGGGGGGCGCACACTTCTGCTAATGTGCAATGAGCCTGCAATAACGATGACGATGTTGGCGGTGTGTCGTGAAATCACCCACATGGGCCGGAAGTCGTGATGCATATAGGAATACACCCTGGTATGGTTGGAGCACCTATGAGAGATCGTAAGGGGGGTCCAACCAACCCTGCATGGGATTTGGCTAATGTCTGAGTTACGGTCTGGCCAGACGTGATGATGTCATAATATCTGAAAGAGACACGTTAGTGACAGATTCCCTACCTTAGAATATCCCCAGGCATCAGGCTGGATCCGGAAAGTTTTTGCGTAGCAGTACCCTTGCGCGTCGGTAAGCGGCATCGTGCGGCTCCGCATCCGGCGTCGGGACCGCCGGGATGACGTCGCGGGCAGTACATAGACGCTGCCTCTGCGCGCTGATGTCAATTCTTCTTTTTTCTGCGCCAGTAAGCGCAGATCCGGGAAGAGCAGTGCACTAGTCATTTTTTGACTAACTTTTTGGTGATTTTTCACTGTTTTCTTCGAGTCATCTCGGCTCCACGGTGTCGGTAGGGATGCTCCGCTTCAAGCCATGCGACGCCTGTGGTCGAATGATGTCGATCACAGACCCGCACTTAGAGTGTCTCTACTGTCTCGGCCGCGACCGCGACACGAAGTCGTGTTCCGACTGCCGAGCCTTGCACCCGAAGGCTTTGCGAGAGCGGTCTCAAAAGCTCCTCGAGGTCCGGCAGTCGGCTCCGCGCCGCACCAAGCCCCGGTCACGGGAGAGGTCGAGGGGCCGGTCGCGGAGTCCTCGCCCGTCATCGGAGTCCAAGTCTTCGCACTCCTCGGGTAAGTCGAAGCACAAAAAGTCTAAGAAGCACCATCGCTCTAAGACTTCGCCTCGCTGGTCTCGCGACTCGGCTGAGGCCCCTGTCGGCACCGTCCCCGCCCCCGTGGCTCCGGATGTGCCTGTGGCGCCGCCCCCGCATTACCCGTCCTTCCCGGGTTCGGGGGCAACTCCGGCCGAGATACAAAAATTCCTGTCGGCCTTGGCCCGCCTCTTGGGGCCTCAAGGCCCCTCCCGTGCGCCTTCGGGCCCAGCGGGCCCTAATGGGATTGCCCCGGCGGCGCCGACGACTCCGGTCCCGGCGCTGCCTGTCCCACCAGCCTCGCTCCCGGCCCCGGCCTCGATCCCGGCTCCGGTGGTACCGCAACCCCCATCGACGCCGGTTGACCTAACCACGCCTCCGCCGATGTCCCCGGTGCCGTTCCTGACGCCGCCCGGGGCTCCGGGCGGCGTCGTTCCCCAGTTATCTCCGGATCCGGACGCGGCGTCGGACCGACGTCGCCGGCTCCGGCGCCGATGAGACCTTGGGTCCCGGACGTCCCTCCTCCTTATTTTCAACCTGAGGAGGACCAGGAGAGCTGGGAGGGGTCGGATGACCCTCTCACACAGCAGTGTGACTATGATCAGGACTGGGCAGAGGAACTTGGGGATGCCAGTGGTCTGGACACTTCCTCTGACACTGGCATGCTGTCTCCTCCTTCCGTGGCTACGGAGGAGGGAGCAAATTTCGCAACGGTGTTGCGTAGAGCAGCTGGAGCCTTACACCTCCAATTGCCTACAGTGGCTGTCAGGACTAACCTCCTGACGGAAGTGCTTCAGCCGGCAGCTACCTCCTCGGAGCCATTGCTGCCGTTTAATGATGCACTTTCTGACGTGCTTTTGGGCACCTGGTCCAAGCCCGCCACAGGGGCTCCTGTAGATAGGAACGTGGCCCGACGCCATCGCCCTCCTCCGGGCGACCCCATGTTTCTCTCTCAACATCCCACCCCCGAGAGCTTGGTTGTCCAAGCCTCTGCCTCCCAAACCGCCTTCCCTACCGCCCCTCCGGATAGGGAATCCAAACGCCTGGATCAATTTGGGAAGAAGGCCTTTTCTTCCTCCAGTGCTGGCTTGCGGTCCGTCAACACCGCTTGCCTTTTGGGTCGATACTCCCACTCTCTGTGGGATTCGGTGGCGCTCGTTTTGCCCCAGTGTCCTGAGGAGGTCCAGACACTGCTTTCCTGCGCCATTGCGGAAGGAAGGGATGCGGCAAAGTACACCATCCGTTGTGGCCTTGATACCGCCGACTCGCTGGGCAGATCGCTTGCAACGACAGTGGCGCTGCGTCGCCACGCCTGGCTGAGGACGACTGGTTTCTCGGGAGATGTCCAAAACACACTCATGGACATGCCCTTTGATGGAGTCGGTCTTTTTGGTACCAAAGCAGACCATGCGCTGGAGCGTTTTAAGGACTCACGGGCTACTGCCAAGTCCCTGGGCCTTTCTGCTGTGCGCCCTCCGCTAACCTCTGCTTTTCGCCCCTTTTGTGGCCACGGAAGGGGCGCCCAGTCACGTCCGCTGTCCAGCCACCGGCCCGCGCAGCAAGCGTCTTCGCGTGGCCGAGGACGTGGCTCCCGCCGTGGCGGGTCAGGCAACCAGCGTGCGGGTCAGGCCACCAACCCCGCCCCGTCCGCGGCCTCCAAGCCCTCCTAGTCCTTCCTTTCAGGTGCACAGCACGCCAGTAGGGTGCAGGGTCCGCCATCACCTTCACCACTGGCGTGCCATCACCTCGGACAGGTGGGTCTTGGACATTGTCCGAAGGGGCTACTCCCTCCCCTTCGAGACCACCCCCCCAGCCATGCCACCTCAATTCCACCGCATGTCAGGGGATCACTTGGTGCTTCTGCAGAAGGAAGTCAAGGCCCTCTTGGCCAAGAGGGCCATCGAGCATGTTCCGACCCCAGAAGTAGGACGTGGTTGCTACTCCCACTACTTTCTGGTGCCCAAAAAGGACAAGGAGGACATGCGTCCTATCTTGGACCTCCGGAACGTCAATCGCTTCCTCCGGAAGGAGAAGTTCAAGATGCTCACCCTAGCTCAGGTCTTGACTGCCCTCGACCCCGGAGACTGGTTGGTAGCGTTGGACTTACAGGACGCTTATTTCCACATCCCCGTCCTGCCGGCCCATCGGCGTTACCTGCGGTTCACGGTAGGCCTCGAGCATTTTCAGTTCACTGTGCTCCCCTTTGGCCTTACCAGTGCCCCTCGGGTGTTCACGAAAGTGATGGCGGTGGTCGCAGCTCATCTGCGCCGGGCAGGGGTTCCAGTCTTCCCCTACCTCGACGACTGGCTGCTGAAGGCGGGCTCGTCCCAGGCAGTCGTCTCCCACCTCCAGACTACGGCCGACCTCCTGCACTCGCTGGGGTTCTCCTTCAATGTGCCGAAGTCGCATCTGATTCCTTCTCCACAGCTCCTTTTCATCGGAGCAGTTCTGGACACGACGCAGTTTCGGGCCTATCCTCCCGATCGGCGAGTCCGGGATATTCAGGCTATGATTCCGATCTTTCAGCCTTTATCCTGGGTTTCGGTACGGATGACCCTGAGGCTGCTGGGCCTCATGGCCTCCTGCATCCTGCTGGTCGATCATGCCAGATGGCATATGCGGGCTCTGCAGTGGGACCTGAAGTTCCAGTGGGCGCAGCACCAGGGCAACCTGTCCGATCACGTCCAGATCTCGGAGGGGACTGCAAAACAGTTGCAGTGGTGGCTCTCGAACCGGCAATGGGTCATGGGCAGATCCCTCTCCCTTCCCCAGCCAGAGCACACAGTTGTGACGGACGCGTCCCTTTTGGGATGGGGCGGTCACATGGGAGAGGCGGAGATCAGAGTCCTCTAGTCTCCGGCGGACTCCCGGCTCCATATCAACCTTCTGGAGCTCCGGGCGATCCGACTTGCACTCAAGGCATTCCTTCCCTCTGTCAAAGGGATGGTAGTGCAGGTGTTCACAGACAACACCACCGCCATGTGGTACTGCAACAAACAAGGCGGGGTGGGGTCGTGGACCCTCTGTCAGGAGGCTCTCCGCCTCTGGACATGGCTGGAACATCAGGGCATGTTCCTGATGGTTCAACACCTGGCAGGTTCCCTGAACGCCAGGGCGGACGAACTCAGCCGCAGGTGCATGATGGATCACGAATGGCGTCTTCACTCTGAAGTGGCGCAAGGACTCTTTCTGCAGTGGGGAGAGCCTTGGTTAGATCTATTCGCCACCGAAGAGAATGCGCAATGTCATCAGTTCTGCGCGTTGGAATTTCCAAGGCGGCACTCGCTCGGCGACGCTTTTCGTCGCGAGTGGAGTTGCGGTCTGTTGTACGCCTTTCCGCCTATACCACTTCTACCCAGAGTGTTGAAGAAGATTCGGCGCGACCGGGCCCAAGTCATCCTTGTGGCTCCGGACTGGGCTCGAAGAGTTTGGTATTGTGAGGAGGTGGCCGACCAGGCATACCGGATGTCGGAGTATACCCTCCCTCGACCCCTCCAGGGCTTACCTGTACCACCGATCTACTCTAAACAGCAACGCAGGAGGGGATCGCCAACAAACGTAACTCCTCCCCCGTATCCCTTTCCCGTGCAGCGTCCGGACTCCTACACCATCGTGGAGGGAGGGGGCGTGGCTGGCCCGGAAGAGGATCCTCGCAGGAGGTTACAAGGGCCGGTGTTGCCGACGGACGGGGCGACACAGCCGGAAGGAAGAAGGACTGCCAAGCGGATCAGGTCGAGAGAGGAAGAGCCGGAAGGAAGGAGGAGTGTCGAGTGGACCAAGACGAGGGAGAAGAAGACGCAGGAGAACAGGAAGAACCCGAGACGTGGTGCGAGGACTGGTGGTCCCCACTGGAGGTGGCTGAAGAGCGGCCGCAGCTCAGGGAGAGTTGCGGCGGAGCCGGTGAGTGTTCCGAACCTGGGGATAGAGGGACCGGGGTGGAGGGAGGTTTAAAGGTGTGCAGAAAGGGTGGCGGGAGGTTTGATTGCATATAAGAGAAAGGGGTTTTGTTTTCATTTCTTGGTTCATTATCTCCGTATCTACGGCACTGTTGATTCTTCACCCCTTTGAGTAACGTACGCTGTAGGAAAGCGAGAGTCCACTGGGTCCTGTGGGACCATAATAGGAGCACGTAAGAGAGCTCAAACAAACTGGGTAAGGAAAGGAGGATTTCCTTACCACCGGCACTGTTCCACACCCCTTTTTATTCGTCTATCCTCCCTGCGCACAGCTTACCTTAATTGTTCCTCACCTCCTTCCCTTGTGTCAATCCACCGCTCTTCACGTTTTACACAAGTCCCTGTGTATCCCTAGACACCGACCGGGTGTGGTGACGGAAACACTATTGTCTGAAGAACAGGATTTCAGCTATCACTGACGACTCCCTCTTTATTTCTTTCCTCTGCTGAGCCTCCTGGGGAAGGACCTTCCAGCCTAACGACGTGGAGGAAGAAAGGGCCGGCTCCAAGACCGACCAAGACTGAAGACCTAGAGCGGTGATTTCGGAAACCCCCAAAGACATTTAACTGTGGACAGATACCTCCTAGTTTCAATTTTCTTTGCCTCTCAAATAAAAAATAGCCCAACTGGCACGCTACATACAGCCTCCACGTCTGTTTATCCGGCCCGCTCTCCCACAGGTATCCCGAGCTACTCAGTATGAGCGTCGATCCCCGAATCCGTCTGCCTCTTCGGGAGGATCTTCTGTCGCAGCAGCAGGGGACGGTCCTCCACCCGAACCTGTCCAGCCTCCACCTGCTTGCGTGGAGATTGAGCGGCGGCAGTTGATTCCTTTCGACTTGCCTCCCGAAGTTTGTGATGTGATTCTGGCAGCCAGGCGTCCCTCCACTAAGGTGGTTTACGCCTGCAGGTGGAGGTGGAACAAGTTTGTGGCATGGTGCACAGCAAAGGCTGTGAAACGCCATCGTTCCCCGACTTCCCCTCGCCAGTCGCGCGACTTGGCTGCTCTGGTCTCTGGCGGAGTCTAAGCTCCATATCAACATTCTGGAGCTCCGGGCGATCCTACTTGCACTTAAAGCATTCCTTCCCTCTGTCAAGGGGAGAGTAGTGCAGGTGTTCACAGACAACACAACCGCCATGTGGTACTGCAACAAACAGGGCGGGGTGGGGTCGTGGACCCTATGTCAGGAGGCTCTGCGCCTCTGGACATGGCTGGATCATCAGGGCATTTCCCTGGTGGTTCAACACCTGGCAGGTTCACTGAACGCCAGGGCGGACGAACTCAGCCGCAGGTGCATGATGGATCACGAATGGCGTCTTCACTCGGACGTGGTGCAAGGTCTCTTTCAACAGTGGGGAGAGCCTTGGTTAGATCTATTCGCCACCGAAGAGAACGCGCAATGTCAGCAGTTCTGCGCGTTGGAATTTCCAAGGCGGCACTCGCTCGGCGACGCTTTTCGTCGCGAGTGGAGTTGCGGTCTATTGTACGCCTTTCCGCCTATACCACTTCTACCCAGAGTGCTGAAGAAGATCAGACGCGACCGGGCCCAAGTCATTCTTGTGGCTCCGGACTGGGCTCGAAGAGTTTGGTATCCCGAGCTACTCAGTATGAGCGTGGATCCCCCGATCCGACTGCCTCTTCGGGAGGATCTTCTGTCGCAGCAGCAGGGGACGGTCCTCCACCTGAACCTGTCCAGCCTCCACCTGCTTGCGTGGAGATTGTGCGGCGACAGTTGATTCCATTTCACTTGCCTCCCGAAGTCTGTGATGTCATTCTGGCAGCCAGGCGTCCCTCCACTAAATCGGTATACGCCTGCAGGTGGAACAAATTTGTGGCATGGTGCACAGCAAAGGCTGTGGATCCCCTTTCTGCCCCTCTTTCTGAGGTCCTACTGTTCCTTCTCTCTTTAGCCCAGCAGGGCTCTGCTCTGGGCACTATCAGGGCTACCTTTCTGCAATTTCAGCCTTTCTCAGGCTACCTGATCAGCCCTCTCTTTTCAAGTCCCCTGTTGTAAATAGATTTTTCAAAGGCATTACTCACCTTTTCCCTCCTATTCCGTTTGTGATGCCACAGTGGGACTTGAATCTGGTTCTTACTTATTTGATGTGCGCTCCCTTTGAGCCGCTTCACAACTGTCCTCTTCGTTTATTAACCTTGAAGACTGCTTTCCTGGTTGCCGACACCTCCGCTAGGCGCGTGAGTGAGCTCCAGGCTCTTTCATGTAAACCTCCTTTTCTGTTTGTTCATCCGGACAAGGTTGTGCTACGCACACGTCCATCCTTTTTGCCAAAGGTTGTTACTGCCTTCCATGTCGGGCAAACTATCACCTTGCCCACTTTCTTTCCGCCTCCGCACCTTTCCAGAGAGGAAGAGAGGCTCCACCGTCTGGACCCAAAACGTGCGATCTCATTTTATCTCCACCGCACACAACAGTTCGGGGTGGATGACCAGCTCTTTGTTGGCTACATAGGCGCCAAGAAAGGCCGGGCTGTACACAAGAGGACTATCTCCCGCTGGGTTGTCTTCTGTATAAAAGCCTGCTATTCTCTGGCTAAAAAGGAGGCTCCGGTGGGGCTGCGCGTCCATTCTACCAGGGCAACAGCAGCTACTACTGCATTGGGACGTGGTGTCCCCCTGCAAGACATCTGTCAGGCAGCCACGTGGGCCTCGCTGCACACTTTTACTAGGCATTATTGCCTTGACAGCCAAGTCCGGAGAGACGGCTTCTTTGGCCGTTCTGTTCTCTGTGACTTTCTGGTGTGATCTTGGTTCGCAGACCCACCACCGGGGTTGGTATTGCTGGGCTATCTATTCTTAGGTAAGGAATCTATCCTACGTGTTTCTTTCAGATGAACAAGTTACTTACCTTCGGTAACGATATATCTGTAAGAAACATTAGTAGTGATAGATTCCTTACCGCCCCACCCATCCTCCCCATTCTGCAAACTGATTTCTAGGGTTAAGGTCATCCCTTTCAGGGCCCTAGTTTCAATGCACCAGTAGTCCGTATCTTGCATGGCTCTGCGTTCCTGGCGCGGAAAGGCGTGTACAGAACTGACGTCAGCGCGCGAGGGCGGCGTCTAAGTAGCTGCTGCGACGTCATCCCGGCGATCACGACGCCTACGACGGACGCGGAGCCGCACGACGCCACGTTCCGACGCGCAGGGGTACTGCTGACAAACTTTCCGGATCCAGACTGACGCCTGGGGATATTCTAAGGTAAGGAATCTATCACTACTAATGTTTCTTACAGATATATCATTACCGAAGGTAAGTAACTTGTTAGTCAAGTCCGCAGGGACGGCCTTTTTGGCCGCTTTTTCCTGCAGGACTTCCTGCTCTAATCTGGTCCCCAATCCCTCCTCTGGGGATGGTATTGCTTGAGTATCTATTCTATAGTAAGGAATCTGTGGCTAGATGTCTCTATCAGATGGAAAGTTACTTACCTTCGGTAACGCCTTATCTGATAGAGACATGATCTAGCCACAGATTCCTTACTGACCTGCCCATCCTCACCGCACTGTGCTCAGGTTTTTGGGGTCATGGCTGATCCCTTTGTTATGTTATGGGATTTGTAGAGCGCATGGCTGCCCCAGCGACGGGGCGTCCCAGCGCTGGATCCGCAGAAAAAAGACTGAAAGGCGGGACAAAGACATAGGAAGCAATCAAGGGAAGAGCCAAGTCTTGACTGCCTTCCTGAACACCCTATGGTCTTGTAAGTTCCTGATGGTGCTCAGGAGAGCATTCCAAAGTGACGCAGCCAGAGCCCGGAAAGAACGGCCGCCCGCCCGGGCTCATCTGACACAGGGGGGTTGCGTTGCAAACCAGTAGTTGATGTGATGAGCGGAGGGCACGTTCTGGTATGTAGGGAGTGAGAAGATTGGTTAGAATGGAAGGGGCCTGGGCATGGAAAATTCTGTGGGCGATGCACAGAGATTTGAATGTAATTCTTTTTTCCACCGGGAGCCAGTGTAGTTTATGTATGTATTTGGACGTGGAGCAAGACCGCGGGAGGGCAAAGATGAAACGAGCAGCGGCATTTTGCGCCCTCTGTAATCTAGTGATGCCTGCCTTATTGGCACCCAGATACAGAGAGTTGCAATAGTCCAGTCTAGAAAGGATGGTAGACTGGACGATGACTTGGCGAGTATGAAAGTCAAAGAACCCGAGCAGCGGCCTTAGTCCGCGTAGGAGGCCGAAGCAGCTGCCCGCCACTAGTTTTGTCTGTGCCTGAAAGGTAAGTGCGCTGTCCAGCCACACACCCAGATTTTTTACGGTATCCTTAGGAGTGGGAGGGACTCCCAAGGCCGTGGGCAACCATTGGTCATTCCAGAGGTGTGTATCCCTGCCTACTAGGAGGATCTCAGATTTACTTGTATTCAGCTGCAAACAATTGGTCGTCATCCATTCTGCAATGGCCATCATGTCCTCGCGGAACTTGGTGATGTGTTGGTCAGAGGTATTGGATATCGAGATGACAATGTGAGTGTCATCAGCATATGAGACCATAGAAAGGCCTCTGCCTTTAGCCTCTTCCGCCAGGGGCTGGACATAGATATTAAATAATGTAGGACTCAAAGCTGAGCCCTGGGGAACCCCATGGTGGACAGGCTGCCTCTGGGAGCCATAGGGAGGAGAGATGACTTGAAACAATCTGTCAGCTAAAAAAGACATCGAACCAGTCGAGAGCAGAATCTCCTAGGCCGATCTCTTGAAGGCGTTGCAGCTGGATTTTATGGGATACCGTGTCAAAAGCGGAACTAAGATCGAGGAGAATCAGAGCAGAGGTAAGGCCCTCGTCCAAAGTACTCCGCAGTTGTTCAGTCACTGCCAGTAGAGCAGATTCAGTGCTGTGGCCAGGCCTGAAACCGTTCTGCGCCTTGTCTAGGATGTTATCTGAAAGAGACACGTTAGTGATAGATTCCTTACCTTAGAATATCCCCAGGCGTCAGACTGGCTCTGGAAAGTTTTTCGTCAGCAGTACCCCTGCGCGTCGGTAGGTGGCGTCGTGCGGCTCCGCGTCCGTCGCTGGCGTCGTAAGCGCCGAGATGACGTCACGGAGACTACTTAGGCGCCACCCATGCGCGCTGACGTCAGTTCTTTCATTTTCCGCGCCAGCAAGCGCAGATCCGGTTAGAGCACGTACCGTAGTCACTTTTTGACTATTTGTTTTTGGGACTTTTGTCTCTACTTCTTTGAGTCTTTGACTCCTGGTGCCACGTAGGGATGCCTGGGTTTAAATCCTGCGGGGCCTGCCGCCGTACGATGTCGGTGGCCGACCCCCATGGCGTCTGTCTCTACTGTCTGGAGCGCGACCATGACTCCTGGTCATGTTCCGACTGTCTGGCCATGGCTCCGAAGGCTTTGCGGGAGCGGTCCCGAAAGCTGCTGGAGGCCCGACAGTAGTTTCCGCGCCCTTCGAGGTCCAGGGGTCACTCGAGGGACCGACCGCGGAGTCATCATCATCACTCCTCGGGGTCCAAGTCTTCACCCTCGGAATCGGGTAAGAGACGTCACAAGAAAAAGTCAAAGAAGCGCGTACGCTCTCCGACCTCCCCCCGTCGGACTCCGGACGCGGACGAGGGGGCCCGGGGTCCTTCCCCCGCGGCTCCGTTGGAGCCTGTCAGTCCCGCGGCCTACCCGCAATACCCGGGTCCGTCGGCGACTCCGGCCCAGGTGCAAGAGTTTCTTGCCGCCATGGACTGCCTTTTCAGGCCTAGGGCTCCCGCCGGCACGCCTTCGGGCCCCGCGGTCCCTATTGAGGGCCCTTGCTTGCCGCCGCCAGCGGCTCCGGCCCCGGTGCCGCAAGGTCCTCCGCCGGCGGCCCCGGCGCCCCCTGCGGCTCCCTTCCCGGTGCCACCCTGGGTTCCGTTCGTCCCACCTCTGCCCTTGCCCCAGTTTCCGGGCAATTTAGCTCCAGCTTGGGACCCTAATTGGGACATTGTGCCAGAACGGCGCCGACTGGCGCCCTTCTCGGTGCCGGGGACGGTGCCGTTGGAGCATTTGTTTTCCCCTGTGCCTCCCCCGCCGCTGCAGCCTGTGCCTCGGGCCGTAGTGGAGGAGGATGACTGGGAGGGGTCGGAGGACCCTCTTGCACGGCAGTGCGAGCCCGAACAGGAGTGGGCAGAGGACTCAGAGGATGCAGGTGGCCTTGACCTCTCCTCTGAGCCTGGGTTTGTGTCTCCTCCCACTTCATTCCTTCATGGAGGAAGGTGCCACATACACTGTGGTGCTCCGTAGAGCAGCTGAGGCTCTTGACCTTGACCTGCCTACTGTTACCCTCAAGACTAACCTCCTTACTGAAGTGCTTCAGCCGACGGCAAGTTCCATGGAGCCTCTGCTTCTGTTCAATGAGGCCTTGACGGATGTTTTGATGGGCACCTGGTCTAGGCCAGCCGCAGGGGTTCCTGTGGATAAAAACGTGGCCAGGCGTCACCGCCCGGCACCGGGTGATCCTGCCTTTTTGATAACTCATCCGACACCGAAGAGCCTGGTCATTCAGGCCTCCACTTCCCAAACTGCATTCCCTACCGCTCCGCCGGATAAGGAATCGAAAAAGCTGGAGCAGTTTGGCAAGAAGTTGTTTTCCTCTGCCAGCCTGGGGCTGCGGTCAGTCAACACCGCATGCCTCTTGGGCCGCTATTCTGTGGGACATGGTGGCGCAAACTCTGCCCCAGTGCCCGGAGGAGGTTCGGGCTGTACTTTCCCAAGCTGTTGCAGAGGGGAAGGATGCCGCGAAGTTCGCCATTTGGTGTGGGTTGGACACTGCGGACTCTTTGGGGAGAGCCATCTCCACGACGGTGGCCTTGCGTCGACACGCCTGGCTGCGGTCCACGGGGTTTTCGGGGGATGTCCAGAGTTCCCTCATAGACATGCCTTTTGATGGTACTCGCCTGTTTGGCGATAAGGCAGACAGTGCGCTGGAGCGTTTTAAGGACTCTCGGGCTACAGCCAAGTCCTTGGGTCTCTCCACCACACGCCCGGCCACGTCTACCTTCGTTCCTTTCGTGGCCACGGAAGGGGCGCCCCTACACGTCCGTTCAGCCAGAGGCCTGCGGAGAACAAGCCTCAGCGCGGGCGATGTGGCGGCACAGGCCAGCGTGCGGGTCAGTCCACCTCCGCTCCCGCAGCATCCGCCTCAAAGCCTTCCTAGTCCGGGCTTTGGGGTGCACCCCACGCCGGTGGGCGGCAGGATTCAACATCACCTCCCCCACTGGCGATCTGTCACTTCGGACAGGTGGGTGCTTCAAATCGTCCGAAGGGGCTACTCCCTCCCCTTCGAGTCTGCCCCCCCGACCATGCCACCTCAGTTCCACCGCATGTCTGGGGATCACTTGGCGCTTCTCCGACAGGAAGTCACGGCCCTCTTGGCCAAAGGGGCCATCGAGCGCGTTCCTGGGGCAGAAGTAGGGCATTGTTGTTATTCCCACTACTTTCTGGTCCCCAAGAAGGAGAAAGGGGGCCTGCGCCCCATCTTGGACCTCAGGAACGTCAATTGCTTCCTCCTGAAGGAGAAGTTCAAGATGTTGACTCTGGCTCAGGTCTTGGCTGACCTCGACCCTGGAGACTGGATGGTAGCGTTGGACTTGCAGGACGCATATTTTCACATTCCCGTCCTGCCGGCCCACCGGCGTTACCTGCGGTTCACGGTAGGCCAGGAGCATTTTCAGTTTGCCGTGCTCCCCTTCGGCCTTACCAGCGCCCCTCGGGTGATCACGAAAGTGATGGCGGTGGTCGCAGCTCATCTGCGCGGGTCAGGGGTGTCGGTCTTCCCCTACCTCGATGACTGGTTGTTGAAGGCGGGCTCGCCCCAGGCAGTCGTCACCCACCTTCAGACTACGGCCGACCTCCTGCATTTGCTGGGGTTCTCCATCAACGTGCCGAAGTCGCACCTGAGTCCTTCTCAGAAGCTCCCCTTCATTGGAGCGGTTCTGTGTTCGACGCAGTTTCGGGTTTATCCTCCCGAGCAGCGATTCCGGGATATTCAGGCTATGATTCCGATCTTTCAGCCTCTATCCCGGGTTTCAGTCAGGATGACCCTCCGGCTCCTGGGCCTGATGGCCTCCTGCATTCTGCTCGTGCAACATGCCAGGTGGCATATGCGGGCTCTGCAGTGGGACCTGAAGTTCCAGTGGGCACAGCATCAGGGCAACCTGTCCGATCATGTCCAGATCTCGGAGGGCACTGCACGACAATTGCAGTGGTGGCTCACGAATCGCGATTGGGTCAATGGCAGATCCCTCTCCCTTCCCCAACCGGAGCACACAGTGGTGATGGATGCGTCCCTCCTGGGATGGGGCGGCCACTTGGGAGAGGCGGAGATCAGAGGCCTCTGGTCTCCGGCGGAGTCCCGGCTCCATATCAATCTTTTGGAGCTTCGGGTGATCCGACTTGCACTAAAGGCATTCCTTCCCTCTGTCCGGTGAAGTGTAGTGCAGGTGTTCACGGACAACACCACCGCCATGTGGTATTGCAACAAACAGGGCGGGTGGGGTCGTGGACTCTGTCAGGAGGCTCTGCGCCTCCCGACATGGCTGGAACATCAAGGCATTTCCTTGGTGGTTCAACACCTGGCAGGTTCTCTGAACGCCAGGGCGGACGAACTCAGCCGCCGGTGCTTGATGGATCACGAATGGCGTCTGAACTTGGACGTGTGGCGCAAGGTCTCTTTCTGCAGTGGGGAGAGCCTTGGTTAGATCTATTCGCCACCGAAGAGAAAGCGCAGTCTCATCAGTTCTGCGCGTTGGAATTTCCAAGGCGGCACTCGCTCGGCGACGCTTTTCGTCGCGAGTGGAGCTGCGGTCTGTTGTACGCCTTTCCGCCTATACCACTTCTACCCAGAGTGTTGAAGAAGATTCGGCACGACCGGGCCCAAGTCATCCTTGTGGCTCCGGACTGGGCTCGAAGAGTTTGGTATCCCGAGCTACTCAGTATGAGCGTCGATCCCCGATCCGTCTGCCTCTTCGGGAGGATCTTCTGTCGCAGCAGCAGGGGACGGTCCTCCACCCGAACCTGTCCAGCCTCCACCTGCTTGCGTGGAGATTGAGCGGCGGCAGTTGATTCCTTTCGACTTGCCTCCCGAAGTTTGTGATGTGATTCTGGCAGCCAGGCGTCCCTCCACTAAGGTGGTATACGCCTGCAGGTGGAACAAGTTTGTGGCATGGTGCACAGCAAAGGCTGTGAATCCCCTCTCTGCCCCTCTTTCTGAGGTTCTTCTGTTCCTTCTTTCCCTGGCCCAACAAGGTTCTGCCCTGGGTACCATCAAGGGCTATCTTTGTGCCATCTCGGCCTTCCTCAGGCTTCCTGATCAGCCCTCCCTTTTCAAATCCCCAGTTGTTAACATGTTCCTAAAAGGCATTACACACCTCTTCCCTCCTGTTCCGTTTCTGATGCCTCAGTGGGACTTGAACTTGGTTCTTAACTTTCTCATGTGCGCTCCCTTTGAGCCTCTACATAACTGTCCTCTTCGTCTTCTGACTCTGAAGACAGCCTTTCTGGTGTCCATCACCTCCGCTCGGCGGGTGAGTGAGCTCCAGGCTCTATCATGCAAACCTCCCTTTCTGTCTGTCCATCCAGACAAGGTTGTTCTTAGGACGCGTCCGTCCTTCTTGCTAAAGGTGGTTACTGCCTTCCACATCGGGCAGACCATCACTTTGCCCACCTTCTTTCCGCCTCTGCATCCTTCCAGAGAGGAAGAGAGGCTCCACCGTCTGGACCCAAAACGTGCGCTTTCCTTTTATATCAACCGCACACAACACTTCCGGGTGGATGACCAGCTCTTTGTTGGCTACGTGGGCGCCAAAAGGTCGGGCGGTGCACAAGAGAACCATCTCCCGCTGGGTAACCTTGTGTATCAAAGCCTGCTATTCTTTGGCTAAGAAGGAGCCTCCTGTTGGGCTGCGTGCCCATTCCACCAGGGCAACGGCTGCTACCACGGCTTTAGGCCGCGGTGTTCCGCTGCAGGATATCTGTCAGGCAGCTACGTGGGCCTCGCTGCACACATTTACAAAGCATTACTGCCTTGACAGTCAGGTCCGGAGGGACGGCTTCTTTGGCCGTTCTGTCCTCCGGGACTTCCTTGTCTGATCTTTGTTCGCAGACCCACCACGGGGTTGGTATTGCTGGGGTATCTATTCTAAGGTAAGGAATCTGTCACTAACGTGTCTCTTTCAGATGCACAAGTTACTAACTTGTGTAACGATATATCTGTAAGAGACAGTAGTTAGTGACAGATTCCTACCGCCCACCCATCCTCCCCGTTCTGCGAACTGATTTCTAGGGTTAAGGACATCCCTTTCAGGGCCCTAGTATTTTTCAGACACCTATGTCAGCTTCTTGCATGGCTCTGCGTTCCTGGCGCGGAAAGTCGTGTACAGAACTGACGTCAGCGCGCAGGGGCGGCGTCTAAGTACTGCCCGCGACGTCTTCCCGGCGATCACGACGCCCGACGAACGCAGAGCCGCACGAGGCCGCCTACCGACGCGCAAGGGTACTGCTAAGCAAAAACTTTCCGGATCCAGCCTGACGCCTGGGGATATTCTAAGGTAAGGAATCTGTCACTAACTACTGTCTCTTACAGATATATAGTTACACAAGTTAGTAACTTGTGCATTAAAGTGCAAAGTGCCAGCAAAATAAGTAAAACAAAGGTTAAAAGCAATTAAAATATTAGGTCTGAATTTTCCTGTAGCAACGCAGCTAGCGCGAGTATCTTACAACTACGCGTGTCCGCTGCGCGACGGAAATGTCATGGCTTAAGTAGTAACAGGGCGCTGGAGCGCCAACCAGTTAGTTCCTCCCCCAAACGGGACCGGAAGCAGAGAGCCCGGCAGCCCTCACTACCCTCCACAACAAACGGGCGAGCCCGCCGTGGACCGGGGTAGGGGCTGAAGGTAACTGAGGTGAAGTGGTGAGTAATATTGAATTAAAGTGCAAAGTGCCAGCAAAATAAGTAAATCAAAGGTTAAAAGCAATTAGAATATTAGGTCTGAATTTTCCTGTAGCAACGCAGCTAGCGCGAGTATCTTACTACGCGCGTCCGCTGCGCGACGGAAATGTCATGGCTTAAGTAGTAACCGGGTGCTAGAGCGGCAATTGACAATTGGCTGTTGAATGTGGCTCACAACAGGCAGTCGTATCCCATCTCTAGACTGCGACGAACCTCCTGCCCTCGCTGGGGTTCACCATAAATGTGCCGAAGTTGGACCTGACTCATTCTCAGACGCTCCCTTTCATCGGAGCCGTTCTGGACACATTAAAGTTTAGGGCATATCCTCATCAGTGGCGAGTCCAGGATATTCAAGCGATGATGCCGATGTTTCAGCCTGTCCTGGATTTCAGTGAGAATGACCCTGAGGTTGTTGGGCCTCCTTGCCTCCTGCAGCCTACTTGTAACCATGCCCATTGGCTTATGTTGGCTCTGCAATGGGATCTGAAGTCCTGGTGGGCGCAGCATCAGGGGAATCTCTCCCCGACATGGTCCAGGTTTCGGAGGGAATTGTGAAAGATCTGCAGTGGTGGCTGATGATCCACTATTGAGTCAGTGACAGACCCCTCTCCCTTCCCAACCAGCGCTGACTATTGACAGATGCATCACTTCTGGGATGGGGTGGCCATCTGGGAGAGGTGGAGATCAGAGGACTCTGTACTCTGGCACATCCAGGCTCCTCATCAACCTGTTAGAGCTACAGGCGATTCGTTTGGCATTGAAAGCCTTCTTTCCTTCCATCAAAGGAAGGCTGGTGCAGGTTTTCGCGAACAACACCACTGCTATGTGGTACTGTAACAAACAGGTCGTGGACCTTGTCAAGAGGCTCTGCATCTCTGAACATGGCTGGAACGCCAGAGCATTTCCCTGGTGGTTCAGCACCTAGCGAGCTCTATGAACGCCAGAGTGGACGAACTCAGTCGAATATGCCTAGCGGATCACAAATGGCATCTTCCCCATTCATCATGCCCCATTGGGATCTAAATCTTGTTCTAACCTTCTTAATGTGTGCTCCTTTTGAACCTCTGCACAATTGCCCTATTGAGCTAGTGACCATCAAAACTGCCTTTCTAGTGGCCATTGCATCGGCCAGGAGGGTCAGCGAAGTGCAGGCACTTTCGGCGCACTCTCCCTACACCACATTCTATCTGGACAAGCTGGTACTCCGGACACATGCCTCCTTTCTTCGGAAGGTTGTGGCTTGTTACCATGTAGCGATAACATCACCCTGCCTACCTTTTTTGTTCCACCTCGACCCTCCAAAGAGGAGAGACTCCACCATCTGGAGTCAAAAAGAATGTTGTTCTACCTTGATCCCACAAAAGAGTTCCAGGTGGACGATCAACTCTTCAAAGGTAAGTAATGTGTTCTTCTAGTGCTCTATTGGCATTCAAGTCACTTTTGGTGCTGCTTCTGTTGACACTGATGGGCTGTCACAGCTCTGTCAGCACCTGATCCATCTTCAACTTCAGATCCATCATCTGTGACTGGTTGCCCATTTGCATGTACACATCTCCATTGACATTCAGTCTTCCGTCGTCAACACTGCCTGATGAAAATATGTGGATTGCACTCATTTCAGCCAAAGGAATCTCATCAGTCCTACAACCTTAAGCTACATCCCTCTTTAAGATTTTCCCACAGCCTCCAAAGAGGCTCTTGAACACACAAGGTGAATCACAGAATGAAAGTGCTTTTGGACCCGCCACCAGCCTAACAAAACTACATGTCAAATATGAAAAGGTTAATGACAGATTGTATGATTTTATCCATCAGGAGGAAGAACAGCGGCAGTCATTACTACCATGAAGAAGCAACTGAGTATAGTCATGGTCACCTTCACTGTGACAGGTACTATGATGAATACATTGATGAATCACAGAGCCAGAGTCTGCAACCAGATCACGCAAGACAGTTCTACAATATTTGAGCAACTCCGCTTCTTCAGGTCCTCCACCACACTAGCTGTCCAAATCACTGCAGCTACTTCCCCAACTTCCATCTCTGATACAAAACTGCTGCCCAAGCAGAACCCCATTCAGAGGGTCACGGGGCAAGCAGAAGCTACTGGGCCCAACCGTCTGGGTTGAGGCCTTTTACTCCTGATGTCCTGTGGCCCAACCTATGGATCCTGAGCAAGTGGGCCAAGTACGCCTTTCGGCAGTGTGGTAGTGCGATTCAAGCATTCCGAGGCTTTTCGTTGGGGGTGGGGAGTTGGAGTTCAAATTCTTGCTTTTATGAAAAAAGGAGTATTTATAGGATCACTGACAGAATATCGACAACACTAATATCGACCTACAGAAATATCGTGACATAAATATCGTTGTCGAAAATATCGACCTCCTATCTTCATAATAAGTACAAAAATATCGAAAAATATATAGTTAAAAATATCGAAGTACAAAATATCGTTTTTATATGTATTATAAATGTAAAATCAATTAAATACATTTTACTTTAAAAAAATAATAGATTTATTTGTAAATTTTAACAATTATAAGTAATAAATGTAATTTAAAAATAAATTAAACATACATATATAAAATGTAATATGTATATTTACTTAAAAATCATTAATAAATAATAATTTTAATTAATTATAAAATGTTAGAAATATATTAAAAAACAAAGATAAATATATATATATATATATACATACACCTGTAACATAAAAATAAAAAATAATATAAATTAAAATATGTAATATTTTTAAACCTACATTTAGTGCAACAGTAGGGAAAGTGTTGGATAGCAGAGGGTAAAAATTACTATTCCGACTCCAGCGAGTGCAACAGTAGGGAAAGTGTTGGATAGCGGAGGGGAATAATTTACTATTCCCACTCCAGCAATTGCAACAGTAGGGAAAGTGTTGGATAGCGGAGGGGAATAATTTACTATTCCCACTCCAATGAGTGCAACAGTAGGGAAAGTGTTGGATAGTGGAGGGTAAAAAATTACTATTCCCACTCCAGCAAGTGCAACAGTACGGAAAGTGTTGGATAGCGGAGAGGAATAATTTACTATTCCCAATCCAGCGAGTGCAACAGTAGGGAAAGTGTTGGATAGTGGAGGGAAATAATTTACTATTCCCACTCCAATGAGAGCAACAGTAGGGAAAGTATTGGATGGCGGAGGGCAATAATTTACTATTCCCATTGCAGCAAGTGCAACAGTAGGGAAAGTGTTGGATAGCATAGGGGTAAAAATTACTATTCCCACTCCAGTGAGTGCAACAGTAGGGAAAGTGTTGAATAGCGGAGGGAAATAATTTACTATTCCCACTCCGGCAAGTGCAACAGTAGGGAAAGTGTTGGATAGTGAAGGGAAATAATTTACTATTCCCACTCCAGCAAGTGCAACAGTAGGGAAAGTGTTGGATAGCGGAGGGGTAAAAATTACTATTCCCACTCCAGCGAGTGCAACAGTAGGAAAAGTGTTGTATAGCGGAGGGGTAAAAATTACTATTCCCACTCCAGCGAGTGTAACAGTAGGGAAAGTGTTGGATAGTGGAGGGGAATAATTTACTATTCCCACTCCAATGAGTGCAACAGTAGGGAAAGTGTTGGATAGCAAAGGGGATAACATTACTATTGCCACTCCAGGGAGTGCAACAGTAGGAAAAGTGTTGTATAGCGGAGGGGTAAAAATTACTATTCCCACTCCAATGAGTGCAACAGTAGGGAAAGTCTTGGATAGCGGAGGGGAGAAAATTACTATTCCCACTCCTGCAAGTGCAACAGTAGGGAAAGTGTTGAATAGCGGAGGGGTAAAAATTACTATTCCCACTCCAGCAAGTGCAACAGTAGGGAAAGTGTTGGATAGCGTAGGGGTATAAATTACTATTCCCACTCCTGCAAGTGCAACAGTAGGGAAAGTGTTGAATAGCGGAGGGGTAAAAATTACTATTCCCACTCCAGCAAGTGCAACAATAGGGAAAGTGTTGAATAGCGGAGGGGTAAAAATTACTATTCCCACTCCAGCGAGTGTAACAGTAGGGAAAGTGTTGGCTAGTGGAGGGGAATAAATTACTATTCCCACTCCTGCGAATGCAACAGTAGGGAAAGTGTTGGATAGCGGAGGGGTAAAAATTACTATTCCCACAGAACAAAATTCAAATTTAAAAACAAACAAAATATCAACTACAATCCAAAATATAATTAAAAAAACAAAAACAAAACATATATAAAAATTAACAAAACATAAAAATATTTTAATGTAGCAAAAAACTAAAATTGAAATAAAAATATAATTTTTTTAATTTAACAATTTACAAATAAATATTTTGTAATAGAAATTAATCTTAATCAAAAATTTAAAATTACATAAATGTAATATTTATTTTCCTACCCTATAACACCACACAATTTACAACACACATCTAAATTAAACAAGTGTACCTCCATAATTAACACAATTATCAATTAAACAAATATTAATAATTAGAAAGCACATTTAAAAATGTAAAAATTAATGTACAAACCAAACGTTACATCTATTGAACCTAAATCCCCAAGCAAAATAAAAACTAAACAATTACCAAAAATATTTATCAATTAATAAATGAATATCAATGATCAAGTAATGAATAATTAATTTAAACTAAATTACTTTCCACCTTCTACCCCAATAAACACCAAAACACACACCTAAAAATATTTACACAATTTCCATTACTAATTTTACATTAATAAATGAATATCAATTAACAAATCATTAATTAATTTTAAAAAAATGACTTCACACTATTTACCACTATAAATCCCACAACTCACACATAAAATTATTACAGAATTGGCATTTTTTTTTTTTTTTTTTTAAATCTGTTTATTAGTTTAACAGGTAGAAGAACAGCATTGAACTGCAAATCCAATACAGACCAGCAGCATCAAACACCCCTGTAAATACCCCCCCACCCCAGGCAGAACGAGAGTAAAGTTCTAGTACATATATAAAAGACCTGTGCATTAGTGACCAGGCGTATACATAACAATAGCATTATTGGGCAAGAATGAATGCTTACATTAGGTTTAGCAATGCGGAGCGGTAGCATCAGCACAGAGAACCTCAGACAATGCTTAACCAAAACCACAAAAATTGAGGCAGGCAGCAGGTTATCCCGTAGAAGCCAGTGGTATAGGCAATTTATAACATCATGCAATCCTTTCCAGAGTCTCATAGTGGGTTAGGGTTAGACAGTAAGTATGCTGTAAGCGGGGCCCAAAAGTCCTTAGGGCGAGATGCCTCTGGCAGCTCCTCCTCATATAACAACAACTGGTCCCTGCAGTAAAGCAAGTCTCTGAGCCATTTCTTTACAGTTGGAGTTGCCTTAGCTCCCCAGCATTGCGCCACAGCCCTTTTGGCAAATAAGGTGGAGATGGCCACAACACGTCTATTGCAGGGTTTCAGGCTTTTAACATCCCCCAGTAGGCAGAGCTCCGGAGTGCAGCGCACCGGTTCCAACACAATAGCAGACAGCATCTTCGCCACCGCAGTCCAAAAAACGTACACACCAGTACACAGCCACGCCACATGCAAAAAACCTGCATCCGCCACACCACATTGCACGCATTTGGAGGTCTCTCTCAAGCCATACCTACAGAGTTGCAAAGGGGTGTAGTACAGCTGATGCAGGAACTTGAAGTGGATGATTCTGAGATTACAGTACGCTGTAAGGCGACCCGTGAGTGTACAACACGCCTTCCAGCCCTCTGGCGTAATAGCATGTCCCAACGCCGTCTGCCAGCGCAAACACGAGGGGTGTTCACCCAACTCCCGCTCGCGCAGGGAAGCAGTGTAAAGCCGAGTAATTAAGCCCTTAAGCCCTTGCGCCCTTCTCCCGCCAGCATCGCCTGCAGCGCCCGCAGAGTAGTAGGCTCCTCCGGGTAGGCCGCCAGCATCGCCTGCCGAACTCTGACGTAAGTAAAGCAGAACATAAAACCCCGATCCGCACCATTCTGTGCCTCCTGTAAAGTCTGGAACTGACCATTTGTATACAAATCACCCAGCCGTATAATACCCTCCTTAGCCAGTTCACGCAATGCAGGCTGCTCTCGTGCCGCAGAGATGCCTAGATGTGAGGCCAGGGGCAGCGACGGAGCATACAGACAGGATAGCTGAGCCCGTCTCGCCAGCATTCGCCAAGCCCACGCCGTGCATTGTACCGGACTTATTTCAGTTCGCGGGCCACCCGATCCCCCAGACAGGGACGCCGCCTGCAGTGGTAGTGGCAAGGTAGCATCCGATTCAATAGCCACATGCGGCTGGAAGCGCTGAGGGAAGTGCCAGTAATGTGCGAATTGCGCCTGAGCGCACAGATAGTAGAGCCTGAGGTCAGGGGCCTCAAAGCCACCCCGATCAAAGGGCTGAACCAAGAGATCCCATCGACATCTGGGCTTCTTACCTCCCCAGACAAATGAAAGCAGCGTTGACTGAAGCGCTTTGAACATCGCCATATTAAGTTTTATGGGAATATTGACGAAGAAATAAAGCAATTTAGGGAGGAAAGCCATCTTTACAACCGCTATCCTATCAGCCAGTGATAAAGGCAGATGCGCCCATCGTTCAGCCTGTTCGGTAATACGCGTGATCGCCCGGCCATAATTCTCAGCTACAACCTTCTCCGGGTCCCTGTGCAGCCACACCCCCAAGTATTTCACAGGATCCGACGTCCAGGCAAGTGGATAGTCCAACTCCACCTCTTGTGTATGCTCCTTCAATGGAAACACCACCGACTTAGACCAGTTGATCCCAAGACCCGAGAAGCCTTCGAACTGTACATATTCCCTAAGCAGCGCAGATAAATGCACAGCGGGCTCGCGGACATACAGGAGCATATCGTCCGCATAGAGAGAGACCACCAGCGGGCGCTGCCGGAACCGCAGCGCAGCACCCGCATGCCGCTGACGGAGCCTGCAAGCCAGGGGTTCCAAGGCCATCGAGAATAGTATGGGCGACAGGGGGCACCCCTGCCGCGTGCCCCTCTCTATCGGAAACGGCGCTGACACCCACCCATTAATTCTCACTCGGGCAACCGGATTATCATACAGCACTCTGATCCACTGCAAAAAAAACGGAGGGAATACCATCCTAGTCAGTACCGCAAACATATAGGGCCATTGTAAAGAGTCAAATGCCTTTGCGGCAGCACGGCGACTGCTTGAAAGTTAGGATCAAAATAATGTAGAGTAGAGAAGACCGTACGCAAATTGTGAGCCGTAGAGCGCGCCACGACGAAACCCGACTGATCCGGTAGGACCAGGAGAGAGACCAACGGTTGTATCCTAGTAGCAATCATATCTGAAAGAGACACGTTAGTGACAGATTCCTTACCTTAGAATATCCCCAGGCGTCAGGCTGGATCCGGAAAGTTTTTGCGTAGCAGTACACTTGCGCGTCGGTAGGCGGCGTCATGCGGCTCCGCGTCCGTCGTCGGCGTCGGGACCGCCGGGATGACGTCGCAGGCAGTACTTAGACGCCGCCCCTGCGCGCTGACGTCAGTTCTTCTTTTCCGCGCCAGTAAGCGCAGATCCGGGAAGAGCAGTGCCCTAGTCATTTTTTGACTAACTTTTTGGTGATTTTTCACTGTTTTCCTCGAGTCATCTCGGCTCCACAGTGTCGGTAGGGATGCCCGGCTTCAAGCCATGCGACGCCTGTGGTCGAATGATGTCGATCACAGACCCGCATCTCGAGTGTCTCTTCTGTCTCGGCCGAGACCACGACACGAAGTCGTGCTACGACTGCCGGGCCTTGCACCCGAAGGCTTTGCGAGAGCGGTCTCGAAAGCTCCTCGAGGTCCGGCAGTCGGCTCCGCGCCGCACCAAGCCCCGGTCACGCGAGAGGTCGAGGGGCCGGTCGCGGAGTCCTTGCCGGTCATCGGAGTCCAAGTCTTCGCACTCCTCGGGTAAGTCGAAGCACAAGAAGTCTAAGAAGCACCATCGCTCTAAGACTTCGCCTCGCCGGTCTCGCGACTCGGCTGAGGCCCCTATCTGAAAGAGACACGTTAGTGACAGATTCCTTACCTTAGAATATCCCCAGGCGTCAGGCTGGACCCGGAAAGTTTTTTGTGTAGCAGTACCCTTGCGCGTCGGCAGGCGGCGTCGTGCGGCTCCGCGTCCGTCGTCGGCGTCGTGGTCGCCGGGATGACGTCGCGGGCAGTACTTAGACGCCGCCCTGCGCGCTGACGTCAGTTCTTCTTTTCCGCGCCAGTAAGCGCAGATCCGGGAAGAGCAGTGCCCTAGTCACTTTTTGACTATCCTTTTTGTGAATTTTTTCACTGTTTCTTCAAACGAGTCTTCACGACTCCTAAGGTGTCGTAGGGATGCCCGACTTTAAACCCTGCGAGGCCTGTGCTCGCATGATGTCGATCACGGACCCGCATCTCGAGTGTCTCTTCTGTCTCGGCCGAGACCACGACACGAAGTCGTGCCCTGACTGCCGGAAACTTCATCCGAAGGCTTTGCGAGAGCGGTCTCGAAAGCTGCTCGAGGTCCGGCAGTCGGCTCCGCGCCGCACCAAGCCCCGGTCCCGGGAGAGGTCGAGGGGCCGGTCGCGGAGTCCCCACCGTTCGTCGGAATCCAAGTCTTCGCGCTCCTCACGGTAAGTCGAAGCACAAGAAGTCTAAGCGGCGTCATCGCTCTAAGACTTCGCCTCGCCCGGTCTCGCGACTCGGCTGAGGCCCCAGTCGGCACCGTCCCCGCGGCACCGGACATGCCTGTGGAGCCGCCCCCGAATTACCCGTTCTTTCCGGGGTCGGGGCGACTCAGGCCGAACTACAGGAATTCCTGTCGGCCATGGCCCGCCTCTTCGGGCCTTCAGGTACCTCCGGTGCGCCTTCGGGCCCCGCGGGCCCTGATGGGGTTGCCCGGCGCCGCCGTCGACTCCGGTCCCGGCGCCGCCTGTCCCACCAGCCTTCATCCCGGCCTCGGCTCCGGCCTCGATCCCGGCTCCGGTGGTGCCGCAACCCACATCGGCGCCGGTTGACCTAACCACGCGCCGACGTCCCGGTGCCGTTCCTGATGCCGTCCGGGGCTCCGGACGACGTCGTTCCTCGGTTCTCTCCGGCTCCGGACATGGAGCCGGACCGGCGCTCGCCCGACGCCGGTTCCGGCGCCGATGAGACCTTGGGTCCCAAATGTCCCTCCTCCTCCATATTTTGAACAAGAGGAGGACCAGGAGAGCTGGGAGGGGTCTGAGGACCCTCTCACACAACAGTGTGAGTTTGACCCGGACTGGGTTGAGGAACTTGGGGATGCCAGTGGTCTAGACACCTCCCCTGACACTGGCATGCTGTCTCCTCCCGTGGCTACGGAGGAGGGGCTAATTTTGCAACGGTGTTGCGTAGAGCTGCTGGAGCCTTACATCTCCAGTTGCCTACTGTGGCCGTCAGGACTAACCTCCTGACAGAAGTGCTTCAGCCGGCGGCTTCCTCTTCGGAGACTGTGCTGCCGTTTAATGATGCACTCACTGACGTTCTTTTGGGTACCTGGACCAAACCCACCACAGGGGCTCCTGTGGATAGGAACGTGGCCCGACGCCATCGCCCTGCTCCGGGCGACCCCCTGTTTCTCTCCCAACATCCCACCCCTGAGAGCTTGGTTGTCCAAGCCTCTGCCTCCCAAACCGCCTTCCCTACCGCCCCTCCGGATAGAGAATCCAAACGCCTGGACCAATTTGGGAAGAAGGCTTTTCTTCCTCCAGTGCTGGCTTGCGGTCCGTCAACACCGCTTGCCTTTTGGGCCGATATACCCACTCCCTGTGGGATTCGGTGGCGGCTGTTTTGCCGCAGTGTTTTGAGGAGGTCCAGACACTGCTTACCCGCGCCATTGCGGAAGGGCGAGATGCGGCTAAATACACCATCCGTTGTGGCCTTGATACCGCCGACTCGCTGGGCAGATCGCTTGCTACGACGGTGGCGCTACGTCGCCACGCCTGGCTGAGGACAACTGGTTTCTCGGGTGATGTCCAGAATACACTCATGGACATGCCCTTTGATGGAAGTCGGTCTTTTTGGTTCAAAGGCAGACCATGCGCTGGAGCGGTTTAAGGACTCACGGGCTACGGCCAAGTCCCTGGGCCTTTCTGTTGTACGCCCTCCGCTCAGCTCTGCTTTTCGCCCCTTTCGTGGCCACGGAAGGGGCGCCCAGTCACGTCAGCTGCCCAGCCACCGGCCTGCACAGCAAGCGTCTACGCGTGGCCGAGGATGTGGATACCGCCGTGGCGGTTCGGGCAACCAGCGTGCGGGTCAGGCCACCACCTCCAACCCGTCCGCGGCCTCCAAGCCCTCCTAGTCCCTCCTTTCCGGTGCACGGCATGCCAGTAGGGGCAGGGTCCGCCATCACCTTCACCACTGGCGTCCCATCACCTCGGACCGGTGGGTCTTGGACATTGTCCGAAGGGGCTACTCCCTCCCCTTCGAGACCACCCCCAGCCATGCCACCTCAATTCCACCGCATGTCAGGGGATCACTTGGTACTTCTACAGAAGGAAGTCACGGCCCTCTTGGCCAAGAGGGCCATCGAGCATGTTCCGACCCCAGAAGTAGGTGGTGGTTGCTACTCCCACTACTTCCTGGTGCCCAAAAAGGACAAGGAGGATATGCGTCCTATCTTGGACCTCCGGAACGTCAATCGCTTCCTCCGGAAGGAGAAGTTCAAGATGCTCACCTTAGCTCAGGTCTTGACTGCCCTGGAGACTGGTTGGTAGCGTTGGACTTGCAGGACGCTTATTTTCACATCCCCGTCCTGCCGGCCCACCGGCGTTACCTGCGGTTCACGGTGAGGCCTCGAGCATTTTCAGTTCACCGTGCTCCCCTTTGGCCTTACAAGTGCCCCTCGGGTGTTCACGAAACTGATGGCGGTGGTCGCAGCTCATCTGCGCCGGGCAGGGGTTCCAGTCTTCCCCTACCTCGACGACTGGTTGCTGAAGGCGGGCTCGTCCCAGGCGGTCGTCTCCCACCTCCAGACTACGGCCGAACTCCTGCACTCGCTGGGGTTCTCCATCAATGTGCCGAAGTCGCATCTGATTCCTTCTCCACAGCTCCTTTTCATCGGAGCAGTTCTGGACACAACGCAGTTTCGTGCCTATCCTCCCGAACGGCGAGTCCGGGATATTCGGGCTATGATTCCGATCTTTCAGCCTTTATCCTGGGTTTCGGTACGGATGACCCTGAGGCTGCTGGGCCTCATGGCCTCCTGCATCCTGCTGGTCAATCATGCCAGATGGCATATGCGGGCTCTGCAGTGGGACCTGAAGTTCCAGTGGGCGCAGCACCATGGCAACCTGTCCGATCACGTCCAGATCTCGGAGGGGACTGCAAAACAATTGCAGTGGTGGCTCTCGAACCGGCAATGGGTCATGGGCAGATCCCTCTCCCTTCCCCAGCCAGAGCACACAGTTGTGACGGACGCGTCCCTTCTGGGATGGGGCGGTCACATGGGAGAGGCGGAGATCAGAGGCCTCTGGTCTCCGGCGGAGTCCCGGCTCCATATCAACCTTCTGGAGCTCCGGGCGATCCGACTTGCACTCAAGGCATTCCTTCCCTCTGTCAAAGGGAAGGTAGTGCAGGTGTTCACAGACAACACCACCGCCATGTGGTACTGCAACAAACAAGGCGGGGTGGGGTCGTGGACCCTTTGTCCAGGAGGCTCTGCGCCTCTGGACATGGCTGGAACATCAGGGCATGTTCCTGATGGTTCCAACACCTGGCAGGTTCCCTGAACGCCAGGGCGGACGAACTCAGCCGCAGGTGCATGATGGATCACGAATGGCGTCTTCACTCGGAAGTGGCGCAAGGACTCTTTCTACAGTGGGGAGAGCCTTGGTTAGATCTATTCGCCAACGAAGAGAACGCGCAATGTCATCAGTTCTGCGCGTTGGAATTTCCAAGGCGGCACTCGCTCGGCGGCCGCTTTTCATCACGAGTGGAGTTGCGGTCTATTGTACGCCTTTCCGCCTATACCACTTCTACCCAGAGTGTTGAAGAAGATTCGGCACGACCGGGCCCAAGTCATTCTTGTGGCTCCGGACTGGGCTCGAAAGAGTTTGGTATCCCGATCTACTCAGTATGAGCGTAGATCCCCGATCCGTCTGCCTCTTCGGGAGGATCTTCTGTCGCAGCAGCAGGGACGGTCCTCCACCCGAACCTGTCCAGCCTCCACCTGCTTGCGTGGAGATTGAGCGGCGGCAGTTGATTCCTTTCGACTTGCCTCCCGAAGTTTGTGATGTGATTCTGGCAGCCAGGCGTCCCTCCACTAAGGTGGTATACGCCTGCAGGTGGAACAAGTTTGTGGCATGGTGCACAGCAAAGGCTGTGAATCCCTTTCTGCCCCTCTCTCTGAGGTTCTCCTGTTCCTTCTTTCCCTGGCCCAAAGGGTTCTCCCCTGGGTACCATCAAGGGCTATCTTTGTGCCATCTCGGCCTTCCTCAGACTTCCTGATCAGCCCTCCCTTTTCAAGTCCCCTGTTGTTAACAGGTTTCTAAAGAGCATTACACACCTCTTCCCTCCTGTTCCGTTTGTGATGCCTCAGTGGGACTTGAACTTGGTTCTTACCTTTCTTATGTGCGCTCCCTTTGAGCCTCTACATAACTGTCCTCTTCGTCTTCTGACTCTGAAGACTTCCTTTCTGGTGGCCGTCACCTCCGCTCGGCGGGTGAGTGAGCTCCAGGCTCTATCATGTAAACCTCCCTTTCTGTCTGTCCATCCAGACAAGGTTGTTCTTAGGACGCGTCCGTCCTTCTTGCCAAAGGTGGTTACTGCCTTCCACATTGGGCAGACCATCACTTTGCCCACCTTCTTTCCGCCTCCGCATCCTTCCAGAGACTAAAGAGGCTCCACCGTCTGGACCCAAAGCGTGCGCTTTCCTTTTACATCGACCGCACACGCCATTTCCGGGTGGATGACCAGCTCTTTGTTGGCTACGTGGGCGCCAAAAAGGTCGGGCGATGCACAAGAGAACCATCTCCCGCTGGGTAACCTTGTGTATCAAAGCCTGCTATTCTTTGTCTAAGAAGGAGCCTCCTGTTGGGCTGCGTGCCCATTCCACCAGGGCAACGGCTGCTACCACGGCTTTGGGCCGCGGTGTTCCGCTGCAGGATATCTGTCAGGCAGCTACGTGGGCCTCGCTGCACACGTTTACAAAGCATTACTGCCTTGACAGTCAGGTCCGGAGGGACGGCTTCTTTGGCCGTTCTGTCCTCCAGGACTTCCTTGTCTGATCTTTGTTCGCAGACCCACCACCGGGGTTGGTATTGCTGGGGTATCTATTCTAAGGTAAGGAATCTGTCACTAAAGTGTCTCTTTCAGATGCACAAGTTACTAACTTGTGTAACGATATATCTGTAAGACAGTAGTTAGTGACAGATTCCTTACCGCCCACCATCCTCCCCGTTCTGCGAACTGATTTCTAGGGTTAAGGACATCCCTTTCAGGGCACTAGTATTTTTCAGACACCTATGTCAGCTTCTTGCATGGCTCATGCGTTCCTGGCGCGGAAAGTCGTGTACAGAACTGGCGTCAGCACGCAGGGCGGCGTCTAAGTACTGCCCGCGACGTCATCCCGGCGACCACGACGACGGACGCGGAGCCGCACGACGCCGCCTGCCGACGCGCAAGGGTACTGCTACGCAAAAAACTTTCCGGGTCCAGCCTGACGCCTGGGGATATTCTAAGGTAAGGAATCTGTCACTAACTACTGTCTCTTACAGATATATCGTTACACAAGTTAGTAACTTGTGCGTCGGCACCGTCCCCGCCCCCGCGGCTCCGGATGTGCCTGTGGAGCCACCCCCGCATTACCCGTCCTTCCCGGGTTCGGGGGCGACTCCGGCCGAGATACAGGAATTCCTGTCGGCCATGGCCCGCCTCTTTGGGCCTCAAGGCCCCTCCAGGGCGCCTTCGGGCCCCGCGGGCCCTAATGGGGTTGTCCCGGCGCCGCCGACGACTCCGGTCCCGGCGCCGCCTGTCCCACCAGCCTCGCTCCCGGCTTCGGCCTTGGCCTCGATCCCGGCTCCGGTGGTACCGCAACCCCCATCGAAGCCAGTTGACCTAACCACGCCTCCGCCGTCGCCGATGTCCCCGGTGCCGTTCTGGCGCCGCCCGGGGCTCCGGGCGGCGTCGTTCCCGGTTCTCTCCGGATCCGGACGCGGCGTCGGACCGGCGTCGCCCGACGCCGGCTCCGGCGCCGATGAGACCTTGGGTCCCGGACGTCCCCCTCGTCCTTATTTTCAACCGGAGGAGGACCAGGAGAGCTGGGAGGGGTCGGATGACCCTCTCACACAGCAGTGTGACTATGATCAGGACTGGGCAGAGGAACTTGGGGATGCCAGTGGTCTGGACATTTCCCCTGACACTGGCATGCTGTCTCCTCCTTCCGTGGCTACGGAGGAGGAGCAAGTTCGCAGCGGTGTTGCGTAGTGCAGCTGGAGCCTTACACCTCCAATTGCCTACAGTGGCTGTCAGGACTAACCTCCTGACGGAAGTGCTTCAGCCGGCAGCTACCTCCTCGGAGCCATTGCTGCCGTTTAATGGTATACTTTCTGACGTTCTTTTGGGCACCTGGTCCAAGCCCGCCACAGGGGCTCCTGTGGATAGGAACGTGGCCCGACGCCATCGCCCTGCTCCGGGCGACCCCTTGTTTCTCTCTCAACATCCCACCCCCGAGAGCTTGGTTGTCCAAGCCTCTGCCTCCCAAACCGCCTTCCCTACCGCCCCTCCGGATAGGGAATCCAAACGCCTGGATCAATTTGGGAAGAAGGCCTTTTCTTCCTCCAGTGCTGGCTTGCGGTCCGTCAACACCGCTTGCCTTTTGGGCCGATACTCCCACTCTCTGTGGGATTCGGTGGCGCTCGTTTTGCCCCAGTGTCCTGAGGAGGTCCAGACACTGCTTTCCCGCGCCATTGCGGAAGGAAGGGATGCGGCAAAGTACACCATCCGTTGTGGCCTTGATACCGCTGACTCGCTGGGCAGATCGCTTGCAACGACAGTGGCGCTGCGTCGCCACGCCTGGCTGAGGACAACTGGTTTCTCGGGTGATGTCCAAAACACACTCATGGACATGCCCTTTGATGGAGTTGGTCTTTTTGGTACCAAAGCGGACCAAGCGCTGGAGCGTTTTAAGGACTCACGGGCTACTGCCAAGTCCCTGGGCCTTTCTGCTGTGCGCCCTCCGCTAACCTCTGCTTTTCGCCCCTTTCGTGGCCACGGAAGGGGCGCCCAGTCACGTCCGCTGCCCAGCCACCGGCCCACGCAGCAAGCGTCTTCGCGTGGCCGAGGACGTGGCTCCCGCCGTGGCGGGTCAGGCAACCAGCGTGCGGGTCAGGCCACCAACCCCTCCCCGTCCTCGGCCTCCAAGCCCTCCTAGTCCTTCCTTTCAGGTGCACAGCACGCCAGTAGGGGGCAGGGTCCGCCATCACCTTCACCACTGGCGTGCCATCACCTCGGACAGGTGGGTCTTGGACATTGTCCGAAGGGGCTACTCCCTCCCCTTCGAGACCACCACCCCAGCCATGCCACCTCAATTCCACCGCATGTCAGGGGATCACTTGGTGCTTCTGCAGAAGGAAGTCACGGCCCTCTTGGCCAAGAGGGCCATCGAGCATGTTCTGGCCCCAGAAGTAGGACGTGGTTGCTACTCCCACTACTTTCTGGTGCCCAAGAAGTACAAGGAGGACATGCGTCCTATCTTAGACCTCCGGAACGTCAATCGCTTCCTCCGGAAGGAGAAGTTCAAGATGCTCACCCTAGCTCAGGTCTTGACTGCCCTCGACCCTGGAGACTGGTTGGTAGCGTTGGACTTACAGGACGCTTATTTCCACATCCCTGTCCTGCCGGCCCACCGGCGTTACCTGCGGTTCACAGTAGGCCTCGAGCATTTTCAGTTCACCGTGCTCCCCTTTGGCCTTACAAGTGCCCCTCGGGTGTTCACGAAAGTGATGGCGGTGGTCGCAGCTCATCTGCGCCGGGCAGGAGTTCCAGTCTTCCCCTACCTCTACGACTGGCTGCTGAAGGCGGGCTCGTCCCCAGGCAGTCGTCTCCCACCTCCAGACTACGGCCGAACTCCTGCACTCGCTGGGGTTCTCCATCAATGTGCCGAAGTCGCATCTGATTCCTTCTCCACAGCTCCTTTTCATCGGGGCAGTTCTGGACACGACGCAGTTTCGGGCCTATCCTCCCGAGCGGCGAGTCCGGGATATTCAGGCTATGATTCCGATCTTTCAGCCTCTATCCTGGGTTTCGGTACGGATGACCCTGAGGCTGCTGGGCCTCATGGCCTCCTGCATCCTGCTGGTCGATCATGCCAGATGGCATATGCGGGCTCTGCAGTGGGACCTGAAGTTCCAGTGGGCGCAGCACCAGGTCAACCTGTCCGATCACGTCCAGATCTCGGAGGGGACTGCAAAACAGTTGCAGTGGTGGCTCTCGAACCGGCAATGGGTCATGGGCAGATCCCTCTCCCTTCCCCAGCCAGAGCACACAGTTGTGACGGACGCGTCCCTTCTGGGATGGGGCGGTCACATGGGAGAGGCGGAGATCAGAGGCCTCTGGTCTCCGGCGGAGTCCCGGCTCCATATCAACATTCTGGAGCTCCGGGCGATCCGACTTGCACTCAAGGCATTCCTTCCCTCTGTCAAAGGGACAGTAGTGCAGGTGTTCACACACAACACCACCGCCATGTGGTATTGCAACAAACAGGGCGGGTGGGGTCATGGACCCTATGTCAGGAGGCTCTGCGCCTCTGGACTTGGCTGGAACATCAGGGCATATTCCTGATGGTTCAACACCTGGCAGGTTCCCTGAACGCCAGGGCGGACGAACTCAGCCGCAGGTGCATGATGGATCACGAATGGCGTCTTCACTCGGAGGTGGCGCAAGGTCTCTTTCAGCAGTGGGGAGAGCCTTGGTTGAGATCTGTTCGCCACCGAAGAGACGCACAATGTCAGCAGTTCTGTGCGTTGGAATTTCCAAGGCGGCACTCGCTCGGCGACGCTTTCGTCGCGAGTGGAGTTGCGGTCTGTTGTACGCCTTTCCGCCTATACCACTTCTACCCAGAGTGTTGAAGAAGATTCGGCGCGACCGGGCCCAAGTCATCCTTGTGGCTCCGGACTGGGCTCGAAGGGTTTGGTATCCCGAGCTACTCAGTATGAGCGTCGATCCCCCGATCCGTCTGCCTCTTCGGGAGGATCTTCTGTCGCAGCAGCAGGGGACGGTCCTCCACCCGAACCTGTCCAGTCTCCACCTGCTTGCGTGGAGATTGAGCGGCGGCAGTTGATTCCTTTCGACTTGCCTCCCGAAGTTTGTGATGTGATTCTGGCAGCCAGGCGTCCCTCCACTAAGGTGGTATACGCCTGCAGGTGGAACAAATTTGTGGCATGGTGCACAGCAAAGGCTGTGAATCCCCTCTCTGCCCCTCTTTCTGAGGTTCTTCTGTTCCTTCTTTCTCTGGCCCAACAGGGTTCTGCCCTGGGTACCATCAAGGGCTATCTTTGTGCTATCTCGGCCTTCCTCAGGCTTCCTGATCAGCCCTCCATTTTCAAGTCCCCTGTTGTTAACAGGTTCCTAAAAGGCATTACACACCTCTTCCCTCCTGTTCCGTTTCTGATGCCTCAGTGGGACTTGAACTTGGTTCTTACCTTTCTCATGTGCGCTCCCTTTGAGCCTCTACATAACTGTCTCTCTTCGTCTTCTGACTCTGAAGACAGCCTTTCTGGTGGCCATCACCTCCGCTCGGCGGGTGAGTGAGCTCCAGGCTCTATCATGCAAACCTCCCTTTCTGTCTGTCCATCCAGACAAGGTTGTTCTTCGGACGCGTCCGTCCTTCTTGCCAAAGGTGGTTACTTCCTTCCACATTGGGCAGACCATCACTTTGCCCACCTTCTTTCCGCCTCCGCATCCTTCCAGAGAGGAAGAGAGGCTCCACCGTCTGGACCCAAAACGTGCGCTTTCCTTTTATATCAACCGCACACAACACTTCCGGGTGGATGACCAGCTTTGTTGGCTACGTGGGCGCCAAAAAGGTCGGGGCGGTGCACAAGAGAACCATTTCCCGCTGGGTAACCTTGTGTATCAAAGCCTGCTATTCTTTGGCTAAGAAGGAGCCTCCTGTTGGGCTGCGTGCCCATTCCACCAGGGCACACGGCTGCTACCACGGCCTTGGGCCGCGGTGTTCCGCTGCAGGATATCTGTCAGGCAGCTACGTGGGCCTCGCTGCACACGTTTACCAAGCATTACTGCCTTGACAGTCAGGTCCGGAGGGACGGCTTCTTTGGCCGTTCTGTCCTCCGGGACTTCCTTGTCTGATCTTTGTTCGCAGACCCACCACCGGGGTTGGTATTGCTGGGGTATCTATTCTACGGTAAGGAATCTGTCACTAACGTGTCTCTTTCAGATGCACAAGTTACTAACTTGTGTAACGATATATTTGTAAGAGACAGTAGTTAGTGACAGATTCCTACCGCCCCACCCATCCTCCCCGTTCTGCGAACTGATTTCTAGGGTTAAGGACATCCCTTTCAGGGCCCTAGTATTTTTCAGACACCTATGTCAGCTTCTTGCATGGCTCTGCGTTCCTGGCGCGGAAAGTCGTGTACAGAACTGACGTCAGCGCGCAGGGCGGCGTCTAAGTACTGCCCGCGACGTCATCCCGGCGGTCCCGACGACGGACGCGGAGCCGCATGACGCCGCCTACCGACGCGCAAGAGTACTGCTACGCAAAAACTTTCCGGATCCAGCCTGACGCCTGGGGATATTCTAAGGTAAGGAATCTGTCACTAACTACTGTCTCTTACAGATATATCGTTACACAAGTTAGTAACGTGTGCTTTCGCAAGGATCTTAGCATCGATGTTGATCATCGAGAGAGGCCGATAGGACTCGCACTGATTCGGTGGCTTGTCCGGCTTCAATAGCGTTACAAGCAAAGCCTCCCGAAGAGAGGGCGGCAGTGTGCCCTCCTCATACGCTTCCGCATACACCTCTAGGAGCCTAGGGGCAAGATCCGACGCGTACGCCTTGTAAAATTCGCTAGGCAGTCCATCAATCCCCGCGGCCTTGCAGGTCGGAAGGGACATTATAGCCTCCTTAACGTCCTCCACATCGAATGGTCGTACCAGATATTCACGGTGCGAATTGGAGAGCCACCCTAATGCAACATCGTCGAGATATGCATTCATCTCCTCCAGCGATGGTGAACCCCTGGCAGCATAAAGTCGAGTATAAAACTGTGTCGCATAACTCCGCAGTTGAGTACCGAGCGACGCCGCCCATGTCCACTAGTTCCTTAATAAGCTCCTGGCTACGCGGCTCTGCTAATTTTTGCGCAAGGGAACGGCCAGGTCGACCGCCCTCCCCATAGTAACGAGCAGTTCTCCGTCGTGAGCAATGCATCATCTCCTGATCCACCGTTTCATTGTGTTCTGTGACAAGCTCTCGTACTGCAGCCAGTGTAGCTGGGGAAGCATTGGCCGCATAGTCCCTTTCAAGCCTAGAAATTTCTGAAGCCAATTTTTTAATCCGGCGTCGAATATCCCGTAGCACACCGGACTGCGCCCCTATACAAGCCCCTCGTATAGTCACCTTGAACGCCTCCCAAAGCATTCCCGCGCTATCCACCGAACCCTCATTTTCCCTAAAAAAAATTCTTAACTGCTTCAGCGATTGTCTGTTTGAATACCGGATCCGCCAATTCAGCAGGCTGCAGCCGCCATGTGAAAGGCGGTCTCTCACAGGTAGGAACCCGCATTTCAAGAATTACCGGGGAGTGATCTGAAAGTGTGCGAGCCTCATGGTTCACCCGCTCTACCCAAGGGCAAGCCCCTTCCGAGAGAAGCCAAAAGTCAATTCGGAACCAGGACCCATGTACAGAAGACACAAATGTACTCTCCCGTGCAGCGGGATGTCTAAGGCGCCAAATATCATGCAAGTGTCCTGCATCCAGCAGCCCCATAAGCAGTTATGCAGCCTGTTTAGGCCTCGCATCCCCACTACCAACTCTATCCAGGGTAATGTCCAAACATACATTAAAATCGCCACCCCAGATAATTGCAGCCGGCGGGAAGGTATTAATTCTACGCCACACATCCGAATAAAAAGACGGGTCATCCACGTTTGGGCCATACACATTCACTAGCAACACACTCTCACCGCCTAGTTGGCCATGGATGATCACCACTCTCCCAGACGCATCCGTGTCCCATCGTACCACCGTAAATGGGACACCTTTCTTCACAAGAATCAGCACCCCCCTAGAATAGGTTGAGTAAGAAGAAGCCACTTTAGCACCCGCCCATCGCACACCCACTTTTTTTGCAGAGTCGGCAGTCAAATGAGTCTCCTGCAAGAGAGCTATGTGCACCCCCATACGATCCAAATACGCAAAGACTGAACGTATCTTTTTGGGGGTATTAAGCCCCCGCACATTCCAAGTCATGAACCTAAGTGTATTAGCCATAATATAGCGTCATTTGAAACTGAGCGCCCAGGTAACAATGCGTGTAGTGCATACAAACGATCCAGCTCGTACCATAGCCTGTGATTCTGAACACAATTATCAACTCATTCTGCCTTCCCCAGTACAAACCCTTCATCCCCCCACCCACTTCAGCATCCCCAACGCGCCAAAGGGCATATTTAAATTGTAATTAATTAATTAGCATTAATTAACAAATAATGAATGAATTATAAATAAATTACCTCCCACCATATTCCCTTATAAATGCCACCACCAATTTCGTAAAACATTACACAATTAACATAATTAACAATTAATTAATTAATAACAATTAAGCAAAATATAAATAATTATTAATAAATTAATTCACGCAATTAACACTATAAAATACAATTAATTAATTATATTAAAAATATTAATAAATGTATTAAAATTAAATTACTTCCCACCCTACTTACCTATCAACCCACAACCCGCTCCTAAAAAAATAACACAATTAACATAATTACCAATTAATTAATAATAATTAACAACCAATTAATAAATAATTAATAATATAAAATAAATATATATGTTAATAAAAAATATTAATAAATTAATTATAATTAAATTACTTCCCACCCTATTCCCCTATAAACCCACTACCCGCTACGGAACTAAAATGCAAAATTTAATTAAAATAAAATTAATAACTTCTAAAAATGTAACACATATATTAAACAAATGCAATACTTAGACAAAAAAATAGAGCAAATACATTTAAAATACATACTAAAATACATAACACTAACTAAAAAAACAATATTTTTTTACAACTATAATTTTGCAAACGATATCAAGGAATTCGATATTTTAGAAAAAAATATTTCTTACCTGAAACTCGATATTTTTGACCACGATATTCTTGCAGTAGATATTTGTGTATCTCGATATTTTGCACTCTATATTAGTGCAAGGCGACATTTCTTACTCGATATTCTGACTCTTTACCGTATTTATATATGAACACAAAGTAAAATACGACATTCACAAACAATACACAGTCCGCTGGGGTCAGGACTCTAGTGTTTGTAGGTGAGTTCTTTAGTCCCTCTCCTCCCGCTAGCGGTAGTGGTTATTCCCCATTCACTATAGGTATTCCTCTAATGCCTTATGTTCCTCCAGTTAGCCTTGTCTCCCACAAATTGGAATACAGAATCTTCCATGTATTGTACCATTCACAGGCACACATATATCCAGCACATGTATATAATATACACACAGTGTTCCAACCCTGTATTGTACCATTGACAAGCACATGTATAACATACACTGCCCTGCACTACATACCAACCCAATAGCCAAGGGTGAGCTACGGTGACAGGTAAAAGGACCTGTTCACTCCTACTGATGACTTCATGATATGCTGCCACCACCACGCTCTTGCTGCTTAACTCCTGGCTAAGCCAGTATTCTTTCACCACTTTGAGTGGAGCCCTTTGGGTGCCCCTCCCAGTCCAAAAAGACAACAATATGAAACAAGCCTATTTCATGTCACACATGCATGATCCTTGTTCGTCCATGACAGCAGAAATCAGAATCGGGGATCCAGAAATCATTACAGCGAGGGCACTCAGGGCAGGGGTGCCCATCCCTCACCATGCAAGGGTTTTTTCCTTCACAACATTGTTTAACACAGCATATACTAATACTCGACTTGGTCTGCACTTCACACCACGCTAGGATAGGTATTATGGCGATATTGATTCTTATGCATCATTAGTTGTGTGATTGCTCAAGTGTGAGTGAATAACATTAAGATGATCACCTGGACTATCAGAGGGCTGGGAAACCCAAAAAAGAAACGCATTCGTTTATCCTCCTTAACACGCCACAAAGTGGAGATGCAATATTACAACAAACTCATCTAACCACTGGTTCGGACACCGTATTTGCTTCCTCCTAGGACCCAACCAAGCACATCACCTACAGTTCCTACATCGGCATAGTGGTCAAAATAATTTAAAAATCAGTCGCCTTTAAGGTCACATTGTCACGCTCTTGCAACAGGCAGGGCTTTTCTGGTGGAGGGAGTGCTGTGAGACATTCCTGTCACTCTAATCAACACTTATTCCGCCAATGTTGGCTTCCCTGAGTTCTTTGAAAGATTGATTGCCACTTGCAGGCAACTAAATTCCGAGAACATCCTCTGGGGAGGAGACTTTAATCTTACTCTACATCAGGCGCTATATAGCAATAGCCCCAACAGTCTAGACCACCCACACTCCGCCAGGCTGTTCCACACCACACTTAAAATGGATGGTCTGCAAGACATATGACTCGAAAAGAAAGGAGGGCAGCAGAGCATACTCCTACTACTCCTCCGTGCACAACATCTATTCAGGCATTGACTTTTGGCTTGCCTCGGTAGGCCAAGCTCTGATTACTGACATGTTATAATTGCCTTGCACACTGTCCAACCACAGCCTTCCACTAATCCTCCTTGACTTGCCCAAGTCACTGCGACGCATCTCTACTTTGGTGCTGTGGCCTCTTGGCGAGAAGTACAATCAAATAAGGCCTCCGCACTGCAATCGTAAAATTCTTCGAGAATAACATAGGCCCAGCCCACCGATTCTCAACAGTCTGGGAAATGTTTAAAGTCTACATTAGAGTCTACACCTTAGATAGATAGTACAGTGTGCTCCAGTCCCTCAAAACTCAAGTAGAAAATCTTGAGAAAACGCTCGCTGTACTTGAGAACAACAATACTAAATGGCAAGATCCCAAACTCCTCAAAACCCTGAACAAAACCCTTGCTTACTACAGGGAGGCTGCTGACTTTGAATGCAATCTTGGCAGTAAATAAACAAGTGGGCGCAGGTAATGGGAGGTTGAATAACCGAGCAAAATCCTGGCATGGCTCACAAAGCATTCTTAGAGCCACACCACAGTACACACATTGACAACTGACTCGGGAGATCCCTTTGTCGGAACTAAAAACATAGTAAATATACTACTCTGACCTCTATACTTGTGAAAGCATTATCAGCACATCTGACACAGAGCAATACCCTAATGCGCAACTGCTTGCTAGAACCAATTAGCGTCGAAGAACTTATTACCATAATTGAAGGCCCCGGGTTCGGCTAGACTTAAACCAGAATTCTATAAAGCCTATAAGGTATGGTTAGAACCACGTTTGCCAAACTTATATTAAGAGGCCCTTGAGCTGGGCAGGCACAAGGGAGGCAGCAATATCCGCCCTACCGAAGCCAGGCAACGACGATAAGAACTGTAAATCCTACCGTCCATTATCTCTCCTAAATAGAGACAATAAAATTCTAGTCATATAACCACGAACAGATTACACCCACTCATGAATGGTTTTATGTTACCAAACCAGTCAGAATTTGTACCAGGTAGGACAACCTTAGTACATTCTTCTCCCTGGTCTTACAGATCCTGCCTGACACAGATGCCGTCTCCTTCTCCCTGGACACAGAATGCACATTCGATTCACTAGATTGCCTGTTTCTGTTCGCAATACTGCGCAGAGTGGGCTTAACACCAAAGTCCTGAATTTATTTCACCTACCATACACCAAACCCTCTGCTCACATTCACATAAACGGCTACACTTTTGATCCTTTCCTGATCCAGCGTGGCACCAGGCAGGGATCACCCCCCCCCTTCTCATCTCCTGTTTGCTCTGTCTGTTGATCTTACGGCCTGGTTGCGATCCCAACATTCTCATTGAGGTTTTGCGTTCCCAGAAAAATGCATGTTGCTGTTGATGTATGGCGATAACATTATGCTCTGTTAAGCACCCTGTAGCCAACCTTGCACTCGTTAGAAAAGTGGTATGGTTTGGGGTGCGATCAGGCATACATATAGACTAGAGCATTTCTGAGGTCATGTCGCTTACTGTGCAACCCAGATGTTCCAATGCAGAATACCCACTCGAATGGAATGCTGGCCCAGTCAGATATTTAGGGGTACTTGTATCCATAGATAGACAAGCACTGATAAACAAATTGCCCATATCAAAATGATTGTCCTCCCTAAGTTTTTGTACCTATTCAACAATCTCCCCATCCCACTAAACAAACACTTTTTAAAAACTATACGCATGTTGCTCACAAGGTTACCTCGGTAACGGGGGGACCCCAGACTAAAATGGGATGCCCTTACCATACAATTGGGGGCGCTTTGCAGTACCTGATTTAGAGCGCTATTGCAATGCAGCACAGCCTCACTATGGCACTTGCTGGTTTAACCATGATAGCAAAGCTCTGCATCTTCCTACTGAACGAGACCAGTTATAGGTAAGAGGCCTAGATACAATGATCACTACCCGTCCCACCAGACCTTCACACCTAATACAAACAGTGAAATATACCTACTGGTCCATATGAAACATGATTAGCAAGGCAAACCTGGACTATCCCTATTCACGGGCTATAAAGTTTGCCAAAAACCCTGCCATAAGACCCACGTTGGAAGGTGGGATGATGACTAGCATGCCTGAGGCAGGAATCACTTGAGATGGACACTTAATCCCAGATGGAAATCTTATCCCTCGAACAGTGTAAGGGAGAAAGACAAACCAGTTGCTTGGATATCTTTGCATATTACAGAATGCAAAACTCAATTTCACAACTATGGCCATCATTCCCAGCGGGACCCACCGACTTCCCTCCTTTGACTCACAACTGCAGCCACAAGAGTTTGTATTTCTAAACTATAAAGATTATACACAAGCTGCCTCCCTAAAAATAGCGTGGCGCTATGCAAATAGGAAGGACCGAGACTTGGGTAAAATTATTGGTGACACTGTATGGGCTTACTGCTGCACACAAACTAAGCTCATCTCCATTAATCATAGACACAAATTACTACACTTTAAATTTCTGTGTAGGATTTACTTTTCCCCAAAACTCTTACATGCTATTGACCTTAGGTCTCCGGCACAATGTGCTCACTGCTCTACTGAACCTGAATGCTTCCTCCATATGTTGTGGGAGGCCCACTAGTGAGAGCGTTGTAGACCCGAGTTGACAAAATAATAGTCTTGATCACAGAGACACAGGTGGACTGCTTCCCAAGACTTATGCTGTTGGGCTATGTTAAACTACTGCCAAAATCCATCAGGAGACTTGCCACTGTATTATTCCTGCTGACAAAATGCCCATTACTTCTCGCCTAGATGAAAGGCCCACCCTCGCAACAAAAGCTTGGCTCCAAGACGATGCATAGTGCAGCGAGACGGCAGAAACGTATGCGAATATACCTGGACACAACCCCACTCTGCTATAACTAACGCTATGCTCCCACATTTCACTGCACATTTACGTCAGTTGCAACATTCTAGTTTAACGCTTGACATTCCACAATATGAACGCACTCTCAGCCCTTGCAGTAGTGTACATGCTTATGAATTAACGGAATGCTGATTACATAAACCTTGATGTGATGCATTATATCCTGTGTATTTTGTTGATTATCTGCTAGAGACAACTAGCCGCAGATTCCTTACCTTTGAATTCCCCAGGCGTCAGACTGGATCTGGAAGATTTTTGCGTGAGTATTACTCCTGTGTGCTGGTAGGTGGCATCGATCGGCTCCGCGCAGCCGCACCTGAAGTGACTTCCGCGTCACCTATATAGGCGCCAACTCGGCGCTCTGACGTCAGTTTTTTTTCTTTCCGCGCCACTTAGCGCTGATCCGGAGAAAGAGCTACCTCTGTCGCTTTTTGCCGAATTCTTTTGTGAGTAATTTTTCCTCCTGGTGTGTCGAGGTGATGTCTTCGAGGAAGACAGGTTGTAAACTGTGTCGTGCGTGTCACCGCCCCATGTCGGTTACGGACCCCCATCTCCTGTGTCCTCCAAGTCGTGCTCGGACTGCCCGGGCCATGGCACGGAAGTCTTTGAGGGAGAGATCCCGGAAGCTGCTAGCGGCCCCACAGGTGACACAAACAAGGTGGGGTCGTGGACTGCGTCGCACGACTCCTCGGAGGTCGTGAAACTGCTCAAGGAGCCCCAAGTCGTCTTCCTCCCTTTCTAGATCATCAGGACACTCAGGGAAGAAGCATAAGAAGCGCAAGAAGTCGAAGCGTGCTTTGACTTCTCCTCGTCCATTGGCTGACGTGACGAAGGAGCATTGACGTTCGAGGCACGGTTCTTCGGAATCGTTTCCATTGCCGACTCTGAGCCTCCCAGCTTTTCCGGGAGCCAGAGCATTCCCCCGCTCATGTAAAGGAATTTTACGAGGACATGCGCTGTGTATTTGGGAGGGACGACCCCTCTGGCGTGCCTTTGGGCCCCGCCGGGTCAAAGGAGGCCCATCGGAGCCGAAACAACAGAACCCGATGGAGCCAATCCAGGATTGGTACCTGCCCCGATCGTGCTAAATGACCTCCCCCGATGCCGGCCCCGACGCTGATTCTCCCGACGAGGCTGGCGCCCCCATTTATAACCACAAATCCGACACAGAGCCAGAGCCGATTCTGGCGCTGACAGGACCCATGTGTCCTAGGTAGGTTCCTGAGCCCTATTCCGAAGGGCTAGGCTTTGGGGAAGAATGGGAGATGTCACTGGACCCTTTAGAATACCAGGTAGAAGGCCAGGAAATTGACTGGTGTGAGAAACTCGGAGATGCCAGTGGTCTGGACACTTCCCCCAGATACAGGTATGCTTACTCTACCTACCGTGGTTACCGAGGGGGGAGGATCTTATTCCATGGTGATGAAGAGGGCAGCTGAGGTTCTGGATCTTGAGTTGCCTTCAGTGGCACTCAAGACTAACATCTTGACAGAAGTGCTACAATTGGGAGCTTCTTCTTCCAGACCCTTGCTCCCTTTTAATGAAGCACTGACAGATGATCTACTGAGAACCTGGTCCAAGCCCAGCATAGGGGCTCCTGTGAACAGGACAATTGCCTGCCGCCACCACCTCCGCACCTGCGGACCCGAGCTATCTCACCCAACACCCCACCCCTGAGAGGTTGGTGGTCCAAGCCTCAACATCCCATGGTTTATTCCTGCTGCACTCCTGGACAGGGTATCCAAGAGGCTGGATAGCTTGAGGATGAAGATGTTTTCTTCCACCAGCCTTGTGTTGCGGTCGGTGACAACTGCATGCTTATTGGGCCGCTACTCCCACATTCTGTGGGACACGGTTGTGCAAGTGCTGCCACACGTCCCGGAGGAGGCCCGGGCCATTCTTTTGCAGCGAAGTACACCATTAGATGTGGTTTTGATACGGCCGACTCGCTGGACAAAGCGATTTATACTACGGTGGCACTTAGACGCCACGCCTGACTGAGAACATCTGGCTTTTCAGGGGATATCTAGGCTTTTCTAATGGATATGCCCTATGATGGCAACCGTCTCTTTAGGGACAAAGCAGATTCAGCGCTGGAGCGCTTTAAGGACTCTCGGGTTATGGCCAAGTCCGTGGGGCTCTCAGTTTCCCCGTGTCAACCCCAGTCAGCTTATCACACTTTTTGTGGCTAAAGAAGGGGTTTTCAGCCTCGTCAGCCATACTCGAGCCACTGCCCCACGCAAGCAACCCGTGGGTCTGGCAACCAGAGGTCTGCCACAACCACCAATCTCCCTGCAGCTGCAACCTTAAAGACTCCTTAATCCCCCTACAAGATCATGGGCGTCCAGTTGGTGGCAGAATCAGCCATTATCTCCAAAGCTGGCAGTCCATAACATCGAGCAGGTGGGTTTTAGAGATCATTCAGAGTGGCTACTCCCTTCCATTCAAATCCACCCCCCCCCCCTTTTTTTTGCCTCCATATCGCAACCAGCTCACAGAGGATCATTTGTCCTTGCTCAGCGAAGAAGTCACGGCTCTCTTGGCCAAGCCATAGAGAGGGTTTCAGTGTCCGAAGCAGGCAGTGGTTGCCATTTAAGCTACTTTCTGATTCCTAGAAAGAACAAAGGGCTTCACACTATCTTAGATCTGAGAACCCTCAACCTCTTCCTCAAGGAGGAGAAATTAAAGATGCTCACATTGGCTCCAGTTTAGTCTGTCCTGGACCAAGTAGATTGGAAGTTAGCGTTGAACTTGTAGTACGCCTATTTCCATATCCCCGTCCTGCCTGTCCATCGGTGTTACCTGCGGTTTACGGCAGTCCACAAGCATTTTCATTTCATTGTGCTTTCTTTTGGCCTTACCAGTACCACTCGGTGTTCACCAACGTGTTGGCAGTGGTCGCAGCTCATCTGCGCAGGTCAGGGGTGCCAGTCTTCCCCTATCTCGACGACTAGCTGCTGAAGGCGGGCTCGCCCTAGGCTGTCTCCTCCTACCTCCAGACTACGACGGACCTCCTGCATTCGTTGGGATTCGCCATCAATGTGCTGAAGTCACACCTAATTCTCTCTGACACTCCATTTCATCAGAGCTGTTCTGGATACAGTGCAGTGTCGGGCTTATCCTTCTGAGCATTGAGTCCAGGATATTCAGGCTATGATACCAGAGTTTTCAGCCTTTATCTTGAATTTTGGTGAGAATGACTCTGAAGCTGCTGGCCCTCATGGCCGCCTGCATCCTGCTTGTGATACATGCCAGATGGCTTATGCGGGCTCCGCAGTGGGTTCTGAAGTTCCAGTGGAGGCAGCACTAGGGGAATCTCCCCGACATGGGAGCCTGCAGTGGTGGCTAATGAACTGCGATTGGGTCAGAGGCAGAACTCTTTACCTTCCCTACCAGATCTCACATTAATGACCAATGCGTCACTCCTAGAATGGGGCAGCCATCTGGGAGAGTTGGAGATCAGAGGACTCTGGTCTCTGGCGGAATTCGGAATCCGCATAAACCTGCTGGAGCTCCGAGCAATCTGACTGGCATTGAAAGCCTTTCTACCCTGTCATCAATGGAAGGCTGGTACTTATGCCCACACCGCTTCTGCCCAGAGTTCTCAAGAAGATCAGGAACGACCGGGCCCAAGTCATCCTTGTGGCTCCGGACTGGGTGCGGAGAGTCTGGTATCCCAAGGTTCTCCGCATGAGCATCGATCCTCCGATCAGTCTGCCCCTTCAGGAGGATCTTCTGTCACAGCAGCAGGGTAGGGTCCTCCACCCAAAGCTGTCAACTCTACGCCTTCTTGTGTGGAGCTTGAGCAGCGACAGTTGGCAGCCTTCGACCTTCCTCCAGAACTCTGTAATGTTGTTCTGGCAGCGAGGCGTCCCTCCACCACGACGGTGTATGCCTGCAGATGGAACAAATTTGTATTATATTTTACTGAAAAGTATATTGACCTTATTTCTGCTTCCCTTTCTGATGTCCTCCTTTTTAGGTCTAGCAGCAGGGCTCTGCTTTGGGCACTCTAAAGGTTTACTTTTCTGCTCTGTCTGCCTTTTTGTGGCTTTCCTCCTTCTCCGTTCATTAGGACTCAGTGGAACCTTAATTTAGTTCTCACTTTATTAATGTGTGCTCCTTACGAGCCTCTTCATAATTGTCCCCTCCGGCTGCTCACCATCAACACAGCCTTTCTCGTGGCAATAACATCTGCCCGGAGGGTGAGTGAGCTGAAGGCTTTATCATCCAAGTCTCTATTCCTGACAAACTGGTGTTTCGCACTAAGGCCTCTTTCCTGCTGAAAGTGATAACACCATTCCATGTGGGCCAATCCATCACCTTGCCCACTTTTTACGCTCCTCCACATCCCTCAAAAGAAGAGGAGCGACTCACCGTCTGGACCCAAAAAGAGCAGGGTCATTCTACCTTGACCGTACACGAGAGTTTTGGCTGGATGACCCACTCTTTGTCAGGTATGTTACAGCTAATAAGAGTCGGCCAGTACCGAAACGGACTATTTCATGCTGGGTTGTTCTCTGTAATAAAATCTGCTACGCACTGGCCAAGAAGCAGCCCCCTGAGGGCTTAAGGGCTTATCCCACCGGGGCAAAAGCTGCTACCACTGTATTAGCATGTGGAGTCCTAGTCCTGGACATCTGTCGGGCAGCAGTGTGGGCGTCCCTTTATACGTTTACCAAACACTCCTCCCTTGACAGTCAGGTCCTCAGGGACTGGCACTTCACTAGTTCGGTCCTGCAGGACTTTATAGTTTGTCCGCAGCCCTTCACCAGGGATGGCATTGCTTGGGTATTTATTCAAAGGTAAGGAACCTGTGGCTAGATGTCTCTATTGAATGAACAAGTTGCTTGCCTTCAGTTATGTATTATCTGAAAGAAACACGTTAGTTATAGATTCCTTACCTTAGAATTACCCCCAGGCGTCAGACTGGATCCGGAAAGTTTTTTCGTCAGCAGTACCTCTGCGCGTCGGAAGGTGGCGTTGGTCGGTCGGCTCCGCGTCCGTCGTCGGCGTCATGGTCGCCGGGATGACGTCGCGGCAGCTACTTAGACGCCGCCCTCGCGCGCTGACGTCAGTTCTTTCTTTTTCCGCGCCAGCCAGTGCAGATCCGGGAAGAGCGGTACCTCAGTCATTTTTTGACTAAATTTTTCTCGACTTTTGTCGACTTCTTTTTTCTTCGAGTCTTCGACTCCGAAAAGGTGCACAAGGGATGCCCGGTTTCAAGGCCTGCGGTTCCTGTCAGCGCATGATGTCGGTGACTGATCCACACCGCGTGTGTCTTTTTTGCAGGGAGCGCGACCACGACCCCAAGTCGTGCTCCGACTGCCGGTCGATGGCGCCGAAGGCTTTGCGGGAGCGGTCCCGAAAGTTGCTTGAACACCGGCAGTCGGCTCCGCGCCTTTCGAGGTCCCGGTCGAGGGACCGGTCGCGGAGCCACCACCATTCCGGTTCAAAATCATCGAAGTCTTCGCACTCGGGGTCGGGTAAGTCGAAGCATAAGAAGAAGTCGAAGAAGCATCGTCGCTCTTCGACTTCACCTCGTCGGTCGGCCGTTACGACGAGGCACGCAGTGGTGCCCCTCCTGCGGCTCCGCGCGCGGAGCCGAAGAGTCGACTCCGGGTTTCCCTCCCTTTCCGGGACCCGGAGCGACTCCCGCCCAGCTTCGTACGTTCTACGAGGCGATGCATGCCATCTTTGGGCGTACCGACCCCGCCGGCGTGCCTTTGCGCCCCGCGGACTCGGTTGGGGGGGCCTAGGTCTTCGCTGCCGGCCCCCTTGGATCCAGGCCTGGATCCAGATCCGCGCCGGTTGACCTCGGTACGCCTCCACCGGCGCCGCTTCCGACGGCACCACTACCGCGCTCGGGGCCGACCGGCGTTGACCCCGACCTCCATCCCGACGTGGACACGGAGCCGGACCGGCGGCGTCCGACGCCGGGTGGGGTTTTTGTGCCCCTGTTCACTCCTGGGTTCCCTTTTCAACCACAATGGCACCCAGAGGATGATGATGACTGGGAGGGGTCAGGTGACCCTTTAACTGACCAGTTGGACAGTGAATAGGACTGGAGAGAGGAACTGGGGGATGCCAGTGGTTTGGACACCTCCCCTAACCTTGGCATGTTGTCTCCTCCTACCGTGGCTACGGAGGAGGGAGCGTCATGCGCAGTGGTGGTTGCGTAGGTCGGCTGAGGCTCTCAACCTCGAGCTTCCTACGGTGGCGGTCAGGACTAACCTCCTGACTGAGGTGCTTCAGCCGGCTGCGAGCTCTTCGGAGCCCCTGCTGCCGTTTAATGAGGCCCTCACAGACGTCCTTTTGGGCACGTGGTCCAGGCCCAACACGGGGGGCCCCCGTGGACAGGATGATTGCCCGACGCCACCGCCCAGCTCCGGGCGACCCCACTTTCCTCTCCCAACATCCCACCCCGGAGAGCTTGGTAGTCCAAGCTTCCACGTCCAAGAGCGCCTTCCCTACCGCTCCACCGGAAAGGGAATCCAAGAAACTGGACCACCTTGGCAAGAAACGTTTCTCTTCCGCCAGCTTAGGACTGCGGTCCGTAAACACTGCATGCCTCTTGGGCCGTTATTCCCACTCAGTGTGGGATACGGTGGCGCAAGTGCTGCCTCAGTGTCCGGAGGAGGCCCGGGCAGTGCTCTCCCAGGCTGTTGCCGCCGGGAGGGATGCAGCAAAGTTTATGATACGTTGTGGGCTGGACACTGCTGACTCTCTGGGCAGGACCATTTCAACGTCTGTAGCGCTTCGTCGCTACGCCTGGATGAGGTCCACTGGCTTTTCAGGGGATGTCCAGAACACCTTGATGGACATGCCCTTTGATGGCCGTCGCCTTTTTGGCGACATGGCAGACCATGCCCTAGAGCGCTTCAAGGACTCACGGGCTACGGACAAGTCCTTGTGCCTCTCCACCCGTCCGGTGCAGTCTGCTTTTCGCCCCTTTCGTGGCTATGGAAGGGGGTGCCCCACTACGTCCCACCCAGAGCCACAGGCCGCAGCAAGTTACCCAACCTTCGTGCGGCCGGGGACGTGGGAACCAACACCGTGGTTCAGGGGGCCAGCGGGCAGGCCAGTCCACCAACCCCCCCTCTGCAGCAGCCTCCAAACCCTCCTAGTCCGACCTTTCAGGCCCATCAAACGCCGGTGGGCGGCAGGATTCGCCATCACCTCCCCCACTGGCGCACCATCACGTCGGACAGGTGGGTTTTGCAAATAGTCCTAAGGGACTACTCCCTCCCCTTCGAGACTACCCCTCTAGCCATGCCACCGAGATACCACCGCATGTCGGAGGATCACCTGGCCCTTCTCCAGCAGGAAGTTACGGCTCTCTTGGCCAAGGGAGCCATCGAGCGCGTTCCTGTCCCAGAAGTAGGTCGTGGTTGTTACTCCCACTACTTTCTGGTCCCCAAGAAGGACATGGGCCTGCGTCCTATCTTGGACCTCAGGGACGTCAATCGCTTCCTCCGGAAGGAGAAGTTCAAGATGTTGACGCTTGCTCAGGTCTTGCCTGCCCTCGACCCGGAAGACTGGATGGTAGCGTTGGACTTGCAGGACGCTTATTTCCACATCCCCGTCCTGCCGGCCCACCGGCGTTACCTGCGGTTCACGGTAGGCCACGAGCATTTTCAGTTTACCGTGCTCCCGTTTGGCCTTACCAGCACCCCTCGGGTGTTCACGAAAGTGATGGCGGTGGTCGCAGCTCATCTGCGCAGATCAGGGGTTTCAGTCTTCCCCTATCTCGACGACTGGCTGTTGAAGGCGGGCTCGCCCCAGGCAGTCGTCTCCCACCTCCAGACTACGGCCGACCTCCTGCATTCGCTGGGGTTCTCCATCAATGTGCCGAAGTCACACCTGATTCCCTCTCAGAAGCTCCTCTTCATCGGAGCGGTTCTGGACACGACGCGGTTTCGGGTCTATCCTCCCGAACAGCGAGTCCGGGATATTCAGGCTATGATTCTGATCTTTCAGCCTCTATCCCGGGTTTCGATCAGAATGACTCTGAGGCTGCTGGGCCTCATGGCCTCCTGCATCCTGCTGGTCGATCATGCCAGATGGCATATGCGGGCTCTGCAGTGGGACCTTAAGTTCCAGTGGGCGCAGCATCAGGGGAATCTGTCCGATTCTGTCCAGATCTCGGAGGGCACTGCACGTCAACTGCAGTGGTGGCTCATGAACCAGGATTGGGACAATGGCAGATCCCTCTCCCTTCCCCAACCAGACCACACTGTGGTGACGGACGCATCCCTTCTGGGATGGGGCGACCACATGGGAGAGGCGGAAATCAGAGGCCTCTGGTCTCCGGCGGAGTCCGGGCTCCACATCAACCTTCTGGAGCTCAGGGCGATTCGTCTTGCACTGAAAGCATTCCTTCCCTCTGTCCGGGGTAGAGTAGTGCAGGTGTTCAAGGACAACACCACCGCCATGTGGTACTGCAACAAACAGGGCGGGGTGGGGTTGTGGACCCTATGTCAGGAGGCCCTCCGCCTCTGGACATGGCTGGAACATCAGAGCATATCCCTGGTGGTTCAACACCTGGCAGGTCCTCTGAACGCCAGGGCGGACGAACTCAGCCGCAGGTGCATGATGGATCACGAATGGCGTCTTCACTCGGAGGTGGTGCAAGGTCTCTTTCTACAGTGGGGAGAGCCTTGGTTAGATCTATTCGCCACCGAAGAGAACGCGCAATGTCCGCAATTCTGCGCGTTGGAATTTCCAAGGCGGCACTCGCTAGGCAATGCTTTTTGTCGCGAGTGGAGTTGCGGTCTGTTGTACGCCTTTCCGCCTATACCACTTCTGCCCAGAGTGCTGAAGTGTCTCCGGATTGGGCACGAAGAGTCTGGTATCCCGAGCTGCTCAACATGGCCATCGATTCTCCGATCAGACTGCCTCTTCGGGAGGATCTTCTGTCGCAGCAGCAGGGGACGGTCCTCCACCCGAACCTGTCCAGCCTCCACCTCCTTGCGTGGAGATTGAGCGGCGGCAGTTGACGTCTTTCGACCTGCCTCCCGAAGTCTGTGATGTAATCTTGGCAGCCAGGCGTCCCTCCACTAAGTCGGTATACGCCTGCCGGTGGAACAAGTTTGTGGCATGGTGCACAGCAAAGGCTGTGGATCCCCTTTCTGCCCCTCTTTCTGAAGTTCTCTTGTTCCTGCTTTCTTTAGCCCAGCAGGGCTCTGCTCTGGGCACTATCAAGGGCTATCTTTCAGCCATCTCTGCCTTCCTTCGGCTGCCAGATCAACCTTCTCTTTTCAAGTCCCCGGTAGTTAACCGTTTCTTAAAAGGCTTAACGCATCTTTTTCCTCCAATCCCCTTCGTTATCCCTCAGTGGGACTTGAATCTTGTTCTTACCTATTTAATGTGCGCTCCCTTTGAGCCGCTTCATAACTGTCCTTTAAGACTCTTGACTCTTAAGACTGCTTTCCTGGTAGCCATCACTTCTGCTAGAAGGGTGAGTGAGCTCCAGGCCCTTTCTTCCAAACCTCCTTTCCTGTCTGTCCATCCGGACAAGGTGGTTCTCAGGACCCGTCCATCCTTCCTTCCTAAGGTGGTCACTGCCTTCCACATCGGGCAGACCATTACTTTGCCCACCTTCTTTCCGCCTCCACATCCTTCAAAGGAGGAAGAGAGGCTCCACCGTCTGGACCCAAAACGTGCGCTCTCTTTCTATCTGGACCGCACAAAACAGTTCCGGGTGGATGATCAACTCTTTGTTGGCTACGTGGGCGCCAAGAAGGGTCGGGCCGTACACAAACGCACCATTTCTCGATGGGTCATTTTGTGTATTAAGGCATGCTATTCTCTGGCTAAAAAAGAAGCTCCTGTCGGGCTACGCGCCCATTCCACCAGGGCGACGGCAGCCACTACTGCCTTGGGAAGAGGAGTTCCTCTAAATGACATCTGTCAGGCGGCCACGTGGGCATCGCTGCACACGTTTACAAAACACTACTGCCTGGACAGCCAAGTCCGGAGATACAGTTTCTTTGGCCATTCTGTTCTCCAGGATTTTCTGGTGTGATCTTGGTTTGCAGACCCACCACCGGGGTTGGTATTGCTGGGGTATCTATTCTAAGGTAAGGAATCTATAACCAACGTGTTTCTTTCAGATGAACAAGTTACTTACCTTCGGTAATGATATATCTGTAAGAAACATTAGTTAGTTATAGATTCCTTACCGCCCCACCCATCCTCCCCGTTCTGCGAACTGATTTCTAGGGTTAAGGACTACCTTTCAGGGCCCTAGTTTTGTGCACCAGTGGTCAGTGTCTTGCATGGCTCTGCGTTTCTGGCGTGGAAAGTTGTGTACAGAACTGACGTCAGCGCGCGAGGGTGGCGTCTAAGTAGCTGCCGCAACGTCATCCCGGTGACCACGACGACGGATGCGGAGCCGACCGACGCCACCTTCCGACGCGCAGAGGTACTGCTGACGAAAAAACTTTCCGGATCCAGTCTGACGCCTGGGGGTAATTCTAAGGTAAGGAATCTATAACTAACTAATGTTTCTTACAGATATATTGTTACCGAAGGTAAGTAACTTGTTCATCTGGTAGAGACAGGATATAGTCGCAGATTCGTTACCGACTCACCCATCCTCCCCGCTCTGTGGACAATTTTCTAGTGTCCGGGCTGATCCCTTTTATGGCCCTAGTTTGGACACACCAGTGTCAGGGCAATTCATGGCTCAACTCTCCTGGCGTGGAAAGTCATGAAAAGTACCTGGCGTCAGTGCTCCGAGGTGGCGCCTATATATGTGACGCGGACGTCGCTTCTGGCGCGAACGATGCAGCACATAGCCGATTGAAGCAACCCACTGGCGCGCAGGGGTACCTCTTGCACGAAAATTTTCCAGATCCAGTCTGACGCCTAGGTAATTCAAAGGTAAGGAATCTGCGGCTAGATCCTGTCTCTACCAAATGTAAGTAACTTGTTTATCCTGTACTAAAAATCTAATACAAAATAAAAAAAATTAAAACAACAAAAAAAACAGCAGTACTCATCCAACCAACATTGACATCCTGCCATGCCAGGCTGTTTTGTATCCAGTAGCCATCGCTCTGGGCCCCATGAGCAAGAGGATTCCTGCTACCTACCCATTCTGGATAGTGGTTACCTCTGATACTTGGTTGTTGATTCTGGTCTGTTATGGACACAGGGGCAAGTTCATTCAGTAACCACTGCACGTTCCATCACACACAGCAATACATCAGCTGGTGCTACAAGCAGAGATCATGTCCATGATCAAAGGTGCTTTAGAGACTGTCCTAAAACCAAGCGAAAAGCATCTATTCCAGATTCTTCTTTGTCTTCATGAAATCAGGAGAGTGGTGCCCCATACTGGACCTTCAGAAGCTCAACATGAATCTGAGAAAGCTATCCTTCAGGATTGTTACGTTACCATAGGTGATGCGGTTGCCCCAGAAAGGTGAGTACATGACATCTTTGAATTTGGAGGATGCAGAGTTTTATGTCCCCAATACAGCCCAAACTCCACAGATATTTGCAAGTCAAATTAACCGGGTGCCATTACTTGTCCAGAGTGTTGCATGTTGACTTTCCATCCTTAAAGATGATCTTAGGAAAGTTCATAGCCTTAGTGACATAATTTCTAACATGACAGGTACATCAGGGTTTCAATTACTCGGACGATTGGCAAATCAAAGGAAGAACTTGCTGCCTGTCCAGCTTGTCTTCAGAATCATGTTTCAACCTGGGCTTATCTCAGCACGGGCAAGGCTCATTTAGAGCCCACTAGAATCATCCATTTCTTCTGTGCTATTTTGGGCACAATATGCAGGACATTTTTTCCACTGGAAAAAGAGGATTCCCGGGCCACACGCCAAATCCAAAAGCTGGCAGTGCCATCAGTCTGTTTACTGAAGTCCATGCAGGTAGGGATGTCCTCATACATCCCCACTCATTTCATGCTGTAGATTACAAATGTCATCCCTCCAAGAGGAATTTGACACTAATTGGCTTTGGATTTTTTATTCTTACTTTTGCTCTGGAGGGAGATATCCAGTGTTGCAGTAGGCTTATATTTTCATCTGCAGGCAGCTCACAGTGACATGAAAATGAATGCATCCACAAAAGGTTTGTAGGCTCAACCACATAGTTTGGAGGCAAGAGAGACTAAGTCTCCTGCACTCTTGGTGATAGTGCAGATCCTTTGAAATTGAGCGATCAGTAACGGTATTTCCATGACATTGAATAATCTCCCAGGGGTCAGCATTACAGAAGCATATACCCACAGTGGAACAGGAGTGTAAGCACAAATAGGAGCTCAGCCTGGATCTGAGGACATGATCTTCTGCCAATGGGGCCATGCGACTGAACCTTTTTGCCACATCGATCAGCAAAACATGCTAGGCTCGAAGGAGAATATATCTTCTATTTCGTGGTCCAAGATAATTAGCAGAACATTTCCACAATTTTAGCTTGCCCCGAGAGTGTTCAGCAAAATAAGGAGGGAGCCTTGCTACCTAATCCTCATGGTTCAGATGTGGCCTTATTAGTATTGGTTAAAAGTCTTACTCCATATATCGCAATTGCCTCACACCCCACCGTGCAAACAAGTGGGCCTGCTATTCAAAATTTGAACAAACTCCCCACCATGGTTTGAAATGATCAGTCTGACCCCTGAACACTTGAAGTTTTCTTTGCTAGATTACCTTCAGATTGCTGCAATATCTTTGGTCACACAAGGGCATCCTCAACCAACAGAATGTATCAACCCAAAATGAAGACATAACCCCATCTGGTGTCAGCCCAAAAGACTGAATCCTCTGTCTTTCAAACCCTGCAAAAGTTTGCTGTAACTTCTACAGCTGGCGCACCTGAACCATGTTTCTTTCAAGGTCCATTTGGCAGTTAAACATTATATTCTTCCACAGATTCTGATTCTCTTATCTGTAATCAGTGAGCTCCTCAAATGGCTCTTTTGGGCATATCTGCTGGTGAGGCTACCAGCTAAAAAAAATCCGTGAGGTCCATGCATTTACAATTAAGTATCCCTTCTTGCGCTTTATAAAGACAAAGCTGTGGTATGGACTAAATAAATCGAAGTTAATCCTGAATGTGGCCGTTGACTTAAACCTGAATATGTCAGTCTTATATAAAGCCTTTTTCCAGCATCCTACAAGTTGAGAAAAAGGGCTGCTCCTCATTGGATACACGGTACTGCATGAGGTTTTACATTGGCAGAACAAAGATTTTCAGAAAACCAAACAAGCTGTTTGTATCCTTTGTTCATCTTCATAAAGGCTGCCGCCTCTCAAGCAGGGTATTGCAAAGTTGGTAGCAACGGCCTTATATTTTCCCATGTTAAAGCCGGTTGTTTCCTATGCTCTGAAATTTCAGCTTATTCCTCAAGTGGTGTACCAACAACGTCAGCTCTCCATGTGGGAGTTCCTTTGGCAGACCTTTGATGTGTGGTGCCAAAGAAGAGTTGTCACACGTTTGAGAAGCATGATTATTTGGATACAGGAGCGTCCAGGAAGTTGGCAGCAGGGCAAAGATGGTCCCGCAAAATCTTGTTCAGTAAAGTAACCCTTATCTGCTTTCTATCCAATAATTTATCTTTTACTGATTAAATGGTGTTAAAACATGTCTAACATGCATATTTTGGCTATATTTCTCTGACTTTGTACTACTTATTTTTCTGACTGAAGCTTGTGAATCTGTAATGGTTGCAGTGCTTGAGAAAAACCAAGTTACTTCCCTCTAACTAAAATTCTCCAGCATTGTTATCTTTGATAGACTCATATGCGATGATCCTTCCTTCCTGATCAGAGGCTCACAATATTTTCATCCTTTCACAAAGGTGCTTTAGAAAGTGTGGTGGCTCTTACGTGGAGTGCAGTTCAGTACAATGACACCTTGCTGACTGGTGTTTGGCACTTTTAAATATGGATACTGTGCTACTATAGTGAAGCATGTTTAGCTTTTCTAATTCAGTTTTTCTTTTTTATTGTTTGGAATTATGGTGGGGACTTCCAGCGCAACGATGAGGATAGGTTCAAGTTTGCTAATCTAAGAACTTTTCCAACACTGAAGAGCTCTAGTTGCAAGTAGGTAATTTGTTTCTTGTGCTTTCATTTTTACTCAACACAGGAGATGGATACTTTGGTTTTTCCCCCTAAATCAGCATGTTACTTGGATGCATGCAAATCCTACCCTGAATTTTAGAGTGACAAACCCTTTACGATTTCGCACATTTAAAATTTCACTGTCACCTATTCTATAGGTAACTTGATATAGGATTACATAAATTGTTTTGCTCTGTATATACTTGTAAATATATAGTTACGTTGACTCAGTTGAAAACAACTGATTGTGGTTGTTACGTTTATACTCTCAAGATTATAAAAAATACGAAATAAAAATGTCTACTGTCCTTTTCTACAATATGCTACATTGGAGTCTAAGTTTATTTTTTGTTTCAGAGCCAATACAGATTTGTGTGTGAAGCTATCTTGAAGGTGTATGAAGAAGAGTTTGTTAAACCATTTAAAACGACACTACCTTAATAGATGGGGCTAAGGGCTAGGCCACAAGTGGAAGTCCTCCCCTATAAGAGAGTATCTTAACTGGCAGCACATCGGGTGGCCGGAACCTTGCTCTCAGGAGTCGGCGTAGCAAGAACAGAGTGTTTAGAAAGGACTTGGAAAACTTCAGCACTGTTGCACTTTATGTTGAAACTAATACTCAATTTCCAAAACTCTACATCTTGCATACCTTGGAAGACAATATGAGGAATCTTTGAACAAAAAGAATGAACATATTTTAATTTATGTACGTTATCATTGTGCCACGCAATCACGGAGCGAAAACTTTAACAAAATCAGTCTTATTGCTGCATACAAAGCAGGACATTGACGCACTAGTCCACGATGACCATCAAATTGTAAAAAAAAAAAACTCTGTCCATGGGTCTTTTGCAGAGCTTGTATTTAAAGTTTGACAAACCTGTTACAAAGATTGGCTTTTAGGATTATTATGCTCGATAAGACAGCTCTGGTGATAAATTGCCTCGCACTGTTTTGATTTGTTGTACAGCTAAAATGAAAAATAGCTTTGTTGGCATTTGCGAAAGAGCTGCAAAATCGATGTTGCGCTAAGGTTCAACTAATTTAACATTGACTTTTTTAAGGTGCTTTTGCATGTTCTTTAGGGCAGACGTGTGACACAGGTTGTGTTCATTTACGGTCAGATGATTCTTTTTTAACTGGCCTGAGAAGTTGAATTTTTAAATTGTTTTGCTTGTAAAATGTATAGATTGAGCCGTTCCCTAACTGAACTGTGTGCCTAAAAAGTAAAAATATGGCTATTATTCCACCATCATTATTTATTTAAAGCAGCTGATCAACAGACAACAGTTTGGTGCCATGGCTGATGTGTGTGTGCTTATTTCCTATTTCCTATTGTCTTGTTGTCTTGCATGTCCAGCTTACTTGCTGATTGATGCAGTCATAGGTCAGGTAACAGAAAACCCCAATACATCTAGATTATACTAGGATATCAGAGGTGACACTTGCTATGTGAAAGTTGAACTCCGAGTTTCTGAGAGTTTTTCTTGATGTATCCCTGATAAGTTTCTTGTTGAAAATGCCATTTATTAGTGAGTCGGTCTTCGATTACATAAAACAATTGCATTTGAACTCTACCTCGATCAGATGAAAAGAAATAGCTCGATGAGTTGTATCGGAAAGTTAGAGGAATTCCCAGCTGTGACATTTTAATAACTGTCATAGTGGTCTGTGTGATGGCATTAACCCATCATGTTTGCTAGTGGGAAAATAGCATTCTGCACAACTGGGGAGAGAAAATAGGTACCAAATTAAAAAATAATTGTGTGTTTTAATAGCTACACATTTCTGTTCCCTGAAATATTTCTGAAGCTGGTAAAACCCTTCATTTATTTTGAAAACATATCACCAGCTAGCCTATTGTTATTCATAGTACAAGAAAATCAGGCATTTACATTTGGCTGGGTTAAGTGCAGTGAAAAAGCAAAAACCAGGAATGGTTGAGGAAAACGGTAAATTTCAATGTGGCTGCAAATTCCAAGTCAAACTGAGGCATAGTTTTCCAAGGCTTATTTATTGTAACATCTGCAGGTGTCTTTTCTGTCTCTTTTTAAATATTTCTATTCAAGTTTTCTGTAGTAACATTTTAAGTAATGGTAGATCATGCTTCTTTCATTGAAACAAAATGAGATGAGACACTATATATCCGAACCCTTGAAAGAAATTGAAGTGTATACTGTCGGGAAGCTTCGAAGCACAAGTGGCTTTGTAATAAACGTGCATTTTACTATGAAAAAATTCCACAACAGCTCTGCATACGCCAAGCAGATCAAATTTCACACCAGCCTCATTGATAATATTTTTCAGTGGTTATCTCAGTCGTTTCCAGTGTTGTTTAATCAGAAATTAGTTGTTTCTTCTAATTTTCTTTAAAATAGTGTTTACATTTCAGAATTATCTTGCTGCTATAATTCACCTTTTTACTGGGAATAAACCTTTAATTGGGGACTTATTTTTGCTCGATAAAATAAGCCATTGTAGAATTTTTCTAGCCATTTGTTAACATATTTGTTCTTTTCTAAATTACATCACGCCTGCATCTTGTTTTTCTTACACTATTTTCAAACATGATGTGTTGCCTTTCCTGTAAGCATGTTTGTTCTTCATCACTATTCATAGAGCGGCTCAACAAGTGTAATATTCTGTCTTTGTTTGTCTCTTTATAAGTTTTACAGGTATAACTTAGAATTTCATTTTCAGGGAAGCTTTCTCCTGACAGCCATCCAAGTACATTTTCATTTTTCTAGGCTGTCATATCTCAGTAGACACCTGAACTAGAATTTGTACTTACCAGATCGCTAAAACAGGGACAAAATTGTGGGTCCAAAAAACGATTTTAACTTTGAATACTCCACATAAGACTTCAGACACAAACTTTTTTTGGTTTAATTCTTCGAAGTTATGCAGTTTAAGCAGTTACCTCATCATAGGCTCTGAACTGCGCAGGTCATACTAAATAGCCCTTGTTATTTATTCAGATGTTCACAGAAAAGTTCACAGACCCGTTTCAAAATAAGTGTGTGCCTCTGCAGACCCAATTGGTTATTTCATGATGGTCAAAGTACACAATGTAGATTTGAGGAGCTCTTGATTTTAAAACGTGTGTGCCCAATGTCACAACATGCTGATGTTATTGTAGTATTTTTCTTATTTTTAATGCGTTCAGTTGAAAGGTGACTGTTTTTGAATTTGATATCTCTAAGAAATAGAAATCAGTTTTCCTTTCTTTTACGTGCCCCTGGATACAAATGCACAAAGTCTCACACATTTGTTGCTCAAATGCTTAAGAAAAAAAAAAATACACACACTTGTCAGACCCTACAGATATCTGGATTTATCAATTACTTAAAACATGATTGTTACTTAACCCATGATTTCATCTGTGCGTAAGTATAATTTGTCTTCATAGTCTTGCTTAAGTGTTAACGTAGTATGTCTGAATTTTTATGTCTGTCTGAAAACTTCGTAACTCACTTTGTGCCTATTTTGTTCATTTTGTGTTGTTTGTACTTTTGCTGTCTGGAAGAGTGTTGTCAAGTACACTAACTGTTCATTCACTTGCACAAATGACACTTTGAAATTTGTTGTCAAACACGTTTTTGCCTAAACTTTAAGCTTAAGCTAAGTATTGAAAGAAAACACTAAGAACCGGACCCAAAAAAATGTTAATTCACTTAAATTATTGCAGGAAATGGATTTACCAGTACAGTTTCAATGGATTGCTACACATTAGCGTTTGCGTAAAGGGTTATTATAAACAAGAGAATAATGTATATATTTGAATCTGGTTTTATGATTGTGAATACATCGAAGTGTAAAAAGACTGTAAAATATTTTTACATATTTTTAGAGTGAAAATAAAATTAAAACATAGAGGTCATGAGGTATTTTCCAAGATTAATTGTGCTGCTTTGACTGTATTGTTATTTTGAAAAATAACCAGGTCATGTTGGATTTATTTATGAGACGGAAAGGCATGGCATCGGACCGCTGACCTACCAAGACGTCCCCATGTTGAATTGCAAGCACTTTCTGCTTCTCTCTTCTCCCTTTCCTGAAATACTTCCAAATTATAAAGACTGACAAGATTGCTCTGAGAGTTAAACATTTGATGTACTTCAAACATGGGACCTCATTAGTACAACTTCTAGCGTGTACAAGTATGTCTGTGAGATGTATCAGGGTTCTCCAAAGGGCTAACAGAACAAATGATATCACTGTGTGGCAGGACATGGAGTTAAACTTCATCGTTAACTACTTCAGATTAAAGGGAATGCAAATGAGTAGTAACATTTATAATACATATTATGCAAATCATCATGCAAGTAAATTACATTACTGTTTGTTTTCAAGTGCAGAGTCATATAACACAGATAAATATTCTAAGGAATATGTGAGGTAAGCTTTGGCCTAAAGAGGGAAGTGAGAGTGAAGCCACAGCCAATGCTTTGGACTCAAGTGAAGTCTTAGACTCTGAATAGAATACACGTACTGCCACTCTTATTGGAAGAGAATGTTGCACAATTTTAATATACAGGTAAAATGCTTAACAACGGGAGAAAACTGCTGTTTTTTCTTCTGCTCCTTTTAATGTTTTTCTTCCAGCAATACATGAACCTGCCAATGGTTTTGGGGATGTGTTCCGCTACATTTTACCTATTATATTGAGTTCTATTGATCATATTTGCATTACTTCTTATCTGTGTTTAGGAATTTAATTTTTTTATTAAACGAATCAACAATAATATCAGTAAACTATGGTTATGTTGTGATCAAGAACAAAAAACAAACTGCAAATCAATTCTGATGGGTACTTCTAACTGCATATTGCTCACCTTTTGAATGTCTCCATTCGCCAGCTTCGAATGGAAACTTTTCTGTAGCTATCCCACACCAAGTAGAGGTGCTGACTGCTTTACTGCTCGGCACACCGCACTGCGTAATCTCACTGGAGCCATAAAGCGCTCCCATCGGCGAATGACGTCAGTTCCTTTTTTTTCTGCGCCTTCAACCTGTCCTGTAGCTCTTCAACTCTCCTCAGGAGATCGGTAATTTTTCAATGTTTTCTTCATGTTAAACCTTTTTTGACGCAGTTTACTTGCGTCATGTCGCCGCCGAGGACATCTGGTATCAAATCATGTCAAGACTGTAAGGGTCAGATGTCCATCACAGACTCTCACGAAATCTGAATTTGGTTCCTGGGATCTGATCATGACATAAGCGTCTGTTGAGAATACCAAATGATGAATCCCAAGGCTGTAAAAAAGCATGAAGCCAAAATGTTCATGGCACGAGCACAGGATGAAAAAAGAGGTTTGTGTAAGTCCTGTTCAAGATCACTATCTCCCTACTCCTCCAAGTCTTCTAAGAAGAAACTTAAGAAGAAGCTCCAACATGAATCGAATCATCAGTCATCCAAAGACAAAACACCGACGTTGGCGACCTCTCACCCACACCTGAAAAAAAATCACCTAGAGGTCACCCTGTTGCCCACTCAATCAATCTCGACCAGGGTATTCGGCACCAACTGATCCAGGGCCTGGGACTTTGCACCTGCATCCGACTCCATTGCTGCTGATACTTCCTGCGGTGGCTTTTCTTCGAACCCAGGCTGGCATTTGTATCCTCCTTTTCTGACACAGGGCAGGCATCGGAGTCGAATTCTGAACGCCATGTTCAGCAGTATCAATAGAGCCATGATACCATCTCGTGCACCTGCAGGCCCATGGGTCCACCGGTTTACTCTTTGGGATGCATTCCCGCACCATACCAGCAAGCACCCTTCCTGCCATTTGTGCCGCTGGCCCAGTATTCCTGGTCAACTCCAGCGCCCAAAACTCCAGCACCGCAAACAACGACACCTCAACTAATTCTGCCATCATCCTCAGGAAAGATTTCTCAGACGCCACCAGCGCTGCATTCAACGCCACCGGCACCACAACCTTCTCCATCGACACCACTGTCAACACCACCACCGCTGCCAAAGAACCACTGGTGTCTTCACAACCTATGCCTCCCCATTCCCGGAAAAAGACGCAGAGATTGATTGAAAAAAAAATGTTCTTCTTTGGAGAAGGTGAATCTAAGGAAGGTGCACGAGATGACCCAGACTTTGATGGTTTGAAGGAAGCACGCCATCAGGGAACCTCCTAAGAGTAGGAACGTCTGTCCCATATAGTTCTACCACCTCCAGAGGTGACTTCATATCATTCAGTGGTGCTCAAGGCAGCAGAAATGTTAGACTTGCCACTTACAGTCACACAATTGAAGGCTAACATCTTGACTGAGATTCTACACTCCACCTAACAGCCCTCAGAACCTTTACTACCCTTTAATGAGGCCTTGATGGGGCCCATCCTAGCGGTTTGTGACAAACTTGCTACTACCACGGCTGTCTCCAGATCAAAAGCAATACGCTACAAGCCTGCTCCTGGAAACCCAGTCTTTCTCTAATCACATCCTTCACCAGAAAGTTGGTAGTCAAAGCCTTTTGCTCTTCAAAATTTACCCCTGGTTTCTTTCCATCTACCCCTTCGGACAGAGAATCCAAGAAAATAGAACAAAGGGCAAATAATCTTTTCATCTGGTTGTATGGCACTAAAATCAGTGAATACCACCTGCCTTCTAGGCAAATATATACATGCCCTTACTGGATTCAGCTCATAATGAAATCTGTAAATAACCACCAGATGAAACTCACTTCACTGAACTGCTTAATGACGGCCAAGCAGCGGCACGTTAGTTGCAAGAGCTATGGGCACTTCAGTGTCAGTCCTCTACCATGCATGGTTAAACGCTTTTCTTCCCACAGGACATAAAAACTGCACGCATGGCATTGCCGTTTGATGGATCTAAACTTTTTGCCATAAAGGCGAATTCAGCACGAGAAAGTTTTAAAGAAAGTAAAGCCACAGCCCGTTCACTTGGCCTTCAGTCACAGCCTAAAGACTACAGGAAATTTATATGGCTTCCAAGCTTCAGCAGAGGATTTTCATTTTGAGGTTGCAAACAATATTTTGCACAGCAACAACAACAGCAAACACCTTTTACAAGAGTTACAGAGGGCGTCCCTGAGGGAGACAGTGAACCATACCCCTTCTTCCCTCCTCTAACACTTCCCCCTCTTCCTCAGCCAATGCAGGAAAGCAGTCCTGGTTTCACTTTCTTGGAGCACAGTTTACCCATGGGAGGACTGGTATCTTAATTTCCACATTGATGGAGGTTCATGACATCCAACGTCTGGGTATTACAATCTGTGGGAAATGGGTATGCCCTACCCTGCCAGCAATTTACCCCACCTCCCCCAGCACATCCATTGCCTCAAGGAAATCTACAGCCCCTCCAGCAGGAGGTCCAATACAGGGGGCGTAACAGAGGCCCCTGCAGCCCCGGCAGTGCAGGGTGGCCACCACCCCTTCAGGGGCCACTCAAACCTTCAGATGGGCCCCATTTAACTAAAAGACCTATGAGTATCTGTGAGATATGGGAGACTAATGGGCCCCACGTCACATTCTGCGGGGGTCATAATTCTGTGTTACACCACTGAAACAATCTCTACCCCATAAAGGGCTCAGTGGAGTTGGTTCCAGAGCAGAAATGGTGTCAGGGATGCTATTCTCTGTATTTCCTGATTACCAAAAAGGACAGAGGTTAACATCCTATCCCTCAGGATTCTGAACTGGAGCCTCAAACAGGAAAAGTTCAAAAGGTTGACGCTGGGACACGTTTGCCTTGCGCTAGAGGTAGAATACTGGATGGTGCCTGTCGACCTGCAGGATGCCTATTCTCACGTTCCCATCCTGCAGTCGAACAAGAAATGTCTCTGCTTCCTGAATCCCAACACTATCAGTTCTGGTCCTACCGTTTGGCCTCACTTCTGCTCCTCGAGGCTTCACAAAGGGTATGGTTTTGATAGTGGCCCGTCTTAGAAGGTCACGTTTTAGTGTATTCCCTCACCTGGACTATTGGCTCATCAAGCCACTTCTCCAGAGATGGTTTCTCGCCACTTACAACCTGGTTGTTGTTTGACCTGGGCTTTTCAATCAACAAGCCCAAATATCACCTGATTGCCTCTCAGCGCATCCTGTACATAGGGGCAGTATTGGACACTACGTTGAGCCTTGCCTCCTCTTCCTCCGAGGATTCAAGATATTCAGGCTATGATTCTGATGTCTCAGAATGGAGTGCCCATTCCAGTCCTGAAGGTCCTTTGTCTACTCGGTCTGCTAGCCTCCTGCATTATGTATATCACCCAGGCACGTTTGCATATGAGGGCCCTCCAGTGGGGTCTCTGCCAACCCTGGTTCCAACACAATGGAGGTCTTTGAGCTCCCATCAGAATCTCGAAGTACACTGCAGTGGATGTTCTATGGTGGAAGGTGAATAACAACCTTTCCAAGGAAAACTGTTTTACCCACCTCCACCGGTAGCAAGAGTAATCACAGATATGTCTAGCTCAGTGGTTCCCAAACTTTTTAGAAACATGATTCACTTTTGTCGAACAACAAATTTTCAGAACCCACCTACCTCTAATGAACGTGAGATAGGGCGATTCTTGAATGTAACTAAAAGCATTGTGCGACAGCACATTGTCATTTACAGACAGCAAATTGTCCATTGAATTGGCCACTGACTTTGACCAGACATACAGTTTTACTGATAAAACTATATAGCACACAAATGATAATGTGTAGAAATCGGGCTTCTATGAATGTCATTTGTGCATTACCAAGTAAAGTGTGTTTAATTTGTTTTGATCCTATTAAAATCTGTTTCCATCACGCTTGGGAATTCCCCAAAAAATGCTTTGCGTAACTTTTGAATGTGTACACTTAATTTACAAGTATTTACATTCTAAGCATTTCATCCTACAGCATTTCGTTTCACATGCCCTATATTCCAGCAAGATTGTCAGATAATTCACTTTAAAAACTCCTCTTTCGGGGCATGGTCTCGCCGCGAATGGCGAGAGAAGTGCATTGAGGGTGCTCCCGCAAGCCGCCGCAGCTAGCAGCTTCTAAAGCGGAGCTGGGCACCCAGAGGCGCCGCAAATCGGGGCGTCCGGGTGGCAGAGAGCGAGGAGCACCTTTTGGTGAGCGGACGACGGCCTGGGTGAACGGGAGCCGGAGTGCGGACCTCTCGATCCTGGCGGCTGGACTCGGCGGTGGCCTCCGCCATCTTGTCTTTAGCGGCCCCGGGTCTCGGCTGACGCCGCGCGTTTCCTGCCCTCGAGTGCCCTGTGGGCGGACCGGCGGGCAGAGGGGGAGCACCTGGACCTGCGCGGGGCCTCCCTGGGCTTGAGGTGCGGCCAGGACTGGAGGGAATTCCGGCGACCCCGCCTGCGACGACCACCATCTTAGGCCTGCTTCTTCACCACCCCCCCCCCCGAGCGGATTTGGTCCGAGGAGCGACCGTGGAGGCCTCCCCCGCGGTGGGCCCTTCCTGGGTCGGGCGGTGAGGCGGAGTGGTGGACTGTGGTCCCGGGAACGCCGGGCGCGCACTGGCCCTTGAATTTACTCCCGTGGGAGCCGGCCCCTGAGCAGCGGCCCCACCCCCGGTGTGGCGGGCCTGTAGTTGGGCACGAGCCTGCTCTCTTCCCTGCTGCCTGTGTGCCTGCTCCTGGCTGGACTCCTGAGAAGCTGATCGCCTCGGCAGGTGAGGTGTGGGGACGGGGGCTCTCCTGCATGCTGGACCCTGCTGTGAGGCACATCGGACTTGCCGTGCTGCGGTCCCGCTGAGGACGGAGGGGGGTGCTGGCACGTTGCCCCTTGGTGCGGACCCCGCGGAGACCACGCGCCCTGCCCGAGTGCCCCGGCCAGAGCGCTAGGCCCCGCTCTGAATCTACTGCGGAGGGGACTCGCCTGCGGCCTTCTAGGCCTGCCCCGGTCCACTGGGTACTGAAGCACTTGGCCATTCCGCTGAGGCCTACGGGGGGACCGGCTTGGCGTGGATGTGCCTGTCCCTCAGAACGGACTGCCTCTGACACCGCCTGGACCTTTGTGGCCTAGTGGGACCGGGACGCTGAACCGGCTTCTCTGCGCCGCTTTCACCGCTGCGGTCCTGGGCCCTGCAACGCTCCGGCCCCGGGACTGGGGATACAGCGCATAGGGGTGCGTGGGTGCTGGGCGTTTGGCAGGGACCCTGCTGCACGCCCCCCCTGAGGTCTGGGCGCGCTTGCCCTGCCGGGGTGCCTTACCTCCGCGTCGGAGCGTTGAGGATCTCTTGGTGCCCTACTGGCGCCTGCTTAGGGGAATACCTTGGCCTGCACTGCTCAGCTGGGGGACCCTGCCTGCGACGGCGCTCTAGCCCACCCCTCCGCCCGCTCACACTCACTGGGAGGCCTCTCTAGCCGTGACCCGTGCCCTGCAGTTTTGGATTGGGGTAGGCACGGCTGCACCCCTTAACTGCCCTTCCACGGCTCTACACCCTCCTCTCACCGTTTAGCCTGGCTTTGGGAGGTGCTGGACTCTGCCGGGAGATGACGCGCACCAAGGCGGTGAAGGACACAGCGGCACCCCCAAAGGACAATCCTGTAGCTGCGCTCTGGGGCAAGACGGGCGCTGCTGCCCCTGAAGCAATGGCTTCGCAAAATGGAGGGGATTCGCCGCCAGTCACCCAGTCCTTCATGGCCGGCTTCATGGCAGAACTCAAGACGCAAATCGGCTCCCTGCGCACGGAGGTTCACTCCTGTGTCCGGGAACTCCGGAGGGAGGTTACGGAACTTGGGGACCGAGTGGACGGTCTTGAGCAGACGGTGGATGGGCGTACGGAGGATCAAGAGCAACTCTGGCAGCGCCTGGCTACCCTTGAGGACCAACACATCGATTTGCAATTAAAGCAGGAGGACTTGGAAAACCGGAGCCGCCGCAACAACCTCCGCATCCGGGGGGGTGCCAATTGGGGCCGAGGGGTCGGACATCATGACCTACGTGGCACAGCTCCTCCACGAGGTATGGGGTGACGACGATGCCTCTCCATCGGCGCTGGATCGTGCACACCGAGTCTCTGGCCCCCCTGGTCGACCGGGCCTCCTCCCTGACATCCTGACCCGGGTTCATTTTTTCACAGAAAAGGAGGCCATCCTGAAGGCGGCGCGTTCCAAGCAGGAACTTACCTACAAGGGTGCCAACATTCAGATCTTCCAGGACCTAGCGCCCACGACGCTTCGGAGACGCCGCGATTTCAGGCCTGTGACCGCCAAACTGCGCAGCTTGAACATCCAATACCAGTGGGGTCACCCCTTTGCGCTAATCTTCCAGTGGGAATCCAAGCGCCGGATGGTACGATCCCTTCAGGAGGCGGCAAATCTTCTCCATCTCTCTCTCACGCCACCCTCAAGTCCTGCACGCCTGCTCCCCCGTGCCAGGGCCCCAGCCAAATCCTCCTGGTCCCAGGTTAGCCGTAGCCGGCGCTCTCTGCACCCCGGGGAACACTCGTCCTCACAAGCCAAAGATGACATCATCCAACATATCCGCTCCATGGAGGGGGATCGCCCCTCGCCCAGCCCTCCGTCCCTAACTACCTAGTTGACAAGGCTCTCACTCACGCTGGTGGAGGATCACTTTGGACTCTGAACTTTCTCCCTGTGCCTGAAGTGGTGCTTCATGTCTCGACAGCCTCCCAGCTCCCTGTAAGCAGTGTTGGAGGCGTCGGACCACCTGCCCAGATGACATCTCCAGTGTCCGGCGACTCGCCCCCCATCTGTTCCTGGGAGAGTGACTTCTCCGGGACTGCCTGTGCCCCTGGGCCTCGACGGTCCCTAGACTGGAACAGGACACCGTGGCCCTGTTGGCCAATGTTGATCGTATTCGTTTTGAATGTCTGTCCCTCTTTCTTCTCTTTTTCCCTCTCTCATCTTTTCTCTGTCCTTTTCTCCTTCCTGGGTGGGCGGGGGCGACGCCTGTGGCTCTCCTTCTACCTTCCGGAAGACAGCGGCTCTCCCCCTTCTCCTTGCCATTGCCCCGCCCTGCCCCCCTGTGGGATGCTTAGGCCAGACCGCACTCCCCATAAGCCATGGCTACTACTCCCTGCCTGAAAATCCTCTCCTTTAATGTCAAGGGGCTCAACTCTCCCAATAAGCGGCATCAGATATGGCGATACCTCCTTCAGCAGCACCCTGATATAATCCTTTTGCAGGAGACCCACCTGTTGAAAGTTGATGTCCCTCGCATGGCACACCCCCGGTACCCCCTCCAATTCTGGGCTTCGGCCTCCTCCAAAACAGCTGGCGTGGCCATACTCTGCGGCCCTGGCATCCGGCAGGGGAAATCTAAAACCTTTCGCAGCCCAGATGCCCGCTTCCTTAGAGCTGAGGTCTTGATCGGACATCGGTCCCTCACACTGTGCAGTATTTATGCGCCTAACCAGGCGCAGGACTCTTACCTTCGAGCCCTCTTGAGGGAACAAGTACCGCAGGACGACCCTTCGCTTATTATTGGGGGCGACTTCAATCTGGTTTGGGACCCTGCCCTGGACCGTAGCGACGGCTCCTTTCAGGGCACCGGGGCTATGTCCTCCACCTTAAAGAAGCAACTGACGGATCTTACGCTACTTGACTCCTAGCGGTATTACTCCCCCGAAGCTCGTGACTACTCATACTACTCACACGTGCATCGTTCGTACTCACGTATTGACCATATCCTTATCTCGCATGCCCTTATCGGCGAGACGGTTTCCGCTTCCATGTCTGACATCTCGGTCTCCGACCACGCTCACGTGGAGCTTCTCCTTCGCCATAGTTCTGCACGCACCCCACTCCCGCCTCGTTGGCGCCTCCCGCCACGCGTCCTCCGGGACCCCGTGGACGTGACGGAATTGCGGATGGCCATTGACTCCTATTTCGAGCTTAACGACCTCCCCGAAACCCCCTTCCCTGTTGTGTGGGACGCATTCAAGGCCACCTTCCGCGGCCACATCACTTCCATCGCGATTGCGCGAGCTCGGGAGGCGCGTCTCTTCGAAGCCAATCTCACTAGGGACCTGAAGGCTCGACCAGGAACGCCCTTCACTTGCCCATAAGCGGAACCTGGCTACCCTCCGTGGTCAGCTGCGGGCTCATCGCACCAACAAGGCTGAGGGTGCTCTGCTAGCACTGAAGCAGCGCTATTACGAGGGGGGCGACAAGGCGGGCACGGTCTTGGCTCGGCGCCTGCGGAAACGCGCAGCTAAGGCCCACATCGCTAATATTCAACTTGGAGACGGCACCCACGCGACCACGGAAGCCTCTAAATGCGCCGCATTCCAAACATACTACTCCTCTCTATATGCCCCTGCCTCGCCCTCCCCAGACCTGATACGGACTCTACTTGATGCCTGCCCCTGGACCCCACTCAGTAGCTACCATGCCCAGCAACTGGAAGACCCAATTACTTGCGAGGAGCTCGCTGGGGCCATGAAGGACCTCCCCATCGGAAAGTCTCCGGGGCCGGATGGTCTTCCCCTCTCTTTTTACCGCATGTTCCTGCCGCAGCTTCGGAAGCACCTCGTCCGTCTCTTTAACTCCTTCGCCACCGACGCTGGTCCTTCCCAGTCTATGGGGCTGGCGGAAATTGCTCTCATTCCTAAGCCGGGCAAGGACCATGCACTTTGCTCATCCTACCGTCCCATAGCATTGCTCAATACGGACGTGAAGATCTACACAAAAATATTAGCCAAACGACTAGATCCGCTTCTCCCCAGCCTCATTGAACCGGACCAGGTCGGCTTCATCCGCCATCGCCAAGGTGCAGACAATGTGCGACGTATTGCACACCTGGTGAGCAAGGCCCATCACTGGAGCATCCCGGCTTGCCTTCTGTCGCTAGACGCGGAGAAGGCGTTCGACCGGGTGGATTGGACCTTCCTTCGGGCAGTCCTACATAAAATCGGGCTCGGCCCGTTAATGATAGCTCGGATGATGGCTCCTTACTCGTCCCCGACGGCCCAGGTGCGGGTTAATGGCCGGCTATCCTCTCCTATCTCGATAGGCAGAGGCACCCGGCAGGGGTGTCCCTTGTCGCCCTTATTATTTGCTCTCGTAGTGGAACCCCTGGCCATTCTAATCCGCCAGGCCTCCGACATCCACGGCATTCCCCTCGGAGGCCAACAGCATAAAGTGGCCCTTTTTGCGGACGATCTCCTGCTCACACACTCTCAGCCTCACGTCTCCCTCCCGGCCCTCCTGGCTCTTCTCCGTTCATTCGAGTTGGCGTCTAATCTTAAAATTAATCACGAGAAATCCTGGGCCCTCAACCTCACGATCCCTCAGGACGAGATTCCTGTGCTCCAGGCCTTAGTTCCCTATCAATGGGCCTCCCACTCCATACAATACCTTGGCCTACAGCTCACCCCCACTCTCGCTTCATGGTCCCAAATTAACTGGCAGGAATGCCGGAAGTCGGTTCTTGGGGACCTTCGAACATGGAAATCACTTACTCTTTCCTGGCTGGGGCGGCTCCACGCAATCAAAATGTCGGTGCTTCCCAAAGTCCTGTATCTCTTTCAATCCCTTCCGACTCCCATCCCGCTCCATCAGATCAGCAGCCTCCAGCGAGACATTACCAGGTTTGTCTGGGGAGGGCGCAGGCCGCGTTTCTCCAACAAAATCCTCATGTCTCCTCGCGATAGGGGCGGGCTGGCTTGCCCCAACCTCTTGGAGTACTATTGGGCCTCGCACCTCCGCTTTATATCGGAGTGGATGGCGTGGCAAAGCGAAAAAGGTGTGGTTCCACATGGATAGGGCGGTGACTGGGAGATCCATCTGGGACCTCCCGTGGCAGCACCGGGCTTCGCGATCGCGCAGTGCCTACTTGGCCCCCCCCGACTCGGACGGTACTAGATATCTGGGATAAACTTGCAATCTCTACGGGCCTCACCACATTCCCGTCCCCTTTCACCTCTATTGCCGGGAACCTTCAGTTCCCACCGGCAGTACGTCCCCTAGTGTTCTCTGACTGGCTTGACGGTGGGTGTCGCACCATTGGGGACCTCTTCCTGGGCGACGCCTTTAAAACTTTTGATCAGTGTAAGGCAGACTTTCACCTCACGGAGGGAGCTCGATTGCAATATATCCAATTGCGACATTGGATACATACCTCCTCCTGGACGCAGGCAGCTACTCGACCACTTACGCCTTTTGAGCGCCTAGTGAGCGCCTTTGACGACTCTAAAGGGCTCATATCCCCCACTTATCACATATTGCAACATCCTCCACTCACTACTCCCCATCTCTATCAGCGCAAATGGCAAACGAACATTGCCTTGGATGTAGACCCCGCCCAGTGGAATCGCCTATGGCTTGATATCCCGAAGGTCTACCGCTGCATCTCCCTGCGGGAGACCGCCTATAAGACCATGACCCAATGGTACTATACGCCTCTCAGACTGCACAAAATGTTTCCTGCGACATCCCCTTTATGTTGGAGGTGCTCGAGCGCCACGGGCGACTTCCTCCATATTTGGTGGTCCTGTTCTTTCTTGACCTCATACTGGAAGGAGATCCTTAGCCATATCAAAGAGGTGCTTGGCTTTCCCCTGCCTGCCACTCCTGCCACTGCTGTTCTAGGCCTCAAACCTGACAATCTGCGCGCCCTCACACGCAAAGACTGGCACATTTCCCTCCACATGCTGGGCGCTGCCAAACAGCTCATCGCCCTGTACTGGAAAAAACCGGAGACCCCCCCAATCACTGTTTGGTTTACGCGCCTATGGCACACTGTCTCCATGGAATTGCTCGCCTACAGTCCCGTGATTCCCACTTCACGAAACTGTTGCAACCACTTGTCACCCATCTCTGCAAACTGGAGCACGCCCGCTTCCAGCCCCCGAAACTCCGAGCCCTACACCTATTTGAGGACGCAGTCTACCCCCGGACACAGAATAGACCCCTCCCTGTATACCATTCGTTATCCCTCGGGGCTTAGCGCTTCCTCCCTCGCCCACTCCCACCTCTTTGTCTCTCCTATTTGTTTCTCTTCTTCTCTACCTCTTTCTTCCTCTCTCGACTTGCCATCTGCTCTTGCCATATGTATGACACGTATTGGCACCTACTCTCAGACGCGGCCGGCCCACATTGGGTTGTAGGCGACTTGCTGTGTGATGCGCATGCAATACTGTTTAGTGGTGCTTCATACTACTACCTATCAACTGCCTGTCTACCCTACGCGGCCGGCCCTACACATAGGGTTGTAGGCGAAACGCTGTGTCAACGAGCAGTCCCCCTGTTCTCTCTTTGCAAAATAAATAGTTTGAACAGAAAAACTCCTCTTTCTTTGCTGTCTGAGAAAGAACAGTAAACACTAATCCCGCAGCAATTTGTGAAACGATATAGTCTTACATTCGAGCTCTCTTTGTAGCACCGGCAAATGCGATAAGTTTAACACTGAATTTAAAGGCATCTTTATTGCTCGGGCTTTCCTGACCCAGCAAAAATCAGCTTGCGACCTACAGTTTGCAAAATTCTGCTCTAGCATTCAAAGCCTTTCTCTCCTCCATTCGTGGTCAGTCTGTTCATATTTTGACGCAAAACAGTGAAGTGGTTTTTCAACAAGCAAGGGAGGAAGTAGGGTTGTTTCTGCTCTATAAAGAAGCTCTATGACTCTGGTCCTGGGCTCAGAAGCATCAGATGTGCGTGGCAGCAAATCACCTGGCCGGAATGCTCAATGTATGTGTGGACACTCTCAGTTGGCGTCATCTAGCCAATCACAAGTGGTATCTCCACCCAGAAGTCGTACGAAACATCTTCCGCCTTGGGGTACTACCCGACTTTCTGCACCCTCCAGTATCCGATGCACGGAGCATTGGGGGATGTGTTTCAGTTGAGCTGGATCTCTGTTTCTTTTGTTTCCTCCCATACCCTTGATTCTTCGGATGTTGAGGAAGATTTGCCTCAACTGGGTCTAAGTAATCTTAATTGCTGTTGACTGGCCACGAAGGTTGTGGTTTGCAGAAATCATTCGCCTCTTCCTGTTCTCCGCTCCATCTACCTTACAGGACAGACCTTCCCTCACAGATGCATGAGCAGATTCTACATTCCCACCTCCAGAGTCTACACCTACATTCCTGAAGATTGAAGAGGGCAACCTGAGTTTCATTTCACTCCAGAAGACACTCCACTAAATCCATTTATGCCAGCAGATGGACTAAAAATGGTATGAAGACGATTCCTTTGATTCGCTTTAAACTCCTCCGTCTGATATTCTTTGTTTTGCTCTTTCATTAACCCAGAATGGGCTCGCAGTTGCTACAGTTAAAGGTTATTTTTCATCCCTTCCAGCTTTTATTTTTGGCCAATCAGTCACCTCTATTCAAATCTTCCAATGTCTTGAGATTCATCAAGGGGCTTACAAATTTCCTCCCACACCATTTGTTATGCTGGAATGAGATCTTAATTTAGTTATTACATGTCTAATGTGTTCTCCATTTGAACCCCTTCACAGTGGTTTTTAACGGCTACTTTTAAGACAATTTTCATCGTTTCAATTACGCCTCCAAGTTAGTGAACTTCAAGCCTTGTGCCTGAAACTGCCATTCACCTGTATATTCCCTGGCAAGTTGGTGTTGAGAACCAAGACTGCCTTCCTGCCAAAAGTAGTCACTCCATTCCACTAGGTCAATCCATCACTTTCCACATTTTATCCCTCTTCACATCCTACTAAGATGTAAAAGACTTCACCCTCTCGACCCCAAAAGAGCTGTAATCTTTTACGTGGATGTACACGAAAATTCAGACTGGATGATCAGTTCATCGTAGGGTACAGTGGAAAGATAAAAGACAAAGCAGTCCACAAGATGAATCAAGATCTGTTATGCCATGGTTCACAAAGAAACTCCAAAAGGTATTCATGCTCATTCAACTAGAGCAAAATCTTCTACCTCTGGTGAGAGAAGTACCCGTGACAGATATATTTATGGCAGCAACTTGGTCTACGTTTCCCACTTTTACGAAACATTATTGCTTGGATGCTTTGCTTTCTCGGTTTTGCAAGATTTTTTGATATAGACAGAAATACACCCTCCTCCAGGTGTGCGACTGCTTGGGAATTCTATTCAAAAGGTGAGAACTCTGCAGGTAGATGTATCCATCAGAAGAACAAGTTACTTACCTTCTTAATGCTTTTTCTGGTGGATACACTATCTACGTACAGATTCTTCACCGACCCACCCTCAGTCAAGTTGCATGTCTGAAAATACCAAACAATCCTGTTCATCTGTTCATACGTATCTTACTTCATTGAAAACTGCACATATTCTTTTGATGTTAGTTTCAACCACATGCCTCAAAGCCACGTTAAAAAATGTAAGGAAACTGACGTAATTACGCCGATGGGGGTGCTTTGTGGCTCCAGTGATGTCAAGCGGAACCGTAATGGAGTCGGTGGCGCCTTCCAGCGTGGGAGAATTATCAAATAGTTTCCGGTCCAAGCTGGTGCATGGGGATATTCAGAAGATGAGGAATCTGCAGGTAGATACTGTATCCACTAGAATTTTGTTTACTGAAGGTAAGTAATTTGTTCATCTTAGTTAATGACATACCAATATAGGAATAGTTTTTATCTTTGAAATAACCATTGCACTGAAACTCCTGACACCCAGAACACTTACCTGATAAAGGAAAGTTGGGGAAGAGGAGCAGCCAGCAAAGAAAACAGTTATTTAGAACTCACCAACAAGGTTAAATTGGCTTGGAGAAAGGGACCACAAAAGTGTAAATAACCTATAGTCCATTTTTGCCTTATACGGAGCCTCATCTCAGAAAAAGCATATTATCACTATGAATTTGCTTTTAACCTAGGGGTAAGCCTATGTTGGAACCTTACCTTCTCCCAGCCTGTTCAGTATTTTTTCTTCTGTAATTCAAAATGACTTGGATGGCCTTTGGAATTGAATTCTCAAATGTCTTCTTCCCCCACCTCACCTCCCCCAGTTACGCTCCTGTAGACTGGCTATAAGGGTTCACCAAGTCTCTGGGAAAAGATCTCTGTCTTGAGCAACTTCAGTTCTTGTCTCCTCCTCAAGTTGACATTGCAAGTCGGGACATCTTTGTTGCCTTGCAACATACTTTGACAGACTTCCTTGCCGCCACCACAACCCTAGTCAGCACCTTATTTTACAGAAGATCATTCAGGTCTGTGTGTCTTTCCTTGGCTCTTTATTGTAAGGGTGTTTTTTAGGATTCAGAGAAAGTTTATTACATTCTCTAGTGTATCAGTGAGATCCTTAAAAAACATTTAAGAATAAATCAGTATACCTTAATCTGAAGATATTAAGTGAGGATATGGATAGGCATTGCCCTTAGCCTTAGCGTTGTTCTTCAGAAATTCCCCTTTGAAATCCAGGGTGGAGATTGAAGCCTTTGATTAATCTCAGAATCCGACATCTTTAGGTATGGGAGTCTTTGTGCTTTAAAGTTTTCTTACTGGGTAATAATTGGCAACCCATGCTACTCATGTAGCTCTCGGTTTTAGATACTCATTGCTTAATTTCCTCAAATAACCGTTCCAGTTAGAATTTTTTGTTTTAATTCGTGCAGGGCTTTCAATTCAGCGATCAACTGTGAATTTCCTAGACAAGGGCAACTCTCGTAGGCCTTGGTACCTCAAGATTGATATCTCTAGAGTCCTTGGGAGTTGGGAAACCTGTGGCAAAAAACATTCTGCTTTTCCTTTGTCCGTGCATAAAATACTTTGAACTTAAAGAACCCCTTTCATTCAAATGTAATTCATCAGAGTAGTCCTTAGTAACTACTATTACTCGCATTAATCACTGGAAAACACTAATGCCATAGTTCCGTCATTTTCCAGCTTTCTGTATGAAAAGTCACTGTATTGGGATGCCCTTTATGATTAATACGCACCCCCACTCTCATATATAGGGTGCAATTTGCTATTTATTACCATTGGTTAGCATGAGGAAGAGCCAAGACACTAGTGGCTCATAATGCCCGTCCTCCCACTCACAGTTGTAAATGTATATTCCAGCAACCTGCATGTGTAGTTTATGCCATGCTGGCTTTTCATGTGCAGTACTTATAAGCATGGACACAGAAATATGTCCAGAGCAGATAGTCTTACTTTGTGCAGTGGCATCGAATTACAACATTTAAACATCATGTTTAGGACCCTAATTGGTTTTTTTCTTTAAATGGTATTTGTAAAACAATGAACATTGTTTCCCATATCAACTACACTATACTGATGTAATAAAAAGTAATTCATTTGAACTTTGTTCTGCAGTAATAAATTAGTGAAAATGTGTTTTTAGTACACTTTTTCCAAATAATTTATTTGGCCTCATTTATTTTAACTGGCATGGCATAAATATATATGTATGTGTACATAGAAAAGGAGAATACGTAATGGGCAGAGCACTAAATATGGTTGAGTATTCATCAAGTGGTTGTAAACACCACTACCCTGCTATGGCAATATAGAACTATATTACATGTCATTTATTATATATTTTTTAATATTACATGTTTATTTTGGGGTAGTTGAGTTGCAAAACTGTTTTCTTCAAAGTGCAGCTAACAATAGGCACTGATAGGATTTAGAATGATTAGGTTTTATCGACCTTTCAAGAATAAATGGTTGCTAAAACAATGGGCAATGGTGAGGGCCAGCGGATTGATAAGATTCTGTGGTTGCAGCTTTTACCTCAGAATTAGGGATTTTCTGCATTTGCCACATTATTTCCATATGTTCCAAAAATGCTTGTTTCCAGCTCAACTTCATAAAAATTATATTGGCAAAGTATGCCACATAATTTTGTATTCTTTGCCACATTGTTTGGATAACCTTGCTGCATAATTTGGTCCTCCATGCTACATAATTGTAGAAGTCCTTATAATGGTAAAATTGCCTTTCTGTGAGTTGAAAAGAAAGCATTGCCCTAAGATCTCTGAAATCCTACTATGTCATCACCAGAATTTTAAAAAGCTTCCTGTGTAACGTGTCAGAAATGCATGAGCTTCGAGATTTGGTTCTGATAAAGTTGATAACGTAAAAGCTCTTTTGTAAGGATCTTTACTCTTAATCTTGAAATGTAGCAGAAAAGGATTGATCCCAACAGTATTGTAGTTCACAGATGTGATTGAAGTGTTTGTGCAGTTTGCATCAAAAAACTGATTTGGGGGCCCACATAGCTCAAGCACCTGTGTCTTGTTTCTGTCCCTTTAGTGATACTTTGCAGAGATTTTCTCAAAACGTATTTCCAGTCCGGGGTGTTTAGGGATCTTTCACCTCCCAAGAAGTCAGGGTTTAAGCCCTGTCACAGCTACAATAGGCAAATCTTCATCTCACTCACTTGAAGTCTGCCTGTGGTGCTGAGGTCTAGGCACAATTCAAAGTCATGCAAGCAGTGTAACCTGATGCATCCCAAGGCCTTTAAAGAGTGCAAGGCCAAAGTTTTTATTGCCCACACTTGGGACAACTGTTGAGGTCAACGTAGTTCGCACCCCAGATCACGGTCTCCCACCTGGTCTCATTCCTCGGCTTCCTCAAAAGCCTTTAAAGAAAAATGGAAGACGAGGAAGCATGAAAAGGATTTTCTGATGCCTGCTGAAGACTAAAGTTGTTGCTTCGACTTACTCTGCTCTCCAGCAGAGTTTTCCTTTGAGTCAATCAGTTGACATCACCCTGCCCAAAGTATTTTAAGACCACAGCACTACTTCCAGGGCCCTTGCCAGTCCCCTGACTTGGATGTCGTTCATAGCAGTGCCACTGCCAGGTTATCCAGAGTCTTGGGTGCCGGGGTGCTCTTCCAGCTCTTTTCCTCGAGACCGTGATGAAGGTGGTGCAGCGTGAATCTGGCCCATATGGTGCACCTCTTGGCTTCATGCTACCATTCGGGACTTCGCTTGAGATTCCACTGGCGGGTCCTCCCCTGACACCATATGTCCTTTCTGTAGGGAGCACTTAAAGCGGCAAGACCTTCAACTATTCACTATTTACTGGTAGCAATGCCATCACTGGCCCCACCGGCACCCATGCCTCCCACAGAAAGACCAGCAGCAAATTCCACAGAGATCCTTTGTTTCTAGTTAGTGGACAAAGAAAAATATAAGCAAGAACAGAGAGATGCCGCCTCTTGCCAGTATTACTGGCAAACGTTGAATGATAACTTTGGCTCTGACTCATAGCCATTACATATGGCAGAAGAAGTACAACACAATACTGATAAGTTAATAGGTGGAAAGCAGCCAGTTTGCTGCCACCCCTTCATCTGATTCTGTAGATTATTTAACACTACAAAAGACAAGCGGTCTAGAATTCACTCTATATATAGACAGGCCCGAGACACACACAACCACATTGGCTCCTGCAATAAATCACATAGTGACAACATATTATAGCAGAGCACCAGCTGACCCACTGTTTGTTAGTACACCCTTGCCCAGAAATATGGTGGTGCAAGCATCACCCTCCATTAAACAAAACCAGGAGCCTTCCCAGTGCACCCACCAGATAGTGGATCGAAAGAACTAGAGGTGATGGAGAAAAAAGATATTCTTGGTGGGCAATCTGGCTCTTTGTTCTATTAATGTAACTTTTCTCAATGTAAAGGACCAGCGGGTCCTGCAGGTTGTACAAGGGGGTAAGCCCTACCCTTCCAGCACACAGAATCCCCCCTCCCCCTGGGATCCTTCCCCCTAATCCCTTAATTCGCAAGACCATCTTTGCCTGCAGTAGCAGGAGGCGGCAGCCCTCCTGCACAAAGGAGCGGTGGACTTGGTTCCAGAACAGGAAATTGGGCAGAGATGCTACTCTTGGTACTTCCTAATTCCCAAGATGGATGGTGCTCATCATCCATCCTAGACCTCAGGCTCCTTAACTTTTACCTCTGCAGGCAAACGTTCAAGATGCTGTCCCTGGTTCTCTGGTTCTACTGGTACTGGAAGCACGGGCCTGTATGATATCCCTCGAATTTCACAACACACATTCCTACATACCAGTCCTGCAGTTGCACAACAGGTTTCTGCCTTTCTTGGGATGATCTAGTCGCTACCAGTTTGCAGTCCTGTTCGGACTGACATCTGCACCTCGGCTCTTCCCCAAGGTGATGGTGGTGTTTGTGGCTCATCTCAGGAGTTTGGGGATCTATGTGTTCTCATACTCAAGGCCAGGTCTCAGCAGATTATGTTGCATCGCCTGCAGGCACTAGCGTCACTGCTGTTCCACTCAGGTGGTCCATCAGCATGCCCAAACTGCACTCAGAGCCCTCTCAGCACTTCCACTTCATAGGAGCAGTACTGAACACAAAATCGGTTCAAGCCTTCCGTCCTTCCCAGAATATCTGAGACATTCCAGATATGATTGCAATATTTCAGGATGGAGCTTGGATTCCAGTCCTGAAAGTTCTCCGGCTGCTAGGTCTGTTGGCTTCCTGCACCCTCCTGGTCAAGTTTGCATGTTGGTACATGAGGACTCTCCTGTGGTGCCTCTTCAGGCAGTAGTTTCAGGAAGGGAGGAGATATGTCGGAGACTGCTGTGGTCTCCAGGAACACTACGGCAGGCCTGACTTGGTAGTTGGTGGAAGAGCACCTGCCTCAGAATTTGTAATTCTACCCTTTACCAGCTGTGACTACAGTGCCGATGGATGCATCCAGCCTCAGGCGGGGTGCTTATCTGGTCGAGCTGGAAATCTGAGGCCTCTCGTGTCCAGAAGAGCTGAACACCAACCTGCTAGAACGGAGGGCAATTCAGCTGGTACTCGAGGGGTTCCTTCCTTCTCTTTGGAGTGAGTTTGTGCAGATTTTGACAGACAATATGACTGTGATGTGGAACATCAGCAAACGAGGAGGGGTGGGGTGTCACCTGTAATGTTGAGAGATGCTGAGACGCTGGGTTTGGGAGCACCAGAATGGGGAACTGGATAGTTGACAACCATCTGACCAGTTCTCTGAAAACCGGGCCAACAGAATGAGTCAGTGACATCTTGCAGACCACCACAGTAGAGCATATCTTTGCCTATTGTTCGGAATTCTTTGCTGTTCCATTTCCGCAGCAGGGAGCCTTAGGACATGTTTCATTTGTGGTGGAACTTTCTACTTCACTTGTATTTCTTCCCATACCTTTGATACCTTGGTTTCTGAGGAAGATTTGCCAAGTCCTGGCCCAAGTCATCTTCATTTCCTTGGCCTGGATGAAAATGGTGTGGTACATAGTCCTTTTTCACTTTTCCTTGTGTCCCCCTCTCAGTCTTCCTCTTAGGGCAGACCTCATCTCCCAGTCGGAGGGGTGGGTGCTGCACGACAACTTCCAGAGCTTACACCTTCATGCCTGTAGGTTTAGTGTTGCTACCTGAGCTGTTTCCAGCTGCTATTGGAGGTGGTCGACATAACACTTTAAGGTCGTCAGCCCTCCAACGAGACCATCTACTATGGGAAGTGGAATAGATTTGTTACCTGTTGTGTGGAGTACAATATGGATCCCTTGACTGCTCCTCTGATGGAGGTCCTATGCATAGCCCTTTCGCTGGCCAAGCAGGGCTGTGAAATGGGCACAGTCAAGGGTTATATTGCAACCTTTTCTGCAATTTCTCTGCCTTCCATACCAGCCTTCCCTGTTAAAGCTCCCAAGTTCATGAGGTTTTTGAAGGGACGGAGAAATCTATTTCCGCCCACCCCTTTTGTATTATCCAAGTGGGACCTGAACCTTGTTTTGACTTTGTTGATGGGAGCTCTCTTTGAGTCTCGCCACAGTTATCAGTTGAAATTGTTGACTTTCAAAACAGGCTTCCCGCTGGCCATTATCTCAGAGGGGGGTGTCACTGATTTACAAGCATAAGCATCCACCCGCTCTACACATGCTTCTCCCTGGACTAGTTGGTCCTTAGAACTAAAGCGGTTTTCCTTCCCTAGGTTAGGTGGTAACCTCTTTCCATCAAGGTCAGTCTGTGCGCCTTCTACTCTGCACCTTATTCTACCAAGGAGGAGAGATTACACAGTCTGAACCACAGAAGAGCAGTCAGTTTTTGCATTTACTGGACCAAGAGGTTGGTCTGATGACTAGCTCCTTGTGTGGGGTATAGAGGCAGCAAGAAAGGCAGGGCAGTCCAAAAGAGAACTTTATTGTGTTGGATAGTACTTTGTATAAAGATGTGCTATGTTCTTGCAAGGAAGGAGCATTGTAATCTGTTCAACAGTTGAGGACACTATCCATCAGAAGACAGTAATACTTACCTTCAGTAAGGATCTCTGATGGGCACTCTACCTGCCGAATCCTCTCTGATCCCACCTGCCTCCCAGTTGTTAAGAATGGCAATAGGCCACATTGTAAAGGTTCCAATTAAGGTTGTTGCACTGCACATGGATTGCCATTTCCTCATCTGTGTCTCTAAGGGCATGTATAAAATGGATAGGGAACTGATGTTAGTAAGCCAATGTGGGTACTTTATGGCTCCAAAGACGTGGCGTGGTGATGAGATTTTGCCAGTGCTTGCTACTGGTACAGTATTGCTGTTGAAAAGTTTCCTGATCCAGTCGGGCACCTGCAAATAGTCAACAGGTGAGAAATCTGCAGGTAGATGGAGTATAGATCAAAAATATTATCACTAAAGAGAACTATTTGTTTTCTTTGCAGCACAAGCACTGGGTACTGAAAATGCGTGCTGCTGTGGAATTATTCCCTCACTACCTGTGTGTGCCCTTTTCTTCTGATGGTTCTGCCTTCTTGCTACAGTTTATATAATATACTTACCTACTGTTAATAGAACTGAAATATTAGCTGTATGCAGTGAATGTGCCCAATGCTTACTTTCATAATCTTGTATCTGATGTCATACAGACGGTCATCCATTATAGTGGGGATGTGGAATTAACAGTACCAAAGCAAGGTTTTTCACAAATATATTGATCACAGCTATAGCCTTTGTTAGCAGTTTGGAAAAAAATGTTGGTTGGAGGGCTTGTGATTCCTGGACTTAAGGTCTCGTACCTGGCTGTAGATGAGAAATATCGCCTTTCAGTACTCCAAAGCAAAGTAGCTGTTTGCACAAATATGCAGACCGTCGTGTTTTATGTCAGGCAAACTGGTGTGAACCCATCCTCCATCGTTTCTGCTAACTGTCCCTGAAAATTGGGACGTGGACTCCTGTCCATTATAACTCTAGCTGCTGGTAGTCTATCGTGGCAATCGCATTTTAAGGAAAACAACTTGAATAGATGTTATTCCCCTAAAAAAACAGAAGCTCATCCTGCTTGCCTCCAAAAGAAATTTCATACCCAGCGCCTTTCTCAAATGCACATTTTGCTATTATTGGAAATGTCAGTTTGATGCTGTTCGCTTTGTATATTTTATCTGTGAAATATCAGAGCTACATAAACCAGATCAAAGTTATCACACATTTCCATTTCAGTAAGTTTTTGAGTATCTGAGGCCTGAGAAAAAAGGCCAGAGGTGTGATCTCTGAAAATATACAAAGGAAACAAAATGTACTAGAACCACCATTACCATAGTTATATAACTAGTTTGTCTTTATCATGCTTCTTGGGTGAGCAGGGTCAAGACCCCTTTGCGGTATTCCTTGTTAAGAAAAATGGTCCGGAATGGACCTGTATGCATTTTCTGCACTAAAATAAATGACAACGTTTTAGCAGAGGTTTAGGAGCGTCCAGCTTGTGGCATACTAGTAATACTCGCATCTGAAAGAAACACGTAGTGATAGGTTCCTTACCTTAGAATATCCCCAGGCGTCAGTCTGGATCCGGAAAGTTTTCGTCAGCAGTACCCCTGCGCGTCGGAAGGTGGCATTGTGCGGCTCCGCGTCTGTCGTAGGCGTCGTGATCGCCGGAATGACGTCGCAGCAGCTACTTAGATGCCGCCCTCGCGCGCTGACGTCAGTTCTTTCTTTTTCCGCGCCAGCAAGCGCAGATCCGGAGAGAGCGGTACCCCCAATCTTTTTTGACAGTTTTTTGAGATTTTTTGTCTCACCTTTTTGAGGCGATACGACTCCTGGTGCAGTTAGGGATGCCCGGGTTTAAGTCTTGCGAGGACTGTCATCGGATGATGTCGGTGACGGACCCGCACCGCGTGTGTCTCTTCTGCCTGAGGCGCGACCACGACCCCAAGTCGTGCCCCGACTGCCGGTCCATGGCACCGAAGTCTTTGCGGGAGCGGTCCCGAAAGCTGCTTGAAGCCCGGCAGTCGGCTCCGCGCCGTGAAAGGTCCCGCTCCAGAGGGAGGTCGAGGGACCGGTCGCGGAGCCACCACCATCGGAAGTCGTCCGAATCGAAGTCTTCGCACTCGGGGTCAGGTAAGGCGAAGCGCCAAAAGAAGTCGAAGAAACGTCATCGTTCCCCGACTTCCCCTCGCCAGTCGCTCGACTTGGCTGAGGGTGCGGGTGGTGCCACCCCCGTGGCTCCAGCGGAGCCTACGCAGTCGCCGGTGACCTACCCGCCCTTCCCGGGTTCATCGGCGACTCTGGCCCAGGTGCAGGAATTCCTGTCCGCTATGGCTCGCCTATTTGGGCCGTCGGGCCCCTCCGGTGCGCCTTCGGGCCCCGCGGGCCCGACTGGGAGTCCTTGCCCTTTGACGCCGGTGGCTCCGCGCCATAGCCCGGCCCCGGGCGACCCCATCTTCCTCTCCCAACACCCCACCCCAGCCTCCGCTTCCCCAAGCGCATTCCCTACCGCACCCCCGGACAGGGAATCCAAGAGGCTGGAACAATTTGGGAAGAAGGTTTTTTCTTCCGCCAGTCTAGGGCTGCGGTCGGTGAACACCGCATGCCTCTTGGGCCGTTATTCTCACTCTCTGTGGGATACGGTGGCGCAGGTGCTGCCTCAGTTTCCGGAGGAGGCTCGGACACTACTCTCCCAGGCTATTGCTGAGGGGAGAGATGCAGCCAAGTTCACGATCCGTTGTGGCCTTAACACCGCCGACTCGCTGGGCAGGGCGATTTCCACGACAGTGGCGCTCCGCCGTCACGCCTGGCTGAGAACTACTGGCTTCTCGGGGATGTCCAAAACACTTTGATAGACATGCCCTTTGATGGCATTCGCCTCTTTGGCAACAAGACAGACAGTGCTTTGGAGAGATTTAAGGACTCACGGGCTACGGCCAAGCCCTTGGGCTTTTCGGCCACACGGCCTCCTCAGCCTTTTGCCTTTCGCTCCTTTCGTGCTCGCGGAAGGGGCAACCCACCACGTTCACAACAGAGCCACAGGCCGGCGCAACAGTCCACTCGCGGACGTGGGAACTGCCGCAGGGGGTCAGCGGGCGGGTCAGTCCACCACCACCCCAGCCACCACCTCCTCCAAACCTGCCTAGTCCGACCTTTCAGGCCCACCAAACGCCAGTGGGTGGAAGGATTCACCATCACCTCCCCCACTGGCGCACCATCACGTCGGACAGCTGGGTTTTACAGATAGTCCGAAGGGGCTACTCCCTCCCCTTCGAGACTACCCCTCCAGCCATGCCACCTCAATACCACCGCATGTCGGGGGATCACTTGGCACTTCTCCAGCAGGAAGTTGTGGCCCTCTTGGCCAAGGGGGCCATAGAGCGCGTTCCAACGCCAGAAGTAGGTCGAGGTTGTAATTCCCACTACTTTCTGATTCCAAAGAAGGACAAGGGCCTGCGTCTTATCCTGGATCTTCGGAACGTCAATCTCTTCCTCCGAAAGGAGAAGTTCAAGATGCTCACACTTGCTCAGGTCTTGTCTGCCCTAGCCCCACAAGACAGGATGGTAGTGTTGGACTTGCAGGACGCTTACTTTCATATCCCCGTCCTACCGGCCCACAGGCGTTACCTGCGGTTCACGGTAGGCCACGAGCATTTTCAGTTCACCGTGCTTCCTTTCGGCCTTACCAGCGCCCCTCGGGTGTTCACGAAAGTGATGGCGGTGGTCGAAGCTCATCTGCGCAGATCAGGGGTTTCAGTCTTCCCCTATCTCGACGACTGGTTGTTGAAGGCGGGCTCGCCCCAGGCAGTCGTCTCCCACCTCCAGACTACGGCCGACCTCCTGCATTTGCTGGGGTTCTCCATCAACGTGCCGAAGTCGCACCTGATTCCCTCTCAGAAGCTCCTCTTCATCAGAGCAATTCTGGACACAGCGCGGTTTCGGGTCTATCCTTCCGAACAACGAGTCCGGGATATTCGGGCTATGATTCCAATCTTTCAGCCCTTGTCCTGGGTTTCGGTCAGGATGACCTTGAGGCTGCTGGGCCTCATGGCCTCCTGCATCCTGCTGGTCAATCATGCCAGATGGCATATGCGGGCTCTGCAGTGGGACCTGAAGTTCCAGTGGGCGCAGCATCTGGGGAATCTGTCCGAGTACGTCCAGATCTCGGAGGGCACTGCAAGACAGTTGCAGTGGTGGCTCATGAACCAGCATTGGGTCAGCGGCAGATCCCTCTCCCTTCCCCAACCGGAGCACACAGTGGTGACGGACGCGTCCCTCCTGGGATGGGGCGGCCACATGGGAGAGGCGGAGATCAGAGGCCTCTGGTCTCCGGCTGAGTCCAAGCTCCATATCAACATTCTGGAGCTCCGGACGATCCTACTTGCACTTAAAGCATTCCTTCCCTCTGTCAAGGGGAGGGTAGTGCAGGTGTTCACAGACAACACCACCGCCATGTGGTACTGCAACAAACAGGGCGGGGTGGGGTCGTGGACCCTACGTCAGGAGGCTCTGCGCCTCTGGACATGGCTGGAACATCAGGGCATTTCCCTGGTGGTTCAACACCTGGCAGGTTCACTAAACGCCAGGGCGGACGAACTCAGCCGCAGGTGCATGATGGATCACGAATGGCGTCTTCCCTCGGACGTAGCGCAAGGTCTCTTTCAACAGTGGGGAGAGCCTTGGTTAGATCTATTCGCCACCGAAGAGAACGTGCAATGTCAGCAGTTCTGCGCGTTGGAATTTCCAAGGCGGCACTCGCTTGGCGGCGCTTTTCGTCGCGAGTGGAGTTGTGGTCTATTGTACGCCTTTCTGCCTATACCACTTCTATCCAGAGTGCTGAAGAAGATCAGACGCGACCGGGCCCAAGTCATTCTTGTGGCTCCGGACTGGGCTCAAAGAGTTTGGTATCCCGAGCTACTCAGTATGAGCGTGGATCCCCCGATCCGACTGCCTCTTCGGGAGGATCTTCTGTCGCAGCAGCAGGGGACGGTCCTCCACCCGAACCTGTCCAGCCTCTACCTCCTTACGTGGAGATTGAGCGGCGATAGTTGATTCCATTTCACTTGCCTCCCGAAGTCTGTGATGTCATTCTGGCAGCCAGGCGTCGCTCCACTAAATCGGTATACGCCTGCAGGTGGAACACATTTGTGGCATGGTGCACAGCAAAGGCTGTGGATCCCCTTTCTGCCCCTCTTTCTGAGGTCCTACTGTTCCTTCCCTCTTTAGCCCAGCAGGGCTCTGCTCTGGGCACTATCAAGGGCTACCTTTCTGCAATTTCAGCCTTTCTCAGGCTACCTGATCAGCCCTCTCTTTTCAAGTCCCCTGTTGTAAATAGATTTTTCAAAGGCATTACTCACCTTTTCCCTCCTATTCCGTTTGTGATGCCACAGTGGGACTTGAATCTGGTTCTTGCTTATTTGATGTGCGCTCCCTTTGAGCCGCTTCACAACTGTCCTCTTCGTTTATTAGCCTTGAAGACTGCTTTCCTGGTTGCCATCACCTCCGCTAGGCGCGTGAGTGAGCTCCAGGCTCTTTCATGTAAACCTCCTTTTCTGTCTGTTCATCCGAACAAGGTTGTGCTACGCACACGTCCATCCTTTTTGCCAAAGGTTGTTACTGCCTTCCATATCGGGCAAACTATCACCTTGCCCACTTTCTTTCCGCCTCCGCACCCTTCCAGAGAGGAAGAGAGGCTCCACCGTCTGGACCCAAAACGTGCGATCTCATTTTACCTCAACCGCACACAACAATTCCGGGTGGATGACCAGCTCTTTGTTGGCTACGTAGGCCCCAAGAAAGGCCGGGCTGTACACAAGAGGACTATCTCCCGCTGGGTTGTCTTGTGTATAAAAGCCTGCTATTCTCTAGCTAAAAAGGAGCCTCCGGTGGGGCTGCGCGCCCATTCTACCAGGGCAACAGCAGCTACTACTGCATTGTGACGTGGTGTCCACCTGCAAGACATCTGTCAGGCAGCCACATGGGCCTCGCTGCACACTTTTACTAAGCATTATTGCCTTGACAGCCAAGTCCGGAGAGACTGCTTCTTTGGCCGTTCTGTTCTCCATGACTTTCTGGTGTGCTCCTGATTCGCAGACCCACCACTGGGGTTGGTATTGCTGGGGTATCTATTCTAAGGTAAGGAATCTATCACTACGTGTTTCTTTCAGATGAACAAGTTACTTACCTTCGGTAACGATATATCTGTAAGAAACATTAGTAGTGATAGATTCCTTACCGCCCCACCCATCCTCCCCGTTCTGCGAACTGATTTCTAGGGTTAAGGTCATCCCTTTCAGGGCCCTAGTTTCAATGCACCAGTGGTCCGTATCTTGCATGGCTCTGCGTTCCTGGCGCGGAAAGTTGTGTACAGAACTGACGTCAGCCCGCGAGGGCGGCGTCTAAGTAGCTGCCGCGACGTCATCACGACGCCTACGACGGACACGGAGCCGCACGACGCCACCTTCCGACGCGCAGGGGTACTGCTGACGAAAACTTTCCGGATCCAGACTGATGTCTGGGGATATTCTAAGGTAAGGAATCTATCACTACTAATGTTTCTTTCAGATATATTGTTACCGAAGGTAAGTAACTTGTTCATTAGTGGCATGCAATTGATCTGATTGGACCAACTGATTGGTCAGGGACTGAGTCCTAAGCTTCTCACATAAACCTCGTAGATTGCAGAGGGGTAATTCATATTGCTGACAGACAAATAATTTTTTTAAGGCCCATTGGCGAGGGTAAAGGTCATTTTCATAGGCAGCTTCAGATTTTTTAATTCACTTTTTCCTCTTGTGAAGGAACCAGTACCACAAATGAATAACTGCAACATTGCTATAAAAACATTTTGAGTCTTTGGCAATAGTCTACCTTCTCTCTTTTTCTAACACTTCACTCTTTTAGTGCAGCTGAAACCCATGTAATCCTTTGATGTCAGTATTCACAGAAAAGAGCAATTTCAATTTATGTACTACTTGAAGTAGAAATGTCTAATGCAAGCAAGCTTCTAAGGTTTTTTTAGACTGATAGTTCATGACTTCCCTAACACACTGTTATGACATGGGAGGACTTCTTTTCCAATCAGTTGTACTTTTTGAGGGTTCTAAAGAGTAACCCTCCTGCCTGTAAGCACTGTTACCTGGATGCTCCATCGAAAGAAGATGGATTGGCTGGTGAACCTCTCATATGTAACTTTTTTGGTTAATGGCTGATTTATGCTTACCCCCAAAGTTTCTTTTCTTTGATCTCTTTTGTCCGCAGTGTTAGATTTTCATCAAGGATTAAGGGAAAAAGGACCCAGTATGTCACTATCCACCATTTGTCACTTACATCCTTGATACACTTCCTCAGCACACAGATTGTAAAAAAATAACAGTTCACCAGAATGCAAGGGCTGGGTATGGTAGATCAAACCCTGATTTTTTAGTGAGTATTAGAGAGAATAGTGTTTGAGGCCAAAGAAGGGGTGGCTGAGACAGAGCCTGGGATGATAAGCATAAGGTCTCTAGACAGTTAAGTGCATGTCTGCTTTTCAGTGGTTAGAACTAGGTGGCAACTGGATGTAAAAGTACCAAAACATGACCTCTATAGCAATTGCAGTATTTGTAATCCTTGAGTTGTCTCCGACTAATAGCAAGTCCCCTCTAATATTCTCCCAAGTTCTGGCACTGGCTGTCTTCAGCAATGAGATATAAGGTATATGTGCCAAAGATGGACATAAATGAACTGGGTCCAGACCGGGATGCACATGTACAATACTTGCCCCATTCATTCAAATAATAAGGTCTTTTAAAAAGAAGTACTTTTTGCTACTATTGGGCTGGGCAATAATTTAGTGGTTGGTTGTGAAGGAGTAGAAAAAGGGGGGCTACTGGCTTTTCTTTTTGTTTCTGTTAACCTCATCAAAGGTTTCTCAAATCGTTAGGGGTTGGCTTAGCTGCACAACGTAGAATTATTAGCTTGCACAGGCCTAGTGTAGTGAGTATGGTATGCTTCCCTTGTTAATAGTGCACATTGTAATATTTTCAGCCACAACCAGATATTTTCATATGTGCTGTACAAAAAACATTGTAGATCTATACCAAAACAGAATATTAGTTTGCACTTAAAATTATTTAGTAGATATGTCTTTTTATTTTCAGTTGTGCACATTTACTAAGGTAAGAATGTAAGTCGGCCACCAGAACTTAACTTGAAAATTAACAACACATATCTGTGATATACAGTTTGATATTCTGCATTTAAAAAGATTTTCCACACTATTTAGCTGAATGTGCTTAACAACCTTACATACTAAATTCTATAATATCCTTTAAACTTTAATATCCAAGCTCCTAAGTGCTTCATTATTTAACTAATGAATTCTTAAGGTGGTAGATTACATCAGTTAGGGAAGCCATCCGATACTACAGTTTTTTTCATGTAGTAGCTTCTCCTTGTCCTAATTTTTGAGAGCTGGTTGTGGTAATAGAAATGGCAGTGTTGGAGTCCGTTTCACATTTCACAATGCTAAATTGTAGGTCCAGCTCAACCATGCGTCAAACCATTCCATGCATCACTGTTACCCATCAGTGCAATTTCAAAACCAGTCTTAATTCAAAGATATGTATTAAAACCTCCCCACTTAAATTTTAAGAAAATATCAATCTCAGTGAATCTTTAGCAGAGCCATTGTATCATAAGTTGCTTCTGCTTCAATGTTGCATCTTAATTGCACCCTGATATGGTTTAAAATATAGAACCAGTAAACACAATAGAAATCTGAAACCACTGTGTTAGGGGATTATAAAAGTACCCAAAATGAAAACGTATTGTTTAAGAACTGTGCCAAAATAATTCACCTAAAATGAAAAAAAATTATATATGTGCAAGTATACTTTTTGAGTTGTCTTTATGGTGAAATTCACATTCTAAGGTCCATTTTAGGAAAAATACTGCATCGAGATTTGAGATCTTGCATGGTGCTTGTGTTTTATATATCTTTAAGATGTTTGCCAAAGCAGTTTCTGATCAAGTACCATTTATACCACAATGATTTTGCCTATACAAATTAGACTCTGAACCTTGACTGTGATTTATATTTTAAATATCACGTTATCCCCAGTACACTCTTAACAATTCTGTAATTGCGTGATAATGAAAAGGTGGATGAGTAAACTTGCTGAATAGCAGACACAGAAATCAAATCCGGACAGTGTTATTTCTGGTGGTGGTAATTTTCAAAACAATCTTGATGTAGGTTTTTCCGAAAGTAGGTCTGTCTTCTAATCTTCCAAAATCCAGTTCTGTGATGAAATAAATTTTGGTACAACAGTCGTAAAAGTAAGCTGAAGGCTTATCCTTACTCAAAGTATATCAAACAGTAATGTTTCAATCTGTTGTGGTATGAATGGCCTTAAAACTATTTTTCTATGGCTACGAAAAAGTGTATTTTTACATTGTGATTTGTGCCACTTTCCTAAAACAAAACAACAAGAAATTGCAAGAATGTTCTATGTATGTGTTTCATGCTATCAGAATAAGTGCAAGAATGTCACATTCAAACATTATTAACACCTGGTTTGGAGTTTTAATTGGGGTTTACGAGTAACTATTTTCATAACTTTTTTTAAATAAAAAATGAAAATTGGCACAAAAAAAAGGTTTGATACTGACATTACACAAAATGCATATTATGTTCATTGTAAATAGGAGCAATATAATGGATATTGATAGTTTTGTGCAAATATATAATATAGAGATGTTTGGTTTTGATTGTAATATTTTATGTCACCTTTGTATTAATGTTTAATTTGAAAGGCCATTAACATATACAGAAATATTTTATTTTCATTGTCGGAGTATATTTGTGCTAAATATGAAGTAATAGAAATTTTCTGGGCATCCACTGGTGGTTGCACGCAATGTGTTTTGAATAGTCAAACTAAAAGTAAAGTTATACTGTGCTTTAAAAAAAGTCTATAAATAAGCAATAAAACCTGTTCTTCATAAATCTTTCATTGTTAAGATCATTCCTAGCTCCCCTCTCCCGTCTCAAGCATCTTAAATTTGCTGATAGATGCTCATAAGGGATTAGCAATAAAAACATGTTGTTCTCAAATGGTATCACATTGGAGTGCTTTCTTGTTGGTCTTCAAACTGCAGGTTTCCTTCTTTGCAGAGTTTCATAGTAAAACAATAGTATTCGTTCCCTTCAACCACACACAAAAAGCATTAGCTGACTCTCTTTGCCTGATCTTTGCTCTCTTTGCTCTTTACATGAGCAGGCACCAGCTAATGATATGAGTAAATTCTGTGTATTGGTATTAGTAGGAGAGCTGATAAATCACATGAATCACTTCTATTCAGTTGCTTACAACTGCTGGTTTTCGCAACATGTCATATCCTTTGTCACATACATGATGTATGGCACTGGGAGATGTTACTTTCTGTAAGATACTGATTTGGAAGTTACAAGTTCAACTGTATGATTTTGGGATAATATCTACCTCTGGTATTCGACCTCCTTTTGGGAGCACTTAAAATAAGGTGTAGGAAATCTGCCTTTTCTGCATGGTCACCCCAGATTGTTTACTTTCTGCTAGACCCTATATTTTTGGGCTGTAGAATTCTTTGCACTTTACCCCTGCTTAGCAGTAGTAAAGTGCCTGTGCCCCTTCTTTAAACATGGTTGAATTGACATATTCCTAATTCACACATTTAGCCTACCTAAAAGTCTATAGTACATGGTACAAAGTGCATCCAGGGTTTGTAAGTTAAAGAGCACTATTGGTTGCGTGCTTGCAAGAAACCCACCTTGACGACATGGGAGCTCAAAGATTAGCGAGAAAGTGAAGGGGTCAGATCTTTCATTCCTCATACTCTACTTACGCAAGGGGCATGCTGATATGGGCAGGTACACCGTTTGCACTGCAATACATGGAAGCCGAAATTAACGGGCAATACATCCTACTTGGGGCTAAACTAGATGGACGAGACAGTCATCCTGATTATATATGCCCCAAATGTAGATGACCCTGACTTCTACCAGTCCATACAAGATGTATTATCGTTGGACCTAGGTGCCCTGATTCTCTGGATGGGAGACTTCAACTGTGTACTAGGCCCTGATCTGGACAGGTACCCTCCTCGTCTAGGCACTAAGCCACAAATGACTGAGAGACTCCGGGAGATCATGGGGAACCTGGGGGTAACAAGACATTTTGGAGGGACAGACACCCCACCCAGAAGTTGTACACATGCTATTCCCCCACCCACAACACACACAGTTGGCTGGACAGGGTTCTGGTATCAACAACAGACACTGACCTAAGCGTTGAGGTGACCCATCAGGCCTGATTCCTCTTCGATCACTCCCCGGTTACTTGTACAGTCCGATGGGGGCCTCCCGCACACCTCCCTAGAACGTGGCGGTTGCCCTCAGACATCCTAGCAGAAGGTTGGAAGGGAGAATTTATATTGCGTGTCTTAACTGACTATATGACAATTAACTGGAAAGAGGCAAACATCTCTAAAGCCACGAAATGGAAGGTACTGAAAGCTGTGACACGAGGGGCTTGTCGAAATCTAACTTGCGTGGTCCGCAGGTAACTACAGCGTGACCTCGAGGTAGAGGAGTCAGCACTGGACGAGGCTCAAACCCAGGACCGGGCTGGTCCCCCCGACTCAGCCCGAGAATGGGAAATACAAACATGCATCAGGGATATTTGGGACAGGCTAGACAGATATACACTTGGTCAATACCGACAGCGTTTGCATAGAGAGGGCGACAAGTCTGGGCGACTGCTGGCATGGATCCTCCGTAGGTAACAGACACCTGCTCGATAGTTGCTCTACGTGTGCCCAGGCGCGGTGGTGCACACCGGGGCTGCAATCCTACAAGAGGTGCAGCGACATCTCCAGACAGTGTACACTGCGGACCCGACAGTAAGGGAAGACCGTTATGTCTCATATTTGCGAACCACGTGCCTGACTCACCTCTCCGCGCATGCCTCGGAGGAGCTTGATGCTCCACTTACCATCGAGGAAAGGCAAGCAGCTTTATTAATGCTCCCAGGAGCCAGGTCCTCGGGGAGATGGGTTCCTGTCGGAGTTCTACCGGGCATACTCGGTCACGGTGACTCTGGCACTGATGCAGGTCTATGAGGAGGCCTTTGACGAAGGAATCCTACCCCCTACGATGAGGCAAGGCGAAATCTGCATGGTATTGAAACCGGGCGGGGACAGCTGCGAACCTTACTCCTATCGCCCAATTACCATGATCAATACGGACGCAAAAGTATTGTGTAAACTCCTTGCTTCTCGCCTTGGACCGCATATGCCACACCTTCTACACGAGGACCAATGTGGCTTTATTCCTGGCCTGGCATGAACCTGCGTTGACTAACCCACATTATGCAAGAAGTGAAACACCAGGAGGAGGAGCTTGCACTCGTGTCAGTAGACCTGGCAAAGGCTTTTGATACGGTTAACTGGGGTTATCTCCCACATGTCCTTAAAGCAATAGGGTTTAGGCCCCACTGCTGCCACTGGGTTAAAATACACTGAGCCACGTGCGCGAGTGAGGTTGGGAAAGGCTCACTCATAAGAATGGGTCTTGGGGTGAGGCACGCGTCGGGGATACTCTCATTCGCCCCTCCTCTTTGCCCTGGCCATTGAGCCCCTGGCGGTGCGGATGCGGGCGGAGATGGAGCAGTGGGGTTTTTGGGTGGGAGATACGACTCGTGATCTCCCTTTACACGGATGACGCCCTTTTCTACGTGGTGTCTCCCAGAGAGGCCATACCCAGGCTCCTGCAGCACCTGGAACAATTTGGTGAGGTCTCTGGACTGCTACTTAACCAACATAAATCCCTGTTTTTCCCCCTGGCGCGCAAGGCCACATTGCCCTTGGAGGGTCTCCCAAACCTAGAACTTAGATGGGAGCGAGCGCACTTCTGTTACCTTGGTGTCCAGATTGCACTAGACAACGCTCAGTTAATAGTTCTAAATGTGGACTGGGTCATAGACACCCTGAGACTCTCTGTGACCTTCTGGAATACTCTATAGCTTTCCTAAATGGGCAGACTCACGGTGTCAAAAATGGTGATGCTACCTCGCTGCTTCTATGCGCTCCAGAATTCACTCTGCCCGATCCCCACTCGAATCTTCAAGCAGTTGAACACTATCCTTGTATCCTTATTGTGGGCGGGAAGGCGCAGTAGAGTGGCGCTGAATACCCTGACACGCAGATATGAAGAGGGGGGCCATGAGGTCCCACACTTTGACCTATACTACTACACCGCCCAGCTCCATCATGCGTCCCGCTGGTTGGAGGAAAGGGACAATTAGGAAAAACTACTCCTAGCCGGCCGGGTGGACCCAGATAAACTCCCAGCATCGCTGATGCAGTGCAAGGGTGTCAGGGGGGACCTCCCATATATAGTGCGCCAAACTGCAAGTATATAACTGAAAGAAACACATAGTGATAGATTCCTTACCTTAGAATATCCCCAGGCGTCATGCTGGATCCGGAAAGTTTTCGTCAGCAGTACCCCTGCGCGTCGGTAGGTGGCGTCTTGCGGCTCCGCGTCCGTCGTTGGCGTCGTGGTCGCCGAGATGACGTCGCGGGCGCTACTTAGACGCCGCCCACGCGCGCTGACGTCAGTTCTTTCTTTTTCCGCGCCAGCAAGCGCAGATCCGGGAAGAGCAGGAACCCCCAGTCAATTTTTTTGCTGACTTTTTGAGGCTTTTTGTCTCTGTTTTTTCATCGAGTCTTCGACTCCTGGTGCAGATAGGATGCCCGGTTTTAAGTCCTGCAGGGACTGTCACCGTATGATGTCGGTGACGCACCGGCACCGTGTGTGTCTTTTCTGCCTGGGGCGCGACCACGACCCCAAGTCGTGCCCCGACTGCCGGGCCATGGCGCCAAAGACTTTGCGGGAGCGGTCCCGAAAGTTGCTGGAAGCCCGGCAGTCGGCTCCGCGCCGTTATTGGTCCCGGTCCCGTTGGAGGTCGAGGGACCGTGCGCGGAGTCATCACCATCGGTCTTCGGGATCCAAGTCTTCGCACTCTGGGTCAGGTAAGCGAAGCACAAGAAGTCGAAGAAACGCCATCGTTCTCCGACTTCCCCTCGCCAGTCGCGCGACGCGGCTGAGGGTGCGGGTGGTGCCTCGCCCACGGCCTATGCAGTCGCCGCCGGACTACCCGCCCTTCCCGGGTTCGTCGGCGACTCTGGCCCAAATACAGGAATTCCTGTCGGCCATGGCTCGCCTCTTTAGGCCGTCGGGTCCCGCTGGTGCGCCTTAGGGCCCCCCGGTCCCGACTGGGGGTCCTCGCCTTTCCTCACCGGCGGCTCCGGCGTCGCTGTCGGCTCCGGCGCTGCAGGACCCCCTTGGATCCAGGCCTGGATCCCGGTCGACGCCGGTTGACCTTATAACACCTCCACTGACGTCGACCCCACCGGCACCACTTCTGACGCCGCCCGCTCCTCGGGACGACGTCGACCCCGGTTTCAGCCCGAAGTGGACGCGGCGTCGATCGATGCCGTTCTCGACGTTGCTCGGGGATTTCTATCCCCATGTCCCTGCTCCTTATATCTGAAAGAGACACGTTAGTGACAGATTCCTTACCTTAGAATATCCCCAGGCGTCAGGCTGGATCGTGAAAGTTTTTGCGTAGCAGGACCCTTGCGCATCGGTAGGCGGCGTCGTGCGGCTCCGCGTCCGTCGTCGGCGTCGTGATCGCCGGGATGACGTCGCGGGCAGTACTTAGACGCCGCCCCTGCGCGCTGACGTCAGTTCTTCTTTTCCGCGCCAGTAAGCGCAGATCCGGGAAGAGCAGTGCCCTAGTCAATTTTTGACTAAATTTTGGGTGATTTTTTCACTGTTTCTTTTTGAGTCTTCTCGACTCCTAGGTGTCGGTAGGGATGCCCGGCTTCAAGCCATGCGACGTCTGTGGTCGAATGATGTCGATCACAGACCCGCACTTAAAGTGTCTCTACTGTCTCGGCCGAGACCACGACACAAAGTCGTGCCCTGACTGCCGGGCCTTACACCCGAAGGCTTTGCGAGAGCGGTCTCGAAAGCTCCTCGAGGTCCGGCAGTCGGCTCCGCGCCGCACCAAGCCCCGGTCCCGTGAGAGGTCGAGGGGCCGGTCGCGGAGCCCCCGCCGGTCGTCGGAGTCCAAGTCTTCGCACTCCTCGGGTAAGTCGAAGCACAAGAAGTCTAAGACGCACCATCGCTCTAAGACTTCGCCTCGCCGGTCTCGCGACTCGGCTGAGGCCCCTGTCGGCACCGTCCCCGCGGCTCCGGATGTGCCTGTGGCGCCGCCCCCGCATTACCCATCCTTCCCGGGTTCGGGGGCGACTCCGGCCGAGATACAGGAATTCCTGTCGGCCATGGCCTGCCTCTTCGGGCCTCAAGGTCCCTCCGGTGCGCCTTCGGGCCCCGTGGGCCCTGATGGGGTTGCTCCGGCGTTGCCGACGACTCCGGTCCCGGCGTCGCCTGTCCCGCCAGCCTTGATCCCGGCCTCGGCTCCGGCCTCGATCCCGGCTCCGGTGGTACCGCAACCCCGATCGACGCCGGTTGACCTAACCACGCCTCCGCCGATGTCCCCGGTGCCGTTCCTGACGCCGCCCGGAGCTCCGGGCGGCGTCGTTCCCCGGTTCTCTCCGGTTCCGGACATGGAGCCGGATCGACGTCGCTCGACGCCGGCTCCAGCGCCGATGAGACCTTGGGTCCCAGATGTCCCTCCTCCTCCATATTTTGAACCAGAGGAGGACCAGGAGAGCTGGGAGGGGTCGGAAGACCCTCTCACACAGCAGTGTGAGTATGATCAGGACTGGGCAGATGAACTTGGGGATGCCAGTGGTCTAGACACTTCCCCTGACACTGGCATGCTGTCTCCTCCCGTGGCTACGGAGGAGGGAGCAAATTTCGCAACGGTGTTGCGTAGAGCAGCTGGAGCCTTGCACCTCCAATTGCCTACTGTGGCTGTCCGGACTAATCTCCTGACGGAAGTGCTTCAGCCGGCAGCTTCCTCCTCGGAGACTGTGCTGCCGTTAAATGATGCACTGTCTGACGTTCTTTTGGGCACCTGGTCCAAGCCCACCACATGGGCTCCTGTGGATAGGAACGTGGCCCGACACCATCGCCCTGCTCCGGGCGACCCCTTGTTTCTCTCTCAACATCCCACCCCCGAGAGCTTGGTTGTCCAAGCCGCTGCCTCCCAAACCACCTTCCCTACCGCCCCTCCGGATAGGGAATCCAAACGCCTGGACCAGTTTGGGAAGAAGGCTTTTTCTTCCTCCAGTGCTGGCTTGCGGTCCGTCAACACCGCTTGCCTTTTGGGCCGATATACCCACTCCCTGTGGGATTCGGTGGCGGCTGTTTTGCCCCAGTGTTCTGAGGAGGTCCAGACACTGCTTACCCGCACCATTGCGGAAGGTAGGGATGCGGCAAAGTACACCATAAGTTGTGGCCTTGATACCGCCGACTCGCTGGGCAGATCGCTTGCAACGACGGTGGTGCTGCGTCGCCACGCCTGGCTGAGAACAACTGGTTTCTCGGGTGATGTCCAGAATACACTCATGGACATGCCCTTTGATGGAGTCGGTCTTTTTGGTTCCAAAGCAGACCATGCGCTGGAGCGTTTTAAGGACTCACGGGCTACTGCCAAGTCCCTGGGCCTTTCTGTTGTGCGCCCTCCGCTAACCTCTGCTTTTCGCCCCTTTCGTGGCCATGGAAGGGGCGCCCAGTCACGTCCGCTGCCCAGCCACCGGCCTGCGCAGCAAGCGTCTTCGCATGGCCGAGGACGTGGCTACCGCCGTGGCGGTTCGGGCAACCAGCGTGCGGGTCAGGCCACCACCTCCGCCCCGTCCGCGGCCTCCAAGCCCTCCTAGTCCCTCCTTTCAGGTGCACAGCATGCCAGTAGGGGGCAGGGTCCGCCATCACCTTCACCACTGGCGTGCCATCACCTCGGACAGGTGGGTCTTGGACATTGTCCGAAGGGGCTACTCCCTCCCCTTCGAGACCACCCCCCAGCCATGCCACCTCAATTCCACCGCATGTCAGGGGATCACTTGGTGCTTCTGCAGAAGGAAGTCACGGCCCTCTTGGCCAAGAGGGCCATCGAGCATGTTCCGACCCCAGAAGTAGGACGTGGTTGCTACTCCCACTACTTTCTGGTGCCCAAAAAGGACAAGGAGGACATGCGTCCTATCTTGGACCTCCGGAACGTCAATCGCTTCCTCCGGAAGGAGAAGTTCAAGATGCTCACCCTAGCTCAGGTCTTGACTGCCCTCGACCCTGGAGACTGGTTGGTAGCGTTGGACTTGCAGGACGCTTATTTTCACATCCCCGTCCTGCCGGCCAACCGGCGTTACCTTCGGTTCGCGGTAGGCCTCGAGCATTTTCAGTTCACCATGCTCCCCTTTGCCCTTACAAGTGCCCCTCGGGTGTTCACGAAAGTGATGGCGGTGGTCGCAGCTCATCTGCGCAGGGCAGGGGTTCCAGTCTTCCCCTACCTCGACGACTGGCTGCTGAAGGCGGGCTCGTCCCAGGCAGTCGTCTCCCACCTCCAGACTACGGCCTAACTCCTGCACTCGCTGGGGTTCTCCATCAATGTGCCGAAGTCGCATCTGATTCCTTCTCCACAGCTCCTTTTCATCGGAGCAGTTCTGGACACGACGCAGTTTCGGGCCTATCCTCCCGAACGGCGAGTCCGGGATATTCAGGCTATGATTCCGATCTTTCAGCCTTTATCCTGGGTTTCGGTACGGATGACCATGAGGCTGCTGAGCCTCATGGCCTCCTGCATCCTGCTGGTCGATCATGCCAGATGGCATATGCGGGCTCTGCAGTGGGACCTGAAGTTCCAGTGGGCGCAGCACCAGGGCAACCTGTCCGATCACGTCCAGATCTCGGAGGGGGCTGCAAAACAGTTGCAGTGGTGGCTCTCGAACCGGCAATGGGTCATGGGCAGATCCCTCTCCCTTCCCCAGCCAGAGCACACAGTTGTGACGGACGCGTCCCTTCTGGGATGGGGCGGACACATGGGAGAGGCGGAGATCAGAGGCCTCTGGTCTCCGGCGGAGTCCCAGCTCCATATCAACCTTCTGGAGCTCCGGGCGATCCGGCTTGCACTCAAGGCATTCCTTCCCTCTGTCAAAGGGAAGGTAGTGCAGGTGTTCACAGACAACACCACCGCCATGTGGTACTGCAACAAACAGGGCGGGGTGGGGTCGTGGGCCCTCTGTCAGGAGGCTCTGCGCCTCTGGACATGGCTGGAACATCAGGGCATGTTCCTGATGGTTCAACACCTGGCAGGTACCCTGAACGCCAGGGCGGACGAACTCAGCCGCAGGTGCATGATGGATCGCGAATGGCGTCTTCACTCGGAAGTGGCGCAAGGACTCTTTCTGCAGTGGGGAGAGCCTTGGTTAGATCTATTCGCCACCGAAGAGAACGCGCAATGTCATCAGTTCTGCGCGTTGGAATTTCCAAGGCGGCACTCGCTCGGCGACGCTTTTCGTCACGAGTGGAGTTGCGGTCTGTTGTACGCCTTTCCGCCTATACCACTTCTACCCAGAGTGTTGAAGAAGATTCGGCGCGACCGGGCCCAAGTCATCCTTGTGGCTCTGGACTGGGCTCGAAGAGTTTGGTATCCCGAGCTACTCAGTATGAGCGTTGATCCCCCGATCCGTCTGCCTCTTCGGGAGGATCTTCTGTCGCAGCAGCAGGGGACGGTCCTCCACCCGAACCTGTCCAGCCTCCACCTGCTTGCGTGGAGATTGAGCGGCGGCAGTTGATTCCTTTCGACTTGCCTCCCGAAGTTTGTGATGTGATTCTGGCAGCCAGGCGTCCCTCCACTAAGGTGGTATACGCCTGCAGGTGGAACACGTTTGTGGCATGGTGCACAGCAAAGGCTGTGAACCCTCTCTCTGCCCCTCTTTCTGAGGTTCTTCTGTTCCTTCTTTCCCTGGCCCAACAGGGTTCTGCCCTGGGTACCATCAAGGGCTATCTTTGTGCCATCTCGGCCTTCCTCAGGCTTCCTGATCAGAGCTCCCTTTTCAAGTCCCCTGTTGTTAACAGGTTCCTAAAAGGCATTACACACCTCTTCCCTCCTGTTCCGTTTGTGATGCCTCAGTGGGACTTGAACTTGGTTCTTACCTTTCTCATGTGCGCTCCCTTTGAGCCTCTGCATAACTGTCCTCTTCGTCTTCTGACTCTGAAGACAGCCTTTCTGGTGGCCATCACCTCCGCTCGGCGGGTGAGTGAGCTCCAGGCTCTATCATGCAAACCTCCCTTTCTGTCTGTCCATCCAGACAAGGTTGTTCTTAGGACGCGTCCGTCCTTCTTGCCAAAGGTGGTTACTGCCTTCCACATTGGGCAGACCATCACTTTGCCCACCTTCTTTCCGCCTCCGCATCCTTCCAGAGAGGAAGAGAGGCTCCACCGTCTGGACCCAAAGCGTGCACTTTCCTTTTATATCAACCGCACACAACACTTCCGGGTGGATGACCAGCTCTTTGTTGGCTACGTGGGCGCCAAAAAGGTCGGGCGGTGCACAAGAGAACCATCTCCCGCTGGGTAACCTTGTGTATCAAAGCCTGTTATTCTTTGGCTAAGAAGGAGCCTCCTGTTGGGCTGCGTGCCCATTCCACCAGGGCAACGGCTGCTACCACGGCCTTGGGCCGCGGTGTTCCGCTGCAGGATATATGTCAGGCAGCTACGTGGGCCTCGCTGCACACGTTTACCAAGCATTACTGCCTTGACAGCCAGGTCCGGAGGGACGGCTTCTTTGGCCGTTCTGTCCTCCGGGACTTCCTTGTCTGATCTTTGTTCGCAGACCCACCACCAGGGTTGGTATTGCTGGGGTATCTATTCTAAGGTAAGGAATCTGTCACTAACGTGTCTCTTTCAGATGCACAAGTTACTAACTTGTGTAACGATATATCTGTAAGAGACAGTAGTTAGTGACCGATTCCTACCGCCCACCCATCCTCCCCGTTCTGCAAACTGATTTCTAGGGTTAAGGACATCCCTTTCAGGGCCCTAGTATTTTTCAGACACCTATGTCAGCTTCTTGCATGGCTCTGCGTTCCTGGCGCGGAAAGTCGTGTACAGAACTGACGTCAGCGTGCAGGGCGGCGTCTAAGTACTGCCCGCGACGTCATCCCGGCGATCACGACGCCGACGACGGACGCGGAGCCGCACGACGTCGCCTACCGACGCGCAAGGGTACTGCTACGCAAAAACTTTCCGGATCCAGCCTGACGCCTGGGGATATTCTAAGGTAAGGAATCTGTCACTAACTACTGTCTCTTACAGATATATCGTTACACAAGTTAGTAACTTGTGCTTTAGGCCTGTTGAACAGCCTGAGGAGCTAGGGGAGGACTGGGAGGGGTCTGAGGACCCTCTCGCAGCTGCTTGCGAGTCTGAACAGGACTGGGCTGAGCAGTTGGGGGACGCCAGTGGTCTGGATACGTCACCAGACCTTGGCATGCTGTCTCCTCCTACCGTGGCTATGGAGGAGGGTGCTAGTTATGCTGTGGTGTTGCGTAGGGCGGCCGAGGCCCTACACCTCGAGCTCCCTACGGTGGCCGTCAGGACTAACCTCCTGACAGAGGTGCTTCAGCCAGCAGCTACTTCTGCGGAGCCGCTGCTTCCCTTTTGGGCACTTGGTCCAGGCCCACCACAGGGGCTCCTGTGGATAGGAACGTGGCCCGACGCCATCGCCCGGCTCCGGGTGACCCCATTTTCCTCTCCCAACATCCCACCCCCAAGAGCTTGGTTGTCCAAGCCTCTGCTTCCCCGACCGCCTTCCCTTCCACACCACCGGATAGGGAATCCAAGAAACTGGATCAGTTCGGAAAGAAAAAAAATTCTTCCACCAGTTCTGTGCTGCGGTCCGTGAACACTGCATGCCTCTTGGGCCGTTATTCCCACTCTCTGTGGGATACATTGGCGCAAGTGCTGCCCCAGTGTCCGGAGGAGGCCCGGCCACCTCTCTCCCAGGCTGTTGCAGAGGGGAGAGACGCAGCTAAGTTCATGATTCGTTGTGGCCTAGACACCGCCGACTCACTGGGCAGATCGATTGCAACGACGGTGGCGGTTCGCCGCCACGCCTGGTTGAGGACCACTGGATTTTCGGGGGATGTCCAAAACACACTTATGGACATGCCCTTTGATGTCCATCGCCTCTTCGGCGACAAAGCAGACAGCGCGTTGGAGCGGTTTAAGGACTCACGGGCTACGGCCAAGTCCTTGGGACTCTGCAGTCTGCCCTCCTCCGCCTTCTGCTTTTCGCTCCTTTCGTGGCACCGGAAGGGGCGCCCTGCAGCGTTCGCAACAGACCCACAGGCCTGCGCAGCAAGCATCCCAGCGCGGCCGCAGACACGGGTTCCGCGGTGGCGAACCAAGGGGCCAGCGGGCGGGTCAGTCCACCACCACCCCGGCCACCACTGCCTCCAAACCTTCCTAGTCCGAACTTTCAGGCCCATCAAACGCCAGTGGGCGGCAGGCTTCGCCATCACCTCCCCCACTGGCGCACCATCACTTCGGACAGGTGGGTTTTAGAGATAGTCCGTAGGGGCTACTCCCTCCCCTTCGAGACTACCCCTCCAGCCATGCCACCTCAGTACCACCGCATGTCGGGGGATCACTTGGTGCTTCTTCAGCAGGAAGTTGCGGCCCTCTTGGCCAAGGGGGCCATCGAGCGCTTTCTGACGCCAGAAGTAGGTCGTGGTTGCTATTCCCACTACTTTCTGGTACCCAAGAAGGACAAAGGCCTGCGTCCTATCTTGGACCTCCGGAACGTCAATCGCTTCCTCCGCAAAGAGAAGTTCAAGATGCTCACTCTGGCTCAGGTCTTGTCTGCTCTCGATCCACAAGACTGGATGGTAGCGCTAGACTTGCAGGATGCCTATTTCCACATCCCAGTCCTGCAAGCCCACCGGCGTTACCTGCGGTTCACGGTAGGCCACGAGCACTTTCAGTACACCGTGCTCCCTTTTGGCCTTACCAGCGCCCCTCGGGTGTTCACGAAGGTGATGGCGGTGGTCGCAGCTCATCTGCGCAGATCAGGGGTTTGTCTTCCCCTATCTCGACGACTGGTTGTTGAAGGCGGGCTCGCCCCAGGCAGTCGTCTCCCACCTCCAGACTCCGGCCGACCTCCTGCACTTGCTGGGGTTCTCCATCAACGTGCCGAAGTCGCACCGGATTCCCTCTCAGAAGCTCCTCTTTATCGGAGCGGTTCTGGACACGGCGCAGTTTCGGGTCTATCTTCCCGAACAGTGAGTTCAGGATATTCGGGCTCTGATTCCCATCTTTCAACCCTTGTCCCGCGTTTCGGTCAGAGTGACTCTGAGGCTGCTGGGCATCATGGCCTCCTGCATCCTGCTGATCGACCATGCCAGATGGCATATGCGGACTCTGCAGTGGGACCTGAAGTTCCAGTGGGCGCAGCATCAGGGGAACCTGTCCGATCACATCCAGAACTCGGAGGGCACTGCACGACAGTTGCCGTGGTGGCTCACGAACCGGCATTGGGTCGACGCCAGATCCCTCTCCCTTCCCCAATCGGAGTTTACAGTGGTGACGGATGCCTCCCTCCTGGGATGGGGCGGCCACATGGGAGAGGCGGAGATCAGAGGCCTCTGGTCTCCGGCGGAGTCCAAGCTCCATATCAACTTTCTGGAGCTTCGGGCGATACGGCTTGCAGTGAAGGCATTCCTTTCCTCTGTCAAAGGGAGAGTAGTGCAGGTGTTCAGACAACACCACTGCCATGTGGTACTGCAACAAGCAAGGCGGGGTGGGGTCCTGGACCCTCTGTCAGGAGGCTCTGCGTCTCTGGACAATGCTGGAACATCAGGGCATGTCCCTGGTGGTTCAACACCTTGCAGGTTCTCTGAACGCCAGGGCGGACGAACTCCAGCCGCAGGTGCATGCTCGATCACGAATGGCGTCTTCACTCGGAGGTGGTGCAAGGTCTCTTTCAGCAGTGGGGAGAGCCTTGGTTAGATCTATTCGCCACCGAAGAGAACGCGCAATGTCATCAGTTCTGCGCGTTGGAATTTCCAAGGCGGCACTCGCTCGGCGACGCTTTTCGTCGCGAGTGGAGTTGCGGTCTGTTGTACGCCTTTCCGCCTATACCACTTCTGCCCAGAGTGCTGAAGAAGATCAGGCGCGACCGGGCACAAGTCATCCTTGTGGCCCCGGACTGGGCTCGAAGAGTATGGTATCCCGAGCTACTCAGTATGAGCATCGATCCTCCGATCAGACTGCCTCTTCTGGAGGATCTTCTGTCGCAGCAGCAGGGAACGGTCCTCCACCCGAACCTGTCCAGCCTCCACCTCTTTGTGTGGAGATTGAGCAGCTGCAGTTGATTCCTTTCGACTTGCCTCCTGAAGTTTGTGATGTCATTCTGGCAGCCAGGCGTCCCTCTACTAAAGTGGTATACGCCTGCAGGTGGAACAAGTTTGTGGCATGGTGCACAGCAAAGGCTGTGGATCCCCTTTCTGCCCCTCTTTCTGAAGTACTACTGTTCCTTCTTTCTTTGGCCCAGCAGGGCTCTGCTCTGGGCACTATCAAGGGCTACCTTTCTGCTATTTCGGCCTTTCTCAGGCTCCCTGATCAGCCCTCTCTTTTCAAGTCCCCTGTTGTAAATAGATTTTTAAAAGGTATTACACACCTTTTTCCTCCTATTCCTTTCGTGATGCCTCAGTGGGACTTGAATTTGGTTCTTACATACTTGATGTGTGCTCCCTTTGAGCCCCTTCACAACTGTCCTATTCGTCTCTTGACCTTGAAGACTGCCTTCCTGGTGGCCATCACCTCCGCTAGGCGAGTGAGTGAGCTCCAGGCTCTTTCTTGTAAGCCTCCTTTCCTATCAGTCCATCCGGACAAGGTTGTGCTCAAGCCCCGTCCTTCCTTTTTGCCAAAAGTGGTTACGGCCTTTCACATTGGGCAGACTATTACCTTGCCCACCTTCTTTCTGCCTCCGCATCCTTCCAGAGAGGAAGAGAGGCTCCACCGTCTGGACCCAAACGTGCGCTCTCATTTTATCTCAACCGCACACAGCAGTTCCGGGTGGATGACCAGCTCTTTGTTGGCTACGTTGGCACCAAGAAAGGTCGGGCGGGACACAAGAGATCTATCTCCCGCTGGGTTTTCTTGTGTATCGAAACCTGTTACTCTTTGGCTAAAAAAGAACCTGCGGTGGGGCTGCGTGCTCATTCCACCAGAGCTACTGCAGCCACTACTGCATTGGGACGTGGTGTCCCCCTGCAAGACATCTGGTAGGCAGCCACGTGGGCCTCGCTGCACACGTTTACTAAGCATTATTGCCTGGACAGCCAAGTCCGGAGAGACTGCTTCTTTGGCCGTTCTGTTCTCCGTGACTTTCTGGTGTGACTTTGGTTCGCAGACCCACCACCGGGGTTGGTATTGCTGGGGTATCTATTCTAAGGTAAGGAATCTATCACTATGTGTTTCTTTCAGATGAACAAGTTACTTACCTTCGGTAACGATATATCTGTAAGAAACATTAGTAGTGATAGATTCCTTACCGCCCCACCCATCCTCCCCGTTATGCGAACTGATTTCTAGGGTTAAGGTCATCCCTTTCAGGGCCCTAGTTTCAATGCACCAGTGGTCAGTATCTTGCATGGCTCTGCGTTCCTGGCGTGGAAAGTCGTGTACAGAACTGACGTCCGCGCGCGTGGGCGGCATCTAAGTAGCGCCTGCGACGTCATCTCTTCGACCACGACGCCAACGACGGACGCGGAGTCGCACGACGCCACCTACCAACGAGCAGGGGTACTGCTGACGAAAACTTTCCGGATCCAGTCTGACGCCTGGGGATATTCTAAGGTAAGGAATCTATCACTCCTAATGTTTCTTACAGATATATCGTTACCGAAGGTAAGTAACTTGTTCTTTAGGTACACTCCAGATTGGATACTGGGGTCCCCTTATCAGTCCCTAGTATACGGTACACCATGTACCCAGGGCATAGGTACCCCAGAGGCCTCCCATGGGCTGAAGCATGTATTATGCCACCCATGAGAGGCCCTTCAAAATGACACCACAGGTCTGCTACAGCAACCTGTGTAAGCTGGTGCTTGCACCACTTACTTAGATATAGGTTCACTATATCTATCTAAATCACTACACTTAAAAACCTATCAGTCACCCCTATGGCAGGCCTTATCAATCCTGAAGGCAGGGTGCTGGGTTTTACGTGAGCGGGTGCCCCTGCATGAGTAGGGCCCCTCTGCAGCCTTCGGAGACCATTCTCCGGGGTTGTCTGTGATGCAGCCAGACATATAGGTCTAAGTGCATTATAACCTCGCGGTAAATGCTAACTTTAAAACGGCTGCTTAGAAACATGTCGTGTTTGGTGTTAAACACCTTGGAATCATACCTCCACACCAGTAACTGGTGTGGGAGGTATGATTCCACCCTTCCAAAGGGACATGTGTGGGTCGCCGGTCTACCCGGTACCAGCTTTCTCGACCTGGGCAGCACAAAATGGATGCTGCCAGCCACAGACAAGATTCTGCTCTCCTGCTGCTGAGCCAAGCTTGAGCAGAGGAAGGCACGACAATAGGCATCCTGTCACAGGGAGGTGTGACCACCTCCCAGACAGGGTTTAGTGTATTGGGGCTGGGTGGGTGCACTCTGAGAGTGCCAGAAAGTCTGCACTGGGGGCACATTTGGTGTCCGTGTGCATAGTCCAGCTCAAACCAGTTCTGGGAGCCATTGGTTCCTGCTCTGGCGCAAAACTGGACAAAGGACATGGGTTTAGCCACCCCTCTGTCCTGCCCCTCCCCTAGGAGGGTCCCTAGAATCTTTCCAACCCCTTCCCATGGGTATAAAGTGGGTTACCTGGCTACAGGACTTTAGATTTTACCTGGACAAGAGTCTTCTAAGAAGAAACCAAGTACTTCGACTGTCTGCACGACGCTGGACGACTGAAGAATCTCCCTTGGAGTAAAGGTGTTACTCCCCTGCAGAAGCAGGCACCTAAGCGCATCTGACCGGTTTGCTTCTCCCGAGCTCCTGAGGACTCCGAAGATTTCAGCAGCACAGGAGGTGGGTTCCCGAAGGTCCCTGAGGTAGATCTGACCTCTCAGAGATTCTGAGACCAGTATCCCTCGTGGGGACCGTGCAACCCGAACCCCTGTGCACCGCGTACATTTGCAAGTGCATATGCTTATTGGCGATTCCCGAGCTTGTGCATTGGACTCCGTGTAGTCCTGACCCCGAGCAGCATTTGCACCGAAGATATCCAGCCTCCACTCACCGAGTGCTCTGTGGGCTGGTGCTTTGTAATTTGTCTCAAGGTCTCCTTGCGATCCCTGGTCCGTTGATCTGTGGGTCCTGGCGAGGGTCACCTTGTTTGTTCTTGGGCTTCCCTGGTTGCTCCAGACGTGCCCTGACTCCCCATTGCTTGGAGAGTCTCCTGAACCTTGCTGGTCCACACCGTAACCTGTTTGCTCTACCCGCGTGGGTTGCATTTGCCAAGGCTTGTTGATGCTCCAGCCAGACATCGACCCCTCAGCACCTGACATCCTTCGTAGGACAGCTCACCTCCGGATCCTGGTCGTCCTCAACGTCTCCTGGTCCCCGTGGCTGCAGAGTCAAACAACCCTTCTTCGCACCTGAAGCAACCGACATCGGTGGGCATTCGACTACCGAGCCCCTTGTCACCTGAAGTGACCCAGACTCTGTCCCCTCTGCTTTCAGGTTCCTCTTACCTCGAATCCAGGCTTGGATTCCACCGGACACTCTTCGCCTTCCCGGCAGCAGCACTTCTTTGCAACTCTCCATTGAAAACGACGAAGGTTTCCGACACCACTTGACCCCTATGCACCCGGCTCCTCTGGGATAGGTAACACAGGTACCTCGGTACTCACTGGTGGGTTGGCCTTAGAACCTCCTATGTTCCAAAGGGTTTGCTCGAAGTCCTCGTAGAAGTGTCCTTAAACTGTAACTTTCCAACTGCGACTTTCCCATAGAGTTGCACGGAGCACGCGGTCGTGTTTCCTCACTGCACCCGTCCTCCGTGGGCGCCCTGTGTCACTGCCTTGGGTGGTTCCTTGGGGTCCCAGCGATTCTACGTGCTCTAGGCACTGTGTCTAGTCAAGTCGTGATTGTTATATCATTTTTTTTTGTATATGGTTCGGTCTCCCCCTGGAGCCCGCTGTGTATTTTGCTACTTACGAATGTTCTATTGATTCAGTATTTTGTGCTTTATGCCCTAATCTCGTGTAGAGACTAGTAGAGAGTGTTATATTAATAAATACATATTTTTATATAACTACTGTGGTTCTCCTTTCATTTAGTCATTCAGGAGGTGATATTCTGGTAAAACAAGCTGCTTTACATTCCTTCAAGATTAAGCCTGAAGGCTGCTCTCCACAGCTACCACTAGGATAGCTTTCTAAAGGTTGTCTTTGACCTCATACATCATAAGGGTAGTGTGGACTGGTACAGGGTGCCCACTTTAATTAGTGGACAGCATATACCAGGCCACCTTCTCACAGTCCAAGCCTCTACTTCCAAGAGCGCATTCCCTAACGCACCACCAGGTAGGGAATCCAAGAAGCTGGATCATCTTGGGAAGAAGGTTTTCTCTTCCGCCAGCTTGGGACTGCGGTTGGTAAACACTGCATGTCTATTGGGCCTTTATTCCCACTCTGTGTGGGACATGGTTGCGCAAGTGCTGCCTCAGTGTCCAGAGGAGGCCCGGACCGTACTCTCCCAGGCTGTTTCCGCTGGGAGAGATGCAGCGAAGTTTACCATCCGCTGTGAGCTGGATACCGCCGACTCTCTAGGCAGGACGATTTCCACGTCGGTAGCCCTTCGTCGCTACGCCTGGAGGAGATCGATTGGCTTTTCTGGGGATGTCCAGAGCACTCTCATTGACATGCCCTTTGATGGCCGTCGCCTTTTTGGCGACAAAGCAGACAACGCTCTAGAGCGTTTCAAGGACTCACGGGCTACGGCCAAGTCCTTGGGCCTCTCCAACCGCCCTGCGCAGTCTGCTTTTCGCCCCTTTCGTGGCTACGGAAGGGGTGCCCCACTACGTCCCGCCCAAAGCCACAGGTCGGCGCAAGCTGCACAACCTTCGCGCAGCCGGGGACGTGGGAACCACCACCGTGGTTCTGGTGGCCAGTCCACCAACCCCCCCTCTGCATCGGCCTCCAAACCTTCCTAGTCCGACCTTTCAGGCCCATCAATCGCCAGTGGGTGGCAGGTTCCGCCATCACCTCCCCCACTGACGCGCCATCACGTCGGACAGGTGGGTTTTGCAGATAGTCCGAAGGGGCTACTCCCTCCCCTTCGAGGCTACCCCTCCAGCCATGCCACCTCAGTACCATCGCATGTCGGCGGATCTCCTGGGCCTTCTCCAACAGAAAGTTATGGCTCTCTTGGCCAAGGGAGCCATCGAGCGCGTTCCTGCCCCTGAAGTAGGTTGTGGTTGCTATTCCCACTACTTTCTGGTACCCAAGAAGGACAAGGGCCTGCGTCCTATCTTGGACCTCAGGAGCGTCAACCGCTTCCTCCGGAAGGAGAAGTTCAAAATGTTGACGTTGGTTCAGGTCTTGTCTGCCCTCGACCCTGGAGACTGGATGGTAGCGTTGGACTTGCAGGATGCCTATTTTTACATCCCCGTCCTGCCGGCCCACCGGCGCTACTTGCGGTTCATGGTGGGCCACGAGCATTTTCAGTTTACTGTGCTCCCCTTCGGCCTTACCAGCGCCCCTCAGGTGTTCACAAAAGTGATGGCGGTGGTTGCAGCTCATCTGCGCAGATCAGGGGTCCCAGTCTCCCCCTATCTCGACGACTGGTTGTTGAAGGCGGGCTCGCCCCAGATAGTCGTCTCCCACCTCCAGACTACGGCCAACCTCCTGCATTCCCTGGGGTTCTCCATCAACGTGCCGAAGTCACACCTGATTCCTTCTCAGAAGCTCCTCTTCATCGGAGCGGTTCTGGACACTGCACGGTTTCGGGTCTATCTTCCTGAGCAGCGAGTCCGGGATATCTGAAAGAGACACGTTAGTGACAGATTCATTACCTTAGAATATCCCCAGGCGTCAGGCTGGATCCGGAAAGTTTTTGCGTAGCAGTACCCTTGCGCGTCGGTAGGCGGCGTCGTGCGGCTCCGCGTCCGTCGTCGGCGTCGTGATCGCCGGGATGACGTCGCGGGCAGTACTTAGACGCCGCCCCTGCGCGCTGACGTCAGTTCTTTTTCCGCGCCAGTAAGCGCAGATCCGGGAAGAGCAGTGCCCTAGTCACTTTTTGACTACCTTTTTTGTGAATTTTTCACTGTTTTCTTCTACGAGTCTTCACGACTCCTAAGGTGTCGTAGGGATGCCCGGCTTTAAGCCCTGCGAGGTCTGTGCCCATATGATGTCCATCACGGACCCGCACCTCGAGTGTCTCTTCTGTCTCGGCCGAGACCACGACACGAAGTCGTGCCCTGACTGCCGGAAACTTCATCCGAAGGCTTTGCGAGAGCGGTCTCGAAAGCTGCTCGAGGTCCGGCAGTCGGCTCCGCGCCGCACCAAGCCCCGGTCACGGGAGAGGTCGATGGGCCGGTCGCGGAGCCCCCATCGTTCGTCGGAATCCAAGTCTTCGCGCTCCTCCGGTAAGTCGAAGCACAAGAAGTCTAAGCGGCGTCATCGCTCTAAGACTTCGCCTCGCCGGTCTCGCGACTCGGCTGAGGCCCCTGTCGGCACCGTCTCCGCCCCGCGGCCCCGGACGTGCCTGTCGAGTCACCCCCGCATTACCCGTCCTTCCTGGGTTCGGGGGCGACTCCGGCCCAAGTACAGGAGTTCCTGTCGGCCATGGCCCGCCTCTTCGGGCCTCAAGGTCCCTCCGGTGCGCCTTCGGGCCCCGCGTGCCCTGATGGGGTTGCTCCGGCGTCGCCTGTCCCACCAGCCTTCATCCCGGCCTCGGCTCCGGCCCCGATCCCGGCTCCAGTGGTGCCGCAACCCCCATCGACGCCGGTTGACCTAACCACGCCTCCGCCGACGTCCCCGGTGCCGTTCCTGACGCCGTCCGGTGCTCCGGACGGCGTCGTTCCCCGGCTCTCTCCGGCTCCGGACATGGAGCCGGACCGACGTCGCCCGACGCCGGTTCCGGAGCCGATGAGACCTTGGGTCCCTAATGTCCCTCCTCCTCCATATTATGAACCTGAGGAGGACCAGGAGAGCTGGGAGGGGTCTGAGGACCCTCTCACACAACAGTGCGAGTTTGACCCGGACTGGGTTGAGGAACTTGGGGATGCCAGTGGTCTAGACCCCTCCCTGACTCTGGCATGCTGTCTCCTCCCGTGGCTACGGAGGAGGGGGCTAATTTTGCAACGGTGTTGCGTAGAGCTGCTGGAGCCTTGAATCTCCAGTTGCCTACTGTGGCCGTCAGGATTAACCTCCTGACTGAGGTGCTTCAGCCGGCGGCCTCCTCTTCGGAGACTGTGTTGCCGTTCAATGATGCCCTCACTGACGTTCTTTTGGGTGCCTGGTCCAAGCCCACCACAGGGGCTCCTGTGGATAGGAACGTGGCCCGACGCCATCGCCCTGCTCCGGGCGACCCCTGTTTCTCTCCCAACACCCCACCCCTGAGAGCTTGGTTGTCCAAGCCTCTGCCTCCCAAACCGCCTTCCTACCGCCCCTCCGGATAGGGAATCCAAGCGCCTGGACCACTTTGGGAAGAAGGCTTTCTCTTCCTCCAGTGCTGGCTTGCGGTCTGTCAACACCGCTTGCCTCTTGGGCCGATATACCCACTCCCTGTGGGATTCGGTGGCGACTGTTTTGCCGCAGTGTTCTGAGGAGGTCCAGACACTGCTTACCCGCGCCATTGCGGAAGGGCGTGATGCGGCTAAATACACCATCCGCTGTGACCTTGATACCGCCGACTCGCTGGGCAGATCGCTTGCAACGATGGTGGCGCTGCGTCGCCACGCCTGGCTGAGGACCACTGGTTTTTCGGGGGATGTCCAGAATACACTCATGGACATGCCCTTTGATGGAGTCGGTCTTTTTGGTTCAAAGGCAGACCATGCGCTGGAGCGCTTCAAGGACTCGCGGGTTACTGCTAAGTCCCTGGGCCTTGCTGTTGTGCGCCCTCCGCTCACGTCTGCTTTTCGCCCCTTTCGTGGCCACGGGAGGGGCACCCAGTCACGTCAACAGCCCGGCCAACGGCCCGCGCAGCAAGCGCCTTCGCGTGGCCGAGGACGTGGATACCGCCGTGGCGGTTCGGGCAACCAGCGTGCGGGTCAGGCCACCACCTCCAACCCGTCTGCGGCCTCCAAGCCCTCCTAGTCCCTCCTTTCAGGTGCACAGCACGACAGTAGGGGGCAGGGTCCGGCATCACCTTCACCACTGGCGTCCCATCACCTCGGACAGGTGGGTCTTGGACATTGTCCGAAGGGGCTACTCCCTCCCCTTCGAGACCACCCCCCCAGCCATGCCACCTCAATTACACCGCATGTCAGGGGATCACTTGGTGCTTATACAGAAGGAAGTCACGGCCCTCTTGGCCAAGAGGGCCATCGAGCATGTTCCGACCCCAGAAGTAGGGCGTGGTTGCTACTCCCACTACTTTCTGGTGCCCAAAAAGGACAAGGAGGACATGCGTCCTATCTTGGACCTCCGGAATGTCAATCGCTTCCTCCGGAAGGAGAAGTTAAAGATGCTCACCCTAGCTCAGGTCTTGACTGCCCTCGACCCTGGAGACTGGCTGGTAGCGTTGGACTTGCAGGACGCTTATTTCGTCATCCCCGTCCTGCCGGCCCACCGGCGTTACCTACGGTTCACGGTAGGCCTCGAGCACTTTCAGTTCACCGTGATCCCCTTTGGCCTTACCAGTGCCCCTCGGGTGTTCACGAAAGTGATGGCGGTGGTCGCAGCTCATCTGCGCCGGGCAGGGGTTTCAGTCTTCCTCACCTCGACGACTGGCTGCTGAAGGCGGGCTCGTCCCAGGCAGTCGTCTCCCACCTCCAGACTACGGCCGAACTCCTGCACTCGCTGGGGTTCTCCATCAATGTGCCGAAGTCGCATCTGGTTCCTTCTCCACAGCTCCTTTTCATCGGAGCAGTTCTGGACACGACGCAGTTTCGGGCCTATCCTCCCGAACGGCGAGTCCGGGATATTCAGGCTATGATTCCGATCTTTCAGCCTTTATCCTGGGTTTCGGTACAGATGACCCTGAGGCTGCTGGGCCTCATGGCCTCCTGCATCCTGCTGGTCGATTATGCCAGATGGCATATGCGGGCTCTGCAGTGGGACCTGAAGTTCCAGTGGGCGCAGCACCAGGGCAACCTGTCCGATCACGTCCAGATCTCGGTGGGGACTGCAAAACAGTTGCAGTGGTGGCTCTCGAACCGGCAATGGGTCATGGGCAGATCCCTCTCCCTTCCCCAGCCAGAGCACACAGTTGTGACGGACGCGTCCCTTCTGGGATGGGGCGGTCACATGGGAGAGGCGGAGATCAGAGGCCTCTGGTCTCCGGCGGAGTCCCGGCTCCATATCAACCTTCTGGAGCTCCGGGCGATCCGACTTGCACTCAAGGCATTCCTTCCCTCTGTCAAAGGGAAGGTAGTGCAGGTGTTCACAGACAACACCACCGCCATGTGGTACTGCAACAAACAAGGCGGGGTGGGGTCGTGGACCCTTTGTCAGGAGGCTCTGCGCCTCTGGACATGGCTGGAACATCAGGGCATGTTCCTGATGGTTCAACACCTGGCAGGTTCTCTGAACGCCAGGGCGGACGAACTCAGCCGCAGGTGCATGATGGATCACGAATGGCGTCTTCACTCGGAAGTGGCGCAAGGACTCTTTCTACAGTGGGGAGAGCCTTGGTTAGATCTATTCGCCACCGAAGAGAACGCGCAATGTCAGCAGTTCTGCGTGTTGGAATTTCCAAGGCGGCACTCGCTCGGCGACGCTTTTCGTCGCGAGTGGAGTTGCGGTCTATTGTACGCCTTTCCGCCTATACCACTTCTACCCAGAGTGTTGAAGAAGATTCGGCACGACCGGGCCCAAGTCATTCTTGTGGCTCCGGACTGGGCTCGAAGAGTTTGGTATCCCGAGCTACTCAGTATGAGCGTAGATCCCCCGATCCGTCTGCCTCTTCGGGAGGATCTTCTGTCGCAGCAGCAGGGGACGGTCCTCCACCCGAACCTGTCCAGCCTCCACCTGCTTGCGTGGAGATTGAGTGGCGGCAGTTGATTCCTTTCGACTTGCCTCCCGAAGTTTGTGATGTGATTCTGGCAGCCAGGCGTGCCTCCACTAAGGTGGTATACGCCTGTAGGTGGAACAAATTTGTGGCATGGTGCACAGCAAAGGCTGTGAACACCCTTTCTGAGGTTCTTCTGTTCCTTCTTTCTCTGGCCCAACAGGGTTCTGCCCTGGGTACCATCAAGGGTTATCTCTGTGCTATCTCGGCCTTCCTCAGGCTCCCTGATCAGCCCTCCCTTTTCAAGTCCCCTGTTGTTAACAGGTTCTTAAAAGGCATTACACACCTCTTCCCTCCTGTTCCGTTTGTGATGCCTCAGTGGGACTTGAACTTGGTTCTTACCTTTTTAATGTGCGCTCCCTTTGAGCTCTCTACATAACTGTCCTCTTCGTCTTCTGACTCTGAAGACAGCCTTTCTGGTGGCCATCACCTCCGCTCGGCGGGTGAGTGAGCTCCAGGCTCTATCATGCAAACCTCCCTTTCTGTCTGTCCATCCAGACAAGGTTGTTCTTAGGACGCGTCCGTCCTTCTTGCCAAAGGTGGTTACTGCCTTCCACATTGGGCAGACCATCACTTTGCCTACCTTCTTTCCGCCTCCGCATCCTTCCAGAGAGGAAGAGAGGCTCCACCGTCTGGACCCAAAACGTGCGCTCTCCTTCTATATCGACCGCACCAAACACTTCCGGGTGGATGACCAGCTCTTTGTTGGCTACGTGGGCGCCAAAAGGTCGGGCGGTGCACAAGCGAACCATCTCCCGCTGGGTTACCTTGTGCATCAAGGCCTGCTATTCTTTGGCTAAGAAGGAGCATCCTGTTGGGCTGCGTGCCCATTCCACCAGGGCAACGGCTGCTACCACGGCTTTGGGCCGCGGTGTTCCGCTGCAGGATATCTGTCGGGCAGCTACGTGGGCCTCGCTGCACACGTTTACAAAGCATTACTGCCTTCACAGTCCGGTCCGGGGACGGCTTCTTCGGCCGTTCTGTCCTCCGGGACTTCCTTGTCTGATCTTTGTTCGCAGACCCACCACCGGGGTTGGTATTGCTGGGGTATCTATTCTAAGGTAAGGAATCTGTCACTAACGTGTCTCTTTCAGATGCACAAGTTACTAACTTGTGTAACGATATATCTGTAAGAGACAGTAGTTAGTGACAGATTCCTTACCGCCCACCCATCCTCCCCGTTCTGCGAACTGATTTCTAGGGTTAAGGACATCCCTTTCAGGGCCCTAGTATTTTTCAGACACCTATGTCAGCTTCTTGCATGGCTCTGCGTTCCTGGCGCGGAAAGTCGTGTACAGAACTGACGTCAGCGCGCAGGGGCGGCGTCTAAGTACTGCCCGCGACGTCATCCCGGCGATCACGACGCCGCCGACGGATGCGGAGCCGCATGACGCCGCCTACCGACGCGCAAGAGTACTGCTACGCAAAAACTTTCCGGATCCAGCCTGACGCCTGGGGATATTCTAAGGTAAGGAATCTGTCACTAACTACTGTCTCTTACAGATATATCGTTACACAAGTTAGTAACTTGTGCATTCGGGCTATGATTCTGATCTTTCAGCCCTTATACCGGGTTTCAGTCAGGTTGACCCTCCGGCTGCTGGGCCTGATGGCCTCCTGCATCCTGCTGGTGGATCATGCCAGGTGGCATATGTGGGCTCTGCAGTGGGACCTGAAGTTCCAGTGGGCGCAACATCAGGGGAAACTGTCCGATTGCGTCCAGATCTCAGAGGGCATTGCACACCAATTGCAGTGGTGGCTCACGAACCAGCATTGGGTCAACGCAGATCCCTCTCCCTTCCTCAGCCACAGTTCACAGTGGTGACCGATGCATCACTGCTGGGATTGGGCGGCCACATGGGAGAGGCGGAGATCAGAGGCCTCTGGTCTCCGGCGGAGTCCGGGCTCCACATCAACCTTCTGGAGCTGTGGGCGATCCAGCTTGCACTGAAAGCATTCCTTCCCTCTGTCTGGGGAAGAGTAGTGCAGGTGTTCACGGACAACACCACCGCCATGTGGTACTGCAACAAACAAGGCGGGGTGGGGTCGTGGACCCTATGTCAAGAGGCCTCCGCCTCTGGACATGGCTGGAACATCGGGGCATATCCCTGGTGGTTCAACACCTGGCAGGTTCCCTGAACGCCAGGGCGGACGAACTCAGCCGCAGGTGCATGATGGATCACAAATGGCGTCTTCACTCGGAGGTGGTGCAAGGTCTCTTTCAACAGTGGAGAGAGCCTTGGTTTGATCTATTCGCCACTGAAGAAAACGCGCAATGTCAGCAATTCTGCGCGTTGGAATTTCCAAAGCGGCACTCGCTAGGCGACGCTTTTCGTTGCAAGTGGAGTTGCGGTCTGTTGTACGCCTTTCCGCCTATACCACTTCTGCCCAGAGCCTGAAGAAGATCAAGCGCAACCAGGCCCAAGTCATTCTTGTGGCTCCGAATTGGGCACGAAGAGTCTGGTATCCCGAGCTGCTCAACATGGCCATCGATGCTCCGATCTGACTGCCTCTTCGGGAGGATCTTCTGTCGCAGCAGCAGGGGACGGTCCTCCACCCGAACCTGTCCAGCCTCCACGTCCTTGTGTGGAGATTGAGCGGCGGCAGTTGACGTCCTTCGACTTGCCTCCCGAAGTCTGTGATGTAATCTTGGCAGCCAGGCGTCCCTCCACTAAGACGGTATACGCCTGCCGGTGGAACAAATTTGTGGCATGGTGCACAGCAAAGGCTGTGGATCCCCTTTCTGCCCCCCTTTCTGAGGTTCTCTTGTTCCTCCTTTCTTTGGCCCAGCAGGGCTCTGCTCTGGGCACTATCAAGGGCTATCTCTCGGCCATTTCTGCCTTTCTTCGGCTTCCTGATCAGCCTTCTCTCTTCAAATCCGCGGTTGTTAATCGTTTCTTAAAAGGCATTACTCATCTCTTTCCTCCTATCCCCTTCGTAATGCCTCAGTGGGACTTGAATCTGGTCTTGACCTATTTGATGTGCGCTCCCTTTGAGCCGCTTCACAACTGTCCTTTAAGACATATCTCTTAAGACTGCATTCCTGGTGGCCATCACATCTGCCAGAAGAGTGAGTGAGCTCCAGGCTCTTTCATCCAAACCTCCTTTTCTGGCTGTACATCCGGACAAGGTTGTCCTAAGAACTTGTCCATCCTTCCTTCCCAAGGTGGTCACCTCCTTTCATATTGGGCAGACTATCATTTTGCCCACCTTCTTTCTGCCTCCACATCCTTCGAAAGAGGAAGAGAGGCTCCACCGTCTGGACCCAAAACATGCGCTTTCCTTTTATCTGGATCGCACCAAACAGTTCCGGGTGGATGACCAGCTCTTTGTTGGCTACGTGGGCGCCAAGAAAGGTCGGGCCGTACATAGGCGGCCCATTTCTAGATGGGTCGTTTTGTGTATTGAAGCCTGCTATTCTCTAGCTAAAAAGGAGCCTCGAGTGGGGCTTCGTGCCCATTGCACCAGGACGACGGCAGCCACTACTGCTTTGGGACGAGGAGTCCCTCTGAATGACATTTGCCAGGCAGCGACGTGGGCATCCTTGCACACGTTCACTAAACACTACTGTCTGGACAGCCAAGTCCGGAGAGACGGCTTCTTTGGCCGTTCTGTTCTCCAGGACTTTCTGATGTGACCTTGGTTCGCAGACCCACCTCCGGGGTTAGTATTGCTGTGGTATCTATTCTAAGGTAAGGAATCTATAACTAACTTTCTTTCAGATGAACAAGTTACTTACCTTCGGTAACGATATATCTGTAAGAAACATAGGTTAGTTATAGATTCCTTACCGCCCCACCCATCCTCCCCGTTCTGCGAGCTGACTTCTAGGGTTAAGGACATCCTTTCAGGGCCCTAGTTTTGTGCACCAGTGGTCAGTGTCTTGCATGGCTCTGCGTTTCTGGCGCGGAAAGTCGTGTACAGAACTGATGTCAGCGCGCGAGGGCGGCGTTTAAGTAGCTACCGCAACGTCATCCTGGCGACCACGACGCCAACGACTGACGCGGAGCCGACCGACGCCACCTTTCGACGCGCAGAGGTACGCTGACGAAAAACTTTCCGGATCCAGTCTGACGCCTGGGGGTAATTCTAAGGTAAGGAATCTATAACTAACCTATGTTTCTTACAGATATATCGTTACCGAAGGTAAGTAACTTGTTCATTACACCTAACAAAACTGCTGGCTCTGAAATATTAAGTGTTGTGCACATGATTTCTGCGTACCAATGTCTGCTGCAATGTTTGTTGGAAAAAAATCAAAAATAAAGTTTATTAAAAAAAAAAGCATTAGTGGTGTGTAGCCGGACTAGCAGTGTAAAAACTGCAATTCAACTTGTTAAAATAAACCTGTGTGGCAGGTCAGAATCTTCCATTTAAGTATTAGGTTGCCCCTATGTAGGCCTTGTAGCCTGCAAGACATGGTGCATGGTATTTAAAAGTAGGACGTGTAAAACCAGAGTACAGATTAAAATCCTAATGCTATAGCTCCTGAATGGGACTAGCTAGAAAAGTAATTGAACAACTATTTTGCAGATAATAAAAATCCAGTTCAGTGATGAAGTCAAATTGTTGATAAATATTAGGAAAACATACATTTAAGAGTGTTACCTTTTGCATGCCGGAAGTTCCTGGAGGTTAATTTGCATTTGCTCTCCCACATTTCCCATCCAGTAATTAACATTTGAATAGGTGTGACATGCCTTCCAGGAGCATGACTTGAATGGGCAGAGATGAGTACTCTGACCTTCACAGAATATGCAGGGTGGGGGCTGTGGGTATCCTCTTTAACACTACACTGTTAAATCCTGCTGGATTGTCAAACTTTGCTTGTCATTTCTTCTGGGTTTATATATAAACTTGAAAGGAAGAGAACAGGAAGCCAAGACAGTTCTTGTATATACACTGTTTGCTGAAGAACCCTGCTTTTGTTTTACCAGAATTCTCTCTCTGGGTTTATTGTGGATACAGTGGCTGCTTCAAACTACAGTTTGGTGTTCGATGTGGGAAGACACTAGGATTACCATACTACATTATTGCCCACACATATCCAACCATCAGAGCTTTAGTTTAATATGGCCAAAGACTTTCACCATCTTGAAAAAGCCCAAAGTGGGTAGGGTTGGACCCAGGAACACTAGTGTCTGCCATCTAACATCACCAACAAAGGAACTAGATCTGGGTTTACAGGTTTCCTGGCAATTAAGAAGACACACCAACTGCAATACAAAACAGGTCATATATGTGATTACCCGCCCGTGTAACCTCAAATATGTAGGGATGACAACCAGAAAGGTCAGGGCCAGAATATGCAAACATAGAAACAATATCTGATGCAAATGCAACACCACAAAAATGGCTGAACACTTCATTATCAAAGCACACTCTGTAAAGGACCTCACATGGGTTGTTTTGTAACAAATATCTGAAAGAGACACGTTAGTGACAGATTCCTTACCTTAGAATATCCCCAGGCGTCAGGCTGGATCCGGAAAGTTTTGCGTAGCAGTACCCCTGCGCGTCCGTCGTCGGCGTCGTGATTGCCGGGATGACGTCGCGGCCAGTACTTGGACGCCGCCCATGCGCGCTGGCGTCAGTTCTTTCTTTTTCCGCGCCAGTAAGCGCAGATCCGGATTGAGCAGTGCCCCCAGTCATTTTTTGACTAAGTATTTTTTGAGACTTTTTTGTCCAAGTTTTCGAGTCGTTTCGACTCCAAGGTGTCAGTAGGGATGCCCGGATTCAAGCCATGCGAGATCTGTAATCGCATGATGTCGATTACGGATCCGCACCGAGAGTGTCTCTTCTGCCTGGGGCGCGGCCACGACCCCAAGTCGTGCCCCGAGTGTCGGTCCCTTGCCCCGAAGGCTTTGCGAGAGCGGTCTCGAAAGCTTCTCGAGGCCCGGCACTCGGCTCCGCGCTGCTCGAGGTCCCGGGAGAGGTCGAGGGGCCGGTCGCGGAGCTGTCGTCATTCGTCGGGGTCGAAGTCTTCGTCTTCAGGTAAGGCGAAGCACAAGAGGTCTAAGAAGCGTCGCTCTAAGACCTCCCCTCGCCGGTCTCACGACCCGGCCGAGGGTCCAGATGGTACCGCCCCGCGGCTCCGGGGGTACCCGAACAGCCGTCGCCGGCCTACCCGCCTGTTCCGGGTCCGACGTCGACTCCGGCCGAGATACAGGACTTCCTGTCTGCCATGGCTCGCATCTTCGGGCCTAAGGGCTACCCCGGTGCGCATTCGGGCCCCGCGGGCCCCAGTGGGAGTCCTCCCTCGGCACCACCGGCAGCTCCGGCCCCGGCGGCTCCGGCCCCGGCGCCGCAGGACCCCCTCGGATCCAGGCCTGGATCCCGGTCGATGCCGGTTGACCTAACGACACCTCCACCGGCGCCGATCTCACCGGTACCGTTCACGGCGCCGTCCGAGGCCCCGGGCGAACCGTCCCCAGGTTCTCCCCGAAACCGGACACGGAGCCGGATCGACGTCGCTCAACGCCGATTCCGACGCCGATGGGACCTTTCTTCCCTCATGTCCCTCCTCCATACTTTTCACCTGTTTTGGAGGACGAGGAGGACTGGGAGGGGTCGGAAGACCCTCTCACAGCTCAATGTGAGCCTTATCAGGACTGGGCTGAGGAACTGGGTGATGCCAGTGGTCTGGACACCTCTCCTGACCTTGGCATGCTGTCTCCTCCTTCCGTGGCTACGGAGGAGGGAGCAAGTTATGCACCGGTGTTGCGTAGGGCGGCCGAGGCCTTGCGCCTCGAGCTCCCTACGGTGGCTGTCAGGACTAACCTCCTGACGGAAGTGCTTCAGCCGGCGGCTACCTCTTCGGAGCCACTGCTGCCGTTTAATGACGCACTTTTGGACGTTCTTTTGGGCACCTGGTCCAGGCCCACCACAGGGGCTCCTGTGGACAGGAACGTAGCCCGACGCCATCGCCCGGCCCCGGGCGACCCTCTGTTCCTCTCCCAACACCTACCCCGAGAGCTTGGTTGTCCAAGCCTCTACTTCTCAAAGCGCCTTCCCTACGGCTCCGCCGGATAGGGAATCCAAAACTGGAACAATTTGGGAAGAAGATTTTTTTCTTCCTCCAGTGCTGGCTTGCGGTCCGTGAACACCGCTTGCCTTTTGGGCCGTTACTCCCACTCTCTGTGGGATTCGGTGGCGCAGGTGCAGCCCAAGTGTCCTGAGGAGGTCCAGGCACTTCTCTCCCGTGCAATTGCAGATGGGAGAGACGCAGCGAAGTTCACTATCCGATGTGGCCTAGACACCGCTGACTCGCTAGGCAGATCGCTTGCTACGACAGTGGCGCTGCGCCGTCACGCCTGGCTGAGGACCACTGGTTTCTCAGGCGATGTCCAAAACACCCTTATGGACATGCCCTTTGATGGTATCCGCCTTTTTGGCAATAAGGCAGACAGCGTGCTGGAGCATTAAGGACTCGCGGGCTCGCGGGCCTCTCCGCCTCGCGCCCTCCGCAGCAGTCTGCTTTTAGCCCCTTTCGTGGCCACGGAAGGGGCGCCCAGTCACGTCCACTGCCCAGCCACCGGCCCACGCAGCAAGCGCCTTCGCGCGGCCGAGGACGTGGCTCCCGCCAAGGCGGGTCGGGTAAGGGTCAGGCCACCACCTCTGCCCCGTCCGCGGCCTCCAAGCCCTCCTAGTCCATCCTTTCCAGTCCACAGCACGCCAGTGGGGGGCAGGGTCCGCCATCACCTTCCCCACTGGCGCACCATCACATCGGAAAGGTGGGTTTTGGACATTGCCCGAAATGGGCTACTCCCTCCCCTTCGAGACTACCCCCCCAGCCATTCCACCTCAGCACCACCGCATGTCGGGGGACCATTTGGTACTACTTGGTACTACTTCTTGGCCAAGGGGGCCATCGAGCGCGTTCCTACTCCAGAAGTAGGGCGTGGTTGCTATTCCCACTACTTTCTGGTGCCCAAGAAGGACGACAAGGAGGACATGCGTCCTATCTTGGACCTCCGGAACGTCAATCGCTTCCTCCGGAAGGAGAAGTTCAAGATGCTCACCCTAGCTCAGGTCTTCACTGCCCTCGACCCCGGAGACTGGATGGTAGCGTTGGACTTGCAGGACGCATATTTTCACATCCCGGCCCACCGGCGTTACCTGCGGTTCACGGTAGGCCTCGAGCACTTTCAGTTCACCGTGCTTCCCTTTGGCCTTACCAGCGCCCCTCGGGTGTTCACGAAAGTGATGGCGGTGGTCGCAGCTCATCTGCGCCGGGCAGGGGTTCCAGTCTTCCCCTACCTCGACGACTGGCTGCTGAAGGCGGGCTCGTCCCAGGCAGTCGTTTCCCACCTCCAGACTACGGCCGGACTCCTGCACTCGCTGGGGTTCTCCATCAACGTACCGAAGTCGCACCTGATTCCTTCTCCACAGCTCCTTTTCATCAGAGCAGTTCTGGGCACAACGCAGTTTCGGGCCTATCCTCCCGAACGGCGAGTCCAGGATATTCAGGCTATGATTCCGATCTTTCAGCCTCTATCCTGGGTTTCGGTACGGATGACCCTGAGGCTGCTGGGCCTCATGGCCTCCTGCATCCTGCTGGGCCTCATGGCCTCCTGCATCCTGCTGGTCGATCATGCCAGATGGCATATGCGGGCTCTGCAGTGGGACCTGAAGTTCCAGTGGGCGCAGCATCAGGGGAACCTGTCCGATTACGTCCAGATCTTGGAGGGGACTGCACAACAGTTGCAGTGGTGGCTTTCGAACCGGCAATGGGTCACGGGCAGATCCCTCTCCCTTCCCCAGCCAGAGCACACAGTTGTGACGGACGCGTCCCTTCTGGGATGGGGCGGTCACATGGGAGAGGCGGAGATCAGAGGCCTCTGGTCTCCGGCGGAGTCCCGGCTCCATATCAACCTTCTGGAGCTCCGGGCGATCCGACTTGCACTGAAGGCATTCCTTTCCTCTGTCAAGGGGATGGTGGTGCAGGTGTTCACAGACAACACCACCGCCATGTGGTACTGCAACAAACAGGGCGGGGTGGGGTTGTGGACCCTATGTCAGGAGGCTCTGCGTCTCTGGACATGGCTGGAACATCAGGGCATATTCCTGATGGTTCAACACCTGGCAGGTTCCCTGAACGCCAGGGCGGACTAACTCAGCCGCAGGTGCATGATGGATCACGAATGGCGTCTTCCCTCGGAGGTGGCGCAAGGACTCTTTCTACAGTGGGGAGAGCCTTGGTTAGATCTATTCGCGACCGAAGAGAACGCGCAATGTCAGCAGTTCTGCGCGTTGGAATTTCCAAGGCCAACTCGCTCGGCGACGCTTTTCGTCGGCGAGTGGAGTTGCGGTCTGTTGTACGCCTTTCCGCCTATACCACTTCTGCCCAGAGTGTTGAAGAAGATTCGGCGCGACTGGGCCCAAGTCATTCTTGTGGCTCCGGACTGGGCTCGAAGAGTTTGGTATCCCGAGCTACTCAATATGAGCATCGATCCCCCGATCCGTCTGCCTCTTCGGGAGGATCTTCTGTCGCAGCAGCAGGGGACGGTCCTCCACCCGAACCTGTCCAGTCTCCACCTCCTTGCATGGAGATTGAGCGGCGGCAGTTGATTCCTTTCGACTTGCCTCCCGAAGTTTGTGATGTGATTCTGGCAGCCAGGCGTCCCTCCACCAAGGTGGTATACGCCTGCAGGTGGAACAAATTTGTGGCATGGTGCACAGCAAAGGCTGTGAACCCCCTTTCTGCCCCTCTTTCTGAGGTCCTTCTGTTCCTTCTTTCTCTGGCCCAACAGGGTTCTGCCCTGGGTACCATCAAGGGTTATCTCTGTGCTATCTCGGCCTTCCTCAGGCTCCCTGATCAGCCCTCCCTTTTCAAGTCCCCTGTTGTTAACAGGTTTCTTAAAGGCATTACACACCTCTTCCCTCCTGTTACGTTTGTGATGCCTCAGTGGGACTTGAACTTGGTTCTTACCTTTTTAATGTGCGCTCCCTTTGAGCCTCTGCATAACTGTCCTCTTCGTCTTCTTACTCTGAGGACAGCCTTTCTGGTAGCCATCACCTCCGCTCGGCGGGTGAGTGAGCTCCAGGCTCTATCATGCAAACCTCCCTTTCTGTCTGTCCATCCAGACAAGGTTGTTCTTCGGACGCGTCCGTCCTTCTTGCCAAAGGTGGTTACTGCCTTCCACATTGGGCAGACCATCACTTTGCCTACCTTCTTTCTGCCTCCGCATCCTTCCAGAGAGGAAGAGAGGCTCCACCGTCTGGACCCAAAACGTGCGCTCTCCTTCTATATCGACCGCACCAAACACTTCCGGGTGGATGACCAGCTCTTTGTTGGCTACGTGGGCGCCAAAAAAGGTCGGGCGGTGCACAAACGAACCATCTTCCGCTGGGTTACCTTGTGCATCAAGGCCTGCTATTCTTTGGCTAAGAAGGAGCCTCCTGTTGGGCTGCGTGCCCATTCCACCAGGGCAACGGCTGCTACCACGGCTTTGGGCCGCGGTGTTCCGCTGCAGGATATCTGTCAGGCAGCTACGTGGGCCTCGCTGCACACGTTTACAAAGCATTACTGCCTTGACAGTCAGGTCCGGAGGGACGGCTTCTTTGGCCGTTCTGTCCTCCGGGACTTCCTTGTCTGATCTTTGTTCGCAGACCCAACACCGGGGTTGGTATTGCTGGGGTATCTATTCTAAGGTAGGAATCTGTCACTAACGTGTCTCTTTCAGATGCACAAGTTACTAACTTGTGTAACGATATATCTGTAAGAGACAGTAGTTAGTGACAGATTCCTTACCGCCCACCCATCCTCCCCGTTCTGCGAACTGATTTCTAGGGTTAAGGACATCCCTTTCAGGGCCCTAGTATTTTTCAGACACCTGTGTCAGCTTCTTGCATGGCTCTGCGTTCCTGGCGCGGAAAGTCGTGTACAGAACTGACGTCAGCACGCAGGGGCGGCGCCTAAGTACTGCCCGCGACGTCATCCCGGCGATCACGACGCCGACGACGGACGCGGAGCCGCACGCCGCCGCCTACCGACGCGCAAGGGTACTGCTACGCAAAAACTTTCCGGATCCAGCCTGACGCCTGGGGATATTCTAAGGTAAGGAATCTGTCACTAACTACTGTCTCTTACAGATATATCGTTACACAAGTTAGTAACTTGTGCAAATTATCCACACACAAACAAGGGCTGATCGACAAGATTCCATGGTGGAACATACAGTGATCCTATTCCACCTCACCAATATGAGTCAGAATAAAGCTGTCTTGTGAGATATTTGTAATTCACAACTGCACTGCGTCGCAACTCCGCCTCCCTTTTTTATTTATTTTTTATTGATAGTGCACTACTATGGCATTATTTGTTTTAATCCACACATAATTCTTATAATATACATATGTTGTTTAAAAAATGCCCTGTTCTGTCACAATCTGACAGTGTGTCAAGCAATATCTGCCAGCTTATGAAAAATATCACTCCACCAGTATAAGGAAATTCACCCAGCATAGATGGGCACACTCAGGGCATGAAACATAACATTGTGACTAAGCTGGAAATACATTTCCCAACTAGCCACACTTGACAGAGCACAATTGCACACTGTGGTCCTGATGCAGGGCGATACGCGTCGAGATCTCATTCTGAGCTAACAAAAGTGTTGTTACTATAATACGCTCCCACTATGAGGATACATGATGAGATTCCACTTCTGGGGCACGGGACTACCTTTCCGATATGTATCGCGGCTCAGGACTATATTTTTCAGGCCGCCAAATGAGCATGCTCGAAGATCACATCAAAACTTCAATCTTATTTAAAAGCAAGCTTAACTCGGAGCCGGCTACATGCAAGGCTCGGGGAAACCAAGTAGGTCAATAGCAGGACGACTTCTCTTGATGAAGTAAGTCTCGGGGCATATTTAAGATGGGGCCGTTACGAACGGCATAGCTAGCCAGAAAATCATTAAAGTAAACCAGCATAACATTTTATCGCCTAAATGTGTGGCTACAGGGATTGCATTCCCCGATGCCTTATGGAGTCTAAATAATCCTTGCAGAGTATAGGTCACAGGTCCCTTTGTGGGACACTTGTGTGTGCATGAAAACACTGTTTGTCACGTTTATTATTAAATGTGCCTTTTTAAATGTTTTGTTAAATCTTGCCAAAACACACTGTGATGAGCTGTGAGCGTGAAAGTGGGGTGATTTCACTTGTGTGCCTGCCTTGACGCATACACAAAGCATGATGTGACATTATAAAAGGGGTAAGATTACATGCTCCACATGAAGCTAGAAATTGTATCTGCTCTAATTCTAGATAATGCAGAGGAAAAAGTCTGCAATTGTGTTTATTAGCGTGCATGCTTCATACATGTATGTGTGAGAGTCACACCACTAATTAACTGAGACAATTGTTAATACCAAACAATTTACTGTAGGGATTAGATTCATGTAGGTCCTCAAGAAAGCCTGCTTACCCATAGAGGCATATAGAAAGGCTGAAACATGTCGACACACGGATGTTTTCTTTTCCATTATACCCAGATACATCATTCTGTTTTTAACATTGCCAAAGCACCACAGATTTTTAAAAGAATTACAGTATCCAGAAGGCAATTTTAATATCTGAAAGAGACACGTTAGTGACAGATTCCTTACCTTAGAATATCCCCAGGCGTCAGGCTGGATCCGGAAAGTTTTTACGTAGCAGTACCCTTGCGCGTCGGTAGGCGGCGTCGTGCGGCTCCGCGTCCGTCGTCGGCGTCGTGATCGCCGGGATGACGTCGCGGGCAGTACTTAGACGCCGCCCCTGCGCGCTGACGTCAGTTCTTCTTTTTCCGCGCCAGTAAGCGCAGATCCGGGAAGAGCAGTGCCCTAGTCACTTTTTGACTACTTTTTTGTGAATTTTTTCACTGTTTTCTTCTACGAGTCTTCACGACTCCTAAGGTGTCGTAGGGATGCCCGGCTTTAAGCCCTGCGAGGTCTGTGGTCGAATGATGTCGATCACAGACCCGCATCTGGAGTGTCTCTTCTGTCTCGGCCGAGACCACGACACGAAGTCGTGCCCTGACTGCCGGAAACTTCACCCGAAGGCTTTGCGAGAGCGGTCTCGAAAGCTACTCGAGGTCCGGCAGTCGGCTCCGCGCCACACCAAGACCCGGTCCCGGGAGAGGTCGAGGGGCCGGTCGCGGAGTCCCCGCCGGTCGTCGGAGTCCAAGTCTTCGCGCTCCTCGGGTAAGTCGATGCACAAAAAGTCTAAGAGACATCATCGCTCTAAGACTTCGCCTCGCTGGTCTCACGACTCGGCTGAGGCCCCTGTCGGCACCGTTCCCGCCCCCGCGGCCCCGGACGTGCCTGTCGAGCCGCCCCCGCATTACCCGTCCTTTCCGGGTTCGGGGGCGACTCTGGCCCAAATACAGGAATTCCTGTCAGCCATGGCCCGCCTCTTCGGGCCTCAAGGTCCCGCCGGTGCGCCTTCGGGCCCCGCGGGCCCTTATGGGGTTGCTCCGGCGTCGCCGACGACTCCGGTCCCGGCGTCGCCTGTCCCGCCAGCCTTGATCCCGGCCTTGATCCCGGCCTCGATCCCGGCCCGGCACCGGCCTCGATCCCGGCCCGGCACCGGCCTCGATCCCGGCCCGGCCTCGATCCCGGCCCCGGTGGTGCCGCAACCCCCATCGACGCCGGTTGACCTAACCACGCCTCCGCCGACACCAATGTCCCCGGTGCCGTTTCTGACGCCGTCCGGGGCTCCGGACGGCGTCGTTCCCCAGCTCTTTCCGGGTCCGGACATGGAGCCGGACCGGCGTCGCCCGACGCCGGATCCGGCGCTGTCGAGACCTTGGGTCCCAAATGTCCCTCCTCCTCCTCCATATTTTTCACTAGAGGAGGACCAGGAGAGCTGGGAGGGGTCCGAAGACCCTCTAACACGGCAGTGTGAGTATGATCAGGACTGGGCAGAGGAACTTGGGGATGCCAGTGGTCTAGATACTTCCCCTGACACTGGCATGCTGTCTCCTCCCGTGGCTACGGAGGAGGGAGCAAATTTCGCAACGGTGTTGCGTAGAGCAGCTGGGGCCTTGCACCTCCAATTGCCTACTCTGGCTGTCAAGACTAATCTCTTGACGGAAGTGCTTCAGCCGGCAGCCTCCTCTGCGGAGACTGTGCTGCCGTTTAATGATGCACTGATTGACGTTCTTTTGGGCACCAGGTCCAAGCCCACCACAGGGGCTCCTGTGGATAGGAACGTGGCCCGACGCCATCGCCCTGCTCCGGGCGACCCCGTGTTTCTCTCCCAACATCCCACCCCCGAGAGCTTGGTTGTCCAAGCCTCTGCCTCCCAAACCGCCTTCCCTACCGCCCCTCCGGATAGGGAATCCAAACGCCTGGACCAATTTGGGAAGAAGGCCTTTTCTTCCTCCAGTGCTGGCTTGCGGTCGGTGAACACCGCTTGCCTTTCGGGCCGATATACCCACTCCCTGTGGGATTCGGTGGCGACTGTTTTGCCCCAGTGCTCTGAGGAGGTCCAGACACTGCTTACCCGCGCCATTGCGGAAGGTAGGGATGCGGCAAAGTACACCATACGTTGTGGCCTTGATACCGCCGACTCGCTGGGCAGATCGCTTGCAACGACGGTGGCGCTGCGTCGCCACGCCTGGCTGAGGACCACTGGTTTCTCGGGTGATGTCCAGAATACACTCATGGACATGCCCTTTGATGGAGTCGGTCTTTTTGGGTCCAAAGCAGACCATGCGCTGGAGCGCTTTAAGGACTCACGGGCTACTGCCAAGTCCCTGGGCCTTTCTGTTGTGCGCCCTCCGCAAACCTCTGCTTTTCGCCCCTTTCGTGGCCACGGAAGGGGCGCCCAGTCACGTCAACAGCCCAGCCACCGGCCCGCGCAGCAAGCGCCTTCGCGTGGCTGAGGACGTGGATACCGCTGTGGCGGTTCGGGCAACCAGCGTGCGGGTCAGGCCACCACCTCCAACCCGTCTGCGGCCTCCAAGCCCTCCTAGTCCCTCCTTTCCGGTGCACAGCACGCCAGTAGGGGGCAGGGTCCGCCATCACCTTCACCACTGGCGTCCCATCACCTCGGACAGGTGGGTCTTGGACATTGTCCGAAGGGGCTACTCCTCCCCTTCGAGACCACCCCCCAGCCATGCCACCTCAATTCCACCACATGTCAGGGGATCACTTGGTACTTCTGCAGAAGGAAGTCACGGCCCTCTTGGCCAAGAGGGCCATCGAGCATGTTCCGACCCCAGAAGTAGGACGTGGTTGCTACTCCCACTACTTCCTGGTGCCCAAAAGGACAAGGAGGACATGCGTCCTATCTTGGACCTCCGGAACGTCAATCGCTTCCTCCGGAAGGAGAAGTTCAAGATGCTCACTCCTAGCTCAGGTCTTCACTGCCCTCGACCCCGGAGACTGGTTGGTAGCGTTGGACTTGCAGGACGCTTATTTCCACATCCTCGTCCTGCCGGCCCACCGGCGTTACCTGCGGTTCACGGTAGGCCTCGAGCATTTTCAGTTCACCGTGCTCCCTTTGGCCTTACCAGTGCCCCTCGGGTGTTCACGAAAGTGATGGCGGTGGTCGCAGCTCATCTGCGCCGGGCAGGGGTTTCAGTCTTCCCCTACCTCGACGACTGGCTGCTGAAGGCGGGCTCGTCCCAGGCAGTCGTCTCCCACCTCCAGACTACGGCCGAACTCCTGCACTCTCTGGGGTTCTCCATCAATGTGCCGAAGTCGCATCTGATTCCTTCCCCACAGCTACTTTTCATCGGAGCAGTTCTGGACACGACGCAGTTTCGGGCCTATCCTCCCGAACGGCGAGTCCGGGATATTCAGGCTATGATTCCAATCTTTCAGCCTTTATCCTGGGTTTCGGTACGGATGACCCTGAGGCTGCTGGGCCTCATGCGCCTCATGCGCCTCATGCTAGTCGATCATGCCAGATGGCATATGCGGGCTCTGCAGTGGGACCTGAAGTTCCAGTGGGCGCAGCACCAGGGCAACCTGTCCGATCACGTCCAGATCTCGGCGGGGACTGCAAAACAGTTGCAGTGGTGGCTCTCGAACCGGCAATGGGTCATGGGCAGATCCCTCTCCCTTCCCCAGCCAGAGCACACAGTTGTGACGGACGCGTCCCTTCTGGGATGGGGCGGTCACATGGGAGAGGCGGAGATCAGAGGCCTCTGGTCTCCGGCGGAGTCCCGGCTCCATATCAACCTTCTGGAGCTCCGGGCGATCCGACTTGCACTCAAGGCATTCCTTCCCTCTGTCAAAGGGAAGGTAGTGCAGGTGTTCACAGACAACACCACCGCCATGTGGTACTGCAACAAACAAGGCGGGGTGGGATCATGGACCCTCTGTCAGGAGGCTCTGCGCCTCTGGACATGGCTGGAACATCAGGGCATGTTCCTGATGGTTCAACACCTGGCAGGTTCCCTGAACGCCAGGGCGGACGAACTCAGCCGCAGGTGCATGATGGATCACGAATGGCGTCTTCACTCGGAAGTGGCGCAAGGACTCTTTCTTCAGTGGGGAGATCCTTGGTTAGATCTATTCGCCACCGAAGAGAACGCGCAATGTCATCAGTTCTGCGTGTTGGAATTTCCAAGGCGGCACTCGCTCGGCGACACTTTTCGTCGCGAGTGGAGTTGCGGTCTATTGTACGCCTTTCCGCCTATACCACTTCTACCCAGAGTGTTGAAGAAGATTCGGCACGACCGGGCCCAAGTCATTCTTGTGGCTCCGGACTGGGCTCGAAGAGTTTGGTATCCCGAGCTACTCCGTATGAGCGTGGATCCCCCGATCCCTCTGCCTCTTCGGGAGGATCTTCTGTCGCAGCAGCAGGGGACGGTCCTCCACCTGAACCTGTCCAGCCTCCACCTGCTTGCGTGGAGATTGAGCGGCGGCAGTTGATTCCTTCGACTTGCCTCCCGAAGTTTGTGATGTAATTCTGGCAGCCAGGCGTCCCTCCACTAAGGTGGTATACGCCTGCAGGTGGAACAAGTTTGTGGCATGGTGCACAGCAAAGGCTGTGAATCCCCTTTCTGCCCCTCTTTCTGAGGTTCTTCTGTTCCTTCTTTCCCTGGCCCAGCAGGGTTCTGCCCTGGGTACCATCAAGGGCTATCTTTGTGCTATCTCGGCCTTCCTCAGGCTTCCTGATCAGCCCTCCCTTTTCAAGTCCCCTGTTGTTAACAGGTTTCTAAAAGGCATTACACACCTCTTCCCTCCTGTTCCGTTTGTGATGCCTCAGTGGGACTTGAACTTGGTTCTTACCTTTCTTATGTGCGCTCCCTTTGAGCCTCTGCACAACTGTCCTCTTCGTCTTCTGACTCTGAAGACAGCCTTTCTGGTGGCCATCACCTCCGCTCGGCGGGTGAGTGAGCTCCAGGCTCTTTCATGCAAACCTCCCTTTCTGTCTGTTCATCCAGACAAGGTTGTTCTTCGGACGCGTCCGTCCTTCTTGCCAAAGGTGGTTACTGCCTTCCACATTGGGCACACCATCACTTTGCCCACCTTCTTTCCGCCTCCTTCCAGAGAGGAAGAGAGGCTCCACCGTCTGGACCCAAAACGTGCGCTTTCCTATTACCTCAACCGCACACAACACTTCCGGGTGGATGACCAGCTCTTTGTTGGCTACGTGGGCGCCAAAAAAGGTCGGGCGGTGCACAAGAGAACCATCTCCCGCTGGGTAACCTTGTGTATCAAAGCCTGCTATTCTTTGGCTAAGAAGGAGCCTCCTGTTGGGCTGCGTGCCCATTCCACCAGGGCAACGGCTGCTACCACGGCTTTAGGCCGCGGTGTTCCGCTGCAGGATATCTGTCAGGCAGCTACGTGGGCCTCGCTGCACACGTTTACCAAGCATTACTGCCTTGACAGTCAGGTCCGGAGGGACGGCTTCTTTGGCCGTTCTGTCCTCCGGGACTTCCTTGTCTGAATCTGTTCGCAGACCCACCACCGGGGTTTGTATTGCTGGGGTATCTATTCTAAGGTAAGGAATGTTTCATTAACGTGTCTCTTTCAGATGCACAAGTTACTAACTTGTGTAACGATATATCTGTAAGAGACAGTAGTTAGTGACAGATTCCTTACCGCCCCACCCATCCTCCCCGTTCTGCGAACTAATTTCTAGTGTTAATGACATCCCTTTCAGGGCCCTAGTATTTTTCAGACCCCTTTGTCAGCTTCTTACATGGCTCTGCGTTCCTGGCGCGGAAAGTCGTGTACAGAACTGACGTCAGCGCGCAGGGGCGGCGTCTAAGTACTGCCCGCGACATCATACCGGCGATCACGATGCCGACGACGGACGCGGAGCCGCACGACGCCGCCTACCGACGCGCAAGGGTACTGCTACGCAAAAACTTTCCGGATCCAGCCTGACGCCATTCTAAGGTAAGGAATCTGTCACTAACTACTGTCTCTTACAGATATATCGTTACACAAGTTAGTAACTTGTGCTTTAAGACACATCCCACCTTTTTAGTAAAGTACTCTGCTAACAAACTGCTCCGAGTCCACCCACTCACACTAGGTGCAGTGGATGAGGATCCAATGATGGAGCATGCCACAGTCGGTGGTACCTGTGGTTGAGGTTCCTACAAAAATATCTAAAATATGCCAGGATCCCACTAACGATCATTTGTAGCTGAATGATTATAGCAGGTAAGGTTAGCCCTACTTGATTGGATAAATTCCGGAGGCTGAGGGTATCCCTTTCATTGCTTCTCACTCCCCTCAAGTGTGACACAAAAATGTTTTTAAAAAACAGATACTTTTATTTAATTTACTAATGTATATTAGGTTAATGTTGATCTTTATATATGTTGATGCTGTCTTTAGCATGTTGGTATGAAAGAAGCCCAAATGTGGGGGGGTGGCCAAGATGGCGACCGGAGCAGACGTAGATTAAACTGCTTCGTCTCGACCCACCACAAAATTCTGCTTATTCGAGCCTAACAGCGAATGGCCCCAATAATGTACGTGTGACCTGCATTGGAATACCTGCAGTCCGGTAGAAGTTGCCCACAGCCGCTGATCAGTGAGACGGGGGGAGCTGTCCAACACTGCTGCGCTCGGACCCGACGGTGAGACCTGACTGGGAGGCGCCGGCAGGTTGGAAGCTGAGACGCGCACCGGCGTTGCCGCATTCCCTGGACGGATGAGGAATCACGCACCAAAGACTGAGGCCTCACGACGCAACCTCTCCAGCGGCAGAGACGTAAGGGAGCACCTCCGGTAAGCAGAGAAGCCACTGCCGCCGGGGGGCGGGCAGCCGACGACGTGATTCCAGCGGAATTGGCCCCGAGCAATGCCCAAAAAGCATACCAGAACAAACTGGGGCCCCAACTGGGCAGAGCTACGTAATCTCTTCCCCCGTGAGGCAACAGCACCCACAATAGGGGGGAAACTTGATATACTGCCACTAAATACGGAGACCTCACAAATGCATCACGCTGCTTCTGATACACAGCACGCGGTCAAAAGGTGCCAGGACTGGGACAGTGGCCCACAAACACCACCGGGGCACCATTAATGGATGGCAAGTAACTGAACCCCACACTCCCCCCACCCCACCATCCAATATGCACTGCGATATAGATACCGAAAGTACTTATCCGGACGTACTACACGTACAAGGATAGCTTGGGGGTCCACAGGCTGGAGTTGCACCCACCCAGAGTACAGCAAAACTCTTTGCCATGTGGATCAGCCGAGTTAATGTGTGGGATGCGCCTCTCCCGCAATCCTGAGGAGGGGGAGTCACTCCCATTGACCAGGATGACCAGCAGGAACGACTCCAGGGCAACCAGTCAACAGGATAATTAAAACCAGGTGCACAATACTGCGACCATAGCCCACCTCACATCGATTGCCCCTTCTCCTACCCCCTCTCCGCTCCCCACAACCAAGATGGGCAGAAATAAATCAGAAAAACCACAGGCGCAAACGGTGGGGGCACGTCTGACCTCACAGACAGAACATCGGAGGCAGCTCACACAGAAGGACGCCATCCAGAAACTTCACCCGACCACGCACACCGCCTCGATGAAATCATGGCGGCCATCCTAGACATTAAATCCACCATAGGCCCCAAAATTGGCTCACTCTGTATCGAGATGGGCCTCCTACGCGACAACCAAAAATGCCTAAAGGATAGTGTGGAGATCTCCGAATCAACCCTCACGTCCCTGAGACCCACGGTGAAGGGGACGGAAGACCAACTCAAAACACTACAGAAGAAGGTGGAATACTTACGGGACCGAAAAGAAGACCAGGAAGGTAGATCTCGGAGGGCTAATGTCCGCATAGTGGGCCTGCCGGAGCGAATAGAAGGTCAGAGCATGTAGTTGTACCTGGAGACGTTGTTTGTAGACACAATTTTGCAAGGGAAACAATCTAAGTTCTTCTCAGTGGAAAGGGCCCATATGGCTGCCCTGGGCCCTCCCCGCCACGTCCGGTGGTAGCTCGACTCTTCAACTACTGTGACAGGGACCATATACTGCAGGTTACAAGAACACGCGAACCATGGATAATCAAAAATGCTGCGATACACATTTACCCGGACTACATCCTAGTGGTGCAACAACGCAGGTCCTCCTTCCTCGCATTAAAGAAAAACCTAAGAGAACACAACATAAAATACGCCTTGCAATTCCCAGCCACCCTGAGGATTCAGTACAATGGCAAAACTGCATTTTGCACCACTCCGGAAGCCGCATGGGACTGGATGGAACAAAACGGCCTGGTCAGGTAGAGAATCGGCCTCCATACCTCAAAGAAAATGGCAAACGCAAAGATGACGAGGACAACGGACCAAGCGACACCCACAGGGACCCACCAAGGCACAAGTGAAGAAGGAAAGAGCGCAAGCGGTGAAGAATGCCAAAAGATATGCAGCACTTCAATCCGCCACATCATCCGGGTCTGAAGTTGCCAACTCGCTGGAGGATGCCCCCTCTTTAATAGAGTCTCAAAGGGCAAGGGTGGAAGCTGGCAGTCCAGATGTCACGCCTCAAACGGCAGACGACCTCTTGTGACAAACTTCATACAGGTTTGCTATAAGACTCAAGTAAATGTGTGCACCCTGCCCCCCCCCCGTTTAAGTACACCCATATAGGTCACATAAGGACCAAGACCTTATGCAGGCGGGCACAACAAGACTATTTTGCAGACTTTGCTCCCCCTTTTCCACTCACACTGTGTGGCTGTTATAGAACCATTATTAAATGCTTTTTACTGTATTTCTCTCTATGTTTCTTACCCTCATTTATGCTTTGGTAGATTCGTGTTGCAGCTAAGTGCGGATGGCCGGCTGTCCGTTGGCGCTTAGGCCTGGGAGCAGGAGTTGGGGAATGTTATCACCTACAATGCTTAAACAGTGCCAAGATACGACCTCTGTTACTACGAACGGACATTTTCAATATCATATTTAACAGTGCAAATACACTCACAAACGACCGGTGTGCACACTACCGACGAAGCAGGGGCTCAGACCTTTACACCATAATAACCTCACACAAATGGATGCTCGAACCGACCTTATCACACTTATAACATGGAATGTACGTGGACTGGCGGGATGCACTATGGGTATATCAATATCTAAGGAGGAGAGGGATTACTATCGCACTGCTGCAGGAAACGCATCTAACTTCACAGACACTTGCCTCGATGCGCAAGAGATAGAGAGGCACAGTAGTGGGAACCACGTACTCGGGCTATGCAAGAGGGACTCTGATATGGGTGGCACCGGGAACACCACTCGAGATACAACACACCCGCACTGACCCGAATGGGTGCTATGCGATTTTAGAAGGGATATTGAATGGTCGTCCAATAACACTGATCTCACTGTACGCCCCAAACTCCGGTCAAGCCCATTTTGTGCAGTCACTGATGCCGGCATTATTACAGAACCCCTCTGCACCAATGTACTGGGGAGGGGACTTTAATTGCACCCCGGACATAGTACTAGATCGCTCAGTGTCCCGACCTGGCGTCTTCCCTTGGAAGCGCTCAAAGACGCCCCACTACGCGACTCGCTAACACAATCTATCACATCATACTTCTTAGACAACGAAGGCATGCCCTCCAATGTCTGTGTTGACTTGGAGGGCCAACTGGTCAATACACAAGCTGAGATAAAGTCAGCTTTACGGCAGTATTACGCATCCCTATACATCGCCCCCCCAACTCAAACGGGGACAGAATTGTTGACATTCTTAGAACAAATAGCACTCCCTCAAATTCCGCCCAATTATTATGAAACCTTGGAAGCCCCCATCTCAGCTGCTGAGATAACGGAGGCCATACACCAGCTGGCAAGGGGGAAGACACCGGGGGCAGACGGCTGGCCCCTAGAGTTTTACACCAGCTTTAGCACACAAATGGTCCCACTCCGTCACCAAGTGTACTTGGATGCCTACGAACGGGGCACATTACCGCCCTCAATGCGAGAAGCTGTGCTGGTAGTACTTCCGAAACCTGGTAGGGACCCATTACAACTGGGTTCCTATCACCTGCTATCTGTTGAATACAGATTACAAGATACTGGGCAAGGTTCTGGCAAATAGACTGCCTGAGGTTATACAATTATTGGTGCATTCGGATCAAAATGGATTAATTCCTGGCAGAAACACTAGCCTCAATTTACGTCAACTTTTCCTATTGCTAGACTGGACATGTACAACAGGGGAACCGGCATGGGTAGCTTTATTGGATATAGAAAATGCATTTGATAAACTGGGATGGGAGTATCTGGGCCTGGTACTAACGCGGTATGGCATCGGCCCGAGTTCCAGAAATGGATTAGATTATTATATAATTCACCAAAGGCCAGGGTCAAGACCGGTCGCTTTATCTCGGACTCGTTCTGCATCGAGTGCGGCACCAGACAGGGGTGTCCCCTATCACCTATTATTTTTGCCCTGGCGATGGAACCTTTAGTGTGCGCACTGCTCAGCAGTGCAGTGGACTGGGGCATCAGAGTACATAACCAATGGCATATCATCTCATTATATGTGGATGGTGCTCTGATTTACCTTCAAGGACAACAAGCAATATTAGCTGACCTGATGACGCTATTGGAATCCTTCGGGCGTGCCTCCGGCCTGAAAGTAAACTGGGAAAAATCTCTTCTGATCCCGATGACCCCCAATCGCCAGAACAAAGGGTGACTCTACCACAGACTCCTCTCACCTGGACATTCAACTCCTTTAAATACCTAGAGATTCGAATATAACACTCGCAAGTGGATATAATAGAAGGTAACTTGGGAAGGGCAATAACTAGGGCTCACTCCTCCATGACATTCTGGATGGAGCCATCTCTCCCCCCAATGGGTCGCATAGCTATATCCAAAATGCTACTACTTCCGCGACTATTATACTATTTTGCGGCTCTACCATTCCCATTGCCGAGCAAAAAGCTCCAAGATCTGAAATCAATCTTAACATCCCTAGTTTGGGGCAAGTCTAGAGCCAGCGTAGCCCTCACGAAACTCTATTCTCCAATCATAGAGGGGGGGGTGGGTTGGGTGCACCTAATTATAAGAAATACTATGCGGCTGCACAGCTGCAATGGCTGATGAGGTGGGTAGCAAATCACAATATCTCTGAACTGGGGCAATAGGCACCACATAATCAAACAACAGTTCTGGAATGGCTCAAACGCTCGAATTCCAAAGAACCCTGAAAATATACTAATGTCCACAGCCCGCAGCTGTTGGCTCCGTTATGTGCGGACTAAGCACTCGCCCCCACCTTACGCCCCAGACCTACCAATAGAAGTAATCCCAAACTCAAAAGTGGGAGTGCAACGCCCAGAAATGGTGGAATGGTTCTTTGCTGGCCTTACGACTTGGGGTGATCTATTCGTCGAATCTACCCTTTGCGAATTTACAATACTTGTCGACGATTATGGAATATCCCCTAGATCATTTTTACTATACGCATCGCTAACACAACAGTTATTTCAGACGTGGGGTGCCAAACAGGATGAACCAAAAACCTCTGACATACTCCAAACGATACTAACATATGGCACGGGCAGAAGAGCAATAACTATGCTATACAATTCACTTATGCCAGATATCACAATCCTTATGGCACCAGTAAGAGACTATTGGGATACGGCACTCGACACCACACTAACAGATAAACAGTGGGCACAGAACCTGTCCTACCCAAAAACAATATCAATAAACGCTAGAATTAAATACACACGATTTAACTATCTACATCCTACTTACTTAACCCCACACAGACTAGCGCGGATGTATGAGGGATCACCTGACATTTGCCCCCGTTGCCTTAGTACTGAAGCCACATTCCCTCATATGGTTTGGGATTGTCCACACATAACATATTGGAATGGGGTGGCAGCTACTTTATCGGAAGCCACCGAGACCTTAGTGACAGCGCAGGGCCTACACTTCCTGTTGGGAATAACCAAACGCACCACCAGGCGGAAAAACATCTACAAGTTTTTGGAGTTGGCGCTCGGCCTGGCCAAACGTAGACTGGCCATGTCATGGAAGTCAAGCCTTCCGCCATGTATTCCCACATGGCTCGCAGACCTTAAGAAAGCGCTGATTGCAGAACATGTACAACTACACGACACTACGCATAAAAACCCTACAAGCCCTAACCCTCCAGAATGGCAAAAGTATCTCAAATACGTAGAATTGAAACTTCACCAAAACGAATGAAATGTCGTCCCCATGCCGAATTGACCAAGTATAATGATTTGTTATAGACTCCCCCCCCCCCCCTCCCCCCCGGGCGGACACAAATCGAGGCTCTCCCGCCCAAGCGCTGGGCATTTCTCTTCCCCACACCATTCTCGCACATCTCAAATCACACTATGTAAGAGGTCAAAAAGATTAAGTGGTACTAGCGCACTATTAAAGATAAGACACCGATTAACCCCTCTTCACGCATAACCTTTAATGACTCAGTCAGAAAGCCCATCACCCACCATACCAGTATAAACTACACAAGTATTGGTAACACGCACCAAAGGTCCGTTCAGCAAATTTATAAAGTATCTGTTGTTAATAAGCAAAGTTGAATCCAGTTTGTAAAATTTGTATTATCTCACAGTGGTACAACGGACTGTAATGAAGATGACAATAACTGCATATATATTACTGATCTGTAAAAAGGTAACTGTTTTAAATGCTATGTCACAATATGCGCAATCCTCAAATTTCTAGCTATCCACGAATTTTAAAATAAAAATCTGTAAACATTATAAAAAAAAAAGAGTCCCAAATGTATAGACTTTAAAATATATATATATTGTGACATGGAGAAGATTATCAAGTACTGACTTGTGATTTTTGCAACAAGCATTCTTGTCTAAATCTCCTTTCTTAATATAAGTTGTAACAGGCTAAGAACAGGGCTGTAATCATCAGTTATCCAAACACAAATTTATCTTTCACATTACATAAAATGAGGGCAGATGGACAAAGTCCATTGTTTACATGGCATTTTGACTCTTCCTTGGAAGGGCCAAGAGGAGAACCCATCCTGTGGGCGACAAAATCAGTCATTTCCTCCACAGGTGGCAAGCCATAGTATCCAGCAGTTTGGTCCGGTAGAAAGCCCGTCTGGTCTGTGCCCTGCCATTCCTTTCTGACCCCCTGCATCTTCCACAGAGAGTTTTTCAGAAGACTATTTGTCCATTTGGCTGCAGGAAGTTCATGCTCTTTTGGAGAAAGAAGCCATAGAGAGAGACCTGTCCTCGGAGTGTGGAACTGAGTGTTATTCCTGTTATGTCCTAGTGTCTGAAAAAGGTAGAGGCCTTCATTCTGTTTTAGATCTTCGACCTCTCAACTTTTTCCTGCGGAAGGGCAAATTCAAGATGCTCACACTGGCCCAGTTCCATCTACCTTGGATCCCGGAGACTGGATGGTAGTGTTGGACCTACAGAATGCCTATTTCCATGTTCGCATACTGGAAGCCCACAAGCTCTACCTGCTGTTCAAGATGAGCCACAAGCAATTTCAGTTTGCCATGCTCCCTTTCATCCTCACCAGTACCCCTTGAGTGTTCACTAAGGTGATGGCCGTGGTGTCAGCACACATCTGAAAGAGACACATTAGTGAAAGATTCCTCACCTTAGAATATCCCCAGGCGTCAGGCTGGATCCGGAAAGTTTTGCGTAGCAGTACCCTTGCGCGTCGGTAGGTGGCGTCGTGCGGCTCCGCGTCGGGATCGCCGGGATGACGTCGCGGGCAGTACTTAGACGCCGCCCCTGCGCGCTGACGTCAGTTCTTCTTTTTCCGCGCCAGTAAGCGCAGATCCGGGAAGAGCAGTGCCCTAGTCATTTTTTGACTAAGTTTGTTGGTTATTTTTCACTGTTTTTCTAAACGAGTCTCTCGACTCCGAAGGTGTCGGTAGGGATGCCCGGCTTCAAGCCATGCGACGCCTGTGGTCGGATGATGTCGATCACAGACCCGCATCAGGAATGTCTCTACTGCCTCGGCCACGACACGAAGTCGTGCCCCGACTGCCGGGCCTTGCATCCGAAGGCTTTGCGAGAGCGGTCTCGAAAGCTCCTCGAGGTCCGGCAGTCGGCTCCGCGCCCCGGTCACGCGAGAGGTCGAGGGGCCGGTCGCGGAGTCCTCATCGGTCGTCGGGGTCCAAGTCTTCGCACTCCTCCGGTAAGTCGAAGCATAAGAAGTCAAAGAAGCGTCATCGCTCGACGACTTCCCCTCGCCGGTCTCGCGACTCGGCTGAGGGTCCTGTCGGCACCGTCCCCGCGGCTCCGGGAGTGCCTGTGGGGCCGCCGCCGCATTACCCCCTTATCCGGGTTCGGCGGCGACTCCGGCCGAGATACAGGAGTTCCTGTCGGCCATGACCCGCCTCTTCGGGCCTCAAGGTCCCCCCGGTGCGCCTTCGGGCCCTGATGGGGTTTCTCCGGCGCCGCCTGTCACACCAGCCTCGGTCCCGGCTCCGGCCCCGGCCTCGACCCCGGCGCTGCCACAACCCCGATCGACGCCGGTTGACCTGACGACACCTCCACCGGCGCCGATCTCTCCGGTGCCGTTCCAGACGCCGCCCGGGGCTCCGGGCGGCGTCGTTCCCCGGTTCTCTCCGGATCCGGACACGGCGCCGGACCGGCGTCGCTCGACGCCGGCTCCGACGCCGATGAAACCTTGGGTCCCGCATGTCCCTCCTCCTTATTTTGAACCAGAGGAGGACGAAGAGAACTGGGAGGGGTCGGATGACCCTCTCACACAGCAGTGTGAGTTCGATCAGGACTGGGCTGAGGAGCTTGGGGATGCCAGTGGTCTGGACACCTCCCCTGACTCTGGCATGCTGTCTCCTCCTTCCGTGGCAACGGAGGAGGGAGCAAATTTTGCAACGGTGTTGCGTAGAGCAGCTGGGGCCTTACACCTCCAATTGCCTACAGTGGCTGTCAGGACTAACCTCCTGACGGAAGTGCTTCAGCCGGCGGCTACCTCCTCGGAGCTACTGCTGCCGTTTAATGACGCGCTTTCCGACGTTGTTTTGGGCACCTGGTCCAAGCCCGCCACAGGGGCTCCTGTGGATAGGAACGTGGCCCGACGCCATCGCCCCGCTCCGGGTGACCCCCTGTTCCTCTCCCAACACCCCACTCCTGAGAGCTTGGTTGTCCAAGCCTCTGCTTCCCAAACCGCCTTCTCTACCGCTCCTCCGGATAGGGAATCCAAACGCCTGGATCAATTTGGGAAGAAGGTCTTTTCTTCCTCCAGTGCTGGCTTGCGGTCCGTCAACACCGCTTGCCTTTTGGGCCGATATTCCCACTCTCTGTGGGACTCGGTGGCGCAAGTTCTGCCCCAGTGTCCTGAGGAGGTCCAGACACTGCTTTCCGCGCCATTGCGGACGGAAGAGATGCGGCTAAATACACCATTAGATGTGGCCTTGATACCGCCGACTCGCTAGGCAGATCGCTTGCGACGACAGTGGCGCTGCGCCGTCACGCCTGGCTGAGGACCACTGGTTTCTCGGGTGATGTCCAAAACACCCTTATGGACATGCCCTTTGATGGGGTCGGTCTTTTTGGAAACAAAGCAGACCATGCGCTGGAGCGCTTTAAGGACTCGCGGGCTACAAGTCCCTGGGCCTTTCTGCTGTATGCCCTCCGCTACCGTCTGCTTTTCGCCCCTTTCGTGGCCACGGAAGGGGCGCCCAGTCACGTCCGCTGCCCAGCCGCCGGCCCGCGCATCAAGCGCCTTCGCGTGGCCAAGGACGTGGCTCCCGCTGTGGCGGGTCAGGCAACCAGCGTGCGGGTCAGGCCACCAACCCCGCCCCGTCCGCGGCCTCCAAGCCCTCCTAGTCCTTCCTTTCAGGTGCACAGCACGCCAGTAGGGGGCAGGGTCCGCCATCACCTTCACCACTGGCGTGCCATCACCTCGGACAAGTGGGTCTTGGACATTGTCCGAAGGGGCTACTCCCTCCCCTTCGAGACCATCCCCCCAGCCATGCCACCTCAATTCCACCGCATGTCAGGGGATCACTTGGTGCTTCTTCAGAAGGAAGTTGCGGCCCTCTTGGCCAAGAGGGCCATCGAGCGCGTTCCGACCCCAGAAGTAGGACGTGGTTGCTACTCCCACTACTTTCTGGTGCCCAAAAAGGACAAGGAGGACATGCGTCCTATCTTGGACCTCCGGAACGTCAATCGCTTCCTCCGGAAGGAGAAGTTCAAGATGCTCACCTTAGCTCAGGTCTTGACTGCCCTCGACCCTGGAGACTGGATGGTAGCGTTGGACTTGCAGGATGCTTATTTCCACATCCCCGTTCTGCCGGCCCACCGGCATTACCTGCGGTTCATGGTGGGCCTCGAGCATTTTCAATTCACTGTGCTCCCCTTTGGCCTCACAAGTGCCCCTCGGGTGTTCACGAAAGTGATGGCGGTGTTCGCAGCTCATCTGCGCTGGGCAGGGGTTCCAGTCTTCCCCTACCTCGACGACTGGCTGCTGAAGGCGGGCTCGTCCCAGGCAGTCGTCTCCCACCTCCAGACTACGGCCGAACTCCTGCACTCGCTGGGGTTCTCCATCAATGTGCCGAAGTCGCACCTGATTCCTTCTCCACAGCTCCTTTTCATCGGAGCAGTTCTGGACACGACGCAGTTTCCTCCCGAACGGCGAGTCCGGGATATTCAGGCTATGATTCCGATCTTTCAGTCTCTATCCTGGGTTTCGGTATGGATGACCCTGAGGCTGCTGGGCCTCATGGCCTCCTGCATCCTGTGGTGGCTCTCGAACCGGCAATGGGTCAGGGGCAGATACCTCTCCCTTCCCCAGCCAGAGCACACAGTCGTGACGGACGCGTCCCTTCTGGGATGGGGCGGTCACATGGGAGAGGCGGAGATCAGAGGCCTCTGGTCTCCAGCGGAGTCCCGGCTCCATATCAACCTTCTGGAGCTCCGGGCGATCCGACTTGCACTCAAGGCATTCCTTCCCTCTGTCAAAGGGAAGGTAGTGCAGGTGTTCACAGACAACACCACCGCCATGTGGTACTGCAACAAACAGGGCGGGGTGGGGTCGTGGACCCTATGTCAGGAGGCTCTGCGCCTCTGGACATGGCTGGAACATCAGGGCATTTTCCTGATGGTTCAACACCTGGCAGGTTCCCTGAACGCCAGGGCGGACGAACTCAGCCGCAGGTGCATGATGGATCACGAATGGCGTCTTCACTCGGAGGTGGCGCAAGGTCTCTTTCAGCAGTGGGGAGAGCCTTGGTTAGATCTGTTCGCCACCAAAGAGAACACGCAATGTCAGCAGTTCTGCGCGTTGGAATTTCCAAGGCGGCACTCGCTCGGCGACGCTTTTTTGTCGCAAGTGGAGTTGCGGTCTATTGTACGCCTTTCCACCTATACCACTTCTGCCCAGAGTGTTGAAGAAGATTCGGCGCGACCGGGCCCAAGTCATCCTTTTGGCTCCGGACTGGGCTCGAAGAGTTTGGTATCCCAAGCTACTCAGTATAAGCGTCGATCCCCCGATCCGTCTGCCTCTTCGGGAGGATCTTCTGTCGCAGCAGCAGGGGACGGTCCTCCACCCGAACCTGTCCAGTCTACACCTGCTTGCGTGGAGATTGAGCGGCGGCAGTTGATTCCTTTCGACTTGCCTCCCAAAGTTTGTGATGTGATTCTGGCAGCCAGGTGTCCCTCCACTAAGGTGGTATACGCCTGCAGGTGGAACAAGTTTGTGGCATGGTGCACAGCAAAGGCTGTGAATCCCCTCTCTGCCCCTCTTTCTGAGGTTCTTCTGTTCCTTCTTTCTCTGGCCCAACAGGGTTCTGCCCTGGGTACCATCAAGGGCTATCTTTGTGCACTCTCGGCCTTCCTCAGGCTTCCTGATCAGACCCTCTCTTTTTAAGTCCCCTGTTGTTAACAGGTTTCTTAAAGGCATTACACACCTCTTTCCTCCTGTTCCGTTTATAATGCCTCAGTGGGACTTAAACTTGGTTCTTACTTTTTAATGTGCGCTCCCTTTGAGCCTCTGCATAACTGTCCTCTTCGTCTTCTTACTCTGAAGACAGCCTTTCTGGTAGCCATCACCTCCGCTCGGCGGGTGAGTGAGCTCCAGGCTCTTTCATGCAAACCTCCCTTTCTGTCTGTTCATCCAGACAAGGTTGTTCTTCGGACGCGTCCGTCCTTCTTGCCAAAGGTGGTTACTGCCTTCCACATTGGGCAGACCATCACTTTGCCCACCTTCTTTCCGCCTCCGCATCCTTCCAGAGAGGAAGAGAGGCTCCACCGTCTGGACCCAAAACGTGCGCTTGCCTTTTACATCAACCGCACACACCAGTTCTGGGTGGATGACCAGCTCTTTGTTGGATAGGTGGGCGCCAAAAAAGGTCGGGCGGTACACAAGAGGACCATCTCCCGCTGGGTCATCTTGTGTATCAAAGCCTGCTATTCTTTGGCTAAGAAGGAGCCTCCTGTTGGGCTGCGGGCCCATTCCACCAGGGCAACGGCTGCTACCACGGCCTTAGGCCGCGGTGTTCCGCTGCAGGATATATGTCGGGCAGCTACGTGGGCCTCGCTGCACACGTTTACCAAACATTACTGCCTTGACAGCCAAGTCCGGAGGGACGGCTTCTTTGGCCGCTCTGTCCTCCGGGACTTCCTTGTCTGAATCTGTTCGCAGACCCACCACCGGGGTTGGTATTGCTGGGGTATCTATTCTAAGGTAAGGAATCTGTCACTAACGTGTCTCTTTCAGATGCACAAGTTACTAACTTGTGTAACGATATATCTGTAAGAGACAGTAGTTAGTGACAGATTCCTTACCGCCCCACCCATCCTCCCCGTTCTGCGAACTGATTTCTAGGGTTAAGGACATCCTTTTCAGGGCCCTAGTATTTTTTCAGACACCCATGCATGGCTCTGCGTTCCTGGCGCGGAAAGTCGTGTACGGAACTGACGTCAGCGCGCAGGGGCGGCGTCTAAGTACTGCCCGCGACGTCATCTCGGCGACGCCGACGACTGACGCGGAGCCGCACGACGCCGCCTACCGACGCGCAAGGGTACTGCTACGCAAAACTTTCCGGATCCAGCCTGACGCCTGGGGATATTCTAAGGTGAGGAATCTGTCACTAACTACTGGCTCTTACAGATTTATCGTTACACAAGTTAGTAACTTGTGCATTTGGAGGGCGGTGGATATCAGTCTTCCCTTACGTCCATGACTGGCTGTTGAAGGCGGACTTGCCATAGTCAGTCGTGGACTACCTTTCAGACAATGGCAAAGCTCCTTACATCAGGACTCGCGAGCCGAATTCACACCTCACTCCTTCGCAGAGTCTCCCTTTCATCTGAGCCATCCTAGTTATGGTGCATTTGCGGGTCTTCCCCCTAGATCAATGAGTCCAGGACATTCCGGCTATGATCCTGATATTTCGACCTCAGTCCTGGGTCTCAGTGAGGGTGGCTCTGAGGCTTCTTGTTGGACTACTGCATCCTGCTTTTTGATTATTCCAGTTGGCACATACAGGTTCTGCAGTTGGCTCTGAAATCTGTGTGTCCGTTACCAAGGGAACCTGTCTGATTCTATCCATGTTTCAGGAGAAAGTGCAAAAGATTGGCAATGGTGAGTGCTCAACCGCATTTGAACCAGTTGCAGAACCCTCTACCTACCTCATCCAGAACAGACGGTGTTGATGCACGTATCACTGCTGGGTGGGAGAGATGATCTAGGAAAGGTGAAAATAGGAGGACTCTGGCGGAAACCTGTCTTCACATCAACCTGTTGGAAACTGCTGGCCATTTGCTTGGTGTAAAAAGCCTTCCTGCCGTCCATCAAGTGAGGCTGGTACAGGTCGTTATGTACAACACCACCACCATGCATGTATGTTTGCAACAAACAGGGCTGAATGAGGTCCTAGACCCTGTACTAGGAGGTTCTGCGCTTCTGGAATTTGTTGAATCGCCAGGGCATATCCCTGATCCAGCACCACCTGGCAGGATCTCAAACACCACGGTGGACAAAGTCAGCTTGTGACACTCAGCGGATCACGAAAGACAGTTAAACCCAGATGTGGCACCAGGTGACTTCCAGCAGTGGTTAGAATCCTGGCTCGATCTCTTCACCATCACCGAAAACATGCAATGTCAGCCCTTTTGCACGCAGAAGTTCCCAAGAAGGCTCTCTTTCTCCTGGAGACTCATTCTGCCTACAGTAGAGCACAGGACTCCTGTATGCCTTCTTTCCGCTACCGCTCCTGAAGGTTGTCTTTCACTCTTCCGATGTTCTTTGCCCTCACCCCTTGAAAGAGGAGAGACTTCATTGAGGATGCCAAAGCACTCAGTTTTTACAATGATGGTACCAAACACCATCAGGTAGACAATCCGCTCTTTGTCGAGTTCTTCATGGCAAAGAAGGGTAAGGCAAGGCAGAAGACTTTGTCCAGGTGGATGGTCCCCTGCTTTAAGATCAGCTACACTTTTGCCAAGAAACATCTTCCAGAATGTTTTGAGGCCCCATTCCACCAGAGCCAAGGCTACTACCAATGCACTAATATGCGGAGTGCTTGTCCTGGATATTTGTTAGGCCACAACGTGGGTATCAGTGCACACGTTCATGAAACACTCCTGTCTTGACAGCCAGGTCCGATGGGAAGGACTTTTTGGCAGTTAAGTCCTACTGGACGTTTTGGTCCTAGAATCACAGATCAGCGTTGCTCTAATTGAACTCCTAAATGTAAGAATCTTAAGCAAAGGGTATCTACTGTGTAAGTGATTTGATGAAGGTGTATTAAGGGGCTAACACAAATACATTTTAATTTGATTTAACTATTAAACAGCCGTACTTGAAGGAGTAAAGGTTCACTTTCGAATTAGACAAAAAGTAAACTTTTAAAACCACAAATTTGGTAATAAAACATATGTAAGGAAATGGTTAAAGGAAAAGGAATATCTAATATCAACACTTGATAGAATATTAGTGCAAGAGGAAAGGTAATTCCCTTCAACGGGATCAGCAGTTGAGAATGTCAATTTTTCCAAAGTTTGGTGTCAAATCTTTAGGCTTCTTAGGGAAAATCATACTGAGTATTTGCTCTTCAGCGAGTCAACTGGTTTTCCTTCTAGTGAGGCTCCGATTGCTCCAGAACTCTGTAAGCCATCACATCTAATTTGTGAAAGCCACATGAATCCAGCACTAATCATGGAGTATTAGGCTGATTTGCTTCAGGCAATAGACAAGTCTTCACATGCCAGCAACCATCTTATGCACATAGTAAAGCCCCTCGATCAAGCAAACTGGAAGCTTTGTGTATATTCTACTTCCATAGACTAAGCATGTTGTTATGAAGGCTTGAGTGGATGAGTCCAGGTCCATAACCAAGAGAAGATGCATGGTCATAAGGTTGATTAGATAATGTACCAGAAGCCAGTGTTTAGTAAGAATACTTTCTAACTACATAGTCCTCTGTAGAAAAGTTCTCATGTTTTTTTTGTTGTTGTTTTTTTACCAAATCTGTTTATTAAAGTTTTTAAGGAGAAAAACAAGCGTCATTATATGTTGCATCAGTCGCTGACCAGGCAGTGTAAACTTACATGTTTTCCAGCGATAAATGCAAGATGGGCAGCATATATAATTACCAGGTATCATAAAATACATAAAAGCTAAACAAAACACATTGCAGATTGTAGGTGCCAAATGGCCGATGGATATATCTAATACATTGTAAAACACAGTTGAATACGGACCCCGAGGCGGCTATCGGGATGGTCCCAGTCGCTTCTCTTGGGTATTCTGCAATGATGACTAAACAATAGAACTCTTGGAGTAACAAAGGGTAGGAGGGATAAGTTTGCGAGGGGGGTAGTAGCCGAGAGGGCGGACCGGGGGTATCGCTTAGTCTAAAGCTAGCGTTTAAGGGGAGGGGGGCCTACTGTCCAGTCCGAGCATCGGGGGGACTGTCTGGGGGTTGTCTCGGGGGGGGGGGGTGTATGGCAGGAGGGGGTTCCTCAAAGAGTTGGAGGGCTCGTAGTCTGGGGGGCATAGCTGGCATTTTCTATCTCAGAGAGGTGGTGGATTAGGGGTAGCCAGGTGCGAGTAAATTTGGTATCCGTGTGGGTGAGGCGGGCCGTCAGTAACTCCATTGCCATGACATGCCAGAGGCGTTGGAACCATGTGGAGCTCGGAGGGGGGAGAGGTTTTCTTCCATTGGAGAGCAATAGCTTGTCTAGCCGCTCTCAACATCTGCTCAATAATACACCAATCAGAGTGTGTCATTGCTGCAAGTTGAGTTGGTCTGATTCTCAATAGGATCACTATGGGGGATTTTGGTATGGTATCTTTGATATGACTTAGAACCTCCTTCCAAAACATGGCTAGAAGCGGGCAAGTCCACCAGATGTGTATGAGGTCTCCCACAGCTGTCTGGCATCTCCAGCAGAGGGGGGAGATTGTGGGTAGCATTTTATGTAGTTGTGCTGGGGTATGGTACCATTAGTTTGTTTGCTGACTCACGTTGGGGAATGCTCCTGTATATTTTGGGAATGTCACGCCATAGTTATTCCTAGTTTTGTGGGGACACCTCTTCCCCCGTGTCTGCCGCCCACTGCTTCTGATAGGTGTGGAGTTGATTGGGTTGTGAATGTTGTAATGTCTTGTATGTACGAGAAATTAAGCCGCGGGTACCCTCAAAGGTTCGGAACTGAGCTTCAAAAGGAGTGAGCGGTCTGGTGGCTCCCTGGGTATAATTAGGGGTAAGCAGCCAGTAGCGTAGCTGTTAGTACTGTAATCTATCAGCTTCCGTGACATGAAAGGATTTTTTGCATTGTTCGAAAGTTTTGAAGTTGTCCCCTTCAAATAAGTCTTGAATTATGCCGCATTCTCCCTTAGTCCAGGATGGAAATGCGTGTGGTTGTAAGGCCGGAGGGAACATGGGGTTGCAAGCTATAGGCGTGTTGGGGGAGGGGAAGGATGTGAGGCCTCTGGGGATCGCGATTTTATGCCAAATATCAAGCACTGTTTTCGTGGGGGTTGCTATATAGGCACTTCGTGGTTGCTCCGTTCCGGGGAGCCAGGCCAGATCCCAAAGGGGCCTGCATGCAACCGCCCGGTCCACGTGAAGCCAGTGTTTCTCACTTTCACGAACCACCCACTCTGAAATATATCGGACATGAGACGCCAAGTAATAGTCCAGGAGGTTAGGGCAGGCGAGACCGCCACGATCTGGGGCATCATAAGCAATTTGTTTGAAAAGCAGGGACGGCCTTTGCCCCATATGAAGGAAGTTAGGTCACGCTGGAGAGACTGTCTACCTTCGGGATGGGTGTGGGCAGGGTTTGAAATAGGTATAGTATTTTGGGTAAAAGCGTCATTTTAACCGCGTTAAGGCGGCCCATCCAGGGGATTGGGAGTTTTTTCCAGCTGCGTATTTCTTCCGGGATTGCTCGTCGGCATGAAGGCCAATTGGCCTGGGTCCAGAAGGAAAGTGACGGGGTCAGGTTGAGGCCTAGGTATCTGATTGAGTTGTCAGTCCAATGCAAGGGGGTGAGAGACTGGAGTCGCTGGATCTCCATAGTTGGAAGGGTGAGGTTTAGTGCATGGTCATGTTAATCTTAAAACCTGAGGCTACTTCATAGGTGTGGAGAAGGGAGGCTAATGCCGGAAGAGAGGTGCCAGGTGCAGTGAGCGTGAGTAGGAGGTCATCCGCAAAGAGTGACACTTTGTGGTCTTGACCTCCAAAAGGTATGCCCGTTATATCCGGTGACCGGCGTAAAGCAATAGCTAAGGGTTCCACTGCAAGGGCGAAGAGAAGAGGCGAGAGTGGGCATCCCTGCCGGGTGCCTCAGCATACAGAAATCAGAGGTGTGAGTTGACTATTGATACGAATCTGCGCTGTAGAGTTGGCGTAGGAGGCCATTAATTTGGAGATCATTGCTGGTCCTAGGCCTATCTTGTGAAGCACCGTTCGCAGGAAGTGCCAGTCGATGCGGTCAAAGGCTTTCTCTGCATCCAGGGACACCAGGCAAGCTGGGATATCTCGCCTTTGGACTTTTCCGATCAGGTGAGCGACGCGACGGATGTTATCTGCGCCCTGACGGTGCCTAATAAACCCCACCTGGTCTGGGTCGATCAGGCCAGGGAGGTAAGGCTCAAGACGGTTCGCCAGTATCTTAGTGTATATCTTGGCGTCCGTATTGAGTAGAGCAATGGGGCGGTAGGAGGTACAGAGAGAGGGATCCTTTCCGGGCTTGGGGATGAGAACCACTTCAGCTTCTGACATCGTGGAGGTAAGGCCTGACGCTTCAGAGAAAGTGTTAAAAAGATGGAGGAGGTGATCTTGGATCTGGGGGAGAAAGATGCGATAGAAGCAGGCTGTGAGGCCGTCCGGTCCCGGAGTTTTGCCTGTCGGGAGTTGTTTTAGAGCCTGGTGTAGCTCGTCCAGAGTGATTGGGTCATCAAGGAGTGTCTTGTTTTGAGGGTTAATGGGTTCCCAAGGGCATGTGCTGAGGAAGGAAGTGATCTCTGCGGCGCATGAGAGGCGGCAGTATAGAGCTCTTTATAAAAGGTAGAGAAAGCTTGCCCTTTGTCTCGCTCAGTCGTAGCCCATGAGTTGTCTGAAAGCTTAATTTTGGAGATATGAGCTTTGGCTGACTGGGCCTGGAGATGGCGTGCCAATGATGGCCCCACCTTATCTCCTCCTGCAAAGAATTTCTGTTTAAGTGTCATGAGTGCCTGTTCCGCTCTATTAGTTCGATGTAGTCTTAGCTGTCCCCGTAACATGGCGAGGCGGTTTTTGTGCTGTTTCGAGGGTGTTGTGTGGTCTGCGCATTCTAAGGCCTTGATATCATTAGCTAGGTTAGTTTCGACCAGGCGGGCTTCACGAGACCGGGCAATGGCAGAGATGACTCCCCGAATAGTTGCTTTAAAGGCGTCCCATCGCGTGGGTTCAGGCGGATCTGGGGGGATGTTTGTGTGAAAGAAAGCTAGGATCTCTTTGCGAATCTCAGCTACGTCCACTGGATCTTGTAGTATGTGGGGAGGAAGGCGCTATCAAAGGAGGGTGTCGTGCCGGCCACCAGGGACACGGAAGGTTACGGCTATATGAGCATGGTCCGGTATAGATATGTCGGATATCGTGGCTGTTTCCAGGGACCTTATCAGAGAGTGGGAGAGCAAGCAATAGTCAATACGCGAGCATGAGCGGTGGACATGTGAGAAGGAGTAATCCCGGGATTTTGGCGATTGGTATCTCCAGGCGTCTACCAGGCCTAAGTCTGTAAGGTCCCTCTTAAGGGCAGCTGACATTGTTCCTGTGCCTTGATAGGTAGCGGTGCTGCGGTCCATATCCGGATCCCAGACCATGTTAAAGTCACCCCCAAGTATTACTGAGCCCTATAGGGAGCGCAACTGGTCCCTCATCAGAGACCTCAGGAAGGCGTCTTGTGCCTGGTTGGGCGCGTAGATATTGAGAAGAGTTAGGGGTTGTGCGCCTAGCTGGGTTTGAATTTTTAAGTAGCGACCTTCCGTGTCTCGTATCACCCGAGGGGATGTTTTCCCCAGTTTGGCTTTAGTTAGTATTACAACTCCTGCTGTTTTGGAGGTGGAGGACGCCCAATATTGGCAGGGATATGTGGGGTGGGCCATGAGATGTGTGTCTGTAAGTGACAAGTGTGTTTCCTGTAAGAAGATGATGTCAGGGTCTTGTATGAGCAAATATCGCCAGATCTGATGCCTTTGGTTAGAAGAATTAAGCCCTTTGACATTGAGGGAGAGGAGTTTCAAAGCGGTATCGCGTTCATAGTGGTATGAGAGGTGGTGAAAGGTGGTGCTGGAGCTATATATGAGGATGCTGTACCGCCCCAAGGAGGGGAGGTGGAGGGTGTGTGCCGAGTGTCCCCAGTGTAAAGAGCGTACAAGGTAAGTTGCAAAGGGGTCCCCCTGGCGAGGGCGTGCACCCTCAGGTGTAGGGATGGACGGGGAAGGGAGAATGAACAATATTTGTAACAAAGAACGGCCAACAGGGCCTGTAGGGTGTACTGCCATTCTGGAATAGTTTGGAAGTTGAGACAGGAACCATTCAGAAGATGTCACTCTTCTGAAGGGCATTATGGGTATGGGGGGCACAGTAGTGCACGCTCTAATGAGTCGGTCTCCGCTGACCGTGGCCTGCTCAGGAAGGGAGGCAATAAGCCAGCTATTAATCCGCCTATGTCTAAAAGGTAGGGGGATAGTGATGGATCCCAATCTAAAGAGTGGTAGAGTAAACTCGCCGGGAACCCTTATAGAAGTGGGGACAGACAGTACAGAAAGGGCACCACGAGCCACTTGTGTCTATATTATGTTCCGTGTAGTAAGATCCATAGTGTCCCCAAGTCTATAAGTTGTATGTAGAGCGATCCAAACGTGTCTGACACAAATTTAGATGCCTGCTATTCCGAAGCTGCTGAGGAGCGGGCCAGTGAACGGGGTTCGCTCATGGCACGGATGTGCTGGATGATATCCTGTTTGGCTTGTGAAGAGTCTTGTTTCTTAGGGCCGGACTTGTGTTGAGCGGGAAGTATCGTGGCCCACTCCAGCTGTATTGGTACCCTGTGAGGGGCCCAGGGAGAAGAGGAGCTAGTATCTATAGATTCCAAAGGGAGCTGGAGAAGTTGCTTCACCTCTAGCAGGGATCGAAGGGCCCGGCGTTTGCCCTCCCAGGAGAAGATCAGTGCGAAAGGGTGACCCCCATTGGTATTTGATATTGAGATCACGCAGTTTGTCAGTTACTGGTTTGAAGTCTTTGCGTCTACGTAGGGTTACAGGTGCGATATCTTGGAAGATCTGGATCGAATATCCGTGGTATGTTAGGTTGGTAGTTTCTCGAACTTTCTGCAAGATGGCTTCCTTCTCGACAAAGAAGTGGACACATGTGAGAATGTATGGAATTAAGGCCGGGCGACCTCGAGGGCCAGCCACCCGGTAGGCTCTGTCTAGGGCGGGGGAGACGCGTCGTCATCAGCTCTGATTGTTTGTAAAAGGTCCGCTGTGAAGGTCATGATATCTTGTCCCTCCGCTCTGCGCGGGACACCTCTGAGGCAGAGGTTATTGCACCGACTTCTGTTCTCCAGGTCTTCCTGCTTTAATTGGAGATCAATATGTTGGTCTTCGAGCATTTCCATCCTGCACCACAAGTTCTCATGGTCGTCTGATCGCGCATCCATCGTGGGTTCAAGGCCATCCACTCTCCCCCCGATCTCTGTAACGCCCCGTTGGATCTCTCTGAGGCAGGTCTTGAACTCTGTTTTGAGGGAACCAATTTCGGATTTAATTTATTGCAGGAAGGTGGTCATATAAGCCTGCATGACTGGGACCGCCGTGGAAGTTTCATCAGCCATAGTCCCGGAAGGTTCAGGGACCGGCGGAAGGGAGTGGTTGGGTTTCAGCCAGAGTGAAGTCACTGGATTATCCTTAGCCGGGGTGGAGAGGGAATCTTTACCAGCTTTAGCCCGTGGCATGGCCGTAGTGTCGCTCGCAGCTTTGCAATGGCCGTGTGGTGGGGCCGTGTGTCACCCAATCTGTAAACAGGCAGGGGGTGGGCTCAGCAGTGTTTACAATTGCGGTGGCTTGCAAGAGTGAGGTGACCGGAGTGTCTTGCGGGGGGGGGGAGAGAGTATCAGACTATCCGGAGCAAGGCCAGTTAGTCCTCACTTGTTATCGTAGAGGTTTTGTACATCTACCTCCAGGGGAAGAAAGTTCAGAGGCGTGTATTTCGTCGCTGACTCTAGGGAGTATAATGGACAAAGCAGTGGGCACCTTGCAGTTTCAGGCAGGGCCGGGGGGGGGTAAGTCTCTGTATAGGTCATTTCAGCCACCCGGGGGGAGTGGGGGAGGGAGTCTCTGTATAGGTCGGTCCAGCCAACACGCTGGGCCCCCGAAGTATCCTCTACTACCTGGCCTGTTATCAGGGCCCACGGGAGGTCAATAAATCAGTGCTGTAGCAGAGGAAGAAGGCAGAGGGCCCAGGCAGGTGTCCAACTGTCTATGCCAGCACAGGGAAGTTACAATCTGGGCAGGGTTGAGGGCACCCGATAATGTGCCGTTTCGGACGGGCGGCCCGTCTGCCTTATGCATGCCAGGTGGGGAAGGTAGGGTTCAAGGTCGAAGCACGGAGCGCTAGGTGATCACGTGCCCAAACCGGCAAGTCTGGTCCCGGCATCCAGGATGAGGCCCGCGACTGGTAGGCTGTAATGGAGGGAGTAGGCGGGGGTGGAAGGCCCCGCTCCTCGGTTGCCACAGCCGATCCCCCTTACCTCCTCCGTTGCTGTACACTGCCAAGTTCCTGTAAGGGGGAGGAAACCAGCTGGCGGCTTAATGGTGTGGGCCTGATTATGGCCCAGGGCAGATACGGGAAATCAAGAGCTGTGCAGGGCAGGCTCATCCCCGTCCCTCCAGGCCGCTATGGAAGCCACGCCCACCAGCCTCCAAGCCACGCTGCAGGTGAGTAGGCAGCCTCCAATCACGGCCCTCCGCCAAGGCAGGTGGTCGTGTTGGGCCCTGGCCGGCCCCCAGAGCTCCAGAATCAGTGAGCAGTACGTGCCGGCCTCGGCAGGAGTCTCATCCCGGGTAGGCCCCACTGAGTCCCCCGGCCACCAACAGAGCGGGGGCATGGGATGCAAGGCCCCAGCAAGAGAGGGAAGACAGCTCCGGTTCCGCGTCCCTGGGATTCAAGATGGCGGCCTCAGGCGTCGCAGTGGGCTCACGGCCAGGATTTCATTCTCGGCTGGCAAGCTGCCCCGGTGATCTCGGAGACGTCTGGGACCCTCCGCCTCGTCCTGAGAGGTAGGTGTGTGATGGTGATCTGGAGTGAGTGCTTTGAAGGCGGCGGATGAGTGGAGATAGGCCGCAGCGGAGCAGAGACGCGAAAACCCACTCCATTCGTGGCTTAGCCACGCCCCCGTGTTTGATTTTTAAAATGTTAGTCCATTGTCTACAAGCTAACTACACAAGTGTTCTGCACACAGGTTCCGTCTTAGCAGTGTATTAAACCAGACAAGATTGATCTGAAACATGTTCAGTGAATTCAAAATATAATATTGAAACAAATACTTAGCTCCTCAATTCTAATTTCTCTTTCCTCATGACAAAGTCTGATTGTGTTCACATCAATTCTTAATGTTAATTCAGTATCACAATGTTGGGGACTATTTGCGAATAGTACTTACATTTTCAAAATTGCTGCTACTTTTGTGTTGTTTTCTGGCTTTTCCAAATGTTTTAAACCAAAAATTGCAGTGTCTAAAACACCTTTGGTAATTTTGTTTCTATTGACTTAAAAGGCTTTTTCAAGGTAAATATTCAGACTGTGATCCTTCCTTTTCATTAATGTATACTCTTAAATAAAGCAGAACATCTTCTGATGGGACCTTTTTGTTCTCATTTGTGAGTCCAAGTGTGTGGTTGGTATAATTACATTTATTTCTCCACCCTTTTATAACTTTGTCAATTGTGTGAACATGGTATAGTCAAAATAAATGTTACTATTACTGAGAAATAGAAGTATGCCCCCAGAATTCTTCTGTCATCTGTATGTGTGTAGACAAAAGTGCTTATTTAGGCTCTATTAGTAACTACTATATTCAAAGTTATCTTCTCTGGGCTTTAAAACTCGTATATCACTCTACTTCAGATTCTGAAACCAAGGGCCACTTTGTTACAGTCATTGGCCAAATCTACTGAAGATTCTCCAGAAAATATCTTTGGACGCTGAAAGTTGTTTTCTCCCACTCACTTGCATCTTAGTTTTGGTACATATATGCTATGGATTTGTCTTACAAACCTCAGTGTCACCCAGGTCGGAAATGAAAGCCCCGGCCCCATTTGGCAAAGTGTATCTGACTCTGGAAATGGTGGCTTGTGTGGGTGTTTCAGGAAAACTGCATGTTTATTTCAGTTTGTAATTTCGAGATATCGAACACTAGTTTGGTTGTACTCTAACTCTGCAATTTAGGATTACAATTTCACATCCACCTATGTTAGCCGAGTTCCAGGAGTCTACACCTATAGCATGTTGTGCTTGGATATACAACCAAGATTTGTCTCTGCAAAAGCTTTTTGATCTAGTATTGTACAAAGCGGGCATGTGCCCCCTACAATCAGTTTAATGAATACAAACTGCGTTACAGTAACAGAGAGCCTGGTCCTCATTTCTAAATTTATGACCGCTAAATGCTGACCACCAGTGACATTTAGGCAGCTTACTTTACCAAGAGATGTGTGAAAGCCTACAAAAGGCTGTGATCGAATAAAATGTCTCTACCAGTTTATATTCATCACCCCTTTTCAGACAAGGTATGCTAAAAGTTCTGTTAATTTGGCCTGTCAGTGTCAGGTGTGCCAGCACTGCAAGGTTGATAAGAAAGCTCTATTCACCACCCTTTTCATTATCTCTGAAAATTGATCTTATGTTTTACAGCCCTTGTACAAGATATTAAATAGAAGCATATGACATAGAAATGGAAATGCTGGTTTCCTCAAGAATGTCAGTACTTGTATTTAAGTGCATACAGATGTCTCTAATAGGTCTTCACCTGGAATCACTGCTTCCAGCCTAAATTGCATTTACAGTTCATGGTTTGAGGAATTTGAAATCTTTTTAGGAAGTGCTTTACTGTCATTTCTTTTTGTGATGTTTTTTTAATCCAGCAACCAAGTTACCCAATGTATATTATTTCAAGTTAACCAGCCACTAATTGAAAAAAATTATCAATTGACCTCTGTTTTGTTGTGCAGGAGAAGCCAGTTAAATATCTAAATCCAAGTGATTGTTTTTGATGAAAAGATTCTTTACTAATGGTGGAATGCTGAACACTATGACAGATATCCAGAAACATTTCCTTAAAGACGTTTAAAAAATAATTTGTACTAAGTCGTTGCTGCTTTACATACAAAAACTTATTACAGTAAAAAATGAAGAACTGAGGGGGCATGGCCAAGATGGCGTCTCAGTAAGATGCGGATCCTTCGTTCTCCGCTCCCGCCGGGCCCTTAATAGCATTTTCGGCGACCGGGGAGGCTCTGAAACCAGCCTGGGCCCCCTCTCAAAGGCAGTGTAAGACTCTGAGGGGCCAAGGAGTGCCACATTGCTGTCCCGTAAGTGGTCCCGAGCGAGTGCGGGCGGCCCGAGGTGTGGCGCAGACCAGGCCGGGAACTGAGCAAAGGCCTCTGCAAGGGGGGGGCGCCTCGATTGGGACCTCCGTGTCTTGCTGGGGGGCCGCTGCGGTGAGGAGGCCTGATGGGCGCTCTCGGCTGCAGGCGGAGCGGGACCTTGCCATTGCGGGCAGCGAAGGGCCTGGGCCAAAGACGCTACGTGAGACCCCGGCATCATGGGCCTGAGTATTCCTCACCACTGATGACTGCTGGAGCTGTAGATGAAATCGGCTGCGCGGGGGACCTTGCGTGGCCGCCTAGCTTGCAGAGGCCGCCCCCACCTGGTGTGATCGGCGAGCTGGGAGCCCCGGGGCAGCAACTGACGGGCTGCAGGGGCTGAAAGGAGGCGCCCTTGCTGCCCATGGGGCCCACACATGAGGTGAGCCTGGGGTGGGCCACGTTATAAGGGTCAGAGAGTTGCACTGGGCATCAGACCACTGTGGGGCATTGGAATAATTTGGGACACGAGCGTCCTAAGCCAGGAGAGGCACAGCTGAGCTCGTCTGACTACTGACCCAACCATATCTCCACCATATCTCCTGCCTCACTAGGGTGGCCTTGAGTGGTCTGGTGTCCGCGTACGGAGCCCATCGAGAGAAGAAGGCGGCGGCACGTCGGGGACACGATAACACCACGTCGGAGGGCCCTACTAAGAGGTGAGAGAAGCAGCAAGTCAAGGGCAGGACAGCATTGTGACGGAGAGTGACAGCGACAGCTTTACAACCCCCGCATTTCCTAGAACACACCCCCCCCTGCTTATTGAGCCTTCATATAGTGCCCATTCCTGCCCCGCGAGTCACTAACATTGTGGTGAAATGGCGGCCTCAAAGGGCAAGAAGGACAGATCAATAAAGGACCTATTGCTCAAGACAGCGCAGCAGGGGGAGGACCAACCTGTAGCAAAGAACTTAGAGGAGACTGAGGGTGCGGTGGGCCCAGAGGCTCCGGTCAGTCGATCCTTCCTGGAGTCACTTTTTTCTTCCCTCCGTGAAGATCTATCTGCCATGAAGCGCGAGCTGTCGGCGGATCTGAGGGAGATGCGCTGAGATGTGGATACCCTGGGGGAGCGGATCAGCACCTTGGAAGACGAGACTGGGTGAGACGAAGAACTCGAGAATCTCCAGCAAGAGGTCCTCAAGCTGCAGGAACAGAATCTGGACCTCCAGGCTCACACAGAAGACCTGGAGAACAGGTCTCGGTGGAACAACATCCGCATCCGTGGCATGGCACAAGGTGAGGGGGACGGCGACATCAAGGCACTGGTGGTGGATCTCTTTCGTACCATCCTGGGCGAAACTCCAGAATTTTCTATCAGACTAGACCGCACTCACAGGGTGGGCCCGAGGAGGGCGGCCCCTGCTTCCCTGGCAGATATCCTGACTTGTGTCCACGACTACCAGCTAAAGGAGCGGATCCTCCGCGAAGCTAGGCGCCACGCAGACTTTACCTACAAATGTCAAAAGTCTGCGCTATACCAGGATCTGGCGGCCTCCACCTTACTCAAGTGCAAATCCTTCCATCCGATCACATCACATCTCCGGGAGGCTGGGATCAAGTACTCTTGGGGGCACCCTTTCAGACTGATCTTCCACTTCAAAGGGGAGCTACGGCAAATTCGCTCTCTCTCAATCGCTTATAAACTTTTGGGCAATGTGGAACCCAAAACGGACCAGCCACATCAACACAATCGCTCCTGCAGACGCCGAAGCGGCCATGGCTGGACCACCATCAAGCCCCCTAGTCCGAAGGCGCGACCGGACTCGGACACTATGGCCAGGGAGCGGCAGGCAGTCCTGGCGTCACTGACAGGCGCATCCTCGGAGTGAAGAGGGAAATATCCAGGCTGGAATTGGACGGTTTGTAGTTTGCACCCATGCCAGACGCTGAGACGCTTTAGGCACCTCTATGGGCTTTGCCTGGGGGTAGCGGGGAACTGCAGGCCACAGGTACCCCTGACTTTCTTTCCAGGAGGCTACACGCTCCGGACATTGACTGTTTGTATACTTTGTTATACTTATGTTCTTGCTGTGTTGGGGTTTTGTTTTTTTAGTGGATGGGTCCCCTCCCTCCTTTGCTGCGCTTTCTTAGATTGCCCTGCATGTCCGCGATCTTCGCTTAACTAGGCCCCTCGGGCTGAGATCTCTCAAGGCCCATGCAGAGAGGGCGTGACCCGCTTCTTTGCACCCGCAGAGCTTTGCACCTGCGCCACCTGTTTAGATGAGTGTTAAAATTTTGACTATGAATGTGAAAGGGCTTAACAACCCTGTCAAATGCAGGGCTATCCTGTCCTATTTAGAGAATTCCAAAGCCCATATTTGTCTATTGCAAGAGACCCACCTGCTGTGTGGCGATACGCATAGAATGCGATCCATGTCCTTCCCACAGCAATTTTTCTCTTCTCTCCCCGCTAAGAGGGCCGGGGTTGCTATTCTCATATCTCGCAAATTTCCCGGGAGGGTGGGGGCAAAGGTGTCAGAAATCAAAGGGAGGCTTTTGGCGTTCTCAGTGACCCTCTGGATGCACACGCTTACGCTGGCCACTATTTACGCTCCTAACGAGGGCCAAGAGATGTTCCTGCGCAACGCGGTAGCAGACTTAACATCCTCTCAGGATAGACAAATACTTTTAGGGGGCGATCTGAATATTGTGTTAGATGGCCACCTAGACCGGTCGGCCCAGAGGCAGGGACAGACAGGGGGTCTATCTGACAAAGGACGGCAGTGGCTGCACGACGTACGGTTGGTTGACGTATGGCGACATCTCCAACCTCATATCACTGATTACACCTTCTACTCACACGCACGGGGGACTTATGCCCGGTTGGACTATTTCTTGGGGTCTCAGTGCCTCCTCTCTTCCACACAGGACTCGGTTATAGAGCCACAAGCACTATCCGACCATGCAGCCTTGACCACAACTCTACTATTTCCCCCTACTCATCGGCCACCAGATTCTTGGAGACTAAGGGACACTCTCCTTCTCCGCCCTGAAGTTATTGTGCGCCTCACCAAGAAGTTAGAAGACTATTTAGCTGTAAATGATACTCAAGAAACCTCCATAATATCTTTATGGGAAACACTCAAACTAGTGGCTAGGGGTGACTTTATAGCTACGTCCTCTGCTGATAACAAGCTGCGCAGGGAGAAAAGGAAGGAGCTTTCCAAACAGGTCTTGGAACTGGAGGGGATCCACAAGCGGACCGGGGCTCCTAGGGTGTGGAGGCAGTTGAAGGCGGTGCGAGCTCAGCTAGCTAGCCTGGACTTAGAGCTGAACATGCCGCTCTCCGTTTGAAGCATATGTTTTAGACGGGAGGGGACAGAAGTGGCCGTTTGTTAGCTCACAAATTGCGCGCTAAGCGTCAGGCAGCGGTGGTCCCATTGATCCTGGATGCTGGGGGTGTTGAACTCACGAGGGAGGAGGATATAGCTCTTGCATTTAGGGATTTCTACGCAGACCTCTACTCTGCACAACAAATACCAGAGCAGAACCCCACAGCGTATTACCAGGGCATAACACATTCCCGACTAACATCAGACCAGGCCTCTTACTTGCGTAGTCCAATCCGAGTCGAGGAGGTTATATCGGCTATAGCTAAGTTCAAGCTCCTCAAATCCCCCGGCCCAGATGGGTTTACCGCCATCTTTTATAAGACCTTTTAAACACTCCTGGCTCCGATACTGACCCGCCTTTTTAATGCAATCGGAAACATCTCCGATCTTCCACCCACAATGCTCTTGGCGTCTGTGGCAGTTCTGCCCAAGCCCGGAAAGGACGGCAGATATTGTGCCTCATATAGGCCTATCTCCCTGTTAAATATAGATTTTAAGATCTTTACCGGGATACTAGCGGCCAGATTGGGCCCGCTGATGCCGGGATTGATAGAACCGGACCAGGCCGGATTTGTCGCGACTTAGACAATGTAGCGATAACACAAGGAGACTGCTTCACCTCTTTGACAAGTCGCACTGTCAGTCAGAGGAGCGAGTTATGTTGTCCGTCGATGCTGAAAAGGCGTTTGACAGGGTTCACTGGCCCTTCCTAGAGACAACCCTGGAGAAGTTCGGGGTGGGGAGCCGATTCCACAGGTGGGTGCTCGGCGGGTACAGACACCCTTCGGCCACGGTCCGGGTGAACAGCTTCACGTCAGACCCCTTCCCGATTGCTAGAGGCACGCGTCAGGGCTGCCCGCTTTCCATTCTATATGGAGCCGTTAGCACAGAGGGTTCGAGAGAACCAGCAGATTAGGGGTGTTCTCTTTGGGGAAGAGAGGCATATCATCAGTCTGTACACGGACGACGTCATAGCCACGCTGGAGACCCCTGAGACGTCTGTACCGGCTTTCCTTGCCGAACTAGAGGAGTTCTCAGCTGCCTCAGGCTTTCAAGTTAACATGGCCAAATCGCAGGCTCTGGGTTTCTCCCTATAGCAGCCAACTATCGATGCTCTTACCCGGGCGTGTCCCATTTGTTGGGATCAGAAAACCATCCCATACCTGAGCATAACATTATCAGTATCGACCTCTGAGACAGTCTCCCTGAATTACACTCAGTTACTGGCACAGATACGGCAGGATCTGAGACGCTGGCGACCGTTCGGCCTTTCGGGGCTAGGTCGAGTGGCAGCCCTAAAGATGAACATACTCCCGAAAATCTTATACCTATTTCAGACTCTACCCCTGGAACTGCCACCAGGTATGTTGAAACAGCTCCAGGCCGAGTTCTCCTCCTTTGTTTGGGCGGAGAAGAAACCACGGATTAATAGGGAAACGAGCTTCAGACCCCCTGGGGAGGGGGGCCTGGGAATGCCTAATCTCGACAATTATTATAAGGCCACGCAGATACGATCCTTGTTAGAATGGGCTCAACCGTAATCTGAGAAGCGCTGGCTCTTTATGGAGTGAGCGCTAGCCGGCCAGCCCGCCCTTGTGGAAGATTCCCTTTATTTGCAGAACACTCAGACCCCCTGGACTATATGGCTCACCAATAATGCGGGCCACCTTAAAGGCTTGGGACGCTACGGCTATACGCAATGGACTGACAACATTCCCATCGCCTCTTACCCCTATCACCAACAATCCTGACTTCACGCCGGGCCTTGATTAGGCCGCCTTTGGTCACTGGGACAAAAACGGCCGCAGATCCATAGGGCACTTTTTTAATGTGGAGGGTCCCATGTCTTTTGAAAATGTTCGATCCGACTTTGCAATGCCTGAAACCGAGAGATACCACTGTCAGCAGATACGACATTGGGTCATGCAACCCCAATTACGACGGGGAGCAGAGAGAGATGGCTTACTCCATATGAGCAGTGGCTACTCTCCAAACAGTCCACCAAGCGACTTATCACAGAACTGTACCACATCTTGCGCCCCCTGGAACAAGCGGTTAAGTCTGCGGGCCAAAGACGGTGGGAAACGGAACTGGGACGGACACTGACCCCCAAGGAGTGGGGAGACATTCACTACATGGCCCGACACTCAGCACGTAATATCTCTAATGTAGAATCTGCCACTAAGATCATGATGTACTGGTACCTCAGCCCCCCCCCCCCCCAAGACTGCATAAGTGCGACCCTAGCCTTTCTCCGAGGTGCTTGAGAGGATGCGAGGATGAAGGCACACTCCATCTGCTCTGGGAATGCCCCATTCTTAAGACTTATTGGACACAGGTCCTAGATGAGATTGACCAACACTTTGAGACCAAAATTTTACGCTTTCCGGAGTTTGTCATCCTGGGGGTCGCTGACAGACTCACATTCCCTCTCAAATCCTGCAAAGGCAGGCAGATGGGCATAGCCTTAGGAGCAGCACTACAGAACATACTATCACTCTGGGGCACGGCCAAAATTCCTACGATACAGGGATGGCTACATAGGCAGTGGTACGTGCTCGGTATGGAGCGCGTTTCTTCTTCGCTCCAGGGGGAGGGGGCCTCCTTTGCAGATCTGTGGCGTCCCTTTGTTTCTCTGTTGTGCTCTGAGTTTCGCGAGCTTACATGCCGTAGATACCTGCGGCTACTGCGCCTACCCACACTGACACAAGATCTTTCCCAATCTCAGATATAGCGATTTACTTCGCAGCCAGCTTGGTTTCCCCTTTTTTTTTTTTTTTTCCTTTGCAGCGGCTGAGGCGAGGGGGGGAGGGGAGGGGAGGGAAGGGGGAGAAGTGAAATGGGGGAAGGCGGGGGGAGGGGATGTTTATCTTGTTTTCTTCGATGCTCTGCGTAGCATTATGATTGCTCATGGCCTACAACTTGGGCTTTATTGCTGATGCATCATGTTTTGTTTTCCAAACCAGTAAAACGATTTAAACCTAAAAATGAAGAACTGCACAAAAGTTCTATTGTTGTGATAAGATTTTATGGCAATTGAGGATGGAAAGAAAAACGTCTAGTATACATAGTGTGAATAATGTAATTGAATGGAGTACGTAACAAGCATGTATTGCTGCTATTTAAAAAATCATTTATAGTAAGCGGTTTGCTTTGATTATTAAATAAGAACTTCCATGCAAAAAGAAATTACCAGACTGACTTCCCTGGGATATTTTTTTATGTAGTGTGAGGTCCCAAGAAGGATAAATTAAGCTTTATAAAGCGCTGCTGAACAGAGTTGCTGAACGGGCTTGTCAGCAACTCAGACGTTGGTCTCTCCCTTCTGATGTCTCTCATTACCCAAGTGAGGATGACCACTAATGCTAGGAGCAGTCTGGAAGATTTAGCCAGGGCTGCTTCTGGCTCAGGTAGTGGGCATCCTCATAATAGCAGTATGTTCCTGTGCTATGAAATATTAGGAGTCCAACTATGTTCGGCTTCATAGCCATTGATGTCTTGGGTGTTATGGTATTTCATATTTAGCACGTTTTTTATAACTAAGCTTCCTTGACGGTTTGTTTTGAAAATGTAGCACTTTATACTCAAATACTACTGACTGAATTTTTTAACATAAAAAAAAATGTTCTGTGGGGCAAACTGAAGATTTTCTATTTCTGAAGCAGACTTCTAACCGTAGTCGTCTTCTTTGAATATTTCCTAGGCATCCGACTGAATCCCAAAACATTTTCAGCAGTACCTCAGCACACCAGTAGATGGTGCTGTGCAGCACCGACGTCATTATTCTCTGGAAATGATATGCAGACCCATATAGGCAGCACTTGCAAGCGTTGGCATCAGTTCCTTTATTTCCACACACCAGTCACAGATCCAGAGCTACCTCTTGTCTTTTCAGAGACGTTATCTCTTCTAAAACATGACTAAATCCAGTGTGCAAGGGAAATGTCCCCTCCCAAAAACGACAGGGTTCAAACATTTTAAGGACTGTCACAAGCAAATGTCTGTGCCAGATACTCACCAGGTTTGCCTGTGGCCCCTCGGGTCAAGCCACAACTCCAAGGTGCGCAGTGACTGCATGCCTATCAACCTGAAGGCCATACGGAACTGCGAAGCAAAGCCCTACTTCGCCAAACATTGGAAGACTCCACATCATGACCTGTCCAAGGGTTGATTTTGGTTCCGGTCCAGAACCCAAAGGAATCAATCCCAGGTTAATTGTATCATACCTCTCGATCTCACTACTGAAGTTGGTTGACATCGGAGCCCATTCCTCACTGGTCCTGGCACATGAGTTTCTGTGACCATCTGCGACACCGATGCAGATCAAAGAGTTATGTGAGGTCATGCTCCTACTCTTCAAATCTCTTCTAACACCCTCTGGTCCCCCTTTGGGCCCCACTGAGCGGTGAAGGCCTCCTTCTTGGATACCACCGGTGGGTTTGCTCTCTGTGTCAGTTGGACCCTCCGAACCAGTCACCAGGCCGCGGCCGGCCCCCTTAAAGATTCTGCTTTCATAACCCACACCAGTTCCAGGAACATCTACACCAATACCAACTATATTGAAGCCTTAGGAGGAGGTGCCCATTGTGACCTCTGATTCCGAATCGGCACAGCTATGACCTCGACCAAGGCCGTGTTCAGTTTCCATCAAACCACAACCTGCACTTCATATCCCACCTCTACAAGGAAGATTCTGCATGTTCATTCTTTGTTTGGCACAGATTCTGACAACAATTATGACGCTGGTGACAAAATTGGTCAACTGTATCATGAGAAGAACTGGTATGATGGCCTCCAGGATGCCAGACGCCTTGATAGGTTTGCTGATTCTGGTCTTCTCACACCCCTAGTTCCTGCTACTGAAGAGTGCTTCTTTCGCAGTGGTCATGCGGAAGGCGGTCGAAGTTCTCAACATCCATCTCCACACCTTAAAGGTCAAAACTAATGTCGTGACAGAAGATCTCCTGCCAGGGCAAACTTCTACTGAGCCCCTACTTCCTTTTAACAAGGCTTTAACTGATACTCTTTTAAGGGCCTGTGCCAAGCCTTGCTCTGCCCCACCCCCCGGTAAACTACCAAATTGCACCTTTGCACCTATTTCCCTGGCAATCCTATAATCCTGTCTCAGCATGCCTCTCCAGAGAGCCTAGTGGTCAATCCTCTACTAGCCGGATTAATCCGAACACTTTCCCAACTACTTCCCCTGATAGAGAGTCAAAAAGAGTAGAAACCTTTAGGAAGAAATTTTCTTCCACCAGTTTGCACTTCAGGTCTAAGAATGCCAGTTGCCTGCTGGGCCACTATTCCCACGCCCTTCGGGATTCGATGGCTCTGGTCCACCCAGGAAGACCTCCGACCTGTCCTAGGGGTGACACCATAACATTGGACAATTTGGTCTTGCAAGTAGTCTGGAAATACCCCTTGCCCTTCACTGCAACTCAGCCTCACCTCCCACCGTCCCCTGAGCGACTGATGCAAGACCGTCTGTCTGTGATAATGGCAGGAAGTGCAAGGAACTCCCTGCACCAGAGTAGGGCGTGGTGGTTGGTCCTGGTACTTTCTGGTGCCAAGGAAGCACAGAGGCCTTTGTCGTGTTTTAATATCTTCCTCTGGAAGGAAAAATTCAAGATGCTTACTCTGGCCACGTCTTTGCTGCCCTAGACCCTGGAAACGGGGTGGTATTAGGTATGCAGGACATCTATTTCCAAATACCAATCCTGCAGGCCCATTGGTGCTACCTGCGGTTTGTGGTGTGGCAGGAGCATTTTCATTTTGCTGTGCTCCCCTTTGGTCTTACCAACGCCCCTCAGGTGTTCACAAAAGTAATGGTGTTGGTGCCAGCATGCCTTCGAATTTCAGAGTCTTCCCCTACCTCGACAACTGGCTGCTGAAGACTAGCTCGCACCAGGCAGTTGTCAACCACCTCCAGACTACGGCAAACCTCCTGTCATCTTTGGTGTTTACTATCAAAGTGTTGAAGTCACAACTGACCCGTTCTCAGATGTTCCCCTTAATCGGAGCCATTCTGGACAGGGTTTAGTTTCGTGCTTTTACAGCATAAAGAAGAGTCCAGGACATTGAGGCTATGATCCTGATTGTTTAGCCTCTGTCCTGGATGTTGACTCAGAGGCTACTGGAACTGATTGACTCCTGCATCCTGCTGCTCAAGCATACCATGTGGCATATGCAGGCTCTGTCTGAGGTCTCAGTGGGTCCAACAGCAAGGGGACCTACTGACCAAGTCCTGATTGCAGAGGAGACTGTGAAAGATCTGCAATAGTGGTTACTGGACCGCGACTGGGTCAGTGGCAGACTCCTCTCCGTACCTCACCCAAAGTTGACCGTGGTGACCAGTGCGTCTCTCTCGGTTGGGACGGCCATCTGCGAGAGGTGGTGATCAGAGGCCTATGGTCTCTGACAGAGGCTCCGCTCCATATCAACCTCTTGAAGCAGAGGGCCATCAACTTGAAAGTTTTCCTTCCGACGATAAAATGGAGTCTGGTATAAGTGCATATGGACAACACCAGAGCCATTTGGTATTGCAATAAGCAAGGCAGTGTGGAGTCCTGCTTGTTGTGCCAGGAGACACCACCCCTCTGAAAATGGCTGGACCATCAGGGGATTTTTCTAGTGGTGACCCATCTGGCAGAAAATTTAAATGCTAGGGCGGACCAGCTCAGCCATCGGTGCCTAGTAGATCACAAGTGTTAGTTAATCCTAGAAGTGGCACAAGGTCTCCTCCGTAAAAGGGGAGTACCTTGGCTAAATCTCTTAGCCATCGCTGAGAATGCGCAATATCAGTAGTTTTGTTTGTTGGGGTTCAAAGGCGGTGACTCGCGCTAGGAGACGCGTTCAGCCAGAGTGGAACTTGGGACTCTTGCATGCCTTCCCACCAATACCTCCTCTGCCTGACTTCTGAAGATCAGGACTAACCAGGCCCAAGTCTTCCTAGTAGCCCCGGATTGGGCATGCAGAATATAGTATCCAAAGCTTCTGGGCTTGAGCATCTGTACGACGATCAGGCTATCCCTACAGGTGGACTTACTGTCACAGCAATGGGGCAGAGTTCTGCACCCAGGCCTTTGCAATCTCAATCTTCATGCATGGAGATTGAGCGGCGACAGCTGAACACATTCGACCTTCCTCGAGAGGTGTTTGATGTCATCATGGCAACCAGGTATACTGTCACAAAAACTGAACGTTCTTGGAACACATTGGTCATCACGTACGCCCTTTGAGCTGCTTCACAGTTGTCCTTTGAATCTTCTCTCCTTCAAGACCGTGTTCCTACCAAATCCAGACATTTCTGAAAACTAGACACCCGGGGGAGTCCAAGGTTGTGTGGCTTGCGTGGATTCCCCACTTGTGTGGGTAGGCCTAGTGCCCGCGACAGGAAATGGCCCAAAACGTACTGTGGAGGCATAAAAAATGATCAATCACAAAACGACCTGGTTTTGCTAGGGGGGGGGGGGTCACCTGCGTTTTTGGCCCCGGGCTCGGCGGCCATGTAAGGAAACCTACTAAACCCATACATTTCTACAAACTAGACACCCGGGGGAGTCCAAGGATGTGTGGCTTGCATGGATCCCCTAACGTTTTCTTACCCAGAATCCCCTGTAAACCTAAACTTTTACTAAAAAAATCACATTTTTCTCACATTTTGGGGGGGGGCTGGGGGGGCGCGGATGATGTGCCCGCACAAATTTCCTACCAGCCAGCATTCCCCATGTTCTCCCGAGTAAAATGATATCTCACCTGGGGGGGCAGAAAGACTATCCCTTTTGTGTTGGGGGTGGAGGCATTGGCATGCCCATTGTGGGCAGCCCCCACCCCTCTTTCCTAAAAACAAAACAAATCCCTGGTGTCTAGTGGACTTTCTGCCCCCCTGACACTGGAAAAGGAGCAAGGAAGCTGATTACTGCCAGTCCGTGTTTTCAGGTCCGCTGAGGTCGGCGCTGCAGAGCAGAGCGGGAGCAGCTGCGAGAGACACCGCCGCCGCCGTGCTGCAAGAGGAGAGCAGCGAGAGGAAAGCAGCTGAGTTAGACCGGGCCCCCAGCCCCCGTCCTCACTGAGGCTGCTAAGGCTGCTAAGGTTGCTAAGGTTGGCGGTAGCGGTAGCGGAGGAGAAAGCCCCGGTTCGATCAATGGGCGACGGCCCCGCTGATCCAGGGGGAGCCACAACTATAAACTCGTTGGTGAGGTGAGGTGAGGTGAGCAGATCGTAGAGAGCGCGGCCGTCACTATTGGCGGCCGCTGAGTGTAGTGCCCGGCAAGACTGCGAAAGCGGCCCAACTAGGTTGGGTGCAGCTTGCAGTCTGTCAGTGTGCCCTGCTCTCTACCCAAATCCTCTACTCCCCCTACTCCCTCCACTCCCTCAGACCAGCACCAGAGCACTTGAGTATTCCCAGCATAGACGGGGGTTAAAGCTCTGTAACCCAACAGTAACTGATGCAAGTTACTAGTTGCCGCCATTCAGACCAGCTCCTGAGCACCTGAGCACCTGAGCAACTGAGCAACTGAGCACCTGAGTCTAGAGTTTCTTGGCTTGCGGATTCCAGTGCGTGTTTTTGCTTGGACCTCAGATCGCGGCAACAGCAACAGAGCAGACCGAGCCGGAGCGGTGGATACCGTTGGATACCGTTGGACTCGAAGGGCGCGGTAAAAACGCTTCGAAAACCACTTGCGGCTCCGGCTATTTTTTTGATAATCAAATTTTATTGTTTTGTTAAAACTCTCACAACAAATCAGCCAACGCACGAAGGACAGGGTATTGATTACATTGCCACAGTTAAAATCTCCCACAGTGCCACTCCACATAAGACTTACATCGCCACAGTTAATAATGAACCAAATCAGTCTGGCCCGCCCATAGCACCCACCCATTTCCCCCACACCCTTTGATATTTCTTGGGGCACCCTCTTGCCGCATAAAGAGTTTTTCCTGGGTCGCACACCAATCCACCCCCTCTGCCACCGCCCAATCTCCGGCGGATCCGGACATGCCCATGCCGCCGCTATGTCTCGCTTAGCCACTATCATGGCTGTGTTGTAAAATAACGTGTCACTCCTGGATCCATCCAACCCATTTGTGATTCCCAGTATTGAGTGCCTTGGGTCATGAGGAACCTCCCATTCCAGGACCTCCGTAAGCTCCTCCTCGATGGCCCCCCAAAATCCTGCCAGCCGGGGGCATGACCAAACCATATGAAAGAAGTCAGCCGTGGCCAATTTACATCTCGCGCAGGATGCATCGGGGCGTAAGTTTGCTCTGTACAGACGCTGAGGAGTGAGATATGCTGCATGCAAGTAGTAGAGTTGGATCAATTTGAGCCTAGCCGAAGTTGTGATTGTCCTGGGGGCCATTAGGGCGTCCCGCCAATCCTCCTCGTCGAGGGGACCAACCCATTCCACCCATTGGTCCCTCAACATGTCTAGGGAGGTGGGAGTGTTATTGATTAGGGTGCGGTATATGCGTGAAATGCCCCCTTGCCTAGATCTCCCAACATTATCTGCGCCTCTGTGGGGCTGTGGTCTGGGAGCCTCGTTCCATCCAGAATGTGTATCTGAAGGGCGTGTCGCAACTGCAAATATTTGTAGAATTGGGAAGGTTGCAGGGAGTATTGGGTCTGGAGCTCCTGGAAGGAAAGCAAGTGGCCTTTAGCCCATATGTCCCCTAATTGCGTGATGCCGATGAGGTCCCACGGTTTAAACCCCTGCAACCCACTAACCTCCCTGAGCCAATCCCCCTGCCATAGGGGAGTACACCGAGTTAGTTTACGCGTCCACCCAGTGTGGCGCAACGAGGCCCGCCAGGCCAGGAACACGGAACGGGTCGCCTCGGGTAATCGGGACGGGACGGGTCGTCCATATAGCATTGCTTGGATTGCCGGCAGTCCCAGCTCACTCAGCTCAAGCCGATATGCTGGATCGGACCAGCCACCGTTAAACCAGTCGTGAACCACCAGGAGGCGTGCAGCCAGAAAGTAAAGATATAGGTGTGTCATTCCCATGCCCCCGTCGAAGGAGGGGATCCGGCAAGTAGACAAGGCTAGGCGAGCCCTTCCCCCGCTCCAAAGGAACTTGGTGGTGATACTGTCCAGTTCCCGGAACCAGGTTCTGGGGAAGCAGAAGGGGGTATTTTGAAGGACGTATAGAAATCTGGGGAGTATCAGCATTTTAAACAAGGCGACCCTCCCCAGAGGGTTGAGAGGAAGCGTTTTCCATTTAGCGAGGTCTTCTTTGACTTTCTTAACTAGTGGAGCGACATTAAGCGCCCATCCCAGTTCAGGCAGGAGGGTGATCCATATCCCCAGGTATTTAAAGGATTGGCGCCGAAGCGGTATAGAGGATTGCCAATCGAAGCACTCCCTAGAGAGGTGCAGCGGGATCAGGACTGACTTCCCGGGGTTCAGCCGGAGCCCAGAGGCCTGTCCGAAGTAGTCTAGGGTCTGGAGGCAGTGTGGCCCCGACGAAGCTGGGTCGGCCAGGAAAATCAGGACATTGTCCGCATAAAGCGCGATCTTATCCGCTTCTGTATTGGGCCATTTCCACCCAATGATAGGGTCCTCCGCCCTCACCAGCGAGGCCAGGGGCTCCATGGCCAGGGCGAACAGCAGTGGTGAGAGGGGACACCCCTGTCTAGTACCTCTGCTGATAGGGAAGGCCTCTGACAGCGCGCCATTGACTAACACCCTTGCTCGCGGGTGGGCGTAAAGGACCTGAACCATGGCCCGGAATTTGGGCCCCAGTCCCATCTCGGCCATCACATCCTGCAAGTATTCCCAATTCACCGAATCGAACGCTTTTTCAAAATCTATTGATAGGAGGGCCAAATATGGTGTGAGCAAATGTCGGTGGGCTAGGGCCAGCTGCAGTCTACGGAGACAGTGCCGGGTCCCACGTTGGGGCATGAAACCACATTGGTCCGGGTGGACCAAGGAAGCCAAATAGGGCTTTAAACGTTGGGCCAGAATTGCAGCGTACATTTTCACCTCCGTATTCAGGAGGGAGATAGGGCGGTAATCCGCACAGCAACGCGAGGGAGGCTGGGATTTCGGGAGAACCACGATAGTGGCGATGTCCGTTTCAGTCGGGAAAGAACCTCTTCCCACTGCTTCCTGGAACAAATCGGCCAACCGGGGCGTTAGAATTTCGCGGTATGCCGCGTAATACTCTTGTGGAAGGCCATCTGGGCCCGGTGTCTTGCCCGAGGATGTATTAGAAATCGCTTCCTCGATTTCTTTAACAGAGATAGGCCGTTCCAAATCCTTTCGGGCGGTTTCTTCTAAGCAAGGAAGCCGCGCTCTACCAGGCGCCAGGAGGCCGGCGAGCGAGAGGTCAGAGGCACGTGCTGTATATAGACCCCGATAATAGGAGGCGAAGGTGTTGGCCATCATCATAGGGGTGCATTGCACCGTCCCGACTTCATCTATCACCTCCGGGATGATGCGGTTCGCCTTGGGGTAGGTGGCGAGCCTATGCAGGATCGTGCCGTTCTTGTCGCCCCAGCCGTAAATCCGTGCCACGAGGACCTCCACAAGAGCTTGGCGGCGTCCAGCGATAGTTGTTTGATCTTGTTCCGGAGGTGAGCGAGGTGCCGGGCCTGGGCGGCATTGTTGGACAGGGATACCGTTTGCTCTAGGCGAAGCGCTTGCGCCTCCCTCGAGGAAATTTCTTGCAGCTGCGCTTGCCTTTTGCTCTTGAGCTGTCCCTTCGCGACCCCCCGGATGGTTGCCTTACCTGCCTCCCACAGGGTACCTGGAGAGGCCACGGAACCCTCGTTGGTGAGGAAGTAGTGCCCGAGTTCCGTCCCCACTGCCTGCTTAAATCCTTTGTCCTGGAGGAACCATGCGTTCATTCTCCATGTTTGGCGGGCGGACGGAGGGGGGGTGCCTGTACTCAGAAGCACCGGGGAGTGGTCCGAGATCCCACGCGGAAGGATGCGGACGTCAACGATCTCCGAGCATTCAGGTGCCGAGACAAAAATCGTATCTATACGCGCCTGCGTGTGGTGTGCTGCCGAGGTGTGAGTAAATTGCTGTGTGCGGGGGTGCCATATACGCCACGCATCACAGAGGCCCAACGATTCCGACCAGTTCCGGAGTTGCTTCGCTTGTGCCGTGCGGGAAACCGTAGGAGGACCTGTGGTGTCAATGGCCGGGGCTGAGACTGCGTTGAAGTCACCTCCTACAATCAAGGTGCCCAGAGGCATAGTGGTCACCAGAGCTGCGGTGTGGGTGAGAGTAGATGTTAACATCGAAGGGGGCATAGGCAGACACCAAATTGATAGGGACGCCGGCGAGTGAGCCACGAACTGAAACAAATGATCCCTGTGGGTCATGGGTCACCTGGGAAGCGACAAAGGGTAGAGTACGCCTCATAAGAATTGCCACCCCCCGGGAGCCCCTGGTGAAGCCGGAGTGCCATATTCTGTCGTAACCATAGCGTGCCAGAAAGGGACAGTGGTTCCCGAGGAGATGTGTTTCTTGGAGCATGAGGATGTCTATGTGAAGGCGTTGTGCATAGCGCAGGACCGCCGTGCGTTTATGTCGGTCAAGAAGGCATTAACATTCCACGATAACACGTGGAGGGAGGCCTTAAGTGTATCGCTACCAGTCATATCCGAGGGCAGTGATCTGTGAGTGAACCATTTGACACGGATGTGCACGGGTATGTGGGAGCCCGCGAATGTGTGGAAAGATGCTAGTGATAGGGCCACTCCCCTCCTTTGTATGGGGACCCTGTGTCATTCCGTGGGTGCTGATACAAACAATCAACCAAATATTAACATAACAAAAGAAACTTTCCCAAACCTCCCCGCCCCCACCCCCACCCTACACTTCATGAACGGAGGCATCTGTCGACCCCCCTATGAACAATACCAAACTAGAACGTTCGTGTTGGAAGCGTGGAGGACCCCTCCATAAGTTCGGATAGGTAGCGAATCGGCAACATTAGTAGGTGGTAGAAGGAAAAGTCTGCCCGTGGCATGGAGCCCCAGGTGGCAGCACACCACCCCGGCGTTCAGTGATAGTTTGACAAGCCTACCATGCGCTCAAATAGTCGGAGTACGAGAGAGGTCTGAGTCCAGTTTGGGCGAGCCCATCCGGGATGGCGACGAAGGCTGCACCGGGAGATCTTCTGTGGAGCGGTGCCTGCTGCGTGGCGGGGACCCCGACTGGCTGGAGGAGTCCCGGGACCTCCGAGCCGCCACGCTCAAGGATCTGGGTGCTATTCGGGACTGGCGTCTTCTACGAGATTGCGTACGGCGCCGACGCCGGTGCTCCTGCGACCTCGGCCCCCGGGACTGAGAGCCTCCGGGCCCCGGAAGAGGGGTCTGTCCCTGCCGGGTAGGGCGTTCCTCCGTCAGCCAAGTCCAGGCTGTTTGAGGTGAGTCGAAGAAGTGGGTTTGACCTTGAAAGATGACTCGCAGACGTGCCGGGAATTGAAGTTGGTACTGGAGACCGAGGGCCCGTAGCTTTTGTTTAACGTTAATGTATGAGCGTCGGAGTTCCTGCACCTCCCTAGTGTAGTCGGGGAAGACCATGATGGTATGGTTTTGAAACTTGAGTGGCCCTGTATCCCGTGCGGCCCGCAGGATAGCGTCCCGGTCCTTGAAGCTAAGGATTTTCAGGATGATGGGGCGAGGCGGAGCACCCGGGGGAGGCCTGGGCGCCAGGGACCTATGGGCTCTCTCTACCACAAACCATGACGATAGGGTGTCTTTAGGCATCCAGGCTGTAAACCAGTCTTCGACGAAGGTGGCCGTCTGTCCCTTCTCGGCCCCCTCCGGAAACCCCACCAGGCGAAGATTGTTGCGGCGAACGCGGTTTTCAGCATCTTCGGCCCGTCGGAGAAGCTCCTTGGTGTGAACGTTGAGATGGGCCACTTGTTCCTTTAGTTGGGAGATGTCATCCTCTGCGGTGGAGATACGGGATTCGGCTTCGGTCAGCCTCGCAGTAGCGTTACGGAGGTCCTGCCGGAGGAGGGACACGTCTACTTGAACCTCCCCAATCTTCCCCTCAACGGATGCTTGGGAGGCACTGATGGCCTGAAGGATAGTAGCCAAGTCCCTGTCTGGAGGAGGAGGGAGGCCCCCTACAGCTCCCCCAGGGGGGTCCTGCTCCGAGCTAGTAAACCGGTCCATTTTCGTCTGTGTGGGAGCCGGTGTGGCCTTGGAGGCCCTGTCTCTCCCCATGACCTGTATTGATTTTGATCGCTGGGCGGACGATAAGAGGTCGACACAGGGAGGGATGCAAGCCAGCCCAGGGGCCCCGCCAGGAGGCCGGGACCCCGCCGGATCACCCGAGGGTCGAGCTGTCACTCGGGGTCCACCCAAATCGCCCCGGATTACCACCCGATAAGATGGCCGATGGCGGTGACCCCAGGATGCCCCGTCCCGTCAATGCTCCACCGCGGACCCAGGGAGATGTGCCACAGCGGGGGGGCTGAGGGGGGGAGCCCTCGATTGCGTCCTCTCACTCACCCTGCCGCCCGACACGACAGCCGATCACCCCCCTCACATTCAGATGGGGGACGGGGACGTCTTCAGGCCAGGGCAAGAAGCTAGCAGTGCATGCCACGAATGACCCAGAAACAGGGGCCCAGCTCCGCCCGCGGGGCAGGGCCCACCGCAGGCTCCCCGTCCCTCACCAGGCCCTCACCGTCCACAGTCCTGGCTTCGCTGACCCGGGAGCAGCCCCTGATGGTAAGAGGCACGCACCCACCTGGGATAGAAAGGGAGGGGGGTTTGGGGGGCACCAGCAGTAATATCCCCCAATCCGCTACCCGATCCGGCAGCCGATCCCCCGCCCCACTCACCGGATGATGCGGGTACCCCCAGGAGCGCTGCTCAGTAAATCCGGGCCCAGGACAACAGGAACAGGCCACCAACGCAGGCCTCAACCCGTGGCCGCCAATCCGGGCAGGGGGGACGCGTTTGGCAGCGTCACTGCCCGACCCGGCAGTCGGTCCCAGCAGGATCTGCGGTAGGGGCCCCGGCCCAAGGCCGAACCAGTCGTCCTCGCTATGCCTCACCTCCCGCCAGCCGCGCCGCCGGCCGATCGGGGGAAGGACGCGGGGCAGGATCCGCGATGCCGCTCACTTCGGGTCTGTGGGCGGGCGGGACCGCAGTGCTCACCAGAGCCGTCCCTGCTCGCCAATCTGCAAGACATCGGCCGCCCGGCCGCTTTGTTCACGGGGCCCTCCCGCGCCCCCCCCCGAGTCTCCCAGCGCCACCAGCAGGGCGCCGCCGCCGCCGGGAGAGCAGGCCGCCGCAGGCCGCGGTCCGCACCAGCCACACCGGCCCCTCACCGAGGCTCCGGGTTCCAGCAAAAGGATGCCACCGCACCGGGGGGGCTCCCCCACTCAGGCAGAACTCGCGGCAGAGTGCCGATACGGGCAGGAGTCGAGGCGGATGACTGAGGGGTCCGGAGCACTCTTAGAGTGCGACCGCCATCTTGACGCCTCAGGCCACGCCCTCGGCTCCGGCTATTTTACTCCCGCTGACTACATTTGCTGATTTCACCACACAGTAACCAACGATAGCGTGGCAAACTGGACGACTGACGCCAGCAGGGAGCGGCTGCAGCCGGAAAACGCTTCGACCGCTAATCATGATTGAGTGCTGTATGCTACTGTGAGCCGCCGCTGCCGCCGTAAGTACCGTGAGTTGCCGGTCACCAGTATCTAAGCTTGACGCTAGTGAGCACCGCAGTATTTCTTCCTAGAAAATCTCTCTGTACTCTGCCATCTTGTGCTCCCCTGTGCTCCCCTGTGTGCTCCCCCGTGTTCCCCCGTACTAGCCAGTCAGCTTAACTCAGCAAATCGACATCCCAGACGGACACGGTGAAAGAGGAGCTCACCCTGGTTACCCTGGTGCACGTTGAATCGAGTGACGAGGGGGTGACTAGGGGGAGACTAGGGAGCCCTGGAGTCCTGGAGATTTGAGCCGGGAGAATCGCTCAGAGCTGCCCGGAGACCGAGAGGAGGCGATTTAATAAGCGCCTGAAAAGAGCCTAAGGGCTGCAGATAGATTGCAAGACTGAGCATAAAGGCATGAATGCAAGGAAGAGGCTGTAGGTGGCAGGGTGAGACAGTGTATTCGCAGCTGCAGATCAGAGCGTGACTTGGAGTCTTCACAGTCTGTGAAGCATCAGAGTGCTTGCTTGCACTTAGACCTTCTTAGTGCTCCCGCCAAGATTTACTCCCACCCATCTGAACCTCCAGTCTAGCGGACCACCGGACCATTGCATTAGAAAAAGACAACAACGCTATTGAAATATAATCTATCTATCCTCTCTTAAGCCCTAACAGGGGGGGGAATTTCTCAGTTGATTCTAACTTTGGTCCACACTCGATGATAAAGCAGCATGGCCTATAAACGATTACGGTCCCGGACTATACATATGAAAAAAGTGGGCACAGCACGAGCACCAGTTAACTATAAGAGCATCTGTATAATGGCCCAACATGGAGCACCGGTACCGACAGAGAAATCTTTAATAACAAATTTCTTCTCGCTTACAACAACACCTACAACTACAATAATCATAGATATCCCCAAAAAGTCTCTTCATGAGGATCAGTTAGAACAACTTGTAACCACAGTTGAAGAAAAAGTTGGTACAAGAACGGAGGGCTTAGTTTCCAACTCCCTTTTTCTTAAGGATGTAGCTCTCCAAAATGCCCAATTGTTGGACCTTTCAAAAATCCATGATTTAACAACGCCCCAAGAGTCTAAAAAGACTATGAATCTCCCGCCTACTAAAGATCTCCCAGGGATATTTGCTAAAACAGAAATCAAGGAAGGCCTCGGACAAATTGTAGCAACAGATTTCACTCTTCCAGACTTCAATTTTAATTCACCTACTCGTGTAGATATAAAAGATGCTCAAAAACAGCCAGTACTTATATTATCTAGCACACCGAGCAACTTGCTAGAGCCAGAACATAACTTTTTACAATCTCCTGAGTTCCCGTCGTTTATGATGCCGCAATCAGTAAACAGATACGACCCTGTATCAAGCACTATTCTATCACTGCAGAGAATTATGGACTCTATATTAACACTCTTGGAAAAGAACTTGGAAAATTCGGATCAGATTCTGGAAACTCAAACTGGAATCCTTCAATATCTTGTAGACAAAAAAAGGAAAAAACAATCAACTGAACCTAATCAACCTGTTCAATCGACACACCCGCAATCTTCTATTCTTCAGTATGATGCAGGTGGAAAAGAGAAGTGTCCCTTAAAATTCTCAGTCCCCAGCATTTCCCCACTGCACGAAAACGGAGCAAAGCAGAAGGAAATTCAGTCGGAAAAAAACCAAGTACAACAGAATCAAAAAATAAATCTCCTAAATGGTGATGAAATCTATTCCCTTCGAAAATTATTCAAAGAGCGTTGCCCAGTAAGTGTTAAGGGGAAAGTTATTCAAAACCCCATACCCTTATTTCCAATTTTTCATGTAAAGGAACAAAAAACTGGTCTCTCCCCTTCTCGAATAATTGATGGGAGAGGCTCAGGAAACCTCAATCTGGAATCAATCATTTCTATCTGAACCCGTAAGAACGCCTCATAAAAAGGAGAAATATAAGATTGGGCAAAATAATAATAAGAAGCTAACAAAGAAAAGAGCTAAACGGAGAATATCGAAAAGAGCTCCGCGAAAAGTAAAATTCCTTCAAGCGAGCCCAATTGAACAAGAAGGGGAAGAAATCAACCAAGCCAAGGACAGTAGTTACGGATCCCTCAATATCGGTCTGCAGTCACCGCCAAAAATTCCTTTATTTGAAAAAAATGACAGAAAAGTCTTGGATCCGTTAGCACCAAATTTCTCATCAAAATTTTTAAAATCTAATGAACATTTTATAGAAGATAAATGCATTTATCAGGACTTCCAGGATGACTCCGAAAGCCCAATTTCAAACCTTTTAGAATTTATAGATATATTTCCTAGTGGCAATTGCCCATTAAATCGAGGGAGAATAGTTGAATTGTTGGATAAGATCAGATTACTCCAGTCTTTAACTGCAGGAGAAATAAAATTAGTTTCATTCCCAGATAAAATGATCTGCTCAGTGGTTCGCGCAGAGTTCTGGTCAAATGTAGTTCCAGCTATTATAATTAAGGAACAAGACATTCTTCATAAAAACGGTTTTGATATCGCCATGGTTAAAAGGGCAGCTCCGCATGCGGGACGCTAAAGAAATAATAGATATCACTAACAATAATCCTAACCAGCAGAGTAGGGAAAGTAAAGAAAGAAAGAACGTTCAAGACATCCCTCTGCAGATCTCTATAAAAGATGGAGTTCGGCGATTCGGCAATGGAACTGACTCAAGACAAAAGCAGTTACCGGACGAAAATTCTTGGGCCTGGATAGCGGGATCGCTGAACAGGAACAAGCTGGGCAAGGATTTGAAATTGCCTTTTTAGCGATAGCCATTCAATAGTATCATGGAACATTGCGGGAAAGACTACTGACAAAATGATTTCTATTCTGGAATATTCACCCTCTATCGTGTTATTGCAAGAAACATGGTCCTTGACAACCTTCTCTCAAAAAGAATATTTTGTGTTTGTTAAAGCAGCAGAGGCCTCTAGAAGAGGACATGCAAAAGGAGGCCTTGCAATTCTATTGAGAGAAGAGATAGATTGGGACCCGGAAGAAATTGAGCTTTCGCTCCCTAACGTCCAATGCATTAGCATTAAGTGCCGGAAAGAAAGAAAGGAGCCTTTATCTAAGCTCTTACTTTTTAATGTATATTTCCCACCAGGAACCACAAAAGATCAAATCTTGACTAAAGCATTCAAGAAAATCGAATCAATTCTAGAAGTAAGGGGATATCCTTTGATGATAATGGCTGGGGACTTCAATGGAAAGATTTCTAATACACTAATCAATAATAGGGGATACCTCCACAAGAAGTAGCCTGTTCAATACCAACTCCCATCTTCCCCGATAAAATAAAAGCAGATAAAAGAGGGAAAATGCTTTTGTCATCTATTGAAGCAATTAATGGTGTTATAATAAACGGGAGAATAGATGGTGATATTCCGGCGGCATACACCAGACTGGGTCCAACTAAGTCTTCAATCATAGATTATTTTATCTGTAGTTTAGGCCTATTTCCGAAGGTCCAATCGCTTTCTACTAAATATTCCCATGAAAGTGATCATGCATCACTTTCCGTACAAATTGATATATATACTCAGTATACTTCTCCGTGGTCACTCCGTTCTTATGAAAGGCGAGCAGTTGTAGATCACAAAACAGGAAGGATTCATTGGAACTCCAAAACAATAAGTAAAATAAATCAAATAATCTCCCAAGATCTGTTAACATCTGCGAGTAAAGTAGGCAATCCTATAAACAGATTTGAAGCTACTATACAGTCGGTAGTTGCCTCCCTCCAAGGAAACGCCGCGAGACGCAAAAATGATAAAACATGTAAAATGGGAAAACATGAGGATAATAATTCTCGACAACTAAATAAATTGACTAGAATTCAATTTCGCTCTTTCTGTGTGATAAGACAAGGAGAAATAAGGAAACTGAAAAAATTGCACCAACGGAAAAAGGAGAAAGAAAAACAAGCTCTAAGAAATTGTGTATGGGTCGACATCCAATTAGCAGTAAAACATAAAAATAATAAATCTTTCTGGAACATAATCTCTGCACAGATGGGGATACGAAAAACTGCTCAAGCGATTCCAATATCATCGTCTGTCTGGGAAAAGTATATTCTAAGGCTTTATCAATCTAATCATCAGCATCCCATCTTTCCCAGACTGGATCTAGCACTGAAGAATCAATCTGAACAGGAACCAATGATAATTTCTGCTGCACAAATCTCTATTCTGATATCCTCTGCCAGGTCATCAGCAGCGATGGGACCAGATAAGATCCCGATTAAAGTTCTACCAAAGAACGCTGACGACTGGGGTAAATTCTTAGCCCCACTCTTCCAACATTGCTTGAAAAGTGGGAAAATACCAGAATCTTGGCGGGGGAGTGTGGTGGTTCCTCTTCTAAAAAAAAGGCGCAAGAACGAATCCTGCAAACTATAGACAAATAGCCCTCCTCGACGCCACTGGTAAGATCTTCGCTGCTTGCGTTTTGGAACACTTAAAAGACTGGGCTTTTTCGAGAAAAGTGATCCCTATGTTTCAGGCTGGGTTTCGCCCAAAGCATTCTACATTGGACAATATTGCTGTGTTCCAAACAGTGCTTGATAAGTATGTTATGTTAAATGCTCAAATTCTATATTGTGCTTTTATTGATTTTTCGACTGCATTCGATAGCGTAGATAGACTGACTCTATGGAGAAAATTGGCGAATATGGGGATTCCTAAAGAGCTTTTAACAATAATAATCTCCCTTCACACATCAACGTGGTGTAGAGTCCAAATGGGGGGAGAAAAAGGTCTAACCAATCCTATCCCTTCGCGGAATGGGCTGAAACAGGGATGCTTATTAGCTCCCCTATTATTCTCCATCTATATTAGCGATCTGCCAGGGCGTCTTTCTCTAATTAAAAATTATCCTCCTAAATTAGCACAAGTTGATATACTGTGTCTATTGTATGCCGACGATATCGTTATACTCGACCATACCCCGATAGGCTTGCAAAGAACCCTGAATGAACGAAATCATTATGCAATCGAACATTTTCTGTTGCCAAACATTACCAAAACTAAAGCACTCCCTTTCAGTGGCAGAAGGAAGGCTTTACCTTATACATGGTCGTTAGGAGGCGCACCGATCGAGACAGTAAAAGAGTATGTTTATTTGGGCCGTATTTTTACTTCCAATTTACAAGATACAGCCCATCTCCAACACTTAAGTCGGAAGGCAGAATCCCACGCTGGGGCTTTACAGAGACTGTACCTTTCCACAGGAAATAGACATTTCACACCAATGTTGGAGGTTTATGGTATGAAAATCCCTCCGATTTTATCTTATGCCATGGAATTTACACAAATTAAAACATGGCAATCTATAAAAGTAAAGGAGGGAACCATACTCTGGAAATTGTTAAAAGTGTCGCACTCGGTACCAGTCCAAGCGCTTCGTCTCGAGTTATCGGTAACGGGAATTTCTGCTAGAGTAATTGCAAATATCATCAGGTGGGCATAAAACTTATTACACGCAGCGCCAGACACCTTAAGGCATTTGTTAAAACTGGAGACTTTTAGGGAGGAAGCGTCTGGGTATACTTTTAATAGGAATTTGGAAAAAGCCTTTGAGGTTTCACAATGTACTCTCATGCTCCTACAGGAGTGGTCTCCAGCACACTTGAAATTGTTTTTAAAACATTTGGCCCCTAGAATCAGTTATGAATTGGATAAAGAGCATTGCATTCAATTGAAGCATTATAAAGTGTTTGCAGAAAACAAAGAATTTAAATTCTTTGCTCCCTATTTACGTTTTCAATTAGAGCACGGGGTAAGGTGTTGTATCCTACTCTTACGTTTGGGTATACTCCCTTTAGCAACATTCTTAGCTAGCTGGGAAGGTACAAATAATCCCAGAGGCATATGTGAGTTATGCAAAGGTGGCCGACAAGATTTGCTTCATATTTTACTAATCTGTCCTAATGCGAGTATAGTAGCGGCACGACGTCGTTATATAATTCCAATTCAACTGAAGTATAATGCACTCTTGGCCCAAGATTTAATTATGTTGTGTAACTCTCCAGTAAATGAATTTGTCTGCCATAACCTGTATAAGTTTTTTAAAAGTTTTCTAAAGCTGTTCTAAAGTTAAAACGCCTAACCAGAAGTTTTTGCTTTTATTTTATTTTGATAGAATGTTGTATGGGTAGGCGATAGAACATTGTTATGCCCCATTCTGTAGTGTGTCTTAAAAGCAAAATGCTGTACAGGTAGACGATAGAATATTGTTACTGCTCCATTTTATAGTGTGTTTTAAAAGTAAATGTTTTATCATTTAATCATTTTAAATTTAATAATAACAATTTTATCCTTGTATTTGTTGATCTCAGTTGAGGTCTGAATCAAATAAATTTACTTGACTTTGACTTTGCCCCCCTGGGGGCAGATCGGGGCTATTGCCCCATCTGAAACCCTGGGGGGGCAGAAAGACTAGCAAATATTTTTGAGTGGGGTGGGAGCATTATTGTGTCTATTTAGGACTGCCCCCACCCCTAAGTATTATTTTTTTTTTTATCCCTGGTGTCTAGTGGGCTTTCTGCCCCCTTGGGAGGCAAATCGGGGGTAATAACCCCCATCTGCCTCCCGGGGGGGCAGAAAGACTGTCCCTTTTGTGTTAGGGGTGTGGGCAGCCCCCACCTCTCTTTCCTAAAAAAAAAAAATCCCTGGTGCCTAGTGGGCTTTCTGCACCCCCATCTGCACCCCTGGGGGGGCAGAAAAACTGCGGCACATATTTTTGGGAGGAGTGGGGGCGTTATTGTGCTCATTTAGGGCAGCCCCCACCCCTAAGTATCAAATAAAAAATAATCCCCGGTGTCTAGTGGGCTTTCTGCCCCCCCGGGGGGCAGTTCGGGGGCTGTTGCCCCCATCTGCACCCCCTGGGGTGCAGGAAGACTGTTGCTCGTTCTTGGGAGGGGTGGGGGTAGGGACATTATTGTGCCCATTTAGGGCAGCCCTCCCCCTTAAACATGGAATTAAAAGCATCCCTGGTGCCTAGTGTGCTTTCTGCCCCCCCCCCCCGGATGGGCAGATTGGGGGCTACTGCCCCCATCTGCCTCCTAAGGGGGGCAGAAAGACTGACTTTGCACAGTTTACAATGGGGGGAGCAAAAGCCCTTTCCAAAGGGGCTGCCCCCCCCTCCCTGGTGCCTAGTGGGTGGATCCCTCATTGGGGATCACCCTCTTGCGGCAATCCCCAAGCAGGGATCCACTATGGAGGGGTACCATTGGAAAGGGGAGATTCTCCCCTTTCCAATGGTACCTCTTCCGTGTGTTTTGGTGCTCGGGGGCTGAGATAGCCCCACGAGCACCAAAGCACTGGAACTGAAATGAGCCGATCCGCTCATTTCAGTTTCATATGTAATGACGTCAGCGCGCCATGCGCGATATCATCATTACATATGAGAAAAAAATGCCTCGGGAGCTTGGGGAAGCTCTTCCCCTCCTCCCGAGGCCACAAAAAAAAAGGAAATCCCTCTGCTGAAAACAGCAGAGGGATTCTGCGTTGGTGTCCCATGGACGTAACGGTTACGTCCATGGCACACGAGCGCTGCAGCCATGGACGTAACCGTTACGTCCATGGCACCGAACCGATTAAATGATATCATCCCCTCTAGTACTATCTCTGATGATTGACACTGATACAGTATATAACATGCTAGAAGATCTGAAACAGTCAGCTGTGTTTTCTTCTGATGAATTGTATGATAGTACATTCAATTAAGGTGATATGTTCTGTTATCAACATTATGGTCACCATTTTTTTCTAAAAGCAAGTATCCCATGTGCTGTTTATAATTACACCCAATGGGAACAATGCCCAACACCGCCAAAAGGTAGTTCAAAAACGTTTGCACAGAAGTTTGCCTATTTTTCTGGTTTTGACGCATCAGACCTGGCCTCTTATTATTATAGACTTGCACCTACACCCGCTAAGAAAAATATGCTAACACCAGGCTGGTTTACACTGCTTCTTTTCTTTCCCAGCTATCTTTACAGGGTTTTGACTTTTGGAAGGACACAATAGACACAAAATCTGTTTGGGGGACAAAAGATTGGCAGGTTCAGGGAACGTAGAATATGTTTAGAGCATGCCTAATACCACATCAAATGATTTTCCTGAACAAAACTGTGCAACAAACTTCCTGTCTTGAAATAGCTAAAATGAAGGATTTGAACACACCATGTATTCCCACATTTACATGTTTGGAGAGCTGGCAACATTTCACCCAATACAGTGAGAATACACTAGATGCCATAATACACAATGGTTCTTACAATTCATCAGACCCCAATTGGAGAGGATGGCTGGTTTTCCCTTTATGCACTAATGGGTGTCGATCCCGATTTTTGGGTAATACCAAAGGGTTTTAAATCAATAAGCCGGATCAACGTTATGACAATCAGAACACTCGGGTGGTGACGTAATACAGTTTTGGGAAGTTGTGCCTTAATTGACTAAAAACTTCAACAATTTCTCAGGTGAAGCAACACTTGTCCCTTCTATCTGATGACGTGGATCTCAGGAATTTCTTACTAAGTCCCCAGAATCCACGCCCAAAGCGCTTCTTATATGCCATATACAATGAGCTATGGATGTTCTCTCAGCAGGAAGCTGCAGAAAGACTGCGTGAGGTTGATCGGATTAATCTAGAAAAGGCTTTTTGCAGTGGTTGATAATGGCATGACCACATTATCCTCTAGGACATGTTAATTGGGCAACATAGTATCGTCTGCAATTGACAATACAACAGGACATGTCAATTTTCCAACTCAGACAGTTACAACTTCGGTCATTTGTTTTGGTAAGCTGGACACTGCAAACATTTTATTCAGGCCACGTGCCTTGGTGTTATTTTAACACATCGAACCTGTTTTCATCATATGATCTAACTGAAAGACAGATATTAAAGGCACGAAGAGATGCAAATTATACCATGTTGCACATTGAAAAATTAGACCAGTTACCTTTCACTGTTGCAGAAACGCCTTCCACGGATTGGATAATCCATGGATACATTTCCCTACCAGTTACGACAATTCAATTCCAATATTGTCTATAACATCACCAGGTAGGCAGATATGAAGTGTTAGGGGAAGGATTCATGCATGAATACAGGGAATTACTTTTGAAGTTTAGGTGCAGGAATGGGGAAACAGACATTTTCCTCAGCGGTCCCGACGGTGAGAATGCTTTAAGCGGGTCCTTGATTTGCAAGGGCACTTCACTTCATGGGGCTTGTAATTCATCGGTTGCAAACTTGTCCTGTTATCTGAAGGGTTCTCCAGCTGCTGTGATTCATCCGGTTTTCAAGCTGCTCTCTAATGGGAGCTATTTGATGCTGAATGATCAAGGCCACTGTGGAAGGGAACCAGGGATCGCTTATCTTGTAACGGTTAATTCCATAGTTACTTGTTGCAAACAAGTATCGTTTCCACCGGCCCGCAAAGTGAGGCAGGCAATGCTATGGCCTTCGATAAATGTTTCCGACATACACTTTGATTCTCTAACCAAACTGAAAGCCATGCTTTTTTAATAGGATGTGGCCTTAACATCCACCAGAGAGACGTTTGATATCCAGGTTACGAGGTCTTTGTCACAGAAGCTACTTCATACTAACTTTCCACTACATTTGGAGAGCTAGTCAACTGTATCTTTAACATGTCTGTTACAAACAAAATAGTGTACTTTTTTAATGTATTGGCTCGGGATTGGTTAGCACCTTTCAGACAGTTTTTGCAGTTATACCATCATTTATACATTCCGTACTAGGAATCGTTTTTAGTGGTCTTCCGCTTGTCCTGCTACTTGTGGCGGGGATTCTGATTTTAATCTTTCTGCTTTGCAATGGATGTCCCAGTTCAAAACGGAATGGAGCTGGCATTGGCTGTGCTACTATGCCGTGAGCGCATAATACACTGCTTCGGCACACCTCGGCTTCGAGAACTGGATGAGCATTTGATCTTGTAATTCAGGCCTGTTTGGCCTCACTGCGTACAACCTGTATTCCGCTTCCTGCTTTGCAGCCATGAGTGCGTATTGGATTTCGCAATTGGTTGCGCCATTGGACATTGAGATACTAATGGACCCTTTGAAGGCCCATGAATACAGTAGTCCCCAGCGTATTCCTTTGCTGTTGAACGAATTCTTCAAGCCACCCTAGGATGCCTTGGCTCCTAGTGAACTGGAAACCGGCTCTGCGGAATGCTTACAGGATGTAGTCCCTCCCTCGGTGGCTGTTCTGGGAACTGGATGGAACCACCATTGCTCTAGAAACCTGCTTCGACGTGTGCCTCTGGGAACCTCGTCTGTGGTTGCCAGCAACAGCGATGTTGTGTCTGCCACTCGGAACATATAAACAATTGGCTTTTCCATTTGGTGGGAACTATTTGGTCTGTTTTTAAACAAAATGAATCGGAAAAAGATGTTTTTTCCGCTTTTATTCTAGGCACTGTGGCTTTCTGAGTGCTTGGGTTTTCAAACAGTATAATGACTTTTATTGGCTTTTATTAATATTTTTAAAGGAAGTTTGCTTTTAGATGATTTTAAAAGTAATTTTAGACCTTTTGGTTTACCTTTTAAATGGCCTGCTGCCTTTTTAAGATAGCTTTTTAGATCAACCCTTAGTATGAGGAGTGGGTGTTATGTGCCCGAGTTAGGCCCGTGTAGCAATGCGGCCTGTTTTCTTACATTGTCCTCTTTTCTGCACAATAACATTATTTGTTGTGACCTTTGCAAATATTTCTGTGCGTGACAATGTTGGAATAGTTTCTCTCAAACTACTTTTGTTTACACATCTGACTTTGCGCAACATTATCACAATGCCTCGAACACCGAGTACAAGGCCTTTACACATAATGCACAAATGTCGTTCTGTCTTCATCCACGGGACGACAGGGCTATCTACATATCCACAACAATGCTAACCTGTGTGTAAATGTGTACATCGCAAGGATGCTTTTTATTATAAATAAAGAAGCATTTCCGGAGGTTAGCAGAGGAGACACTTCAGCTGACACCAAGGGTCCCTGCATGCTGAGGCGTCGCCAAGCAGTTGTCTGACATCTCCGTGAGGGGTGTCCAATTCGTGACCAGGACGGGATCCTACATTCTCTCCCGCCAGGTAATGGAGTTGGATCCTCCCGTGGGGGGATTCTTGGCTCTACATCTACACACACTCTAGACACACATAGAGTTGGGATTGCATAGTAGGAGTATGCCTGATTACTACCTTGTATTGTATATGCCTGCATATATACACAGTCTTAGCACCATGTTGGAACTGTATCTGCTATTTACTCTTTTGGTGCTTGTAATCACTTTCATCTGCTTCTGTCTACTGATTATCGCAGCACGTGTATGCTATACAAGAATAACGTTGGTACAATAAATATATTGAAAACGTCCCATTATGTATTCTCTTTATATTTCTCTGAGAGCAAGAGTGCACGTGTGACTGAGCAAAAAGGGTCTGATCTGTTACCACGATCCCTGAGGGGTCAGGGTTGTCATGTTCAGTGGTTTCCAGATACCATTTGCTCCCTGTTTAGGTTAGGGGGGCTTATGGTGGCTCTGTGAGCTAGCTGGTTACTAGTCCAATATATACTACAGGGGTGCTTGGAATCAGTATAGGCATCTCACCCAAAGTTTATGTTGTCCACAAACGCGCAGGTCCTACGGATGAGTGGGAACTACATGACAGTGGGATAGATTGGGGTAGAGTGAAGTGGGGTAGATTGGAGTAGAATGGAGTGGAGTAAATTGGGGTATAGTGGGCTATAGTGGATTGGGGTAGATTGGGGCAGAGTGAGTGGGTTAGAGTGGGGTTGATTGGGGTGGGGTAGAGTCGAGTGGGGAAGATGGAGGTAGATTTTGATAGATTGTAGTTTAGTGGAGTGGGGTAGATTGGAGTGGGGCAGCTTGGAGTGGGCCAGAGTGGTGTAGATGTGTGAACTGTAGTGGAGTGGTGTAAATTGTGGTAGAATTGAACTGGGTAGATTGTGTTGGGGTGGAGTGGGTTAGATTGATGTAGAGTGGGGTGTGATGGAATAGGGTCTAGTGGGGTGTGGTAGATTGTGGCAGTTCGGTGAGGATTAGATTGCTGTAGAGTGGAGTGGTGTAGATTGTATTGGGGTGAAGTGGGTCAGAGTGGGGTAGATTGAGATAGAGTCAAGTGAGGTAGCGTGTTGTTTAACGGGGTAGAGTGAGGTGGGGGTAGAGGGGAGTGGGATATAGTTTGGTATAGAGGTATATATTGCAGTGGGGTAGATTGGAATGTGGTAGCTTGGGATAGATTGTAGTGTATTAGAGTGTGGTAAATTGGAGTGGCGTAGATTGTTGTAAATTGGAGTGGGGTAGAGTTGAGTGTGGTAGATTGGATAGAGTGTAGTGTGCTGTAGGTTAAATAGGGCTAAAGTGTGCTAGGGTGAGGTTGAGTGGGGTAGATTGGAGTGAGGTGGCTTGGAGTGGGTAGATTGGTGTGTGGTAGATTGTTATGAGTTAGTCTGGGACAGAGTTGAGTGGGTTCGTTTTGAAAGAGTGAAGGTGCTAGATTGGGGTAGGATGGAGCGGTGTAGAGTATATTATGAGGTCGAGGAGTGCAAATATAATTATAGGAGGGGATATTACATTTTCCTTGGCTTGATTATTTGTGCTTTAAAAAAAGCACAATGGAGGGAGCAGTATGCAGTGCGAGTATGAGAGGCGGGAGAAATAATACCATCACATTGTGAGCAGCGGACGGTCGCTGGTTAAATTTGATTAATCTGTGTTTAGTTCCTGGTCTACAGAAAGGACGGTAACTGATGTTTGGCTAGCAGTGGCCAATTAAGGTGGCTGCAAAGAGGGATGTTGCAGCCAACAAATGGTAAGTAGTGGGAGGGCTTCCAGCCATTTTATTGTAAATAACAGTGTCAGAGCCGTTTAATATGTCATATATGGTATTTATTGTAATGCAGTGGAATGTGTATCTGAAAGAAACACATAGTGATAGATTGGAACAGGGGTGGGAGCACACCGCTTCACCTCCCAGGCAAGGTTCGCCCCAGGCATTGTGGTAAATGCAGTCTCTTGTTTCTTTGCTTAGCTAAAATATTTTCGAGTGTTCCGCCAGAGTTGGCTCAGATAGTGCTGATCTCTAGACATGTGCTTCTGGTTCTTTAACCGTCATCAGTAGAGATTACAGTCTTCAAATTAGGGGTTTGCTGGGTAGGCTGCCAAACATCACATCAGGTCAAGTACCTCTCACTGGCGCGCGGGTGCTTCTTCCACGAGCTCGTCAGCTCAAATGACTCACGAGAGTACTTTTAGACAGGAACAGGGGTGGGAGCACACCGCTTCACCTCCCAGGCAAGGTTCGCCGCAGGCATTGTGGTAAATGCAGTCTCTTGTTTCTTTGCTAAAATATTTTCGAGTGTTCCGCCAGAGTTGGCGCAGATAGTGCTGATCTCTAGACACGTGTTTCTGGTTCTTTAACCGTCATCAGTAGAGATTACAGTCTTCAAATTAGGGGTTTGCTGGGTAGGCTGCCAAACATCACATCAGGTCAAGTACCGCTCACTGGCGCGCGGGTGCTTCTTCCATGAGCTCGTCAGCTCAAATGACTCACGAGAGTACTTTTAAACAGGAACAGGGGTGGGAGCACACCGCTTCACCTCCCAGGCAAGGTTCGCCCCAGGCATTGTGGTAAATGCAGTCTCTTGTTTCTTTGCTTTGCTAAAATATTTTCGAGTGTTCCGCCAGAGTTGGCGCAGATAGTGCTGATCTCTAGACACGTGTTTCTGGTTCTTTAACCGTCATCAGTAGAGATTACAGTCTTCAAATTAGGGGTTTGCTGGGTAGGCTGCCAAACATCACATCAGGTCAAGTACCTCTCACTGGCGCGCGGGTGCTTCTTCCACGAGCTCGTCAGCTCAAATGACTCACGGGAGTACTTTTAAACAGGAACAGGGGTGGGAGCACACCGCTTCACCTCTATTTAAAGTACTCCCGTGAGTCATTGAGCTGACGAGCTCGTGGATGAAGCACCTGCGTGCCAGTGAGAGGTACCGGACCTGATATAATGTTTGGCAGCCTACTCAGCAAACCCCAAAATAAAAGACTGTATTCTCTACTGATGACGGTTAATAAACCAGAAACACGTGTCTAGAGATCAGCACTGTCTGCGCCAACCTTGGCGAAACACTCGAAAATATCGGAGCGAGCTACAAGAAACTGCATTTACCAGAATGCCAGGGGCGAACCTTGCCTGAGAGGTCAGCGGTGTGCTCCCACATCCTGTTGTCTATTTAAATTACTCCCGTGAGTCATTGAGCTGACGAGCCCGTGGATGAAGCACCTGCGCGCCAGTGAGAGGTACCGGACCTGATATAATGTTTGGCAGCCTACTCAGCAAACCCCAAAATAAAAGACTGTATTCTCTACTGATAACGGTTAATAAACCAGAAACACGTGTCTAGAGATCAGCACTGTCTGCGCCAACCTTGGCGAAACACTCGAAAATATCGGAGCGAGCTACAAGAAACTGCATTTACCAGAATGCCAGGGGCGAACCTTGCCTGAGAGGTCAGCGGTGTACTCCCACATCCTGTTGTCTATTTAAAGTACTCCCGTGACTCATTGAGCTGACGAGCTCATGGATGAAGCACCTGCGCGCCAGTGAGAGGTACCGGACCTGATATAATGTTTGGCAGCCTACTCAGCAAACCCCAAAATAAAAGACTGTATTCTATACTGATGACGGTTAATAAACCAGAAACACGTGTCTAGAGATCAGCACTGTCTGCGCCAACCTTGGCGAAACACTCAAATATCGGAGCGAGCTACAAGAAACTGCATTTACCAGAATGCCAGGGGCGAACCTTGCCTGAGAGGTCAGCGGTGTGCTCCCACATCCTGTTGTCTATTTAAAGTACTCCCGTGAGTCATTGAGCTGACGAGCTCGTGGATGAAGCACCTGCGTGCCAGTGAGAGGTACCGGACCTGATATAATGTTTGGCAGCCTACTCAGCAAACCCCAAAATAAAAGACTGTATTCTCTACTGATGACGGTTAATAAACCAGAAACACGTGTCTAGAGATCAGCACTGTCTGCGCCAACCTTGGCGAAACACTCGAAAATATCGGAGCGAGCTACAAGAAACTGCATTTACCAGAATGCCAGGGGCGAACCTTGCCTGAGAGGTCAGCGGTGTGCTCCCACATCCTGTTGTCTATTTAAATTACTCCCGTGAGTCATTGAGCTGACGAGCCCGTGGATGAAGCACCTGCGCGCCAGTGAGAGGTACCGGACCTGATATAATGTTTGGCAGCCTACTCAGCAAACCCCAAAATAAAAGACTGTATTCTCTACTGATAACGGTTAATAAACCAGAAACACGTGTCTAGAGATCAGCACTGTCTGCGCCAACCTTGGCGAAACACTCGAAAATATCGGAGCGAGCTACAAGAAACTGCATTTACCAGAATGCCAGGGGCGAACCTTGCCTGAGAGGTCAGCGGTATGCTCCCACATCCTGTTGTCTATTTAAAGTACTCCCGTGACTCATTGAGCTGACGAGCTCATGGATGAAGCACCTGCGCGCCAGTGAGAGGTACCGGACCTGATATAATGTTTGGCAGCCTACTCCGCAAACCCCAAAATAAAAGACTGTATTCTCTACTGATGACGGTTAATAAACCAGAAACACGTGTCTAGAGATCAGCACTGTCTGCGCCAACCTTGGCGAAACACTCAAATATCGGAGCGAGCTACAAGAAACTGCATTTACCAGAATGCCAGGGGCGAACCTTGCCTGAGAGGTCAGCGGTGTGCTCCCACATCCTGTTGTCTATTTAAAGTACTCCCGTGAGTCATTGAGCTGACGAGCTCGTGGATGAAGCACCTGCGCGCCAGTGAGAGGTACCGGACCTGATATAATGTTTGGCAGCCTACTCAGCAAACCCCAAAATAAAAGACTGTATTCTCTACTGATGACGGTTAATAAACCAGAAACACGTGTCTAGAGATCAGCACTGTCTGCGCCAACCTTGGCGAAACACTCAAATATCGGAGCGAGCTACAAGAAACTGCATTTACCAGAATGCCAGGGGCGAACCTTGCCTGAGAGGTCAGCGGTGTGCTCCCACATCCTGTTGTCTATTTAAAGTACTCCCGTGAGTCATTGAGCTGACGAGCTCGTGGATGAAGCACCTGCGTGCCAGTGAGAGGTACCGGACCTGATATAATGTTTGGCAGCCTACTCAGCAAACCCCAAAATAAAAGACTGTATTCTCTACTGATGACGGTTAATAAACCAGAAACACGTGTCTAGAGATCAGCACTGTCTGCGCCAACCTTGGCGAAACACTCGAAAATATCGGAGCGAGCTACAAGAAACTGCATTTACCAGAATGCCAGGGGTGAACCTTGCCTGAGAGGTCAGCGGTGTGCTCCCACATCCTGTTGTCTATTTAAAGTACTCCTGTGAGTCATTGAGCTGACGAGCTCGTGGATGAAGCACCTGCGCGCCAGTGAGAGGTACCGGACCTGATATAATGTTTGACAGCCTACTCAGCAAACCCCAAAATAAAAGACTGTATTCTCTACTGATGACGGTTAATAAACCAGAAACATGTGTCTAGAGATCAGCACTGTCTGCGCCAACCTTGGCGAAACACTCGAAAATATCGGAGCGAGCTACAAGAAACTGCATTTACCAGAATGCCAGGGGCGAACCTTGCCTGAGAGGTCAGCGGTGTGCTCCCACATCCTGTTGTCTATTTAAAGTACTCCCGTGAGTCATTGAGCTGACGAGCTCGTGGATGAATCACCTGCGCGCCAGTGAGAGGTACCGGACCTGATATAATGTTTGGCAGCCTACTCAGCAAACCCCAAAATAAAAGACTGTATTCTCTACTGATGACGGTTAATAAACCAGAAACACGTGTCTAGAGATCAGCACTGTCTGCGCCAACCTTGGCGAAACACTCGAAAATATCGGAGCGAGCTACAAGAAACTGCATTTACCAGAATGCCAGGGGCGAACCTTGCCTGAGAGGTCAGCGGTGTGCTCCCACATCCTGTTGTACATAGTGATAGATTCCTTACCTTAGAATATCCCCAGGCGTCAGACTGGATCCGGAAAGTTTTCGTCAGCAGTACCCCTGCGCATCGGTAGGTGGCGTTGTGCGGCTCCGGGTCCGTCGTTGGCGTCGTGGTCGCCGAGATGACGTCGCGGGCACTACCTAGACGCCGCCCACGCGTGCTGACGTCAGTTCTTTCTTTTTCCGCGCCAGCAAGAGCAGATCCGGGAAGAGCAGGAACCCCCAGTCAATTTTTGACTGACTTTTTTGAGGCTTTTTGTCTCTGTTTTTCTTCGAGTCATCGACTCCTGGTGCAGTAGGATGCCCAGTTTCAAGTCCTGCGGGGATTGTCACTGCATGATGTCGGTGACGGACCCGCACCATGTGTGTCTTTTCTGCCTGGGGCGCGACCACGACCCCAAGTCGTGCCCCGACTGCCGGGCCATGGCGCCGAAGACTTTGTGGGAGCGGTCCCGAAAGTTGCTGGAAGCTCGGCAGTCGGCTCCGTGCCGTTCGAAGTCCCGGTCCAGAGGGAGGTCGAGGGACCATGCGCGGAGTCATCATCATCGGTCTTCGGGATCCAAGTCTTCGCACTCTGGGTCAGGTAAGACGAAGCACAAGAAGTCGAAGAAACGCCATCGTTCTTCGACTTCCCCTCGCCGGTCTCGCGACGCGGCTGAGGGTGTGGGTGGTGCCACCCCCGCGGCTCCGGCGGAGCCTATGTAGTCACCGCCCGACTACCCGCCCTTCCCGGGGTCGTCGGCGACTCCGGCCCAAATACAGGAGTTCCTGTCGGCCATGGCTCGCCTCTTTGGGCCGTCGGGTCCCGCCGGTGCGCCTTCGGGCCCCGCGGTCCCACATGGGTGTCCTCGCGTTTCCTCGCCGGCGGCCCCGGCGTCGCTGTCGGCTCCGGCCCCAGCGCCGCAGGACACCCTTGGATCCAGGCCTGGATCCCGGTCGACGCCGGTTGACCTTGTTACGCCTCCACCGACGTCGACTCCACCGGCACCAGTTCTGATGCCGCCCGCTCCTCGAGACGACGTCGACCTCAGTTTCAGCCCCGAAGTGGACGCGGTGTCGAGCCGGCGTCGATCGATGCCGTTCTCGACGTTGCTTGGGGATTTTTATCCCCATGTCCCTGCTCCTTATTTTAGACCTGTTGAACACCCTGAGGAGCAAGGGGAGGACTGGGAGGGGTCTGAGGACCCTTTCGCTGCAGCCTGCGAGTCTGAACAGGACTGGGCTGAGGAATTGGGGGATGCCAGTGGTCTGGATACCTCACCAGACCTTGGCATGCTGTCTCCTCCTACCGTGGCTATGGAGGAGGGTGCTAGTTATGCTGTAGTGTTGCGTAGGGCGGCCGAGGCGCTACACCTCGAGCTCCCTACTGTGGCCATCAGGACTAACCTCCTGACAGAGGTGCTTCAGCCAGCAGCTACTTCTGCGGAGCCGCTGCTTCCTTTCAATGAAGCCCTTTCTGATGTTCTTTTGGGCACTTGGTCCAGGCCCACCACAGGGGCTCCTGTGGATAGGAACGAGGCCCAACGCCATCGCCCGGCTCCGGGTGACCCCATTTTCCTCTCCCAACACCCCACCCCCGAGAGCTTGGTTGTCCAAGCCTCTGCTTCCCCAACCGCCTTCCCTTCCGCACCACCGGATAGGGAATCCAAGAAGCTGGATCAGTTTGGGAAGAAGATTTTTTCTTCCACCAGCTCTGCGCTGCGGTCCGTGAACACCGCATGCCTCTTGGGCCGTTATTCCCACTCTCTGTGGGATACGGTGGTGAACGTGCTGCCCCAGTGTCCGGAGGAGGCCCGGCCTGCTCTCTCCCAGGCTGTTGTAGAGGGGAGAGACGCAGCAAAGTTCATGATTCGTTGTGGCCTACACACTGCCGACTCAGTGGGCAGATCAATTGCAACGACGGTGGCGGTTCGCCGTCACGCCTGGTTGAGGACCACTGGATTTTCGGGAGATGTCCAAAACACCCTTATGGACTCACGGGCTACGGCCAAGTCCTTGGGACTCTCGGCAGTCCGCCCTCCTCCGCCTTCCGCTTTTCGCTCCTTTCGTGACACAGGAAGGGGCGCCCCGCAGCGTTCGTAACAGAGCCACAGGCCGGCGCAGCAATCATCCCAGTGTGGCTGCGGGTTCTGCCGTGGCGGACCAAGGGGCCAGTGGGTGGGTCAGTCCACCACCACCCCGGGCACCACTGCCTCCAAACCTTCCTAGTCCGAACTTTCAGGCCCATCAAACGCCAGTGGGCGGCAGGCTTCGCCATCACCTCCCCCACTGGCGCACCATCACTTCGGACAGGTGGGTTTTAGAGATAGTCCGGAGTGGCTACTCCCTCCCCTTCGAGACTACCCCTCCAGCCATGCCACCTCAGTACCACCGCATGTCGGGGGATCACTTGGTGCTTCTTCAGCAGGAAGTTGCGGCCCTCTTGGCCAAGGGGGCCATCGAGCGCGTTCCGACGCCAGAAGTAGGTCGTGGTTGCTATTCCCACTACTTTGTGGTGCCCAAGAAGGGGAAAGGCCTGCGTCCTATCTTAGACCTCCGGAACGTCAATCGCTTCCTCCGCAAAGAGAAGTTCAAGATGCTCACTCTAGCTCAGGTCTTGTCTGCTCTCGACCCACAAGACTGGATGGTGGCGCTGGACTTGCAGGACGCCTATTTCCACATCCCCGTCCTGAGCCCACCGGCATTACCTATGGTTCACGGCAGGCCACGAGCACTTTCAGTTCACCGTGCTCCCCTTTGGCCTTACCAGCGCCCCTCAGGTGTTCACCAAGGTGATGGCGGTGGTCGCAGCTCATCTGCGTAGATCAGGGGTTTCAGTCTTCCCCTATCTCGACTACTGGTTGTTGAAGGCGGGCTCGCCCCAGGCAGTCATCTCCCACCTCCAGACTACGGCCGACCTCCTGCACTTGCTGGGGTTCTCCATCAACGTGCCGAAGTCGCACCTGATCACCTCTCAGAAGCTCCTCTTTATCGGAGCGGTTCTGGACACGGCGCAGTTTCGGGTCTATCCTCCCGAGCAGCGAGTCCGGGATATTCGGGCTCTGATTCCCATCTTTCAGCCCTTGTCCCGGGTTTCGGTCAGAGTGACTCTGAGGCTGCTGGGCCTCATAGCCTCCTGCATCCTGCTGGTCAATCATGCCAGATGGCATATGCGGGCTCTGCAGTGGGACCTGAAGTTCCAGTGGGCGCAGCATCAGGGGAACCTGTCCGATCACATCCAGATCTCGGAGGACACTGCACGACAGTTGCAGTGGTGGCTCACGAACCGGCATTGGGTTGACGGCAGATCCCTCTCCCTTCCCCAACCGGAGTTTACAGTGGTGACGGATGCGTCCCTCCTGGAATGGGGCGGCCACATGGGAGAGGCGGAGATCAGAGGCCTCTGGTCTCCGGCGGAGTCCTGGCTCCACATCAACCTTCTGGAGCTGCGGGCGATCCGGCTTGCACTGAAGGCATGCCTTCCCTCTGTCAAGGGGAGAGTAGTGCAGGTGTTCACAGACAACACCACCGCCATGTGGTACTGCAACAAACAAGGCGGGGTGGAGTCGTGGACCCTCTGTCAGGAGGCTCTGCATCTCTGGACATGGCTGGAACATCAGGGCATGTCCCTGGTGGTTCAACACCTGGCAGGTTTTCTGAACGCCAGGGCGGACGAACTCAGCCGCAGGTGCATGCTCGATCATGAATGGCGTCTTCAGTCTGAGGTGGTGCAAGGTCTCTTTCAGAAGTGGGGAGAGCCTTGGTTAGATCTATTCGCCACCGAAGAGAACGCGCAATGTCATCAGTTCTGCGCGTTGGAATTTCCAAGGCGGCACTCGCTCGGCGACGCTTTTCGTCACGAGTGGAGTTGCGGTCTGTTGTACGCCTTTCCGCCTATACCACTTCTACCCAGAGTGTTGAAGAAGATTCGGCGCGACCGGGCCCAAGTCATTCTTGTGGCTCCGGACTGGGCTCGAAGAGTATGGTATCCCGAGCTACTCAGTATGAGCATCGATCCTCCGATCAGACTGTCTCTTCAGGAGGATCTTCTGTCGCAGCAGCAGGGGACGGTCCTCCATCCGAACCTGTCCAGCCTCCACCTCTTTGCGTGGAGATTGAGTGGCGGCAGTTGATTCCTTTCGACTTGCCTCCTGAAGTTTGTGACGTTATTCTGGCAGCCAGGCGTCCCTCTACTAAAGTGGTATACGCCTGCAGGTGGAACAAGTTTGTGGCATGGTGCACAGCAAAGGCTGTGGATCCCTTTTCTGCCCCTCTTTCTGAGGTCCTACTGTTCCTTCTCTCTTTGGCTCGGCAGGGCTCTGCTCTGGGCACTATCAAGGGCTACCTTTCTGCAATTGCTGCCTTTCTCAGGCTACCTGATCAGCCCTCTCTTTTCAAGTCCCCTGTTGTAAATAGATTTCTCAAAGGCATTACACACCTTTTTCCTCCTATTCCTTTCGTGATGCCTCAGTGGGACTTGAATCTGGTTCTTACATACTTGATGTGCGCTCCCTTTGAGCCTCTTCACAACTGTCCTCTTCATCTCTTGACATTGAAGACTGCCTTCCTGGTGGCCATCACCTCCGCTAGGCGGGTGAGTGAGCTCCAGGCTCTTTCTTGTAAGCCTCCTTTCCTTTCAGTCCATCCGGACAAGGTTGTGCTCAGGCCCCGTCCTTCCTTTTTGCCAAAAGTGGTTATGGCCTTTCACATTGGGCAGACTATTACCTTGCCCACCTTCTTTCCGCCTCCGCATCCTTCCAGAGAGGAAGAGAGGCTCCACCGCCTGGACCCAAAGCGTGCGCTCTCATTTTATCTCAACCGCACACAGCAGTTCCGGGTGGATGACCAGCTCTTTATTGGCTACGTTGGCACCAAGAAAGGTCGGGCAGTACACAAGAGAACTATCTCCCGCTGGGTTGTCTTGTGTATCAAAGCCTGTTACTCTTTGGCTAAAAAAGAACCTCCGGTGGAGCTGCGTGCTCATTCCACCAGAGCTACTGCAGCCACTACTGCATTGGGACGTGGTGTCCCCCTGCAAGACATCTGTCAGGCAGCCACGTGGGCCTCGCTGCACACGTTTACCAAGCATTATTGCCTGGACAGCCAAGTCCGGAGAGACGGCTTCTTTGGCTGTTCTGTTCTCCGTGACTTTCTGGTGTGATCTTAGTTCGCAGACCCACCACCGGGGTTGGTATTGCAGGGGTATCTATTCTAAGGTAAGGAATCTATCACTATGTGTTTCTTTCAGATGAACAAGTTACTTACCTTCGGGAACGATGTATCTGTAAGAAACATTAGTAGTGATAGATTCCTTACCGCCCCACCCATCCTCCCCGTTCTGCGAACTGATTTCTAGGGTTAAGGTCATCCCTTTCAGGGCCCTAGTTTCAATGCACCAGTGGTCAGTATCTTGCTTGGCTCTGCGTTTGCTCACTTTGCCACTGGATTCAAGCAAGCCTGGCTGATGACGGCTGGAATGCCAGAAACCGGTCCTAGGATGCTTGTTTCCGGTCCAGGGAAGACATGGCTTGGCAGTTCGGGCTGGACTGTTCCCATGAGGCACAGGGTCAGACTGATTTGCATATGGCCATGTCTGAACTGGGGTGGTGGAGTGAGCTAAAGAATGATGATGGATTAAACCCAGATCAGTTGACTGGGGGTGAGTGTTTGATTGGCTCAAACGTTCCGTCCATCATCCCCTTTTGTATCGCTTTGTTCGCCCTAAGTTGGCGGGGGTATGCCCAGACGTGGGTCCCTTGCTCACTTTGCCACTGGATTCAAGCAAGCCTGGCTGATGACGGCTGGAATGCCAGAAACCGGTCCTAGGATGCTTGTTTCCGGTCCAGGGAAGACATGGCTTGGCAGTTCGGGCTGGACTGTTCCCATGAGGCACAGGGTCAGACTGATTTGCATATGGCCATGTCTGAACTGGGGTGGTGGAGTGAGCTAAAGAATGATGATGGATTAAACCCAGATCAGTTGACTGGGGGTGAGGGTTTGATTGGCTCAAACGTTCCGTCCATCATCCCCTTTTGTATCGCTCTGCGTTCCTGGCACGGAAAGTCGTGTACAGAAGTGACGTCAGCGCGCGTGGGCGGTGTCTAAGTAGCGCCCGGGACGTCATCTCGGCGACCACGACGCCAACGACGGACGCGGTGCCGCACGACGCCACCTACCGGCGCGCAGGGTTACTGCTGACGAAAACTTTCCGGATCCAGTCTGACGCCTTGGGATATTCTAAGGTAAGGAATCTATCCCTACTAATGTTTCTTACAGATACATTGTTACCGAAGGTAAGTAACTTGTTCTTCAGTGTGTGTGTGTGTGTGTTTGTGTGTGTGTTGTGAGTGTTTTAATTTTGAATAAATATCTGTGCTCTATATTTTTTTTTCAAAAATGCTTGTATTCAATTTTGCACAAGTATTAATTGTTGTTTGTGCATATGATATATACAAAAAAATTATTTAATAAATCAATGCATAATTTGTTAATAACCGTTAATACCAATGGGGTAAACCAGTCACGCACAGAACCTGGGGATAGATACGTTAAGCGAACAATGGTTCTGCCACGAAATGAAATTTAACCATTTCCTTTTGTCCCCCAAGTGGTAGGACTCCAATTAATGGTAATGGTAAGCCACAACACTGAATCTCTACAAAACAAACCACTTACACCAAATGAAAATGTGGTTAAAGTTTTTATGTAAGAAAATCATATTCTTTCAACAATTGTTGATAAGACCCAGGACATATACACAAAAAACAATCATGGTTTTACACAATCACAATACAATTTATACATAATCAATGATACACATATAACACAATCAGTAAGCTCAGCGTTGTTTTATCCATGGGAAACCCCTAACTCGACTTAGAATCTATTCTCTCAGTTATAAGGTCTGGTTGGGCAGCAACGCTTGATTTTATATACGTCGACGTTTCGACCCCTTAAAAACGTGTGAGTATAAAAACGCATCACCATGGGGTCTTCATCAGGACTAACAACAGTATTTGTGTATTGCCTGTATAAAAAAGAAGAATGAGTATACTTTAAGGTTCAGTGTGTGACAAAAAGTTGTTTTAGGACGAATAGTAATTAAGGGGCATGTGTGAAAGCACAGAATTCATGCTCACCTTCTGAAATTGTCCCAGTGAAATGCCAAATATGTTGACCTCGCGAGGCATTTCACTGGGACAATTTTAGACACACCACACAATTAATTGGAGTCCTACCACTTGGTGGGACAAAATAGGAAATGGTTAAATTTAATTTGTTAATAAAGCAAGTGTTTTAGAATGTTGCTTGCACATCCAAGAACAGCTCCTAAAAGTAAGTGGTCTCACTTGTTAAGAGCGTGTTAATGGCCGAATGGTCCTGTAGTGTGAAAATATGTTAACGTAAGTTGGCAGAGACTTGGTCTTGAAGGGCATGCCTTTAATGGCAACCTCAACTGCTAATGTAAATTGAAAGATTTATTTTTGCAAGTACAATGAATTTATTTTTCCCTAGGACACGTGGGTTGGCATGCCTGTATGTTTAGAATTGAAATTGTATTATTTTCTTAATTATATTTATTATGAATATTTAAGGCTATAGTTGGACTGTTACAAAGGATGATGTTTTTAATATTTTCGTGGTTTTCAATGTATTATATTATAATAAAGACATAGTTAAATGTAAAACACTTATGGAATTTTATTTTTATTCTTGGAGAAAAGTGCGCCGTGCAAGGGGGGGGGGTTTGTTTTATTTAAGTGCACTGTGCACCTAGTAACCACTTGACCAGATTCTTGTTATTTGAGAAAATATATTGTGTACGCAGTAGTGGTGCTGTCCTCTGGGTGCTGCTTTAACGGCTTTCCATGGATTACATTGCAACCGAGTGAGACTACATAAGAACGCACTTTTCGAGGAACTGTGAGTGTTTTTTTCACTACTGTATAATTTTTTATCGAGACGGCGCTGAACAGAATTTCACTGATTTGAAAATAGTGTCAGTTGGCGGAGGCTTTAAAGCGCTTTGCATGGATTTCATTGTAACCGCTTGGATAGTCCGTGCCATGTAAGCAGGGCCAGTTCTAGGATTTTTGGGGGCCCGGGCAAAGGGGGAATGTGCGAGGCCCCTCTAATTTACATAAGTGACACCTTCAGGGCTCCAGAAGCTGCTTTGTTCAGACTTCTCCTGGGCCACAGCGCCTCCTCTCAGCCTCCTACAAGCATCTCTTTTACAGCTCATATCGGTCTGAAGGTGTGAGAATTGCTTGTGGGCTGAGAGTTAAAACTGTGGGGGCACCAAAGTGCTGGACAATGGGCGTCCCGCAGTGTCTCTGAATGGGCAGCAGGGCAGGAGGCCTAATAACAGGACAAACCTGCAAAATGTGTTTCGTTGCAACTGGGACAAGAGTAAGTGTCCCCCTCCCCTATGCCTTCCCAGACCATCCCTGAGAGGCCCAGGGAGTGGGGGGCCATCCCATGGGCCCAATTGTTACCAGACACCTTTCTTTCAATTGGATCGGCTGGGGAACATGAGGGCCAGTGGTGTGTTACACTTGTGCGGGCACCATGCTGGGAGTCTGAGTGCGAGGCCCTGGGCAGCTGCCCACACTGCCCATGCCTTGCGCCGGCCCTGCATGTAAGAACGTCACATTGCACAAAATGGCAATTGGAGAAAAAAAAAAATCAGATACGAATAAAACTAGAATAAACATGCACATACATGGACTGTTTAATAATGTCTGCCATTCAAAGGCCACATATAGCGCCTGTAGACAAGTACTTGTGAGTAGAAGGCACGGTTTCTTTTTAATGCAGCGCCTGTCTAGTGCCAGTCTAAGATCTGCAAGAGCTGCGCTTAGTACCGGACCAAGAGAGTTATGGTGGAGCGTAGCAGTGCTGAATAATTGGGGACACTTGGTCAAACTGTGAGTGCCGGGGCAGCCAGTGAGGAGGCTGGGGCTACAGGAGCGGGCGGAGCAAGGCTGGCAGTGAGCGGAAGTCATTGTGGGTACAGAGGGCTCATCATATGGTATTTTTAATTTGCTCACCTAAGTGTGTCGCCCAATATTGTACCGCCCTGACTCATTGCAGCATGTAGAGCTGTATGGAATTACAAGTGGCCCGCTGAGTTAGAAAATGGCAGAGGGCTCTTTAAGTCATAGCCTAGGCAGTCGGGATATTCATCCGCTTGTTCAACAAGCATGCTTGAAATGCGTGCAGCCACGGAGAGATTAGTAAACAAGCACAGCGTAAGCAGTGCACTTGTTTACTTATTCTCCCGTGGCTGCAGCATTTCAACCGTGATTGTTAAAGGCAAACTGTACAAGCGGTAAATATTAAAATAAACACAGCGCAAGCGCTGTGCAGGGTAAACAAAAAAAAGTTCCACTTCAAAAGTGGATAGAAACAGTACTTGATCACCGGGAAACTGATAAGAGAAGCACAAGCGGAAAACACGAGGAACAACAGGAAACAGTAAGCTAAAGCCAATAGAAATGGAGGAAAAGTAAGTGGCAAGCACAGGAACCAATGAAAAGCAAGGGGGCGGGATGTAAGCCCCTTTTAAGATTTATTTTAAATACAATAGATTTCACAAGCAGTGCAGGCAAAACCTAAAAATTAACCACTGCACCATCAAAATACATCAAATTAAAGCAGAGATAGACCCTCTCCATCTAGCACTGAAGTGGGCTACTTTTGTTTAGGCAGATGTTCACAAGTGCACCAATGAATTGCTGGCATTCATAGTGAAGAGAGCTGGTGGATTTTGTGGGCTGACCCATTTCCATGCCAGTGGGTGTGGTGGGCGGATGCAAAATATGAATGGCACTTGAACAGATCAATGGATAAAGACTGCTGACTGAATGCCCTAAATGTAGGTAGGTAAAATGTATATTTTATTATAGATTTTTGAAAAACATGACACTGGTGAAATAACCCAAGCTGCCTCTAGGCCAGACCAAATAAATGGTGGTCACAACCTAATACATGGGGTTTTCAAAGTCTAATTTACATTTTTAACAAAGTTAAATTAAACTGATCTCTCCAGGAAGATCACAGATGTACTGTAGGGATTTCCAACCAAAATAACTGTGAACCTGTCCTTCGACTACCTGGCATTCTGCATCATATAGTTATTTATACTGTTTTTACTATGGCATTGAGTCTAAACTCCCTGAAATCAATAAACCATCCTTTGCTGAAAAAAAAAGGTTCTTTTTAAAAGTCTGACACAGAAAAAAAGATTTAATTTAATGTATTTTTATTCGAATGTCCGAGACATCCATAAAAGTACATAAAATACCAGAAATCATCGTAAACAAAATATGTACCATAAAATTTAAGATTACAATTTTCCATCTATAATGCGCAAACTGCAAGATAAAATACATAGTTTTTTAGAAAATCGTTGATTTCCGGCTGTACACGGCAGATTTGAGGAAACATCCTACTCTAGAACAGACATCCTCCTCATTTAACAATTGAATAAATCAGAAAGCAACTATGCATTGTGCAAATGTTTGCTTTTTTTAAATTGGTCTCTGTTATAAGTTTACCCAGACCTAGGTTCTAAGACCTCTTTTCCTTCCCATTGTCCCTGCCACATGTTTCCCCCTTCCTCTCCTCCCCACTTGATATACACCTTTGGAATCTTGGGTGGAAATTCAAATTAAAATGTTGGTGATCAGGAGGTAAGGTTCCAACCCTAACCAGGTTTTAAGGGGAATGTGAGACCTAACAGTAGTCTTATATAGCTCTGCATTGTTCCATGTGCAACGACACCTTTCCAAGAGCAATTGCACAAACAGCTGAATGTGTGTCAAAGAGCGAGGGCCTCCGTATCCTATTAAAACATTGAAGTACATTGGAAAGCTATGGGATTTTAAAGCCATGTTCACAAGAAAGACATTGTTAATTATGGATTCATTTAATTTTGCATCAGGATTAAGCCTGACAGATAACAACAGAGAGATAGGTCACCATTTTACAAAGTCTTCTATATATGGAAGAACTAACTCATCATGGCATATAAAGTGAGATGTAGAGGGCGGCACAGAAAGGAGCTGTCTACGAAATCTGTTCTCTTCCACCTGGAGTGCAGAACAATTAGCATGCAAGCACACACCTGCACCATAAACTGCTGTGGAAATACATTTAGTCTTATAAATTTCCAGTAAAGGTGATATAGGTGTACCCCCAATTGGTCACGGCATGTTAAACACAGCACCTACAGACTGACTGATTTTGAGTCGACGATTGTGAATGTTAGGTGTGCAGCTCTGCAAGGACTCAAAAAGTATGTACCCCTGTGATTGCCAATGGCTAGTGTGTTCATTGTCATGCATTTGGGACCCCAAGCCATAATATGTGATATGGCAAAGTTCGTAACCAAGACGAGGTCAGCCATGAACTGAATAAATGTGTCGGTAAGACAATGCGGTGCTTTAGGAGTATAAGCAATAAGTACTGAGTCATCCGCATATAAAAGTGCATGGGTAGGTACCTTGTTAATCATGGGAACATCTCGGGGCAAGCCTCAACAAGTGTTGGGTTCTGATTATTTATATGGAGAACAGAGGAGTTGCACTGGAACGTACCAGAGAAAGTGTGTCCGATAGCTCCCCCTGAGCACCAAATGTGACATTGGCTGGGAGGTTCTGATGAATAACAGCCAAAAAATGTACTAAGGCGAGGTCCAGACACATAAGTAAGAACATCCAAAGTCTGGAACGATTAACATTGTCAAACACTGATGACAAATTCAACAGGCATTGGTAAATGCAATGGGTTTTGCCTAAATCATTAATAATAAACTGTTGTATGTAGACAAGCACAGGAGATGCAAAAATACAGACTTGTACAAGAAATTTGCTTATGCATGCAGGTGCAAGAGATGTCAATATGCATGCAGGTGCAGCACCTGTGCAAAACCCCAGTACGCACTGGAGCATGCTGTTTGGGATTATACAGTGTACACTGTAGATTTCCACCATAAAAAATATGTAGATTTGCTCCTACCATGGACATGAGTGAGTAGGTGTGATTAAAGAGGAAACACTCCAAAATTGATGTTGTTTTTAAAAAAAGAAGTTTGTCAATGAGAAAATATATTTTCTCTTTTCTGAATAAACAAAAAATACATTGCTGCATTCCCGTGACATTTCCATATAGGTAAATGATTATGCATGCTAAACTGGGGAATCTGTGACAGCTGGAGAATTCGAGGAGTGATTGTGAAATTCTTTAGGAATTCCTACAAGTTCTGAAATGTGCTTCAAACAAAGAGCAAACCTAATAGGGTAAACTGTCATTTTTGTTTCGTTTGACTTTTCAGAATCTGGCAAAGAGTTACTAAAAAAGGTATTGCATAAAAGAGAAATTAGCAAAACAAAAAGTAATTCTACAATGCTGTAAATTGAGACGTACAACGTCCACCACAAAATGCAAGTAAATGCGCGTGCACATAGTGTGCGAATAATTGCTGGGAAGGAATACTAAATGCAATTGCCCTGAATTTCGCACGATGATCGTTCCCGTCATCATCTTCAACCAAATGCATTTGAGTTGAAATGTACCTCACACTAGCTGTAAGCAACATGGTATAACGCTATGTACAAACAGTCCGCTAGAGGGCACTGTAAGGCATCTATGAAATACGGTTTGGTCAGTGGACTGTACACAATGTAAATATAACGGCCACTTTTTACAGAAAGATAACAATGGGAATGACAGTAAAAATGACATGCTGATCTTTTTTCATTCACCCGGATTTTTATTGGTACAATGTTTGTAATGCAGTATTTGAAATGAGAAAATAGTCTTAAAAAAAAAAAAAAAAATGACGTGCTGATAAGCATCAAAGCGTGTAAAAATTAAAGTCATGGGCCATGATAAATAATGAATTCAAACATTTTTTATGAATGATGGATGTCTCTCTGGTGGCGCATGCAAAACCCCGGGGCGGGGCTCAGAATCTGGCACAGTCCGTTTTTATATAGCGCAGCTACTCACCCTTACGGGTCTCAAGGCGCTGGGGGCCGTAGTGGAAATTAAGTGAGCTATTGCCCAGAGTCACATGGTGCTGAGCTGAGCTGCCGCCGGAGCCGGGGATCGAACCGTGAACCCTGTGCTCCGAAGTCAGCTGCCCTGGCCGCTGCACCACACCTCTCCACTAGGCACAGAGTTACTATACACGGTATTGCGTAAAAGAGAAATGAGCGAAACAAAGAGCAATTCTGCAATGTTGTCAATGGGGGCGTACCACGTCCACAACAAAATGCAAGTAAATGCGCTTGCACACAGTGTGCTGTGATAAAGGATGCTTTAAATGCATGCAGAACCCAACAAAGCAAATAAAATGCTATTTAAAAGCATGCTCTAAATGCGTTCAGCCAGGGGAAGATAATAAAAGCTAAACTCTAAACACTGTTCTTGGGCCACGGGAGCCTGATAAGAGAAAAACACAAAAGGAGCACAGTAAAGAAACACCTACAACAAATAGAAAGGAGGAAAAGAAAATTGACATGCACACTGCCCAATAAGAAGGGAAGGCGGGATGTAAGCCCCTTTTAAGATATATTTAATACAATAGATTTCACAAGCACAGCGCAAACGCTGTGCAGGCGAAACCTAAAAATGCCAGGTCCAAAGGGCAGCGCCTTGCTGCTGTATATTTCCCAATGATTACATTTAGGTTTAAGCACTGCTTCGCTGTACCTAGTTTTTCACGAAGTCCGTACTGACAGCAATGTATGATGTCATTTGCCCTTGCCCACTTCTGTAGTCTGTTATGAGTTATTCTGCCAATTATTTTCATTGCTGTGTCGATCAGAGAAATTGGTCAGTAGCACTTTGGGTCGGAATAATCCCCCTTTTTAAATATCAGCTATATTAAAGATGTTGGCCAAGAACTGGGTAACTGATCAGGGACATGGCACTTAAAAACATTGATCAAGAGAGGCACCCTCACATCAGTGTTGGTTTTGACAAAGTCTATAGGCATCCTGTCTGGACCTGGGTCCTTGTCAGTAGTGATCTCTTGTATATCATCTGATAATTCCGACAGCTCAAATATAAGTTTATTGTTTGTAACAAGACCATTATTAAGCTCCATTTTCCTTCTTTTTATCTCCTGTTTGTACCAGGATCGTGCGGTTGCAACTTCCACAGCATCACTTGGCCTTGAAGACAATGCTTTACACAACTGTCTATTAGCATGGGAGCACACAGGGTCAAACCAGGCCGCATTGGCACCTGCTTTGGGCATAGATTTTAATAGACCTGAATGAATGTGATTACAAACGTTTACAAATTAATTAAACACAAGAAGAGTGGCAGCTCCCTCTGCAAGGCATGCTAAAAAAGAATCAAAATTACTTTGGATTATAGAAGCCAGAAACAGGCTAGGGCTGGGCAGGTTCCAAACAAGTCTAAGCCCGTTTCTTTCTGCTTTGGGCTGGGCTAAGGTTGGGCGGTCCACAGTCACTATCGGGAAGGAAAATTAGGCCACTAAGGGATTATGGTGCCCGTAATTCACATCCAGAATTACCCCTTGTTTAAAATATTCAAGTAAGCCTGTGACAAAAAATATAATCAATTACCCAGGCACAGTCTCTCCCATTAAAAAGTTGTGATTTCTCCATCACCACATTTCACAATCTCAGACATGTTGGTTAAGATGTGTGCAGCTATATGGTATCCCAGTTCCTTTCCCCTGCGATAAATATAAATCCCCATAGCAATAATATCTTGTAAGTCAGAATTGAAGGTGTTAACCAGTACTTTGGCATTAACCTCTTAACTGCTAGGTCTTTTCCCCCCCAGTGCTGAGCCTTTTTAGGCTATTTGGGGTAGTTCGCGCTTAGGGCTCCATAACTTATTTCCACATAAGGCATCCACACCAAATTTGCTTCCCCCCCCCCCCCCAACATCCTGTGATTCTACAGGTACCCAGGGTTTGTGTATTCCCCTGGAGGGGACCACGAATATAGGCAAGATATATCTGAATTTTGAATTTTATGTGAAAAATAGAAAGAAAGTGCATTGGTTAAAAGTGTTTTTTTTTCCCCCCTACAAATGGCATCAAAGAACGGTTTGCCGTGGTAAAGTCACCATCTTCCCAGCTTTTAGGAACATGTAGAGCTGATTAAAAAAAACATTTTATTACCACAGTTTTAGCATTTTTTAAAAGAGGCAGCCCCTTTTTCCTATTTTTTGTGCTATAACCTACTTCCAATTTTTGGTGGAAATCAGTGTGACACTCAAGGATGATCCTGGAAAGCTATATATTTCTAAAACATAGACCAAATTCCAAATTCAGCAAGGGGTATATGTGTAGAACCCTCAAAGTTTACCCAAAGAAACTAACTGTTAACATAAAGAAATATTGAAAACAAGTAGAAAAAAACGGTCATTTGTGACGATCTTTTTATCTGTAACTTTTTGTCACAATGGCCGATTTCCAAAAGCAATATACCATTACGTTCGCTAGACCCTTCTGGTTGTAGGAATATATAGGGTTTGTAGGTTCTTCAAGAACCCGAGGTACCCAGAGCCAACAACTGAGCTGCACCGTACAATAGTTTTTCACTGTTTACCGAGTAAAGACCAATTAATATGGTGAAATATAGAGTGAAAAATGGGTATCAAAGAAGCCTATGTATTTCTGAAATGGGCGCAATATATCGAGTTTAGGAGCAGTGGTTATCTGTACATCTCTTACTTTATGTGCACCCATACTAACATATGAATCTGAAAGAGACACGTTAGTGACAGATTCCTTACCTTAGAATATCCCCAGGCGTCAGGCTGGATCCGGAAAGTTTTGCGTAGCAGTGCCCTTTGCGCGTCGGTAGGCGGCGTCGTGCGTCTCCGCGTCCGTCGTCGGCGTCGTGATCGCCGGGATGACGTCGCGGGCAGTACTTAGGCGCCGCCCCTGCGCGCTGACGTCAGTTCTTCTTTTCCGCGCCAGCAAGCGCAGATCCGGGAAGAGCAGTGCCCTAGTCATTTTTTGACTATCTTTTTTGGTGAATTTTTTCACTGTTTTCTTCGAATCGACTTCAAGGTGTCGTAGGGATGCCCGGTTTTAAACGTTGCGGCGCCTGTGCTCGGATGATGTCCATCACAGACCCACATCGGGAGTGTCTCTTCTGCCTCGGCCGAGGCCACGACACGGAGTCGTGTTCCGACTGCCGGGCCCTCAACCCGAAAGCTTTGCGAGAGCAGTCTCGAAAGCTCCTTGAGGCCCGGCATTCGGCTCCGCGCAAGCCCCGGTCGCGTGAGAGGTCCAGGGGTCGATCGCGGAGTCCTCACCGGTCGTCGGCATCGAAGTCTTCTTCGTCCGGTAAGTCCAAGCACAAAAAGTCCAAAAAGCATCGTCGCTCTAGGACTTCGCCTCGCCGGTCTCGCGACTCGGCTGAGGCCCCTCCCGGCACCGTCCCCGCGGCCCCGGACATGCCTGTGGAGTCGCCCCGCAATACCCGTCCTTCCCGGGTTCGGGGGCGGATCCGGCCCAGATACAGGAATTCCTGTCGGCCATGGCCCGCCTCTTCGGGCCTCAAGGTCCCTCCGGTGCGCCTTCGGGCCCCGCGGGCCCTGATGGGGTTGCTCCGGCGTCGCCGACGGCTCCGGCCCCGGCGTCGCCCGTGCCTCCAGCCTCGATCTTGGCTCCGGCCCCGGCCTCGATCCCGGCTCCGCAACCCCCATCGACGCCGGTCGACCTAACGACACCTCCGCCGACGCCGATGTCTCCGGTGCCGTTCTCGACGCCGCCTGGGGCTCCGGGCGGCGTCGTCCCCCAGTTCCTTCCGGCTCCGGACATGGACCCGGACTGACGTGGCTCGACGCCGGTTCCGGCGCCGATGGGACCTTGGGACCCAAATGTCCCTCCTCCTCCTTATTTTGAACCAGAGGAGGACCAGGAGGACTGGGAGGGGTCTGATGACCCTCTGACGCAACAGTGTCAGTACGATGAGGACTGGACAGAGGGTCTAGGGGATGCCAGTGGTCTGGATACTTCCCCTGACACTGGCATGCTGTCTCCTCCCGTGGCTACGGAGGAGGGAGCCAATTTTGCAACGGTGTTGCGTAGGGCGGCTGGGGCCTTCCGTCTCCAACTCCCTACTGTGGCGGTCAAGACTAATATCTTGACAGAGGTGCTTCAGCCGGCAGCCTCCTCTACGGAGACTGTGCTGCCGTTTAACGATGCCCTCACTGACGTTCTTTTGGGCGCCTGGTCCAAGCCCAACACAGGGGCTCCTGTGGATAGGAACGTGTCCCGACGCCATCGCCCAGCTCCGGGCGACCCCCTGTTTCTCTCTGTCCACCCCACTCCTGAGAGCTTGGTTGTCCAAGCCTCCGCTTCCCAAACCGCATTCCCTACCGCCCCTCCGGATAGGGAATCCAAACGCCTGGATCAATTTGGGAAGAAGGGTTTTTCTTCCTCCAGTGCTGGCTTGCGGTCCATCAACACCGCTTGTCTTTTGGGCCGATATACCCACTCCTTGTGGGATTCGGTGGCGACTGTTTTGCCCCAGTGTTCTGAGGAGGTCCAGACACTGCTTTCCCGCGCCATTGCGGAAGGAAGGGATGCGGCCAAATACACGATACGATGTGGCCTTGATACCGCCGACTCGCTGGGCAGGTCTATTGCAACGACGGTGGCGCTGCGACGCCACGCCTGGCTGAGAACCACTGGTTTTTCAGGGGATGTCCAGAATACTCTCATGGACATGCCCTTTGATGGAGTCGGTCTTTTTGGGTCCAAAGCAGACCATGCGTTGGAGCGCTTAAAGGACTCACGGGCTACTGCCAAGTCCCTGGGCCTTTCTGCTACACGCCCTCCGCTGACTTCTGCTTTTCGCCCCTATCGTGGCCACGGAAGGGGCGCCCCGTCACGTCAGCAGCCCAGCCACCGGCCCGCGCAGCAGGCGTCTTCGCGTGGCCGAGGACGTGGATTCCGCCATGGCGGATCGGGCAACCAGCGTGCGGGTCAGGCCACCACCTCCAATCCGTCCGCGGCCTCCAAGCCCTCCTAGTCCCTCCTTTCAGGTGCACAGCACGCCAGTAAGGGGCAGGGTCCGCCATCACCTTCCCCACTGGCGTACCATCACCTCGGACAGGTGGGTCTTGGACATTGTCCGAAGGGGCTACTCCCTCCCCTTCGAGACCACCCCCCTAGCCATGCCACCTCAATTCCACCGCATGTCAGGGGATCACTTGGTACTTCTGCAGAAGGAAGTCACGGCCCTCTTGACCAAGAGGGCCATCGAGCGGGTTCCGACCCCAGAAGTAGGGCGTGGTTGCTACTCCCACTACTTTCTGGTGCCCAAAAAGGACAAGGAGGACATGCGTCCTATCTTGGACCTCCGGAACGTCAATCGCTTCCTCCGGAAGGAGAAGTTCCAGATGCTCACCCTAGCTCAGGTCTTGACTGCCCTCGACCCTGGAGACTGGATGGTAGCCTTTATCCTGGGTTTCGGTACGGATGACCCTGAGGCTGCTGGGCCTCATGGCCTCCTGAATCCTGCTGGTCAATCATGCCAGATGGCATATGCGGGCTCTGCAGTGGGACCTGAAGTTCCAGTGGGCGCAGCACCAGGGCAACCTGTCCGATCACGTACAGATCTCGGAGGGGACTGCAAAACAGTTGCAGTGGTGGCTCTCGAACCGGCAATGGGTCATGGGCAGATCCCTCTCCCTTCCCCAGCCAGCCAGAGCACACAGTTGTGACGGACGCGTCCCTTCTGGGATGGGGCGGTCACATGGGAGAGGCGGAGATCAGAGGCCTCTGGTCTCCGGCGGAGTCCCGGCTCCATATCAACCTTCTGGAGCTCCGGGCGATCCGACTTGCACTCAAGGCATTCCTTCCCTCTGTCAAAGGGAAGGTAGTGCAGGTGTTCACAGACAACACCACCGCCATGTGGTACTGCAACAAACAGGGCGGGGTGGGGTCTTGGACCCTTTGTCAGGAGGCTCTGCGCCTCTTGACATGGCTGGAACATCAGGGCATGTTCCTGATGGTTCAACACCTGGCAGGTTCCCTGAACGCCAGGGCGGACGAACTCAGCCGCAGGTGCATGATGGATCACGAATGGCGTCTTCACTCGGAAGTGGCGCAAGGACTCTTTCTACAGTGGGGAGAGCCTTGGTTAGATCTATTCGCCACCGAAGAGAACGCGCAATGTCATCAGTTCTGCGCGTTGGAATTTCCAAGGCGGCACTCGCTCGGCGACGCTTTTCGTCACGAGTGGAGTTGCGGTCTGTTGTACGCCTTTCCGCCTATACCACTTCTACCCAGAGTGTTGAAGAAGATTCGGCACGACCGGGCCCAAGTCATTCTTGTGGCTCCGGACTGGGCTCAAAGACTTTGGTATCCCGAGCTACTCAATATGAGCGTAGATCCCCCGATCCGTCTGCCTCTTCGGGAGGATCTTCTGTCGCAGCAGCAGGGGACGGTCCTCCACCCGAACCTGTCCAGTCTACACCTGCTTGCGTGGAGATTGAGCGGCGGCAGTTGATTCCTTTCGACTTGCCTCCCGAAGTTTGTGATGTGATTCTGGCAGCCAGGCGTCCCTCCACTAAGGTGGTATACGCCTGCAGGTGGAACAAATTTGTGGCATGGTGCACAGCAAAGGCTGTGAATCCCCTTTCTGCCCCTCTTTCTGAGGTCCTTCTGTTCCTTCTTTCTCTGGCCCAACAGGGTTCTGCCCTGGGTACCATCAAGGGTTATCTTTGTGCTATCTCGGCCTTCCTCAGGCTCCCTGATCAGCCCTCCCTTTTCAAGTCCCCTGTTGTTAACAGGTTCTTAAAAGGCATTACTCACCTCTTCCCTCCTGTTCCGTTTGTGATGCCTCAGTGGGACTTGATTCTTACCTTTTTAATGTGCGCTCCCTTTGAGCCTCTACATAACTGTCCTCTTCGTCTTCTGACTCTGAAGACAGCCATTCTGGTGGCCATCACCTCCGCTCGGCGGGTGAGTGAGCTCCAGGCTCTATCTTGCAAACCTCCCTTTCTGTCTGTTCATCCAGACAAGGTTGTTCTTCGGACGCGTCCGTCCTTCTTGCCAAAGGTGGTTACTGCCTTCCACATTGGGCAGACCATCACTTTGCCCACCTTCTTTCCGCCTCCGCATCCTTCCAGAGAGGAAGAGAGGCTCCACCGTCTGGACCCAAAACGTGCGCTCTCCTTCTATATCAACCGCACAAAACACTTCCGGGTGGATGACCAGCTCTTTGTTGGCTACGTGGGCGCCAAAAAAGGTCGGGCGGTGCACAAGAGGACCATTTCCCGCTGGGTTACCTTGTGCATCAAGACTTGCTATTCTTTGGCTAAGAAGGAGCCTCCTGTTGGGCTGCGTGCCCATTCCACCAGGGCGACGGCTGCTACCACGGCCTTGGGCCGCGGTGTTCCGCTGCAGGATATCTGTCAGGCAGCTACGTGGGCCTCGCTGCACACGTTTACAAAGCATTACTGCCTTGACAGTCAGGTCCGGAGGGGCGGCTTCTTTGGCCGTTCTGTCCTCCGGGACTTCCTTGTCTGATCTTTGTTCGCAGACCCACCACCGGGGTTGGTATTGCTGGGGTATCTATTCTAAGGTAAGGAATCTGTCACTAACGTGTCTCTTTCAGATGCACAAGTTACTAACTTGTGTAACGATATATCTGTAAGAGACCGTAGTTAGTGACAGATTCCTACCGCCCACCATCCTCCCCGTTCTGCGAACTGATTTCTAGGGTTAAGGACATCCCTTTCAGGGCCCTAGAATTTTTCAGACACCTATGTCAGCTTCTTGCATGGCTCTGCGTTCCTGGCGTGGAAAGTCGTGTACAGAACTGACGTCAGCGCGCAGGGGCGGCGCCTAAGTACTGCCCGCGACGTCATCCCGGCGATCACGACGCCGACGACGGACGCGGAGCCGCACGTCGCCGCCTACCGACGCGCAAGGGTACTGCTACGCAAAAACTTTCCGGATCCAGCCTGACGCCTGGGGATATTCTAAGGTAAGGAATCTGTCACTAACTACTGTCTCTTACAGATATATCGTTACACAAGTTAGTAACTTGTGCTTTAGAGAGTATTTTATAAAACGTCTTCTTTCTTACACACTGCATACATTTGGAAGGCCCAAATGCAGCGAAATCCAATTGTTCATAACAAATGTCCTATGATTCTATTCTCCCACATGTTTTCCAATAAAAACAGCACCTTACTTGTGTTGGCAAGCATATGGCTGGTGACCGGAAATGGGCAAAAACACAACATGGACGCATCACATTTGTCCACTCAACACTAACCCTTTTTTTGCAAAGTATGTAGCTGTGGATTTTGGGCCCTGGCTCAGCCGGCACCTTGAGAATTCTATCAAACCTGCAAATTTTTTCAAAACTAGACATATGGGGAAATCCAGGAAGGGGTGACCTGTGTGGCTCTCACCAGGTTTTATTTTACCTAGAATGCCTTGCAATCCTCAAACTGACTAAAAAACACATTTTCCTCACATTTCTGTGATGGAAAGTTCTGGAATCTGTGGGAAGTCACAAACTTCCTTCCACCCAGCATTCCCCTAAGTCCCCCGATACAAATGGTACCTTACTTGTGTGCATAGGTCTAGTGCCTGCGACAGAAAGGGGCCCAAAGGGCAACACGGGTACATCCAATTTTTCCACTGAAAACTAACCATTTTTTGTAATGTGGGTAGCTGTGGGCTTTGGGCCCTTACTTAGCCCACACCTAGGGAAACCTAGCAAGCCTGCATATTTTTGAAAACTAGTCAACTAGGGGAGTCCAGGGGCGTCCAGGGGCATGTGACTTGCGTGGCTTTCACTAGGTAATTTTACGCAGAAGCCTTTGCAAACGTCAAACTTTGGTAAACAACACACATTTTACTCACATTTCTGTGGCGCAGAGAGTTCTGGAGTCTGCGGGAATCCACAAATTTCCTACCATCCTGAGTTGCCTCATTTTCCAAGATAAAAACATTACAGCACTTATGTGGATGGCCCAAGAGACCATGACAAAAAAGGAACTAAAGTGCTACCTTGATAGATAAGCAAAAGGCTAGCTGCGGTATTTGGGGCCGTGCTGTGGCGCCACCCATGCAAACCTAAAAACCACAGATGTTTTTGAAAACTAGACAACCAGGGGATTCCAGGGTGGTGTGCCTTGTGTGGATCCCATGAGATTTTCTTACCCACATTGCCCTGCAAACCTCAAACCTTACCTGAAATCGCATATTTTCCTTACATTTCTGTGATGGAAACTTTCGGAATCCGCAGATTGAAAAAGAAGGCAAACCCCCTGGGGAGGGTTGGGGGCCAGAAAAACTGGTTTCTCCTATTTGAGGTGGCGCTGTGACCAATGGCAGTTTTTCTGCCCCCTAAATTCACCTCCAGCCGACGCCCCCATGATGACAGACTTCAATTTTCCCCTGAGGGGGGCAGAAAACCCAATACACACCAGGGAATTCTAAATGGCACCAAGACAAAAGAAGAGTGCAGCCTACCCTGGCGTCCAGCCATACTCCCACTCCAGAACAGGAAATAGTGTCTTTCTCACCACCACCCCCCCCCCTCAGGGAAGATAGGAAGTTTGTCCCAAATGGGGAGAATGACCCAAACGTGGCACGGGGGGGGTTAGAACATCCACCTGACCCCAGGGATTTTACCTGAGTTAAAGAAAATGGGACAGGTGTTGCACTCTGCCATTGGCCATACCCCCACCCCAAATGGGACAAACTAGAGTGCAACACCCGCACCATTTTCTTTTGCCCCAAAGGCAAAATCTTTGGGTCATGTGGACTTTTTACCTGCCCCCAGGGGGACATATTTGGGGAAACCTCCTCAATTGGGAGAAACCTCCCACCTGCCCCAGGGGGGCTGAAAGACACTATTTTCCCTTCTGGGGAAAGGTTCTGGCTTGATGCCTGGGTAGGCCGCCCCATCCTTTTGTTTGTTTTGAAATCTCTGGTATTTAGTGGGCTTTCTGGCCCCTGGGGGGCAGATTGGGGGGAATACCCCTATTCACCCCTGTGGTTGCAAAAAGTCTATTGGGCTATGGGGTTGGGGAGAGCAGCGGCCCATGCCTGGGGGATGGGGGGGGCAAAGAATACTGCATAAATTCAGTCCCTGGTGTCTAGTGGGCTTTTTGCCCCCAGGGGAAATTGGGGGTAATTGTCCCATCTGCCCGGAGGGTGGGGGGGGGCAGAAAGAATGTCTGTGCCCTTTTAGGCTGGGGGCATGGCCATGCCCATGGTCAGAGGCGTCCACCCCTATGTTATTTTCCCCGTTGTCTAGTGGGCTTTTTGCCTCCCCCGGGGAGGGGTGCACATTGGGTATAACCACCGACATCTGCCCCCTGGTGGAATGGGGGTCCATCTGTCTCCTTGTTGGGTGGGGGCATGCCCATGTCAGGCTGCCCCCACCCCTAGTGTCTAGTGTGCGTTCTGTCCCCGGGGGGGGGGGCAGATCAGGGGTAATTAGCCACAGAAAGATTGAAACCTTTTCAAATTAGTGGGCGGAGCACAAGTAGTTCCTAAGTGGCCGATCCCCCATGTCCCTGGTGTCTAGTGGGTGGATCCCTGCTTGGGGATCACTCTCCTGGGGATAGTCCCCAAGCAGGAATCCACTTTGCAGGGATATCAATGGAAAGGGGAGATCCATTTCCAACAATACCTCCCTCAAAGCAATCAGTGCTCAGGGGCTGAGATATGTCCCCGAGAACTGAGGCAGTGAAAGTAAAACAAGCCCATTGTCTCGTTTTAATTCACCTTTAGAAATAATGATGTCAGCCTGCCCTGCCAGCTGAAAGTCAGTACAAAGAACAAGAACAAAAACACTCAGGCTACTTGGGAAGATCTTCCTGAGGAGCCCGAGCTGCAGGAATTAAAATAGGAAACCCTCTGGTGCAAAGCATGAGAGGGGCCTTTTTAACTCTCCACAGTGTCATCCAAAGCCTGACAGAGGCCTTGGTGAAGGAGTACGGCAGTCTGCAGCACTTAAAAGGTTAAAGTCTCTACAAAGAATAAGACTAGTATGTTTAAAGGCCTCGCTATTTTTACTTCATATAACCTCCACAAAGCTGAACAGAGAACAAAAGGTTTAAGTAGTGACACACCCACACTCATTGTTATAGAAATTAAACAAGTATAAATGAAAAGTGTGCCATCCCTTAATGAACACAATCTGAATTACATCACTACCCGTTTCTAACACAGTTCCTGAAACCTTCAGGGACAGACTAACCCATGTCGACAAACCACCCTTAGCACGCCCATATCTAGAATGGGTACCAGGTATAGAATAGCATACAAACCCATGCAAAAATAAAGGAGAATCTGCTCAAGTGTTCTGAAAGATGAGTATATCATACTTGTTTGCCAAACCTTGCCATTCGGGTTGTGCCATCTTGGACTTAATACCAGCTAAATTCCATCTCATTTTGGTGATATTATGTGATACATCAGACTCCGGGGTAACTAGCTGTGATACACTCGGACCAGCTCCTATAATATTGCCAGTGATTATGGTACTATTGTTTCCAGAACCTGGTATGAGTTAATCATTGAGCATTAGATTACGCAATGTATTATATCCATTCTGTATTGTTATGCTGCTGTGTACCATGTAGCAATATTCATGTGCGGGTCTTGGTTTAATAGGAAGGATGGGTTAGGAGCTACTACAAGCAACCAGAAGTAGAGGTTTGCAGAAATAGCCCAACTGTAGTGTGACGATGGCACTCTGTGAAGCAGCTTTGTTGACCTAGAAGGCAAATAGATTTCTCACATAGATAGTATTCTCCAAGTTGATAACAATACAATCACAAGGTATACTTTTTCGAGATGGTCCAAACCACTCCATCCTTCTAGTCAAGATGAGCTGATTTCCATTAGTACTGTTAAAGCCCCTGTTTGCAGAGAGTCAGTGTAGACTGTATGTGTAAGTTGTTCCCCTGTTTCCCCTTGATTGCTTCTCAACTCAAGGACACTGGCTAAGATTAAGACATAGGGGCATGCCGGTGGTGGCAAATTGGTAACATATAACAATGTCTCAACAGGAATCAATGAGGGGATATACTTTAAGAAATAACTTAATTCCAATGTATACATTAAATGATGACAAAATAGTCCCAAGAACATGATTTAATGGAGTAATATTGTCAGAACGGACAGCCAGATCAGATTACATAAATCAAACTGCTGCATCATCCATGCTTTTAAGCTTGTGTACTAAGTGAAAAAATTAACACTTTGTGTTCGTGAAGACATAAATGGCGCAAGGGAAATAAGTGAAAAATTATAATGAAGAATGCTACATTGTTTTGGACCAGAATTCAAACCAAAGTTATGCATGAATCAGTACATTTATGAAGAATTATATAAAATCATGTCATAATTACAAGTTCAAATTTTGCTTGTGCAAGTCAACAGCGTTTTGACCTTCATGATTAGAGGTCATCATCAGGACATAGCTAACACAACATTGAGTGATAGATGCCTGGAAGGTTTTGTAGGTACTGTTATGTTCTGGGCCCTAGGCCCACATAATGTAGCAAGGACGACACGGACACTTGAATGTGGCACTGGGAACTAGCCACGAGCACGTGCACTCGGGCTCTTTTATTCGCAGGGTCACCTGACTGGTGACGCCTGTGTTGGATGGGGTGTGGGTGAGTGTGTGGGCCAGCCCTCGAGGGAGTGGCTGGCAGAAACACTAGACTGTGTCCAGCAGGACACAACATTCCTCCCAAATTTTATTAAAACGAAAAACAACAAACAAAAGTCCAACCTATGGGAAGGAATGAGAAAACAACTAAAAAATAACTGAAGGCTCACAGTTCAGAGATGTAGTTCGCAGGACAGCGGTGGACAGGTGCAGCTGGGAGCACCCGGACATCTTGGCACATATTCATACTTTAACCAGGTATATCTGGACACGAACACAGTGCTGATGAAGTCCGGACCTTTCAGCTTGGCGTCAGTTGAGTGATAGTCCACCTATGTGATGTTCGTCTGTCCAGCGTACTCTTGCTGTGAGGCAATTAGTGTCTTATAGTTCAAAATAGGTGCAACAGGAGCGTAGGTGGAGTCCATTGTAAACACCTGATGATGATGTCGCTTGACCTCTTGACGACAGTCTTGGCATTCTGTGACCTGTTGAAGTCTCGGTTGTATGGCCTGGCTACTCCCTGGAATCCATTGGTGGGGCAAAGTAAAGTCCATCTCTCACGCTTGGGGGAGGCCCCTTGGATGAGTTGCCACGGGACTGCATATGGGCTGTACTGGTCTGCACGTGTCTGCATCTAGACAGCCGCAAGACCACCTTGGAGCCACCGCCTAGTCACTCGTGCAACTTCAGGGGTGGATGTGTCCTGGTCAGAACATGCTCTCGCTACCAGGATCAGGATCTACGCCAGGTAAACTGTTTCTTCAGATCGTCGCTCTGTATAGCAATGGTGCAGGACTCCAGTTATGGTACTTGATGCTCCAGGGATGGTAGTGATGCACATGACAAATGATGGAGTGGCTGCCATGAGACGACTTGTACAACAGGTGGTGATGACTGGCAGTTAGTAGGGGTGACTGGCGAATCTTTGCAGTCATGATACTCGTCGGACACTTGGTGCAGCTCTTCTTATTTGGCATGTGTGTAAGCAGAACAGGGATGCCCTTTCCTTTAAGCAGCCGGCGACAGGTGGCTGGACGGTCACTGTGAAGAATGACGTCACCGCACCCCAGTGGCTGTCGTATATTAGAAGGTGCATTCAGGTGATGGTACGAGTACTCGTTCTGGTCCCCTTTTGTTGACTTCTCCTGCGCACCTGTTGCCGTCTGCTTTCCTGTATCTCTCCACATCTTCTCTGAAATGTGGCAAAAAAAGCCACACAATGCATGTCCTTTCTACACATGCTCAAAAATGTGGCGAAAAGCCACGCAATGCAGGTCGCTTCTACACCTGCTCTGAAATGTGGTGAAAGGCCACGCAACGCATGTTCCTTCTATACATGCTCTGAAATGTGGCGAAAGGCCACGCAATGCAGGTCGCTTCTACACCTGCTCTGAAATGTGGCGAAAGGCCACGCAACACATGTTCCTTCTATACATGCTCTGAAATGTGGCAAAAGGCCACGCAATGCAGGTCGCTTCTACACCTGCTCTGAAATGTGGCGAAAGGCCACACAATGCATGTTCCTTCTATACATGCTCTGAAATGTGGCGAAAGGCCACGCAATCTCACAGGGACCTCCTGCTCACTCCGTCGTGTTCTTTGGACTTCGCATCTTCTCCCGTCACGGACCACTCACCGGTCCGGTCCTGTCAAATAGGACTGGGCGTCTTCTCAGGTGCGTCAGCCATTTCAGGGACGGCAGTGGAGGTAGGTGTACTTGATGGATCCGTTCTGTAGTGCCTTCCAAACCCTTCTTCTCCTCGACAGAGTATTCCGGCTGCAACTCTGGATCATTGTGGGAGGTACGGGTCTCCCTTCTATTGCGTCAGTGGCAGCTTGCCACTAGGGGACGTGCGACTCTCCTCTTGCCTGTAACGGGGCGATGTACAACACAGACTTAAGGCAGTATTGGAAGGCACTCCCTGAATGATCTCTGGCCCACTGCTGGGCGATGTTGGTGCAGGCAGGGATTTCTCTTCTTCCTGCGTTCGGGCCACACGGGGCCCTCTCCCCTCTGGGGTCTCCTCGGTGCTTTGCAGATGGCGGGTAATCTCCCTTCCGCCTACTCTTTGCTCGAGGGCAGTGCTCTCGCACTTGAGGCTGCGCCGTCATGACATTGGATCCTGCCTTGTTCTCTGGATGCTTGGTAACTCCATGTGAAATTCTTCCAGACAGTACTGGGGCAGCTGGCTGGCACACATTCCTCCAAGTAGCCATTCACTGTCCATGTGCACCAGTGAGTAAACGCTCAGTCTGTCGTGTGCATTGAACGTAGTGGCTGCTCCTCTCTTGGGCTTCCTGCTTATGCAGCTTTGCACTGTCCATGAAGGCACTGGTTCTCATGCACGTCATCCTTTCTTGTGCTGGAAAGAAGGGCATCCGTGGGGCAGCTGGGCATAGTGTTCCTCTTGCTCCACTCTGGTGCTGCTTCCTTGGCTGGGCAGCTTTGGCCTTCTTTTGGTGATTTCTTGACAGGGGTTCAATCTCTCCCTTTGCACAACACTTGGCAGACCACTGGGGCATGCAACGCTCTTTCGGGACAGTCCTTTGTTATATCTGCTCAGAGCTTGGGGTTCTGCAGACCCGCCTTTCTTTTTGGTGCTTGCCACTCAGTCACATTGCAGCATCGAGTGCAGGCCGTTCTGCAGGTTTTCTCTCTTGTCGTTTATGATGCTGGCTATGGCAGCAAAAGCGTGAAACACATGGTGTACAGCCTCTTCCCTTCAAGGCCCCAGATCAGCTTTATGCATGTCTCGGCATGCAGTGGTCTCGGTGCTATTGCATTTTTTGTATAGTGGGTGCGTTACCGCTCGACGGCCACTAGGTGGCGCTGCTGCTTTGTTTTTTCTTTCCACTAGCTCCAGCAGCTTCCCCAAACGCTGCGGGCTGCGGGCTTCGGGCACTCTCTATCTCGGAGGTCTTCTGCATGCACGAGACCTCATCCACCTGCTGCCTGTCACCAGGGGCACACATGCAGCACCAGCCTCACTCTGGCCAGCCTAAACCTTCTGGAGTTCACTTCCCCCACGACCGGGGCACCAACGCTGCACACCACTGCTACGCGCCTTCGCTTACACAAGCAGCTTACACATGCAGCGCTGTCTGTGCTCTCAGCGCTTTTACTCCGCCTGGTCCGGTTGGGGGCCTGTTTCACTGTGGGCGTCTGCAGCAGTCTCACCTCTCCTCGGCCAGCTGCACTTCGCCTACGGCGGCCTCCCTGGATGCATATGGGCGACCGGACACCACAGGAGGACTTCGTCTTCGCCCCCGTGAGTTCTTTTCTCTTCAGTTTTAGATTGTGAGCAGGGCCCATGCTGCTCATCGGCCCTCCCGCTCACTTCCTTTTACGACCGCATACGAGGCAGTCGCCGCAGCCTCTTTCACTTCACTCGCTGTGCTGGGGGCTTGAGCGGGCGCCGCAGACAGCTGGCCCTATTGCGGGCACAATTTCTCTTCCTCGCGGGGGCGGGGGAGTGGGCAGCTACTCCACTCTCCCTCCTTTCGTAGTAGGCTCACCTTACGCCCGCCGGGTTATTGCGGGCAGCTCACATGCGGGGTGGGCTCCCACTCTGCTGCATTCTCTCCTTCACCAGAGCATCGGCACAGCTCCGCAGTATGTTTGTCGATGCGGGGTGGGCTCCCGCCGCTTCACCAAGCTCCTGCACCACGCAGTTCATACTGCTTCCAAGTGCCACCATGCACATACCGGCACATCAGGTGCGGGGTGGGCTCCCGCGGACCTAACGCTCGGCGGGTCGTTGCGACCGATGCGGGTGAGCTCCGCTCGCTCTTTTTTCGGGCCTCAGTAGGCTGGTGGCCCGGTCACTCGCCTCGCGATCCTTCCTTTGGGTGCCGCCATATATTCTTCTTTTGATTAATGAACACACTGTAAATGTATTGTATTTGTTGTGTGTTAGAAATGTATCCAACTCAGACATAAGCACGATGTCTTTCTAAATGTGTTAAACAGCTTTGAATGAAATGTGATTTTTACACTTAATGCTATTGAACTTATCAGTCTTAGCTTTAGTCCGCCTAAATAAAATAGCGGTACTAAAAATTGACAGCCAGATTTCTCCTCTTTTTTGCATAATAGTTATACGTCTATACCTGGCGTCTGCCCCTGGACGAAACCCCCCTTGTGCCATATATTCTTCGGCATCTCAGGTGCTGGGTGCACTCCCGATCACCTCTATCACCCCCTGGGCTCTTCACACGCCCCACAGGCTATCGGGCGCGTCCGGCGCCTCCTCGCAGGGGTTGCCCTAGACACGGGCAACACTCTCCCCCTTTTTCCAATCTGCTGGGCTGCTGCACGCACGGGCACAGCCCCCTCGTCACCAGTGTTATGTTCTGGGCCCTAGGCCCACATAATGTAGCAAGGACGACACGGACACTTGAATGTGGTACTGGGAAATAGCCTCGAGCACGTGCATTCGGGCTCTTTTATTCGCAGGGTCACCTGACTGGTGACGTCTGTGTTGGATAGGGTGTGGGTGAGTGTGTGGGCCAGCCCTCGAGGGAGTGGCTGGCAGAAACACTAGACTGTGTCCAGCAGGACACAACAGGTACGTGGGCGGATTCTGGCAAGGCTAGAGAATCCACACGTCTGGACGTCAGTCACCAGCTCACGTCCTCAAGTGTACGGATGTCTGTTGTGGGATGAGTACGAAGGATAACAACCCACAGAGTAGGCAATATAATGGCTCCCCTGGAGTGAATGGGAGTGGAAGTGCTCAAAACAAAGGTCCTGAAGAGGTACCTTAGGGTCAGTGAATAAATCCGGATGTACGTCACAGGTCTCTCACTTCAATTGAGTCACGAGCGTCTCGGCTTAAAGCAAGGGGGCCTCATTCAGTTTGAAGCATGTTGTAGGCATGACCACAGAGTCGGTCAGCACACCCTGAATGAATTGAGGCAAATTGAGCATTGCACTGCTGCTGGGTTCTTAGTGTGTATCCCTGGATAAAGCCTGCTCTGTGTCACAAACATCACTCTGTGTGTGTGAGGTGTGGCGACCGACACAACCTTTAGGGTTGACCCTGGGGGAACCGAAAGAAATGCTAAATAGCGTTCTAGTTGTTGGCTGGGACACACCCCCTGCTTTGGCCAAGCCTACTTGTAGGAGGGCTGAGGAGGTGGACGCGGGGCGCAACAGGAGCAGAGAAGCGGAAACAGCACTGGAGAATGAAGGACAGAGTGAATCCGAGAACTGAGAGTAGCTAGACGGACGACGACGCTTCATCAGGGAAACGGAGTGAGGGATCCAGGATGTTGGCAGCGGGAGCAGGCAGCGAGAGAGAGCGATGCAACCCACACCGAGGAGCGAACAGGCCCGAGGAGCCAACCGTCCCATGCTCGAGCCGCATTGAGAGAGAATGAGGCGGTATTGGAGGGGTCCATGTTCCCAAATCCAGGATCTCTGGAGGGTAGCCGCCAGCATCCTCTGAAGAACCAGAAAAGGTATGGATGGCGCCGACTCGGATTACCGGTATTGGAGGGAGAAGACGGAGCGAGCTCAACCCTGGAGAAAGGCGCAATGGGCCAGGTCGCTGCCGCTCTGTTACAGAGCCATGGCCTCAGGCGAGTAACAGGAAGGGGGATGCAGGTTGCTATATGGTGGGCGGTAGTATGGGGTTACCTGGTCGGGCTTTAAGGAGACAACGCAGTATGTTTGCAAGTGGTTCTTTCTCACAATCGCATGATTCTATTTATTAAAAGCACGGGTCCTGGTGAAATAGCATGAAAACATAGGGACAATAGACTGCGGATTTAAGGGAGGAGCTTCACAAGATGAGAGGATCTTCCCTCCCTCTAATTCCACAACGGATTTTGCCCTTTTTATTCTCACATGGGTGTAGGTGACTGGATACATTGTTTAAAGCGTACCTGTTTACTTAAGCCCTATTTTTGGTTTCCCCAAGGGCCTGCCAGGCTAAAGAGGAGAGGACGAACAAGGGAAGAGGTCCTGAAGGATTCCCCTACAGAAGTCTATACGACCACATAGAAGAGCATTCTTGGGATTTATATAAGTCTCCTTGTATTCCTTATAATAAACCCTACAAATATAACCACGCGGTTTCCGATTCATATCTGACATCCGGTACAGTGTGCTAACTTCCTGACTGGTGATGCTTGGGATCCTAGTTGAGCTAACTGAGAGAATTCTGCTTGGTGGGAAAAAGGGGACCATCTGAGTCAACAGACCCTGGCTAGGAGATCTGGGGGGTAAAAATGGGATACTTGGCATATGAGGAATCACTGACATAATATCGACAACCACAATATCGACATGCAAAAATATCGGCACAAAATTATCGATAACACTATTATCGACTAACAATACTTATTTAAGAAACAACACAAATATCGAATCCATATTATCGTCAACAATAAATGTCGTAAACAACATTATCGAACACACAAATATCGTTAAATAAAATATCGACATTTCTTTAAAAACATACAATATGTCCTAAATATCGAATACTAAAATAGACAGCAAATTTATCGAATTTATACAAATATCGACTTTTTAAAAATAACTAAAAACAAGATATCTTGACCCCAAAATGGATTTTCACAATATAAACACTCACTACACACATTATAATTATAATATTATCTTATTATAACATATAAACATATAAAAGCATAAAATAATAGCAAAACACACTAATATATATTAAATAAAATATTATTAAACAGAACACATACAACATTTAATATTATAATCAAAGTAAAACATACATAAGCAAAGAAATCTGTTACAAAAAAATAATTAGCACTAACAACTTCTTAATTAGCGTTTCCCATATATGGAAAACAACTGCCAACAACTAAAAAAAAAAATAACAACAACGAATGAAAAGCTCACACTAATAAAATACACCAATGAAATAAACCTAATAATTAAACAAACACTATATAAACAACGAAAATTTACATTTAATATACACTACAACTCTAACGAAAAAAAAGAAGAGGAGTCTCTGCCGGATTACTTCCAGAACGCAGATTTACATTACAGAAAGAATCTTTACAACTGCACTTAGAGGGTCATTACGATGACCGGCAGAAAAAAATCCAACCGCCATGGCAGCGGAAAATCACCGTCCGCAGGTACAGCGGAAATACCTCTGACCCTATTAGGATCAACCGCCAAAATATTCCAACCGCGGCGGTAGGAGGCATCGAAACACCGCCCGTAGACGGCGGAGAAGGGGAAAATCCAACCGCGACGGTCGGTTTCACAGCGTAAACACACAAAACCGCCGCCAGGCACGCGGAGTGACCGCCAATGATATTATGATATCCCCGATGTCACAGCGGTACGGTCCACTGTATCCGACCGTGGCGGTCGCTAACAGTAATGAATGTGAGATATGGCGGAAGGCCTGCAGCAGAGCCATCGCTGCGGATGCTCCGTCAACAAAATGGCGGCCAAGGAAAGAAACACACAACAAGGCCACCAAATGCACACAGGCAACTAGCCCTGCCCCCAAAATAACCCGAAAAATCCCAATTACACACCCCCATGGCAAATTCAAACACACAAATCACAGGACAACCCACACAGCACACCTGACAGCATTACACCATCTTGACACACCCACATAGCTGAGCATAAAACCAGCCCCTTCCCTGACCACAATCCTTTGCAAAACAACTCAGCAGAAGGAAACAACACCAGAGCAGTAAAGAGAGCCAAACCTGCACACATCACACCACCACCACAACACACCCACACCACCTTCACACCTGCACCCCAAAACATCAGCACAGCACACACCATGGCACCACAGAAAATGCCAAAATTCACAGACACTGAGTTGACAGTAATGGTAGATGAGATAATTAGAGTAGAACCACAACTCTTTGGTAGCCTGGTCCAACAGACACCATTAGCCACAAGAACAAACATGTGGGTAAGGATAGTGGACAAGGTCAATGCAGTAGGGAACGTGCCCCGTGACAAGCATGAAATCCAGAGGCGGTGGCATGACCTGAAGAGTGTTGTCAAGAAGAAGAGGGCCAAGAACCGTGAGCTGGCTGATGCGACTGGTGGAGGCCCTCCCATTCCACCAAAACCATTCTCTTCGTGGGAGGAGAAGGTGCTTTCCATACTGCATCCAGAGAGTCTTGAAGGAATACCCGGGGGAGTGGAGGCTGGTAAGTACCAACTAATGTATACCATGAAACTGCCATGTACTGTCTTGCACAACTACAAAGCTACATCTCTGAGGCACAAGTACATTCATCTGCACCCCAATACCAAACACAGGTCTCACTGATTTAACATTCACCCCATCTGAATCATCACAAAGGTACACAACATCAACTGTGTTGGATGTGTCCAGGCAAGCAGCACTACAACTCCCACCAGCCACCCCTGTCCCACCTCTCAGAAGGAGGAGCACTCCCCCCACCCAGAAGCATGTGTCAGCCATTGTGTGCTTCACCCTCACCTAACAGGTAGGTAGCCATCTTTCCAGGGAGGTGTGTTTGGAATAGGGAGGCCTGCACTACAACTCCCACCAGGCATACCCTGCCCCATCCCTCAGCAGGATGGAGCACTCCCTCCCACCCAGAAGCATGTGGTAGACATTGTATCACCACAAACAAACTGACAGGTAGGTATCCATCTTCCCAGGGAGGGCTGTTTGGGGGTGGGAGGCCTGCACCACAACTCCCACCAGCCACCCCTGTCCCACAGCTGAGCTGGATGGACCACTCCCCACACCCAGAACCATGTGGCAGCCATTGTGTGCTACACCCTCACCTAACAGGTAGGTAGCCATCTTTCCAGGGAGGTGTGTTTGGAATAGGGAGGCCTGCACCACAACTCCCACCAGCCACCCCTGTCCCACAGCTGAGCTGGATGTACCACTCCCCCCACCCAGAACCATGTGGCAGCCATTGTGTGCTACACCCTCACCTAACAGGTAGATAGCCATCTTTCCAGGAAGGTGTGTTTCGAATAGGGAGGCCTGCACTACAACTCCCACCAGCCCCCCTTGTCCCACAGCTGAGCTGGATGGACCACTCCCCCCACCCAGAACCATGTGGCAGCCATTGTGTGCTACACCCTCACCTAACAGGTAGGTAGCCATCTTTCCAGGGAGGTGTGTTTGGAATAGGGCGGCCTGCACTACAACTCCCACCAGGCCCCCTTGTCCCACAGCTGAGCTGGATGGACCACTCCCCCCACCCAGAACCATGTGGCAGCCATTGTGTGCTACACCCTCACCTAACAGGTAGGTAGCCATCTTTCCAGGGAGGTGTGTTTGGAATAGGGAAGCCTGCACTACAACTCCCACCAGGCACACCCTGCCCCATCCCTCAGCAGGATGGAGCACTCCCTCCTACCCAGAAGCATGTGGTAGACATTGTATCACCACAAACTGACAGGTAGGTATCCATCTTCCCAGGGAGGGCTGTTTGGGGGTGGGCGGCCTGCACCACAACTCCCACCAGCCACCCCTGTCCCACAGCTGAGCTGGATGGACCACTCCCCACACCCAGAACCATGTGGCAGCCATTGTGTGCTACACCCTCACCTAACAGGTAGGTAGCCATCTTTCCAGGGAGGTGTGTTTGGAATAGGGAGGCCTGCACCACAACTCCCACCAGCCACCCCTGTCACACAGCTGAGCTGGATGTACCACTTCCCCCACCCAGAACCATGTGGCAGCCATTGTGTGCTACACCCTCACCTAACAGGTAGGTAGCCATCTTTCCAGGGAGGTGTGTTTGGAATAGGGAGGCCTGCACTACAACTCCCACCAGGCCCCCTTGTCCGACAGCTGAGCTGGATGGACCACTCCCCCCACCCAGAACCATGTGGCAGCCATTGTGTGCTACACCCTCACCTAACAGGTAGGTAGCCATCTTTCCAGGGAGGTGTGTTTGGAATAGGGATGCCTGCACTACAACTCCCACCAGGCACACCCTGCCCCATCCCTCAGCAGGATGGGGCACTCCCTCCCACCCAGAAGCATGTGGTAGACATTGTATCACCACAAACAAACTGACAGGTAGGTATCCATCTTCCCAGGGAGGGCTGTTTGGGGGTGGGAGGCCTGCACCACAACTCCCACCAGCCACCCCTGTCCCACAGCTGAGCTGAATGGACCACTCCCCACACCCAGAACCATGTGGCAGCCATTGTGTGCTACACCCTCGCCTAACAGGTAGGTAGCCATCTTTCCAGGGAGGTGTGTTTGGAATAGGGAGGCCTGCACTACAACTCCCACCACCACCCCTGTCCCACCTCTCAGAAGGAGGAGCACTCCCCCCACCCAGAAGCATGTGTCAGAAAGTCCACCTAAAAAGGACAACTGGACAGGTAATCAGACAGTGCATGCACCCCACCATTCCTCAACAAAAGCATTGAGCTAATGACAACACAAGGGCCTCACATCACAACAAAATACACCCCAATAAAATAGCAATTGATAGTATGCAGACAGCTAAGCGTATGTAACTGTGACAGAAACAGAACTGTGACTCAACTAAACCCATGTGTAAGCAAATCAGGGACCATATATGCACTGCACCGAATGCTATCTGTAAATTCCAGGGGTGCTGAGCATGAAGGACCATGGTAACAATAAACAGGCATGGTCTGTTGAACAATGAAATCCACGCACAGAACATTACAAAGGTATGCATGAGATAACAATGGTACAATGGCTAGTACATGTGCAAATGTAATATCTGCCAGGAAGAGTAATCAGCAAAGATGCATCACATCAAGTTGAATAGCAGCCAGTTGTCAGATGACAACCTTTCAGTTTAATACTAAGAGCTTCACGTGGGGCATGGTATCCAAGGACTTGTCACACCATGGAAAAATATGTATGTACCTCCACATCATGTCATGACGCACATCACTGTGCAGACATACAATTAATGAAATACTTAACTGTGTGTTGCATAACATGTAAATAAGAGACATCAAACACTGCAAGCCTGATGGGTGTAAGTCAATGACTATGTACCCTCTGTCCCACAGGTGACCAACAACTGACTGCAGAGGACGACAACCTCAACCTGCAGAGCCAGTCTCCTCCCCCGGAACATGGACACTCTGATGCGGAATTCCTGGATTCTTTGGATGAGGAGCTCCAAGCCGGCCCATCTGGCGTGCCAGGGCGCAACAGGTCACATGACCCCACTGCCCCCCCACCCTCAGCAACAACATCAATGCTGACCCCTGCTTGAACGACCTGTGCCGCCACCACCACTACCACTGCTGCCTGCAACACTCGCCCTGCCCCAGAGGATGCCCAGCCCACACCAACAACAACAACTGCGGAGAGCAGGGAGAGTAGGCGTGTGCCTAGAGTGGTGAGGCAACAGGTCAGTGATAGCAGGGCAGGTGGGAGGACAAGTGGGACTCCAACACCACAGGACACTGTGACCGAAGCCCTGGCTAACATCACCAGAGTTGTTGGTGCCTATGAACACACACAGGCACAAATGGGCCAGGTCCACGAAGATGCCCTGGAGCTCCAACGTCTGCTGAGGTCCATGGACAACCGTATGGGACAAATCGTGGACTTCATGGGCCAGTTTCTGGCGGTACAGAGGGACAGGCCAGTGCCACATACCACACCTCCACCTCCCCCGTTGCCACGCAGGATGACAGTTCATCATCCACCCCTGCGGGCACCGAGAGGGGTGACTCCTCAGACCCCACTGGCCCAGCAGACGATGCCCCCCCTGCCAAAAGAAGAAGGGGCCGTCCAAAGAAAAATTTGGGACTCACCCGTGGCAAAGCACCTGCCAAATGCCAATCAAAGAGCCAGCCATGATGGCAACAATCTACACCCTGCCATTGACTTTGTACACTGTCCTTACCCACACTGCCATGGTAATGGCATCCATCTGTTGGACTGTGTCACCACATCAATGTGGTGCCTACTCGATTGTCTCATCTACCATCACTGCCAACTCATTGATTCACCATTCACACTTATGTAAATATCCACTTCCCTCTCACATATACCCATTGAAAATAAACAACAATAACGCACCAATTTAGTTGTGTCTGCTCCATGTTTATCACAGTATGTGCAATGTTTACCATGGTTACAATGTCACAGGAGCATGGATTCTCTGTAGGCAAGGAGAGGCAGAAGGGACCTAGCAAAACACAACAGAACAAAAGTCACTAGTCAGGTGGTGGCATCACAGCCATCACACAACACATTTTCAGAGGCCAAGGGATCCCTTGTTTTGAAGAATTAAAGACATCAGAACGACAGGCATATAAGCTGGACACTGACGGCTTGTACTTTATAGTTATCTTACAGGCCCTCCCTGACCTCTCCACCTTGGACCTTAAATTAGCCTGTATAGAGGTCTTAGTTCTCCCAGAGACCCTACATTACATGATTGAAGTAGGACTGTACAATAGACTATGAATGGGATGACAGTAATTAATGTTTTATATGCGCTGCTTTTGTAACATTGTACATAGATTTATTTTTCACATTGTGTTGTATATAGAGGAATCACTATTTTGGATTTTGTAATTTGTGCTTAAGTTGATTACTATGAAGAAATAAGTAAACCAATGACATTATCTAATGCACATTGTGAGTTTTGGAGTTTATAAAGAGATGGGCTTAAAATAGTGGTACCGTTTAATCAAATGTTCAAAATGAAACAAGTGAAGTAATTCCTTTTGCAGATAAAAAAAGTGTTCTGTATTCGTAAACAGTTGGTAGAATTCATGGTATAGGAGGTATCTGTTCTTTGCTGATCACACAACACATGTCATCAACGTACTCCAATATGCACACATTACAATGTGCAACAGTACCAACATAGACATCCTGTAGCTGTGCCAAACTACCCTGTACCCAACACATAGGCAGCCAGCACTGAGTCAACAACAGGATGCAGTCACAAAGATCACATAGACCTTTACGCAAACAACTACATCAACAGACAATGGACCAGTTGTACATTGTCACTCACCTTCAAGTGAAGTAGCGGTTGATGAGCTGCTGACACTGGTCGACACCTTCCTCCTCTCCACTATCCTCGTCACTGGACATTTGTGGGATCGCTGGTGGGGGCCTTGGCTGGTCATCATTGTCCGGGATCAGGGGGATTTGTTTCCGTAAGGCCAGGTTGTGCAGCATGCAGCATGCTACCACTATCTGACACACCTTTTTGGGTGAGTACATGAGTGCCCCTCCGGTTCTGTACAGGCAGCGAAATCTCGATTTTAGGAGACCAAAGGTTCGCTCCACCACCCGACGTGTTCTCCCATGGGCATTGTTGTAGCGGACATCAGACGGTGTCCTAGGATTGCGTAGTGGACTCAGGAACCAAGGTCTGTTGGGATATGCAGAGTCACCTAGGTGTGAAAAACACATACAGATTAAGTGATACAACTGTGGCAGAGGACAGCATGGCACACACAGCACAGAACTTGACTCTGCCCATTCACCCACAATCCATGCTCGCTCCGGAAGTAGATTGGCCATCAGCTGGGGCACAATGATGTTGCACATGATGTAGGAATCATGTGCAGAGCTGGGAAACTTGGCACAGACATGCGATATCATCATATCGGCCTGGCACACCACCTGCACATTGATGGAATGTGAATGTTTACGATTCCTATATATGTGTTCCCGTGCCTGTGGTGGAAGCAGGCCAACATGTGTGCAGTCAATAGCACCTACAACATTAGGGATGTGACCAAGGGCATAAAAATCCGCCTTCACAGCCGCCAAAGCCGCCCTCCTTGGAAAACTTATGTATCGGTCTTTGTATTGCATCATGGCCGACAGGAAATCCCGTTGCACCATGCTGAAGGTGGGCTGAGACATCCCCCCTGCAATGCCCACCGTCTCCTGGAATGAACCACTAGCCAGGAAATGCAGTGCCGCCATCACCTTCGATTCAGTTGTCAATGCTGTTGGGTATGTCCTGCCAGCCCACAGGTGTGGCTCCAACATGGCACACCGGTCTTGGATGTTTGTGCGGTCCAGACGGAACTTGCGTATTACGTCACCATCCTCAATGTTAGCCAGCAGGGTGACTGGACGATACACATTAGGTCGCCTCCTAGGTGAGATGAAAGGGGACACGTCATTGCAACAGAACATGAGATGTGCACAAATCCGTAGCTTTTGATTGACACAGCGCAAACATTTACTGGCATCACAATGCAGCAGACAGTGCAAGTCAAATGTTGTGACACCTTGAGAAAACATTGTTGTACACTTGTTCAGTATTCGCACAGTGAGAACAACCAACATGGAAACTGTCTCTGTGAATGCTAATAGTCACATTTCAAACTTTTGTGTAAACAGCCCTGACAGTATATGATACAGGACATGTGTGACACAGAAACTCTGCCGGCTTCCAAGTGGTAGCTGTACCTGCCACACATTCCTGTGCAATCATGACAGGGGACACATTAACGACACAATTTGTCTAGTTCTGGACTCATCATGGAATTTGAGCCACTTCAAATCCACACAAGTTTAGAGACATTCACATACATATCCACAAGCCTGTGCTAATATCCACTGTCATCAGTAGACATGCCATACATGCTGCTAATCACAATTCAGAGTCAGTCAATGACTAATAATGAAAAGCATTTGTAGATCCTGTGTCGCCGTGGATCAAGACACAATGACACCACTGCACAATATCATCACCAAGCAAACAGATTGTCAATGTGGCACCCAAAAAGTGGACAAGGTACGTGATCCAAAAGGACTGTAGACAAACGTTAATCTGCACTTAAGTTGCACTATGGCATGCAGTATGAAGGTAGCACTGCCCAAACACACAACTGAAGTACAACAGTTGCCATGGAGCTAATCATCCAGCTGCTTGGAGACACAACAGTGCCACAAAAACAACCTACAACACCACCAGGACAAACCCACACCAGTATACCTACAAGTCAGCGCATGAATATACTGAGTACATAACAAAAACACAACAGCCTCATACACATTTTTTTTTTTTTATAAATATTTTTTATTTTAACTTGTTCTTCCACAGAGCAACTCAGTATGTTACAATCAGAATTCCCACAATCATAAAACAAATATTCCCATTACATAAATCAAGGACAATGCAATACAGTGAACAGCCTCATACACATAACACCAGCGGATGTCATTGCACAACACAGGTACTAATGGACAAACATCAAAAGCATCCTGCGCCACATTCCCCACTGGCTGTCAGGACCAACACAGCGGACTATCAATATCCCTCCGCAGACAAAGATGCTGGCTGTGCATCACTTGTTGGCCTCTGGTACCTTCAAAACAACAAAAGTTAGAGTTGGATGAGTGTCACAGCCAGCCCTATCAAGGTATATCTCACCTGTCTTGGATGCCATCATTAGCTTGATTCAACAGCACCTTCAGTTCACCCACACTGTGCAGGAACAGCTTGTGCCCCAGAAAGGCTACTACGCCATAGCAGGCTTATCCACTCGTGTTGGTTTAAATTCATTGCACACATGTCCTACTTGTGCACCCTGTCAACACTGCGCACAATTACTGCACATGAAAGCACACGTAACATCAATGTGCAGCCAATTGTGGCACCCGGTCTACTGTTCACAGATGCCATATCAAAGTTACCAGTCAGTGAGCACCATCACCACTTTTGGCTACAGTCCATCATCCAAGGCAACAATCTTCATGTGAACAAGGTCAATGCACCTGTCCTTGGTGAGTACCAACGTAACACACCACACACATCAAATCCACTATCAACATACTCACAACTGTGGAAATATGCATGTAACAAAATCACATATGACAGGCCGAACAACATGAGCACATACCAGACACAATTACACAAGTAATGGTGATAACATTTTGCAGATATGGAGACAAAACATACCCAAAGGCATAGATACAAGTGAAAAATAATAAGGATGTACAGAATGCCAAGTGTGCCTGTGATGTAATTAACATCCTTGAGTATGTAGAGCACACACATGTCCATGTGGACATATACTGTTGGATTTGCTACTGTGAACAATAACATTACATGAAGGCAGTAATAGGTGTTACCAAACAGACAACAGTGTGACATATGTGGTGAGTAATGAAAATAATGCTGAAATGTTTGTAAACTCATGTAATGTATTGTGACATATTGTGTGAGATATGAATATGTTACTATATATTGGGATCAGATATGAAATTGGGGCTAAAATGTGGTGACATATATGAAATTGGGGATCAATTTGGGGGTCAGATATGAAATTGGGGCTAAAATGTGGTGACATGTGAAATTGGGGATCAATTTGGGGGTCAGATATGAAATTGGGGCTAAAATGTGGTGACATGAAATTGGGGATCAATTTGGGGGTCAGATATGAAAATGTGTGTAAATGTGGTCTCAGATATGAAATTGTGTAGAAGTAATGTGCCCCATTAGTTCTTTCAGTGTGGCATTTGGTGTTAGATTTGAAGTTAAGGCTGTCATTACTAACTATAGCCCATTCAAATTACATCCAGTGCCATGATATTTTGTAAGTGACCACTGTTCGAAGTACAGATATGACCCATGACATTGACACAGCACGATGTGTCCATTGGTGCCTTAAACGTGCTCAAACAACACTATCACGCCCACAGTCAACAATGTCATGCTGCACCCTCGCGGTAGCTACCGCCTGGCAGCAGTGGTGTGTCACCGCCATGGCCCAAGACACCATAGCGGGGTTGATAAGCATATACACATGATCAAATGGCGGTTGGCATGTCCCGCCACACAAATCACGGTCACTCATAGCAATGCATGTGCCCGGACTCGCGGTAGCTACCGCCAGGCAGCAGCGGTGCGTCACCGCCATGGCCCAAGACACCATATCGGGGTTGATAGGCATATACACATGATCAAATGGCGGTTGGCATGTCCAGCCACACAAATCACGGTCACTCATAGCAATGCATGTGCCCGGACTCGCGGTAGCTACCGCCTGGCACCAGCGGTGTGTCACCGCCATGGCCCATGCATTGACAGCCAATGGGAAGCGCAATCGTGGTAGCCTGATGAAAGTTTGAAAATCGCGGTAGGCGTTCTCCGCCACCGCGGGCCGGTCATTGGATGCACTTTAAAGATGCACCACTGCGGTACCGCACGCCTGTCCCTTGCGGTGTGTCACCGCCATGGACCATGCCCTTCCAGCCAGTGGGAAGCGCAATCGCGGTAGCCTGATGCAAGTTTGAAAATCGCGGTAGGCGTTCTCCGCCACCGCGGGCCGGTCATTGGATGCACTTGAAAGATGCACCACCGCGGTACCGCACGCCTGTCCCCTGCGGTGTGTCACCACCATGGACCATGCCCTTCCATCCAATGGGAAGCACAATCGCGGTAGCCTGATGCAAGTTTGAAAATCGCGGTAGGCGTGCTCCGCCACCGCGGAGGCGGTCATTGGATGTATTTGAATGAGGCAGTCCTGGAACACCAATTGCAGCAGCTTAGAACCAAAGAAACGAGCCCTGGGGGCTATATATGTGTGTGAGAGAGCCACACATTTCCACAGCTCACTGAGCCTGCTGCATGAGACCCCTCACCTGCTGCTGCCTCCAGGGACTGCTGCCTGAGACCCCTCACATGCTGCTGCCTCCAGGGACTGCTGCCTGAGACCCCTCACCTGCTGCTGCCTCCAGGGACTGCTGCCTGAGACCCCTCACCTGCTGCTGCCTCCAGGGACTGCTGCCTGAGACCCCTCACCACCAACTGCCGCGGCTGCTGTCTCCTGCCCACAGTGATGTCGAGGATTGAGAAGATCCGTGCCACTCCCTTCACCACCGAGGAGCTGGAGGTCCTGGTGGATGAGGTGCTCACCCAGTATCCAAGGCTATATGGTGCGCCAAATGTCGTGGTAAGTATCTCAGAGTGTGAGTGAGAGTGCAGGGGGGTCACACATGAAGTTGATCTGCTGCAGTATGTGCGTGAGAGTGTGGGGTTGGGTCATGCACTGCCTAGCATGCTGTTTCCAGGGGGAAGGTGTGTTTAGCCTATTCAACACGTTTCCCTGCCTGCACATCCAGATGTGAGGGAAATGTAATGTCTTGTCAGACATACAGTGAGTCTGCAACTTCTCAATTTAGGAGTCAGGACAGTGATTGCCAGTCTGTATGTCTGTGTGTGTCCCTGATGTCCTTCACAGGCCCATCTGTGGCCTTAGCTAGGGTTGTTGTCCAGAGGGTAGTGGGGGAATTGTTTCTGACTCAATATGTGCCTCATCTCTAGTTCTGCATTATGCTCAGGTCCGCAATCCCCCAGGGTGACACTCTTGTTGGTCATTCACCTATGACACTGTACATTTCAACATTCTTGTGCCCAGACCCTTCCATCACCACCAGCATGTGCACATACTCGCATGTGTTGGCACTGTTTGTGTTTCCAAATTGTCCCTCCATTTAAAATATCAGATGCCCCACGTTGGACCTCTGTGTGACCCCAACTGGCCTGCACATTCACCGCCCAATCTGACAGTGACACAACACTGAATGTACAGAGTGTCAAATCTGTGCTTTTCCTCTTGACTCTCCATCAAAGAGCCATTACAGACATGTAGATTGCACACGACAGGCCTTGTGTTGAGGGTTTGTGTTTGTGAGGTCATGTCCCTCAATGTGACCTCCATGACACAGTGTGGCAGTTTAAGGGCAAGTGCTTTGAGGGCTGCGCAGTGTTGGGCACAGTGAGTATTCACAGTAACATATGTAGTAATGTCCTGCATGTCTTGGTATTCACAAAAATTTGCAGTAGATGTGGTCAGCATACACATTTTGCTCTCTGCTGGCATCCTGCATGGCTATGAGATGGGCATGTACTGTATCCACCCTCATACCTGCATGCATTAATGTGTTTCCCACATAATGATGTTTGAATGTCGCAGATTTATTGTCTCTGCTGAAATTATGGCTGAAGTTGGGTAGGGTCAGTGTCATGCTCCTGCCCTGGGAAATGGTGGTAGGTTACACTGATTATTGCATCCTCTTGTCTCCCATGTCTGCAGCTCAAAGTCAACCAGCGCAAGGCAGTGTGGAGGGCCATTGCATGCAAGGTGCGTGCTCTGGGTGTCTCCAACCGACGGCGCTCCCACTGTCACAAGAGGTGGGATGACATCTGCCGGGTAAGCAGGAACGTGGCCGAGATGACACTGGGGCTGATCTCTCGGTCCGGCAGGTTGGCGCGGCGCAGCATGACACCACTAATGGCACACATTTTAGCTGTGACGCAGCCTGAACTGGATGCACGTCTGAAGGGGCATCAGCAGCAAGCTGGTGGTGAGTATTCTGTGAGTGTGACTTTGGGTGTTGTTTGGCTGCATGTGCTCCAAGCCTGGTCCAGTGCAGGGCTGTGATGTTGCTAGTGTGATGCAATGGCGTGTAAGTGGCCGCGGTGTTGGGTGCAGTTGTCATGCATTCCCCCTACATGTACCTTCCCATGTCATTGGTGTAATGGCCCTTGACTTCACATTTGTTGTTGTGGCCTTCTGGTATCATCTTCATTGGGGTAGTCACGGACATCCCATGTCAGGGTCCGGCAGAGTGCATGATCTGAGTGTGCCATCATCAATGTGTGCATTGCCTGACGTCAGATTTGTGCTGACTACACATCTAACACCAATGTGCAACTGTAGTTGTGCCCCAAGATACGACATGGTGGATGGCATGTGCTCATGGCCATTGTGGGCGTATATGTTGGAGTCTGTGTCTGTGTTGGACACTTCTGCTGGCTCAAGATGTGACAGTGGCAACATGTTGTGAGTAGGATCTTTTACCCCCTCAGGGCCCTAGGTGTGCACAGAGGGATATGTGTGTCTGGTTAGACGGAGCCACCAACAGGCTAATTGGCTGTGTGTTCATCACATGGGTGAATTATGCCAAGTTAGCTTCATGCCACGGTAATTTCGCTGTTTGGATTGAGGTTGCACAATGTTACTGCCCATGGTGTTGTCCAACATGGATGATTGTTCATCATTAGTGATGCTTTCCTTGCAGATATTTGTAATCTTGATGCTAATGTACTGATCCTACCTCTCTCTCTCATGCAGCATCTCACATGGGCACGGAAGGACAGGGGACGGACACCAGTGGCGAGGCATCAAGCACAACTGCTGCACACCAGCATAGTGACACGGATGTCACTTGCGCATCAGAGGGGGACCGTCGTCTTCTCACAGCCAGAGATGCAGACCTCTACATCATCTGACGACGGCGGTGACGCTTCTATGTTTTTGGCCACAGTAAACGGGGACTCTGCCTCCTCGTCCACCACACAGCGTTCAGTGCCCACCCTCCCTGCTACTCCCACTGTTGCTGCCCGTGTTCGCACCACAAAAAGGGAAGAGTGTCCTTCATCCCAGGCACCGCTGCCCCTGCCCCTGTCCCCCTGCTGCCATCAGTGCTGAGTCTGTGGACCTTTTGCGCCAGCTGTGTGTGGGTCAGACAGCTCTCCTCAATGCCTTCCTGGACCATGACAAAAAATTGGCACAGGTGGTGGCTTACATGGAGGGCGTTCATTCTGACGTGGGTGGGCTACACCGGACTGTACAGTCTCTGTCCTCTGCAGTGACAGCAGCCATTCAACTTGCCCAATCCCATAGTCCTGCTCCAGTCCCTAGGCCCAACACCCTGCCAGTGGCCACATCTGATGATAGTGACCACACACCCCAGACATCAAGGGAAAGATACAGCACACGCAGCACACGGCATCAGCAACCCAAGCAGCCCAGGGCGCAGACACCATCCCCACAGAAAGGTAAACCCACACCAGAGCGCAGAGGCAAAAGCCCTTCAGGCCACACCCAGGGCAAGGATGGCAAGAAGCAGGCCTCAGGCTCACATGCCTCAGAGGCATCCCCAGCCAAGGACTCACCTGTCCCAAAAGTGTCTTGCATAGACAAGCACACAGTTTCCGTGCCCAGTGACAAACAGGTGCCTGCTAAGGGTACACGTAAGAAGAGCTCCAAGGAAAGTTCACCCACAACATCAACTCCCATCCAGAGCCCTGTGAAGCAGGGAAAGGAGGCCACTGTAGGGGGGACACCTGGTAAACAGGTGATGCAGGGGCCGAGGCAATCCGGGGCCAAGCGTCCCGCAGAATCCAGCACGACCCCAGAGGGAGGACCAGCATCTGCACATGATCCTGCTTTTGTGATGAGTGTGCCTGTTGTATACACCCCACTTGGCATTAATCCCAGGACAGGGAAGCCATATCAAATCCCCAAGAAGCAGAAGGGCACCCCTCCAGATTCTCCCACACACACTGGGTCTCACGCAAGCATGAGTCCACCTCCACGTGCCACCACCCCACCTGGTCCTAGTAGCCCTCTGCTCCACACACCACTGATGGCTCTACCACACCTGGACCGAGCAGCCCTCAGGCTTCCCAGACAACTGATGGCTCTACCCCAGCTGGGCCTCTCTCTCCCCGAGCCAGTACCCCAACTGGCCCCGACAGACAGCCACCTCCCAGTCATGCTACCAGCCAAGTCTGAGTGTTAGTCCCCCTCACACACATGTCTCTCCCACAGTGGTGCCATGGACTGACCAGTTTTGACACCCTGAGTGTGTTGCTGACCATGGCACGGTACAGTACCACCCATTCCCAGTGCTGGATATCATGTACTCACTCTGCAGTTTTTACTGGCCCTTGGCCTTGTTGTTGACTGATGTTCTAGACTTGCCTGTGCAGCTTCTCATGTACCTCACCTGCACTGTGTCCTGGTCACTGGCCTTGTTGTTGACTGATGTTCCAGACTTGCCTGTGCAGCTTCTCATGTACCTCACCTGCACTTTGGACTGGTCACTAGCCTTGCTGTTCACTGCTGTTTGCCCCTTGCCTGTGCAGGATCTCATGTACCTCATCTGCACTTTGGACTGGTCACTGGCCTTGCTGTTCACTGCTGTTTGCCCCTTGCCTGTGCAGGATCTCATGTACCTCATCTGCACTTTGGACTGGTCACTGGCCTTGCTGTTCACTGCTGTTTGCCCCTTGCCTGTGCAGGATCTCATGTACCTCACCTGCACTTTGGACTGGTCACTGGCCTTGCTGTTCACTGCTGTTTGCCCCTTGCCTGTGCAGGATCTCAGGTACCTCATCTGCACTTTGGACTGGTCACTAGCCTTGCTGTTCACTGCTGTTTGCCCCTTGCCTGTGCAGGATCTCATGTACCTCATCTGCACTTTGGACTGGTCACTGGCCTTGCTGTTCACTGCTGTGTGCCCCTTGCCTGTGCATCTTCTCATGTACCTCATCTGCACTTTGGACTGGTCACTGGCCTTGCTGTTCACTGCTGTTTGCCCCTTGCCTGTGCAGCTTCTCATGTACCTCATCTGCACTTTGGACTGGTCACTGGCCTTGCTCTTGTCTGAATTTTGCTGCATAACTGTGTAAAATGTAAATAAAAAAGTATTACTCCTGTTGTCTGCCTTGTCAGTGTCCTTGCTTAATGAAGGGTTACTGTGTGGGTATCGTTTACTGTGACACATGCTCTATATGCCACTTCAACATTGCCAATGTCTTGTTTCCTCTGATCATGTTGTTTAAACTTTGGTGTCCCAGACTTTTGCATCTGTGTGTGTTGGCTTAGATGTAGGTGTGTTTGCTGTGGACTGTTTGACTTCCTGGGTGTGTTGTTGTCTGTGTGATGTTTAGATTGTTGTTGTGTGTGTTCATGGTGTGTCACTCATCTCTGTTTGTAACTGGTATGTCTGTTGTGCACACACTGCTTGGTGTGCATGCAGTGCTGTGAGTGTATGTTGCCTTGTCCTTGCCTGGTGTGCACCCCCTGATGTTTGGCTGTTGCAGCATATTGATATCTTTGCAGGTGCATGTGTTGTGTCTGATATGGCTGTGTGCAGTGTTTGTGTTGTGTTGTCTCATGCAGTTGACTGTTGCTCTGTGTGTGGTGTTCTATTTGCCTGTCAGTGTGTGTGTTTTGTTGTTGTGTTTGATTCAGATGTGTGTTGCCATTGTGGTGGCTCAATGGTTAGAGCGGCAGACCCTGATGCAGAGATCTGGCCCGGGACCAGGGTTCAATTCCCGCCTCGGCGGGTCTTGGGCTCAATTTCCTCTGACCTGATAATTCTTGCCTCGGTGCCTATTCTAATCATGGGTCCCACTCTGCAACTCTGGGCAATAGCTTGCTTAATCTCCACAATGGCCCCAACAGCGCTGGGATGCCTGGCTTCACCCTGGGGGTGCCCAGGAGTGGACATTTCACAGGGAAAAGCCAGGAAGGGTTCCACAGCGCCTGGACACCCCTTTGGGGGTATGGGTGCGCTTTACAAGTACAAATTTCATTGTGGTGTGCCTTACTTGTGTGTCTGTCACATGAACTGAGGTCTATTGTAGTTCCTGTGCTTGTTTTGGGTGCATCCTTGGTGTTTTCTCCTCTCATATTTGATGTGTCTCGTCATTCTTGTGCATGTGCAGGCATGTGGTACACTATGACACCATTTTGAGTTGATGGGTGGTGTGGTATGTCTGTCTGTGTGTCATTGTAGGCCCATTTCTCCCTGTTTGTCTCCATTATTGTTTTGCGTGGATGCACTTCTTATATGTGTTGTGGTATGTTGTCTGCATTTTTCCTGACTAATGAGGTTGTGTACTCCTGTTGTGTCTGTGCTCCCATTGGATTTCCACTGTTTAACTGCACAAGTCTTGTCTGTTATTGTAGTAGTTCTGTGTGTGTGTTTTGATTGTGTTCTGTGTTTGACTGTTGTTTTTGTGCGTACAGTGGTTCTGCCATCCCTGTGTGTGTGATGTTTGTGGATACCCCCAGGGGGTGTGTTTGCTTGTCAGTGTTTTGACTGGACATTATTGGCAAGCTTCTGTGTGTTTGTCACTGGTGTTGTGTGCTGCAGGTGTGATGGGTGTGGGGGTTGTGTGAAGGTTCATACTTGTGTTTGCAAGTCATGGAGTGTTGCAATGGGCCCTGTGTGTTGTGTTGCTGACATACTCCTGTGATGTATTTGGATACAGATGTGTGGCTGATCAGTGTTAGACTTCATACCCTTCCTTTCATCCCTGTGCCTATACATGGGTTGCCTTGCTGTCTCCCTGAGTTGTTGCAGTGAGGTGACTGTGGTTTGACTTCACTCACTGTGACTGCCATATGTGATTTGTTGGGCTGGTGTTGTTGTTATATGTTCCTTCCCTTGCATGTGATGTACACATGCTTGGTGTTCATCTCCTTGCCATTCCATTTGTGTGCACCTCACTTTAGGTTTCCTATTTGTTGTCCTCCATTGCTGCTATCATGTGGTCTGTGTTTGTTGCTGTGTGTCAGTGTGGGGTATGTCTGTGTGGCTTGGCAGGCTGTGTGTCCATTTGAGTGTTTGTTCATTATCTGTGTGTGTTTGTTTTGTGCTTGGACTCAGTTTACTTGCCATGAGTGTGGTGTTGTTGTGGTGTGTGGGTTCCCCTGGCCCTGTGCTTCTACGCTGTGTGTTACTCTGCAGCCACACCTGATGGGGCTGTCTCCCTAGTTGTTTGTTGTGTGGTGCAGTGTGTGTGTTCACCTGGCTGGTTATTGGGCATGTGGGAGCACAGGAGGGTCACATGGCATGCCCCTTCATGTTGTGGGTGGGCCTAGTGTGTGGTGTGTGGAGTGTGGAGGTGTTGCCCTGTGTACTTTGTGCGCATTTTTTTACGCGGATTTACCGCTGCGGTCACATGCACTGAACATTATTTCGAGATCGCGGACATGGTGACCTGGATGAGGAGGGGTGAACTAGTGGCAGGTAGGACATGTGTGGCTACACCTGTGGTTGTGTTCCTGTCCCCACCAGGGTGTCTGGTGGGGACAGGAACCTTACATCAGCCATGGAGTTGTGGGTTGTGTTTGTGTGCAGAGTTGTGTGATCGCGTACCTGCGGCGGCGTCCGCCACGGTCCATGGCTTGCTGGAGGTGTATCATGTACAGCGCTGGGAAGACGTGTAGTGCCGGGTCCATGGCGGTCGGCTCCGGTATTCACTTTTGCGCTCGGGTGTGGTGCTTCCGCCTGCTCAGATTGACCGGTTTCTCCACTGCGGTGTGCCTGGCTGTTTGGCGCATCCTAATTTGTACTGCGGGAGGGACGTCATTCCGCACGGCGGTGGCTCTGGATTGGTTGACTCCGCAGGGGTGGCAGGCGCGTTTTGATGGCGGTTCACGTCGCACCGAGGAGGTCGGAAAATGGGCTGTGTGTGAGCATTGTAATATGGCGGACGTGTGCACCGCTGCTCGCGGGCGAAAAAGAGCGTTTTCTCCCGCCGCCAGCATTGCGAGGGTGCATCCGCCAGTCATCGTAATGGGCCCCTAAGTAAGTAAGACTGGAGTTAGAATAAAACACTACTTATAGTCTTCAGCAAAAAATATATAAAAATATAATTCACTAATATATCTCTCTTAAACTTATATCTCCTCTACAGATACCTTCTAAAAAGGAACCAAAACTACTTCTGCTGCATCAACAACAAAAGTTACTAAAAAAGTATATTATAATTTTATATTCAGCAACTCCCTAAAATGCCCACCCAAAACCCACTTATCCACAATGTCCCCATCACCTACGACACAATAGAACAAAAATATTAACATTATATTTTTTCTTCCCAACAGAAACATCTTCAAGAAAACGAAAATAGAAGTTAGAAAAATATTCAACACCATCTTTACTGACATCAACAGCAACATTGTAAGTATATGCAAAGAAATGTATATGTATTTACTTAAAAACTATACAGTATTATTTCAATTAATTTTTATAAATATTTTCCTTAGAACTAAAAAGACCACCATGACTGAAGGTGCACAATTTATTACGTCGCAAAAAGGGAAAATGTTATTGTGTTATATGGGTTATGTATACACACAAGAAAAACAAACTGGTTTAAAAGTATTTTGGAAATGCAGCAAATATTATTCGAATAAATGCTATGGAAGAGCTATTACACAGGAAACTACTGTTGTATCTTTAAAAGAACATACCCACCCCCCAAATGTAACTGAGATTGAAGTAAGAGATGCTCTTGAAACAATAAAAGAAGCTAGCATTAGTACAGATAGACCTACCACAGAAATACTAAAAGAGCAGTTACTAAGAGTACCCCAACATGCATCTAGCCAATTACCCTCTATTGATTCTTTAAAAAGGACAATAGCTAGACAAAAGAAAGCCACTACAACTACTACACCTGCCCCTAAAACCTTTCAAGAGGTAGAGATTCCCCCTGAACTAAGTATAACACACAGTAATGAACCATTTATACTATTTGATAATAAATGCAAAGATAAAAGAATTATTATGTTTACTACTGCAAACAATTTACTTAAATTACAACAATGTAACACCTAGATGATGGATGGGACCTTCAAAATTTGTCCCAAACCATTTTATCAGTTGTACACAATCCATGGTTTTATTCAAAATACTAATATTCCATTTATCTATACCCTGCTCCCCAATAAGCAACAAGCTACCTACCTTGAAATTCTAAACCAAATAAAAGATAAAACCAATAATTATTTTCCCAAGAAAATAATTATTGATTTTGAGCAAGCCATGATTAATACTATACTAAAATGCTACCCACATACAGCAATCCAGGGTTGCTATTACCATTTTAATCAATGCCTATGGAGACATCTGCAAAAGTCAACCCTAAGGGGGTCATTATGATGTCGGGCGGATCGCCACCGCCTGACCGGCGGTGGCAATCCGCCCGACATCTTTCCCCGCCCGCCCTCCATTTACCCCCACCATATTACAATGGCGGGGGGACAGCGGCGGACGGAAAGACCGTCCGCCGCATTTCCGTCATTCCGATTGCCTGCCGGGCGGAACACGGGCCTAATATGGTGGCGGTGTCTGGAAGACACCGCCATCCATATTAGGATGCCTGGCGGTGAAGGCCTTTCCATGGCGGCATCGCCGCCATGGAAAGGCATGCGGAGATTGCTTTGGGGCCCGTTGCGGGCCCGAGGGGTGGGGGTGGGTGGCTGCACTTGGGGGTACCATTGGCATGCACAAGGTGGCAGGCACCGCGCGGTGCCTGTCACGTTGTGCATGCCAATGCACTGCAAGCATTTTTTACATTGCGGCGGGTGCTGCTGACAGCACCGCCCGCCGCAATGTAAACAATGCGGGATGCGACCGCCACGGTGGCGGTCGCATCCTAATGGGCACAGCGGGACCGCCGCACCTCTGGCGGTCGGTCCCGTTTACCGTTACGGTGGCGGGCGGACTTTGTCCGCCCGCCATCGTAATGGGCCCCTAAGTGTGGAATATGCAACTAACAGTAGTTTTGCATACCAAGTAAAAAAACTGATTGCAGTGGCCTATGTCCCAGCAACTGAGGTAGCAGAACACTATAACCTCCTAATAGAAAGCCCCTACTATAAAAAAAATGAAGAAAAACTAAGCCCACTTTTAGATTACTTCGAAGATACCTGGGTGGGAAGACTCCACAGATCAGGCCACAGAAGACTACTCCAAATTCCACATTCCATGGTGGAATGTGTACTTGAGCACACTAAACAAACAAGCCAAAACCAACAATGCTGTTGAAGGATGGCATAATGCCTTCCAATCAACAACAGGGAGAGGGATACCTACCCTACATAAACTACTCCAAGCCCTCCAAAAAGAACAAAGTTATCAGGAACTTAGAATGGAACAATCTGTGACCCAAATAGGCCCTAAACTCACCAAGCAAACCAAAAAAATGTACGAATTACTACAAAGTCAGGTAACACTATACCCAATGACAAGAGGCCTAGAATACCTATCACTAATAGCTAAAACAATACTTTAAATTACTAATCTAAAATAATTTAAAATAGCTTTCTTACAAAACACAAACTGTAACTGTCCATATAATTTTTCTTAACTTTGTAAAATATAAATAATTTGTCATATATATTTAATTTAATAATATAAATATATATTGACATCTTAATTACATTTTATAAAAAATAACATATATAAAATATTATCCTCAACATTGCCCTCCCACAATTATAAAATAAATTACTTACGGTTTCTGTAGCTGAAGAAAACGTAATCCAAACATTGTTAATACATCCAGGTATCTCTCAATCCAAATGAATGTTAAAATTAACCCAAAAAATGTAAAAATACAACAGGTCCAAAAGGAAAATGCTGGGTCGATAAATCCAAAGGAATTAAACCATAAAAAACCCGAAAATATTTCTTAAAAAAGAAATGCTCCAGGAAAACCCGAAAAATTAAGAAAGTGTTAAATAAATATTAGTATTAAATACTAATACACACTTCTTAATAAAAAAAAAACACTATCCTCTCCAAAACGCGATTCCGATAACGAAACCTGTAAAAATGGAAATAAACATACCCACCCACACAAACATACACATACACTATAATAAATTACATGTAAAAACACTTTAGTTACCATATACACACATTTCTATACATATCCTACCCTCTCTACACTAGGCCTCAAACAAAAACTCTCGGCATCTCGCTAAAACATAACTAACAACTAAAACACACCAAAAACACAATGACCTAACACTACACATACTACCTACCACCTAACTACATTCAAATACAAGTTAAACTTAGGGGCCTATTAGGATGGCGGGCGGACGCACCCTAGCGGTGCTGGGACCGGCCGCCAGTGGTGCGGCGGTCCCGCACCAGTGATTAGGATGCCACCGCCGCGGTGGCATCCTCCATTCCCAGCATTGTGGCGGGCGGTGCACACAGCACCGCCCGCCACAATGCTGGGAATGCACTGTGTGCATTGGCATGCACAAGGTGGCAGGCACCGCGCGGTGCCTGCCACCTTGTGCATGCCAATTTTGGGGGGTACCATGGGTACCCCTCAAGTGCAGCCCTCCCACCCCCCCAGGGGGCCCGCAACGGGTCCCCAAAGGCATTCTCCGCATGCCTTTCCATGGCGGAGTCTCCGCCATGGAAAGGCATGTGACCGCCATCATCCTAATATGGATGGCGGTGCCTGCATGGCACCACCTCCATATTGCAGGCCTTTTCTGCCCGGTAGGCAATCGTGCGGATTGCCTACCGGCGGAAAACTGGCGGACGGTCTTTCCGTCCGCCAGGGTCCCCCCCGCCATACTAAATGGTGGGGGGAAATGGGTGGCGGGCAGCGGGAAATGTAGGGCGGATCGCCACCGCCATGCGGGCGGTGGCGATCCGCCCACATCCTAATCACCCCTAAGTTTAAATAAAGAAAATTACACTTACCTTGCTCGACGCGACACAGCATCTAACCGCGAGCTTCTCCCCTGTGAAATGACCCAAAACAATAGTAAGCAGTTACAAAATAGTACCTGTAAAACAAAAATGGCTGCTTAAATAATAAAACACATAGAAAATATTTTCACAACATATAATAGTCATAAATAAACAACTTTTTTATTTTCTAAAAATATTAGAATATTGCAGTAATATGTAAAAAATAAATTAACATGTTTTCTACTTTGTAAAATTATAATAATAATTAATATAAAATATATTAATAATTATTATAATTACTTATTTATTTGTTATCATTTACAATGCTTATCTAAAAATACCTAAAAATGTATAAAACGTTAAATAAAAACTTACCTTTTGAAAAACATGTTTGTATAAAAATTAACAATGTAATAATTAATATTATTAATATTTCATATATTAATAATATTCATTAAAAACATATATTACATGTTCAAAAATAATTAACAAGTGACTGTCATTTTTTTGGGCAAAATATGTATAATGTGATATTGTTTAATTAAAATGAAATATATATATATTTACTAAATGTTAAACTGTAAAAATATATGGCAAAACTAATGTATGTTACAAAAATGTTATAAACTAAAATGTCAAAAAATGTTTTCTGCTACAAAAGATAAATACCTGTCTTCTAAAATATAAAAATGTTAAAAACATGTATGTTCAAAAATATAATATATGTGAATAAACATATATCCCACTTATTTTATTTTTCAAGAAGAAAAATGTGTATTTATTTTGTATATTTCCTCACTTGTATATAATTGCCTTAATAAAAATGTTTTTTACCCTAAGTATTTTATTATTAAAAAATAAAGATCATTGAAAAATTGAAAAGTGTTATTCTTTTTCTATTAAGTTATTATTATTAAATATTTTCCTTAAATGTATATTTTAATGCAATGTATAATTTTTTTAACTAATATATATCATCTCAATATATGATTATAATTATTATAATTGTAAAGATAATATAAAATATTACACATTTCCATCACTACTAGAAATTATAAAAACATTTTAAACTCACACACCTATAAACATATATAATGTAATATTTCTACACCAACTAGTATAAAGTAAATTTATGTGCTCTACATTACACATAAAAAATGTACTATTCCCACTACAATTAATATACACTGAGGGAAGTTACTGAACATTAAATATATATATTTTACTATTCCCACTCAAGTTAGTATTAAGGGGCCGATTCCGATTCGGGCCGGAAATCTCTCCGACCGAGCCGGACTCGGAGAGATTCCCGACCAAATCGGACTCTGGCAGCCCGACCGAACGAGTACGATGCGCACGTATGCCATCGGACTCGATTCGGTCGGACTCCCATTGAAGTCAATGGGAGCCAGTCGTACAACGCGTACGCGGGCTCCCATTGCCTCAATGGGTGCGAGGCGGACAAAGGCGCCCCCTACAGCATGTACGCGGCGAAGCGATTCGCGCCGTAAACGCACAGGTAGGGGGGACCCATGGGTCCCCCCTGTGTGCGACTCTCGCGCGGCTACGCGTATAGGGGGGTCCGACACGGACCCCCAAAGTCCGGCTCCGACTGCTCTTTCGTGCCGGAGTGCGCGGCTCAGTCGGACTGCTCGCGGCGCGCATCGTACTTACCCGGCCAGGGAACGTCTCCATTGCGCGGTGCGAGTCGAGTCCGAGCGAGTCGATCGGTGCGGTTCGAGCCGGGAACGAGTCGGTCGGAGCGGTCGGGACGCCCGGACGAGTCGGTCGGCGAATTCTCATCGTACTCGCTCGCCCGGACGCGCGTACGAATCAGTCGGGAAATAGGGCTCCAAATCGGATCCGGTTAAGCCGAATCCGATTCGGAGCCCTACCGGCCGAGATCGGAATCGGCCCCTAAGTCAGGGAAGGTGCAGGACACTAAACTTATATAAATTACTATTCCCACTCCAGTTAGTATTAAGGGGTCCATTAGTATGTCGGGCGGATCGCCACCGCCATGCGGGCGGTGGCGATCCGCCCGACATATTCCTCCGCCCGCATGCAAATTTCCCCCGCCACATTACCATGGCGGGGGGACTCGGCGGACGGAAAGACCGTCCGCCGAGTTTACCGCCCGGTAGATGAGTCGACCGGGCGGAAAAGCTGTCAATATGGTGGCGGTGTCTGGTAGACACCGCCATCCATATTAGAATACATGCGGGACATGCCTTTCGCAGCGGCAACGCCGCCACGGAAAGGCATGCAGTTCTCAACATTGGGGGCCCGTAGCGGGCCCCCAGGGATTCTGGGGGGTGGGGGGTGCACATGGGGGGTACCTATGGTATCCCCCTGCATTTGACAGTACAACGTGGCAGGTACCGCACGGTGCCTGTCACGTTGTACTGTCAAATGCACAACTTGCATTTCTGGCATTGCAATGTTAGAAATGCGGGATGCGCCCGCCAGTGTGGCGGGCGCATCCTAATGGGATGTGCGGGACCGCCGCATGCATTCCGGGTGGTCCCATTTCCCGGGGGTATGGCGGGCGGACAAAGTCCGCCCGCCTTGCTAATGACCCTCTAAGTCAGGGAAGGTGCTGGACACTAAACTTATATATTTTACTATTCCTACTCCAATTAATATATACTCAAGGAAGGTGCAGGACATTAAAGATATAGGGGCCGATTCCGATCTGGGTCGGAAAGCACTCCGACCGATCCGGATCCGGATTGTTTTCCGACCGAGCCGGACTCCTGCAGTCCGACCGAGCGAGTACGATGCGGTCGCATGCTGCCGGACTCGGTTCGGTCGGACTCCCATTGAAGTCAATGGGAGCCGGCCGTACGACGCGTACATGGGCTCCCATTGACTCAATGGGTACGTTGCGCAAAAGGGTGCCCCCTGTAGTGGGTACGCGTTGGTGCCATCCGCACCGTACATGCATGTATAGGGGGGACCCTTGGGTCCCCCCTGTGTCCGACTCGTAAGGCTACGGGTGAAGGGGGGTCCAGCACGGACCCCCGAAGTCCGCTTCCCAGAGCTTTTACGTGTCGGGGGCTCCGACTCGATCTGGCTGTCTGGATCGTGCATCGTACTGGCTCGGTCGGAAAACGTCTCCATTGCGTGGTACGAATCGAGTGTGAATGAGTCGTACGGAGCGGTTCGGACCCGGTAAAGATTCGGTCGGCGATTTCGCGTTCATTCGCATCGTACTTGGGCATCCGGACCTCTGTACGACTCGGTCGGAAACAAAGCCTCCGACTCGGATCCGGTAAAGCCGAATCCGATTCGGAGGCCTTCCGACCGAGATCGGAATCGACCCCATATAATTTACTATTCCCACTCCACTTAGGGGCCGATTCCGATCTCGGCCGGTAGAGCTCGAATCGGATCCGGCATTACGGATCCGATTCGAGCCCTGTTCCCGACCGAGTCGGACGTGCGTCCGGGCGAGCGAGTACGATGCGGCGCACACGAAATCGCCGACCGACTCGTTCACGGGACCCAACCGCTCCAACCGACTCGCACGGACTCGACTCGCACCGCGCAATGGAGACGTTCCCCGGCTGGGTAAGTACGATGCGCGCCTCGAGCAGTCCGACCGACTCGCGCTGTCCGGCTCGGGAAGAGCAGTCGGAGCCGTACTTTGGGGTCCGCGTCGGACCCCTGTACGCCTAGCCGCGCGAGTCGCACACAGGGGGGACCCATGGGTCCCCCCTACCTGTGCATGTACGGCGCGACCCGCTTCGACGCGAACCCGCTGTAGGGGGCGCCCTTGTTCGCCTCGCACCCATTGAGTCAATGGGAGCCCGCGTACGCGTTGTACGTCCGGCTCCCATTGACTTCAATGGGAGTCCGAACCGACTCGAGTCCGATAGCATGCGAACGCATTGTACTCGTTCAGTCGGACTGCTAGGGTCCGATTCGGTCGGAAATCTCTCCGGGTCCGGCTCGGCGGAGTGATTTCCGGTCCGAATCGGATTCGGCCCCTTAGTATTAATTCAGGGAAGGTGCTGGACCCTAAACCTATATAATTTACTATTCCCACTCCAGTTATTATTAAGTCAGGGAAGGTGCTGGACACTGAACTTATATAATTTACTATTTTCACTCCAGTTACTTTAATTCAGGAAAGATGCTGGACAGTAAACCTATATAATTTACTATTCCCACTCCAATTAGTATTAAGTCAGGGAAGGTGCTGGACACTAAAGATATATAATTTACTATTCCCACTCCAATTAATATATAGTCAGGGAACGTGCTGGACATTAAAGATATATAATTTACTATTCCCACTCCAGTTAGTATTAATTCAGGGAAGGTGCTAGACACTAAAGATATATAATTTACTATTCCCACTCCAGTTAGTATTAAGTCAGGGAATGTGCTGGACACTAAACTAATATAATTTACTATACCCACTCCAATTAATATTAATTCAAAGAAGGTGCTGGACAATAAACCTATATTATTTTCTATTCCCACTCCAGTTAGTATTATGTCAGGGAAGGTGCTGGACACTAAACCTATATAATTTAGTATTCCAACTCCAGTTAATATTAATTCAAGTAAGATGCTGGACACTAAACTTATATAATTTACTTTTCCCACTCCAGTTACTATTAATTCAAGGAAAATGCTGGACATTAAAGATATATAATTTACTATTCCCACTCCAGTTAGTATTAATTCAGGGAAGTTGCTGGACACTAAACCTATATAATTTACTATTCCCACTCCAATTATTATTAATTCATGGAAGGTGCTGGACATTAAATATATAAAATGTACTATTCCCACTCCAGTTAGTATTAACTCAGGGAATGTGCTGGACCTTCAACTTTACATTATATAAATTACATAAAAATTAATATTTTTATATATTATTAAACTCAAATTCAAAGACTAAATATAATGCATTAATCCACATTTAAAATATTTTTATTCACCAATAGTTATAACATTCTTATTACTTAACCATTTTAAAATAATATTGTTTTAAAAAATCCAATAAATTTATAAAAAATACACTTATTAATTATTAAATAGAATTAATTTTTAATTTTTTTATGTTTTGATAAATATTTTTTAAAAATTACATTAAATAAAATATTACATTATATTTGTAAACACTCTTCATCTCTCATCCCTATAAATACAAATTTGCAATTATAAATTACATTTTTTGTTAAAAAATATTTTAATTACAATTTAATTTTTACATTTTATATAAAAAGTTCATTTCTCACCAACATCATCCACTATAATCCCAACATCCCATTGCAAATAACTCTATATTTTAATTTTTATTATTTAAATTAAAAAAATTTAAAAAAATGTAATTCTTTTTTTTTTAAAGTAACTCCCCACCATTAACCCCTAAAAACACATAGGGGCCCATTACGATAACCGGCGGTAAAAAATCCGCCATCTACTATAGCCTGAAAAAACCGCCCTCCTGCACCATGGGAATACCGACCGAGCAATTATGATGTCGCGAAGCAACCTCCGCCCGCGGCGGCAAAAACACAGAAAATTCCGCCCGTCCATGTCAGAGTACAAGATTATCCGTCCGCCACGGACGCAATCCCGCCCGACAACCCAAATCCGCCCGCTCTGACGACCGAGACACCGGCCGTGAAATTATGATCTACCCGACATGAGCGCGGTAAATCCACATATTTCCCGCCTGCCACGGTTAACAACAGTGATGAATAACTGACAAGGCGGAAGGCCTGGCGGCCACGTCCGTGCACACAAATCATTGGCGGACCAAAGACATACACACAACATGGCCAACAAGTCCACACAGCAAACTACGCCAAAAAAGCCAAACACAGAACACATCCCAAAGACACATCCCCCCAGGCAAAACAAAAAAACTACAAATCCCAGGACACCAGGCACAACACACCTGAAAACGACAGCCCATCAGTAAGTACAAAAGCAGCCCCTTCACAGACCACAATCCCTTCCACTACTACAAAGCGAAGACGACAGCAGAGAACCCAGAGAGCCACAAAGGAAAGCAGCACATCACACGCACGCACACATTACACTCATCACCAACAACACCACCACCATCACCACTGAAACACCGGCACCACTAACCCCCTGCACATCACACACCACACACCCACCACACCAGCACCACAAATACCGAACCACACACCATGGCAACACAAAGAATGCTGAAGAACACTGCCACTGAGTTGACGGTCCTGGTCGACGAGATCATCAAGGTGCACCCACAAATCTATGGGAACCAGGTGCAACAGACACCAGTAGCCACCAGAAACAGAATGTGGAGCAGGATCGTAGACCAGGTGAATGCAGTTGGGAACGTGCCACGCAACCGGGGTAAAATTGCAAAGAGGTGGCACAAACTGAAAAGCGTGGTCAGGAAGAAGGAGGTCAAGAATCGTGAGCTGGCTGACAGGACTGGCGACGGAAATCCCGCTCCATTCAAGACCTTCAAGGCGTGGGAGGAGAAGGTGCGAGGCATTCTACATCCGGAGAGTCTCACAGGAATACCAGGGGGAGTGGAGGCTGGTAAGTACAAACAAATGTATACCAGCACACCGCTATGTACTGTCATGCACTACCAGAATGCCACAGCTCCGAGGGACAAACACCCCCATGTCCAGTACACAATCCACAAGACATCTCTCACACATGCAACAGACACTCCCACACACTCAGCCCAAAGGTACCAACAAACAAAACCATGGGGGCATGTGTACAGTCAGCCAGCACCACAACTCCAACCAGGTCCCCTTGTAACCCAGATGCGCCGGAAGGAGCACTCCCCACACCCACACACGTGTCAGCCATAGCTGCACTAGCCAACAAGTAACAGGTAAGTAGCCTTACCACAAAGTCCGTGTATCGGAGGGGAGACTGCAGAAGTACAACCCCCACCAGGCCCCTAGTCCTTCAGCGCAGCAAGATGGAGCACTCCCCACACCCATGTGTCAGCCATTGCAGTGCACACCTTCACCCAACAGGTAGATATGTTTCCCTACATGGAGGGGTGTCTGTGGGTGGGAAGCCATCAACACAACTCACAACACGGCCCCCACTCCCACAGACCAGCAAGATGGAGCACCCCTCCTCTCATAACCATGTGGTAGCCATTGCATTGCTCCCTCCAAACCAACAAGTAGGTAGACTACTGTACAGGGCGGGGTGTCTGTAGGCATGAGGACTGTACTACGACTAACATTTGGGACATGTCACGTAGCAGAGGAACAGGTAGCACTGCTCCCTGTTATAATCATGTGACTAATGTGCACACGGACATGAATTACAGAGTCATAGCCCACATGAGCCATCTTAAATACAGTAACACGTAAGGAGTCACGTCTGCATACACAAGTCTCACTGGAGTACTGACCCACATGGCGTGCACTGTGCCAGTCATCACACACATCAGCAACACCATCGAAGTCTTGTCCATGTAGTCGTGTCTGCTTGTTCCGTCGACATTGTACAACATCACCCATGTAAGTCTATCTTGTCTCAATGTAACAGAGTGGAACCCCAGTAATGTCACATACACCACTGGACCCATGAACCACACAGCTACACAATGCACATTCAAAATCTCATCCATCTCATCTTACAGCCCCAGTGTCATGAAAGGTAAATCATCTAAACAGTTGTCCCATATACAGTAGTTCAGCAAAGATTCCTGCCGATGACCAAAAATGTGTCTGCAGTGTCTGAAGCGCACGTCACACTGTGATTTACAACATACCTAATATAGTCAACACCCCAAGAGCACTGCATTGCTGCACATGGCTGAGGGTAGCACGCACACCAAGGAATTGTCCCAACTGCAATACGTTGTGTGGCACACAACCATTACTCACTCACTACAATGCTTGCAGTGTAATGTCCCTAAATGACAACAGTGAGCAGATATGCTGGGTATGTCAGACATACACACACCTTTGTCTCTGTAGTGTCGTGTGGCCAAAACACATGTCCCCTTCTGCACCTATATGTCACAGTATGTACCACAAAACCATATTTCATCTCAAAAGCGTTGATGGAGCTGTACTCCTTTTCCCATCTGCATTTCTAAGCGGTTCATTTGAACCCCAAAAACATATTTCATCTCAAAAGCGTTCATGGGGCTGTACCCCGTTTCCACCAAAGCCACAAAATGTAGGGGTACTGCAACACACACCGATTGGCATTCCAAATCTGTCCCATGCCACATGCACCCATCACACTATTCCATTGCCTTGATCACGCACACACATTGTAGAGCCATACACGCATCTGGGAAATCAGTGCACAACTGTGCACAAACTGTGAATGTCAAACATCTAACACAAACCTTGCAAGGTGCAACACAATAACCCTTCGTCTCCGCCCCACAGGTGACGAACAGCATGATGCTGGAGAGGGAGACAGCAGCCATCACAGCCAGTCCACAAGCCCTCCACCCGGACTCATGGATGTGGAAGACCTGGCACCTCTTCGGACGAGCACTCCCGACCAGGCACATCTGGTGTGGCAGGGCGCAACCGCTCCCCAGGACCCCTCCTACCCACCAACCCAACTCCCAGGGCTGGTGACCAGTCCCAGGCCCCTGCTGCCACGGTCATTGCGGCCACCACCACCACCGCCGCAACCACCATCACCACCAGGGCCTCCCTGACCACTCACCCTGCGCAAGGGGTGGTACGCACGTTGACATCCACCCTGGGAGCCAGACCGAGGCGCCGGGTGACCAATGTGGCGAGTGGGCAGGTCGGTGGCAGCAGTTCAGGTGGGAGGAGCAGGGTCAGGCCAACGCCATCAGAGCCTGGGAGCCAAGCCCTGCCGCAAATCGCCAGAGTCCTTGGGGCCTATGAAGAGGCCCAGGGACAATGGGCCCGGTCAGCTGCCGATACGCGGGAAGTCCTTGGGGTGTTGAGGTCCATGGACGCCCATATGGGCCAATTCGTGACCCGTATGGGCCAACTTGTCGACCTCATGGGCCAGCTAGTGGTGGTGGTGAGGGCCCAATCAAGGCCAACCACACCACCTCCGCCACCACCTGCTGGGGCGCAGGGTCGTGCAACATCCAGTTCCCCTGCGTCCCCAGCGAGTGGGCAATCCTCAGCCACCACCAGCAGCCCACAAACACAACCCCCCCCTCAAACGTAGAAGGGGCCGTCCGAAGAGGAAACAGGTGTCCAGAGATGACTTTGCACGCTCCAAACGCCAGTGAGTCAGCCAGCCACGGTGGCCATCTACTGCATTCACTTGGACTACTATCCTACCCCACACTGCCATGTGAATGGCATGTGTCTGTCGGACTGTGGACCCAGAACAACATGGGTACACCTTGACCATCACGCGGACATGACCTTCAACTCATTGTTTCAGCATGCACCACTTTTGTGATCACCTTGCCCACTATCACATGTCACCGCTTGAAATAAAACAGAATGTGATCCAGGTGTATTTATCTGCTCTGTTTTTAATCAAGGATGTGCAACCGTCACCATGATCAGAAATGCATCTGGAGTGTGGTATGTCGATAGGCTAGGAGAGGCTGTAGGGACCTAGGGGTGAAAAACAGAACAAGAGTCCATTGAATGTGTGTGTCACACACTCATCACACAGTACTTCTCATCAAGTTTAAGCAATGTACACACATCTCACAGAGCAACAGGGCACAATACCACAGCCACTGTCAGTGGCATACTACCCTGGACATGGACCATTGCCACACAGCACTCTGTGAACAATAGGCCGCCGTGACAATGCACACATACACCTACACAACTACAGCAACATCAGCCGTCGTACATGGTCACTCACCGTCAAGTGAAGTAGCGGGCGATGAGCTGCTGACGCTCATTCACTGCTTCCTCCTCTCCACTGTCCTCGTCACTGGACACAGCTTGGTCTGCAGGCGGGGGCCCTGGCTGATCACCGTCATCCACTATCAGGGGGATTTGCCTGCGTATCGCGAGATTGTGCAGCATACAGCATGCCACAACTATCTGGCACACCTTCTGTGTGGAGTATGCCAGTGCACCCCCGGTGCGGTCCAGGCATCTGAATCTGGACTTCAGGAGTCCAAAAGTCCGCTCCACCACACGTCTAGTCCTCCCTTGTGCCTCATTGTATCTGACATCAGCTGGTGTCCTAGGATTACGTAGTGGGCTCAGCAGCCAAGGCCTGTTAGGATATGCAGAGTCACCTGGTTGTGAGAAACACAGAGAATCGTCGCAATTCCAACAGCATGTCACACCCAGCACGCTACACGAGTATGCATACTCACCAACAATCCATGCACGGTCCGGTTGAAGATTGGTCATCATTCGTGGGAGGATGCTGTGGCGCATGATGTGCGAGTCATGGGCGGATCCGGGAAACTTCGCACACACCTGTGTGATAATCATGTCCGCCAGGCACACCACTTGCACATTCAGGGAGTGGAAATGTTTCTGGTTCCTATAGATGTGCTCCATGGCCTGTGGTGCAACAAGGCAAACATGGGTGCAATCAATTGCACCAACAACGTGGGGGATGCGTCCAAGGGCATAGAAAGCACCCTTCACTGCCGCCAAATCACGAGCCCTGGGGAATCGGATGTACCGGTTCCTGTAGAGCATCATAGCTGACAGGACATCCCGTAGCACCATGCTGAACATGGGCTGGGACATCCCACCTCCACTGCCCACCGTGTGTTGGAAAGATCCGGTTGCGAAAAATGCAGTGCAGCCATCACCTTAGCCGTGGGGCTGAATGCTGTAGGATACACCCTGCGAGGACGAAGGTGGGGTTCCAACATTGCACATAGGTGATGCAGGGTGGGTCGGTCCACACGGAATTTCCGTATAACCTCCACATCCTCCATGTCTGCCAGCAATTGGTAGGGGCGATGTATGTTTGGTCTCCTCCTAGGACAGATGGAAGTGGACACATGTCAATGCAACACACCACATGGCATTTTCACATACACAAAACTAAAATTACTGACAAAGCAATAGAATCACAGAACAGCTGACAAGTAGGGACAGCACAGCTACAATACTCTTACACAGGTCCCCTTACCAATAGCAATGACCACTGACACTAACCATTGCTATGAGCATGCACATGGGGATTTAGGCCATAAGAGCTTGAAAGGCATGATGATGATTTCAGACTGCATATGTGGGAAGCGGCAACACCACGGCAATATACCTAGCTGCTGTGCCTGACACAGCTTCCGAGGCTGGGTGAGTATGGCACACACCAACAACACAATGTACACAGGCTGAGCGGCCCAAACAAGTGGGTCCTGTTGCACAACGGGATATGGGACAGTCAATGATGTCCCTAGTTCACCCAATGTACAGCACTGTACGTATCACACCTCCAACACACATTGACAGGTGTACACATTGACAACTCCATGACAACACAGCTGTGTGAATGCAAATACACATCACAAGTGACACGTAACGTTGCACGTGCCAAGTGGGAGATGTACATTGAGTAATATGGCTTGTGTGTGCATTTGCACATCCCATGCTCCCATGCTAATGTGTACATGATGATGTGCCAACAGACATGTGGAGGCTGAGCACTGTCCGTCAATGCCTATGCACACAGCATGAAGTGGCCCTGTCTAGTGTGGACATGCTCCCACACACAAATCATGGCCACACCTGCAAATCCATGGCGCACACTAAACTGTGGATTCCACATGGCACCAGCGGACTGTACCCGCCATGGACCAGGCCCTTGAGGCCAACTCTAATGGCCCTCGCGGTTGCATCCTGCGTGTTCGACTATAGAGGTAAGCGTACCGGGACAGCTCGGAGCAGGCCATTGGGTGCATTTGAAGTAGGCAGACATGGTACACCAATTGCAGCAGCTTGGACCCACTGAAACAGCCCCGGGGGCTATATGAGTGTGGGAGGGAGACCGGCATTACCACAGCTTCCAGGGACTGCTGCCTGGCATCCCTCAACAACACCTGCTGCTGCTGCCACCTGTCCACCTTCATGTCGACAACTCTGAAGATATGTCCAGGTCCACTCGCCAGCGAGGAGCTGGAGATCCTGGATTCCGAGCTCCACGCACACTGCCCAAGGCTATTTCTTGCAAAAGTTGTGTGTGTAAGACAACTACAATGTGTGTGGGAGTGCATGTGGGGGGACACATGTCGTTGATCCGCAGCACTATGAGTCAGAGCCTGTGGGGTTCCAACATGCACTGCTTACCATGCTTACTACAGGTGGAAGGGGTATGTAGGCTCTCTGGCGCTTTCCCATGCATGTCCCTCCCGAGTGTTGGTACATGGCATTTTCATGTCAGACATCCAGTGACGCAGCCACTTGGCAATGCAGGACTCAGGGCAGTTATTGCTTGTGTGAATGGCTGGCTGGGTCCCTGCTGGCCTTCTCAGTCTCAGCAGACCTGGGCTGTACATTGACCGCCCAATCCTAGAAGGAAATAACACTGACTGTACAGTGGGTTACATGTGTCTTTTGTTCACAACTCTCCGGAAATGCGCAAACTCAGCCCTGTCGATTGAACACACCAGGCCTTGTGATAGGGATGTGTGTGAGAGATAGTGGCACTGAATGTGACCTCCATTGCGGGGTGAGCCATTCACAGGGCGAGTACGTTGAGGGCTGCGCAGTGTTGGACACAGTGAGTCCACCCACAAAGATGTGTTGCCTTGTCATCTATGTGTTGGTCTACCTGACAATGGACAGTAGATGTGGGCAGACTACACATTGCTCAATGTTCTGGCATCCTGCATGTGAATGGGATGGACAGGTACTGTGTACACACTCCCACCAGCATGCATTCACGTGTGGTGTACACATGCTGTCATGCCATGTCCGATTACTTCTTGGCTCTGTTACACATCTCTGAGTATTTTGGATGGGTCAGCATCATGCCACTGTGATTGGTGTGGATGAGATGAGAGGTGTATGAGTGATATTTCAACCCTCTTGTGTACCATCCCTGCAGTTGGAAGTCCTCCAGCCCAAGGCCTTGTGATGAGCCATTGCATCCAAGTTGATGCCTCTGTGTATGTGTAACCGACAGTGCAGCCAATTCCACAAAGGGTGTGACGTCATCTGCCAGATGAGCGACTACGTGGCGGAGACGAATCGGGGATGCCCCTCGTATTGTCAGGTTAGCACGGCGCTGCATTTCACCACTAATGGTCTGCATCTTGACAGTCACACAGCCTGTGCCGGATGCTCGTTTGTAGGGGCATCAGCAGCAAGCAAGTGTACAGTATTGTGGGATGGTGTCTTTTGCTGTGAGAGGCAGCATGTGTCCACAGCCTACCCATAATCTGGGTAATGTGATGTCTGTTGTGTGATGCAGTGGGTTGTAAGTGTACTCTGTGCTGGGTGCATCTGACATGCATATGCGATTCCTGAGGGTCAAGATGTCATTTGAGCACTCTGCATTGTCAATGCATTCAGAGTCGTAGCCCTCAGTTACAACCTGTAGTAGGCTGGAGTGGCAATTCACATGTATGTTTAAGGCACTGTGCCTACTCTGATTTCGTTCGGACATATGTGTGCGATGCCTCACCTCATATACCTGGTATTTACACATCCGGCACACTGTGCAACAGTAGTTGTGCTTGTGCGAACGACAGGTGGATGGCATGGGCTCATGACCATTGTGGACTGTCATGTTGCAGTCTGTGTGAGTGGTGTCCCATTCTGCTCCATGCAGGTATGTCCTTGGCCTAATTACGTAGTGGTCATCCTTGCCACCATTAGGATAGTGGGTGTGCACACAGCGATTTGTGGCTATGGTCGCAGGGTGACACAGGCCGGGTGTTGTGCTATGTGCACAACACATGTGCCACTTATTTGCGGCTTCATTTACTGTACGCCAGCCATTACGTGTTGATTCTGGTGGCTGAACACAATTGCACAGGTATCGTGCAACATGTGGATTTGAGAATGTCCTGTGCTACTTCCCTTGCACATGTCTATTTAATTGATGCCAAATGAGTGAGGCCACCTCGCTCTCTCTCATGTAGCATCTCCCGTGGGTGCTGAGGGACAGGGGACGGTCAACAGCGGTGAGGCATCGGATGAAGCAGCTGCACAGGAGCTGAGTGAGACAGATGTGACCAGCGCCTCGGAGGGGCCAGACGTGTGCTGGATGAATAACAGGCCGAGACGCCAATTTCTGCGTCATCTGAGGACAGAGGTGATGCATCCATGTGTGCTAGCACAGGGGACATGGACTCTGGCTCCTCTTCAGCCACGCGGAGGCCAATGCCCGCCCTCCCATCTACTTCCACTGGTGCAACACGTGTCGGCACAAGGATGAAGGATAGAGTGTCCTTCGCACCAGGCACAGCTGCCCCTGCACATGTGACCCCTGCTTCCCTCAGTGCTGGGTCTGTTGAGCTTGTGCGGCATCTCTGCGTGGGGCAGACAGCTCCCCTCAATGACTTCATTGCCCATGACATCACCTTGCCGCAGGTGACATAGTTCATGGAGGGCCTACATGTACGCGTGGGTGGGCTACACCAGACTGTCCAATGGTTCTCCTCCCCAGTCAAGGTAGGCCTTCAACTGGGCCAATCTCAGGCTGACATTCCTGACCCTTTCTCCACCCCCCTTGAAAGTGGCAAATCTGACAACAGCAGGGCACGAGTCCTAAGAAAGAGAAGTGGGGATACGCTGACGTCACGACAGGAAGTGACATCATGAAAGGTGGCTTGCACCGTCAGACTCATTGCCTCCCCTCGCCCACCCCTTAGATGCGATTGCATCAGAGAAGCCAGCGCGTGCACCAGTGGCTCCGATCTCGCCCCAGAGAGGCCAAAGAGTGAATGTGTGGCTCCATTTGCTCCAGTTATCGAGCTCGCGGTAAAATAAGTGGGGGGACGCCGTCCACCCGCGTGGTACCCCGACTCGAGCCCTGGTGTGCAGGCAAAGTGTCCCATTGGCTTTGCGATATGTGTGAGTTGCATGACACTCGTTGGCGGGGGATGGCTCGGGGGCCCGTCACCCTGAGGCCCATGTCTCACTCCATGGGTCCCTTGTCAATGTCAGCGGATGTAATGACTATGCGCGCCGGGGTGGGTCTACCTTTCGTCTGGGATTGTGTTTGCGGCCTGGCCCGCTAGGGCAGCTACAGCCTCTGTGTGTTGCATGTGGTGTATCCGGACTCCGGAGGCTGTCATGCATTGTCACTGTTGTCCAGGGCTCGAGTCGGGGTACCACGCGGGTGGACGGCGTCCCCCCACTTATTTTCCCATGAGCTCGATTACTGGAGCAAATGGAGCCACACATTCACTCTTTGGCCTCTCTGGGGCGAGATCGGAGCTGCTGGTGCACGCGCTGGCTTCTCTGTTGCAATCGCATCTAAGGGGTGGGCGAAGGGAGGCAATGAGTCTGATGGTGCAAGCCACCTTTCGTGACATCACTTCCTGTCGTGACGTCTGCGTCCCCCCACTTCTTATTTAGGACTTGTGCCATGCTGCACACTGAGAATGTGTTGCCTGCGAGATGTGACCAGGAGAAGGGCGCCATGACCTCCCACCCACCAAGCTCCACTGCCATCCCGTGCCCTGGGTAGCCTGTGCAGGTGGACAATGTAGGGGGTACACCTGGAGCAAAGGGGATGTAAGTGCCTTGGCAAGGGCCTGGCAGACGCACAGCAGTATCCCGCATGTCCCCAGAGGGAGGGCTAACGTCTACACCTGATGCAGCATTGATCGTGTGCCCGCCTGTTGTGCCCACACGAGTTCACATTCATCCCCAGACAGGTAGGCTTTCCAAATACCCAACACAGTGGAAATCTACCCCTCCGGAATCCTCCCCACACAGTCTGTTTCAACTCTGCATGAGTGCACCTACACGTGCCACCCAGCCACCTGGGCCAAGCAGCCCTCCCGCTTCACATGCCACATGTGTGTCTTCCACAGTTGTGCTTCTCTCTCAGGGGCGGACCTCCAACTGTCCCGTAGCACACAGACAGCACCGAGTCGGACTGGCATCCTGTTTGAATGGTAGGCACCCTCAGACAACTACCTGTGACACAGTGGTGGCTGTAATGGCTATTGTGACTGCCATGGAAGTGTTGCTGGCCATGGCAGGGTACACTCACACACATTGCATACGCAGCTTTTCGTGTCACTACTCTGCACATCGGACTGGCCACTGTCCCTGGTGTTGATCAATATTGCCACCTGTCTATGTAATCTGTGACTGGATGCTGTTGTTCCTGTAGTCGGTTGTGTCTGTGTAGTTGCTGATTGCAGTTGTTGCTGTGTGTGCATAGTTAAGTGAGGCACATGCCGTGTATGGTACCTCAACAATTGCAATGTCTGGTCTCACATTCCAATGTGTTTTACACGTGGCAGGGACTTCACTTCTTTCAGACTCTGCTACTTGTGTGTGTGATGAAGAAGTATTTTTGTGACACGGATTGTCTGCATGTATTTGGTGGTATATATGGGAAAATGTATACGTGTCATGTTTGCGTGCAAGCAAAGCACAGGGTGTGAGTCTAGCCATAGGATGACAGGTAGCATGTGCAGAGTATGCGGGTATGTGTGAGCTTACTTTCTGTGTGGCCAGCAGTGTAGGTGTATGTTAATCTTGTGATGAACATTGAGCCTGGGCACATGGCTTACTTTCAATGTGTGCATTTGGGAGGTGTAGGTGTGTGTGGTGTGAAGGGTGTGACTTTGCGGTAGTGTTGGTGTGTGTGTGTGCGCGCTCTGGCAATGTCGATTACACACATGTGTTACCCAGGCCCATGGTGGGTGTTTGTATCCGTGTTCAGGTCTGTGAATGTGATCACGTGTGTATTGTATGTTGCACAGTGTGCAGTGTGTGGGTGTGTCCTTGCAGTTCAGGATGACTCCTACTTGATATGTTTTGGACATTGTGTGTCTGCATGGTGTGTGACTGTCAAGATTGTGCCTTGTTTAATTGAGCATGTATGTGAATTTCTGCAGTTCGTACTCACTGTGCAGACCTGCCCACCCACACTGATATCGTGTGTGTGTTTTGTCATGCATTGCTGTAGCATGCTTCTTGCGTGGCTCCTACTTTTGCTTGATGAGTGTGATGTCAGACTGTGAAGGTAATTATACACATAAGTAGGACTGGGCTTTGTAGTGACCAGGCCGTCAGTGTTAATGTGATGATCTGTTGGGCCACGTCAGAGTCTGACAAGCCAAGGCCCACGACCTGTAGTATTTCACTAGGTCCACTGTGGCGGCAAATCATATGCATTGACATCCAATGACACTAGACTACATGGTCATCTCACGACTCTTGTGTACTTCACACACTCTCATCCTCTCTCATTCGTACTTGTCTTCGATAAATAATTCTACAGAGTCACATATTTGCTTCAAGGCATGTATTTGGACTTACTTCCTCTGTGATGCAGTATAGTGGACACTACTGGCAGCAAAATGCATGTGGAGGATATACTTAGCATGATTACACATACAAAAGGGGGTACAGGCAGATGTGATTAGTTGTTGACTGTGGAATAAAGGCTTCAGAGTTACAACTGCCTTGCCCTTGCTATGCTAAAGTACATTTGCTCATTACTGAGGAGCTCTAGACTTTGACACAGAGAGTATTCATTTTGCCTACCAGACAGCTTGACATCATAGGCACAGTACATCTCAGTTCCATGGTACAGGATTACTACAATAGTGACTCCGACACACCTGTGTCAGAGGTGACATCAGAGCATGAGCCTACATGCATGCAGCAGCGTCTCACAAGTTGTTGCAATGTGGTGGCTACTGAACATGACACAATAACTAGGGCCATGTTGTAGGGGGTTGCATTTGATGTCCATGCAAAAGTCCTGGCACGGAAGTACAGACAAATGTGAGGTGACAGTTCTCACGTAATACAGCAGACAGATAAGTGTGCACTGACAGGTGCATGTGTTCAGGTGCGCAGAATACATATTATAGCATAGTTGTTCGTGCAGTATTGGCCATGTGGTTACTGTACACAAGTCCCATACCTCTGCCTCCCACTGTTCATGCAGAGACACAGGATATGGTGAGGAACAGAGTGCATGTCCCGAAAATGTCAGATGTCATGGCAGTGGAGTTGATGGTAAGGTGTTATTTGCAGATTGTATGGTATAGTTGTTGTACAGCTAACTGCCCACTCCGTGCGAAAGCCAAGCATAGGTACCGTGTTGAACATCAATGTTCAATTGGGGGTATTGAGTAGGGGACCCATGAATTGACAAGTTGTCATGTATGCGATACGTTCCAGCAGGGCATCCATCCCATTGATGGTAAACATGGATGACATCCAATGAAGTGGATGGTGGGTGGCAACGTGTTCGTCGTAAGTTGTCCCTTGTAGAAGCCTGATGGGACATGTTGGATGACATTCGATGAAACTGTGATCCAGAAGACGTTGTGTGGAGGCACACTGATCCCATTGCAGTGTGTCCCCGATTGCAGCCACATACGCCATGCCCCCATACACTGAACAGATCCTGTCGTGGGCGTCCAGGGGTGCAAACAAGTTTACCAAGTCCGCCTTTGGACATGCCGGGTTGGAGAGACATAAATCCACAGGAAAGTGGAACGGACACCTCCGACAGTAGAAGACGGGGATGACGCAGCTGAACATTGCAATGCTGTAAGTTACTCGGTAACTTACATTCAGCATAGCCAGATTTGAACAGCCCACTATGTGTAGCAAGCTGTCACTGTACAGCTTGATCTGTCCGGCGTAGTTGAGAAGCACTGGTGCAACAGCCATTTTGCTACAGGGTGATGTGATGGCGTGCTCCGGCTGCCTGAGCAGTCAGCAGAGTGCAACCTCCGACGATGCTGGGAATTCAGGAATGGATGTACGGCGGCAGGACTTGGGGTATAGCTTGTGCGGAGGACACAGGCCCTCATCCCACATGCTTCAATGAATGGTCAAGGCCAGTGGTGTCTGACTCTTTCCAGATTACTTGCATTTGGCCCACATGGAGGAGTGGTATAATTGTATTTTGTAGTATTATCTTTCTTTCATGTTAGGCGCTAACTGCCAGTGGAAGTTTTCCTCTGCATGGCTATGTTTGGCTTCTTGTTGGTACAATGGCTCCATGCTCCTGCATAATTTGTTGCAATGTGATTTCAGAGTAGAAATGGAAGGCCATTCAGTGCTATCTGCTCTCCAGTGTGTGGGCGGGACACTCCGTTGCCGCTGTACATTGAGGCTTCTGTGTGGGTGTAGTAATTGGAAACACCTATTCTCAGGCAGCAGGGTTTTTCTATTTTGTACATTGCATGGCTCGATATTGCGAGCAGGATGGTATAGGTATTTTTGGATGAGACTGGCGTGCCTTTTGCGGACAATGTCCATATTCTGCGCTGTTATGTAGCAGACGCCGTGTGCTTCTCCATGTTTTGCACACAAGGGTGTGTCCTATTTTGCTATCACATTACTCCCCTGTTCGGGACACTTGTGTGACATCCAGTTGACAACTGTGAGTTGTCTGTTGGGGACATGACTGATGCAGGAAGGCCACGTGACATGTGCCTTCAGGGTGGGGCTGGTGTGTGGGGTGTGTAGTTGTGACCCTGTGGTGTTTGTGTGCAGTCCATGCGTGGCGCTGTCGTTGGCCTCTGCGTTGTGCACATGTGTACCTGCGTCATCGCCGCTGCGCAGCGGTGCCGTGACGGGTACGTCACTTCCTGGTCCCGGGTAGTGGGTGCCCAGGATGTTGCGAGTTTTTTTTATTTTTTACAGGTGGGACATGTGTGGGTACAGTGGTGGATGTGTCCTGTACACACAGGGGTGTCTGGGGGGGCCATGTGCACTTTTTCCGCCCTTGCATTGTGTGCAGTGTTTGCATGCCCTTGTTGTGTGTCTGCCTACCTGCGTCGTCGTGGAGCGTTCACTCCTAGGTGGTGCATCATGTACAGCATGGGGATGGCCTGGAGTGCAGGATTCATTTCGGGGTGGGCCGCCTTTTTGGTCTCCGTACTCAACAGTCGGGTTTCCGCCTTGGTATATCGTGCGGTGTCTCTTTGCCGGTGAGGCTGTTTGGTTGTGGCATCGTAATTTGTACGCCGGGCGGTACGTCATTTCGTCGGACGGTGTGTCTCCATTGGCTCGCGCCGCTACGTGAATGAGCGCACTTTGATGGCGGGCGGCGTCGCAGGCTTACGGGCGGTGTTTGGCTGACTTTTCACATCCTAATTTGGCGGGCGGGTGGGCCGTTGCTGGCGGACGGTAACTAGCGGTTTTTGCCTCCGACAGCACGGCGGTGGTGCTTCCGCCCGACATCGTAATGGACCCCATAATTCCTAATCAAAAAATATTTATTTTTTTCCATAAATTCAATATAAAATTTCATAATTTAATTTCCAAATTGTAAAGAAACACTCCCCAACCTTATCCCCTACAAACACATCACACTCATAAAACAACATTTTATCATTTAAATTTTCAAATATTTAATTTAAAAAAAAAGTACAATTATTTTAAAACACTCCCCACCCTTATGCCCTAAAAACCCAACATACCGCTACTAAACAACATTTCATAATTGAAATTATAAATTTTAAATTAAAAAAAAAATGTTAAATTTTTTTTTAAAACACTCCCCACTCTTATCCCCTAAAAACCCAACATCCCGCTCCTAAAACAACATTTCATTTTTTTAATTTGCAAATATTTTAATTAATATTAATTAGTTAAAAATTATATTAAAACACTCCCTACCCTTATCCCCTAAAAACCCAACATCCCGCTCCTAAAACCACATTTCATAATTGAAATAATAAAAAAAAAAAATTAAATTTCATTTTTACATTTTTTTTTTAAAACACTACCCACCCTTATCCCCTAAAAATCCAACATCCCGCTCCTAAAACAACATTTCTTATTTTAAATTTTCAAATATTTTAATTATTATAAAAATGTTTACAATTATTTTAAAACACTCCCCACCCTTATCCCCTAAAAACCCAACATCCCGCTCCTAAAATTTATATTACATTTATTTTTTTTAACTATATACTACAACTATTATTACATTAAAAACAACAATATTTTAATATAAAATAATACTATGGCGATATTTTAAATATTTTAAATAAATTATATTTTATACATTCTATATTTTGTTTGCGATATTTTTAACAACACTAACAAACGATATTTTTAAATAACGATATTTTGATTCGATATTTTAAACTTCTATATTTTATAAAATAAAAAAAAACAATATTTTTAACATCGATATATATGACATCGATATTTTAGTATTATCGATATACTAAACTCGATATTATTGTATATCGATATTAAAAATTCGATATTGTGACTAGTTACTGCATATGAGCATAGGTCTGACCACCAGGGGCTACTGAACTGGTAAAGAATGATGCTGCAGTTCCGTTGGCACAACTACGACACTTGCAGTGAAAATGTCAGGTCTGGTGAGCCAATGAGATTCAATGTACTCTAATCTCTCCATAATTGGTAACAGTTGTTCTATTAAAATCTGGCTCAGCCTGACACAACATTCATCCAGAAGTAAAGAGTCCATGCTATCCATTTATATGGTGCTGGCTCTAGGGCCAATCTCTTTGGCTGACCCTTGATCCATCGGACAGTTGAGAGTAGGTGCGTTATAGAGGATTCCTAAGGGAAGGTTTAAAAGTTGAATGTTATTATAGAGCAAAGTGCAGTTGTGATGGAGGCGTTGCACGCTTTATGTGCGGCAGGTAGAAAAGATTTGATAGTGCCGGGGTGGTTTTAGAGCAGGCGGGGGTGAGTATGGCTCTCCCTCATAGGCAGACGGCCGAATGGGTGCTTCTGGGGGTAGCATTCGTAGGATGTCCACCCCCGGGCAGCTTCGTGAGAATGGTGAATTCCAGGCCCTTGGGGATCTCCTATTGGTCACATTGGCGTGGGGCGGGATTAAAAGGACCATTGGGGCTCTCTGGTTTATTGTTGTCATTCAAACGCTGTGGTCCTGCAGGTTAGGGTTTTTTTTATTGTTTGCCCCTAGATATTTGGGTCTATAGTGGTGATTGGGGTATAATGGCGTATAAAGCTGAGGCAGTCAGAGAGGCACCTAGGGTTTTATGTGAAGCGGGCAGGGAGAATTTAATTCATCTTGGCGTATTTTCACAGGCCTGGGTGGGTATGGAGTGGCCAAAACGTGCTGCAGCAAGTGGGGTTGCGGCGGCCGTCTTGGTGTTCTTGCCGCAGCAACAAAAAACGAAATTCCAAAGTCCTCTTTGTCAAGGGGAGGGGAAAGTGCAGGCTCCAGTGAGCATGGCCGAAGTGGAGGTGTTACATTAATCACCGCTTGAGGAGCCGGCTTCAGCTGGAGGAAGAGGAAGCACGGGACTTGTGTGTACACGCAAGTCAGGAGGCAAGAAGCCGGCAAGTGAAAGGCGGGCCCCGGGGGAATATTTGGTGCTGTGTTAGCAGCACTCAGCGCGCTGTCTCAGCACCGCCTACGAGCCTCGCGGTGTCTAGCGCAGCCCAGCAGGGGGCAGCAGAGTGCTTGTGAGTGCTATTTAGCACAAGCACTGATGTTAAAAATTTGCCTATTTTCAAACGCCTACTGAGAGTTAAGGATACACAAGAGGAGTATGGCGCTAATTTAGAACAAGTGCTCCCAGCAGTTACATGCTCTTCAAAGGGGGATGTTATGATAAATACAATTCAAGCAAAGAGGTTGGCAGGTGAACAGAGGGTGGCAGGTAGTATTGAGGGCATTGATTCTCTTAATGTAAAAAATAATATTCTTAGCAGACTGGGCAATAGCTTTGGTTTGGGTTACAAAGACACGGGCAGTGAGTGGTTTTCAAGGTCATAGTGAGCCACAATGAGTTTTACCTGTTTGGTAGATGGTTTTGGGTCTCTGGTGAAACTGACTGATCCCATAGTAGTACAGGTAGGGCAAAGTACAGGACCACAGACTTTGCAGTTTGTGGCGGCTTGTAGAGCACTCGAGGGAGAATGCTGAATGGCACCAACAGATGCAGTGCATTCCAGCCAGCTGGGTTTTCAGTGACCTGGGATGACCAGCCTGAAGAGAGGGAGTGGTTTGATGCAACCATCCCGACAGCGCGGGAGAAGAAGACTTCAGTTGCACCACTTCCAGGGTCCAAAAAAGTGGATTGGAAACGCTTTGATGGGGGTGTGGGTGATGGGGAATGTACAGGTGTGAGTTCTGCGCATGTGGAGGGGCATATGGAATGTGAGTTGGACTATAATAAGAATGAAGATGAATTGGAGGAGTGGGAAATAACTTGTTGGCAAGAACATAAAGAGATGAAAAAAGCAGAAGGGTTGAAAAAGAGGGGGGTCCATAAAATTGTTCCCAAAAGTCATCTCTTACAGGCGGGGACTCGCAAGTGGAGTCACTGGATAGAAGGCGGGGTGTAAAGAGATCACAAGAAAAAGGCGGTCGAAGGCGAGCATCTCCAGAATCGGTGAGCAGACTAAGAACAGGTGAGACTCAATGGTGGTGTCGCTGGGAGGGGAGTAATGCGAAATAACAGCACAAAAAAAGTACACATAGAAACAGGACCAATAGCAGAGGATAATGGTGTGGGTACAGATTCTACTGCTAAGGAGGGAGAGAAAGCTGGTAAGAAAGTTACAGGGTCTGGTGCAGGAGAGGACGTCAAGGTAAGGGGTAACACTGATGATACATCTAAGTCAGTGGTAGACAATGAAGAGCAATCAAAAGAAGATGGGGTACTGGACAGATGTATGAGGGCAGAGATCGCAGTCTACCAGGCAAGGGGCTGCCCGCAGAAGCACAGGAAGATTTGGTCCTGTTGGGCGACATATCGGGGTATAGACTTACCCCACCTGCCACACACCGACCCTCCATAAACTCGTCCTGTACATTTACCTAAGTGCTAAAACCTCTTAGATGAGTAACTCTGTCGTCACTACATATACACCTAGTCACTTGCGTTTAAGGGAACTTTGTGATGATCTGTGCTACATTTCAGTTGTTAGGCCAGCGGTATGGCTGGCTAGTTTGATGATGTTTTTTCCAAAAACGTGGAACTTTTTACATTGAACCGTATTTACAATGTATGCTTTGGGCACTGCCCACCCTGTACCATGGAAACTTAATAATATTTGTTTTGAAAAAAAAAAGAAGATGGGGTAAAAATAAAACGGAAGGCTAGAAACTACTCCCTTACATGATGTAATCTATGACTTTGGGGGCTCATTTGAGCAATGCGACGCAAGATAAGATTTGGAGGGGTGAATTTGTTGATGTACACAAACTATTGCACAGAGAAATACAATCTAAGGAGGATTCTAGAGAAAAGGCTTGGGAACTGGCAAAAAGGCCTAGACTGCCCACCACAATAGAGATATGAACATCAGCATTTTTAATATTTGCCAGCGTCTACTGTGAAAAATGTCCGGAGAGGGCGGTGTCCATATTTAAGTATATATATACCATTCGTAAGACTCATACGGAGTTGGGGGTTTTTACATGGTTTCACTACGATGAGGAGTTTTGGGCCCCTATGGTGCTTATACCTTATACGCAGTAGAAAAGATAATCCTTGGCCAAGGAATAAATTGAAGTTACTGAGTCCAAGACTATCTTGTACACAGAGAATGTTTTTCAGGCCACCCACACGTTGTACCAATAATCCACAACTAGTACAACCCATATGATAGATCCAAGTAATTACATGAACAACATGAATATATTCAAAAATAAAATCATATTTATTTACATTAAAACATCTCTTGAATCACAATCTCATAAAACAACCCCATACATTTCACAAGGGTACAGATAAAATTTCATATACACAAAAACATTTAATGACAACAGACACAGGAGAGAAACAACAAATAGACAGTACAATTTGTCATCAAACAGCACATCTACAAAAGACACTTCTTTAGCTTGTCCTAGATACACTATATTATCTTTAGTCTGTAGGATAAGCTGATTCCAAAGATTGTGCAACAACAGCGTCGACGCGTTTCGATGGCTTAATTTATTTTCCATCTTTTTCAAGACAAACTTATATTTCTATTTCTTCTCTCTATCGGCACTGAATGGTTGCCATAGAACTGACCCTGTTTAAAATAAAAATAAAAACATACATTGGTATAAAACTCTCAACCATACTGTAGTACTGCAACTCTATAAATACTCCATTAAATAAAACTCCACTACATTATATTTCTTCAACATGAAGAAATTCCTCACATGGTAAAAATCATATTCATCTTAAATCAGGAGTATATCGTTTTATTTATATTTAAAAATTAATTTCATCTCCACTCATATTGCAAAAAGACATATGATAATTGCCTCACCCAATTATTTTACATAATCCCACTACTATTTTCATTCCTAAAAACCTCTTTAGAAACAGTTAGTATGCTGTTTAGTAATGATCATGGTAGGCATAACTCAAGCATAACATTTTTTATATTATATATATACATCCGCTTAAGTCTCTATCATATGGGCTGATCTTCAAGTACCCTCACCCTCAATCAGAAACCAACCCACCAAAGTCATAGGATCAGGTCATACTCAACGATCCCTACGCATCAAAAGAAACCTCATATCATCTATATGCCAGTATTGGTAATTTTTACCTTATTTCATATGAAATTCATCTTCACTGTCTGACTGCGAAGCGTAATAGCGGTCCTCATTACCCCAAATCTATTATGAGAAAGAAAGTATATACCAGAGTATTCTTTCTGCCCTACTGACATCTATGCCTCGTTGATTAACACAAATGCCTCATCAGTTTGTTACCTGAAAACACTCAGAAGGTTTTTCGCTTCAGATTTCTGTTTCTCTTTAAAAAAGCTTTTTTATTTTTTAGGTTTGCTGCCGTTGGGATCTAAAGATAGAAAAATTATTGTTTACTATCTAAATCTCAACTTTACTTTAGCACTATCCTATGAAAAGTATCTTATTACAACAAGCATACTTTCCTACCTGTATCTTATTTTTATGTTGCCAGCCTGGAGTCCATTGGATAGTTTAATATGTATCCTTAAAAGCCGTAGACACTAAGGTGCTGAAGAATCTTATGCCTTAGCAAACACTGTAGGAAAACACAAACGGTTTCTGTTACTCATAGGCATCACCTAACTACCTCTAAGGACACATGGCCCCAAAGGACAACACTCACGTTTAGCTTCCCTTCCTATTCCTTACCTTATAATGTTGGTATTCATGGACTGCTAGAGCTTCGTCACGCCAGCGTAACACGGGAGTACTCCTCACCTCAGCGTGATATTTAAACAGAGCGAGGTGTGGTAAGTAACGTTTAAGCAACGCTGAGGTGAGGAGTACTCCCGTGTTACGCTGGCGTGACGAAGCTCTAGCAGTCCATGAATACCAACATTATAAGGTAAGGAATAGGAAGGGAAGCTAAACGTGAGTGTTGTCCTTTGGGGCCATGTGTCCTTAGAGGTAGTTAGGTGATGCCTATGAGTAACAGAAACCGTTTTGTGTTTTCCTACAGTGTTTGCTAAGGCATAAGATTCTTCAGCACCTTAGTGTCTACGGCTTTAAGGATACATATTAAACTATCCAATGGACTCCAGGCTGGCAACATAAAAATAAGATACAGGTAGGAAAGTATGCTTGTTGTAATAAGATACTTTTCATAGGATAGTGCTAAAGTAAAGTTGAGATTTAGATAGTAAACAATAATTTTTCTATCTTTAGATCCCAACGGCAGCAAACCTAAAAAATAAAAAGCTTTTTAAAGAGAAACAGAAATCTGAAGCTAAAAACCTTCTGAGTGTTTTCAGGTAACAAACTGATGAGGCATTTGTGTTAATCAACGAGGCATAGATGTCAGTAGGGCAGAAAGAATACTCTGGTATATACTTTCTTTCTCATAATAGATTTGGGGTAATGAGGACCGCTATTACGCTTCGCAGTCAGACAGTGAAGATGAATTTCATATGAAATAAGGTAAAAATTACCAATACTGGCATATAGATGATATGAGGTTTCTTTTGATGCGTAAGGGATCATTGAGTATGACCTGATCCTATGACTTTGGTGGGTTGGTTTCTGATTGAGGGTGAGGGGTACTTGAAGATCAGCCCATATGATAGAGACTTAAGCGGATGTATATATATAATATAAAAAATGTTATGCTTGAGTTATGCCTACCATGATCATTACTAAACAGCATACTAACTGTTTCTAAAGAGGTTTTTTAGGAATGAAAATAGTAGTGGGATTATGTAAAATAATTGGGTGAGGCAATTATCATATGTCTTTTTTGCAATATGAGTGGAGATGAAATTAATTTTTAAATATAAATAAAACGATATACTCCTGATTTAAGATGAATATGATTTTTACCATGTGAGGAATTTCTCTTCACGTTGAAGAAATATAATGTAGTGGAGTTTTATTTAATGGAGTATTTATAGAGTTGCAGTACTACAGTATGGTTGAGAGTTTTATACCAATGTATGTTTTTATTTTTATTTTAAACAGGGTCAGTTCTATGGCAACCATTCAGTGCCGATAGAGAGAGAGAAATAGAAATATAAGTTTGTCTTGAAAAAGATGGAAAAATAAATTAAGCCATCGAAACGCGTCGACGCTGTTGTTGCACAATCTTTGGAATCAGCTTATCCTACAGACTAAAGATAATATAGTGTATCTAGGACAAGCTAAAGAAGTGTCTTTTGTAGATGTGCTGTTTGATGACAAATTGTACTGTCTATTTGTTGTTTCTCTCCTGTGTCTGTTGTCATTAAATGTTTTTGTGTATATGAAATTTTATCTGTACCCTTGTGAAATGTATGGGGTTGTTTTATGAGATTGTGATTCAAGAGATGTTTTAATGTAAATAAATATGATTTTATTTTTGAATATATTCATGTTGTTCATGTAATTACTTGGATCTACCATATGGGTTGTACTAGTTGTGGATTATTGGTACAACGTGTGGGTGGCCTGAAAAAAACATTCTCTGTGTACAAGATAGTCTTGGACTCAGTAACTTCAATTTATTCCTTGGCCAAGGGATTATCTTTTCTACTGCTTAGTAGTACCCTATTCCCCTGGTTTTAAGGGGTCCCTCTCTTTTTTCTTATCTTAGCTTATACCTTATAAACCTTGGGGGGAAGTGGACAACGTGCTATGAGTACGATGGATCTATCCACAGAGTCCTCCTCTGACAATGCACACTGCAAGTGGCTTGGCAGTTCCACACTGGTCTTTTCTCGGGAAATCCACCTGGGGAGGGGACATGGGGTAGAGGCCAAAGTCTCAATTCAGGTGCCTGCTGGAGTTTCAACAGGGGTTATTGCCTGAGAAACCCTAAGTATAAGCACAGGTTTTCTAAATGCAAGGGTAAGCACGCAGTCTTCCAGTGTTTTGGGGAGCAGGCAAGTTTTGGGGGCAGCGGGCAAGGCAGAGGCAGGGGGTATCCTTTCGACCTGGTTAAAAAGGCTTTTACACCAATTAAGGTGGAATGTTTGAGATATTGGTTAAAAATTTACCCTAACAGAGATGAGGCAACAAGGTTAGAATGGGGTTACTGAGAAGGTTTCAGACTTGGATATCAGGGCCCTAGGACACGCAGGTTTGCAGAGAATTTAAAGTCAGCGAAAGAACATCATCATTTTGTTAGACAAAAACTGGACAAGGAAGTAGCAGAAGGAAGGTTGGCAGGTCATTTTACATCCTGCCTGTTGCCTGATTTGATGATTTCTCCCCTAGGGGTAGTACCTAAGAAGGCTGTGGGAGAATTTCATATGATTCATCACCTCTAATGTCTCCAGGGTATGTCAATCAACGATTATATATCAAGGGAGGATGCTGCAGTGCAGTTTGCTGCAGTGCAGTTTGCTATAGCCCTTATCAGATCAGTGGGCCCAGGAGGCGAGTTAGCAAAATGTGACATCAAGTCAGCCTTTCGTCTGCTCCCAGTTCATCCTATGGACTTTTCTTTGTTAGGTGTTCAATTTGAAAATGTATGTTGATAAAGTTTGTTTGAATCATTTAGTACCTTTTTGCATAGGTGCTTTGCCTACAGAACAGGTTATGAAATGATTACCCATTATTTGGATTACTTTTTTTTTGTAGGTGCAGAAGACACACAGTATTGTGACATAGCTTTAAATGGTTTCAGGATATGGGAGATGAGTTTGATGTACCTTTGGCTCCCGGAAAAATGGAGAATTCTTATGCATGTCTAGTTTTTCTTGGTATTAAATTGAACACAGTTTAAATGGAGGCAAGATTGCCTGAATTGAAGGTCAAAGAAATTATTGCATTACTTGAGGAAGCAATTATAGCACCTAAGCTACAACTGAAGCAAATTCAACAACTGTTAGGTCATCTGAATTTTGCTTGTCGGTTTGTAAGAGCAGGCAGGACTTTTTGTTGACTGCTAGGTTTTGCTATGTCAGGAACTGGGTTACCACATCACAGGGTCAGGATTTCCGCAGCGATGCGGGCGGATTTTGAAGTTTGACTAATGTTTTTGAAAGGTTTCAATGGCATCACCATGTGGTCCTTGGATTTGGATTTCGTTTGGATGGTCCAGATATTCTCAGATGGGTTGTATGATAGAGACACGCATGGCTAAACCATGTGTGCCTCTACCATGCAGTCTAAACCATGAATGCGTCTTAACCACGCAATCCTTTACCGCCCATGCCTTTACCACATAATTTCGTGGTAAAGGCATGAATGGTAAAGGGGTATGCGTGGCCCACCTTCCCCCATACTAAGCTACAAACTCCCCCCTCCCCACCCTGAGGTCCATATACCCCGACACCCTCCCAACCTCCACACTGTCCCTAACCCTTAACAAACACTACCGTGAAGGGGCGTGGCCAAGATGGCGATCGGAACGGACACTCTGTGAGGAGCTCTGTACCAGCCCAGGCCCTATAATCCTGAATATTGCAAATGCATGCACAAATTATCGTGGACCAGTGAGCCGCGACCTGGGGAAATCGACTAGACCCAGTGCGGACGACCACAAATATTTCTGGTGATGATCGTGGACACTCTCGGCGATGGTCCGGATCAGGCCTAGGACGTCATGGCAGAGATTGCGTAGTAAAGCAAACTGCAGGAACGTGGAGGATAGCCGGTGCCCAGCAGGGAGTCAGAAGAGCGGAGTGGCGTCCCCTGGAAGGCTTCAGAGGCCGTGCTAGGAAGGAAGTGAGTGGTGGCTGCAACACGGCGATCCAGCGCAGAACGGGTGACAGTGAAAGGAGGCGGCCCGACTGATAGACGGAACTACGAGGGCTACACAGAGAAGTGTATGCACTGCGGAGCGAGTTCCCGTGACCTGGGAGCCGCCGAGGGAGCAGACCCGAATAGAGATGTGAGCCTGGAGGCTGAAGCGGAGGTCTGGGGCGCTGAGCCGGAAAATGTGGAGGTGTAGCAAATTGGTGCGGTTCAGGCCGCTGTGAGGGGAGGCGACCCGGTCAGCAAACGGGGCAGTGAGGGACGCGCAGAAGTGAAGCGAGTCCCTGAGGCATAAGAATGAACCGGACCCAGGGGACGAGGTGAGCCTGAAGGCCGAAGAGGAGCCCCGGGAGCGCTGGGTCCATGCGTGCGAAACTGCGCCACAGTTCATAGGAGTAGAGAGCATTGCCACTGATACATGGAGAGAAACATATGGGAGAGATAAATAACAAATAATTAACAGTGGATGCTGAAAGGCAGTAGAAGACCAGCAGACCCAAAAAGACACCAACAAGCACAGCGGTGATTGCAGACACCGACGCGGAAGAGGGGAGCACATTCCCCCCAGCTGACCACAGTAAAAGCAATATAGCCTAACGAGAGTCCAATGGCACATCGCATAATGACACTGAGACCCCTGGGGGAAGGTGTAAGCCTTGACTAGGCTATAATCGACAAGAAAGCCATACCTCAATGAACCAGAACACACCGCATTGTATAAGCACAGAGACTTGAAAATACATGAAGACCCTTTAATAAGTGAGGGGAAAAAAAGAGAAAAAGCCACCCGTGCGCAAGAAACAGACAGGTGCACCTAACTCTGCCGTGCCAGTTGTACATAACTGTATGGGACACAGATCCTGAGAGATACTCTTAGGGGAACAAGTACTCCGCGTGGAATACGGAATATAACGCAACGCATAACGGACACCGGAAGCCCGAAGGGGAAATAACATTGGAACCTTATTAACACAAATATGCAAGGGGATCTTACTAAGTATACCCTGGAGGAATTCCCACCTCTGGACCTGGACACCTTATCCAGCATCTTCATGCAAACAAAATCGTGGTTCGCCCATGGATCCCGCCCCTCCTGACGTCTTATGGAAAGTGAAAGAGGTGGTCTTACCAGCCATACGGGATGTACTTAATCTCTCCATCACCACTGGACTTGTTCCACCAGATTGGAAACATGCCATGGTAAAAGCTTTATTGAAAAAGCCTAGTCTAAATCCAGAAGTCCTGAGTAACTATCGCCCCATATCCCTGCTACCTATGCTTAGCAAGATCCTGGAAAAGCACATAAACGCCTCTCTGTCAACCTTTTTAGAAACCCATGAGCTCCTACACCCTTCCCAGATGGGCTTCCGCCCCCAACATGGAACAGAATCCGCACTTATTGCCGTGGTCGAAGAAGCCAAAAAGATAATCAATCTGGGAGGAGCAGCGGTCATCATTCTCCTGGACCTCAGTGCCGCCTTCGACACAGTCAATTTTAACATTCTCCTTGAAAGGCTTAGGAGGGCCGGGGTGTCAGGGTTAGCCATTTCCTGGATCCAATCCTTCCTTAACGGCAGAACGTTTCAGGTCTTTGCGGGTGAATCTACTTCTAGGCCGCTGCCTCTCAGTTATGGAGTTCCTCTGGGATCTTCCCTGAGTCCTACCCTGTTTAACGTGTACATGAAGCCTCTGGCGGATGTCATCCAGCCGTATGGACAACTTTATTGTCACCTATGCTGATGACACTCAGCTGGTGATATCTTTAAATCACCCGCTGAACGCTCCACATGACCTGGAATCCTGCCTGGAGAAAGTAGCCACTTGGATGCAACACTCATGTCTCAGACTCAATGGTGACAAAACCGAAATCATGTTTCTGGGTAACACACCCCATTAAGGACCTCAAATTGTCTTGGCCATTCTGCCTGGGACCCCCCCGGTTCCAAAGCCTAAAATAAAAAGTCTGGGTGTGTGGCTTGATAAGTCACTTAAATTCGACCAGCAAGCAGTGGAAGTGTCAGGGATTTGTCACGGCATCCTCAGAATGCTGCGTAAAGTCCTCCCCCTTCTGCCTATGGGGGCAAGGAGAATTATGGTCCAGGCCTTAGTCCTCTCGCGCCTGGACTACTGTAACTCACTGTACCTAGGAGCACCTAAAACCACCTTAAAGAAACTACAGGTGGCACAGCCCGACTACTGACAGGCCTGTCCAGAACACAGTCAGCCATGCCTAGTCTAAAAACCTTACACTGGCTGCCCATAGAGGAGAGGATTACATTTAAGGCCTTATGTATTGCCCACAAGACCCTCACGGGGAAATGCCCCCGCATCAACCAGTCCCTTATCGCCGCATATCGTCCGAGGAAACCCCTCCGTTCTGCAAACCTGAATCTAGCCACCATTCCCATAATCTAAAGGACGCAAAGTGGGGGCCGTTCATTCTCATACAATACGGCTAAGCTGTGAAATACTCTTCCCCTGCATTTATGAACTGAGATTTCCCACCTCACCTTCCGGAAGGGTCTCAAAACCTGGCTATTCCAAAACTTCAACTGGTAGCCATTTCCCACCGCCTAGTCCTTTGGCCGCTAGCGCTGGGATGCCTCAGGGTAGCCATGCGCTCAAGAACTATTAATTAATAATAATAATATAATAAAACCGCAGAGCTGAAACATCAAGAAACTCCTGGGACTTTGTGGGCTGAAGGCAGATCTAATACGTATTCACCCACAAAGACACCATGGGTAAAACGAAACCTAAATAAGGGAGCGGTTCACCAGACAGGGGAGACCCCTCCCAAGCGGCAGAAACCATACAGACTGAAGCAACTGATGGACAAGAGCAGTCCATTCATCTACACTTGGATAAAATACTGGCAGCAATTGCAGACACAAAAGCTACTTTACAGCAGGGTATAGGCAGGGGCGTAACAAAAGCCCCCGCAGTGCGGGGGGGCCTGTGCTCCAGGGGGCCCCTCAGCAAAGTATGCTGGCCTGAGAGCTCCTGAGTGAGCCGGAAGGGGGCCTCCGTGTACTTTGCAGGGGGGCCCCCTCGAGTTTTGTTACACCACTGGATATAGGAACTGTGTCGGTGGGCCTTGGTCTACTGCAAGCGGAGCACCACAAGCTTGTGGATCGAATGAAAGAGGTGGAGCTGGCAGTGGAAGAATTGGTGCCGGAACATAAGACCACGATAAACCAACTAACCAACCTTACTGCCAGAGTGGCGAGATTAGAAAAAAGGGCCGAAGATGCAGAAGGCCGAAATCGGCGAAACAATATTAGAGTGGCAGGAATGCCAGAAGGAACAGAAGGTATGGACATGATCACATACCTCAAAACATGGCTTCGGCAAACAGTGCCACAGGACGGACTCTTGAAATTTTTCGCACTCAAGAGAGCTCATAGGGTCCCATCGGGGCCTCTGGCACCTGCCTGTCCTCCGCATCCAGTGGTGGCAAGATTGTTATATTACAGAGATCGAGATGCTATAATACAGCACTATCGCAAACACGGCCCATACCAGATTGATAATAATAAAGTATCTGTTTTTCCAGACTTCACAGCAAAGGTCCAAGCTCAATGGGCCTCCTTCCTAGAGGTCAAGAAAGCCCTACGAAAGGAAGACATACAGTATTCGCTGCAATATCCGGCCAAACTCAGATTGGGTGACAGTGAAAGGACTGATAGACGGAACTACAAGGGCTACGCAGAGGAGTGACTGCACTGCGGAGCAAGTTCCCGAGACCTGGGAGCCACTGAGGGAGCATACCAGAATAGGAAGGTGAGCCCGGAGGCTGAAGTGGAGGTCAGGGCGCTGCGCCGGAACATGTGGAGGTGTAGCAAATTGGTGCGGTTCGGGCCGCTGTGATCGGAGGCGACCCGGTCCGCAACGGGGCACCGAGGCGAGGGACGCGCATAAGTGAAGCGAGTCCCTGAGGCATAAGAACGAACCGGACCCAGGGGACGAGGTGAGCCTAAAGGCGGAATAGGAGCCCCGGGGGCGCTGGGTCTATGGATGCAAAACTGCGCCACAGTTCATAGGAGTAGAGAGCATTGCCACTGATACATGGAGAGAAACAGATGGGAGAGATACATAACAAATAAATAATAGTGGATGCTTGAAAGGCAGTAGAAGACCAGCAGACCCAAAAAGACACCAACAAGCACAGAGGTGATTGCAGACACCAACCCGGAAGAGGGGAGCACATACCCCCCAGCTGACCACAGTAAAAGCAATATAGCCTAACGAGAGTCCAATGGCACATCGCATAATGACACTGAGACCCCTGGGGAAAGGAGTAAGCCTTGACTAGGCTATAATCGACAAGAAAGCCATACCTCAATGAAACAGAACACACCGCATTGTATAAGCACAGAGACTTGAAAATACATAAAGACCCTTTAATAAGGGAGGGGAAAAAAAAGAGAAAAGGCCACACGCGTGCAAGAAACAGACGGGTGCTCCTAACTCTGCCGTGCCAGTGGTACATAACTGTATGGGACACATATCCTGAGAGATACTCTTAGGGGAACAAGTACTCCGCGTGGAATACGGAATATAACGCATCGCATAACGGACACCGGAAGCCCGAAGGGGAAATAACATTGGAACCTTATTAACACAAATATGCAAGGGGATCTTACTAAGTATACCCTGGAGGAATTCCCACCTCTGGACCTGGACACCTTATCCAGCATCTTCATGCAAACAAAATCGGGTTCGGCCACGGATCCCGCCCCTCCTGACGTCTTATGGAAAGTGAAAGAGGTGGTCTTACCAGCCATACGGGATGTACTTAATCTCTCCATCACCACTGGACTTGTTCCACCAGCTTGGAAACATGCCATGGTAAAAGCTTTATTGAAAAAGCCAAGTCTAAATCCAGAAGTCCTGAGTAACTATCGCCCCATATCCCTGCTACCTATGCTTAGCAAGATCCTGGAAAAGCACATAAACACCTCTCTGTCAACCTTTTTAGAAACCCATGAGCTCCTACACCCTTCCCAGATGGGCTTCCGCCCCCAACATGGAACAGAATCCGACTTATTGCCGTGGTCGAAGAAGCCAAAAAGATAATCAATCTGGGAGGAGCAGCGGTCATCATTCTCCTGGACATCAGTGCCGCCTTCGACACAGTCAATTTTAACATTCTCCTTGAAAGGCTTAGGAGGGCCGGGGTGTCAGGGTTAGCCATTTCCTGGATCCAATCCTTCCTTAACGGCAGAACGTTTCAGGTCTTTGCGGGTGAATCTACTTCTAGGCCGCTGCCTCTCAGTTATGGAGTTCCTCTGGGATCTTCCCTGAGTCCTACCCTGTTTAACGTGTACATGAAGCCTCTGGCGGATGTCATCCAGCCGTATGGGATTAAAGTTGTCACCTATGCTGATGACACTCAGCTGGTGATATCTTTAAATCACCCGCTGAACGCTCCACACGACCTGGAATCCTGCCTGGAGAAAGTAGCCACTTGGATGCAACACTCATGTCTCAGACTCAATGGTGACAAAACCGAAATCATGTTTCTGGGTAACACACCCCATTAAGGACCTCAAATTGTCTTGGCCATCCTGTCTGGGACCCCCCCCGGTTCCAAAGCCTAAAATAAAAATTCTGGGTGTGTGGCTTGATAAGTCACTTAAATTCGACCAGCAAGCAGTGGAAGTGTCAGGGATTTGTCACGGCATCCTCAGAATGCTGCGTAAAGTCCTCCCCCTTCTGCCTATGGGGGCAAGGAGAATTATGGTCCAGGCCTTAGTCCTCTCGCGCCTGGAATACTGTAACTCACTGTACCTAGGAGCACCTAAAACCACCTTAAAGAAACTACAGGTGGCACAGCCCGACTACTGACAGGCCTGTCCAGAACACAGTCAGCCATGCCTAGTCTAAAAACCTTACACTGGCTGCCCATAGAGGAGAGGATTAAATTTAAGGCCTTATGTATTGCCCACAAGACCCTCACGGGGAAATGCCCCCGCATCAACCAGTCCCTTATCTCCGCATATCGTCCGAGGAAACCCCTCCGTTCTGCAAACCTGAATCTAGCCACCATTCCCAAAATCTAAAGGACGCAAAGTGGGGGCCGTTCATTCTCATACAATACGGCTAAGCTGTGAAATACTCTTCCCCTGCATTTACGAACTGAGATTTCCCATCTAACCTTCCGGAAGGGTCTCAAAACCTGGCTATTCCAAAACTGCAACTGGTAGCCATTTCCCTCCGCCTAGTCCTTCGGCCGCTAGCGCTGGGATGCCTCAGGGTAGCCATGCGCTCAAGAACTATTAATTAATAATATAATAAAACCGCAGAGCTGAAACATCAAGAAACTCCTGGGACTTTGTGGGCTGAAGGCAGATCTAATACGTATTCACCCACAAAGACACCATGGGTAAAACGAAACCTAAATAAGGGAGCGGTTCACCAGACAGGGGAGACCCCTCCCAAGCGTCAGAAACCATACAGACTGAAGCAACTGATGGACAAGAGCAGTCCATTCATCTACACTTGGATAAAATACTGGCAGCAATTGCAGACACAAAAGCTACTCTACAGCAGGATATAGGCAGGGGCGTAACAAAAGCCCCCGCAGTGCGAGGGGGCCTGTGCTCCAGGGGGCCCCTCAGCAAAGTATGCTGGCCTGAGAGCTCCTGAGTGAGCCGGAAGGGGGCCTCCGTGTACTTTGCAGGGGGGCCCCCTCGAGTTTTGTTACACCACTGGATATAGGAACTGTGTCGGTGGGCCTTGGTCTACTGCAAGCGGAGCACCACAAGCTTGTGGATCGAATGAAAGAGGTGGAGCTGGCAGTGGAAGAATTGGTGCCGGAACATAAGACCACGATAAACCAACTAACCAACCTTACTGCCAGAGTGGCGACATTAGAAAAAAGGGCCGAAGATGCAGAAGGCCGAATTCGGCGAAACAATATTAGAGTGGCAGGAATGCCAGAAGAAACAGAAGGTATGGACATGATCACATACCTCAAAACATGGCTTTGGCAAACAGTGCCACAGGACGGACTCTTGACATTTTTCGCACTCAAGAGAGCTCATAGGGTCCCATCGCGGCCTCTGGCACCTGCCTGTCCTCCGCGTCCAGTGGTGGCAAGATTGTTATATTACAGAGATCGAGATGCTATAATACAGCACTATCGCAAACACGGCCCATACCAGATTGATAATAATAAAGTATCTGTTTTTCCAGACTTCACAGCAAAGGTCCAAGCTCAACGGGTCTCCTTCCTAGAGGTCAAGAAAGCCCTACGGAAGGAAGACATACAGTATTCGCTGCAATATCCGGCCAAACTCAGATTGGGTGACAGTGAAAGGAGGCGACCCGACTGATAGATGGAACTACAAGGGCTACGCAGAGAAGTGACTGCACTGCGGAGCAAGTTCCCGAGACCTGGGAGCCACCAAGGGAGCAGACCCAAATAGAGAGGTGAGCCTGGAGGCTGAAGCGGAGGTCGGGGCGCTGAGCCGGAACAAGTGGAGGTGTAGTAAACTGGTGCGGTTCGGGCCGCTGTGAGCGGAGGCGACCTGGTCGGCAAACGGGGCAGCGAGGGAAGGGAAGCGAGTCCCTTAGGCATAAGAACTAACCAGACCCAGAGGACGAGGTGAGCCTGAAGGCGGAAGAGGAGCCCCGGGGGCGCTGGGTCTATGCATGCAAAACTGTGCCACAGTTCATAGGAGTAGAGAGCATTGCCACTCATACATGGAGAGAAAGGATGGGAGAGATACATAACAAATAAATAATAGTGGATGCTTGAAAGGCAGTAGAAGACCAGCAGACCCAGAAAGACACCAACAAGCACAGAGGTGATTGCAGACACCAACGTGGAAGAGGGGAGCACATTCCCCCCAGCTGACCACAGTAAAAGCAATATAGCCTAACGAGAGTCCAATGGCACATCGCATAATGACACTGAGACCCCTGGGGGAAGGAGTAAGCCTTGACTAGGCTATAATCGACAAGAAAGCCATACCTCAATGAAACAGAACACACCGCATTGTCTAAGCACAGAGACTTGAAAATACATGAAGACCCTTTAATAAGGGAGGGGAAAAAAAAAAGAGAGAAAAAGCCACACGTGCGCAAGAAACAGACAGGTGCTCCTAACTCTGCCGTGCCAGTGGTACATAACTGTATGGGACACATATCCTGAGAGATACTCTTAGGGGAACAAGTACTCCGCGTGGAATACGGAATATAAGGTAACGCATAACGGACACCGGAAGCCCGAAGGGGAAATAACATTGGAACTATTAATATAATAAAACCGCAGAGATGAAACATCAAGAAACTCCTGGGACTTTGCGGGCTGAAGGTACGTATTCAACCACAAAGACACCATGGGTAAAACGAAACCTAAACAAGGGAGCGGTTCAACAGACAGGGGAGACCCCTCCCAAGCGGCAGAAACCATACAGACTGAAGCAACTGATGGACAAGAGCAGTCCATTCATCTACACTTGGATAAAATACTGGCATCAATTGCAGACACAAAAGCTACTCTACAGCAGGATATAGGCAGGGGCGTAACAAAGGCCCCCGCAGTGCAGGTGGGCCCGTGCTCCAGGGGGCCCCTCAGCAAAGTATGCTGGCCTGAGAGCTCCTGAGTGAGCCGGAAGGGGGGCCCTCCATGTACTTTGCAGGGGGGCCCCCTCGAGTTTCGTTACGCCACTGGATATAGGAACTGTGTCGTGGGCCTTGGTCTACTGCAAGCGGAGCACCACAAGCTTGTGGATCGGATGTAAGAGGTAGAGCTGGCAGTGGAAGAATTGGTGCCGGAACATAAGACCACGATAAACCAACTAACCAACCTTACTGCCAGAGTGGTGACATTAGAGAAAAGGGCCGAAGATGCAGAAGGCTGAAATCGGCGAAACAATATTACAGTGGTAGGAATGCCAGAAGGTATGGACATGATCACATATCTCAAAACATGGCTTCGGCAAACAGTGCCACAGGACGGACTCTTGAAATTTTTCGCACTCGAGAGAGCTCATAGGGTCCCATCGCGGCCTCTGGCACCTGCCCGTCCTCCGCGCCCAGTGGTGGCAAGATTGTTATATTACAGAGATCGAGATGCTATAATACAGCACTCTCGCAATCACAGCCCATACCGAATTGATAATAATAAAGTATCTGTTTTTCCAGACTTCACAGCAAAGGTCCAAGCTCAACGGGTCTCCTTCCTAGAGGTCAAGAAAGCCCTACGGAAGGAAGACATACAGTATTCGCTGCAATATCCGGCCAAACTCAGATTGCAAATGGATGGTAAAACACATTTTTACAAATCGCCGGAAGCAGCATGCGACTGGTTGGAAATGTACAAAACAGGTGAACAACCAGCAACTCAGCAGAAACATGAGCAGGCAGACCCCAAACTACAGTGCAGACGACTTAGAAGATCAACTCGTAGACCATCAGTGCAGCAACCTACTTAGTCACAAACAGCGCGAGAATGTCGCACAGCGCTACAAGCTGTGTTGGAAGCCATGTCCTCTCCCTTGAGAGGACCGAGGATGACTGGCTCCACCGATCACGACACAGACGGTTCAGACACTGGAGAGTCAATGAAGAGTGATATGCAGCTACCAGTGGTAACACCGGGCTCAGTGGACGAAATTATTTGAGGCACTACGGAGAGATAAGTACTGTTAAATGGAACTAGGGGGAGAAATAAGAAGAACGACATTGGGTGATGAGAGCACTGCTGAGATTAAAGGTAGGAGATAGGAAACGGGGACTCCCCTTGAGGTTAGAAGGGACCTGCAACAGAGGACTTTGACTTTGATTTCTGATTGGGTAACATATAATAAACTTTGAGGGAGGTCGGGGGAAACAAAATGGCTGCAGCAATATACCTATTTAGCCTGGGCAGGGCTGATCATTTCCATCGAATGTACCGTCCACACCCCAACTAGATTGACCCCCACATACACATGGCGGGAGTCGTCTATTTTTCCTACTTCTTTTTACTACTATCACAGGTTTGGGCAGCAAGCCGTTGCGACACTGCCCAAGGGAGGGGGAGTTATTGGGTTGAAAAGTTTAGTGATTGTCCTGTGGTGCTCTTGTTAACATATTATGAGGGAGGAGGGGGCGGGGAGGAGGGGTGGAGGCACCAAACCACAATGGGATGGCAGTAACTCCTATAGGATAGATAATCAGAGGAGAATGGATCACTTGTCCTGTATTACAACCAGGGTCTGGTATCTTGGCTATCTTAAAAAAACCCTCAATCACGTACAGGAGTGGTGGAGCGGTATATCTTGATTATCCGCTTCTCAGAACACATGATAGCATCATCATTGGATCTTTTATTAAAATATGCTTTCCTCCACCCGGAGGTAGACCAACTGGTGATTACAGTAGTGACCAGTAATCAAGTGAATGCGAGTGAAGTGAATTTAAAATTACCTACAACCCTCAACAAAGAGGATTTATTCAGTTGGAGATGGGGCAAGGTTTAAATCAGAGCGGTGCATATATAGAAATGTTACTGTTCTATAACACCTGTGAGTCCATGTGAATGGTCGACATGTTTCAGCCCTTCTAGCGCCATCTTCAGCTGCTTTCTTTGTCATGGTCTCAAGTATGCTTTCCCTGGGTTGATTCCTCGCTCTTTTTTGACATTTGTGTATTGTTTTAAGTGGATAAGTTCTGGTTTCCAGTTTTTGACATAGTGTCAAGTCCCATCGGAGGAAGCTCCGTTCTTGAACACTGTCACGCACGGTATGTAAACTGTGTGTATACGAGGGAATGAACTATAATTCCCAGCAACCCTCGAGAACCAGAAGTGACGCATGAGCGTTTGCGCGTCGTCCTGAAGGGTTCATAATCCCTTCCGGAGCAGAAGACGCTGCCGATTATTCCTAGTTACGAGGCGGCGGACAACCGAGGGAGAACTGCAGTTCCTGTGCGGTAAGGGTGCTATTAGCACCACCCTAGTCTTCCTCGCTGTCTTCAAAGTGCGGAGTGCACTTTCCGGATTCGTTTTGCTTGTTACAACAATAACTTTGTATTGGCATTGGACTCGTCACACAAGTTGACCCGGCGTGTAGCTCTTACATGCCCTTCCCGTTGGTGAGCTGCATTCTGTAGCTCGTGCGGGAGAGGGAATTACTGCTTCAGGTATCCCGAGGTGGTTTATTTCCAGGACGTTAATGGAGCAGTAGTACCTTGGGAATTCCTTAGCTGATTTGCCCGAAATGTCAATTGGCTGCTTTCGTTCTGGCATTATTCTTTGATACTTATGAAGAGAAATAAGTTTATTCTGTTTTACGTCATTATATTGAGCATATCTTGCTGTTTCTTTTGCCTTATAACAGGGGGTTGTGTACGGACCATGAGTGAGCCTTGCTCCACCTCCCCTGTGACGATAGGATATACAAAACCAAGGGTAGGTAGGAAATAGAGAGAGAGAGTGAGTTGAGTGTAATTAGCTTGGTCAATACTAATGAATCTTTCTCTCCTCACAGCCTCTGATACAAAAGCTTTACAACACTTGCTCATAAAGCGGAAACATATTTTAGTTTACAGGTACATTTTGTGTATGTGAGTTGTACCTTGCATTTTGTGGTACAGCTAATACGGAGTAATAGAATGTGTCTTGTTTTTGTTGCAGATCTCCCTCCCTGCTGAACCCTACCTTTCCTTCCCCCGCTTAATCACTTCAAATGTCTGTGCTACAACAGCAAGTCAGACTTGAAGCTATTGAGAGGTGGACCCTTATGAGCGTTACCCCTATCCCGAGGACAAGGAGCAGGACAGAATAATCGGCCCAAGAATTGGTGTCCTCCTGGTTGGGTTGAAGCATAATGGCCACCTTAGAGGATGTTGTGGAGGCATTGACCGCAATACAAACGGAGTTAGCGGCATCACGTGCTGAAACCGCGGCTCTACAGGATAGAGTAGATCGCATGACTCAAAACCCTTTTGATGTAGGCAGCGGGTCACAGTCGACCGCAAGTCCTTTAGTGGTAGAAATGCCCACTGTGGTACCTTTAGCACCTCCTGATTGATTCCATGGAGACCCTCACAAGGTGCAGATTTTTCTTACGCAAATCCTATTGCACTTTTCCTGTAAAGCCAAAGCTTTTAATACTAACCAATCAAGAGCGGCCTTTTTGATTTCGTATTTAGCAGGGGAAGCGGCTCAGTGGGCAGTTCCTTTGGTTAGAGGTGATGACCCGTTGTTACATGACTGGGAAGCATTTTTAGCAGAATTCGAGAAAGTCTTTAATCAACGTGCAGCATCAGGAACAGCAGATAAGGAATTATTAGAATTGAGACAGGGGAGCAAGGATTTGCTTACTTATCTAAATGCCTTTAGGAGGTTGGTAGCAGAGACCAGTTGGCCTAGAGCAAAACAAGCATCAGTGTTCTATCAAGGACTTAAAGATGATTTAAAAGACGTAATAGCCCAAATAGACCCACAGCCAGCCACATGTGAGGATCTCATAGAACTTGCATTACGATTGGACCACCGAATGAACGAAAGGAAAGGTGACAGCAAGAGAAGAGAACGACAGTATCCTCGGTTTGAACGCCAGAAACCCACCGAACAAAACATTGCTCAAACACCGGAACCCATGGAAATAGGCACCGTGCGGGCACCTTTGTCGCACGAAGAAAGAGAATCCAGACGCAAAAAAGGGTTGTGTTTATACTGCGGAAAAAAGGGCCATTGTATAAGAGATTGCATTGTGAAACCTAGAACTCCACGGACAAGCTACGGATCTACTCCGGCGGTTGCAGTGGAGAAGGTAACGGAAAACTAGAGCGCTTGAGAATAGGAAAAGGGATACACTCGAGCACAATAAATATCCCTTCCATTCAGAATCCAAAGGATACACGACGAGACCATCTTTATATTCCTTTGAGCATTTGTATTCAAAACGACTGGACACCAGTTCAAGCCATGATAGATTCCGGGGCTACTGGATGTTTTATGGATGCGTCTGCAGCACAACATTTGGGAATACCTCTGGTATGTAAGAAGACGCCAGAAGAGGTCTACGCAGTAGATGGGAAGTTGTTGGAGTCAGGACCAATTCGGTATTCTACGGAAGACCTGCTGGTGCTTCATGGAGAGCATCATTCTGAGATATTGTCGTTCAGTATAATACAGGCTCCGCAGTATGGGATCATCTTGGGGTTAACCTGGTTACAGAAGCATAACCCAGAAATCAACTGGACGGAAAAAACAGTACAGTTGTGTTCCGAGTATTGTGAACTCCATTGTCGGCCGCTTGTAAGTAAACCTGATCTAGCATTGGCCACCCAGTACCGGATCGCGACTGCAGCAGAAAAAGACGTATGTCTACCTAACCAATATCAGGACTATGAACAGGTATTCAGTGAGCAAATGTCAGAAGTTTTGCCTCCACATCGACAGTATGACTGTCAGATCGATCTGGTTCCAGGGGGGATAGTGCCATGTGGTAGAGTATACGCTCTTAGTGAGCCGGAAAATGAACATTTGCGTTTGTATTTGGAGAAATATTTGGAGCTGGGGTTTATCCGTCATTCGAAATCCCCTGCAGCTTCACCGTTATTCTTCATTCCGAAGGCTAATGGGGACCTTCGTACCTGTACAGACATCAGGGCTTTGAACGCCATCACTGTCAAGAACCGTTACTCTCTACCTCTGATCCCGGTACTCTTGGAACAAGTCAACAAAGCTGTGATCTATACCAAATTGGATCTTAAGGGAGCCTACCACTTAGTAAGAATGAGAGAAGGGGACGAGTGGACGACAGCGTTCAAAACTCGCTATGGTTCATACGAATACAGGGTAATGCCTTTCGGGTTATGCAACGCCCCTGCAGCGTTCCAATTCTTCCTCAACGATGTACTACGGGAATACCTCGACAGATATGTAGTCGTATATATTGATGACATCTTGATATATTCGGAATCGGAGACACTACATGTACAACATGTCAGAGCAGTATTGCACAACTTGCAAAAACATTACTTGTATTGTAAATTAAGGAAATGTGAATTTGACGTCACTACCGTGGAATTTTTGGGGGTTATGTTAACTCCTTACGGACAAGAAATGGCAGAACGCAAAGTACAGGCTGTAAAGGAGTGGCCAAGTCCTCAAACTGTGAGGGATGTGCAGTGCTTCTTAGGCTTTGCGAACTTTTATAGACGCTTTATCATTCGGTTCTCGAACATGGTGTCTCCCATCACAAAATTGTTAAGAAAGAAGAAGATTTTTCAGTGGACCGAAGAAGCACAACAAGCATTTGAGGAGCTTAAAAAAGCTTTCATGACGGCTCGAGTACTGGCTCATGCGGATCCTGAGAGACCCTTCATAGTGGAGGCCGACGCCTCGGAAGTGGCGATAGGAGCAGTGCTCTCACAACGACACCTAACCACAGGTCAAATGCACCCAGTAGCCTACATGTCCAAAAAACTGAACGACGCCGAAAGGAATTATACCATCGCTGAAAAAGAACTGCTTGCGATCAAGGATGCATTTTCTGAAAGGAGACATTGGTTGATGGGAGCCAAACACCAAGTCATGGTATTCACCGATCATCGCAACCTCCAATTCATGAGGGCAGCTAGACATCTGACTCCGCGACAATTGCGATGGATGTTGTTTTTCACGGAATATGACTTCATAGTGACCTATAGACCTGGAAGCGAGAATCGAAAAGCAGATGCTCTCACTAGGCAGGATACCGTCAAAGGCATGGAAGAAAACCTTGAAAGAGCTATTATCGATCCAATCCAGCTCCTTCCTAGAGAAAGTAGTTAGAGGGCTGCAAACATTCACTTGGAAGACCTGGATAAAAAGCCATCTGGAATGGCAGCTGAAACAAGGCATCCTTATTCGTGGACAACAAATCTTACTCCCCACTAGAGAATTAAGAAAACAAGCATTCCTATGGTGTCACGAGTTACCCAGCGCTGGTCATAATGGGGTTGAGAAAACCAGAGACAGGATCCTCCATCAGTTCTGGTGGCCCCGTTTGCGTCTGGATGTGATCACATGGGTCAGGAAATGCGAGGTGTGTGCGCAGATGAAGAATGACACGACCAAGAAACAAGGGCTACTCCATCCTCTCCCCACTCCAGAAAGACCGTGGGAAAATATATCCTTGGACTTTATAGTAGGACTACCCAAAGACCAAGGTTGCACCACTATATTGGTTGTGGTGGATTACCTGAGCAAAATGGGGCACTTCATCGCGTGCAAACAAGTACCAACTGCGGGTCAAGTAGCGCAGTTGTTACTGGTAAATATAGTGCGATTGCATGGCCTACCGAGAGTAATAGTCTCCGATAGGGGAACACAATTCACAACTAGTTTTTGGAAGGTTTGGTGTTCCGCTTTACACATTTCATCAGCTATGTCTACCAGTTTTCACCCTCAGACTGATGGGCAAACTAAGAGGCTGAATCAAACACTCAAGCAGTATCTCAGATGTTATGTAGACCGAAATACAGAGGCTTGGGTAGATTGGTTATTGTTGGCAGAGATTGCTTACAACAGCGCCACACATTCCTCCACACACACTTCCCCCTATCACTGTACATATGGATTTCACCCACGTTTTATTCCCTTTGTACATCCTTCAGAAACACATAAAGTACCAGATGTTCAAGATAGAATCACAAAAATACAAAGAAACTTGAAAGAAACACAAGAACACCTGAGAAAGGCTAAACACACATACAAGAAACAAGCAGATAAGCACAGACGGCCCGAAACCAGATACAAAAAGGGGACAGAGTGTGGTTGTCCACAAAAACATTTGATTTAAAAATACAGTGTATTTAACCCAAAATTCATAGGGCCATATAGAGTGGTGAAACATGTAAATCCAGTGGCAGTGCAGCTAGCACTACCTTCCAGTTTGCGTATACATCCAGTGTTCCATGTTTCCTTATTAAAACCCTCGCATTCTCCTGTTAAGAAAAGGCCAGATCCAATATGGGTTGATGAGGAAAGGGAATATGTAGTCAAAGGAATCCTAGACTCAAAAATCAAACGCCGAAAGTTGTGGTATTTAATAGCCTGGAAAGGTTATGGGCCTGAAGAGAATTCCTGGGAACCAGCCTCGGGAGTACATGCTTCCAGGCTAACGACTTTATTCCATCTGTGTAATCCGCAGAAACCATGTCTGTGTCAGTGTTCTCCTGGGAAGGGATGTACTGTCAAGTCCCATCGGAGGAAGCTCCGTTCTTGAACACTATCACGCACGGTATGTAAACTGCGTGTATACGAGGGAATGAAATATAATTCCCAGCAACCCTCGAGAACCGGAAGTGACGCATGAGTGTTCGCGCGTCGTCCTGAAGGGTTCATAATCCCTTCCGGAGCAGAAGACGCTGCCGATTATTCCTAGTTACGAGGCGGTGGACAACCGAGGGAGAACTGCAGTTCCTGTGCGGTAAGGGTACTATTAGCACCACCCTAGTCTTCCTCGCTGTCTTCAAAGTGCGGAGTGCACTTTCCGGATTCGTTTTGCTTGTTACAACAATAACTTTGTATTGGCATTGGACTCGTCACACGAGTTGACCCGGCGTGTAGCCCTTACATGCCCTTCCCGTTGGTGAGCTGCATTCTGTAGCTCGTGCGGGAAAGGGAATTACTGCTTCAGGTTTCCCGAGGTGGTTTATTTCCAGGACGTTAGTGGAGCAGTAGTACCTTGGGAATTCCTTAGCTGATTTGCCCGAAACGTCAATTGGCTGCTTTCGTTCTGGCATTATTCTTTGATACTTATGAAGAGAAATAAGTTTATCCTGTTTTACGTTATTATATTGAGCATATTTTGTTGTTTCTTTTGCCTTTTAACAGGGGGTTGTGTACGCACCATGAATGAGCCTTGCTCCACCTCCCCTGTGACGATAGGCTATACAAAACCAAGGGTAGGTAGGAAATAGAGAGAGAGTGAGTTGAGTGTAATTAGCTTGGTTAATACTAATGAATCTTTCTCTCCTCACAGCCTCTGATACAAAAGCTTTACAACCCTTGCTCATAAAGCGGAAACATATTTTAGTTTACAGGTACATTTTGTGTATGTGAGTTGTACCTTGCATTTTGTGGTACAGCTAATACGGAGTAATAGAATGTGTCTTGTTTTTGTTGCTGAACCCTACCTTTCCTTCCCCCGCTTAATCACTTCAAACGTCTGTGCTACAACAGCAAGTCAGACTTGAAGCTATTGAGAGGTGGACCCTTATGAGCTTCACCCCTATCCCGAAGACAAGGAGCAGGACACATAGGTCCTTTGCTTGTATTATTGTGGACAAAGGAAGCAGCTGAAGATGTTCTCACCTGTGTGACAACCTACAGTACAGCATCGAACATGGTGAAAAAAATCATGAACAAGAACTGGAGAATTCTCACTTCAGGTCCCTTGAACTGGCCGAAACCCAGATTCGCTAACAGAAGAACCAATAACATCAAAGACATACTGGTACACACCAGACCAATCTCAATGAAACCTAGAACGGCAACGATTACAGACGCTTGGAATATGGCGCCCATAATTGGTCACTATCCATGCGGATCCTGCTCTTTGTGTAAGCTAACCAAAATAACCAAGGTTCTACAACTTACCCCAGATCTGAAATGGACTATACGACACCACACTAATTGCAACACCACTCATGTGATCTATATGATCACCTGTCCATGCGACCTAAAATATATAGGAATGACCTGTCGCAAGATAAAACAACGGATTTGTGAACACAGGAGCAACATCAAGTGTAAGAGAGCGACAACGAATATGAGTAACCATTTCATCGCCACCAACCACACTATCGATGAGCGAAACTGAGTAGTCCTCGAAACACTAACAACGAAAAGTCACAAAGCTGAACAGATTCTATACGAAAAAGAGCAACGATGGGTGCACCGCCTCAAAACCTATGAAACAGGAATGAATGACAATATCCCTTGGCACACCATCTTATAGCAATCTGTTTATGAACATTATTCATCACATTAAAGTTAACTGTGGCAGAGGCCACCCTTATCTCTGTTTCAGGTAGCAGTTTACCTATGGAAGACTGACCCTAATGAAGACGCTCCTGACCTACAAGCCCAGAATTGAATGAGATACCAGGGCAGGTTTCTCTCCCCCCCTCCCCTTCCTTTCCGTTACTTGTCTGACGAGGCTAACCGAACTTCCTCAAATACAGCCCCACAAGGATACAACGCTATTACCGATTGGGAACTACCCACGCTCTTACCCAATGGCGTACTAATACAGCCCTGTACATTTATGTCTGTTGATTCATGATCCATTCCCGAACAGAATGCATTGCACAACTTTCAAAGAATACATCTCATGACACCGTCTGCTTATCTAATTATACTTTGTGAATGAATTACAATCGGACAAGCGGAAACCATGGGGTCCGCTGTATTTTGACCAGGTCTTGCTGCTCATAAAAAGTACATATATGTATTAATTACGCGTTGGTTGAGCCTTGAATGATACAAAGTAATAATACTAAAACCTCTTTTGCAATAGCTTCAAAGAACAAGGGCTGAGTCTCTCTACCATGCCCATCACCTAACAGAACTATATAAAAAACGCTCACAACGGGCCCGCGTCACAAGTCTTGCAACCTGACTCATTCAGGTATTTCATGAGAACGAGCGACCGAGCGGTCGCATAACGCGCGCATCAATGTATCACTTGTTTACTCTCGCTTCTATCCTAAACAGCAGGTAATTCAGCCCGCTGGTCCCCCGAGGAAGCCTAATTTGGAATAAACAAGGTATTTATTGAGCTGCGCTATGCCTTTCACAAACGCGCCTTTAATTTATCGAAGCCGTTTTTCGAAATGTGGCAGGGCCGGTGTTCTCAAGACCTTACACCTGGGAACAACGCGCCCACTCTTCGCCAACATGAAAGTTATTTTCCTGAGCTCCTTCCTAACACGCGCTGAAATTTACCCTTACGTTTCCTAATGTGCGTAAGCGCCCCTGTTGTGATTCCATGCCTAGGAACAACGCGCCATGCATTCGCCCAAAATAACAGTATTTTTTGTAACTTTCCCAAGCGGCTCTCAGTGTACCTACACGCTCTGAACTTCGCTACCATCATGGTTGTAATACGAACATTAGCGCTAAAACTCCGCACATAACCTTAAGACCAAGATCAGCACGTAGGCGCAGACACGTTTACCTCCTACTCATCCATGCGTCATTGATGATAATGTAGAAGCCATATCACGAACGGCACTGCCGTTAGAACACCTCCCTTCTTTTGTAACCAGTGGGAGCACAGTAGTATCCAAATGAGTATGGAACCCGGCTTTGTTAAAACTTTGAAATCAAGCTATTCATACTAAGAGCAGAGTACATCGATGTGAAAGATACACGCGCGCACCTAACTGCATTCCTGCTGACGACAATTAATTGTGGTCCTTTTTTGTCTATTTTTCGAATGAATCTTTATTCTTCAACATCATTGTTCTAATAACTGAGCACTTGGTTTTGTTGAGCTAATGGCACCACATGCAATCAGTTTAGTTGCAATTGATTGTGTTCCCCTTTTATACTGATCACTAGGCAGTGAATAACTATCCCGAACGGCATCCTCATTGAATATTTGAAGATCAAGGTTGTCTTAGTTATGTATAAATATTATACCCTGTTACCATGATCATTTTCTTTCCAGTTACAGTTACTACTGACTGGTAACAAATGAGAAGAAGGGTGAGTTACTTACCTGCCCTCACGCGTTGCTTAGTGAGCAACTAGCCTCGCACTGGTCCTGAAGAAAGCCCCCCGACCCAGCTGGGCGATAGAAGGGCTGAAACATGTTGACCATTCACATGGACTCACAGGTGTTATAGAACAGTAACATTTCTATATATGCACCGCTCTGATTTTAACCTTGCCCCATCTCCAAACGAATAAATCCTCTTTGTTGAGGGAGTAAGGTAATTTTAAATTCACTTCACTCGCATTCACTCGATTACTGGTCACTACTGTAATCACCAGTTGGTCTACCTCCGGGTGGAGGAAATCATATTTTAATAAAAGACCCAATGATGATGCTATCACGTGATCTGAGAAGCGGATAATCAAGATATACCGCTCCACCACTCCTGTACGTGATTGAGGGTTTTTTAAGATGGCCAAGATACCAGACCCTGGTTGTAATACAGGACAAGTGATCCATTCTCCTCTAATTATCTATCCTTGCTTGGAAGCCGAATGGATCTCAGCTTCTCTCTCCCTCCTTTGATTAAATAATAGTAACTCCTATAGTACAAATTCCCCAAAAGTTTAAAATGTTGACATGGAATGTCCGCGGACTGGGTTCACCAGTTAAACGACGGAAAATACATAACTACATTAACAGACGAGGGGCACACATTGTCATGATGCAAGAATCTCACTTAACAGCAGAGGAGGGGATTAAATTAAGACGAAAATGGTGAGGAGAAATGTACGCAACTTCTTACTTAGCCTTTTCTAGAGGGGCTTTGATTTGGATACGAGCTGGCACCCCATTTCAGATGCAGAGCACGGGGCTGGACCCAGTAGGGAGATTCGTTTTAGTGCGAGGTAGACTGCTTGGGCAGGACATAGTCTTGGGTAGTATTTATGCCCCGAACCATGATCAACTGCCCTTATTTGAGAGAATGTCTACCTTCCTGTCCTCCTTAAGTGGGATTGCGATGCTTTTAGGTGGGGACTTCAACTGTGTAGCTGACATAGACTTGGACGTTCCACCCCCCCCCCCACCCCCCATTACATTGTACAGTAGCCACTAAGCTAGCACGGGGATTTAAGGATTGGCTGGCACAGTGGAAATTTGAGGACATTTGGAGACTGCAACACGGACAGACATATGACTATTCCTACTATTCGCACCTATATAATTTACATACGCGATTGGATTTGTTCATGTGTGCAGACACACTGACATACAGGGTGACGCATTCGGAATACTTAGTACGTACCTTTTCTGATCATAACCCCCTCCTCCTCTGCTATCAACTGTTAACGGAACCCACAGCCACGCCGACATGGCGCCTTGACCCGAACTTGTTAACCGATGACCATTTTAAACACTCATTAGAAGACAAGACTGTGGAATATTTCCGAGACAATCAGGGCTCGACCACTTCTAGAGCCATAGAATGGGAGGCGTACAAGGTGGTAATAAGGGGCCATTGTTTGGACACCAAGGTGGGATTGAGAAAGGATTTGCAGAAGGAAAGAACACAGCTAGAAGCATTGCTATATGAGCAGGGGCGTGAACTATAGGCGGATAAGAACACACACACGCAACTAGGAAACACTAGGCGGGAATATAATGGGGCACTTGAAAGTCTGAGAATACTGGATGTATGCGAATATCATCATAAATACATGAAGAGGGGCGGAAAGCAGGCAGATTATTGGCGTGGTTGGTCCAACCAGAAAGCAGAGGCACACCAATAATGCAAATTATGTCTGACAAAGGGGAAATGCCTCCCCACCAATATTAACGACGAGTTCTACACTTATTATAAAACGTTATATAGGCCCCCACCAGAGCTCCAGATGACTGACCTGAAGGCTTTCTTGGCTCCACTGCCGCTACGGGTTTTGGACCCAGGACTACAGAGGGAGTTGGGGGAGCCCGTGACAGCTCATGAAACACGAGAGGCTATTCGAGAGTTGGCTGCTGGGAAGATGCCGGGAACGGATGGATTACCGGCGGAATTCTATAAGCAAATGACACAGATGTTAACCCCCAAATTAGAGGCATTGTATGCGGAAGCGTGGCAGAACAACTTGCTACCGGCCTCCACAAGAGATGCGTTGGTGATACCCCTCCCAAAATTTAGACCCCTCTCGATGTTAAACATAGATTTTAAAATACTGAGTAAGGTATTAGCAAGGCGGATATTGACGCATATGACATCGCTCATTCATAATGACCAGAATGGGTTCATAACCTCTAGGGCCACATTGGTTAATATCAGACAACTTATTCATGTCCTACACCACCCCGATAGAGTGCATCACCCTGAGGCTCTGATAATGTCGGTAGACCTGGAGAAGGCCTTCGATTCTGTGAGATGGGATTTCTTATGTGCCACAATGACCAAAATGGGGCTGGGAGAAAAATGGTTGAAATGGGTCAATATACTGTACTCACGTCCCACAGCACAAGTTAAAACCGGAGGGCTGATCTCAGGGCCATATAATATCTTTAGGGGCACCAGGCAGGGATGCCCACTCTCTCCCCTTTTGTTTTCCCTCGCAATTGAACCTTCCGACAGATAGGCAGATCACATGGAACACTATTGGGAGATCAGGAGCATATTATCTCACTCTATGCAGACAACATTTTGTTATATCTTGGACAGGGGAAGAGAGGTGTGACAAAGGCGGTGGAGCTCTTAGATGATTATGCAGCTTTAATGGGCCTAAAATTGAATAAGACCAAGACCTATGTCTTCCCAGTAATAGAGGGGATTGAACGCCCAACTGATCTTCCTATGGGTTTGAACTGGGCCCCGGGTCTTTTAAGTATCTGGGAATCCAGGTATATCACAATCTAACAAATCTAAAAGAGGGCAACTTAAACCCAATATTACGGTCATTTAGGACTATAATACCCTTCTGGTGCTCTTTAAAACTGCCCACAATGGCCAGAGTGGCGCTGACCAAAATGATTATGCTTCCACGTCTGATTTACTACTTTGTAAACCTGCCGGTATATATCTCGTATATATCTCAGCATCTTGGTTTGGGAAATTAAAATAGAAAGGTGCGTGAATTGATATGGGATGGCGGACGTAATAAGGTTTCACTGGCCATCTTGCAGCGTGCTCCAGAGGAGGGAGGTTTGGGAGTTCCAGATTTCGAGTTGTATTACCTCGCGGGGCAGTTGCAATGGCTGAATAAATGGGTGGACGGACGGGACCTGGAGCTTCTGACGAACAGGACTTATAAATCCGCCCAGAGACGACTCATAGTAAAGCTCATAAACCTGACCATAGAAGTCCCATACCCAGGAGTGCTACTACAAGGAGTGCTCTACTGTTGGAGGCGGTGTCAAAAACGCACAGCGGGTCAGCTGTTGTATGCCCTGGGACTGCCTTTAATGGGGATTCCGTGTGGGATACCGCCTACTTTCCCCTCAGAGTCACAACTGATGTGCTGGATTGAGACTGGAGCCAGGACAGTGGGCGACCTATATCAAGATCAGGAGCTGATCCCGCTAGAGGATTTCCTGGATCAGTATGGGCTGCCTAGGGGGCAATTTCTTACATACCACTCACTAGTGAAGGCATTCAAAGAGCTGTGGGGTATAATCCAGAGGGAACCGCAAACAAACGATATACTGCAGGTCTTGACCACGCTCGGTTCTGCGAATCATCTAGTAAAATGGCATTACAGAGCTCTGATAGGGATGGTAAGGGCACCACTGGAGAGGGTTAGGGCTAAGTGGAATGACACACTGGGGAAAATATTAGAAGATAGAGAATGAGCTAAGATACTCCAAAGTGCAAAGAAAATCTCTAGGAACACGGCCTTCAAACTCATTCAGTTCAATTACATACATATGGTCTACCTCACCCCACATCGACTGAATGTAATTTATGGAGGAGTAACACAAAAATGCCCCAGATGCGGACAGCAAGATGTCGAGTTCATACATATGACCTGGAGTTGTGCGGTAGTACAAGAATACTGGGACGCAGTGCTGGCCCAAATAAATATGACATTGGCCAGAAACCTCCCAAATACAGTAGGGGTATGCCTGCTGGGACTCTTTTCGAGACCAAAGACTTAAAAGGTGGACTCACGATTTATAAACCTGGCACTAGTACTAGCACGTATATGCGTGGCCATGGCTTGGAAGAAACCAGTGGGCCCTAAAGTGACGGTTTGGGAGCAGGATATAGATTGTTGGGCAAAGACGGAGGAAAGAGCCATACAACGAGAAGAGAGGAATCAGACAACGCCCCACTGCGGAGTTATGGACTGAGATAATAAGGGCTTGGTACACTAGGACGCTGAACCAAACTGATGACGAGATTAACAGTAGAGAGAATACAGGAATAGATACTGACTCAAGCACAACAGACACGTGAGAATGAAGGTAGCAACAGAACACAAGAAGAAGAGAAAGGTGGGTTCTTGAAGAAAGTCCTCCCCCTCATACCACAACACACCAAAGTTGGCCTCCTATATCATTGATGTACATGATCTAAACACTACGGGACATTACACAATTAGTTTATATCCCAGTTTTAGGGCTATGTTATGGTTATTTTAACATAGCAGACGGAAGATTTATATCAGAAACATGGAAAGAATTGAAACTCCCTGAACATATGATATGGTTAAATGGATCAGAGATCACAACACCTGTAGGAAGAGAAATATTGTGGTGAGGATGAGTACTGGGGATGAATATAGCCTCGAAATGTTAAGACATATAACATTTGCACCATAGAAGGTAAACCAAATGTGCAGAATGGACATGAAGTTATACCCCAGGAAAATTAAGACATATGTGATATACTATGTAACTGATTGTAAATATAAAGATGAAAATGTAAATGCTAATAAAAATATATTTGAAAAAAAACAAACACTACCTCAACCCCCTCCCACCACCTTGCGCTGTCCCTAAAACTAACCCAACCCCTTCCACTGCACTTACGCCTAAAACCCAAACCTCTATTTTAAAAAACTACCCCGCCCTCCCCTAAGCCCTAAAAATTACCCCGACTACCCATTCCCCTCCTCCTGCGTAGGCCTAAAACCCTGTCCCTTAACAAACACTATCCCGACCCCCTCCCACCCCGCGCTGTCCCTAAAACTACCCCAACCCCTTCCACTGCCCTTAGGCCTAATACATTAACCCCTAATTAAAAAGACTATCCCGACCCTCCCCCAGCCCTGAAAACTACTCCGACCCTCCCCCAGCCCTAAAAACTACCCCGATCCCCCCAAGTCCTGAAAACTACCCCCAACCCTGAAAACTACATTTGACCCCGCCAGCCCTGAAAACTACCTCCAACCCCCCCAGCCCTGAAAACTAGCCCGACCCCCTAGCCCTGAAAACTAGCCCCAAACTCCCCCAGCCCAGAAACCTACCCCCGAACCCCCAGCCCAGAAGACTACCCCCAAGCCCCACCGCACAGAAAACTACCCCGAACCCAGCAGCCCAGAAAACTACCCCGACCCCTCCAGCCAAGAAAACTACCCCAACCCAGAAACCTACCGGACACCCCAGCCCAGAAAACTACCCCCAACCCCCACCCAGAAAACTACCCCAACTCCCTGATCCCAGAAAACTACCCCGCCCCCCCAGCCCAGAAAAGTACCCGACCCCCAGCCCAGAAAACTACCCCCCAGCCCAGAAAACCACCCCACCCGCCCAGAAAATTACGCCCAGCCTAGAAAATGACCCAGCCCAGCCCCACTTACCTCACCGCGGCTCTCTTCCTAGCGAGGTCTTCCTGCTTCCGCCCCTGCTGCCTGCAGCAGCCAGCAGCTAGACCGCACACTGCCTTAACCTCACATATGCCTGGTTAAGGCAAGCGTGGTTGAGCCTGCGTAGTCGGAAGACATGTGGTTAAGACCACAGTGTTCCGACTGTTTCCCTCTCAGATGCAGCTGACTCCAGCGGTTTTGGTTTATTCTGGGAAGGTAGATGGTGTACTGAGAAGTGGCCTGTGCAGTGGGTGGGAAGAGAGGAGGAGCATTGCCTTCTTTCCTTTGTTGGTGGCTTTGTCAGTGTGGGGACGGAAACTGGAGAACAAAACCATTACATTTAATGTAGATAATAAAACAGTTGTCGATTTGGTCAATGGGAAGAAAGTTAACGACAAACATCTTTTAAAGCTACTGCAAAGATTCATGTTAGGTTGTTTGATGTTTAATATTGTTTTTAGAGCCAAGCAATGTGCCAGCTGTGAACAATAATATATTGCAGTCTCATTGTCTCTTCACAGTGGCAGGGATTCTGTGGTTTGGCGCCCGGAGCAGATTTGCAGAAAACACAGATTCTGCAAGAGGTATAAGAGCTAGCAGACTGAAAATGCTTAAACTTGTTGAAAAATCTCCGGTAGTGAGTACTAGGACATCCTACAGGATAGGTTGTTTTAGCCCTGATGAAATCATGGGGATACTCCCCTTAGATTATGAAATACGTGTTGGCTAAAGCATAAGAAGGTCAAAGAGAAGAGGCCAATTGACTGGAAAATAAACCATCCAACCAAATTTTTTTTTATGTGTAATGACTTTACATTGTCATCATAAAATTATTAAGTAGTGTGTGCCTCACAGTGATATATTATGCATCTCGTATGAGTCAAGACGAGCAAGGTTGCTTGCTGCGCAGAAACGATGTGTTAGGTTTTATCATGAGTAATATTGATAAGAACATTTGAGTTATAACGATTGCAAGCAAGTTAGCTGGTTTGAGTTTTTATGGCAAGTTTTTCTGGGGCTATAACCCCTCAGCCAGTGAGATGGGTAGGAGACTCTTGCAAGGCTGGGCTAAAGAAAGTCAGAGAGGTCATTTTATCAGGGATCCTATTTCTATGAAATTGTTGTTACGTATGGTAAGGGCCTTTCTTCCATATGTTTTTCTTCTTTTGAACAGTTGTTATTCAGGTTATGCACGTCTTGGTTGTTTTTTGGTTCATTTAGGATATCTGAGCTATTAGGGAGAGGCCATCCAGGGGGTAAGAGAGTAGAAAATATAACAGTGACAGGAGAAGCAATACAGATCTTTTTGGAGTAATCTAAAACTGACCAAGAGGTAAGGGGGCAAAGGTGTTACTAAACAAAATCAACGGGTTGGTGTGTCCCGTGGTTAGGCGGCAAGATTTCAAAGCAGCATGGGGGGGCTGAAGCAGGTCTAGTATTTGCTCACCAAGATGGCTAGTGGCTGCTTGCGTTACAGGTTCTGGGGGTAATGAGAACGTTTTTATGTCATATTGGAGAAGATCCTTTTCGTTTTGGCACTCATTCTTTTAGAATTTGTGCTGCTTCTGAAGCAGCGAGGTTGGAGTTTTTTTTCCTAGTCAGGTAAAAAGATTGGGACGTTGGTCTTCTGATAGTTGTCTTCGGTACATTAGGGAGATTGAGGATGCTTAACCTGTAAGTGGTTGTTACCTCTTATTTCTCATTTCAGGTTGTGTGGCAGGAACGGTGGTGGCTTTCTTTTCCATTTGGATAGTCAGACACTCTTTCATTAAGTGGCCCGCAAAGCAAGCTGAGAAACATCCTTTTGGAAGGAATCTGGGTTTTCGCAGTGACAAAATGAAGATTGATTGGTGGGGTCATAAAATGAAGCCAACTTTTACCTAGCCTATCTAATCTGGTCTTAGTTAGAGTGTGCCCTACTGTTTTAGTTTTACATTTTGGTGAAAACGACCTGGTGCAGTTGTCAGGTTTGGGTTTGATTAAAGAGATGAAAAAAGATCTTGATATTATTGGGCAGTCTTGGCCTGGGACAAAAATCCTGTTAACAGCTTTGGTGCCTAGAAGAGTTTGGCGAGGTGCTGGTAAATATACAGCAGTTGAAAGAACAAGGCGCAAAGTTAATCGGGAAATACAACGTTTCTGTAGAAGTAGAATATAGGTTGGTTGAAACACTGATATTAAAACAGAAGATTTCCAGTTTTTCAGACAGGATGAAGTTCACCTCTCCTTTGTGAACAATGAGTTGTATCTACTTGAAATTAGGGAAAATTAGCCTTGACTTTGGCCCTTCAAAGGTGGTGCTAACATTTATTAGGCTGTTCTAGCGACAGCCAGTTTTTTCTAGCTCCAGATGTTTTTTGCGGTGCTAGCTGTTGTGGCGACATCATTTTTCAAGAGATGAGGGGTATTGTTTCTTCAAATACAATGGTAAGGCTGGGCCTGTTCATGGGGAGTGAGTGGTGCAGACGCAGGCCACCTTGAGGCGATGTTCAAGAAGCGTCCCGTCTGGGGTGGAGTAGGGTATCTGGGGAGAGGACAGCTCAAATTAGCTGGCTGGGCCTGTTGGGGAGTTAAAACAAAGGTGTATTACCGCCAGTTGTGCGGGTACAGGCATGAGTGTCCAGGGTGTGAGGGAAGACATCCGCTTATGCAATGTATCGGGCAGATCCCACCTGGTGAGGAATTTTAGTGGTACGGGGCACCAAAATAACCCTTCACACAAGGGCACCTATTCCAGTTAAAGTTGAGAGAATGTATTGGTGGCTGGGTCAATATCCTGATTTTTTAAAACTCTTTTTATTGTGAATTTTGTTAGTTAAATGTTGCATTGTACAAATCAGTGTGCAAGCCAGATATATATCACTTAACTTGATAGGTTGTAGCCAGTACATCTACATCAACATGTGAATAGATTCGCATACGATTTTAGGTGGCTACAAGTGAGTAGAACACCAATGTGGGTAGCTTGTGAGAAGGCTATACACAGGAAGACACGAGCATTAATAAAGAGAAAAATAAAGAAAAAACAACTATTACAACAGTAAATGAATCCAGCCACACCTGTCTTAATAAGTCAGAATTAACCCTTTTACACCCTCCCTGACATATCGGCGTGTATGAAATGGAAGGTATGAACCACAGTTCCTCCATTGTGTTGTGGCTGCTAGTACTTGCGTTTAGCCGTCAACAAGTATTCGCAGGTTCCCCACTAAGGGTGGGGTCCGATTCATGTATGTTCATGTATGTTAGCTTGTAGTTCCGCTAGGTGTCCGTCCCAGCTGGCAGCTATTGGGTATTTGCGCAAGCCTTTTGTGTCCTCACTGTGATGTGCCCGGCTCTCAGCTTGCACCCAGGCTTCCATGAATAGGGCCCAGCCAGCAAGTGTGGGAGGAGAACTTGACTTCCACCTGCGTTTAATTTGGCGTTTGGCTTGGAGAAGAGTCAGTAGGCATACCTCCCAAGAATACAATGTGGTAAGGCCCGTGCAGCGTGTTAGATGGGTTTTTATATCTTGCCAGTACTGGGAGAGTGATGGGCATAAACAGAACATGTGTAAAAACTCAGCACGTGGCAGTGGAGGCAGGCAGCATCAGTGCAGTGAAAGTAGCAGTTGAGCTCTTGGGGGCTGAGGTAGGACCTGTGTAGTAAGTAGTGTTGTATAAGCCTAAAACGGGCATTATGGGATATCATTACAGAATATGCCAGGATGTGTTACCATTCCTTGTCAGAGTGAGGTTGACCTAGATCAGCGTCCCAATGGCATCACAGCGGGGTTAGGGATGTTGCAGCGTGGGAGCGCAGGGAGCCAGCTGTCCACCTCGTCAGATGTTGTTCCTCCTCCATAACATGTAAATTCTGAATTGTAAGGTCATGCCTGGTTCCTGCTGTATGTCACGGGATTGTGCCCTCAATGATTGAATAATGGAACTGTATAGTAGGAACTGCCCCAGAGGGAGGCCAGCTTCAGCGATTAGTTCCTCCATGGAGAAGAGCACCCCATCATGATATAAATCGCCTAGTGTGTGTATCCCCAGTTTTCATGCCAGCGACCTAGTTCCTGCAATTAAGTCATCACGTCGCTTCGCGGCATGCCAAGAAGCGGAAAGGCTGAAGCAAAAGGTATTTGTATTTTTGTATTTTATAAAGCGCGACATTCATCCCAAGGGACATCACGGCACTAGGATAGACGGAAAAACTGTTTAGATTGAAATGTGGTACATGCTAAGTACATAGGGTTTAAAGCCATAATCCGAGGATATCACTACTTGAGTCCTGAAAAGAGCCACGTCTTCAGTTTCTTTCTGAAACTCACGTGATTTTCAATGAGACGAAGCTCTAATGGGAGGTTGTTCCAATGGGTAGCTGCCAGGTAAGTGAAGGAGTGACCTGCCGCTCTGACTCTTTTGATGTGTGGAGTTTTGGTTAGAACGTGACTGCCAGACCTAAGGTCGCGTGAGGGAACATAGAATTCCAGTTTGTCCTGCTGTATTCTGGGTCCAAGTTTATACAATGCTCTGTGCGCATAGCATAAGAGCTTAAACTTGGCTCTTTGTCTGATAGGCAGCCATTGTAAGTCTTTAACAGGCCGAGGCCGAACTATCCTTAGTTTTATTGCGAACCAGTTTGGCTGCAGCATTCTGAACAACCTGTAGTCGGGAAAAAAGATAGTCGACCATGCCAACATATAGCGCATTCCCGTAGTCCAGATTGCTGGTCAGTAGGGCCTGGGTAATGGTTTTCCTCCAGTTTAAAGGGATCCACATGAAAAGTCTCCTGATAGTTTTAGCATGGCATAGCTTTAACCACAAAGAGCTCGGACTTGGTCCTGCATGTTTAGTGCATTATCTACCAGGGTTCCCAGATTTTTCACCACACGTTTGGGCATGGGGGCAGTGCCCAATAGCTGGGGCCACCAAGTTGTGTCCCAGACTGAAGGTGCATTGCCGAAGAGCAGTATTTCTGATTTGTCGGCATTTAAATTTAGGCAGTGGGCTGACATCCAGTCCACAGTTTCTGAGAGGCAGTGGCTCAGATTGCTTTTGGTTGTCTCATAGTTCTCCTCAAACGCAATCAACAATTGGGTATCATCAGCGTATGACCAGATGTTGAAACTACATTTCCTACCAATCGTAGCCAGGGAAGAGACATAAGCGTTGAATAGGGATGGGCTGAGGGAGGCTCCCTGCGGAACACCGCATTTGATGGTTTTAGGGTTGGAGGAAAAGGATCCCATTTGTACTGATTGGGTTCTATTCAGCAGTAAAGAGTTGAACCATTGAAGGGTTTTAGAATGAAGCCCTATATTATGTAAGGTTCTTAGCAGTTGGTCATGTGAAAAGGTGTCAAATGCCACCGACAAGTCCAAAAGGATCAAGGCGGCAGCTTTACCCTCGTCTAGCAAAAGTCTGATGTTGTCTAGTACGGCCAGCAGGGTAGCCTTGGTGCTATTGGAAGCCCTGAAGCCAGTCTGAGTAGGGTCCAGAAGCTCATTTATCTCAAAGTAATTGATTAATTGTCGGTTGATCAATTTCTCGAAAACTTTGGGCAGATAGGGAAGTTGGGAGATTGGTCTATAGTTTTTTAGATTAGTGACCTCTATGCCAGCTTTTTTTGTCAGGGGGGATACAATAGCTAGTTTCCAAGACTCAGGGAACACGGCAGTATCTAGTGACTGATTAAAAATGTGTGTGACGTAGGGGCAAAGAACTGGTATAAGACAAGAAAAGATAAAATGTGGACAGGGATCGAGCGGAGAACCTGATTTGACCTCAGACATAGCTTTAGCAACTTATTCCTCCGTGAAAGAGACAATATTTCCTATGTGAGAGCGGGCATCAGGATGGGGTTACTAGGTTTTACAGTCAGTGTTCTCAGGTGAGGGCTGTATATTAAAAGTAGAGTAGATTTGGATGATTTTGTCAGGTGGTACTGATTTGATGAGGAAAAAGTTCCTCTCAAAGCAGGGATAGGCCACATGTAACATGAGTGAGTGGGGTAGTGGGACTTTAGTGTGTAGGTGGAACAAGTGCAATATACGGGGTAATTCCCATGGGGGAGAGGCTGTCGCTGAGTCTTCCAGGTGCTGGCCAGCCAGCCATCTGGTCGCCCATTGCAGGTGGGAGGCCAGGTAGTAGTGTACGAACTTTGGCACGCCTAGGCTGCCCTGATCTGGCAGAATGTAGAGTTTAGTAAGGGCCACCTTGCGACGCCAGGCATGGCAAATAAAATCTCCAGTAAGTTGTTTAAGGGATCGGAAAAAAGGTTTGGCAATATATAGGGGCAGGTTGGTGAAATAGTACAAGAGACGCTGTAAGACAACCATTTTGATAGGGCTATGCAGACAGATAGTGAACGCGGTAATGTCCGCCAAACTGACATCTGCGTCCGTATAGATGGTACCGATTGGACCAGGTTAACGTCCATGAGATCGGCAGGGGTATGGTATATGCAGATGCGCAGGTTGCGGAATGTAGCAGGTTGCCACGGTAGGGAAATGTTGTTGATTTAAAGGGCAGATTCTTATGTTGTGGCCACAAATGGAAACAGACATGATTTGGTCCACCTGACCCTAAGGCTGGAAATCACCGCAAACTTGCCAAACGTATGTGCTATGATGTCTGGAACATCCTCAAGGTCCTGGAGATATAGGAGCATATCATCTGCGTACAGAGACACTTTGAGCCGTTGGTCGCTTAGGGGTGCCCCCACCGCTGGACTTGTCCCCTAAGGATGTGAGCCAGAGGTTCCATAACTAGTAAGAACAGCAGTGAGGACAATGGACAACCCTGCCTTGTGCCCCTGTGGATAGATATCGAGTTAGATATAAACAGTCCGGTCTTGACCCTGCCTGTTGGGCTGGTATATAACAGCATGACCAATCATAAAAAGTGTACCCCAGCCATAGCGAGGGAGCACTTTGAATAGGTAATAATCTAGAGAGTCAAAGGCCTTTTCTAGGTCAAGTACCAGGCAGTCTGAACGTGGCCATGTGGCTGGGGCATACGTACGAATAAGGAAAAAACGGCGTAGATTTAGTGAGGTGTTCCTGGCCAGTACAAACCCATTTTGGTCAGGTTGCACTAGTTGTGGGATCAGAGGAGCCAGCCTATCGGCCAGTATTTTGGCAAATATCTCCTAATCTGTGTTAAGAAGTGCCAGTGAGCTGTAAGTGGACAGCTTCTCTGGATCTTTGCCCGGCTTAGGTAATGAGATGAGGAGGGCCTCACGTAGTGTGGGCAGGAGGTGAGTATTGGCTACAGCCTCATCATGGAGAGTCTTCAATCTAGGGGCCAGTTGTGTACTGTACGTTCTGTAGACTTCCAGTGGTAGCCCATTCGGGTTTGGAGTCCTGCCCATGGCAAGGGCCCGGATTGCTTCCCGAACCTTGTGTAGTATACTATCCCCATTGAGTTCCTCTTTTTGGTTTGGGGTTGCACAGGGGAAGGACTACGGAGGCCAGGACAGACTGAATGTCTACTAATGTGTCGACTTGTATTGGGAGGTATGGTAATGCGTGAATTCCTCATGTATGCCCCTCTCCGTGCAAATGTGGGTATCAAGCCCAGAATGTATGGAGAGTATATGGTGCCGTGGCAGATGTTGGCATATCAGCCAGGTGAGCAACGCTCCTGTCTTATCGGAGTTGGAGTGCGTCTTAGCAGTACGGGCTGCATAGTTAAGGCCATGCAGTCGCGCCAATAGTTCTCCTTGTTCATTCCGTGCCTGCTGGGTCAATATCCTGATAGGAGTGCTGCCCAGAGATAAAAGGGGGGTTTTAAATTTGGTTACAGGTTGTGTTATCAAGGCCCGAGACAGCAACGTTGGGCAGATCATTTGAGATTGGCTAAGAATCTTCCGGAGATGGTCTGAGTCTGAGACAAGTTGAGCAAGGAAGCACAGGAAGGAAGAATTGCTGGCCCATTTATTGAATGGCAGCTACCTGATTTAATGGTATCCCTGCAGTGGGTAGTCCCTAAGAGGGTACCAGGAGAATACAGGCTGATTCATTCTTTGCCATGGCCAGGAGGGGCATCTGTGAATGGTTACATTCCAGAGGATGATTCATCTCGACAGTATGCCACAGTGGATGATGCCATTCAGTTGGTTAGGTGGTGTTGACAGGGTGCTAAATTGGCCAAGTGTGATTTGAAATCAGTCTTTCGTATTTTGCTTGTTCATCCTGAGGATTTTTTACTTTAAGAGATACAGTTTGGAGGAGCAATTTATTTAGAGTAGACTGAGTGCTCCCAATGGGCGGTGCTGACTCCTGTTCTCTGTTTGAATGTTTTGGTACTTTTCTGCAATGGATGGTCATGAAGCGGGCAGGTTCTAAGTCGATATTTCATCATTAGCTGGATGATTTTTTGTTTGTGGGAAAGAGCGGGTCAGGGGAGTGTCACAGATTGCTGTGTGTTTTTCATGATGTAGCGGACGATTTTGGAGTGCCCCTTTCTCTGGGGAAGACTGTGGGGCCTAGCACACTGTGGATTTCCTTGGCATTGAATTGGTCTTGCAAAGGATGGAAGCTAGATTGCCAGCAGACAAGGTGACAGAAATAATCTTTTTTTTTTTTTTTTTTAGTTTAGTATTTTTATTGAAATAATAAAGATATACATTAATTCTGGTAATCCAGTCCATTAACTAATTAGATACAATGCAGAAGAGAAGTAATACAATATATGCTAACATCAAGAACAGAATTAATACTATTATAGTTAAAACTGGACTGTAAAGAATGTAATCGAAGGAAAAATTGTAAGGAATTAAGGAGACGGTAAAGTGAAGAGAGAGAGGAAAAAATAGAAAAGAAGAGAAGAAGAGGAGAAAACTACAAGCTTTGAAATATATAGTAAAAAAAACTTACAAAAAGCCATACATAAATACCTTATATGAAAAGAACAATAAAATCAGTGGTGAGAAAAGCATAACATAACCTATATATTATATATTGGAACACATTAGGGGATTAAACTGTATTACTTGCATGGAAAGTCAAACACTGAGTCAATGGTTCCCACTGGGCTTCATGTTTGACTGATAAATATGCAGAATGCAAATTGTAGCGATCCAGTCAATGGTGGCGACATACCAAATTCCACCACTGTTGAAGGGTGATATTGTCTCTAGATTTACAAAGAGATGTAATAACCTGGAAGCCAATGTCAATCAACAGATCAACTAATTTGCTAATTATTTTATTCTGAGGCTATAAATTACTCAACTCCCCAAGAAACAAATCTACAATGGAGAATAGAGTGTGTACCTCAATGATGTCCCCTGTTCTTGTCCATAGCTGCTCCCAAAATTGAGACAGCTGAGGACATAGAAAATGTGAAGGTAGGTACTGGGATTGGTATTAAACGCCAGCAGGTATCCTTTTTGAGCAATCTGAGTTTAAACAAATGTGCTGGTGTATGATAGAGTCTGTTATAGAAGTAATATAACGTTTGAGTGAGATTGGTGGGACATGTGGAAGAATTAATTGTTTCCCATATTTTCTGCCAAAGTGATATAGGTCAACTGAAAGGCAAATTAGATTCCCATAAAAGTTCCAGTTTAGATTTAGGTCTGTCAGACGGGAGTGTTATCCGTGTTTTATAAATTAATGCCGCTTTGGAAGGGAAGATGATAGGACTGAATGGAAGAAGTAGGAAGAGAGACTAGTATTGGAACAAGCAGAGATTCCAAAAGCTGATATTGTTTGAGATATTTCGGAGAAAGATTGAAGGAAGAAGAGAGGGTATCAAATGGGATGATAGCATTGTTATGGGAAATTAATTGAGAGATTTAAATCAACCCTGGTTTAACTTATTTCGCCACAAGATAGATTTGCCATTTGGTGCAAGCCTTTTCTTATGCCAAATAGGACTTTGAACGAATTGCTCATATCAGAAGAGATGGGCTACTTAATAAGGCTTGAAAAGAGAACAGGAGTGGGATATAACTATGGGTATCCAATACTTAGGGGAATGGGACATATGTAGTATATGTGTATGAGAAATTGGAGAGTTAAGGGGAGCTCCAACTGGTTTCACAATTTGGATTGAGAATCTGGAGAGTCCAGAAAACTGTGGCCTTGCTTAATACCAAAGGCTTTGTGATAGAGAAAGAAATCAGGAAAATTGACCCCTACTGAATATTTCGGTCATTTTAGGCGTTGTAAGGAGTTACGAGACTGTTCCCCATTCCACAAGAATCTAGATAAAAGCTTATCGATAGCTATGAAGTATTTACTATGGATTTTAATAGGTAGCATCATGTGGTAGAAATTAATGATAGGAAGTACCATCATTTTAATTGTATCAAGGCGGCCCCATCATGACAAAAATAGAGGTGAGCAGCCCTGCGTCAGTTTTGTAATTTTTGCAGGAAAAACATCCATATTAGAATGAAGTGTGTCTCTGAGATGGTTGTGATACAAGATCCTTAGGCATTTAATCTTATCAAGGTTCAATGAGAAGCCCGTTCCAGCAAAAGAAGTTTTTAAACAGAACTGATTCAAAGGCTTCACTACAGACTTTTCTATATTAAGTTTGTAACCGGACATCGTGGAATATGTACGTAACTCTTTAAAGAAGTGAGAAAGAGAGGATTCTTGTTTGGAGATATAAAGAAGAATGTCATCCGCATATGCTGTATATTTAATTTGTATGTTATTTAGCTGAAAATCAGAAATAGCATCAGTCTATATAAGAAAGGCTCAAGCGCTAGAATAACGAGGGGCTAGGCGCTGATGTGAGGGGAAGCGGACTCCGGAGCTCCGTCCGCGGCTTTCCCCTAACAGCAATGATCCTGGTCCAACAGTGAGGCCCCTTACCGCAATATTGGTGGCGGAACTACAGGTGCCCAGGCTGGACTGCTAGCGGTGAATTTCGGTGCCTCTGAAGAGGTGAAAACGCCGTTAATTCCCTAACTGAGGGCCGAGTGCGGCGCATCCAAGATGGGGGCCATGTTCTGGAGCGGCGGCCTCCAACGAAATCAGAGGCGGTGGGCTTGATCTGGTTGTGCGAGCTGCCCGGTGGAGGTGAGGAGTGCAGACCTACGGCAGAGAGCAGTGGGAGTGGCGGCCCTGGAGACGAGGTAAAATGGCGCGATCTCCTGGGCATCGCTGCGCTGCACTGCACCTACAAAATGGCAGCTGTGGGCCGTAGTAACAAACCCTGACGGCAGCGGAGGTGGGCGGCAGACCAGGGAGGTGCGGAGAAGGAGCGCCGGATGGCAGAGAAACCGACATATGTTGATCAGGGGAGCGCTGGAGCGTACACCTCGTAACCTGAACTGCAGTGCTAGGAGGTGAGAGGGCAGCACTGGGCCAGCCCTAATACGCAGGGAGGACTGAGCGGTAACTCTGAGGGGCGAAAATTGGCTGACAGCCCGGGAGTACGAGCCCGTTGAATTGTGCCGGGGACTGACTGGGAGGTCCAAGGTGGATACAGCGCACGACAAAGACACAGGGCTGAGCTGGGGCACCTGCGACCGCCTAGTTGAGACACATCATTACGCCTCTGAGCCCCATTGCTGCAGAACAGCGCTTGTGGGAAAACAGAGGTATTTTACTAAGCCGGGGACTGGCACGGAGCGCGTAGAAGAGCGGAGGCCATCGCGCTGAATGTGACGCGGCCCTGAGACACCCCCTGGGTGTATATGGCAGGAACAGGGGAGCTGAGGAGACGGCAGGCGGGGTGACTATAAGCACTAATTGAGGACCCGCATAACTGAATGGAACCTCGGAGGGCTGCGTATACTGCAGAGAGCCCGACGAGCGGGAAACTCGTCTGCTTGCAACTAGATCCTAGGGCCTGCCCCACATTGACACTGAATCAGTTGCCAGTGATCTGCGTACATTGCTGACATCGCCCTGAAGCAGCCCAATGGGCGCGTGCAGGCCGTTAATAATGGGGAGAGTGGGGGGCGTGGCTAGCAGCCGACGGACATGGCCGCATTCTGAAGCAGCTCCACAGCCCTCGCCGTTTCTCCTTCATATATCCGGCACAAATCCTGACTTTACTCCCTGGCGGAGGGGGGTCCCGGCCCTAACATCCAAGGGAGCCGACTTTGGGCGAATTCTGCGCGGTAGAACTGAGCTGCGGCGGAGCGCCTCCAGTGCGGCCGGAGCTCTGTGTGAAACAATGGCGGCGTGCCCTCGCTCCACCGTTTAATGTGGTAGGGGCGTAAAGGCGCTACTGGTTGTGCGACCTTCAGCGGAGCCGACAGCCGACATCAGCATACTCTCCAGGTGGGGAATGATCAAGACCCTACACGGCACGGCAACGTCCCGCTGATCCCATCGAATGCCCGCGGGGGCGGGACTCAGACGCCGGACGCGACAGCGGCAGGCAGGCCGTGTCTCTAATTGAGGCCCCGGCTTCGGAGGCCTTGTGGACCACAGTGCTGGGTGACGAGGAAGATCAGCGGCGGCCGCTCTCTGTACGCGGCAGATGCAACTACTCCGACCCCTCCCTCTGCTGGACTCTGTATGGCAACTGTGGCCGAATGAGGCGGTAAGCTGCTTCTTCGTGTGAGGGGGCAGACGGGCTTGGGGGACGAGCTGCAAGCTTCGGTGTGGTCCGGGGATCCTGAGGCCGGGCAGAAATAGCGGAAGGCGGAGGAGTGTGCTGCCCAACTGCGCTGGGGAGGACTTTGGGGGCTGGGCGCCACATCTAGTGCGCGGCCCCGGCGTCTTCCAGTCCACCATCTTCAATTATCCCCATGCACACTGAAATAAGAGGCATGACAGGGCAGTAAGTTCTGTCAGCGACACTACAAGCTCCTACAGACGGGCTCTACACCTTTTGCCTATCACCTGGGGTGCAACTGCTCTGTTTTGTGCTTCATCCGGTTTTCTCCCCCGAACTGCGGAGCGATCGGCTGACCAGGAAACCCGACAGGCCGGCAGGGGATGGTGACCTCCCCTGAGCAGGCGGCGGCGAGTACTGGGAAGGGGCCCTGGTCGCTTTGCAATATAGCGATCAACGCAGTGTAAACATAACAAGTGGAAAAGGAACTAAGACACCTGCTCAGAGCAAGCTGGCAAAATTTGCCTGGTCCAAGGCTGGCGAAGATGAAAACACTGCGTCTCAAGGGGGATCAGAGAGTCAGCAACACCAGACGCCCCAGCAAGACTTGACACTCCAGGACATCATGGAGGCCATTACGGGTGTGCGGACCTCCCTGGAGACTCGTATTGACTCTGTTAACATTGAGGTCTCCTTCATAAGAGCTGACTTTAGGAAAATGGATTCCAGAGTGAAGGAGATGGAGGACGTCACCACAGTACTGAACTCAGACACTGCCCTGCTAAAACAGCAAGTGTGCCAGCTACGGGACCAACAGTCTAGAATGGAGGGGCTGCTTGATGACTACGAAGGTAGGCGCGTAGGAACAATGTACGAATCCTGGGAGTTCCGGAGCGGTCGGAGGGTCCTGCAGTGGACCTCTTTGTTGAGGACTTAATTCTGAAACAACTCCAACCGAAAAGATTGTCAAGCTACTTCTCCATTGAACGCGCCCATCGGGGCCCTTGGGGGAGGCCTAAACCAGGAGCCCCTCCGAGGCCAATCATAGCACGAGTCTTCAACTTTAGGGACCGCGACGTCATACTTCAGACTGCACGTGCTAACCCGCCGCTTAAATTGGAAGACAGTATGGTCACCTTTTTCCCAGACTTTACCACCAAAGTTCAAGCTCAACGACGCAGTTTCATGGCAGTCAAAAGGGCATTGCGTGATAAAGAGATAAAATATGCCATGCTCGTCCCGGCGAAACTCCGTGTTGAATCTGAGGGCAAGACGTGGTTCTTTTCCTCTCCGGAAGATGCTTGGGATTGGCTGGAGGGCTGGCGCCGGGTGGAGACCGAAACGAAGGACCCCGAACTAGCAGACCGGACAACAACACCAGACAAAGAGGCGAACTTGTCCGAAAAGAGATGGACTCAACATCGCATAGCTAAAGGAAAAGGTGCGTGTGGTGCTGGTGTGAACTGACTGTGCTCCGAATAATGACTCTGAGATAAGACTATGGCTTCAGCAGAAGGTAACGGGGCAATCTCCACCAAACCATGGCGGACACTGATGACCTGATTATGATAATTTAGGGTTGGAAAGCCGGCGGTATGGCACCTGAGGGGTGAAGGCGCAAGAAGGGGTCGGGACCTATTCCTGACATTTCGTATACCATGCAGCCATCCTTAATCTACGGCGGGGGGGGAAGGCTGTAAACCAAGCACCTCTTGATTGGGAGGGGGGCGACAGGCACTCTGCCTTATTGGGGAGTGGGCAGTTTGAAATCCACTGGCAGGGGGCAGGGAGGGGGAGGAGCGGGTGGGAAGTGGGGTTTTTGGAGTTAGTTTATTTGTTTGTTCTCAGATCGCACAATGTCAAATATCGGACTTCAGTAGTTGTGTCCTCCTTTTGAATGTGGGGCATGCACTTTTGTGGTTCCTGGGGAGTTACATGCTCAAATGTCATTTCATGCGGGTAAAATTGGATGCAGTGCTGTTGGGGGTGACAACTGCCCCTTCGGTGGCTTTCGCAGGCTCCCTACACATCTCTCACCATAACTTACGATGGGAAGTACAGTAGAAACATCGTTATCTATTTTAATGTGGAATGTAAACGGGCTGGGGGACAAAATAAAGCGAGGAGTGGTGTTGCAGTATCTTAAGAGGCAAGCCCCAGACTTAGTCATGATGCAGGAAACATACTTGGTGGGTAATTAACTGTAAGGCCCTCAATAGGTGGGGTTACAAACTCCTGGTCCATGCGGAGTTCACCTCGTGTTCCAGGGGCACTGGTATCCTAGTTCGGAGAAGCCTGGCACTTACTCCACCCGCACATGGCAGATCCTCAAGGGCGGTTTGCAGTTGTGGAGGCCAGTTGGGAAGGGAGGCCGCTTAATGTTGTCTCAGTATATCTTCCCCCGGCGCTGGGTAAGGAGGCGCTTAGTGACCTGGGAAAGATTCTGATAGATCTCCCCGTAGGCACTTTAATCCTGGGAGGGGATTTTAACATGACCATGGATGACCGCCTAGATAGACATCCCCGACGGCCCCCAACACGCCATAACACTCAGATGGAGGAATTTACTCGGGCCATGGGACTGACTGACGTGTGGCGCTCTCTACAACCAGACATGACGTATTATACTTACTATTCCAACGCACACAAAAGCATGTCCCGCATAGACTATTTCCTTACACATCTGGCGGATATAGGCCATTTTAGATATCCTCGTGGGCTGCCCAGAGGCATTTCAGATCATTCCCCAGTATGGCTCGAGCTTACCTATCACCAAAAAAGGCAGTGCAGCACCATAGTCCTTAGTCCGTGGCTCCTTACGGTTTCAGACATAAAAGAGAACCTTGTTATGCAAACAGACTATTACTTCACTGATAATGTTGGTTCAGTGGACTCGGCGCAGACAATATGGGAAGCTTACAAAGCGGTGGTGAAAGGGCAGGCACTGGCACTAAAGATGGGTTATATCCGAAAACAAAACCAGCGGCTATTACAACTGGAGAGTGAACTCCAGCAGCTGGAGGCACAAAACAATTCCTCACCCAGTGAGGCCACCACACCCCAGTTAACAATCAAGCAACTGGAATATAAATCAATGGCGCGAGAGAGAACTCGGGCTAGACTATTGCACACCTGTCATAAGGTTTACGAGCTGGGAGACAGGGCCGGGAAAATGCTTGTTTGGCTGGAGAGGAGGGAACAGGGGGAGCGCTGGGTACCCACACTCTCCAACAGGGGGGCAGAGCAGATCTCAGATCCACAAGACATTGCAGAAGCATTTGCAGACCATCTAGAGGAGGTTTATACCTCCTCAACCACATATACAACCGAAGACTCCCACCAATTGTTAGCAGATATGCACCTACCTACCTTATCAGAGGAAGATAGGAACATAATAGAGGCAAATCTTACAGAGGATGAAATTTGCAAAGCTGTAAACAGTATCCAATCAGGGAAGGCAATGGGGCCCAATGGGATCCCCATTGAATTCCTTAAATCTATGGCCTTACGAGTCGCACCCCACCTTAAAAACATGTATAATGAAAGCTTGGAGAAAGTAATCCTGCCGGAAGACCAACGTCTGGCTTCCATTGTAGTCATCCGAAAGCCCGGAAAGCCTGCTAACAGCTGCGGCTCTTACCGGCCAATTTCCATAATTAATGTTGAGGCTAAAGTTCTGGCAAAGCTCATGGCTTCCCGCCTGGTGTCCGTACTCCCTTCATTGGTCCATGCTGACCAATCAGGCTTTATGCCGGGGCGCAACATGGCACTGAATATTCGCCGCATTCACAATGTCTTGGGGCGTCAACACTGTATAGACGAAGATGCAGTAGTGCTCTCCCTTGATGCCTCCATGGCATTCGACTCTATAGAATGGCCCTATCTTTTTGAGGTGCTGGGACGCCTGGGGTTTGGCCCGCGGTTCATAGGGTGGATTAGACTATACAGAATTACGGGGTCAAGTGAAGGTTAACAACCGTACGTCCCGAATGTTTACATTGAGCAGAGGCACTAGGCAAGGCTGCCCCCTGTCCCCCCTGCTGTTCGCCTTAGTGCTGGAGCCACTGGCGTCCTGGGTGAGACGGGACGTGGTGCTTCGGGGGCTGAGGGTAGTGAAGACAGGATATCATTGTATGCAGACGACATTCTGCTCTATCTAGCGTCCCGCTCGGCCTCAATATGTAGACTTTTGAATATCTTTACGAATTTCGGCAAATACGCTGGCTATGCCATCAACTGGACTAAATCGGTGCTGTTTGTTCTGCGGGGCCCCGTTCCCAGACTTCCCCGGGGATGCGCAATTGAGGTAGCCCTTGATGGATTCCTCTACTTAGGGGTCTTTATTACCCCAGACCCCCAACTCTTCTCTGACAGAAATTTGGCCGTCCCCTTAAATAGACTCCACAATGATGTTAAACATTGGAGATCACTGCCACTTTCGCTGCTGGGCCGTGCTGCCCTGTTTAAAATGCTGGCTCTCCCGCGATTTTTATATATACTCCAAAATTGCCCCTACCAGATCCCTGACTCGTATTTTAAAAGCATTGAAGGAGAGGTCCGCTCATTATTGTGGAATGGAGGTACGCCTCGCATAGCGTTGCACAAATTGACTAAAGGGTGGTACGATGGGGGAATTGCACTCCCAGATATACGACTCTATTATTGGGCCTCACAATTAGTAGTGATAAATCACTGGCTGTACCGTCCTCCGACGGACCCACCATACTGTTACACAGCAAGCTAGTTGTGCCCTGACTTTGCTTTAGACTACATACCCCATAATGCGCCCACTCTGAGTGTTAGTATAGTCATTTGTGTGCCATCGCATATTACACAAGGGGCTCTGGTCACATGACTGCTGGAGTATATAGGAAGCCTGTGCACTCACCCCGGTGCTTGGCTTACTGTTTCCTGTAAGGACCACGCCCCCTGACCTGGATACGTTTCTCGTGGATCTGTCTGTGGCTACCGGCATTCCTGTGTGACTCGCGCTGCAGTCTGTCTTCCCCTTTCCAAAATTCCTCCTCGCTGCAGAAGATCCTTGGTGCCTACAATTGTCGGAGAGACAACGTGCTACTTCTCTGGTATCAGCGTTTCCCTATTCGAACTGCGGAATTGTTTCCGCCCTTCTCGTGTTTCCGCTGCCACCTCTCTCATTACTTCTGCATTCTGGGAATTCTGTGGCAGCGTGATAACATGTAGACTTCACGGCCTCCCCCTGCACACACCTTCGGCGTGCCTCGCACTCAGGTCTACTCCTCAAGATGTGTGAATCTCCACGGAGCAGCTGCCTGCCTTCTGTGATAGTTTGCGCTGGCTGGGACTAACTCCAATTTTTTTTTCTCCAACTTTCTTTTTGTTGTTTGTGTGTCGCATGGGAAAAAGTCCGGACTGGATTTGAGTCGGACTGCGTGAACTATTAGGAGCTAATGACTTTGCCGCTTCTTGCCTTCTTTTATTGATTGCTGTTTTGGAACATATATCGCAAGACTCTCTTTGCTCACTGATCCTGGACAAGCGGATTATTGTTTCCACTATTTCTCTTGGGAAAAGCAAAGTGGCTAATCTCCTCGAGGCAGACGTATGCCTCTATCTTTATTAAGAAGAAGCATCTCCCTCGCTCTGTGAGTTTACAGAGCGGTTCGTTTGATTTCTCCTTATTAACCCTTTTGTTGATGAGGCTTCAGAATTGGGCTGCACACTCCCCCACCTATATGTGAGTATGTGATGGTACACAATGTTTATTTAGATACCTTTAGCACTGTAGTAGAATTCTTACTGTAAAAAGAGTTCAGGATAGAGTGCTTTAATCTTGTTATTTTTCTTTCTTTTGTTATTTTCTGTTTCTGCAGTAATTGGCCACAAGGCTTCAGGAACCCCCTTCCTTACACTACTATCGGCCTGATGGTCTTCCCCCGGTGGTCCATCAGTCGTCTCTTCTCTCCCTGGGGGTATTAGTTACTGGCAGAGTTCATTCATCAGCTTGGCGTGACTTTACCTTATGGGAGATTAGAGGCACATCTTCGCTCCCGTGGATATTTGGCTCTTCCATAATTAGGAGTAAGTTCCCACACATACAGGTTGGATAGATATCAGATGGGACGAGAGGGGTGCCTGGGAGCCCGATACACAAGGATCCGAAAAGGGAGATATCTGGGCCCTATGGCTCGAATGGTGGAAATCTGGCATCAAGCGATTAAACGTCTGGGCTGGACCGGGGTGCTGACTCAGGCCACGCCCCTGTGGTCCTCCCAAAAATTGGGGTTACTGTGTCACCAATTAGGTTTTGACAAGCGGGATACAATTGGTCTGTCCACCATAGGAGATCTGGTTAAAAAGGGCAAAATCCTTACATTCAGTGAACTACAAGAGAAATACGAAATGGCACAAGGGGAGATCTTTCGCTATCTACAGATCCGCCATGCTCTCATGGTGGCACTCCCGGACATAAGAAATGTGCCAGAGTCATCTCCCTTGGAGGACCGGTTGCTTTCTGAACCCATCCCAGGCAAAGCCGTATCACTAACATATCGTAAATTGTGCAATAACCTGCCGGATCCCGTTCGAACTCTTAGAGACCACTGGCAAGCCGATATCGGACATATTGAAGATGAGGACTGGCAAACTGCACTGATGTCCCCAAGGGAAGCAACCATAACTCATCGTTTTCGACTGATCCAATTGAAAGTCTTACATAGGACATACCTTACCGGGGTTACCCTAGCTAAAATAGGGACGAGACAGGACGCGCTCTGTTTGCGCGGTTGTCACCAAGAGGCAACCTTCTATCACATTATATGGGACTGCCCCCAAATACGACCCTTATGGGACAGGGCAACAACGCAGATGCAGGACGCACTAGGGAAACAAATTACTTTAACGCCACCTATGGGGCTTCTTAATATTTGGGAGGCCACCGATCTTACAGACGTGGAACAGCAACTAGTCACCCTGGGTTACACTTTGGTCAAAAGAGCGATTACAATGAAATGGGGGGCAGCGGAAAGACCACTGCTTAAGGTTTGGGCAGCGGAAATGGACAAATGTATGATCGCAGAAAAAGAAGTGTATAAATCTAGGGGCTGTCCTAAGAAATGGGATAAAAAATGGAGCGGGTGGAATATGCATAGAGGGGAATTATGTGTCTCCCCAACTGTGGAGATGGAAATGTCGAGAAGGGAGAGACACTTATTTGAAATGATTGACTGAGTCATTGTGCACTGTTATGTTGTAAGTAACTGTTATATTCAGATTGGAATGCGTGCTAACCACGATCTGTAATTATTGAAATCTAAAATCAATAAAAACATTTAATAAAAAAAAAAATAATGGGGAGTGTGTCTAAAAAGAAGGGATATGCTGTCCTAACCGTGGAAGATGCAGGACAGCATACTGATGATGAGGACGAGATGTCAGAGAGGCGGAAAGATATTGCCCTTGAGGGACCTACCCTAGCAGACATTATGCAGGCCATCACCTCCTCAAGAGAAGCCCTGGAGACAAAGATAGATTCCATAGGGGCAGATCTCAACTTGTTGAACGACGACCACCACAAGCTCAAAGAGAGAGTGAAACTCAACGAGAAAAGACTGAAGGAGGTCCCGGAAGCAGTTTCCACATTGCAGCGCTCTCTGAAAAATGTAGAGGCCAGGATCAAGGTACTGGAAGTGAGAGCAGAAGACAGCGAAGGTCGCTCCCGCAGAAATAACTTACGCATTGTGGGGGTACCGGAGCGAGAGGAAGGGGCTGATGCAGTGCACTTCCTGGAGAACTGGCTTAGAGCGGAGGTGGCGCCGGAGGGCCTCTCCTCCTTTTATGCGCTTGAACGTGCTCACAGGGTCCCAGCTAGACCACACAAACCTGGAGCTCCTCCTCGACCGCTGGTGGTGCGACTTCTTCACTATCGGGATCGGGACCACATACTGCAGCAAGCCCGAGAGAAACAGAACTTGCAGATTGGGAATAATAGAGTGATGATATTCCCGGATTTCACCAGGGAGGTACAACGCCAGCGTGCTTCCTTTATGGCCATCAAGCGGAAACTGCGCCAGTTGCAAATCCCCTATGTCATGCTGTTCCCGGCGTGCCTCCGAGTGATCGATAAATCAGAGACACATTTCTTTACTGCCCCGCACGATGCATGGGAATGGTTGGAGACCCAGCAAAGCACGGAGACTCGTACTTCATCGCCGGTCTTGACCCAGCGGACACCGACCACTTCACCGCTGCCGCCAAGAGCTCCCTCACCTAAAGAACGCCGACTAGAGCGGCACAAAGCTTTGCAGGCAATTGCAGAACTTAGTCATGGAGGTGCTAGCCCGAAATCGACCACCAGCGAGCATGGCATGGACAGATCTGAAAGCTCCCACCCAGGCAGCACGAACGGAGACTCTGAGATTGACCTCCCGGATGTCACTCCTCAAACAGCGGATGAAATAGCCTGAAGTTCGCACACCAGGTCGTATGTAAGAGGGTCTTATAGCACTGGGAGTTGACTACTGCTGTGACTCACGCCTTATAGCAGCAACCTGATGGCACTGAAGCAGATACTGGGGCTCTCAACTAACCTAAGAGGTTGGGGGAAATGACCTGGGGAGATCTGGGTCCAGCAGGGTCAGCTTACGCCCGCCACTTTTCGTGAATAGTTGTTCACACGTTCTAGTTTGGATGGGAACTTGTTTGTCTGTACCTGTCCTGGGGAGGGGGGTGTTGGGGGGGTTCCTATTGTTGAGGGTATTTTGTTTGGGGCTAGGCATGTCGCTATGAGGAAAATTGCTAAAGGTATGACACGACTGGTACAATGGGACCCGCCATAGGTCTTAAATGTATATCCTGGAACGTTAGGGGGATGCACACCATGTTGCGCCGCCATAAAATACACGCATACCTGGTCAGGAGAGGGGTGCAGATCGCCCTCTTACAGGAGACTCACTTATCGCAGAAGGAAGGAGCTACATTACAGCGAAGGTGGAGGGGGCAGGTGTTTTATACTACATACTCGGCCTTTGCCAGGGGAACTCTGGTCTGGGTGCGGGCGGGAGTCCCTTTTCAGTGTATCAGGCAAATAATAGATCCGGAGGGCAGGTTTGTGGTGCTGTCGGGGTGATTAGACGGCAGGGACATAACGATAGGAAGTCTCTATGCCCCTAACGTAGACCAGCCCGCATTTTTAGCGCAGCTCTCACGGACACTAGCGTCGGTACTGACAGGATCGGTACTGCTAGGCGGTGACTTTAACTGTATTACTGATGTTAGACTGGACCGCTCTCACCCGCCACTCTCTGACGCTCCCATACATAGAATTGCAGAGGCTAGACGTGACTGGCAACAACCCTGGGGGTTGACGGATACTTGGAGGGCCCAACACCCGGAGGAAAGGGATTATTCTTATTTTTCTGAATTACATGAACTACACGTTAGATTAGATTCGATCCTGTGCTCCCCAGATGTACATGGGGGGGTTAGACTAAGTGAATACTTGACTAGAACGATTTCCGATCATAACCCGCTGCTGGTGACATTAGATTGGATACGGGTTAGACCTAAAATACCTGTCTGGCGCCTGCGACCGGAAGCACTGGAAGATCAGGTGTTCCGGGCCACAGTAGTTTCCGCTATCGAGAATTATTTTTTAGATAATGCCAACACAGCGACAAGTCCACTCATCGAATGGGATGCCTTTAAAACTGTTATAAGGGGCCGCTGCATTGGGGAAGTGGTAGGAGTAAGGAAGGTCCTTATGTGGGACGTACAAAACGCGGAACATCAGCTCCGGGAGGTAGAAAAGGATAAGCCGGAGAGGATGGACAAGCAAGCAGACCTTCTCGCGGCTCGGGAAGTATTGGCAACACAAGTAGAAAGGCTGCGCTGCTTCGATTACAAGGCTTACATCGCCCGGGCCCATGCTGAGAGGGATAAATCTGGGGCACTGTTAGCCTGGCTGGCCAACCCAGCGCGCAGAGGTACGACGATACTCGAACTACGAGGGCGGGAAGATGAGATCTACTATAGTCAACGGGATATCAACGTCCAGTTTTTGGAATACTACACTGCCCTATACCAGAGTAGGCTTGATCCCGGAGTAGAGGAAGGGGTGGGATTCCTGGAGGATGTAGAACTTCCAAAGGTAGATGCTGAGGCAGCAGAAGCTCTGGGTAGGGAAGTCGAGATTGTTGAGGTACGTAGAGCCATTAAACATATGGCCAGGAATAAGACTCCGGGGACAGATGGGTTGCCAATAGAGTTTTACTCAACATATGTAGATATCTTAGCTCCTCAACTAGTGGCGCTGTACAGCAGGGCAAAACGAGAAGGCTGTCTACCTGCTTCAACGAGGGAGGCGGTAACCATTCCACTTTTAAAACCCGGCAAACCGGCCTGGGATCGAACTGCATATCGCCCCCTCGCCATGCTTAATTTGGACTATAAAATATTAAGCAGTGTATTAGCCAGCCGTCTACTCGTACACATGTCGACGCTAATACATACGGATCATGCGGGTTTAGCCCAACCAGGAATACAGCAATGAACATACGTAGGCTTCTGCGAGTCTTAGAAGCGGACACATACCGGAAGGAGGAGGCGTGCATTTTGGCAGTGGACATCGAGAAAGCTTTTGACAGCCTCGAGTGGCCATATCTTTTTAGAGTTATGAGGGCGTTTGGATTGGGGGAACATTTTGTGCTAGAGTCAGGACGGGGGGGGGGGCTGATTTCGGATGCCTGCATGGTGGGCAGGTGAACAAGACAAGGCTGCCCGTTGTCGCCCCTGTTATTTGCGCTGGCAATGGAGCCTCTGGCCGCACATGCTAGGTCAGGCCGCTATTATCAGGGGTTGGAGGTGACGGGACAACTCCAATATATAGCGCTTTATGTGGATGACCTCCTGATGTTCCTGGCTAATTCAGGAGAAGCCCTTAGAGGAGCCAAAGATCTCCTGGGTGTACTGGGGAGAGTTGCAGGGCTTAGGGTAAATTGGGCCAAGTCATGCCTTTTCCCTACGCACTCGGATAGAGTTGGGCCGCCGGAAACGGAGGACGTGACATGGGAAAACAGATGTCTGCCCTATTTGGGTACTCAAATATACCATGCCCCTGTAGATCTGCTGGAGGGCAACATAGGGCGCACAATACGCAGCACCAAAAGCAATTTTGAGTTCTGGGGGACTCTCCCACTGTCTGTTGCGGGTAGAGTGGCATTGTTAAAGATGGTGACGCTGCCTAGGTTCCTCTATTACTTCGGGTCACTTCCACTCTGAATTCCGCCCAAAATATTTGCTCAACTCAATACATTGATCACTGGGTTTCTGTGAGGTACTGGAAGACGGAGAGTGGCGCTTACCACCATGATGAGGCCCAGAGCGGAGGGGGGGTTTGCAGTGCCAGATCTCGAGGCCTATTATCATGCAGCACAGTTACAGTGGTTCACGAAGTGGATGGCAGGGCGTCTCATGAATGCAGAAGACCTTGGAGGTCAGGATCCGAGTTTGCGGCTCCTTTTCCGGGTGTTGTTGCGACTCCCCATGAGAGATCGTGCGACCCCCTCGGACCTGCAGACGGTGCGCAAGTGCTGGAACCGATCACTTAGACGGGCGCAGACACGATACCCCTATGCACCGGACATCCCGCTAGCTATATGCGAGGCATTACCCCATGGTGGGGATTGGCGTAGATTGCAGGCATGGGGGAGGTAGGAATCTCCACAATAGGGGATTTATATGAGGAAAATACCTTGCCCCCTGTTAATGATCTTTTAGAGCACTACGACCTCCCAAGAGGAGATTTTCTTTTACATGCCGCCCTGACAGCAGCTATCCAAAAGCATTGGCAGGAGGGGATAGTGGAACCCCAGACTTCCATGGTTTGTCAATATATAGTGATAGCTGCTGGAACTTTTAAGGCGGTCACTTGCCTCTATAGACGCCTCACGCAGGAGGTACGCCGACCCCTGACAGCCTTACGCCTCAAATGGGAGGAGGACTTAGGTGAGGCTATTGATGAGAAACCATGGGGAGAACTTGTGGAAAGGGCCTGGAAGAGTACTAGAAATGCGTGGTTCCAGCTGATTCACTTCTATGTATTGCATAGGGCATACCTTACCCCGAGTAAGATTAACGAATATTTAGGGGCCTCGACAACCTGCCCGAGGTGTAACATGGAGGGTGCGGGGTTTTTACACATGTTCTGGGATTGCCCACGATTGGGAGAGTACTGGAGAGGGGTGACTGCAGGGTTGGCGACCACGACGGCGAGAGAAGCAGCACTGACCGCAGGGTGTTGCTTGCTACACTGGTTCCCTCACACTGCCAGGACTAAGGTCACTAGCAAGTTCATAGACTTGGGGTTGGTGTTGGCTAAAAGAGAAATCACTAGCCATTGGAAGGCAAGAAATGGCCCTAGCGTGCCAAGATGGACGAGGGAACTTGTGAAGTGGGCAGAATGCGAAGGGACCTTCAGACTGCAAATGGCCCAAAGAACCAGGAGCGAAAAGACGTTGGAGGCAGCGAGGGCATGGGTGGCATTAGTGGACCCACTGCGACAACCGACTGATGACGAAGAGGCAGACCCTGGCGGGGAGGACCCTACTGCGGGAGATTGATCTCTTGGCACATCTAGCGTCCCTGACTGCTGGCCGCATAATAGGACTGACCGGTATAGCAAGCATCCCACACAGCTTCACCAGTAGGGCGGGTTCAATGGAATAGAACACACTGTGTACTGTTGGACCAACCAACACCCACATGAGGAGGATTTGATAATAAAGCGGCATGCCTGTGGGGTGCGGAGGGTGGACGTTTGGAGGGGAGGGGGGTGGGGTGGGAGAGAACTCTGTTGGGGATTGATTGAGGAGAAGAACCTCGAGGAGATCCATAACTAATAGCGTGCGCTGCAAAGCACTAACGGACAAAGGACTAAAGATCACCCCGGGGCTAGGATGAACACTTATTTCCTTGCTCATTAGCTGGACTGCTGATTGTTTGCAGCTGGACATCCTGAGGTTACTATGGTTCACTACATTTCGATGTAAGTTGAGACTCATGTGCAATCCCAATAATCTTTGTGAGATGTTTAAATATGCAATAAAATTCTGTTTAAAAAAAAAAGTGCTAGAATAACTAGTAAGGGCGATAGAGTACAACCCTGCCTTGTACCTCTGTTAGGAAGGAAATATGCGGATTGTAATCCATTGACCAAGACAGAGGAACATGGTGAGGAATATAATAAAGAAATTTGTTGGAGAAATTGTGAGCCAAACCCATGCCAGTGGATCACATGCATTAGAAATTGCCAGTCTACCCGATCACATTCCTTTTCAGCATCCAAAGCTACCACCGCAATGGAGTATTTAAATTTAGGTGCTTTACTAAGAATGTTCAGAAGGATCCGCGAACTCTCCACAATATTCCTATTTTTAACAAAACCTGATTGTTCACCATCAACTAGATAAGGCATAAAATCATTAAGTCTGAGGGCCAATGCTTTAGCGAAGATTTTACAATCTGTATTTATTAGTGTTATAGGAAGGTAATCCTTGCATTGGGAGAGGTCCTTATTGTTCTTCAGAATAAGGCAGATCACAGCTTCTGTAAAAGAGCCGAAAGATTTACTGAGTGAAAGAAAATGAGTAATTAGTTTAAATAATTTAGGGAAAAGCAGTTTAGAATCCTGAAGGTAAAATTCGACCGTGAACCTATCTGGTGAGGGCACTTTACCTATTGGAAGAAGTTTGACTGCTGAGTACAGTTCATCCACTCATAATGGGTTCTTGAGAGGAGCAAGATCAATTTGTGAGGACGTGTGCACTGAAGTGTGAGAGAAAAAGGACTTCAGAGATTCTGCAGAAGGCATAGATTCAGGGGTATATAAGGTTTGATAATATTCAACAAAACAACCAGCAAGATCCAAATGTCAAAATATGCTTGAATTCCTTGTAAGCTTAATGAGAGAGAAACTTTGAGGATGAGCTTTGGTCTAGGAAGGGATCAAGAATTTGATTGCAATCACCTCCCAAGATAAATGTTTCAGTAAAATGTTGAGTGGCCTTCTGGGAAATAAACTTCTGAGAAGTGGGATCAGGGTTAGTAGGACCATAAACATTGAGAATTGTAAAAAGGATACCATCAATTTTAAGTTGTACCAAAACCCATCTACCCTCTTCATTATGGGTGGCAAGTTAAATATTTAGGCTTTTATGACATAGGAAGAAATAACCTTAGTTGCGCTAATGATGTTACATGAAAAAATGTACATCCCGATGGATGAGGATGGTACGGAACACCTAACCAAAAGAAGGAACTAGACTCTGCAGTACAGAGACCAAGAAAACACAATACCTAAATAAAAGAGAACATCATGTTAATCAAGGAGAGAAACCAACAAGGTAAAAATAACAAACATGTTTTTGCTGCAACACGAATTTTCATATCCTCAAGGCGATGCTGTCGAAGAAAGTCCTGCAATTTAGCTGGTTCCTCAAAGGTGTAAGAGTTTTCCTTATATGTGATTTAAAAAAAGCAAAGATGAACAAGACTGTATCTAATATTTATGGATTTTAGTTGTGGACGTAGTTCAAGAAAATGTTTCGTCCTTGCTGCTATGGCATTAGAGGCATCTTGCGAGAAAAAGATCCTATGGCCAGACCATTGGAGAGGTCCTGCTTGTTTAGCCGCAGAGAGGATGTGCATTAAATCGGTGTGCTGCAAGAAAAGGATAATAATGCCTCTAGGTCTTTGACGAGAGGCTGTCGCAGAGGGTTTGGGACTGAGGCGATGCGCTTGTTGAATATTAAGTTGACTGTGGTCAGGTAACTGAACAATAGTTGGGATGATCCTGTAAGAAAGTGACTCTGTATATACTGCACCAAAGTGAGGTACAGTGTGTACAGAGTCCAGCAGTCCCCAGAGGTTTGACAGAGGTTAAAGTTAGATAGAACCTTACTCTCTAAAGTGGTAGCTTGGTCGAGCAGTAAGGCAGTATCAGAGGACAGTGTAAAGCATTTAATGTACACACTCAGTCAGCAAATGAATCCACACACTCAAGAACTGAACTCTAGGCCAATTGTTTTGTATAAAAAAATATACTGTTGTTTTATTTCTAGAACCAAGCAAGCCTGGCACAGGTAAGCATAAAAATACTTTTCAGTAGTAAATTACTTGTATGAACACAGTTCAAAATTGCAATGTAACTTGTACTGGTTTTGGTTACAGTTTTAAGTAAGCAGTTTGCAACACATTGCAGGTATAGTACATTCAATTGAATGGGCTTTTTAAGTAAAATGCAGTTAATTACTTTTCAGATTACTTTTGCTAAAACAGGACTGGATCCTAGATTCAGCCCTGGGACATTTCCTGAAAACAGGTGAGTAAATGCGTTTTGGTTAAAGGTACGATTTTTAAAGAATATTATTGCATTTCAAAAGTGGACACTTAGAAACTTTTCACCTAGAGCCACCAATGTTATCCTATGGAAGGAAATTCAATTCGCAGGTAAGTTACTTTAACGTTACTTCTGTAATCCAGTGCTGGTCTCCTAGATTCAGCACTGGGACATTTACTTAAAACAGGTAAGTAATTAGGTTTTCGTAGTTTGTACGATTTTTAAAGAATATTATTGCATTTCAAAAGTTGACACTTGGAAACTTTTTCACATAGAATCACCAACGTTATCCTATGGGAGGAAATTCACTTAGCAGGTAAGTTAGGTTATCGATACTTTTTCTTACTCAGTGCTGGATCCTAGATTCAGCACTGGGACATTTCCTGAAAACAGTTGAGAAAATGCGTTTTGGTTATTCGGCTGATTTTTAAGGAATATTTGTAGTTTTCAAAAGTCGACACTTAGAAACTTTTTGGAAGAAAAAGTGTCAATGTTATCCTATAAGGAAAAATGAGTTATCGGTTTTGAGGTAAGTAATCGGTCTGTTGAGTTAGGGTTCTGGGGTTAGACTCAGGGGTCTCCCAGGGTCAGTGATGCACTGTTGTTGCACCCTCAGCAGCACTAGGGCGGCCGGGTGCAGAGTGTTGAGGCCCAATGTTATCCTATGGAGGATAGGGGGACTCCGGTTGGTGGCTGCTGGCAAGCAGGCCACGGGGTTGTGGGAGCAAAGCTCCTAGGGTTAAGCTCAGGGCACGTTGGGGACCAAGTTAGCACCAAAGGGGCACCCTCAGCGACACTAGGGCGGCCGGGTGCAGGGTGCTGTTTTGAGGTCGGGTGCCCTGTTGACTTCGAGGGGTAAGTTGGGATGTAGAGGGTTGGTTAGGCGTTGGTTTGGGCACACAAGGCCGTGGGGCGTCGGGTGCAGGGGTGCCTTGGGACGTCGGATTTTCTTACCTGCTCTGGTCACAGTAGGGGGGGTTCTCTGGGTTGAGGCTGCAGGCGTCGTCAGGAGGCTTGAGGCAGGTAAGGGGTCGCCGGATCTCGGGTCAGGATCGCCGGGGGGACCTCCTCTGGGTATTTGCCCACTCGAGCTCGGGCCGGATTCGGCAGGTGCAGAGTGTGCGGGATTCGCGGTTCCTGGCTGGCACCAGAAGCTGCAGTTCAAACACGTCCTGTGTTCACGGGAGAAACAGCTTGGAAAGTGAAGGCAGGCAGGTCCTCCGGGGTTTTTGAGGTTGCTGGCCGCTGGACATGCAGGGGTTTTGCAGGAGCAGGTTCGAGGGGAGACAGGCCTGTAGGGCTGGGGCCAAGTCAGTGGGCGTCGTCCTCTTGTTAGCTCTGCATGGCTCTTCGTCCTTCTTCTTTTCTTCTTGTAGGTAGGCTGGATCTGGGGAAGGAAGGTTCAGGGTGCCCCTAAATACTGAATTTAGGGGCGTTACAGGTAGGTAAAGGGCAGGGACCAATGGGTCCCTTCCCTGGGGTGGGTACACCCCCTATTCTGCCACTCTCCAGTGGGAGGGGGGCAGGAGCCTGTCCCTGGGTGGCTGGGTCCCCCCATCCTCAAGATGGCGGGGACTCGAGGTTGTGCTTCACCTCGCCTCCCCCACCTTAGGGGTGGAGTTGGCAGAGGTGGGCACACCTCTCTTCCTCACTGGTTTTTCCCGCCGGTTCTCCCGCCCAAAGTGGGGGGTAGAACCAGTGGGGACCAGTTGCTGAAAGCAGCAAATGGTCTGGAGAGGCTCACAAAGGCGGCATGCCTTTGAAGCCTCTCCTTCGTGAACCCTGCCCATCCTGGGGAGGAGGCTTGGCACCTCGTCCCAGGATGTGCATTGTTTCAGGCCCCCGAGAGCAGCAAGCTCTCGACCCAGGGGTCCAGAAATATGTCTGGTGGTGGCAGCCTAAGCAGCCACTCAGTCAGGTCACCAGGAGTTGGTCGAGTTTCAGGGGACATCTCTAAGATGCCCTCTGTTGTGCATTTTACATTAAATCCCACACTGGCATCAGTGTGGGTTTAATGTGCTGAGAAGTTTGATACCAAACTTCCGAGTCTTCAGTGTAGCCATTATGGTGCTGTGGAGTTCGTAATGACAAACTCCCAGCACCATATACTTAATGGCAGCACTGCACTTACAGTGCCCAGGAATGGACCTGGGCACTGTAGGGGTACAGGGCTCATGCACCTGTACCCTCACCACTGGCATAGGGCACCCAGCTAGAGGGGTGACTGATGTATGCCAGGGCAGTGGTTTGTGGGCATGGCACACAGGGATATGTGCCATGTCGACTCTTCACTTTGATCTGCACCAAGACACGCAGCCTGCAAAGTCAGTGTGTGAGTGTCAGGGTACAGGGCCTCTAAGGGTGGCACAATAAGTGCTGCAGCCCTTAGAGGCCTTCTCTGGTCACAGTGCCCTGGGTACCTGTGGTACCATTTACCAGGGGCTGACACGTGGCCAGAGATGCCAATGGGGTTAGTTTTGGGGAAAGAACACAGGCCCTGGGAACCTGATTGGCACACCAGGAAAAAGTGCATCAGTAGTCTGGCAAAAAGTGGGGGGGTTACTGCAACAGAAACCCACTTTCCTACAGATCCTATGTAAAAAGAGATACTGTGTTGATTCCCTCTGAGTGTTCTGGACTACCATATAGACGTCAGTTATTTCTCTGATTCCTATTTTTAGGTCCTCTGTAGTACATTTAAGTAGCTCCATTTCCTTTGTCAGCTGAGAAACCACTGGGAAAGAATCCTCCACATCACTAATCCTCTGCTCAACAGCTGTGATGCATTGGTCATGAGAGGACCGTTTCTCTTTGATGCGCATCAAGGAGGCAGTTTCCACAACAAATGATTTTGAAGCTTTTAGTTCTTACATTACATCGTCCAAAGTGAGAGGAGGGGATGACTTAGAAGAAAAGGCTGAGTGTTTCTTAACTCTCTTAAATGGAGCAGAGTATGGTAGAGCATCCCATCCCCACTTCGCTGGAACTCTCTGTAGGACAGTAGGATCTTTCTGGCATAGACACCCTCACTTTTTGCCTGGTGTCAGTGTGCTTTGACTGTAGTTTACTGGGATCCTGCTAACCAGGACCCCAGTGACAGTGCTCTCTCCTTTAAATTACATGGTAGGTACTTTGTACCCCCCACAATTGGCATTCTGGGGTACCATTGTAAGTCCCTAGTATATGATACTGAGGTACCAGGGCATTGGTAGACCAGGGGTCTCCCATGGACTGCAGCATGGATTATGCCACCAATGGGAGCCCATGCAAACTGTGTCTGCAGAGCTGCCTTTTCAGTCTGCATGAAATGGTGCTTGCACCTTTCACTTTGGATATAAGGTTTCCCTTATATCCCAGTCACTGCACTTTAAACCTATAAGTCATCCCTAAGGTAGACTCTTCAGTCAAAGGGTAGCGTGCATGGTTCTAAGTGTGTGGGTACTCCTGCACAAGCAAGGGTACCCCTACAAACCCTGGACTCTATTTCTGGGCTTTGTAAGTGTGGGACAGCCATTATAAGGTATGCAGTGGGCACTGGCAAGTCGAGATGTCCAACTACATAATTGTTGCCCCAAACCTGGTCATGTTTAGCATCAAACATGTTGGAATCAAGCAACTACACTGATTCCAGTGTTAGTTGCATGATACCATGTACTAGGGGGGTTCCTTAGAGGACCCCCAATACCTACCTGTGTAGCCTTACAGGGTCTGCCTGCCAGCCTGCGCTGTTGCTGACCCTAGACAGTATTCTGCCCCCCTGCTGATGAGCTTAACTTGGGCATAGAAAGCTGAACAAAGGTTTTCCTGCGAAGTAGAGGTGTGACCCCTTTCCTTTAGAATTAGGTAGAGTGGGAGAGCTTCTGAGCGCCACCAGGCTGCATTGAAGGGCACATTTGGTGCCCTCCTTGCATAATCCAGTTTTGCCCAGATCAGGAGCCCTTGGCTCCCGCTCTGGTACGAAACCATACAAAAGACAGGGGGGTGTCCACCCCCCTGTCCAGCTCCTCCCTAGGGAGGTGCCCAAAACTCCTCCAGGTGGCCATTTGATTCTGCCATGTTGAATCTTGGCCCCTGGGAGCATATGCCTGGCTAGGACAGCTGAGTAGCATCCCTGACCCCCTCTGATAGGCGGGTCACTACAGAAGAGGTCCTTCCTCATTTTAGGGTTACTTAAGGGCTCCCCTGAGGGTTGATCCTTAGATTCGTCCCGACAATGACTTTAGATCTGACTGCCTGTCGTCTGAAGACTGTCCAAAGACTCTTCTGCTGGTGGATGTAGGAAGGTGGAATCTGACTATATGGTTGCCCCCATTTTTTTTATGGTGTTTTGCTGGTTTATGACTTAGTTGGACTGGGATCCTGCTATTCAGGGCCCCAGTCTATCTGCTTTCTCTGTAAAAGGTTTCCATGTGCCTTAGGCACATCTCTGATTGGAATCTGGAGTGCCCTTATAAGTCCCTAGTATATGGTATACTATGTACCAAGGGCATAGGTACCTCAGAGGCCTGCCAGGGGCTGCAGCATGTATTATGCCACCCCTGGAAGGCCATCCAAACTGACACCACAGGTCTGCTACTGCAGCCTGGGTAAGGTGGTGCATGCACCCCTTACTGTGATATAGGTTACCTATATCACTAAATACATCCACACATATAAACCTATAAGTCACTCCTAAGGCAGGCCTTATCAATCCTAAAGGCAGAGTGCATGGTTCCTATGTGAGAGGGTGCCCCTGCATGAGCAGGGCCCCTCTGCAGCGTTCGGAGACCATCTCTGATGCTGTTTGTAGTGCAGCCTGACCATATACTCTTAAGCGCATTATATCCTCGCGGTAAAATGCTAACTTTGGAATGGCTGCACCTAAACATGTCGTGTTTGGTGTCAAACATCTTGGAATACTACCCCCCGCCAATCCTGGCGGCGGGGGTAGCATTCCACCCTTCTAGAGGGAAAGACATGTTAACTCTGGCTTACCCGGTAACTTCTTTCTGAAGCCCTGGCATCACAAAATGGATGCTGCTGCCACAGACACAAGTCTGGCCTCCTGCTGCTGGACGAAACTCCGGCAGGGGAGGCCTGGACAATAGGTTTCCTGTTGCAGGGAGGTGTGACCACCTCCCCAGACAGGATAATGTGTATTGGGGCTGGGTGGGTGCACTCTTAGAGTGCTTTGAAGTCCTGCACTGGGGGAGCAAAAGGCTCCTCTGTGCATATGCCAGTTCAAACCAGCTCAGGGGCTACCTGCCCCTGCTCTGGCGCGAAACTGGACAAAGGGAAGTGGGTGTAGCCACCCCTCCCTTGACCCTCCCATAGGTGGGGTCATAGAGTTAGTCCCTCCCTGTTTTACTGGTTAAAATGGGGAACCCTTGCCACAGCAAGATTAGATTATACCTGGACGAAACTCTGACACGGAATCCTGGACCTTCGACGCTCTACGACAAGATTAGAGGACTGAAGAATCTCCCTTGGGGTCAAGGAGTGACTCCCCTGCTTGGCAGGCACCAAAGAAGCATCTGTCCGGTTCGCATCACTGAAGCTCCCGTCGGACGCCGAAGTCATCGCATCACCAGAGGTGGATTCTCAGACTTCCCCGAGGCTACCCTGAGTCCCCAGCAAAGCTGAGGCCCGTGGCTATCGTGGGTAACGTGAGACCGTGACCCCTGGACACCGAGCACATTTGCAAGTGCACCATCTTCTGGGTCTCCCAAGAAGTCGTGCTTTGGGCTCCGAGTAGCCCTAGCCTCCAGTACCACCTGCACCGAAGATCACTGGCCCCCACTCCACGAGTGTCCTGTAAGCCAGCTCCACGTGCGGCGTCACGAGGCTCCTTCGCGGTCGCTAGCCCGTTGGCTAGTAGCCCTTACCGAAGGCCAATCTTTTCTTTACTTGGCAGTCTGGTTGCTCCAGGCCTGCCCTCACTTATCCTTGCTGGGTGAGTTCCCCAGACCTTGCTGGTCTGCATCATCGACGATCTACATCTTACTCGAGACTTGCCGTTGCCAAGGCCTGTTGGGTCCAATCTGGTCGCCGACACCTCTGCACTCGACAGACATCGAGCAACAGCCCGAATCCTGCTCCTGGTCGCCGACAACGCCTCCCGGACCTCGTGGCTGAAGAGTCAAGACGACCGTCAACGAACTTGAAGCACTCGACATCGGTGGGCATCTGTCCATCGCCCTCCTGGTCACTGGCTAGTGACCCAGACTCTGTCCCCTCTGCTTTCAGGTTCTTCAGAACACCGATCCACTCTTGGATCCACCCGGACACTTTTCTCCTGGTCGCCAGCAGCACTTTGCAGCAGATCGCCATAAGAAACGACGACGAAACCCGACCCCGAAAGGCACCTATGCACCCGGCTTCCCTGGGTGAGGTAACACGAGTACTCCGGTGCTCCCGTGGGTAGAGACTCTTCAAAGTCCTAGATCTCAAAGGGTTTTGTCCTAGTCCTATTTTAAGTGTCCCTTTCCTCTATTTTCCCGATCCCGACTTTCTCCATAGAAGTTAACGGCGTATCGCGGTTGTGTATTTACACTGCACGCGTCTCCCGTGGGTCCCCTGTGTCACTACCTTGGGTGGTTCCTTGTGGTCCAAGCACTTCTAGAGGCTCTAGGCCTAGTGTCTAGTTCAGTCGTGGTTCGCATACCATTTTATTGGTATATGGTTTGGTACGCCCCTAGGGCCCAAACGTGTATTTGTGCTATTACTGTGATTTAAGATCTTATAACCTATGTATTTCGAACTCTAGCCTCATAAAGAGACTAGAGGGGTGTGTTTAGTAATAAATACATATATTTTGAATATATACCTGGTGTGGTGCTCTTTCATTTGATCACTCAAGAGATTATAGACTGGTAAAACAAGCTGCTTTACATTCCTTCAAGACTTAGCCTGAAGGCTGCTCTCCACAGCTACCACTAGGATAGCTTTCTATAAGGTTGTCTTTAACCTACTTACCATAAGAGTCGATTTGGACTGGTGCAAGGTGCCCACTATAATTAGTGGACAGCATATGCCAGGCCAACTTCTCACATTGGTGTGCAGCGTGTGGGATTCCAGCTTGCTATTGTTTTACCAGATAATCTCAATTGAATTGATCAACTGAAAACCACTAAAGGTACCTAAGGTACATATAATTTAAGCTTAGAATATCAGTAAGTTCTACTGAACTTAGAGTTGTGTGTTAAGGGATAGCACAACCCTTTCTACAACTCAAGAGAGTTTAGTAGGCCACACTAGAGTAGGTAGTGCATACACCACACCACACTAGTAATGTCTTTAAAAGCAGGATCCAAAGATGCCCTGCAGGAAGCCATGGAGCTTCCCCTCCAAGTATGACACACTCCCATTCTTGGAACTGAGAGCTTTGTGTAACGTGAGGAAATTAAGGACAGGCCAAAGTCCCACCACCCAACACCTCCAGGAGTTGTTGGTGGCTTATGATCTTAGTAAGTCTTCAGAGACTGAAGGGGTAGGAGCAGAGGGTGGGCCAGCAGATGAGGAAGGGGCCAGGGGTACCACTACCCCCAGCCCCCCCTCTGAAACTGACCAGGAGGGTGACAATGACCCTGACCTGGAAAACCCAATCCCTTCTGGGGAAGATGAAGATGAGGATCTAGAAAACCACACCTTTGTCCCCCCAGGAAGGATTATGAGTGTGCTCAGAAAGTCTAGGTCTCCTTCTCAGGAGTCTAACCACTCTGGCACCTCTATAGGGAGCTCTGTCTCATCTCATAGGAGAGAATCCTCTCATGAGAGAAGAAAGAGGCTAGTCCAGTATGAGGAAACTCAGCTGGAACTCAGAAAAAAGCAATTAGCTTTAGATAGAGAATCCCTAGATCTCCTTAGAGAGAGAAGAAAGTTGGGACTAGAGTCCCATGGTGGCAGCAATATCCCTAGAGATAGGGACAGGTCTTATGACCATAGAAACCTAAACAAGATTGTCCCTCCCTACCAGAGTGGGGATGACATCCACAAATGGATAACTGCACTGGAGAGGGCCTGTAAAGTTCAGAAGGTCCCCCAGAGGCAGTGGGCAGCAATCTTGTGGCTCTCCTTTGCAGACAAAGGTAGAGACAAGCTCCTCACTGTAAGAGAAGAGGATGCTGACAATTACACAGTCTTGAAGAGTGCTCTGATAGATGGGTTTGGCCTAACCACTGAACAGTATAGGTTGAAGTTCAGAGACACCCAAAAAGCTCAGACTCAAGACTGGGTGGATTTTGTAGATTGTGCTACAAAGGCTCTGGAAGGTTGGATACATGGCAACAAAGTGCATGACTTTTTAGGATTGTACAATTTGATTATGAGGGAGCAGATCCTTAATAATTGTCAAAACCAGCTTTTGCACCAGTATCTGGTGGACTCTGATCTGACCTCTCCCCAAGAATTGGGAAAGAAGGCAGACAAATGGGTCAGAACCAGAGTAAAAACTAGAAATCAGGGTGGTGACCAGAAGAAAGATTCTACTAAGTCCCAAGAGAAAGGTGGGGATAAATCTAAGGATAAGTCCCCTACAGGGCCCCAAAATTCCTCTTCTGGGGGTGGGTCCCAAACTCCTTCCTCTCCTGAAAAGAAACCCTATTGCCATGTCTGTAAAAAGCCTGGGCACTGGAAAACTGATCCCAGTTGCCCCAGGATTGGCAATAAAGAAAATGTTCCTCCCACAACTACTACCACCCCTCCTGGTACTACCAGTAGTAATCCTCCAGTTGGGAGTAGTGCACCCAAAAAGTTAGGTGCTTTTGCAAGAGGAACAGAGGTGGGCCCTAGTTTAGACAGGGACCCCTCAACAGACTCCTCTGACTCTGATGGTGGTATAGGATTTGCCACCTTTACCATGGGTCCCATAGCATTGGGCAGGTACAGATTGGAGCCAATAATTAATGGTCAGAAAGCTGTGGCATTTAGGGACACAGGGGCTAGTGTCACCATGGTGGCAGGGAAACTAGTCCCCCTCACCAGCTTTTACCTGAGTTTAAATACCAGGTGACCAACATTGATGGTGTCAGAACAGATCACCCCATGGCCATAGTCAATCTCAGCTGGGAGGGGGTCACAGGCCCAAAAAGAGTGGCAGTGTCCCCAACCCTACCTGTAGATTGCCTGATGGGCAATGATCTGGAAATTTCAGCCTGGGCTGAAGTGGAACACCAAACCCATCTTAGGATGTTGGGCGTCCCTGTAAGGTTAGTGGGGCTGTGATGGCCACAGCCCCAGCCCAAGAATTTGGAGAGATGGAGCCTGAAAGAATGGCCCACTCTCCCCCAAAAGAGAGCACAAGGGTTGAAGAAAAGTCTTCTTCCCCCAGACAGTAGGTAAGGGTCAGCCTCCTCAGGGAACTGACCCTACCCCTAGTGAAGGAACTGCCACAGAGGTAGTCAGGCCTGGCCTGGCCACACCCCTGATGGCAGAGGACCCTTCCAAGGTGGTACCCCGTCTGGAGCAGGTAACCTGCCCCTCTCTACCCTGCCTCAGTCAGCCCAGGGCTGCAGAGGTCAGGGAGGTCAGTGGACCCCCCAGGGCCCCCTGTCCAGAGGAAGCCCCCATCAGCAGATTAGGGGCACCCAGTCTAGTAGCCCTAGCCAGGTGAAAATTCCTCTACACACTGAGGGATCCCCCATACCTTTATGTAGGGACCTCCCCAGAAGGACTCTGGTAGGCAAGGGCAAACCTGGGACCAGAAGGTTCCAAACCTGCCATGTCCCTCCAGTAGTCCATCCAAAGGGACCCAACCCACAGCTGTAGGCAGCCAAAGGTTGACCCTTAGAGCAAAGTGCAACTCAGTCATGGAAAGACAGGCATACATGGTGACCAGTGATCTGAGGAAGCTGAGGCCAACATTCCTAGGGCCTCACTTCCCTACTCAGACACCTCACCAGCCTTGTACTTTACCTAAGCACACCAGAGGTAGTGATTCCCCATGGTGGAGACCCTCTCATACCCTTAGGGTGAGGGATTGCTTAGTGGACCATAACATAGGGGGCAACCATGCTAGTGCAGGTGCTTCCTTATATGGCCACTTAGTCAATATAGGCTCAACTGGCCAAGGTTAGCCTTATCTCCTTTCGTTTGGGGGGGTTATGTAGGAAGGTGGAATCTGACTATATGGTTGCCCCCACTTTTTTTTATGGTGTTTTGCTGGTTTATGACTTAGTTGGACTGGGATCCTGCTATTCAGGGCCCCAGTCTATCTGCTTTCTCTGTAAAAGGTTTCCATGTGCCTTAGGCACATCTCTGATTGGAATCTGGAGTGCCCTTATAAGTCCCTAGTATATGGTATACTATGTACCAAGGGCATAGGTACCTCAGAGGCCTGCCAGGGGCTGCAGCATGTATTATGCCACCCCTGGAAGGCCATCCAAACTGACACCACAGGTCTGCTACTGCAGCCTGGGTAAGGTGGTGCATGCACCCCTTACTGTGATATAGGTTACCTATATCACTAAATACATACACACATATAAACCTATAAGTCACTCCTAAGGCAGGCCTTATCAATCCTAAAGGCAGAGTGCATGGTTCCTATGTGAGAGGGTGCCCCTGCATGAGCAGGGCCCCTCTGCAGCATTCGGAGACCATCTCTGATGCTGTTTGTAGTGCAGCCTGACCATATACTCTTAAGCGCATTATATCCTCGCGGTAAAATGCTAACTTTGGAATGGCTGCACCTAAACATGTCGTGTTTGGTGTCAAACATCTTGGAATACTACCCCCCGCCAATCCTGGCGGCGGGGGTAGCATTCCACCCTTCTAGAGGGAAAGACATGTTAACTCTGGCTTACCCGGTAACTTCTTTCTGAAGCCCTGGCATCACAAAATGGATGCTGCTGCCACAGACACAAGTCTGGCCTCCTGCTGCTGGACGAAACTCCGGCAGGGGAGGCCTGGACAATAGGTTTCCTGTCTGCAGGGAGGTGTGACCACCTCCCCAGACAGGATAATGTGTATTGGGGCTGGGTGGGTGCACTCTTAGAGTGCTTTGAAGTCCTGCACTGGGGGAGCAAAAGGCTCCTCTGTGCATATGCCAGTTCAAACCAGCTCAGGGGCTACCTGCCCCTGCTCTGGCGCGAAACTGGACAAAGGGAAGTGGGTGTAGCCACCCCTCCCTTGACCCTCCCATAGGTGGGGTCATAGAGTTAGTCCCTCCCTGTTTTACTGGTTAAAATGGGGAACCCTTGCCACAGCAAGATTAGATTATACCTGGACGAAACTCTGACACGGAATCCTGGACCTTCGACGCTCTACGACAAGATTAGAGGACTGAAGAATCTCCCTTGGGGTCAAGGAGTGACTCCCTGCTTGGCAGGCACCAAAGAAGCATCTGTCCGGTTCGCATCACTGAAGCTCCCGTCGGACGCCGAAGTCATCGCATCACCAGAGGTGGATTCTCAGACTTCCCCGAGGCTACCCTGAGTCCCCAGCAAAGCTGAGGCCCGTGGCTATCGTGGGTAACGTGAGACCGTGACCCCTGGACACCGAGCACATTTGCAAGTGCACCATCTTCTGGGTCTCCCAAGAAGTCGTGCTTTGGGCTCCGAGTAGCCCTAGCCTCCAGTACCACCTGCACCGAAGATCACTGGCCCCCACTCCACGAGTGTCCTGTAAGCCAGCTCCACGTGCGGCGTCACGAGGCTCCTTCGCGGTCGCTAGCCCGTTGGCTAGTAGCCCTTACCGAAGGCCAATCTTTTCTTTACTTGGCAGTCTGGTTGCTCCAGGCCTGCCCTCACTTACCCTTGCTGGGTGAGTTCCCCAGACCTTGCTGGTCTGCATCATCGACGATCTACATCTTACTCGAGACTTGCCGTTGCCAAGGCCTGTTGGGTCCAATCTGGTCGCCGACACCTCTGCACTCGACAGACATCGAGCAACAGCCCGAATCCTGCTCCTGGTCGCCGACAACGCCTCCCGGACCTCGTGGCTGAAGAGTCAAGACGACCGTCAACGAACTTGAAGCACTCGACATCGGTGGGCATCTGTCCATCGCCCTCCTGGTCACTGGCTAGTGACCCAGACTCTGTCCCCTCTGCTTTCAGGTTCTTCAGAACACCGATCCACTCTTGGATCCACCCGGACACTTTTCTCCTGGTCGCCAGCAGCACTTTGCAGCAGATCGCCATAAGAAACGACGACGAAACCCGACCCCGAAAGGCACCTATGCACCCGGCTTCCCTGGGTGAGGTAACACGAGTACTCCGGTGCTCCCGTGGGTAGAGACTCTTCAAAGTCCTAGATCTCAAAGGGTTTTGTCCTAGTCCTATTTTAAGTGTCCCTTTCCTCTATTTTCCCGATCCCGACTTTCTCCATAGAAGTTAACGGCGTATCGCGGTTGTGTATTTACACTGCACGCGTCTCCCGTGGGTCCCCTGTGTCACTACCTTGGGTGGTTCCTTGTGGTCCAAGCACTTCTAGAGGCTCTAGGCCTAGTGTCTAGTTCAGTCGTGGTTCGCATACCATTTTATTGGTATATGGTTTGGTACGCCCCTAGGGCCCAAACGTGTATTTGTGCTATTACTGTGATTTAAGATCTTATAACCTATGTACTTTCGAACTCTAGCCTCATAAAGAGACTAGAGGGGTGTGTTTAGTAATAAATACATATATTTTGAATATATACCTGGTGTGGTGCTCTTTCATTTGATCACTCAAGAGATTATAGACTGGTAAAACAAGCTGCTTTACATTCCTTCAAGACTTAGCCTGAAGGCTGCTCTCCACAGCTACCACTAGGATAGCTTTCTATAAGGTTGTCTTTAACCTACTTACCATAAGAGTCGATTTGGACTGGTGCAAGGTGCCCACTATAATTAGTGGACAGCATATGCCAGGCCAACTTCTCACAGTGGACACTGGAACTCTGCTGTTCTTCTAGTTCTGCAACTCTGTGGCCGTGCATCCTCTGAGTCACCAAGTACTCAGTCTGCATCCAAGCTAGAAAAATCTCCATTGAAGTGAAGGAGTCACTTCCCTGCATCCGCAGGCACCTCTACGACAAAGACTGGATTGCTGATCCTCTTGTCCCACAGACATCGCCCGGCTCTGCAACACAGGTGGTGGTTTGTTGGTCTTCCAGAGGTCTGACCAGTCTTCTCTGAAACTGGGGTGACTGTAATCCCTCTCCAGCTGACGTGAACCGCCTCCCTGTGCACTGTGTCTGTTTGCAGTTGCCAAAGTTAGGTGGCTCTCTTCACAAAAGATCTTCAAGCTCCAAGAAGCCCCAGACTCCAGCAGTGCACATCTCCTAGAACGACATTCTGCCTGCATCCTCTGCATCGTGGGCCTTCATCTCCTGTGTGCAGTTGAGGCTTCCCTGTGACTCCTTGTGACTGCTGCCAGAGGGTCTTCGAGGGGGCGCCATCGATTCCTGCTGGCTCTCCTGCATGCTGAGGGCCGGCCCTGAATAACCCTCGCTGGGTTAGTCCCACAGACCTTGCTGGTCTGCAACACCTTGGGTGGTTCTGTGTTTCCCCTGGGGTCCTCCATCCTTGGGTACTAGTCCCGTTTTGGTACTTACCTCACATTCCACTATTTTAGTATATGATTTGGCACCCCGGTTGGGCCCCATGTGTTTTTCTATGCTACTTACCTATTTTTGAAGTATTTCTTGTGTGTGGTTGAGATCTACGGGTAGTACCAAGTGAGGGGCCGATTCCGATCTCGGTCGGAGGCGTACCCAACACCATTCGGTCGGGAAAAAAGCCATGCGAAAGCCTGTTTCCCGACCGATCCGTACAGTACACCGAACGAGCAAGTACGATGCGCACAACAGCAAAAAATCCGGCCGAGCCGTACTCACCCAAACCAGGTCCTGTTCTCCGACCGAGGCGAATCCGGAAACGCCGAATCGAGTCGCACGGAAGGAAAAATGCAGCCCCGTCCGGCCGGACAAGTACGATGCGCTTCCCGTCGCGCGCCGAACCCGTCGCTACGCACGGCACGTCAAAGCATCCGGGAGAGGCGCACATAAGCTCCGATTCGCGCCACAACACGATCCACGGCTACGAGACGAACCACGGCACCGACGAGGACGAGGCGAAGTGGCGAGGACGATGCGAAGCAACGAGAAGGACGAACGACACGAACCAACCATGAATCCCTTCGTCCCGATCATACCAATATTCTACATCTACTACCGGAACAGGCACGGACGCGTACGGCGCAGAAGGTAAGCCAGACACCAACCACAAAACACATACAACACGTACACGACACATCACACACACACACGGGGATGCTGAATATACTTACACCAGCAACAGCAGCACCATAGGGGCGGGATGCCCATCACCAATGCCACATATGCACACAGGGGCCTGAATGCGCACCACCACCCCTACCCAGGGGGCTGGATGCCTACCACCACTACCACCCTCACCCAGGGGGGCTGGATGCCTACCACTACTACCACCCTCACCCAGGGGGCTGGATGCCTACCACTACTACCACCCTTAGCCAGGGGGGCAGGATGCCTACCACTACTACCACCCTTAGCCAGGGGGCTGGATGCCTACCACTACTACCACCCTTAGCCAGGGGGGCTGGATGCCTACCACTACTACCACCCTTAGCCAGGGGGGCTGGATGCCTACCACTACTACCACCCTTAGCCAGGGGGGCAGGATGCCTACCACTACTACCACCCTTAGCCAGGGGGGCAGGATGCCTACCACTACTACCACCCTTAGCCAGGGGGGCTTGATGCCTACCACTACTACCACCCTTAGCCAGGGGGCTTGATGACTACCACTACTACCACCCTTAGCCAGGGGGCAGAATGCCTACCACTACTACCACCCTTAGCCAGGGGGCAGGATGCCTACCACTACTACCACCCTTAGCCAGGGGGCAGGATGCCTACCACTACTACCACCCTTAGCCAGGGGGCTTGATGCCCACCACTACTACCACCCTTAGCCAGGGGGCTGGATGCCTACCACTACTACCACCCTTAGCCAGGGGGCTTGATGCCTACCACTACTACCACCCTTAGCAGGGGGCTGGATGCCTACCACTACTACCACCCTTAGCCAGGGGGGCTTGATGCCTACCACTACTACCACCCTTAGCCAGGGGGGCTGGATGCCTACCACTACTACCACCCTTAGCCAGGGGGCTGGATGCCTACCACTACTACCACCCTTAGCCAGGGGGGCAGGATGCCTACCACTACTACCACCCTTAGCCAGGGGGCAGGATGCCTACCACTACTACCACCCTTAGCCAGGGGGGCTTGATGCCTACCACTACTACCACCCTTAGCCAGGGGGCTTGATGCCTACCACTACTACCACCCTTAGCCAGGGGGCAGGATGCCTACCACTACTACCACCCTTAGCCAGGGGGCTTGATGCCTACCACTACTACCACCCTTAGCCAGGGGGGCAGGATGCCTACCACTACTACCACCCTTAGCCAGGGGGCAGGATGCCTACCACTACTACCACCCTTAGCCAGGGGGCTTGATGCCTACCACTACTACCACCCTTAGCCAGGGGGGCAGGATGCCTACCACTACTACCACCCTTAGCCAGGGGGGCTGGATGCCTACCACTACTACCACCCTTAGCCAGGGGGCTGGATGCCTACCACTACTACCACCCTTAGCCAGGGGGGCTGGATGCCTACCACTACTACCACCCTTAGCCAGGGGGCTGGATGCCTACCACTACTACCACCCTTAGCCAGGGGGGCAGGATGCCTACCACTACTACCACCCTTAGCCAGGGGGGCAGGATGCCTACCACTACTACTACCCTTAGCCAGGGGGGCTTGATGCCCACCACTACTACCACCCTTAGCCAGGGGGGCTGGATGCCTACCACTACTACCACCCTTAGCCAGGGGGCAGGATGCCTACCACTACTACCACCCTTAGCCAGGGGGCTTGATGCCCACCACTACTACCACCCTTAGCCAGGGGGCTGGATGCCCACCACTACTACCACCCTTAGCCAGGGGGCTTGATGCCTACCACTACTACCACCCTTAGCCAGGGGGCTGGATGCCTACCACTACTACCACCCTTAGCCAGGGGGCTTGATGCCTACCACTACTACCACCCTTAGCCAGGGGGCTGGATGCCTACCACTACTACCACCCTTAGCCAGGGGGCAGGATGCCTACCACTACTACCACCCTTAGCCAGGGGGCAGGATGCCTACCACTACTACCACCCTTAGCCAGGGGGGCTTGATGCCTACCACTACTACCACCCTTAGCCAGGGGGCTTGATGCCTACCACTACTACCACCCTTAGCCAGGGGGCAGGATGCCTACCACTACTACCACCCTTAGCCAGGGGGGCTTGATGCCTACCACTACTACCACCCTTAGCCAGGGGGGCAGGATGCCTACCACTACTACCACCCTTAGCCAGGGGGCAGGATGCCTACCACTACTACCACCCTTAGCCAGGGGGGCTGGATGCCTACCACTACTACCACCCTTAGCCAGGGGGGCTTGATGCCTACCACTACTACCACCCTTAGCCAGGGGGCAGGATGCCTACCACTACTACCACCCTTAGCCAGGGGGCTGGATGCCTACCACTACTACCACCCTTAGCCAGGGGGGCTGGATGCCTACCACTACTACCACCCTTAGCCAGGGGGCTGGATGCCTACCACTACTACCACCCTTAGCCAGGGGGGCTGGATGCCTACCACTACTACCACCTCTTAGCCAGGGGGCAGGATCCTACCACTACTACCACCCTTAGCCAGGGGGGCAGGATGCCTACCACTACTACCACCCTTAGCCAGGGGGCAGGATGCCTACCACTACTACCACCCTTAGCCAGGGGGCTGGATGCCTACCACTACTACCACCCTTAGCCAGGGGGCAGGATGCCTACCACTACTACCACCCTTAGCCAGGGGGGCAGGATGCCTACCACTACTACCACCCTTAGCCAGGGGGGCTGGATGCCTACCACTACTACCACCCTTAGCCAGGGGGGCAGGATGCCTACCACTACTACCACCCTTAGCCAGGGGGGCAGGATGCCTACCACTACTACCACCCTTAGCCAGGGGGCAGGATGCCTACCACTACTACCACCCTTAGCCAGGGGGCTGGATGCCTACCACTACTACCACCCTTAGCCAGGGGGCAGGATGCCTACCACTACTACCACCCTTAGCCAGGGGGGCAGGATGCCTACCACTACTACCACCCTTAGCCAGGGGGGCTTGATGCCTACCACTACTACCACCCTTAGCCAGGGGGCTGGATGCCTACCACTACTACCACCCTTAGCCAGGGGGGCTGGATGCCTACCACTACTACCACCCTTAGCCAGGGGGCTGGATGCCTACCACTACTACCACCCTTAGCCAGGGGGCTGGATGCCTACCACTACTACCACCCTTAGCCAGGGGGGCAGGATGCCTACCACTACTACCACCCTTAGCCAGGGGGGCAGGATGCCTACCACTACTACCACCCTTAGCCAGGGGGCTTGATGCCTACCACTACTACCACGCCCACTCATAGGATGGACAATGCATGACACAACAAGCACACCACAACCTAGGGAATGCAAGATAAAGACATCCCCCACCACCATGACAAGCGTGTGTAGGCTGTGTCAAATGCCTACAACACCGAACATGACTTTGAACATACAATGTGACCCCCTAGCACATGTGCCACACATATATGTGTGTGGCACCCACAATGCAAGCAGCCCATGACCATTGTGGCAATGGGGCCTAAACCCCCATCATCACCGTGACCAAAAGGTAAGTGTGGGGTCCATAGCCGAAGCACATTTTGACCATTGTGGCAATGGGGTCTAAACCCCATCATCACAGTGACCAAAAGGGAAGTGTGGGGTCCATAGCTGAGCACATTTTGACCATTGTGGCAATGGGGTCTAAACCCCCATCATCACAGTGACCAAAAGGCAAGTGTGGGGTCCATAGCTGAAGCACATTTTGACCATTGTGGCAATGGGGTCTACACCCCCATCATCACAGTGACCAAAAGGTAAGTGTTGACAAAGAAAGAGCTGCAACTGCCAAACTGCATGGATCATTCCTGGTCACAGAACCAAAAACTCATCTGTGGCAAAGTAGTGTATGTGTCCCATTGCAACATAAATTGGGTGAGCCAAATACTGCAGTGCAAATGAGACATTCCTTTGGCCATGTGCAGACAAACAACACCCATGGGGGCTGACACCGTCAACATTCATCAATGACACAATGACAGAAGTGACCATCAGAATGCAGAACCACATATTTGCACCAATGGGCACACAAATGCAGATATCCTGGGGAGACAGCAGATGTGAGGTGAACAGATACCATACCATGGCAGCAATGGGACACACAAACCATGATCACTGTGCTGACCGATGACCTAGGAGTCCCAGGGACAGCAGGGGAAACACACCAAACAACATACAGCCAATGGCACACCCAAGATATGCCAATGCAGTGGTGCAGATGCACAAACACAAACAGGCAGACCAACACTGTCATCATACACAGCAGGTGAGGGGTGGGGGTGCCAGTGTCCCCAGGCAACCACACAACACATGAGGAGAGCTGAATACCAATCATACAGATGTGCATACACTGCCACACTAAGGTAACTCATGGATCCAAATCCCCTATGTGGGCAAGCAGGCATTGTCAGATGAGAGGGAGCACAAAACACACATGTCACACAGGCACGTAGGAACAACAACTGACACAGCAAGACACAGACACACCACAGCACCACCCCCAGGGCCCCCACAATGTGGTGACCCTGGGCTGAATAAAAATCCCACTGTGATGACAAAGCTAAATGTCGTTCACACTGTGAACCACAGTCAGGTGTCCTGAGCAACAAACTACCATCACACCTACACAAGCACAAATCAATCAGCATGGCCAGTAAGCCAAGGCCAACATGGAGGCAGGGGACTAGCTGGGCAACGACTCCCATCTGCACACACTCAAGACCACACCCCTCGACCTCCAACAATGTGCAGCAGTGAAGTACACATGCACTGGTGACATTGCACATGCACCCATGACTATTCCAGGGTGGTGGGTGGGAACCAAGGTGCAGAAACACATCACACATGGCCACTCAACAAGACTCCTGAATGTCTGACACACTGCACACTACGCTGTACATGGACATGACGGCGATACCACACCAACCAATGGGATCCCAGCCACAGTCACACACCAATGAAGAAGCCAAGGTCACCCACAAAGAACACACATAGACAACAACCAACATTGCAGCCCGGACCCTGAGGAGTGCCAGCAGTCACACACACAACGTGTCACAATCACTGAAAGATAACACGAACTGAAAATCACATGACAGGGGCAAACAACAAGTGCCAAGGGGAAACCTGACTGTGACCCATCTGCGTCTGCACACAAACTCAGCCCTGACAGCAAACACACCTATGGGTGACACCCTGATGACCAGTAATGTGCCATGCACCCACATCACAGAGAACACAGGGAGAAGACTTTGGGGGAACATAGCTCAAGTCAGCAAGCATCACAAACAGGTACAACACTAGGGATCACAGCATGCGCAGATAAATGGAAGTGAACACACAGACATGCACATACAACACACACCTTGGGCGCAGGCAATGTCACACGTGTACACACTGCCATGAGGGGACTCCACTCCTGTGTGAGGAAAGCTGTGCCATATGTTGCCTCAGTAGGGCCCCATCATGTCAGCTGAGCACTTGGTCACACAATCAACAATTAGCACCAAATGAGGGCTCCCATCACATCAGCCTGGTCATGGATGTGCCAACGGAATCATCAGCACAGATCCAACACACTTGTATAGCAATGTTGCACTGACTACACGGATGAGTCCTTCCCCATTGATGCCCAAACCTGCATGTCCAGTGGAGATGGCAACACTGTCAGGGAAGTAGACAAATGCAACGATGGCAGGCACAACAGATGTGCAGGGGTGGAAGCCACAGATATGAAATTGCTAATGTAAGTAGGAAATCCCATTGCCAAATACTGAACACATGACACCCTCAGATGCTGCTATGGATGACATGGATACACCACATGATAGGACACATTCCCCTGGACCACATGGGTTCCTGCACAGTAACACTTCATAATCATGAGACCAGATATCACCATCACTGCAGCAAGGGCATGGTTAGCAGCACCAACAACATGTACATCTGAAGCATGAGCACTAGAGAAAAGAAAGTTGCTTTATTCAGCATATGTGTTGAATGAAAACGACGTCCAGAAAAATAGAGCAAAGGCCAATGGCCAATCCATTGTCAAAGTTCAAACAGGGTGACACTGGCAGATGTCACCCTACGCATGCCTGCACAAAACCAGGGACAATCCACTAGGAGGGGCAACCGGGGGGCAGGCCAGGCACCGCAGGGACAGGATCAGGGCTCACCAGGGGGAGTCAGGGAAGGGGTGGTGGGTGCTGGAGAGCCACTGACAACTGCAGTGGAGGTGTCTGACATGGTGTGTGCCGGCACAACTGGGGGGCATGACTCAGATGTCGTGGGTGCCGGCACAACTGCAGTGGACCCTGCAGATGGAGTGGACAGGTCCGCC